>OX387968.1:0-1375975 GCA_947578425.1 Eugnorisma glareosa
ACCTAACCTAACCTAACCTAACCTAACCTAACCTAACCTAACCTAACCTAACCTAACCTAACCTAACCTAACCTAACCTAACCTAACCTAACCTAACCTAACCTAACCTAACCTAACCTAACCTAACCTAACCTAACCTAACCTAACCTAACCTAACCTAACCTAACCTAACCTAACCTAACCTAACCTAACCTAACCTAACCTAACCTAACCTAACCTAACCTAACCTAACCTAACCTAACCTAACCTAACCTAACCTAACCTAACCTAACCTAACCTAACCTAACCTAACCTAACCTAACCTAACCTAACCTAACCTAACCTAACCTAACCTAACCTAACCTAACCTAACCTAACCTAACCTAACCTAACCTAACCTAACCTAACCTAACCTAACCTAACCTAACCTAACCTAACCTAACCTAACCTAACCTAACCTAACCTAACCTAACCTAACCTAACCTAACCTAACCTAACCTAACCTAACCTAACCTAACCTAACCTAACCTAACCTAACCTAACCTAACCTAACCTAACCTAACCTAACCTAACCTAACCTAACCTAACCTAACCTAACCTAACCTAACCTAACCTAACCTAACCTAACCTAACCTAACCTAACCTAACCTAACCTAACCTAACCTAACCTAACCTAACCTAACCTAACCTAACCTAACCTAACCTAACCTAACCTAACCTAACCTAACCTAACCTAACCTAACCTAACCTAACCTAACCTAACCTAACCTAACCTAACCTAACCTAACCTAACCTAACCTAACCTAACCTAACCTAACCTAACCTAACCTAACCTAACCTAACCTAACCTAACCTAACCTAACCTAACCTAACCTAACCTAACCTAACCTAACCTAACCTAACCTAACCTAACCTAACCTAACCTAACCTAACCTAACCTAACCTAACCTAACCTAACCTAACCTAACCTAACCTAACCTAACCTAACCTAACCTAACCTAACCTAACCTAACCTAACCTAACCTAACCTAACCTAACCTAACCTAACCTAACCTAACCTAACCTAACCTAACCTAACCTAACCTAACCTAACCTAACCTAACCTAACCTAACCTAACCTAACCTAACCTAACCTAACCTAACCTAACCTAACCTAACCTAACCTAACCTAACCTAACCTAACCTAACCTAACCTAACCTAACCTAACCTAACCTAACCTAACCTAACCTAACCTAACCTAACCTAACCTAACCTAACCTAACCTAACCTAACCTAACCTAACCTAACCTAACCTAACCTAACCTAACCTAACCTAACCTAACCTAACCTAACCTAACCTAACCTAACCTAACCTAACCTAACCTAACCTAACCTAACCTAACCTAACCTAACCTAACCTAACCTAACCTAACCTAACCTAACCTAACCTAACCTAACCTAACCTAACCTAACCTAACCTAACCTAACCTAACCTAACCTAACCTAACCTAACCTAACCTAACCTAACCTAACCTAACCTAACCTAACCTAACCTAACCTAACCTAACCTAACCTAACCTAACCTAACCTAACCTAACCTAACCTAACCTAACCTAACCTAACCTAACCTAACCTAACCTAACCTAACCTAACCTAACCTAACCTAACCTAACCTAACCTAACCTAACCTAACCTAACCTAACCTAACCTAACCTAACCTAACCTAACCTAACCTAACCTAACCTAACCTAACCTAACCTAACCTAACCTAACCTAACCTAACCTAACCTAACCTAACCTAACCTAACCTAACCTAACCTAACCTAACCTAACCTAACCTAACCTAACCTAACCTAACCTAACCTAACCTAACCTAACCTAACCTAACCTAACCTAACCTAACCTAACCTAACCTAACCTAACCTAACCTAACCTAACCTAACCTAACCTAACCTAACCTAACCTAACCTAACCTAACCTAACCTAACCTAACCTAACCTAACCTAACCTAACCTAACCTAACCTAACCTAACCTAACCTAACCTAACCTAACCTAACCTAACCGATATCTTCGTTTCCTGACGTGCGATTTTGAAGCTGTTTTCAGCATTTTTAGACCTTACTAGGCCTCCGCCTACGTTTTGACCATATCGCACTCACCTGCACGCGCCTGTAAAAAACTTCCCTTACAACCCTTGGAATTTTTTTAAATTTTCATACAAAATCATCAAAATTTAGTCTTTTTCCAAATTCTATTTCAAAAGTAACGTTAGAATATAGATTCAATAGTACTCACCCTTCATCCCTGCTTTCTGGTCCGCGTTCCGTGAGCCGGTCTTCAGGTTGGGGGTTGAAAACCAAAATTTTTTGTTTCAAAAACTGGTTTTTTGACCAAAAGTCCAAATTTTTGTTCGGCACCTACCCCGTTTTATTTCGTAGATCGCTAGCCCGCGCGGAGACGCGTCTCTGGACACCCCTCACGCCCGGCTAGCTCAAATAAAATTTGCCCACCCACCCGCCCTCTGGTCTATAGGAAGGTAGACGTGGGAATTTCGGCAGAGTTTTTGTTTATGTAATTTGTTTGGCCTTGTTTTAGTTAGGGTTTTGTAAGGTTTTTAGTAGGATATTTTTACATTTTAACATTTGACTGAGTCTGCAAGGCTCACATAGGATTTTAAAAATTATTATTCAATATTTTTACATTTTAGTTTTAATTGATTAGTTGTTATTTTATTATTTTCTGTGTACCCCCCTTTACAGGGACACAGAATAGTCCAGTGTCCAAGGCGAGCTCCCACTTTACAGGGGTTCGATCTTCCTTTTATTTTCTGCGTCTCTTAACCAACATGTTCCGCACCCCATCTGCTACTCTTAAGACGTTGGCCTCCGGGGGCTCGACGCGATCACCTGAGAATGCGGGACTTTCGCCTGCTGGCGCGAGGAGGAGAATCTCCTTCGGAGACGACACTCCTTCCGCCTCTCAGGGGGCCCCTGCCACTCAGGGGACGCGCCGAGCTCCTGTTGACCCTCCTGCGCCGCTCAAAAAGCCTGAGGCGAGGCACCGCAGTCGCACTGAGGAGGCGAGAGCTTGCCTGAATAAGGCCAAGC
This sequence comes from Eugnorisma glareosa, assembly GCA_947578425.1. NCBI lineage: Eukaryota > Metazoa > Arthropoda > Insecta > Lepidoptera > Noctuidae > Eugnorisma > Eugnorisma glareosa. The sequence goes on from OX387968.1 coordinate 3,068, forward strand.
TTAATTTAGGCAACTCTCGCAACCTAAAGGCCGAGATTAAAACTGCGGTGCTCGAAGCCATAAACAGGCTTTATGAGCTGGTGAAAGAGTCCGAGCGCGACAAGGCCGCTGGCGCACCCATCGCCGTACCGGAACCCGCACCCACTGCTGACCTCGGACCCCAATCCATTCCTGTCGATGTTCTTGCTGGCCAGACTGAGCTCCTCAACACCCTGAAGGAGCACATCTCGGAGATTAAAGATAACTCCGAGAAACTTGACAGGCTCCGAGACAGTCTGGCCAGCAGGGAAAGTGCGGGGGAGACAACCTACGCGAGTGTTGCGGCCGTCAGTAAGAGCCACACCGGGGCACAGTCCCTGGGGCGTACGACGCTGCACTCCGTGGTTGTCTCCTCAACACAGGAGATGGACACGGGGGCCGAGATCCTCGAGAGAGTGCGAAAAGCAGTGGACGCGAAGGAGGGTTGGGTGCGCGTAGAGAGGGTCCGAAAGGCCAAGGACCAAAAAGTCATCATGGGGTGCGCAACAAAGGAGGAGAGAGAAAAACTGAAAAAGCGACTTGAATCGGCCGGAGAGAACCTCGTCGTCGAGGCGGTGAAGAATCGGGACCCGCTTCTGGTTCTTAGGGACGTGCTGTCAGTACACAGTGACGACGAAGTATTAAGAGCCCTAAAGAACCAGAACAGGGAGATCTTTCACGGCCTCGAGGACGAGGAACAGAAAATATCCATAAAGTTCCGCAAAAAGTCACGTAACCCACACGTGAACAGCATTGTGCTGAGTGTCACCCCAGCAATCTGGAGGAGGGCACTCGAAGGAGGCAAGCTCCGTATTGACCTCCAGAGAGTGCGCGTCGAGGATCAGACGCCTCTGGTGCAGTGTACCCGCTGCTTAGCGTACGGCCATGGCAAGCGCCTGTGTACGGAGACGGCCGACTTATGTAGCCACTGCGGCGGTCCGCACTTGAGGGTGGACTGCCCAGACAAGCTCATAAGCGAAGCAGCGGTGTGCGTGAACTGCACTAGAGCCAAGCTGGGGGAACACTCGCACAATGCGTTCAGCGAAGAATGCCCGATACGTCGGAAGTGGGACGCGTTCGCGCGAGCAACCATAGCATATTGCTAAAGTTGTCGATGCGCCCACTTCCGCGTACACTGAGATAACCAATTTGACACAACCAGATTGCAGACGCATTGAGCGAACCACTAGGGTTGACTTAGTGGAGAACAGCAATTGGAGTCACTTTCATGAGAAAGTGGCTGGAATTATACTGGACCGTAAGTCAACTCTAGTGGAATCGTCAAGTTGTGTCAAATTGGTTGAAACCCTATTTCAAATTAAAATTGTATTTGTTTTAAATAATACATTTGGGAGTAAATTTTGGTTAAAACTGTGATATACAATTGCATAATAAAAGTATACAATGTCTATATCACAGAAATAAACCCATAATATGTCAAGAATACAAAATAAAAGAACTACCATGAGGGCATAAATAGTGGGGACAAAGACATAAAATTTAAGTAAAATCGTAAAAATAAAAGAATAAGCAGTACTTAAAACAGAATAAATAGAATTAATATTGAGTAAAATAGCAACATAATAAATAGTAAATAAAGATAGAAAACATAAATATAACATTATTGGAGAAGTGTAAAGTATTAAAATATTCAGTCAAAATTAATCACATAGAGCGTGGTCTCTTCGGCCTCTTAAGTAATCCGTCGTTAAAAAGTATAAATATTAGCAGAAAAGGTCTCTGATCACGTCAGAGGGACACTGGCGGGGCAGGAGTGGGTTTTAGTCGGTTCGAGTCCGACACTACCTCGACTGTCTCACAGCCGTGAGATAGTCGAGGTGTCCGTGGGGATTTCCCACTCCTGCCAAAACAAAAAAAAAAAAAAAAAAAAAAAAAAAAAACCTAACCTAACCTAACCTAACCTAACCTAACCTAACCTAACCTTTTTTTTTTTTTTTTTTTTTTTTTTTGTTGTCGCTGGGAAAAAATGCATTACGCATACCCTCCCATCGGGGGATGAGAGGGGTATGTGGGACTCCCCGGGCGGACCCGGTATACCCACTAAAACGACCCAGCGGCATTCCCGCTTCGTCCGAGTGGCGGGGAACTGGGAAACCGGCATAGCCTTTGCGTCCAGTCCTCCGCCGACGATTGCCCTTCATGGCAGACCCCTCACGCCCTCACGGGTGTGGGGGGTCGGGAATGACAGACGAAGGTGACGGGTGCAATGCGGGCGAAGGCACCCCCGCGCCTGTCGCCCGCCCGTCACCATGGGGAGGGAGAGGACGACGCCTTCTCCGACCCCTTCGTCTGCGGAGCGGCGCAGCGAGAGGATCGTCCTCCCGCGCGCGCTCCGCCTCCTCCTTTTGCGACATTACGTCCTCGCAAAAGGAGGCGACTGCTGACCAGGCCTCCTCACTCCCCAGCATGGCGTCGACCACGCCGGGAAGCGAGAGGTCCAGTCCGACCACCGCGGTAAGACCACGGCGCAGCTCGGACCAAGCCGGGCACACCTCGAGGGTGTGCTGCGCCGTGTCTACCGGCGCGCCGCAGTCGTGGCACGCCGGGGTCTCCTCCCTCCCGATCCGGTGCAGGTGCGATCCGAAACAGCCATGCCCGGACAACACCTGCACCAGACGGAAAGAGAGGAAACCGTGGGACCGCTCGAGCCAGCCTTGCAGGACCGGACCGAGCGCGTCCAACGTCCGGCGGCCAAAGGCGGCGCTGGCGAGGTCCTCCGACCAATGGAGGACGATGGCGTCCCTCGCCTCTCGCCGCACGGCCTCCCGCTCGTCGCCCATGGGGCGCTCCCCGAGCGCCTTCCGGCGCGCCGTCCATTCGTACACTCTGGCGAGCACCCAAGCCTCCAACTCCCAAGGAGGGGTGCCGGCCAGAGCGCACGCCGCCGAGAAGCCCACTGAGCGGTAGGCCCTCGCCACCCGCTGTGCAATGGCCCGCTGGGGCCTGCGGATGGCGGTCGCATTCTCCCTCCTATGGAGGGAGTCCGCCCAGATGGGGGCCCCGTATAGGGCCATGCTCCGCAAGATGCCGGCATAGAGGCGCCGGCATTTCGCCTTGGGCCCCCCCAGGTTCGGGAGGAGCCACGAGAGGGCGTCCGCGGCCTTTAACAGGCGCGTCGACAGCCCGCTGAAATGCGGGCCGAAGCGCCACCTGTCGTCCAGCACCAGGCCCAGATACTTCATCTGGGGCTGGACCCCTATCCTGACGCCTTCTACGACTATGTGGGCGTCGGGAGGGCAGCGCTGCCGGGGACCGCGAAAGAACACGGCCTCCGTCTTGTGCAGCGCCACCCTCAATCCCAGGCGGCGGATCCTCTCTGCCACCAAGGATCCACCAGCCGAGGCCAGACAGGCCGCATCCCCGAAGCTCCTCCCCCGGGCAGTGAGGAGAGTGTCATCCGCGTAGCAAATGACACTGGTGCCCGGGAGGAGGGCTCCCCGCAACAGCCAATCGAATCCGATGTTCCACAAGGGGGGCCCCAGCACCGACCCCTGCGGAACACCGGACTCTGCGCCGTACCGCCTCACCGTGGCCGTCTTGTCCACGAGGAAGACCTCTCGGTCCTCCAAGTAGCTGGCCAGGAGGTCCCGCAGATATTGGGGCACTCCGTGATACCGGAGCGCCTCCAATATCGTCGAGTGGGGGACGGAGTTGAAGGCGTTGGCAATGTCGAATGACACCGCCAGCACTCCGTCCCCCGCCTCCACCGCCTCCTTCACCTGGCCCTTGAGTAGGGCCAGCGCGTCGATCGTCGAACGCCCACGACGGAAACCAAATTGGGCGTCCGACAGATCCGGCCCTACCACCCGCAAGTGGCTTTCCAGCCTCCCGGCGACAATCCCCTCGAACAGTTTACCGACCTCATCGAGCAGAACGATGGGCCGGTATGCCGAGGGGGAGTCCACCGGGCGTCCCTCCTTCCGGAGGAGGCACAACTGCCCCTCCTTCCACAGTTTCGGGAACCTCCCAGCCGTAAGGCACGCGCTGAAGAGGTCCCGAAACCTGTCCTCCATTTGGGTGGCAGCGATCGCCACCACCCGCGCGGGGACGCCGTCTGGCCCGGGGGCCGTCTTTTTTGCGCGGAGGCTAAGTACCCCCGCGTAGAACTCCGCCGCCGTCACCGGGGGAACCTCCTCCTCCGGCGAAGCCGCCCCTTGAGGAGGAACCATCGTTGGTGGGGTGAAGTCGGTCCTGCGCGGAAACAGGGACCGGACCACCCCATCCAGCAACGCTGGCTCGAGGGTCTCCGACAGTGGGGGACCATAGGGGCGGAGCTGGTTCCGCGCCGCCTTGTATGGTCTCCCATAAGGATCCCTGTCGAGATCCTCCAGCATCTCGGCCCTTGCCGAGTCTTGCGCAGCGCCCATTGCAGACTTGAGGGCCGCCGTAGCCTCTCGGTAAGAGGCGTACAGGCGGTCCTCTTCTGCCCGGACTCGGTTTTGGGCGCTGCGCCGTCGACTCCGCGCGTAGGCCCTTCTGGCCGCCACGCAGGTGGCCCGGAGTCCCGCCAGCTCCTCCGTCCACCAGTAGACGGCACGACGGGGAGGCGGACGGCGAGACCGAGGCATGCTGGAGTTGCACACCTCGGTCAAGGACCCCCTGAGCCGGACCGCTGCGGCGTCCACGTCCGGGACCTCCTCGACAGGGGGAGGCGACAGCCAGTCCTGGAGAAAGGCGGCCTCCTTGGCTGCCTCCCGGTCCAGGCGGGTGAGTGCCCACCGCGGGAAGGGAGATTGCCCAGCGCGGGCCGTCCCCCCTCTCTGCTGTGTGGAGATGTCGAACCGCACATAACGGTGGTCCGACAAGGTCTCCACCAGCTCCACCCGCCAGTTGACGACGCGGGCGGCAAGCGCGGGGGTGGCAAACGAGACGTCCACCACCGACCCGCCCTGTTGCCGCACACACGTGTGGACCGCCCCCCTGTTGAGGAGGGACACACCACACGAGGCCGCCCAAAACTCGACGGCGCGTCCCCGGACGTTGCAACCGCCTGCCGGGTTGCCCCAGGCCGCCGACTTGGCGTTCAGGTCGCCGAGCACCACGACCTGGCGTGGCGCCGCCCTCCCTACGACAGCAGTGAGGATCTCTAGGAAATCCTCAAAGTCCGAGAGAGGGCGGTTTGGGGAGAAATACACCCCCACCATCGCCATCTCTCCCCACGCGGCGGCCACGTATCCCGGTCCCCTCTCTAAGAGCGAGAGGGGAGGGGAGTCTGTGGAAGACCGCGCCACCAACGCCACCGAGCCGTCCCGGTCGCCCAGCCAACGGCCAGGGACCGAGTAAGGCTCGGCGACCACCGCCAAGTCCACCAACCACTCAGCCATGGTCTGCATCAGCAGATCCTGGGCTGTCCTGCAGTGGTTGGTGTTCGTCTGAAGGATGCGATGTTCGACCCTATCCATCAGTCGGACATCGCACCCTCCTCCGCAGCCGCCGCAGGAACGGCGGTGTCTACAGCAGCGGCAGGCCCGGTCGGCGCCTGCGCTTTGCCACGCTTAGGGGGAGGATTGCACTTCCTCCCCTTCATTACGTGGCCTGCCCGGCGGCCACTGGCGGCACACACCGCGCAGTGCGGCGTGGCGGCCTCGCAGGAGGCGGCTTTGTGGCCCTCCTTGCCGCAGCGGTAGCATGTGTCCGTCCTGTCTACCTTGGACGGACACAGGGGCCGGGTGTGACCGATGCCGAAGCACCGGAAACACCGCAGAGGCTGGTCCTCGAGTGCCCGGACTGCGCCCGAGCTGAACCCGACTTGAAGCCGTCCTTTCGCAAGGACGGCTTTGGCAGCGGCGATTGGGCACTCGAGGCGAATGGTGCCCATACCGCCGCGGCCGGGCCTTATGTCCCGGCCTTGGACCGCCGCGGCGCCACAGCCCCCTACCGCTGCGACCGCCGCCACCACCTCCTCCTTGGTGACGGAGTCATCTAACTCCGTCACTTCAATGGCCGCCGACTTGACCGGTCGAGCCACCTTGGCAGAGTCCGCGATGACCTCTTGCAGCTTGGCTGCAAAGAGGTCCGCGCGGGCACTCCCCTCTGCCCCCGGGAACTCGAAAATGCGAGCCCCGGCTTGGGTCCGCCGGCAGGACACACTGCCGATCCCCAGTTGAGTGGGATCGGCATTGGTACGCGCCCGCACCAAAATGGAGGCGTAGGTCTCCCCTCGCCCCGCAGCCTCCGCGGTGAGCGTCACCACGACGGCTGCGGTTTTTGGGGGGACTAACTGCCCCTTTCCTCCTCTCCTGCCCTTTCCCTTGCCGGTCGTCTGCGACTGGCTGGGAGCGGTGGTGGCGGGGACGGCAGGGACGGCCGTCGCCGACTTTTTCCCCTTCCCTTTGCCCTTCCCCTTACGGCCCACTTTCGTCCACTCGTTGGACGGGGTGGTCGCCGGGAGTTGGGCGTCATCCGCCTGGGAGAAGGACGGCCCCGGCTCGCTTTGCCTCTTATCCGCCGCAAGCGGCGGTCGGAGGCGTTTTTCCGGCAGGAGCCGGTCCTCGATGCCTGCTAGGCAGGCTCTCGTGAAGGCCCTCTCCTCCATTACTACCTTGCGGATGATATCCTCAAGGTTGGAGGAGGGGCCCTCTGCTGCAGGGCTCGCCTTGGCCTGTTGTGGCCGGGCCGAGGCAGGGCCCTCTGCGGCAGGGCTCGCCATGGCCTGTTGTGGCCGGGCCGTGGCTTCAGCTAGCTTCAGGTGAAGCTGGCTGACCTCCGACTGCAGGCGATCAACCTTCGCCTGCAGTTGCCTCGTCTCGTCGGTGGTCGTCCGCTTCACAAGCTCCGCCACGACACCGCGCATACTTGCGGCCCTGCACTTCAGGGCCTTTTGAAAAGTCCCTTTTAGGTTGGAGGACTTAGAGGCGACCTCAATAATCTCCTCCTCGTCCTCCTCCGCCATTTTCTCCAGCTCGGCCAGAGTTTGGTCCGCGTATAAAACGCGGGACGCACCGTACCCTGACTTGGCCCGGGCGACGTGCGCCCGCTTCTCCTTAGCGGCAACCCGCTCCTCCAGCTCTTGCTGGAGCTGCACCCGCCGAGCCAGGTCCAATTGGCGTTGGGCGTCCGCGAGCCCAACGTCATGGGTGTCCGCGGCCACCGTCGGCTTTTTAGCCTTCGGCAACCTCGTCGACCCCGAGGCCGAAGAGCCCTCGGACCCACCGCTCCGGTGGACCCGCTTCCGCGAACGAGCGTCGTCCGCGTCCGACATACCATTTAGCGAGTCGTTGTCAGACGACTCGCTCACCCTTCCAAAGAAACTAGCCGCAGACGGCGCGCGGCTAGTCTCTGACGCCGGAGCGTCGTTGTGGCCCTGAGAAGGGCCTTTTGGTTGGCCCTGAGAAGGGCCTTTTGGTTGGCCCTGAGAAGGGCCTTTTGGTTGGCCCTGAGAAGGGCCTTTGGGTTGGCCCTGAGAAGGGCCTTTGGGTTGGCCCTGAGAAGGGCCTTTTTCTTTTAAAAACCGCCCGCAGGCGTCCCGCGTGGGTTTAGGCATTGCCTCCGCCAGTTCGCAAACAACAAGACACTATAATAAAATTCGCTACGAAAGCACAGAGCACTTTAGCCAACCCAGTCTGCCACTCCGTTACGGTGGTCAGAACTGGGCTGTTTCCAGGGGACACGACGTGGACGTAAGCTCTGTGGGGGGTCCCCCAACCTAACCTAACCTAACCTAACCTAACCTTTTTTTTTTTTTTTTTTTTTTTGTTGACGCTGGGAAAAAATGCATTACGCATACCCTCCCATCGGGGGATGGGAGGGGTATGTGGGACTCCCCGGGAAGACCCGGTATACCCACTAAAACGACCCAGCGGCATTCCCGCTTCGTCCGATTGGCGGGGAACTGGGAAACCGGCATAGCCTTTACGTCCAGTCCTCCGCCGACGATTGTCCTTCATGGCGGACCTCTCACGCCCTCCCCGTGGGGATGGGCCCGGGAATAACCAACGAAGGTGGTAACGGGTGCAATGCGGGCAAAGGCACCCCCGTGTCCGTCGCCCGCCCATCGCCACCATGAGGAGGGAGAGGACGGTGCCCTCTCCGACCCCTTCTTCGTCTGCGGAGTGGCGCAGCGAGAGGGTCATCCTCCCGCTCGCGCTCGGAGAAGTAGACCCTCACAAGGGCCATATTTCCCCACGCGGCGGCCACGTATCCCGGTCCCCTCTCTAAGAGCGAGAGGGGAGGGGAGTCTGTGGAGAGCCGCGACACCAACGCCACTAAGCCGTCCCGGTCACCCAGCCAACGGCCAGGGACCAAGTAAAGCTCGGCGACCACCGCCAAGTCCACCAACCACTCAGCCATGGTCTGCATCAGCAGATCCTGGGCCGCCCTGCAGTGGTTGGTGTTCGCCTGAAGGATGCGATGTTCGACCCCATCCATCAGTCGGACATCGCACCCCCCTCCGCAGCCGCCGCAGGAACGACGGTGCTAACGTCAGCAGCGGGCCCGGTTGGCGCCTGCGCTCTGCCCCGCTTAGGGGGAGGATTGCAGTTCCTCCCCTTCATAACGTGGCCTGCCAGGCAGCCACTGGCGGCACACACCGCGCAGTGCGGCGTAGCGGCCTTGCAGGAGGCGGCTTTGTGGCCCTCCTTGCCGCAGCGGAAGCACATGTCCGTCCTGTCTACCTTGGACGGACACAGGGGCCGAGTGTGTCCGATGCCAAAGCACCGGAAACACCGCAGAGGCTGGTCCTCAAGTGCCCGGACTGCACCCGAGCTGAAGCCGACTGTGAGCCGTCCCTTGGCAAGGATGGCTTTGGCAGCGGCGATTGGGCACTCGAGGCGAATCGTGCCCATGCCGCCACGGCCGGGCCTTATGTCCCGGCCTTGGACCGCCGCGACGCCACAGCCTCCTATCGCTGCGACCGCTGCCACCACCTCGTCCTTGGTGACGGAGTCGTCGAGGTCAGATACCTCTATGGCCGCCGACTTGACTGGTCGGGCCACCTTGGCCGAAACCGCTATGACCTCCTGCAGCTTGGCCGCAAAGAGGTCCGCATGGGCACTCCCCTCTGCCCCCGGGAACTCGAAAATTCGAGCCCCGGCTTGGGTCCGCCTGCAAGTCACACTGCCGATCCCCAGTTGGGTGGGATCAGCATTGGCACGCGCCCGCACCAAAATAGACATGTAAGTCTCCCCGCGCCCCGCAGCCTCCGCGGTGAGCGTCACCACAACGGCCGCGGTTTTTGGGGGGACTAGCTGCTTCTTTCCCCTCCCTTTCCCTTTCCCCTTCCCCTTTTCCTTGCCGGTTGTCTGCGACCGGCTAGGAGCGGTGGTGGCGGGGACGACAGGGACGGTCGTCACCGACTTTTTGGCTTTGCCCTTCCCCTTACGGACCACTTCCGTCCACTCGTTGGACGGGGTGGTTGAAGGGAGAAGGGCGTCTTCCGCCTGGGAGGTGGACGGCCCCGGCTCACACTGCCTCATATCCGCAGCAAGCGGCGGTCGAACGCGTTTCTCCGGCAAGAGCCGGTCCTCAATTCCTGCAAGGCAGGCTCTTGTGAAGGCCCTCTCCTCCATTACAACCTTGCGGATGATATCCTCAAGGTTGGAGGCGGGGCCCTCTGCCGCAGGGCTCGTATTGCCTTGTTGTGGCTGGGCTATGGCTTCAGCCAGCTTCTGATGAAGCTGGCTGACCTCCGACTGCAGGCGGTCTATCTTCGCCTGCAGTTGCCGCGTCTCGTCGGTGGCCGTACGCTGGACCAGCTCCGCGACGACACCGCGCATGCTCGCGGCCCTGCATTTGAGGGCCTTCTGCAAGGTCCCCTTCAGGTTGGAGGACTTAGAGGCGACCTCTACGATCTCCTCCTCGTCCTCCTCCGCCATTCTCTCCAACTCGGCCAGAGAATGGTCCGCGTATAGAACGCGGGACGCACCGTACGCGGACTTGGCCCGGGCGACGTGCGCCCGTCTCTCTCTGGCAGCAACCCGCTCCTCCAGTTCTTGCTGGAGTTGCGCCCGCCGAGCCAAATCCAACTGGCGTTGGGCGTCCGCGAGCCCAACGTCATGGGTATCCGCGACCGCCGTCGGCTTTTTAGTCTTCGAAAACCTCGTCGACCCCGAGGCCGAAGAGCCCTCGGACCCACCGCTCCGGTGGACACGCTTCCGCGACCGAGCGTCGTCAGCGTCCGACACTCCAATAAGCGAGTCGTTGTCAGACGACTCGCTCACCCTTCCGAAGAAACTAGCTGCAGACGGCGCGCGGCTAGTCTCTGACGCCGGAGCGTCGTTGTGGCCCTGAGAAGGGCCTTTGGGTTGGCCCTGAGAAGGGCCTTTTGGTTGGCCCTGAGAAGGGCCTTTGGGTTGGCCCTGAGAAGGGCCTTTTGGTTGGCCCTGAGAAGGGCCTTTGGGTTGGCCCTGAGAAGGGCCTTTTTCTTTTAAAAACCGCCCGCAGGCGTCCCGCGTGGGCTTAGGCATAGCCTCCACAAGTTCGTAATCAACAAGACAAATTAAAATAGCTACGAAAGCACAGAGCACTTTGGCCAACCCAGTCTGCCACTCCGTTACGGTGGTCAGAACTGGGCTGTTTCCAGGGGACACGACGTGGACGTAAGCTCTGTGGGGGGTCCCCCAACCTAACCTAACCTAACCTAACCTAACCTAACCTAACCTAACCTTTTTTTTTTTTTTTTTTTTTTTGTTGTCGCTGGGAAAAAATGCATTACGCATACCCTCCCATCGGGGGATGGAAGGGGTATGTGGGACTCCCCGGGCGGACCCGGTATACCCACTAAAACGACCCAGCGGCATTCCCGCTTCGTCCGAGTGGCGGGGAACTGGGAAACCGGCATAGCCTTTGCGTCCAGTCCTCCGCCGACGATTGCCCTTCATGGCGGACCCCTCACGCCCTCACGGGTGTGGGGGTCGGGAATGACAGACAAAGGTGACGGGTGCAATGCGAGCGAAGGCACCCCCGCGCCTGTCGCCCGCCCGTCATCATATGGAGGGAGAGGACGACGCCTTCTCCGACCCCTTCGTCTACGGAGCGGCGCAGCGAGAGGATCGTCCTCCCGCGCGCGCTCCGCCTCCTCCTTTTGCGACATTACATCCTCGCAAAAGGAGGCGACTGCTGACCAGGCCTCCTCGCTCCCCAGCATGGCGTCGACCACGCCGGGAAGCGAGAGGTCCAGTCCGACCACCGCGGTCAGACCGCGGCGCAGCTCGGACCAAGCCGGGCACACCTCGAGGGTGTGCTGCGCCGTGTCCACCGGCGCGCCGCAGTCGTGGCACGCCGGGGTCTCCTCCCTCCCGATCCGATGCAGGTGCGATCCGAAACAGCCATGCCCGGACAACACCTGCGCCAGACGGAAAGAGAGGAAACCGTGGCACCGCTCGAGCCAGCCCTGCAGGACCGGACCAAGCGCGTCCAACGTCCGGCGGCCAAAGGCGGCGTTGGCGAGGTCCTCCGACCAATGGAGGACGATGGCGTCCCTCGCCTCTCGCCGCACGGCCTCCCGCTCTTCGCCCATGGGGCGCTCCCCGAGCGCCTTTCGGCGCGCCGTCCATTCGTACACTCTGGCGAGCACCCAAGCCTCCAACTCCCAAGGAGGGGTGCCGGCCAGAGCGCACGCCGCCGAGAATCCCACTGAGCGGTAGGCCCTCGCCACCCGCTGTGCAATGGCCCGCTGGGGCCTGCGGATGGCGGTCGCATTCTCCCTCCTATGGAGGGAGTCCGCCCAGATGGGGGCCCCATATAGGGCCATGCTCCGCAAGATGCCGGCATAGAGGCGCCGGCATTTCGCCTTGGGCCCCCCCAGGTTCGGGAGGAGCCACGAGAGGGCGTCCGCGGCCTTCAACAGGCGCGTCGACAACCCGCTGAAATGCGGGCCGAAGCGCCACCTGTCGTCCAGCACCAGGCCCAGATACTTCATGTGGGGCTGGACCCCTATCCTGACGCCTTCCACGACTATGTGGGCGTCGGGAGGGCAGCGCTGCCGGGGCCCGCGAAAGAACACGGCCTCCGTCTTGTGCAGCGCCACCCTCAATCCCAGGCGGCGGATCCTCTCTGCCACCAAGGATCCACCAGCCGAGGCCAGACAGGCCGCATCCCCGAAGCTCCTCCCCCGGGCAGTGAGGAGAGTGTCATCCGCGTAGCAAATGACACTGGTGCCCGGGAGGAGGGCTCCCCGCAACAGCCAATCGAATCCGATGTTCCACAAGGGGGGCCCCAGCACCGACCCCTGCGGAACACCGGACTCTGCGCCGTACCGCCTCACCGTGGCCGTCTTGTCCACGAGGAGGACCTCTCGGTCCTCCAAGTAGCTGGCCAGGAGGTCCCGCAGATATTGGGGCACTCCGTGATACCGGAGCGCCTCCAATATCGTCGAGTGGGGGACGGAGTTGAAGGCGTTGGCAATGTCGAATGATACCGCCAGCACTCCGTCCCCCGCCTCCACTGCCTCCTTCACCTGACCCTTGAGTAGGGCCAGCGCGTCGATCGTCGAACGCCCACGACGGAAACCAAATTGGGCGTCCGACAGATCCGGCCCTACCACCCGCAAGTGGCTTTCCAGCCTCCCGGCGACAATCCCCTCGAACAGTTTACCGACCTCATCGAGCAGAACGATGGGCCGGTATGCCGAGGGGGAGTCCACCGGGCGTCCCTCCTTCCGGAGGAGGCACAACTGCCCCTCCTTCCACAGTTTCGGGAACCTCCCAGCCGTAAAGCACGCGCTGAAGAGGTCCCGAAACCTGTCCTCCATTTGGGTGGCGGCGATCGCCACCACCCGCGCGGGGACGCCGTCTGGCCCGGGGGCCGTCTTTTTTGCGCGGAGGCTGAGTACCCCCGCGTAGAACTCCGCCGCCGTCACCGGGGGGACCTCCTCCTCCGGCGAAGCCGCCCCTTGCGGAGGAACCATCGTTGGTGGGGCGAAGTCGGTCCTGCGCGGAAACAGGGACTGGACCACCCCATCCAGCAACGCTGGCTCGAGGGTCTCCGACAGTGGGGGACCATAGGGGCGGAGCTGGTTCCGCGCCGCCTTGTATGGTCTCCCATAAGGATCCCTGTCGAGACCCTCCAGCATCTCGGCCCTTGCCGAGTCTTGCGCAGCGCCCATTGCAGACTTGAGGGCCGCTGTAGCCTCTCGGTAAGAGGCGTACAGGCGGTCCTCTTCTGCCCGGACTCGATTTTGGGCGCTGCGCCGTCGACTCCGCGCGTAGGCCCTTCTGGCCGCCACGCAGGTGGCCCGGAGTCCCGCCAGCTCCTCCGTCCACCAGTAGACGGCACGACGGGGAGGCGGACGGCGAGACCGAGGCATGCTGGAGTTGCACACCTCGGTCAAGGATCCCCTGAGCCGGACCGCTGCGGCGTCCACGTCCGGGACCTCCTCGACAGGGGGAGGCGACAGCCAGTCCTGGAGAAAGGCGGCCTCCTTGGCTGCCTCCCGGTCTAGGCGGGTGAGTGCCCACCGCGGGAAGGGAGATTGCCCAGCGCGGGCCGTCCCCCCTCTCTGCTGTGTGGAGATGTCGAACCGCACATAACGGTGGTCCGACAAGGTCTCCACCAGCTCCACCCGCCAGTTGACGACGCGGGCGGCAAGCGCGGGGGTGGCAAACGAGACGTCCACCACCGACCCGCCCTGTTGGCGCACACACGTGTGGACCGCCCCCCTGTTGAGGAGGGACACACCACACGAGGCCGCCCAAAACTCGACGGCGCGTCCCCGGACGTTGCAACCGCCTGCCGGGTTGCCCCAGGCCGCCGACTTGGCGTTCAGGTCGCCGAGCACCACGACCTGGCGTGGCGCCGCCCTCCCTACGACAGCAGTGAGGATCTCTAGGAAATCCTCAAAGTCCGAGAGAGGGCGGTTTGGGGAGAAATACACCCCCACCATCGCCATCTCTCCCCACGCGGCGGCCACGTATCCCGGTCCCCTCTCTAAGAGCGAGAGGGGAGGGGAGTCTGTGGAAGACCGCGCCACCAACGCCACCAAGCCGTCCCGGTCGCCCAGCCAACGGCCAGGGACCGAGTAAGGCTCGGCGACCACCGCCAAGTCCACCAACCACTCAGCCATGGTCTGCATCAGCAGATCCTGGGCTGTCCTGCAGTGGTTGGTGTTCGTCTGAAGGATGCGATGTTCGACCCTATCCATCAGTCGGACATCGCACCCTCCTCCGCAGCCGCCGCAGGAACGACGGTGTCTACAGCAGCGGCAGGCCCGGTCAGCGCCTGCGCTTTGCCACGCTTAGGGGGAGGATTGCACTTCCTCCCCTTCATTACGTGGCCTGCCCGGCGGCCACTGGCGGCACACACCGCGCAGTGCGGCGTGGCGGCCTCGCAGGAGGCGGCTTTGTGGCCCTCCTTGCCGCAGCGGTAGCATGTGTCCGTCCTGTCTACCTTGGACGGACACAGGGGCCGGGTGTGTCCGATGCCGAAGCACCGGAAACACCGCAGAGGCTGGTCCTCGAGTGCCCGGACTGCGCCCGAGCTGAACCCGACTTGAAGCCGTCCTTTCGCAAGGACGGCTTTGGCAGCGGCGATTGGGCACTCGAGGCGAATGGTGCCCATACCGCCGCGGCCGGGCCTTATGTCCCGGCCTTGGACCGCCGCGGCGCCACAGCCCCCCACCGCTGCGACCGCCGCCACCACCTCCTCCTTGGTGACGGAGTCATCTAACTCCGTCACTTCAATGGCCGCCGACTTGACCGGTCGAGCCACCTTGGCAGAGTCCGCGATGACCTCTTGCAGCTTGGCTGCAAAGAGGTCCGCGCGGGCACTCCCCTCTGCCCCCGGGAACTCGAAAATGCGAGCCCCGGCTTGGGTCCGCCGGCAGGACACACTGCCGATCCCCAGTTGAGTGGGATCGGCATTAGTACGCGCCCGCACCAAAATGGAGGCGTAGGTCTCCCCTCGCCCCGCAGCCTCCGCGGTGAGCGTCACCACGACGGCTGCGGTTTTTGGGGGGACTAACTGCCCCTTACCTCCTCTCCTGCCCTTTCCCTTGCCGGTCGTCTGCGACTGGCTGGGAGCGGTGGTGGCGGGGACGGCAGGGACGGCCGTCGCCGACTTTTTCCCCTTCCCTTTGCCCTTCCCCTTTTGGCCCACTTTCGTCCACTCGTTGGACGGGGTGGTCGACGGGAGTTGGGCGTCTTCCGCCTGGGAGGAGGACGGCCCCGGCTCGCTTTGCCTCTTATCCGCCGCAAGCGGCGGTCGGAGGCGTTTCTCCGGCAGGAGCCGGTCCTCGATGCCTGCTAGGCAGGCTCTCGTGAAGGCCCTCTCCTCCATGACTACCTTGCGGATGATATCCTCAAGGTTGGAGGAGGGGCCCTCTGCTGCAGGGCTCGCCTTGGCCTGTTGTGGCCGGGCCGAGGCAGGGCCCTCTGCCGCAGGGCTCGCCTTGGCCTGTTGTGGCCGGGCCGTGGCTTCAGCCAGCTTCAGATGAAGCTGGCTGACCTCCGACTGCAGGCGATCTACCCTCGCCTGCAGTTGCCGCGTCTCGTCGGTGGTCGACCGCTTCACAAGCTCCGCGACGACACCGCGCATACTCGCGGCCCTGCATTTAAGGGCCTTTTGAAAGGTCCCTTTCAAGTTGGAGGACTTAGAGGCGACCTCAACAATCTCCTCCTCGTCCTCCTCCGCCATTCTCTCCAGCTCTGCCAGGGAATGGTCCGCGTATAGAACGCGGGACGCACCGTACCCGGACTTGGCCCGGGCGACGTGCGCCCGCTTCTCCTTAGCGGCAACCCGCTCCTCCAGCTCTTGCTGGAGCTGCGCCCGCCGAGCCACGTCCAATTGGCGATGGGCTTCCGCGAGCCCAACGTCATGGGTGTCCGCGGCCACCGTCGGCTTTTTAGCCTTCGGCAACCTCGTCGACCCCGAGGCCGAAGAGCCCTCGGACCCACCGCTCCGGTGGACCCGCTTCCGCGAACGAGCGTCGTCCGCGTCCGACATACCAACTAGCGAGTCGTTGTCAGACGACTCGCTAACCCTTTCGAAGAAACTAGCCGCAGACGGCGCGCGGCTAGACTCTGACGCCGGAGCGTCGTTGTGGCCCTGAGAAGAGCCTTTTGGTTGGCCCTGAGAAGGGCCTTTGGGTTGGCCCTGAGAAGGGCCTTTTGGTTTTAAAAAGCGCCCGCAGGCGTCCCGCGAGGGTTTAGGCATAGCCTCCGCAGGTTCGTAGTTCACAAGGCAATACAATAAAATTCGCTACGAGAGCACAGAGCACTTTAGCCAACCCAGTCTGCCACTCCGTTACGGTGGTCAGAACTGGGCTGTTTCCAGGGGACACGACGTGGACGTAAGCTCTGTGGGGGGTCCCCCAACCTAACCTAACCTAACCTAACCTAACCTAACCACCCCATCTAGCACCGTGAGGCTCCAAGGCTCTAGTGGCTCGCCGCGATCGGCGGAGAAGGTGGGGCCTTTGCCTGCTGATGCGAGGAGGAGAATCTCCTTCGGAGAAGACACTCCTTCCGCCTCGCAGGAGGGTCCTGCCCCTCCGGGGACGCGCCGAGCTGCTACTGATGCCCCAAGACCGCTCAAAAAGCCTTTGGCCGGGTACCCCAGTCGCACTGCAGAGGCGAGAGCTTGCCTAAATAAGGCTAAGGTCAATTTGGGCAACTCTCGCAACCTCAGGACCGACATCAAGGCTGCGGTACTCGAGGCCATTAACAGACTGTATGAGTTGGTAAAGGAGTCGGACCAAGACAAGGCTACCCTCGCGCCTGCAGCCGTACCGTTACCCGCGCCCGATGCTGACTGCTGTCCCCAGTCCAACCCTGAATGTCCTGTTAGCCAGACTGAGCTCGTTGAGACAATGAAGGAGCACATGTCCTTAATAAGGCAAAACTCCGATGAATTGCTCAAACTTCGGGACAGTCTGGCTAGCAGAGAAAGTGTGGGGGAGACAACCTACGCTAGTGTAGCAGCCGTGACAAAAAGCCATACTAGGGCGCAGGCCCTGGAGCGAACCACGCTGCATTCCGTAGTTGTCTCTTCAACACAGGAGATGGACACAGGGGACGAGATTCTGGAAAGAGTCAGAAAAGCAGTGGACGCGAAGGAGGGCTGGGTGCGAGTGGAAAAGGTGCGGAAAGCCAAAGATAGAAAAATAATAATGGGGTGCGAGACAAGGGAGGAGAGGTCGAAATTGAAGGAACGACTGAAGGCGGCCGGAGAGAACCTCGTTGTCGAGGAAGTGACGAACCGGGACCCGCTTCTGGTTCTTAGGGACGTGCTTCTCGTACACAGTGACGAAGAAGTGCTGAGAGCCCTTAAGAATCAGAACCGGGAGATTTTTCACGACCTCGGCAACGAGGAGCAAAGAATGGCCATTAAATATCGAAAAAAGACCCGAAATCCGCACGTTAACAGCATTGTGTTGAGTGTGCCTCCCACGATCTGGAGGCGGGCACTCGAAGGAGGCAAACTTCGGATTGACCTCCAGAGAGTGCGCGTCGAAGACCAGACGCCTCTGGTGCAGTGCACGCGCTGCCTAGCATATGGTCACGGAAAGCGTCTCTGCACGGAGACCGCCGACCTATGCAGCCACTGTGGCGGACCACACCATAGGGTGGACTGCCCAGATAAAAACATTGGTGAGGCAGCAGTATGCGTAAACTGCACCAGAGCCAAACTGGGGGAGCACCAGCACAATGCTTTTAGCAGCGACTGCCCGGTGCGTAAGAAGTGGGACGCATTCGCGAGAGCAGCAATAGCCTATTGCTAATGTTCTCGGGGCGCCCACTTCAAGGTACACAGACACCACTATCGCTTCGACACAGCCAGAGAATAGACACAAAAGAATGAATAGTAACTTGAGTCGCTTTCTTGAGAAACTGGCTCAAGTTATGCGAGAACATAATTCATTTCAAATGGAGTCATCAGGCTGTGTCGGACTGATTGAAGTACAAACAAATATATTTTGTAAAACATGTAGACACAATAAGAACAGTATAAATAATAAAATAGTGTTCAAACATATGATATTTAAATATATGATAAGTATATAGCTTAGATATCGTAAAAATAAAAACAAAAGTCATAAAAATAAAATTAAAAACTAAAAGTACGGAAATTAAATAAAACTTAGTATATAGTGCATTCATTGGCACAAACGTAAGGGTAAACGGGGTTAATAGATTACTTTAAGTCTAACAATAAAAATAGTTAATGGTCAAAGTATTACGAATCACTAGTTCATACAAATAAATATAAGTTCAAATATATAATATATAGAGTATAAGAAAGAAAGTACTATGTTAAAGATAATATAACAAAGGGAAATTCATATTTTTTTGTGATATATATACACTTAATAAAATAGAGTGATAAATGAACGTAATAATTAAAATAGTAAAACGAAAAGTGTTTAATATGGTCTCTTCGGCCTTCTATCAGCATGAAAAGATAAAACGTCAGAAACCAAGGGCTCTGATCCACATGTCAGAGGGACACTGGCTGGGCAGGAGTGGGTTTTAGTCGGTTCGAGTCCGACACTACCTCGACTGTCTCACAGCTGTGAGATAGTCGAGGTGTCCGTGGGGATTTCCCACTCCGCAGACGAAGGGGTCGGAGAAGGCGTCGTCCTCTCCCTCCCCATGGTGACGGGCGGGCGACAGGCGCGGGGGTGCCTTCGCCCGCATTGCACCCGTCACCTTCGTCTGTCATTCCCGACCCCCCACACCCGTGAGGGCGTGAGGGGTCTGCCATGAAGGGCAATCGTCGGCGGAGGACTGGATGCATTTTTTCCCAGCGACAACAAAAAAAAAAAAAAAAAAAAAAAAAAAAAAAAAAAACCTAACCTAACCTAACCTAACCTTTTTTTTTTTTTTTTTTTTTTTTTTTTTTTTTTTTTTTTTTTTTTTGTTGTCGCTGGGAAAAAATGCATCCAGTCCTCCGCCGACGATTGCCCTTCATGGCAGACCCCTCACGCCCTCACGGGTGTGGGGGGTCGGGAATGACAGACGAAGGTGACGGGTGCAATGCGGGCGAAGGCACCCCCGCGCCTGTCGCCCGCCCGTCACCATGGGGAGGGAGAGGACGACGCCTTCTCCGACCCCTTCGTCTGCGGAGCGGCGCAGCGAGAGGATCGTCCTCCCGCGCGCGCTCCGCCTCCTCCTTTTGCGACATTACGTCCTCGCAAAAGGAGGCGACTGCTGACCAGGCCTCCTCACTCCCCAGCATGGCGTCGACCACGCCGGGAAGCGAGAGGTCCAGTCCGACCACCGCGGTAAGACCACGGCGCAGCTCGGACCAAGCCGGGCACACCTCGAGGGTGTGCTGCGCCGTGTCCACCGGCGCGCCGCAGTCGTGGCACGCCGGGGTCTCCTCCCTCCCGATCCGGTGCAGGTGCGATCCAAAACAGCCATGCCCAGACAACACCTGCACCAGACGGAAAGAGAGGAAACCGTGGGACCGCTCGAGCCAGCCTTGCAGGACCGGACCGAGCGCGTCCAACGTCCGGCGGCCAAAGGCGGCGTTGGCGAGATCCTCCGACCAATGGAGGACGATGGCGTCCCTCGCCTCTCGCCGCACGGCCTCCCGCTCTTCGCCCATAGGGCGCTCCCCGAGCGCCTTCCGGCGCGCCGTCCATTCGTACACTCTGGCGAGCACCCAAGCCTCCAACTCCCAAGGAGGGGTGCCGGCCAGAGCGCACGCCGCCGAGAATCCCACTGAGCGGTAGGCCCTCGCCACCCGCTGTGCAATGGCCCGCTGGGGCCTGCGGATGGCGGTCGCATTCTCCCTCCTATGGAGGGAGTCCGCCCAGATGGGGGCCCCGTATAGGGCCATGCTCCGCAAGATGCCGGCATAGAGGCGCCGGCATTTCGCCTTGGGCCCCCCCAGGTTTGGAAGGAGCCACGAGAGGGCGTCCGCGGCCTTCAACAGGCGCATCGACAGCCCGCTGAAATGTGGGCCGAAGCGCCACCTGTCGTCCAGCACCAGCCCCAGATATTTCATCTGGGGCTGGACCCCTATCCGGATGCCCTCCACGACGATGTGGGCGTCAGGAGGGCAGCGCTGTCGGGGACCGCGAAAGTACACGGCCTCCGTCTTGTGCAGCGCCACCCTCAATCCCAGGCGGCGGATCCTCTCTGCCACCAAGGCTCCGCCAGCCGAGGCCAGACAGGCCGCATCCCCGAAGCTCCTCCCCCGGGCAGTGAGGAGAGTGTCATCCGCGTAGCAGATGACACTAGTGCCCGGGAGGAGGGCTCCCCGCAACAGCCAATCGAATCCGATGTTCCACAAGGGGGGCCCCAGCACCGACCCCTGCGGAACACCGGACTCTGCGCCGTACCGCCTCACCGTGGCCGTCTTGTCTACGAGGAGGACCTCTCGGTCCTCCAAGTAGCTGGCCAGGAGGTCCCGCAGATATTGGGGCACTCCGTGATACCGGAGCGCCTCCAATATCGTCGAGTGGGGGACGGAGTTGAAGGCGTTGGCAATGTCGAATGACACCGCCAGCACTCCGTCCCCCGCCTCCACCGCCTCCTTCACCTGGCCCTTGAGTAGGGCCAGCGCGTCGATCGTCGAACGCCCACGACGGAAACCAAATTGGGCGTCCGACAGATCCGGCCCTACCACCCGCAAGTGGCTTTCCAGCCTCCCGGCGATAATCCCCTCGAACAGTTTACCGACCTCATCGAGCAGAACGATGGGCCGGTATGCCGAGGGGGAGTCCACCGGGCGTCCCTCCTTCCGGAGGAGGCACAACTGCCCCTCCTTCCACAGTTTCGGGAACCTCCCAGCCGTAAGGCACGCGCTGAAGAGGTCCCGAAACCTGTCCTCCATTTGGGTGGCAGCGATCGCCACCACCCGCGCGGGGACGCCGTCTGGCCCGGGGGCCGTCTTTTTTGCGCGGAGGCTGAGTACCCCCGCGTAGAACTCCGCCGCCGTCACCGGGGGAACCTCCTCCTCCGGCGAAGCCGCCCCTTGCGGAGAAACCATCGTTGGTGGGGTGAAGTCGGTCCTGCGCGGAAACAGGGACCGGACCACCCCATCCAGCAACGCTGGCTCGAGGGTCTCCGACAGTGGGGGACCATAGGGGCGGAGCTGGTTCCGCGCCGCCTTGTATGGTCTCCCATAAGGATCCCTGTCGAGATCCTCCAGCATCTCGGCCCTTGCCGAGTCTTGCGCAGCGCCCATTGCAGACTTGAGGGCCGCCGTAGCCTCTCGGTAAGAGGCGTACAGGCGGTCCTCTTCTGCCCGGACTCGGTTTTGGGCGCTGCGCCGTCGACTCCGCGCGTAGGCCCTTCTGGCCGCCACGCAGGTGGCCCGGAGTCCCGCCAGCTCCTCCGTCCACCAGTAGACGGCACGACGGGGAGGCGGACGGCGAGACCGAGGCATGCTGGAGTTGCACACCTCGGTCAAGGACCCCCTGAGCCGGACCGCTGCGGCGTCCACGTCCGGGACCTCCTCGACAGGGGGAGGCGACAGCCAGTCCTGGAGAAAGGCGGCCTCCTTGGCTGCCTCCCGGTCCAGGCGGGTGAGTGCCCACCGCGGGAAGGGAGATTGCCCAGCGCGGGCCGTCCCCCCTCTCTGCTGTGTGGAGATGTCGAACCGCACATAACGGTGGTCCGACAAGGTCTCCACCAGCTCCACCCGCCAGTTGACGACGCGGGCGGCAAGCGCGGGGGTGGCAAACGAGACGTCCACCACCGACCCGCCCTGTTGCCGCACACACGTGTGGACCGCCCCCCTGTTGAGGAGGGACACACCACACGAGGCCGCCCAAAACTCGACGGCGCGTCCCCGGACGTTGCAACCGCCTGCCGGGTTGCCCCAGGCCGCCGACTTGGCGTTCAGGTCGCCGAGCACCACGACCTGGCGTGGCGCCGCCCTCCCTACGACAGCAGTGAGGATCTCTAGGAAATCCTCAAAGTCCGAGAGAGGGCGGTTTGGGGAGAAATACACCCCCACCATCGCCATCTCTCCCCACGCGGCGGCCACGTATCCCGGTCCCCTCTCTAAGAGCGAGAGGGGAGGGGAGTCTGTGGAAGACCGCGCCACCAACGCCACCGAGCCGTCCCGGTCGCCCAGCCAACGGCCAGGGACCGAGTAAGGCTCGGCGACCACCGCCAAGTCCACCAACCACTCAGCCATGGTCTGCATCAGCAGATCCTGGGCTGTCCTGCAGTGGTTGGTGTTCGTCTGAAGGATGCGATGTTCGACCCTATCCATCAGTCGGACATCGCACCCTCCTCCGCAGCCGCCGCAGGAACGGCGGTGTCTACAGCAGCGGCAGGCCCGGTCGGCGCCTGCGCTTTGCCACGCTTAGGGGGAGGATTGCACTTCCTCCCCTTCATTACGTGGCCTGCCCGGCGGCCACTGGCGGCACACACCGCGCAGTGCGGCGTGGCGGCCTCGCAGGAGGCGGCTTTGTGGCCCTCCTTGCCGCAGCGGTAGCATGTGTCCGTCCTGTCTACCTTGGACGGACACAGGGGCCGGGTGTGACCGATGCCGAAGCACCGGAAACACCGCAGAGGCTGGTCCTCGAGTGCCCGGACTGCGCCCGAGCTGAACCCGACTTGAAGCCGTCCTTTCGCAAGGACGGCTTTGGCAGCGGCGATTGGGCACTCGAGGCGAATGGTGCCCATACCGCCGCGGCCGGGCCTTATGTCCCGGCCTTGGACCGCCGCGGCGCCACAGCCCCCTACCGCTGCGACCGCCGCCACCACCTCCTCCTTGGTGACGGAGTCATCTAACTCCGTCACTTCAATGGCCGCCGACTTGACCGGTCGAGCCACCTTGGCAGAGTCCGCGATGACCTCTTGCAGCTTGGCTGCAAAGAGGTCCGCGCGGGCACTCCCCTCTGCCCCCGGGAACTCGAAAATGCGAGCCCCGGCTTGGGTCCGCCGGCAGGACACACTGCCGATCCCCAGTTGAGTGGGATCGGCATTGGTACGCGCCCGCACCAAAATGGAGGCGTAGGTCTCCCCTCGCCCCGCAGCCTCCGCGGTGAGCGTCACCACGACGGCTGCGGTTTTTGGGGGGACTAACTGCCCCTTTCCTCCTCTCCTGCCCTTTCCCTTGCCGGTCGTCTGCGACTGGCTGGGAGCGATGGTGGCGGGGACAGCAGGGACGGCCGTCGCCGACTTTTTACCCTTCCCTTTGCCCTTCCCCTTTCGGCCCACTTTCGTCCACTCGTTGGACGGGGTGGTCGACGGGAGTTGGGCGTCTTCCGCCTGGGAGGAGGACGGCCCCGACTCGCATTGCCTCTTATCCGCCGCAAGCGGCGGTCGGAGGCGTTTCTCCGGCAGGAGCCGGTCCTCGATGCCTGCTAGGCAGGCTCTCGTGAAG
Source organism: Eugnorisma glareosa (assembly GCA_947578425.1). Classification (NCBI taxonomy): domain Eukaryota; kingdom Metazoa; phylum Arthropoda; class Insecta; order Lepidoptera; family Noctuidae; genus Eugnorisma; species Eugnorisma glareosa. Next base: position 26,330 of record OX387968.1, read on the forward strand.
GCCCTCTCCTCCATTACTACCTTGCGGATGATATCCTCAAGGTTGGAGGAGGGGCCCTCTGCTGCAGGGCTCGCCTTTTCCTGTTGTGGCCGGGCCGAGGCAGGGCCTTCTGCCGCAGGACTCGCCTTGGCCAGTTGTGGCCGGGCCGTGGCTTCAGCCAGCTTCAGATGAAGCTGGCTGACCTCCGACTGCAGGCGATCTACCCTCGCCTGCAGTTGCCGCGTCTCGTCGGTGGTCGTCCGCCGGACCAGCTCCGCGACGACACCGCGCATGCTCGCGGCCCTGCATTTGAGGGCCTTCTGCAAAGTCCCCTTCAGGTTGGAGGACTTAGAGGCGACCTCCACGATCTCCTCCTCGTCCTCCTCCGCCATTCTCTCCAGCTCGGCCAGAGAATGGTCCGCGTATAGAACGCGGGACGCACCGTACCCGGACTTGGCCCGGGCGACGTGCGCCCGCTTCTCCTTAGCGGCAACCCGCTCCTCCAGCTCTTGCTGGAGCTGCAGCCGCCGAGACAGGTCCAATTGGCGTTGGGCGTCCGCGAGCCCAACGACATGGGTGTCCGCGGCCACCGTCGGCTTTTTAGCCTTCGGCAACCTCGTCGACCCCGAGGCCGAAGAACCCCCGGACCCACCGCTCCGGTGGACCCGCTTCCGCGAACGAGCGTCGTCCGCGTCCGACATACCAACTAGCGAGTCGTTGTCAGACGACTCGCTAACCCTTTCGAAGAAACTAGCCGCAGACGGCGCGCGGCTAGACTCTGACGCCGGAGCGTCGTTGTGGCCCTGAGAAGGGCCTTTTGGTTGGCCCTGAGAAGGGCCTTTTGGTTGGCCCTGAGAAGGGCCTTTGGGTTGGCCCTGAGAAGGGCCCTTTGGTTTTAAAAAGCGCCCGCAGGCATCCCGCGAGGGTTTAGGCATAGCCTCCGCAGGTTCGTAAATCACAAGGCAATACAATAAAATTCGCTACGAGAGCACAGAGCACTTTAGCCAACCCAGTCTGCCACTCCGTTACGGTGGTCAGAACTGGGCTGTTTCCAGGGGACACGACGTGGACGTAAGCTCTGTGGGGGGTCCCCCAACCTAACCTAACCTAACCTAACCTAACCTAACCTAACCTAACCTTTTTTTTTTTTTTTTTTTTTTTTTTTTTTTTTTTTTTTTTTTTTTTTTTTTTTTTTGTCGCTGGGAAAAAATGCATTACGCATACCCTCTCATCGGGGGATGAGAGGGGTATGTGGGACTCCCCGGGCGGACCCGGTATACCCACTAAAACGACCCAGCGGCATTCCCGCTTCGTCCGAGTGGCGGGGAACTGGGAAACCGGCATAGCCTTTGCGTCCAGTCCTCCGCCGACGATTGCCCTTCATGGCGGACCCCTCACGCCCTCACGGGTGTGGGGGGTCGGGAATGACCGACGAAGGTGACGGGTGCAATGCGGGCGAAGGCACCCCCGCGCCTGTCGCCCGCCCGTCACCATGGGGAGGGAGAGGACGACGCCTTCTCCGACCCCTTCGTCTGCGGAGCGGCGCAGCGAGAGGATCGTCCTCCCGCGCGCGCTCCGCCTCCTCCTTTTGCGACATTACGTCCTCGCAAAAGGAGGCGACTGCTGACCAGGCCTCCTCGCTCCCCAGCATGGCGTCGACCACGCCGGGAAGCGAGAGGTCCAGTCCGACCACCGCGGTCAGACCGCGGCGCAGCTCGGACCAAGCCGGGCACACCTCGAGGGTGTGCTGCGCCGTGTCCACCGGCGCGCCGCAGTCGTGGCACGCCGGGGTCTCCTCCCTCCCGATCCGATGCAGGTGCGATCCGAAACAGCCATGCCCGGACAACACCTGCACCAGACGGAAAGAGAGGAAACCGTGGGACCGCTCGAGCCAGCCCTGTAGGACCGGACCGAGCGCGTCCAACGTCCGGCGGCCAAAGGCGGCGTTGGCGAGATCCTCCGACCAATGGAGGACGATGGCGTCCCTCGCCTCTCGCCGCACGGCCTCCCGCTCTTCGCCCATGGGGCGCTCCCCGAGCGCCTTCCGGCGCGCCGTCCATTCGTACACTCTGGCGAGCACCCAAGCCTCCAACTCCCAAGGAGGGGTGCCGGCCAGAGCGCACGCCGCCGAGAAGCCCACTGAGCGGTAGGCCCTCGCCACCCGCTGTGCAATGGCCCGCTGGGGCCTGCGGATGGCGGTCGCATTCTCCCTCCTATGGAGGGAGTCCGCCCAGATGGGGGCCCCGTATAGGGCCATGCTCCGCAAGATGCCGGCATAGAGGCGCCGGCATTTCGCCTTGGGCCCCCCCAGGTTCGGGAGGAGCCACGAGAGGGCGTCCGCGGCCTTTAACAGGCGCGTCGACAGCCCGCTGAAATGCGGGCCGAAGCGCCACCTGTCGTCCAGCACCAGGCCCAGATACTTCATCTGGGGCTGGACCCCTATCCTGACGCCTTCTACGACTATGTGGGCGTCGGGAGGGCAGCGCTGCCGGGGACCGCGAAAGAACACGGCCTCCGTCTTGTGCAGCGCCACCCTCAATCCCAGGCGGCGGATCCTCTCTGCCACCAAGGATCCACCAGCCGAGGCCAGACAGGCCGCATCCCCGAAGCTCCTCCCCCGGGCAGTGAGGAGAGTGTCATCCGCGTAGCAAATGACACTGGTGCCCGGGAGGAGGGCTCCCCGCAACAGCCAATCGAATCCGATGTTCCACAAAGGGGGCCCCAGCACCGACCCCTGCGGAACACCGGACTCTGCGCCGTACCGCCTCACCGTGGCCGTCTTGTCCACGAGGAGGACCTCTCGGTCCTCCAAGTAGCTGGCCAGGAGGTCCCGCAGATATTGGGGCACTCCGTGATACCGGAGCGCCTCCAATATCGTCGAGTGGGGGACGGAGTTGAAGGCGTTGGCAATGTCGAATGATACCGCCAGCACTCCGTCCCCCGCCTCCACTGCCTCCTTCACCTGACCCTTGAGTAGGGCCAGCGCGTCGATCGTCGAACGCCCACGACGGAAACCAAATTGGGCGTCCGACAGATCTGGCCCTACCACCCGCAAGTGGCTTTCCAGCCTCCCGGCGACAATCCCCTCGAACAGTTTACCGACCTCATCGAGCAGAACGATAGGCCGGTATGCCGAGGGGGAGTCCACCGGGCGTCCCTCCTTCCGGAGGAGGCACAACTGCCCCTCCTTCCACAGTTTCGGGAACCTCCCAGCCGTAAAGCACGCGCTGAAGAGGTCCCGAAACCTGTCCTCCATTTGGGTGGCGGCGATCGAAACCACCCGCGCGGGGACGCCGTCTGGCCCGGGGGCCGTCTTTTTTGCGCGGAGGCTGAGTACCCCCGCGTAGAACTCCGCCGCCGTCACCGGGGGGACCTCCTCCTCCGGCGTATCCGCCCCTTGCGGAGGAACCATCGTTGGTGGGGTGAAGTCGGTCCTGCGCGGAAACAGAGACCGGACCACCCCATCCAGCAACGCTGGCTCGAGGGTCTCCGACAGTGGGGGACCATAGGGGCGGAGCTGGTTTCGCGCCGCCTTGTATGGTCTCCCATAAGGATCCCTGTCGAGACCCTCCAGCATCTCGGCCCTTGCCGAGTCTTGCGCAGCGCCCATTGCAGACTTTAGGGCGGCCGTAGCCTCTCGGTAAGAGGCGTACAGGCGGTCCTCTTCTGCCCGGTCTCGGTTTTGGGCGCTGCGCCGTCGACTCCGCGCGTAGGCCCTTCTGGCCGCCACACAGGTGGCCCGGAGTCCCGCCAGCTCCTCCGTCCACCAGTAGACGGCACGACGGGGAGGCGGACGGCGAGACCGAGGCATGCTGGAGTTGCACACCTCGGTCAAGGACCCCCTGAGCCGGACCGCTGCGGCGTCCACGTCTGGGACCTCCTCGACAGGGGGAGGTGACAGCCAGTCCTGGAGAAAGGCGGCCTCCTTGGCTGCCTCCCGGTCCAGGCGGGTGAGTGCCCACCGCGGGAAGGGAGATTGCCCAGCGCGGGCCGTCCCCCCTCTCTGCTGTGTGGAGATGTCGAACCGCACATAACGGTGGTCCGACAAGGTCTCCACCAGCTCCACCCGCCAGTTGACGACGCGGGCGGCAAGCGCGGGGGTGGCAAACGAGACGTCCACCACCGACCCGCCCTGTTGCCGCACACACGTGTGGACCGCCCCCCTGTTGAGGAGGGACACACCACAAGAGGCCGCCCAAAACTCGACGGCCCGTCCCCGGACATTGCAACCGGCTGCCGGGTTGCCCCATGCCGCCGACTTGGCGTTCAGGTCGCCGAGCACCACGACCTGACGTGGCGCCGCCCTCCCTACGACAGCAGTGAGGATCTCTAGGAAATCCTCAAAGTCCGAGAGAGGGCGGTTTGGAGAGAAATACACCCCCACCATCGCCATCTCTCCCCACGCGGCGGCCACGTATCCCGGTCCCCTCTCTAAGAGCGAGAGGGGAGGGGAGTCCGTGGGAGACCGCGCCACCAACGCCACCAAGCCGTCCCGGTCGCCCAGCCAACGGCCAGGGACCGAGTAAGGCTCGGCGACCACCGCCAAGTCCACCAACCACTCAGCCATGGTCTGCATCAGCAGATCCTGGGCTGTCCTGCAGTGGTTGGTGTTCGTCTGAAGGATGCGATGCTCGACCCTATCCATCAGTCGGACATCGCACCCTCCTCCGCAGCCGCCGCAGGAACGGCGGTGTCTACAGCAGCGGCAGGCCCGGTCGGCGCATGCGCTTTGCCACGCTTAGGGGGAGGATTGCACTTCCTCCCCTTCATTACGTGGCCTGCCCGGCGGCCACTGGCAGCACACACCGCGCAGTGCGGCGTGGCGGCCTCGCAGGAGGCGGCTTTGTGGCCCTCCTTGCCGCAGCGGTAGCATGTGTCCGTCCTGTCTACCTTGGACGGACACAGGGGCCGGGTGTGTCCGATGCCGAAGCACCGGAAACACCGCAGAGGCTGGTCCTCGAGTGCCCGGACTGCGCCCGAGCTGAACCCGACTTGAAGCCGTCCTTTCGCAAGGACGGCTTTGGCAGCGGCGATTGGGCACTCGAGGCGAATGGTGCCCATACCGCCGCGGCCGGGCCTTATGTCCCGGCCTTGGACCGCCGTGGCACCACAGCCCCCTACCGCTGCGACCGCCGCCACCACCTCCTCCTTGGTGACGGAGTCATCTAACTCCGTCACTTCAATGGCCGCCGACTTGACCGGTCGAGCCACCTTGGCAGAGTCCGCGATGACCTCTTGCAGCTTGGCTGCAAAGAGGTCTGCGCGGGCACTCCCCTCTGCCCCCGGGAACTCGAAAATGCGAGCCCCGGCTTGGGTCCGCCGGCAGGACACACTGCCGATCCCCAGTTGAGTGGGATCGGCATTGGTACGCGCCCTCACCAAAATGGAGGCGTAGGTCTCCCCTCGCCCCGCAGCCTCCGCGGTGAGCGTCACCACGACGGCTGCGGTTTTTGGGGGGACTAACTGCCCCTTTCCTCCTCTCCTGCCCTTTCCCTTGCCGGTCGTCTGCGACTGGCTGGGAGCGGTGGTGGCGGGGACGGCAGGGACGGCCGTCGCCGACTTTTTCCCCTTCCCTTTGCCCTTCCCCTTTTGGCCCACTTTCGTCCACTCGTTGGACGGGGTGGTCGACGGGAGTTGGGCGTCTTCCGCCTGGGAGGAGGACGGCCCCGGCTCGCTTTGCCTCTTATCCGCCGCAAGCGGCGGTCGGAGGCGTTTCTCCGGCAGGAGCCGGTCCTCGATGCCTGCTAGGCAGGCTCTCGTGAAGGCCCTCTCCTCCATGACTACCTTGCGGATGATATCCTCAAGGTTGGAGGAGGGGCCCACTGCTGCAGGGCTCGCCTTGGCCTGTTGTGGCCGGGCCGAGGCAGGGCCCTCTGCCGCAGGGCTCGCCTTGGCCTGTTGTGGCCGGGCCGTGGCTTCAGCCAGCTTCAGATGAAGCTGGCTGACCTCCGACTGCAGGCGATCTACCCTCGCCTGCAGTTGCCGCGTCTCGTCGGTGGTCGTCCGCTTCACAAGCTCCGCGACGACACCGCGCATACTCGCGGCCCTGCATTTAAGGGCCTTTTGAAAGGTCCCTTTCAAGTTGGAGGACTTAGAGGCGACCTCAGCAATCTCCTCCTCGTCCTCCTCCGCCATTCTCTCCAGCTCTGCCAGGGAATGGTCCGCGTATAGAACGCGGGACGCACCGTACCCGGACTTGGCCCGGGCGACGTGCGCCCGCTTCTCCTTAGCGGCAACCCGCTCCTCCAGCTCTTGCTGGAGCTGCGCCCGCCGAGCCACGTCCAATTGGCGATGGGCTTCCGCGAGCCCAACGTCATGGGTGTCCGCGGCCACCGTCGGCTTTTTAGCCTTCGGCAACCTCGTCGACCCCGAGGCCGAAGAGCCCTCGGACCCACCGCTCCGGTGGACCCGCTTCCGCGAACGAGCGTCGTCCGCGTCCGACATACCAACTAGCGAGTCGTTGTCAGACGACTCGCTAACCCTTTCGAAGAAACTAGCCGCAGACGGCGCGCGGCTAGACTCTGACGCCGGAGCGTCGTTGTGGCCCTGAGAAGAGCCTTTTGGTTGGCCCTGAGAAGGGCCTTTGGGTTGGCCCTGAGAAGGGCCTTTGGGTTGGCCCTGAGAAGGGCCTTTGGGTTGGCCCTGAGAAGGGCCTTTGGGTTGGCCCTGAGAAGGGCCTTTTGGTTTTAAAAAGCGCCCGCAGGCGTCCCGCGAGGGTTTAGGCATAGCCTCCGCAGGTTCGTAGTTCACAAGGCAATACAATAAAATTCGCTACGAGAGCACAGAGCACTTTAGCCAACCCAGTCTGCCACTCCGTTACGGTGGTCAGAACTGGGCTGTTTCCAGGGGACACGACGTGGACGTAAGCTCTGTGGGGGGTCCCCCAACCTAACCTTTTTTTTTTTTTTTTTTTTTTTTTTTTTTTTTTTTTTTTTTTTTTTTTTGTCGCTGGGAAAAAATGCATTACGCATACCCTCTCATCGGGGGATGAGAGGGGTATGTGGGACTCCCCGGGCGGACCCGGTATACCCACTAAAACGACCCAGCGGCATTCCCGCTTCGTCCGAGTGGCGGGGAACTGGGAAACCGGCATAGCCTTTGCGTCCAGTCCTCCGCCGACGATTGCCCTTCATGGCGGACCCCTCACGCCCTCACGGGTGTGGGGGGTCGGGAATAACCGACGAAGGTGACGGGTGCAATGCGGGCGAAGGCACCCCCGCGCCTGTCGCCCGCCCGTCACCATGGGGAGGGAGAGGACGACGCCTTCTCCGACCCCTTCGTCTGCGGAGCGGCGCAGCGAGAGGATCGTCCTCCCGCGCGCGCTCCGCCTCCTCCTTTTGCGACATTACGTCCTCGCAAAAGGAGGCGACTGCTGACCAGGCCTCCTCGCTCCCCAGCATGGCGTCGACCACGCCGGGAAGCGAGAGGTCCAGTCCGACCACCGCGGTCAGACCGCGGCGCAGCTCGGACCAAGCCGGGCACACCTCGAGGGTGTGCTGCGCCGTGTCCACCGGCGCGCCGCAGTCGTGGCACGCCGGGGTCTCCTCCCTCCCGATCCGATGCAGGTGCGATCCGAAACAGCCATGCCCGGACAACACCTGCACCAGACGGAAAGAGAGGAAACCGTGGGACCGCTCGAGCCAGCCCTGTAGGACCGGACCGAGCGCGTCCAACGTCCGGCGGCCAAAGGCGGCGTTGGCGAGATCCTCCGACCAATGGAGGACGATGGCGTCCCTCGCCTCTCGCCGCACGGCCTCCCGCTCTTCGCCCATGGGGCGCTCCCCGAGCGCCTTCCGGCGCGCCGTCCATTCGTACACTCTGGCGAGCACCCAAGCCTCCAACTCCCAAGGAGGGGTGCCGGCCAGAGCGCACGCCGCCGAGAAGCCCACTGAGCGGTAGGCCCTCGCCACCCGCTGTGCAATGGCCCGCTGGGGCCTGCGGATGGCGGTCGCATTCTCCCTCCTATGGAGGGAGTCCGCCCAGATGGGGGCCCCGTATAGGGCCATGCTCCGCAAGATGCCGGCATAGAGGCGCCGGCATTTCGCCTTGGGCCCCCCCAGGTTCGGGAGGAGCCACGAGAGGGCGTCCGCGGCCTTTAACAGGCGCGTCGACAGCCCGCTGAAATGCGGGCCGAAGCGCCACCTGTCGTCCAGCACCAGGCCCAGATACTTCATCTGGGGCTGGACCCCTATCCTGACGCCTTCTACGACTATGTGGGCGTCGGGAGGGCAGCGCTGCCGGGGACCGCGAAAGAACACGGCCTCCGTCTTGTGCAGCGCCACCCTCAATCCCAGGCGGCGGATCCTCTCTGCCACCAAGGATCCACCAGCCGAGGCCAGACAGGCCGCATCCCCGAAGCTCCTCCCCCGGGCAGTGAGGAGAGTGTCATCCGCGTAGCAAATGACACTGGTGCCCGGGAGGAGGGCTCCCCGCAACAGCCAATCGAATCCGATGTTCCACAAAGGGGGCCCCAGCACCGACCCCTGCGGAACACCGGACTCTGCGCCGTACCGCCTCACCGTGGCCGTCTTGTCCACGAGGAGGACCTCTCGGTCCTCCAAGTAGCTGGCCAGGAGGTCCCGCAGATATTGGGGCACTCCGTGATACCGGAGCGCCTCCAATATCGTCGAGTGGGGGACGGAGTTGAAGGCGTTGGCAATGTCGAATGATACCGCCAGCACTCCGTCCCCCGCCTCCACTGCCTCCTTCACCTGACCCTTGAGTAGGGCCAGCGCGTCGATCGTCGAACGCCCACGACGGAAACCAAATTGGGCGTCCGACAGATCTGGCCCTACCACCCGCAAGTGGCTTTCCAGCCTCCCGGCGACAATCCCCTCGAACAGTTTACCGACCTCATCGAGCAGAACGATAGGCCGGTATGCCGAGGGGGAGTCCACCGGGCGTCCCTCCTTCCGGAGGAGGCACAACTGCCCCTCCTTCCACAGTTTCGGGAACCTCCCAGCCGTAAAGCACGCGCTGAAGAGGTCCCGAAACCTGTCCTCCATTTGGGTGGCGGCGATCGAAACCACCCGCGCGGGGACGCCGTCTGGCCCGGGGGCCGTCTTTTTTGCGCGGAGGCTGAGTACCCCCGCGTAGAACTCCGCCGCCGTCACCGGGGGGACCTCCTCCTCCGGCGTATCCGCCCCTTGCGGAGGAACCATCGTTGGTGGGGTGAAGTCGGTCCTGCGCGGAAACAGAGACCGGACCACCCCATCCAGCAACGCTGGCTCGAGGGTCTCCGACAGTGGGGGACCATAGGGGCGGAGCTGGTTTCGCGCCGCCTTGTATGGTCTCCCATAAGGATCCCTGTCGAGACCCTCCAGCATCTCGGCCCTTGCCGAGTCTTGCGCAGCGCCCATTGCAGACTTTAGGGCGGCCGTAGCCTCTCGGTAAGAGGCGTACAGGCGGTCCTCTTCTGCCCGGTCTCGGTTTTGGGCGCTGCGCCGTCGACTCCGCGCGTAGGCCCTTCTGGCCGCCACACAGGTGGCCCGGAGTCCCGCCAGCTCCTCCGTCCACCAGTAGACGGCACGACGGGGAGGCGGACGGCGAGACCGAGGCATGCTGGAGTTGCACACCTCGGTCAAGGACCCCCTGAGCCGGACCGCTGCGGCGTCCACGTCTGGGACCTCCTCGACAGGGGGAGGTGACAGCCAGTCCTGGAGAAAGGCGGCCTCCTTGGCTGCCTCCCGGTCCAGGCGGGTGAGTGCCCACCGCGGGAAGGGAGATTGCCCAGCGCGGGCCGTCCCCCCTCTCTGCTGTGTGGAGATGTCGAACCGCACATAACGGTGGTCCGACAAGGTCTCCACCAGCTCCACCCGCCAGTTGACGACGCGGGCGGCAAGCGCGGGGGTGGCAAACGAGACGTCCACCACCGACCCGCCCTGTTGCCGCACACACGTGTGGACCGCCCCCCTGTTGAGGAGGGACACACCACAAGAGGCCGCCCAAAACTCGACGGCCCGTCCCCGGACATTGCAACCGGCTGCCGGGTTGCCCCATGCCGCCGACTTGGCGTTCAGGTCGCCGAGCACCACGACCTGACGTGGCGCCGCCCTCCCTACGACAGCAGTGAGGATCTCTAGGAAATCCTCAAAGTCCGAGAGAGGGCGGTTTGGAGAGAAATACACCCCCACCATCGCCATCTCTCCCCACGCGGCGGCCACGTATCCCGGTCCCCTCTCTAAGAGCGAGAGGGGAGGGGAGTCCGTGGGAGACCGCGCCACCAACGCCACCAAGCCGTCCCGGTCGCCCAGCCAACGGCCAGGGACCGAGTAAGGCTCGGCGACCACCGCCAAGTCCACCAACCACTCAGCCATGGTCTGCATCAGCAGATCCTGGGCTGTCCTGCAGTGGTTGGTGTTCGTCTGAAGGATGCGATGCTCGACCCTATCCATCAGTCGGACATCGCACCCTCCTCCGCAGCCGCCGCAGGAACGGCGGTGTCTACAGCAGCGGCAGGCCCGGTCGGCGCATGCGCTTTGCCACGCTTAGGGGGAGGATTGCACTTCCTCCCCTTCATTACGTGGCCTGCCCGGCGGCCACTGGCAGCACACACCGCGCAGTGCGGCGTGGCGGCCTCGCAGGAGGCGGCTTTGTGGCCCTCCTTGCCGCAGCGGTAGCATGTGTCCGTCCTGTCTACCTTGGACGGACACAGGGGCCGGGTGTGTCCGATGCCGAAGCACCGGAAACACCGCAGAGGCTGGTCCTCGAGTGCCCGGACTGCGCCCGAGCTGAACCCGACTTGAAGCCGTCCTTTCGCAAGGACGGCTTTGGCAGCGGCGATTGGGCACTCGAGGCGAATGGTGCCCATACCGCCGCGGCCGGGCCTTATGTCCCGGCCTTGGACCGCCGTGGCACCACAGCCCCCTACCGCTGCGACCGCCGCCACCACCTCCTCCTTGGTGACGGAGTCATCTAACTCCGTCACTTCAATGGCCGCCGACTTGACCGGTCGAGCCACCTTGGCAGAGTCCGCGATGACCTCTTGCAGCTTGGCTGCAAAGAGGTCTGCGCGGGCACTCCCCTCTGCCCCCGGGAACTCGAAAATGCGAGCCCCGGCTTGGGTCCGCCGGCAGGACACACTGCCGATCCCCAGTTGAGTGGGATCGGCATTGGTACGCGCCCTCACCAAAATGGAGGCGTAGGTCTCCCCTCGCCCCGCAGCCTCCGCGGTGAGCGTCACCACGACGGCTGCGGTTTTTGGGGGGACTAACTGCCCCTTTCCTCCTCTCCTGCCCTTTCCCTTGCCGGTCGTCTGCGACTGGCTGGGAGCGGTGGTGGCGGGGACGGCAGGGACGGCCGTCGCCGACTTTTTCCCCTTCCCTTTGCCCTTCCCCTTTTGGCCCACTTTCGTCCACTCGTTGGACGGGGTGGTCGACGGGAGTTGGGCGTCTTCCGCCTGGGAGGAGGACGGCCCCGGCTCGCTTTGCCTCTTATCCGCCGCAAGCGGCGGTCGGAGGCGTTTCTCCGGCAGGAGCCGGTCCTCGATGCCTGCTAGGCAGGCTCTCGTGAAGGCCCTCTCCTCCATGACTACCTTGCGGATGATATCCTCAAGGTTGGAGGAGGGGCCCTCTGCTGCAGGGCTCGCCTTGGCCTGTTGTGGCCGGGCCGAGGCAGGGCCCTCTGCCGCAGGGCTCGCCTTGGCCTGTTGTGGCCGGGCCGTGGCTTCAGCCAGCTTCAGATGAAGCTGGCTAACCTCCGACTGCAGGCGATCTACCCTCGCCTGCAGTTGCCGCGTCTCGTCGGTGGTCGTCCGCTTCACAAGCTCCGCGACGACACCGCGCATACTCGCGGCCCTGCATTTAAGGGCCTTTTGAAAGGTCCCTTTCAAGTTAGAGGACTTAGAGGCGACCTCAACAATCTCCTCCTCGTCCTCCTCCGCCATTCTCTCCAGCTCTGCCAGAGAATGGTCCGCGTATAGAACGCGGGACGCACCGTACCCGGACTTGGCCCGGGTGACGTGCGCCCGCTTCTCCTTAGCGGCAACCCGCTCCTCCAGCTCTTGCTGGAGCTGCGCCCGCCGAGCCACGTCCAATTGGCGATGGGCGTCCGCGAGCCCAACGTCATGAGTGTCCGAAGCCACCGTCGGCTTTTTAGCCTTCGGCAACCTCGTCGACCCCGAGGCCGAAGAGCCCTCGGACCCACCGCTCCGGTGGACCCGCTTCCGCGAACGAGCGTCGTCCGCGTCCGACATACCAACTAGCGAGTCGTTGTCAGACGACTCGCTAACCCTTTCGAAGAAACTAGCCGCAGACGGCGCGCGGCTAGTCTCTGACGCCGGAGCGTCGTTGTGGCCCTGAGAAGGGCCTTTTGGTTGGCCCTGAGAAGGGCCTTTTGGTTGGCCCTGAGAAGGGCCTTTTGGTTGGCCCTGAGAAGGGCCTTTGGGTTGGCCCTGAGAAGGGCCTTTTGGTTTTAAAAAGCGCCCGCAGGCGTCCCGCGAGGGTTTAGGCATAGCCTCCGCAGGTTCGTAGTTCACAAGGCAATACAATAAAATTCGCTACGAGAGCACAGAGCACTTTAGCCAACCCAGTCTGCCACTCCGTTACGGTGGTCAGAACTGGGCTGTTTCCAGGGGACACGACGTGGACGTAAGCTCTGTGGGGGGTCCCCCAACCTAACCTAACCTAACCTAACCTAACCTAACCTAACCTTTTTTTTTTTTTTTTTTTTTTTTTTTGTTGTCGCTGGGAAAAAATGCATTACGCATACCCTCCCATCGGGGGATGGGAGGGGTATGTGGGACTCCCCGGGCGGACCCGGTATACCCACTAAAACGACCCAGCGGCATTCCCGCTTCGTCCGAGTGGCGGGGAACTGGGAAACCGGCATAGCCTTTGCGTCCAGTCCTCCGCCGACGATTGCCCTTCATGGCGGACCCCTCACGCCCTCACGGGTGTGGGGGGTCGGGAATGACAGACGAAGGTGACGGGTGCAATGCGGGCGAAGGCACCCCCGCGCCTGTCGCCCGCCCGTCACCATGGGGAGGGAGAGGACGACGCCTTCTCCGACCCCTTCGTCTGCGGAGCGGCGCAGCGAGAGGATCGTCCTCCCGCGCGCGCTCCGCCTCCTCCTTTTGCGACATTACGTCCTCGCAAAAGGAGGCGACTGCTGACCAGGCCTCCTCGCTCCCCAGCATGGCGTCGACCACGCCGGGAAGCGAGAGGTCCAGTCCGACCACCGCGGTCAGACCGCGGCGCAGCTCGGACCAAGCCGGGCACACCTCGAGGGTGTGCTGCGCCGTGTCTACCGGCGCGCCGCAGTCGTGGCACGCCGGGGTCTCCTCCCTCCCGATCCGGTGCAGGTGCGATCCGAAACAGCCATGCCCGGACAACACCTGCACCAGTCGGAAAGAGAGGAAACCGTGGGACCGCTCGAGCCAGCCTTGCAGGACCGGACCGAGCGCGTCCAACGTCCGGCGGCCAAAGGCGGCGCTGGCGAGGTCCTCCGACCAATGGAGGACGATGGCGTCCCTCGCCTCTCGCCGCACGGCCTCCCGCTCTTCGCCCATGGGGCGCTCCCCGAGCGCCTTCCGGCGCGCCGTCCATTCGTACACTCTGGCGAGCACCCAAGCCTCCAACTCCCAAGGAGGGGTGCCGGCCAGAGCGCACGCCGCCGAGAAGCCCACTGAGCGGTAGGCCCTCGCCACCCGCTGTGCAATGGCCCGCTGGGGCCTGCGGATGGCGGTCGCATTCTCCCTCCTATGGAGGGAGTCCGCCCAGATGGGGGCCCCGTATAGGGCCATGCTCCGCAAGATGCCGGCATAGAGGCGCCGGCATTTCGACTTGGGCCCCCCCAGGTTCGGAAGGAGCCACGAGAGGGCGTCCGCGGCCTTCAACAGGCGCATCGACAGCCCGCTGAAATGTGGGCCGAAGCGCCACCTGTCGTCCAGCACCAGCCCCAGATATTTCATCTGGGGCTGGACCCCTATCCGGATGCCCTCCACGACGATGTGGGCGTCAGGAGGGCAGCGCTGTCGGGGACCGCGAAAGTACACGGCCTCCGTCTTGTGCAGCGCCACCCTCAATCCCAGGCGGCGGATCCTCTCTGCCACCAAGGCTCCGCCAGCCGAGGCCAGACAGGCCGCATCCCCGAAGCTCCTCCCCCGGGCAGTGAGGAGAGTGTCATCCGCGTAGCAGATGACACTAGTGCCCGGGAGGAGGGCTCCCCGCAACAGCCAATCGAATCCGATGTTCCACAAGGGGGGCCCCAGCACCGACCCCTGCGGAACACCGGACTCTGCGCCGTACCGCCTCACCGTGGCCGTCTTGTCCACGAGGAGGACCTCTCGGTCCTCCAAGTAGCTGGCCAGGAGGTCCCGCAGATATTGGGGCACTCCGTGATACCGGAGCGCCTCCAATATCGTCGAGTGGGGGACGGAGTTGAAGGCGTTGGCAATGTCGAATGATACCGCCAGCACTCCGTCCCCTGCCTCCACTGCCTCCTTCACCTGACCCTTGAGTAGGGCCAGCGCGTCGATCGTCGAACGCCCACGACGGAAACCAAATTGGGCGTCCGACAGATCCGGCCCTACCACCCGCAAGTGGCTTTCCAGCCTCCCGGCGACAATCCCCTCGAACAGTTTACCGACCTCATCGAGCAGAACGATGGGCCGGTATGCCGAGGGGGAGTCCACCGGGCATCCCTCCTTCCGGAGGAGGCACAACTGCCCCTCCTTCCACAGTTTCGGGAACCTCCCAGCCGTAAAGCACGCGCTGAAGAGGTCCCGAAACCTGTCCTCCATTTGGGTGGCGGCGATCGCCACCACCCGCGCGGGGACGCCGTCTGGCCCGGGGGCCGTCTTTTTTGCGCGGAGGCTGAGTACCCCCGCGTAGAACTCCGCCGCCGTCACCGGGGGGACCTCCTCCTCCGGCGAAGCCGCCCCTTGCGGAGGAACCATCGTTGGTGGGGCGAAGTCGGTCCTGCGCGGAAACAGAGACCGGACCACCCCATCCAGCAACGCTGGCTCGAGGGTCTCCGACAGTGGGGGACCATAGGGGCGGAGCTGGTTCCGCGCCGCCTTGTATGGTCTCCCATAAGGATCCCGGTCGAGACCCTCCAGCATCTCGGCCCTTGCCGAGTCTTGCGCAGCGCCCATTGCAGACTTTAGGGCCGCCGTAGCCTCTCGGTAAGAGGCGTACAGGCGGTCCTCTTCTGCCCGGACTCGGTTTTGGGCGCTGCGCCGTCGACTCCGCGCGTAGGCCCTTCTGGCCGCCACGCAGGTGGCCCGGAGTCCCGCCAGCTCCTCCGTCCACCAGTAGACGGCACGACGGGGAGGCGGACGGCGAGACCGAGGCATGCTGGAGTTGCACACCTCGGTCAAGGACCCCCTGAGCCGGACCGCTGCGGCGTCCACGTCCGGGACCTCCTCGACAGGGGGAGGCGACAGCCAGTCCTGGAGAAAGGCGGCCTCCTTGGCTGCCTCCCGGTCCAGGCGGGTGAGTGCCCACCGCGGGAAGGGAGATTGCCCAGCGCGGGCCGTCCCCCCTCTCTGCTGTGTGGAGATGTCGAACCGCACATAACGGTGGTCCGACAAGGTCTCCACCAGCTCCACCCGCCAGTTGACGACGCGGGCGGCAAGCGCGGGGGTGGCAAACGAGACGTCCACCACCGACCCACCCTGTTGCCGCACACACGTGTGGACCGCCCCCCTGTTGAGGAGGGACACACCACACGAGGCCGCCCAAAACTCGACGGCCCGTCCCCGGATATTGCAACCGGCTGCCGGGTTGCCCCAGGCCGCCGACTTGGCGTTCAGGTCGCCGAGCACCACGACCTGGCGTGGCGCCGCCCTCCCTACGACAGCAGTGAGGATCTCTAGGAAATCCTCAAAGTCCGAGAGAGGGCGGTTTGGGGAGAAATACACCCCCACCATCGCCATCTCTCCCCACGCGGCGAACCTAACCTAACCTAACCTAACCTAACCTAACCTAACCTAACCTAACCTAACCAATGAGAACATTTTTAGGGACTTAGGCCAAGAAGATTTAGAAATGGAAGTGAAATACAAGAAGAGAACTAGAAATCCCAAAACAGCGCACGTTGTCGTCCAAGTCAGACCTAGGGTATGGCAGAGAATGACGGAGGCTGGGGCTCTTTACCTTGACCTGCAAAGGGTCAGGGTGGAGGATCAGTCGCCGCTCATTCAATGCACGAAATGTTTGGCGTTTGGACATGGAAGGAAATTTTGTACCGAGAGTGTGGACAGGTGCAGCCACTGCGGAGGACCGCATCTTCGCGAGAAATGCGTGGAATTTGTTGCGGGAAATGAACCGCAGTGCTGCAACTGCTCACACTCGAAGCTTCAGAGGGCCGATCACAACGCGTTTAGCGTGGAGTGCCCGGTCCGCAAGAAATGGGACTACCTGGCTCGGACGACAACGGCATACACCTAAACTGCTCCCTAGGGTTCACGAAACGCACACAACACACACAGGAACACATCAATGCAGAAACACAAACTGGGAGTACACGTCAAAAATGGATTATGATCACGAAATAAACAGATACATGGAAACCAGAGGACAACAACAAACACGGATATGTAAAATATATAGTAAATATATACGAATATATCAAAAACACACACAAAACACCAAACACGCACAACATACAACCCCTAAAAACACTGAGTTAAGTAAAACACAAGATTAAGAAAAGACAATAAATATGTATAATCTAAGTATATATATATATGTTATTGCCGAAACTATACGGGAAAATAAATAAATGCAAAAAGCAAAAAGAAAACCACACAAGCCCTACAGTCAGTATAATACGGTCCAGAAAACAAATGCCAACTAGGAGAACTATCTTGTATTTTAAAATAATGTAGCAAAACACATGTATAGCATTGCAAAAGACATGCAAAACTAATTAAATTGTGTATGAAAATATGTTAGTTATGTTAATTAGAAAATAAAACTGTATTAAAATAAGAAAGCACATGTATAACATATAAGTAAGTAGAAATAAGAGATAAGGTCCACATACTAGATAAGAAAGTTAGAATAAATAAAAATTTAGTATATAGAACAATAGTTAGTAAAGAATTAGACGTAAGAAAACAAACATGTAAACACTTATGCAAGATGCTAAAAATGTAAATAAAACAGTTGTGTACTTAAATAACCCTAAATAAAGACATGTAGAAAATAGAGTAGATAGAATAGCGGGAGTCCCACCCGGCTAAGAATGTAAAGGATGTATGAAAGAAAGATAAAGTATGAAGCTTGAAAGTGCGAGAGGAATAAAAGCGAGAACTGGAACGAATGTGTAAATTAGAATAACAAGATCCCGTTGTACCCATGAACGGGGAAAAGCACAAAAAAAAAAAAAAAAAAAAAAAAAAAAAAAAAAAAAAAAAAAAACCTAACCTAACCTAACCTAACCTAACCTAACCTAACCTAACCTAACCTAACCTTTTTTTTTTTTTTTTTTTTTTTGTTGTCGCTGGGAAAAAATGCATTACGCATACCCTCTCATCGGGGGATGAGAGGGGTATGTGGGACTCCCCGGGCGGACCCGGTATACCCACTAAAACGACCCAGCGGCATTCCCGCTTCGTCCGAGTGGCGGGGAACTGGGAAACCGGCATAGCCTTTGCGTCCAGTCCTCCGCCGACGATTGCCCTTCATGGCGGACCCCTCACGCCCTCACGGGTGTGGGGGGTCGGGAATGACAGACGAAGGTGACGGGTGCAATGCGGGCGAAGGCACCCCCGCGCCTGTCGCCCGCCCGTCACCATGGGGAGGGAGAGGACGACGCCTTCTCCGACCCCTTCGTCTGCGGAGCGGCGCAGCGAGAGGATCGTCCTCCCGCGCGCGCTCCGCCTCCTCCTTTTGCGACATTACGTCCTCGCAAAAGGAGGCGACTGCTGACCAGGCCTCCTCGCTCCCCAGCATGGCGTCGACCACGCCGGGAAGCGAGAGGTCCAGTCCGACCACCGCGGTCAGACCGCGGCGCAGCTCTGACCAAGCCGGGCACACCTCGAGGGTGTGCTGCGCCGTGTCTACCGGCGCGCCGCAGTCGTGGCACGCCGGGGTCTCCTCCCTCCCGATCCGGTGCAGGTGCGATCCGAAACAGCCATGCCCGGACAACACCTGCACCAGACGGAAAGAGAGGAAACCGTGGGACCGCTCGAGCCAGCCTTGCAGGACCGGACCGAGCGCGTCCAACGTCCGGCGGCCAAAGGCGGCGCTGGCGAGGTCCTCCGACCAATGGAGGACGATGGCGTCCCTCGCCTCTCGCCGCACGGCCTCCCGCTCTTCGCCCATGGGGCGCTCCCCGAGCGCCTTCCGGCGCGCCGTCCATTCGTACACTCTGGCGAGCACCCAAGCCTCCAACTCCCAAGGAGGGGTGCCGGCCAGAGCGCACGCCGCCGAGAAGCCCACTGAGCGGTAGGCCCTCGCCACCCGCTGTGCAATGGCCCGCTGGGGCCTGCGGATGGCGGTCGCATTCTCCCTCCTATGGAGGGAGTCCGCCCAGATGGGGGCCCCGTATAGGGCCATGCTCCGCAAGATGCCGGCATAGAGGCGCCGGCATTTCGCCTTGGGCCCCCCCAGGTTCGGGAGGAGCCACGAGAGGGCGTCCGCGGCCTTTAACAGGCGCGTCGACAGCCCGCTGAAATGCGGGCCGAAGCGCCACCTGTCGTCCAGCACCAGGCCCAGATACTTCATCTGGGGCTGGACCCCTATCCTGACGCCTTCTACGACTATGTGGGCGTCGGGAGGGCAGTGCTGCCGGGGACCGCGAAAGAACACGGCCTCCGTCTTGTGCAGCGCCACCCTCAATCCCAGGCGGCGGATCCTCTCTGCCACCAAGGATCCACCAGCCGAGGCCAGACAGGCCGCATCCCCGAAGCTCCTCCCCCGGGCAGTGAGGAGAGTGTCATCCGCGTAGCAAATGACACTGGTGCCCGGGAGGAGGGCTCCCCGCAACAGCCAATCGAATCCGATGTTCCACAAGGGGGGCCCCAGCACCGACCCCTGCGGAACACCGGACTCTGCGCCGTACCGCCTCACCGTGGCCGTCTTGTCCACGAGGAGGACCTCTCGGTCCTCCAAGTAGCTGGCCAGGAGGTCCCGCAGATATTGGGGCACTCCGTGATACCGGAGCGCCTCCAATATCGTCGAGTGGGGGACGGAGTTGAAGGCGTTGGCAATGTCGAATGATACCGCCAGCACTCCGTCCCCCGCCTCCACTGCCTCCTTCACCTGACCCTTGAGTAGGGCCAGCGCGTCGATCGTCGAACGCCCACGACGGAAACCAAATTGGGCGTCCGACAGATCCGGCCCTACCACCCGCAAGTGGCTTTCCAGCCTCCCGGCGACAATCCCCTCGAACAGTTTACCGACCTCATCGAGCAGAACGATGGGCCGGTATGCCGAGGGGGAGTCCACCGGGCGTCCCTCCTTCCGGAGGAGGCACAACTGCCCCTCCTTCCACAGTTTCGGGAACCTCCCAGCCGTAAAGCACGCGCTGAAGAGGTCCCGAAACCTGTCCTCCATTTGGGTGGCGGCGATCGACACCACCCGCGCGGGGACGCCGTCTGGCCCGGGGGCCGTCTTTTTTGCGCGGAGGCTGAGTACCCCCGCGTAGAACTCCGCCGCCGTCACCGGGGGGACCTCCTCCTCCGGCGTATCCGCCCCTTGCGGAGGAACCATCGTTGGTGGGGTGAAGTCGGTCCTGCGCGGAAACAGAGACCGGACCACCCCATCCAGCAACGCTGGCTCGAGGGTCTCCGACAGTGGGGGACCATAGGGGCGGAGCTGGTTCCGCGCCGCCTTGTATGGCCTCCCATAAGGATCCCTGTCGAGATCCTCCAGCAACCTAACCTAACCTAACCTAACCTAACCTAACCTAACCTAACCTTTTTTTTTTTTTTTTTTTTTGGTTTTTTTTTTTTTGGTTTCGGGGTGGAAAATCCTCACGGATGTCCCCCGCCCTGGGGCGGGCGGAGGGGTCTGTCAGACTCAAACTGACTAAAAACCACCCCGGTGTTCCCTTCCCACACTTGCACCGGGGATCATGGGAACTAGTGCGCCTTCCACGATCCCCGGCTAGTGCCGGCCCGCGTCCGCGGGCCTCCTCAATTCTGCGAGGGGAGTGAGGTGTACTCCCCCCGCGACCTCAGTAGGGGCGCGCGTGGAACACTACGCGCCACCGCCTCGGGTCCAGTTATATGGGGGGCGGCGGACGTCCCCAAGTCCGCCGTCCCTCTGAACCCGTTTAGGGGGGCTGGAAGAGGGCGTTGTCCGCCCTCCGCCGACGCCCGGTACGTCTGCTGCGGGTCAGGAGAGTGCTTTCGACAACCTAACCTAACCTAACCTAACCTAACCTAACCTAACCTTTTTTTTTTTTTTTTTTGTTGTCGCTGGGAAAAAATGCATTACGCATACCCTCCCATCGGGGGATGGGAGGGGTATGTGGGACTCCCCGGGCGGACCCGGTATACCCACTAAAACGACCCAGCGGCATTCCCGCTTCGTCCGAGTGGCGGGGAACTGGGAAACCGGCATAGCCTTTGCGTCCAGTCCTCCGCCGACGATTGCCCTTCATGGCAGACCCCTCACGCCCTCACGGGTGTGGGGGGTCGGGAATGACAGACGAAGACGAAGGTGACGGGTGCAATGCGGACGAAGGCACCCCCGCGCCTGTCGCCCGCCCGTCACCATGGGGAGGGAGAGGACGACGCCTTCTCCGACCCCTTCGTCTGCGGAGCGGCGCAGCGAGAGGATCGTCCTCCCGCGTGCGCTCCGCCTCCTCCTTTTGCGACATTACGTCCTCGCAAAAGGAGGCGACTGCTGACCAGGCCTCCTCGCTCCCCAGCATGGCGTCGACCACGCCGGGAAGCGAGAGGTCCAGTCCGACCACCGCGGTCAGACCGCGGCGCAGCTCGGACCAAGCCGGGCACACCTCGAGGGTGTGCTGCGCCGTGTCTACCGGCGCGCCGCAGTCGTGGCACGCCGGGGTCTCCTCCCTCCCGATCCGGTGCAGGTGCGATCCGAAACAGCCATGCCCAGACAACACCTGCACCAGACGGAAAGAGAGGAAACCGTGGGACCGCTCGAGCCAGCCTTGCAGGACCGGACCGAGCGCGTCCAACGTCCGGCGGCCAAAGGCGGCGCTGGCGAGGTCCTCCGACCAATGGAGGACGATGGCGTCCCTCGCCTCTCGCCGCACGGCCTCCCGCTCTTCGCCCATGGGGCGCTCCCCAAGCGCCTTCCGGCGCGCCGTCCATTCGTACACTCTGGCGAGCACCCAAGCCTCCAACTCCCAAGGAGGGGTGCCGGCCAGAGCGCACGCCGCCGAGAAGCCCACTGAGCGGTAGGCCCTCGCCACCCGCTGTGCAATGGCCCGCTGGGGCCTGCGGATGGCGGTCGCATTCTCCCTCCTATGGAGGGAGTCCGCCCAGATGGGGGCCCCGTATAGGGCCATGCTCCGCAAGATGCCGGCATAGAGGCGCCGGCATTTCGCCTTGGGCCCCCCCAGGTTCGGGAGGAGCCACGAGAGGGCGTCCGCGGCCTTTAACAGGCGCGTCGACAGCCCGCTGAAATGCGGGCCGAAGCGCCACCTGTCGTCCAGCACCAGGCCCAGATACTTCATCTGGGGCTGGACCCCTATCCTGACGCCTTCTACGACTATGTGGGCGTCGGGAGGGCAGCGCTGCCGGGGACCGCGAAAGTACACGGCCTCCGTCTTGTGCAGCGCCACCCTCAATCCCAGGCGGCGGATCCTCTCTGCCACCAAGGATCCGCCAGCCGAGGCCAGACAGGCCGCATCCCCGAAGCTCCTCCCCCGGGCGGTGAGGAGAGTGTCATCCGCGTAGCAGATGACACTAGTGCCCGGGAGGAGGGCTCCCCGCAACAGCCAATCGAATCCGATGTTCCACAAGGGGGGCCCCAGCACCGACCCCTGCGGAACACCGGACTCTGCGCCGTACCGCCTCACCGTGGCCGTCTTGTCTACGAGGAGGACCTCTCGGTCCTCCAAGTAGCTGGCCAGGAGGTCCCGCAGATATTGGGGCACTCCGTGATACCGGAGCGCCTCCAGTATCGTCGAGTGGGGGACGGAGTTGAAGGCGTTGGCAATGTCGAATGACACCGCCAGCACTCCGTCCCCCGCCTCCACCGCCTCCTTCACCTGGCCCTTGAGTAGGGCCAGCGCGTCGATCGTCGAACGCCCACAACGGAAACCAAATTGGGCGTCCGACAGATCCGGCCCTACCACCCGCAAGTGGCTTTCCAGCCTCCCGGCGATAATCCCCTCGAACAGTTTACCGACCTCATCGAGCAGAACGATGGGCCGGTATGCCGAGGGGGAGTCCACCGGGCGTCCCTCCTTCCGGAGGAGGCACAACTGCCCCTCCTTCCACAGTTTCGGGAACCTCCCAGCCGTAAGGCACGCGCTGAAGAGGTCCCGAAACCTGTCCTCCATTTGGGTGGCAGCGATCGCCACCACCCGCGCGGGGACGCCGTCTGGCCCGGGGGCCGTCTTTTTTGCGCGGAGGCTAAGTACCCCCGCGTAGAACTCCGCCGCCGTCACTGGGGGAACCTCCTCCTCCGGCGAAGCCACCCCTTGCGGAGGAACCATCGTTGGTGGGGTGAAGTCGGTCCTGCGCGGAAACAGGGACCGGACCACCCCATCCAGCAACGCTGGCTCGAGGGTCTCCGAGAGTGGGGGACCATAGGGGCGGAGCTGGTTCCGCGCCGCCTTGTATGGTCTCCCATAAGGATCCCTGTCGAGATCCTCCAGCATTTCGGCCCTTGCCGAGTCTTGCGCAGCGCCCATTGCAGACTTGAGGGCCGCCGTAGCCTCTCGGTAAGAGGCGTACAGGCGGTCCTCTTCTGCCCGGACTCGGTTTTGGGCGCTGCGCCGTCGACTCCGCGCGTAGGCCCTTCTGGCCGCCACGCAGGTGGCCCGGAGTCCCGCCAGCTCCTCCGTCCACCAGTAGACGGCACGACGGGGAGGCGGACGGCGAGACCGAGGCATGCTGGAGTTGCACACCTCGGTCAAGGACCCCCTGAGCCGGACCGCTGCGGCGTCCACGTCCGGGACCTCCTCGACAGGGGGAGGCGACAGCCAGTCCTGGAGAAAGGCGGCCTCCTTGGCTGCCTCCCGGTCCAGGCGGGTGAGTGCCCACCGCGGGAAGGGAGATTGCCCAGCGCGGGCCATCCCCCCTCTCTGCTGTGTGGAGATGTCGAACCGCACATAACGGTGGTCCGACAAGGTCTCCACCAGCTCTACCCGCCAGTTGACGACGCGGGCGGCAAGCGCGGGGGTGGCAAACGAGACGTCCACCACCGACCCGCCCTGTTGGCGCACACACGTGTGGACCGCCCCCCTGTTGAGGAGGGACACACCACACGAGGCCGCCCAAAACTCGACGGCGCGTCCCCGGACGTTGCAACCGGCGGTCGGGTTTCCCCAGGCCGCCGACTTGGCGTTCAGGTCGCCGAGCACCACGACCTGGCGTGGCGCCGCCCTCCCTACGACAGCAGTGAGGATCTCTAGGAAATCCTCAAAGTCCGAGAGAGGGCGGTTTGGGGAGAAATACACCCCCACCATCGCCATCCCTCCCCACGCGGCGGCCACGTATCCCGGTCCCCTCTCTAAGAGCGAGAGTGGAGGGGAGTCTGTGGAAGACCGCGCCACCAACGCCACCAAGCCGTCCCGGTCGCCCAGCCAACGGCCAGGGACCGAGTAAGGCTCGGCGACCACCGCCAAGTCCACCAACCACTCAGCCATGGTCTGCATCAGCAGATCCTGGGCTGTCCTGCAGTGGTTGGTGTTCGTCTGAAGGATGCGATGTTCGACCCTATCCATCAGTCTGACATCGCACCCTCCTCCGCAGCCGCCGCAGGAATGGCGGTGTTAACGGCAGCGGCAGGCCCGGTCGGCGCCTGCGCTTTGCCACGCTTAGGGGGAGGATTGCACTTCCTCCCCTTCATTACGTGGCCTGCCCGGCGGCCACTGGCGGCACACACCGCGCAGTGCGGCGTGGCGGCCTCGCAGGAGGAGGCTTTGTGGCCCTCCTTGCCGCAGCGGTAGCATGTGTCCGTCCTGTCTACCTTGGACGGACACAGGGGCCGGGTGTGTCCGATGCCGAAGCACCGGAAACACCGCAGAGGCTGGTCCTCGAGGGCCCGGACTGCGCCCGAGCTGAACCCGACTTGAAGCCGTCCTTTCGCAAGGACGGCTTTGGCAGCGGCGATTGGGCATTCGAGGCGAATGGTGCCCATACCGCCGCGACCGGGCCTTATGTCCCGGCCTTGGATCGCCGCGGCGCCACAGCCCCCTACCGCTGCGACCGCCGCCACCACCTCCTCCTTGGTGACGGAGTCATCTAACTCCGTCACTTCAATGGCCGCCGTCTTGACCGGTCGAGCCACCTTGGCAGAGTCCGCGATGACCTCTTGCAGCTTGGCTGCAAAGAGGTCCGCGCGGGCACTCCCCTCTGCCCCCGGGAACTCGAAAATTCGAGCCCCGGCTTGGGTCCGCCGGCAGGACACACTGCCGATCCCCAGTTGAGTGGGATCGGCATTGGTACGCGCCCGCACCAAAATGGAGGCGTAGGTCTCCCCTCGCCCCGCAGCCTCCGCGGTGAGCGTCACCACGACGGCTGCGGTTTTTGGGGGGACTAACTGCCCCTTTCCTCCTCTCCTGCCCTTTCCCTTGCCGGTCGTCTGCGACTGGCTGGGAGCGGTGGTGGCGGGGACGGCAGGGACGGCCGTCGCCGACTTTTTCCCCTTCCCTTTTCCCTTCCCCTTTTGGCCCACTTTCGTCCACTCGTTGGACGGGGTGGTCGACGGGAGTTGGGCGTCTTCCGCCTGGGAGGAGGACGGCCCCGGCTCGCTTTGCCTCTTATCCGCCGCAAGCGGCGGTCGGAGGCGTTTCTCCGGCAGGAGCCTGTCCTCGATGCCTGCTAGGCAGGCTCTCGTGAAGGCCCTCTCCTCCATTACTACCTTGCGGATGATATCCTCAAGGTTGGAGGAGGGGCCCTCTGCTGCAGGGCTCGCCTTTTCCTGTTGTGGCCGGGCCGAGGCAGGGCCTTCTGCCGCAGGACTCGCCTTGGCCAGTTGTGGCCGGGCCGTGGCTTCAGCCAGCTTCAGATGAAGCTGGCTGACCTCCGACTGCAGGCGATCTACCCTCGCCTGCAGTTGCCGCGTCTCGTCGGTGGTCGTCCGCCGGACCAGCTCCGCGACGACACCGCGCATGCTCGCGGCCCTGCATTTGAGGGCCTTCTGCAAAGTCCCCTTCAGGTTGGAGGACTTAGAGGCGACCTCCACGATCTCCTCCTCGTCCTCCTCCGCCATTCTCTCCAGCTCGGCCAGAGAATGGTCCGCGTATAGAACGCGGGACGCACCGTACCCGGACTTGGCCCGGGCGACGTGCGCCCGCTTCTCCTTAGCGGCAACCCGCTCCTCCAGCTCTTGCTGGAGCTGCGCCCGCCGACCCACGTCCAATTGGCGATGGGCGTCCGCGAGCCCAACGTCATGGGTGTCCGCGGCCACCGTCGGCTTTTTAGCCTTCGGCAACCTCGTCGACCCCGAGGCCGAAGAGCCCTCGGACCCACCGCTCCGGTGGACCCGCTTCCGCGAACGAGCGTCGTCCGCGTCCGACATACCAACTAGCGAGTCGTTGTCAGACGACTCGCTAACCCTTTCGAAGAAACTAGCCGCAGACGGCGCGCGGCTAGTGTCTGACGCCGGAGCGTCGTTGTGGCCCTGAGAAGGGCCTTTTGGTTGGCCCTGAGAAGGGCCTTTTGGTTGGCCCTGAGAAGGGCCTTTGGGTTGGCCCTGAGAAGGGCCTTTTGGTTTTAAAAAGCGCCCGAAGGCGTCCCGCGAGGGTTTAGGCATAGCCTCCGCAGGTTCGTAGTTCACAAGGCAATACAATAAAATTCGCTACGAGAGCACAGAGCACTTTAGCCAACCCAGTCTGCCACTCCGTTACGGTGGTCAGAACTGGGCTGTTTCCAGGGGACACGACGTGGACGTAAGCTCTGTGGGGGGTCCCCCAACCTAACCTAACCTAACCTAACCTTTTTTTTTTTTTTTTTTTTTTGTTGTCGCTGGGAAAAAATGCATTACGCATACCCTCCCATCGGGGGATGGGAGGGGTATGTGGGACTCCCCGGGCGGACCCGGTATACCCACTAAAACGACCCAGCGGCATTCCCGCTTCGTCCGAGTGGCGGGGAACTGGGAAACCGGCATAGCCTTTGCGTCCAGTCCTCCGCCGACGATTGCCCTTCATGGCGGACCCCTCACGCCCTCACGGGTGTGGGGGGTCGGGAATGACAGACGAAGGTGACGGGTGCAATGCGGGCGAAGGCACCCCCGCGCCTGTCGCCCGCCCGTCACCATGGGGAGGGAGAGGACGACGCCTTCTCCGACCCCTTCGTCTGCGGAGCGGCGCAGCGAGAGGATCGTCCTCCCGCGCGCGCTCCGCCTCCTCCTTTTGCGACATTACGTCCTCGCAAAAGGAGGCGACTGCTGACCAGGCCTCCTCGCTCCCCAGCATGGCGTCGACCACGCCGGGAAGCGAGAGGTCCAGTCCGACCACCGCGGTCAGACCGCGGCGCAGCTCGGACCAAGCCGGGCACACCTCGAGGGTGTGCTGCGCCGTGTCCACCGGCGCGCCGCAGTCGTGGCACGCCGGGGTCTCCTCCCTCCCGATCCGGTGCAGGTGCGATCCGAAACAGCCATGCCCGGACAACACCTGCACCAGACGGAAAGAGAGGAAACCGTGGGACCGCTCGAGCCAGCCCTGCAGGACCGGACCGAGCGCGTCCAACGTCCGGCGGCCAAAGGCGGCGTTGGCGAGATCCTCCGACCAATGGAGGACGATGGCGTCCCTCGCCTCTCGCCGCACGGCCTCCCGCTCTTCGCCCATGGGGCGCTCCCCGAGCGCCTTCCGGCGCGCCGTCCATTCGTACACTCTGGCGAGCACCCAAGCCTCCAACTCCCAAGGAGGGGTGCCGGCCAGAGCGCACGCCGCCGAGAAGCCCACTGAGCGGTAAGCCCTCGCCACCCGCTGTGCAATGGCCCGCTGGGGCCTGCGGATGGCGGTCGCATTCTCCCTCCTATGGAGGGAGTCCGCCCAGATGGGGGCCCCGTATAGGGCCATGCTCCGCAAGATGCCGGCATAGAGGCGCCGGCATTTCGCCTTGGGCCCCCCCAGGTTCGGGAGGAGCCACGAGAGGGCGTCCGCGGCCTTCAACAGGCGCGTCGACAGCCCGCTGAAATGCGGGCCGAAGCGCCACCTGTCGTCCAGCACCAGGCCCAGATACTTCATCTGGGGCTGGACCCCTATCCTGACGCCTTCCACGACTATGTGGGCGTCGGGAGGGCGGCGCTGACGAGGCCCGCGAAAGAACACGGCCTCCGTCTTGTGCAGCGCCACCTTCAATCCCAGGCGGCGGATTCTCTCTGCAACCAAGGATCCGCCAGCCGAGGCCAGACAGGCCGCGTCTCTAAAGTTCCTCCCCCGGGCAGTGAGGAGAGTGTCATCCGCGTAGCAGATGACACTAGTGCCCGGGAGAAGGGCTCCCCGCAACAGCCAATCGAATCCGATGTTCCACAAGGGGGGCCCCAGCACCGACCCCTGCGGAACACCGGACTCTGCGCCGTACCGCCTCACCGTGGCCGTCTTGTCTACGAGGAGGACCTCTCGGTCCTCCAAGTAGCTGGCCAGGAGGTCCCGCAGATATTGGGGCACTCCGTGATACCGGAGCGCCTCCAATATCGTCGAGTGGGGGACGGAGTTGAAGGCGTTGGCAATGTCGAATGACACCGCCAGCACTCCGTCCCCCGCCTCCACCGCCTCCTTCACCTGGCCCTTGAGTAGGGCCAGCGCGTCGATCGTCGAACGCCCACGACGGAAACCAAATTGGGCGTCCGACAGATCCGGCCCTACCACCCGCAAGTGGCTTTCCAGCCTCCCGGCGATAATCCCCTCGAACAGTTTACCGACCTCATCGAGCAGAACGATGGGCCGGTATGCCGAGGGGGAGTCCACCGGGCGTCCCTCCTTCCGGAGGAGGCACAACTGCCCCTCCTTCCACAGTTTCGGGAACCTCCCAGCCGTAAGGCACGCGCTGAAGAGGTCCCGAAACCTGTCCTCCATTTGGGTGGCAGCGATCGCCACCACCCGCGCGGGGACGCCGTCTGGCCCGGGGGCCGTCTTTTTTGCGCGGAGGCTAAGTACCCCCGCGTAGAACTCCGCCGCCGTCACCGGGGGAACCTCCTCCTCCGGCGAAGCCGCCCCTTGCGGAGGAACCATCGTTGGTGGGGTGAAGTCGGTCCTGCGCGGAAACAGGGACCGGACCACCCCATCCAGCAACGCTGGCTCGAGGGTCTCCGACAGTGGGGGACCATAGGGGCGGAGCTGGTTCCGCGCCGCCTTGTATGGTCTCCCATAAGGATCCCTGTCGAGATCCTCCAGCATCTCGGCCCTTGCCGAGTCTTGCGCAGCGCCCATTGCAGACTTGAGGGCCGCCGTAGCCTCTCGGTAAGAGGCGTACAGGCGGTCCTCTTTGATGTATTCTAGGATTCGGGAAGACTGGGAAGTCTGGATACGGGAACGAATAATACACGTAGTGACAAGTTCAAGTTTAATCGCAGACTGAATCTATCATATGTACAACCTACCGTCTTAATATAATAATCCCAATCAATGTACCCACATATTACCATACATTACACCTCCCCTCTTAATCTTATGCCTACTATCGAAACTTACAGACTATTACAACTTAATTATATATTAACTACAATCAAACCTTATTTAACAAAATACATCCTACTTAACTAAATAATCTATTTAATCTATTTCGAATCTGACCACAGGTCTACGTATTCGATGGGAGCGTTCCACTGGTGGCGTCGGTTCAGCCTTGGGGCTAGATGGCTCAACAAGTGGAAGTTTCGGGGGCACAACATTGCTTCCCGAATCACACACACTTTTATCTAATGGTGCTTCCTCTTTTGCAACATCTGGCTGATCTTTGCTCAGACTTCTTGACTTCGATGGTATCGATCCATCTGATGGCGACACAGCAGTCTCACTCGGGTCGCCCGTTTTATTACTATCGTCAGTTCCTTGACAAGGTACATCGGACAGCCGAGACCGGCGCTTTATTTGGTCAATGTGTCTCTTGAGAACCCGGCCATCTCCGCTATCCACCACATACCTACGAGTACCTTCTACCTCTCTCACAGTTCCTTTCACCCACTTATCTGACGCACCGTACTGTCTCGCCCAGACAGCCTCACCTTCCCTCAGAGTTCGTGCATGGACCCCCTCACACTCTACCTGTCGACCCTGTTTATCACGCACCCTGTGTTCCAATGATCTCTGGCCACGTAATAAGTCCATACGAGAACGGAGGGAGCGCCTCTGTAGCATTGCCGCCGGTGTTTCACCTGTAGTGCTGTGCACTGAATTACGATATGCCAACAAGAATGTCTGTAAAGCTGTGTCCACATTAATATTGTCCCTAATCGCTTTTTTAATGGCCCGCTTACAGAGTTTAACCGCGTTCTCTGCCGCCCCGTTGGACGCCGGGTGGTAGGCAGGCGAAAATCTTTGTCGTATACCATTTTTTTCTAAAAATGAACAAAACTCTCCGCTTGTGAACGGAGGGCCTTGATCGGAAACTAACTCCTCGGGCAACCCAAATCTTGCAAATGTGGTTCTCAGAACTTTTATTACACTTGAAGCAGTCGTGTGATCCATTTCAAAAATTTCTATCCACTTGGAACTGGAATCTACTATCACAAGAAATTTTGTACCGTGATACGGCCCCAAGAAGTCTACATGTAACCTGGTCCAAGGCTGCGCGATGTAAGGCCATGGCTGCGGCGGCGCCCGCGGTGGCGCATCCGCCTCCGCAGCGCACGTATCACACCGCTTACACATCGCTTCTATGTCAGCGTCTATGTTAGGCCACCAGACATAACTTCGAGCAAGTCCTTTCATCTTCACTATACCCATATGACTAGTATGTAATTGTTTTAAAACTGTTTCCCTTAACTGTGCTGGAATTACCATTCTGTATCCCCACATAAGACAACCGTATTCCGAATACAACTCGCGTCGCCTATTGAAATATGTTTGTATTTCTGAATTAGGACACATGTTTGGCCAGCCCGATTGTACGTACGACACTATTCTACAAAGCTCCATGTCTTTGCGAGTTGCCTCTTTGACGTCGTTATGAGTTACCGGTAAAAAATCTTCTACGAAATGCACATACGTGCTTTCCTTTCCAATCGTGTGTAAATTGGCCTTATGAGGAAGACGTGATAATGCGTCCGCACAATTTTTTTTAGACACGACATACTCGATATTATAGGTATATGCAGCCAACAACACAGCCCACCTCTGTAAACGGGATGCAGCCATAACCGGAATACCTGCCTTATCCCCGAAAATGTAAGTTAATGGTTTATGGTCGGTTTTCAACGTAAACTTCCGTCCATATAAATACTGGTGGAATTTTCTTACCCCGAACACTATTGATAATGCCTCACGATCAATCTGCGAATACGATCGCTCAGCAGCACTCAACGACCGCGAGGCGTAAGCTATCGGACGCTCCCCACTCGACGTGACATGCGACAACACCGCGCCGACCCCCACGCTGCTCGCGTCGGTAGTCAGTACAAGCGGCAACTCGGTTGAGTAGTGTGTCAGAACCTCACCACTAGCCAACAACTTTTTAATTATCACAAATGCATTCTCGCATTCTTCGCTCCAATCATACCTTACCCCTGACCTTAGTAAATTATATAAAGGAGCTAGCACTGTACTAACATTTCTTATAAACTTTGCATAATACATAACCATGCCA
The DNA here is from genome assembly GCA_947578425.1 of Eugnorisma glareosa. Classification (NCBI taxonomy): domain Eukaryota; kingdom Metazoa; phylum Arthropoda; class Insecta; order Lepidoptera; family Noctuidae; genus Eugnorisma; species Eugnorisma glareosa. The sequence continues at coordinate 57,162 of OX387968.1, forward strand.
ATAAAAGCCCTCAACTCCGATACGTTCGACGGTGGTGGCGAATTTATAATAGCTTTAACCTTGTCCGCACAAGTGTGTATGCCCTCCTTACTGATGACATGGCCCAAGTACACAACAGACTTAGAAAAGAAGGCACACTTATCTCGCTTCACCCGTAATCCATACTTCTCTAGTCGATCAAAAACCTTGCATAAATTACTCATGTGGTCAGACGCTGTACGCCCCGTTATGATGACGTCATCGAGAAATACGCCCACATGTGGTAAATCTGCGATCAGTTGTTCCAAGCGTCTCTGAAATATAGCCGGACTAGATGATAAGCCATACACTAATCTATTGTATCGGAACAACCCCTTGTGAGTATTTATAACTGTGTACTTGCGTGAGTCATCCAATTCAACTTGTGCATAAGCCTGGGAAAGGTCCAGTTTACTATAAAGTTCACCCCCTTCTAGCCGAACGAGTAGGTCTTCAACCCTAGGTAGTGGATACCGATCTACTTCTATTACCTTATTCAATGTTAGTTTATAATCAGCACATATTCTAATGCTGCCGTCCTTCTTTACGACCGGCACTATGGGCGTTGCCCAGTCGGACCGTTCGACAGGAGTGAGAATGCCGTCCCGCACCAACTGATCAAGCGCGCGCTCCACCGGTTCGCGCAGCGCGTACGCCAGTGGCCGCGCTCGCATGAACACCGGCCGCGTGCCAGGCCTCACATGAATGCTAACCTTGCCACCAGTGAAACGCCCCAATCCGTCCGCGAACACTTTACAGTATCTGGAACTGAAAGATTTCATATCAAAACCGGTTTCCTTAACCATGCTATTGTTGTTGACATATGTATATTCTAGTACTGGCAACTGTATTCCTAACGATGCCATCCATTGCCTGCCTAGAAGCACAGTTTTTCCATTTTTAATGATATGCAGGTCTAGTTTCATACATTTATCTTTATATTTGACAACTGGTTTAATAACTCCTATTGGTTTCACATATTCGCCTGTATAGTACCTTAATATAATGTTACTTTTTTGCATTTTTAAATCCTGAAACAATTTGTAATAGGTACTATCGTTAATACATGACACTGCGCTACCCGTATCGCACTCAAACTTGACTATTCTCCCCTGTACTTCTAGCGATAAATATAAGGGTTTACATTGCGATATTGACAACTGATTAAGTTCTGTTACCGTTACCTCGTCACTGTCTTCACCTTCGCTGCTCACTACTTCTTGAAGCTCAGCGTCGACGGTATGATGCTGTGCTAGTCGCGGGCACATCCGCCGAAGATGCCCCGGCTGGTTGCATACCCGGCACACGTAGCGCTCGAACTTGCAAGCGACCGCCTCATGCGGTCCGCCGCACGCTCGACACTCTCGCTGTCGCCGGTCCCGCTCCACCCGCGCCGGCGCAGGCGCCGCCGCCGCACGCTCCGACCGCGGCCGCCCGCGCTGCACGTACTCGCTCCCTGACGGCCGGACCGCCGGCGCGGGCGCCGCACGCCCTTTCGCTAGACTGCCTCGTCGCACGTGCGTCATCGCCTGGCAATCCACCGCGCCTTTCCCGTCGCCCGCTGAACTCCCTGGGCTTTCAACTACTGCTGCCGCATCTTTTTCTGCTGCTTCCATGTTTACGGCTAAATTGTAAGCCCTCGCGAAATCTAACTTCGTGTCCGCAAATAACCTCTGTCTTATCGTTTCACTCTTAATCCCGCATACCAGTTGGTCCCTTAGACTTTCCTCCAGCCCCGACCCAAACTCACACGTTTTTGACATTTTCTTTAAAACGGCTACATATTCGGCTATATTTTCGCCCTGCTGTTGTTTTCGATTTCGAAATTTGTATCGTTCGGCCAACTCACTCGGTTTCGGTTGTAAGTGTTTTTCCATAATAACCGTTATCTGTTCAAATGTTTTTGTCTTTGGTTTATCCGGAGTACATAAATTCACTAGCAAACCGTAACTTTCGGCACCCATTACGGTAATCAATGTCGGCACTTGTAGCTCACTTGGTATTTTATTTACTAAAAAATACTGCTCAAGTCGTTCTACGTATAGTCTCCAATCGTCTTTGAGAATATTGAACTCCGCAATTCTCCCGATCGACATTGTTTTTTTATTTTTCTTTTCTTTTCCACACACACACACTGAGTTCGTGATATCCTCGTCGCCACTGATGTATTCTAGGATTCGGGAAGACTGGGAAGTCTGGATACGGGAACGAATAATACACGTAGTGACAAGTTCAAGTTTAATCGCAGACTGAATCTATCATATGTACAACCTACCGTCTTAATATAATAATCCCAATCAATGTACCCACATATTACCATACATTACACTCTTCTGCCCGGACTCGGTTTTGGGCACTGCGCCGTCGACTCCGCGCGTAGGCCCTTCTGGCCGCCACACAGGTGGCCCGGAGTCCCGCCAGCTCCTCCGTCCACCAGTAGACGGCACGACGGGGAGGCGGACGGCGAGACCGAGGCATGCTGGAGTTGCACACCTCGGTCAAGGACCCCCTGAGCCGGACCGCTGTTGCGTCCACGTCCGGGACCTCCTCGACAGGGGGAGGCGACAGCCAGTCCTGGAGAAAGGCGGCCTCCTTGGCTGCCTCCCGGTCCAGGCGGGTGAGTGCCCACCGCGGGAAGGGAGATTGCCCAGCGCGGGCCGTCCCCCCTCTCTGCTGTGTGGAGATGTCGAACCGCACATAACGGTGGTCCGACAAGGTCTCCACCAGCTCCACCCGCCAGTTGACGACGCGGGCGGCAAGCGCGGGGGTGGCAAACGAGACGTCCACCACCGACCCGCCCTGTTGCCGCACACACGTGTGGACCGCCCCCCTGTTGAGGAGGGACACACCACACGAGGCCGCCCAAAACTCGACGGCCCGTCCCCGGATATTGCAACCGGCTGCCGGGTTGCCCCAGGCCGCCGACTTGGCGTTCAGGTCGCCGAGCACCACGACCTGGCGTGGCGCCGCCCTCCCTACGACAGCAGTGAGGATCTCTAGGAAATCCTCAAAGTCCGACAGAGGGCGGTTTGGGGAGAAATACACCCCCACCATCGCCATCTCTCCCCACGCGGCGGCCACGTATCCCGGTCCCCTCTCTAAGAGCGAGAGGGGAGGGGAGTCTGTGGAAGACCGCGCCACCAACGCCACCAAGCCGTCCCGGTCGCCCAGCCAACGGCCAGGGACCGAGTAAGGCTCGGCGACCACCGCCAAGTCCACCAACCACTCAGCCATGGTCTGCATCAGCAGATCCTGGGCTGTCCTGCAGTGGTTGGTGTTCGTCTGAAGGATGCGATGTTCGACCCTATCCATCAGTCGGACATCGCACCCTCCTCCGCAGCCGCCGCAGGAACGGCGGTGTCTACAGCAGCGGCAGGCCCGGTCGGCGCCTGCGCTTTGCCACGCTTAGGGGGAGGATTGCACTTCCTCCCCTTCATTACGTGGCCTGCCCGGCGGCCACTGGCGGCACACACCGCGCAGTGCGGCGTGGCGGCCTCGCAGGAGGCGGCTTTGTGGCCCTCCTTGCCGCAGCGGTAGCATGTGTCCGTCCTGTCTACCTTGGACGGACACAGGGGCCGGGTGTGTCCGATGCCGAAGCACCGGAAACACCGCAGAGGCTGGTCCTCGAGTGCCCGGACTGCGCCCGAGCTGAACCCGACTTGAAGCCGTCCTTTCGCAAGGACGGCTTTGGCAGCGGCGATTGGGCACTCGAGGCGAATGGTTCCCATACCGCCGCGGCCGGGCCTTATGTCCCGGCCTTGGACCGCCGCGGCGCCACAGCCCCCTACCGCTGCGACCGCCGCCACCACCTCCTCCTTGGTGACGGAGTCATCTAACTCCGTCACTTCAATGGCCGCCGACTTGACCGGTCGAGCCACCTTGGCAGAGTCCGCGATGACCTCTTGCAGCTTGGCTGCAAAGAGGTCCGCGCGGACACTCCCCTCTGCCCCCGGGAACTCGAATATTCGAGCCCCGGCTTGGGTCCGCCGGCAGGACACACTGCCGATCCCCAGTTGAGTGGGATCGGCATTGGTACGCGCCCGCACCAAAATGGAGGCGTAGGTCTCCCCTCGCCCCGCAGCCTCCGCGGTGAGCGTCACCACGACGGCTGCGGTTTTTGGGGGGACTAACTGCCCCTTTCCTCCTCTCCTGCCCTTTCCCTTGCCGGTCGTCTGCGACTGGCTGGGAGCGGTGGTGGCGGGGACGGCAGGGACGGCCGTCGCCGACTTTTTCCCCTTCCCTTTGCCCTTCCCCTTTTGGCCCACTTTCGTCCACTCGTTGGACGGGGTGGTCGACGGGAGTTGGGCGTCTTCCGCCTGGGAGGAGGACGGCCCCGGCTCGCTTTGCCTCTTATCCGCCGCAAGCGGCGGTCGGAGGCGTTTTTCCGGCAGGAGCCGGTCCTCGATGCCTGCTAGGCAGGCTCTCGTGAAGGCCCTCTCCTCCATTACTACCTTGCGGATGATATCCTCAAGGTTGGAGGAGGGGCCCTCTGCTGCAGGGCTCACCTTGGCCTGTTGTGGCCGGGCCGAGGCAGGGCCCTCTGCCGCAGGGCTCGCCTTGGCCTGTTGTGGCCGGGCCGTGGCTTCAGCCAGCTTCAGATGAAGCTGGCTGACCTCCGACTGCAGGCGATCTACCCTCGCCTGCAGTTGCCGCGTCTCGTCGGTGGTCGTCCGCTTCACAAGCTCCGCGACGACACCGCGCATACTCGCGGCCCTGCATTTCAGGGCCTAACCTAACCTAACCTAACCTAACCTAACCTTTTTTTTTTTTTTTTTTTTTTTTTTTTTTTTTTTTTTTTTTTTTTTGTTGTCGCTGGGAAAAAATGCATTACGCATACCCTCCCATCGGGGGATGGAAGGGGTATGTGGGACTCCCCGGGCGGACCCGGTATACCCACTAAAACGACCCAGCGGCATTCCCGCTTCGTCCGAGTGGCGGGGAACTGGGAAACCGGCATAGCCTTTGCGTCCAGTCCTCCGCCGACGATTGCCCTTCACGGCAGACCCCTCACGCCCTCACGGGTGTTAGGGTCGGGAATGACAGACGAAGGTGACGGGTACAATGCGGGCGAAGGCACCCCCGCGCCTGTCGCCCGCCCGTCACCATGGGGAGGGAGAGGACGACGCCTTCTCCGACCCCTTCGTCTGCGGAGCGGTGCAGCGAGAGGATCGTCCTCCCGCACGCGCTCGGAGAAGTAGTCCCCCACAAGGGCCATGTCTCCCCACGCGGCTGCCACGTATCCCGGTCCCCTCTCTAAGAGCGAGAGGGGAGGGGAGTCTGTGGAAAGCCGCGACACCAACGCCACTGAGCCGTCCCGGTCGCCCAGCCAACGGCCAGGGACCGAGTAAGGCTCGGTGACCGCCGCCAAGTCCACCAACCACTCAGCCATGGTCTGCATCAGCAGATCCTGGGCTGCCCTGCAGTGGTTGGTGTTCGCCTGAAGGATGCGATGTTCGACCCTATCCATCAGTCGGACATTGCACCCCCCTCCGCAGCCGCCGCAGGAACGACGGTGCTAGCGTCATCAGCGGGCCCGGTCGGCGCTTGCGCTCTGCCCCGCTTAGGGGGAGGATTGCACTTCCTCCCCTTCATTACGTGGCCTGCCCGGCGGCCACTGGCGGCACACACCGCGCAGTGCGGCGTGGCGGCCTCGCAGGAGGCGGCTTTGTGGCCCTCCTTGCCGCAGCGGTAGCATGTGTCCGTCCTGTCTACCTTGGACGGACACAGGGGCCGGGTGTGTCCGATGCCGAAGCACCGGAAACACCGCAGAGGCTGGTCCTCGAGTGCCCGGACTGCGCCCGAGCTGAACCCGACTTGAAGCCGTCCTTTCGCAAGGACGGCTTTGGCAGCGGCGATTGGGCACTCGAGGCGAATGGTGCCCATACCACCGCGGCCGGGCCTTATGTCCCGGCCTTGGACCGCCGCGGCGCCACAGCCCCCTACCGCTGCGACCGCCGCCACCACCTCCTCCTTGGTGACGGAGTCATCTAACTCCGTCACTTCAATGGCCGCCGACTTGACCGGTCGGGCCACCTTGGCCGAATCCGCTATGACCTCCTGCAGCTTGGCCGCAAAGAGGTCCGCATGGGCACTCCCCTCTGCCCCCGGGAACTCGAAAATGCGAGCCCCGGCTTGGGTCCGCCTGCAAGTCACACTGCCGATCCCCAGTTGGGTGGGATCAGCATTGGCACGCGCCCGCACCAAAATAGACATATACGTCTCCCCTCGCCCCGCAGCCTCCGCGGTGAGCGTCACCACGACGGCTGCGGTTTTTGGGGGGACTAACTGCCCCTTTCTTACTCTCCCTTTTCCTTTCCCCTTTCCCGTGCCGGTCGTCTGCGACTGGCTGGGAGCGGTGGTGGCGGGGACGGCAGGGACGGCCGTCGCCGACTTTTTCCCCTTCCCCTTACGGCCCACTTTCGTCCACTCGTTGGACGGGGTGGTCGACGGAAGTTGGGCGTCTTCCGTCTGGGAGGACGGCCCCGGCTCGCATTGCCTCTTATCCGCCGCAAGCGGTGGTCGGAGGCGTTTTTCCGGCAGGAGCCGGTCCTCTATGCCTGCTAGGCAGGCTCTCGTGAAGGCCCTCTCCTCCATTACTACCTTGCGGATGATATCCTCAAGGTTGGAGGAGGGGCCCTCTGCTGCAGGGCTCGCCTTGGCCTGTTGTGGCCGGGCCGAGGCAGGGCCCTCTGCCGCAGGGCTCGCCTTGGCCTGTTGTGGCCGGGCCGTGGCTTCAGCCAGCTTCAGATGAAGCTGGCTGACCTCCGACTGCAGGCGATCTACCTTCGCCTGCAGTTGCCGCGTCTCGTCGGTGGCCGTACGCTGGACCAGCTCCGCGACGACACCACGCATGCTCGCGGCCCTGCATTTGAGGGCCTTCTGCAAGGTCCCCTTCAGGTTGGAGGACTTAGAGGCGACCTCCACGATCTCCTCCTCGTCCTCCTCCGCCATTCTCTCCAACTCGGCCAGTGAATGGTCCGCGTATAGAACGCGGGACGCACCGTACCCGGACTTGGCCCGGGCGACGTGCGCCCGTCTCTCTCTGGCAGCAACCCGCTCCTCCAGTTCTTGCTGGAGTTGCGCCCGCCGAGCCAAATCCAACTGGCGTTGGGCGTCCGCGAGCCCAACGTCATGGGTATCCGCGACTGCCGTCGGCTTTTTAGCCTTCGACAACCTCGCCGACCCCGAGGCCGAAGAGCCCTCGGACCCACCGCTCCGGTGGACACGCTTCCGCGACCGAGCGTCGTCAGCGTCCGACACTCCAATAAGCGAGTCGTTGTCAGACGACTCGCTCACCCTTCCGAAGAAACTAGCTGCAGACGGCGCGCGGCTAGTCTCTGACGCCGGAGCGTCGTTGTGGCCCTGAGAAGGGCCTTTGGGTTGGCCCTGAGAAGGGCCTTTTGGTTGGCCCTGAGAAGGGCCTTTTGGTTGGCCCTGAGAAGGGCCTTTGGGTTGGCCCTGAGAAGGGCCTTTTGGTTGGCCCTGAGAAGGGCCTTTGGGTTGGCCCTGAGAAGGGCCTTTTTCTTTTAAAAACCGCCCGCAGGCGTCCCGCGTGGGCTTAGGCATAGCCTCCACAAGTTCGTAATCAACAAGACAGATAAAATTAAAATAGCTACGAAAGCACAGAGCACTTTGGCCAACCCAGTCTGCCACTCCGTTACGGTGGTCAGAACTGGGCTGTTTCCAGGGGACACGACGTGGACGTAAGCTCTGTGGGGGGTCCCCCAACCTAACCTAACCTAACCTAACCTAACCTAACCTAACCTAACCTAACCTAACCTAACCTAACCTAACCTAACCTAACCTAACCCGTCTCTGGACACCCCTCACGCCCGGCTAGCTCAAATAAAACTTGTTGTTTTTTATAAAAAATCGTTTTTTCTATTAGTCTCTGTATACACCAAAATCTACCTTAGGAAGTTAGTTTTAAACAGAAACGTTGATATCTTCGTTTCCTGACGTGCGATTTTGAAGCTGTTTTCAGCATTTTTAGACCTTACTAGGCCTCCGCCTACGTTTTGACCATATCGCACTCACCTGCACGCGCGTATAAAAAACTTCCCCTACAACCCTTGGAATTTTTTTGAATTTTCATACAAAATCATCAAAATTTAGTGTTTTTCCAAATTCTATTTCAAAAGTAACGTTAGATTATAGATTCAATAGTACTCACCCTTCATCCCTGCTTTCTGGTCCGCGTTCCGTGAGCCGGTCTTCAGGTTGGGGGTTGAAAACCAAAATTTTTTGTTTCAAAAACTGGTTTTTTGACCAAAAGTCCAAATTTTTGTTCGGCACCCACCCCGTTTTATTTCGTAGATCGCTAGCCCGCGCGGAGACGCGTCTCTGGACACCCCTCACGCCCGGCTAGCTCAAATAAAATTTGCCCACCCACCCGCCCTCTGGTCTATAGGAAGGTAGACGTGGGGTTCTCGGCAAAATTTTAATTTTTTATTTTATATTCTGTTGCTTTTTAGAGAACTTGCCGAAGGGTTTTTCAGGGAAGGCTCGCTTTTTAACGATCCTGACAAGTGTGAAATTTATTTTTAGTAATTTTAAATTTATTTTATCTTATTTTTGTAGTTTTATTGAGACAGCTGTTTGTGATTGAGCGACAATAATTATATGACATTTTGTATTTTTATATTTTAATTGATTATCTTTTTTATTACTTTTTGTGTTCCCCCCTTTACAGGGTCACATAAGTACCAGTGTCTCACTCTCCTCTCGAGCAGATATTGTTGTCCCGACCCCCTCCTTACAGGAGTCGCTCTGATTTTATCTGCTCTTCGACGGTAAATATGTTCCGCACCCCGGCCATGAACGCGAAGACCCAGAGCTCCAGGAGCTCGCCGCGATCGGCGGAGAAGGTGGGGCCTTCGCCTTCTGACGCGAGGAGGAAAATTGTATTCGGAGACGATACACCCCTTGCGTCCGAAGAGGGCCCTACTACTCCGGTGACGCGGCGAGCTCCTGTCCATGCTTCGGGATCGCTCATGAAGCCTGAGGCTGAGCATCGCAGTCGCATTGCGGAGGCGAGAGCTTGCCTAAATAAGGCAAAGCTCAATTTGGGCAACTCTCGCAACCTCAAGGCGGAGATCAAGACTGCGGTGCTCGAAGCCATAAACAGGCTTTATGAGCTGGTCAAGGAGTCGGAGCGAGACAAGGCCCCTGCCGCACCCATCACCGTGCCAGAACCCGCGCCCACTGCTGACCTCGGACCCCAATCCGTCTCCTTCGAGGTTGTTGCTGGCCAGACTGAGCTTCTTAATACCCTTAAGGAGCACATCTCGGAGATTAGAGACAACTCCGAGAAACTGGACAGGCTCCAGCACAGTCTGGCCAGCAGGGAAAGTGTGGGGGAGACAACCTACGCGAGTGTAGCCGCCGTCAGTAAAAGCCACACCGGGGCACAGGTCCTGGAGCGAACGACGCTGCACTCAGTGGTTGTCTCCTCAACACAAGAGATGGATACGGGGGACGAAATACTTGAAAGAGTTAGGAAAGCAGTGGACGCGAAGGAGGGCTGGGTGCGCGTAGAGAGGGTCAGGAAGGCCAAGGACCAGAAGGTCATCATGGGGTGCGCGACGAAAGAGGAGAGGGAAAAGTTAAAAAAGCGACTTGAATCGGCCGGAGAGAACCTCGTCGTCGAGGCGGTAAAGAATCGTGACCCGCTTCTGGTTCTTAGGGACGTGCTGTTAGTTCACACTGATGAAGAAGTGCTGAGAGCCCTTAAGAACCAGAACCGGGAGATCTTTGACGGTCTCGGTGACGAGGAACAGAAAATATCAATAAAATTCCGTAAGAAGTCACGTAACCCACACGTGAACAGCATTGTGCTGAGTGTCACCCCAGCAATCTGGAGGAGGGCACTCGAAGGAGGCAAGCTCCGTATTGACCTCCAGAGAGTGCGCGTCGAAGATCAGACGCCTCTGGTGCAGTGTACCCGCTGCTTAGCGTACGGCCATGGAAAGCGCCTATGTACGGATCCCGCCGACCTATGTAGCCACTGTGGTGGTCCGCACCTGAGGGTGGACTGCCCAGTCAAGCTCATAGGTGAAGCAGCGGCGTGCGTAAACTGCACCAGAGCCAAGCTGGGGGAGCACTCGCACAATGCGTTCAGCAACTTATGCCCGGTACGAAGGAAGTGGGACGCATTCGCAAGAGCATCAATAGCTTATTGCTAAAGTTGTCGGTGCGCCCACTTCCGAGTACACAATGATGACCAGTCTGACACAACCAGATTGCAGACGCATTGAGCGAACCACTGGGGTTGGCTTAATGGAGAACGATAATTGGAGTCACTTTCATAAGAAAGTGGCTGGAATTATACTGGACCGTAAGTCAGCGCCAGTGGAATCGTCAAGTTGTGTCAGTCTGGGTGAAAAAACTCTGAGAAAAGCTATAAAATCCTATTATATATTAAATATATGTATAGTGTAGATATTATAAAAAAGAAACAAATAGTATAACATGGACAAAATTTCGTAAAAAAGCAAAGACAAACGCAAAAACTGTTAGAAGGGCATAAATATAAGGGTTTATGATAGACAAAACAAACAAACGTATATTAATAGTGGCATAAAATGTTTACATTTTGAAGTAGATAAAGTAGTTTATAGTAAAAACAGCATAAAAATTAAAGTAACAAATTAAAGTGTATATCAAAAGGAGTAACATTATAGATTCAAACTGAAGTACAGAGCATGGTCTCTTCGGCCTCCTATCAATAAAGTTGAAAAATAAGTGAAAAAACTCGCTTAAAAGGTCTCTGATCCTCATGTCAGAGGGACACTGGCGGGGCAGGAGTGGGTTTTAGCCGGTTCGAGTCCGGCACTACCTCGACTGTCTCACAACTTGTGAGATAGTCGAGGTGTCCGTGGGGATTTCCCACTCCTGCCAAAACAAAAAAAAAAAAAAAAAAAAAAAAAAAAACCTAACCTAACCTAACCTAACCTTTTTTTTTTTTTTTTTTTTTTTTTTTTTTTTTTTTGTTGTCGCTGGGAAAAAATGCATTACGCATACCCTCCCATCGGGGGATGGGAGGGGTATGTGGGGCTCCCCGGGCGGACCCGGTATACCCACTAAAACGACCCAGCGGCATTCCCGCTTCGTCCGAGTGGCGGGGAACTGGGAAACCGGCATAGCCTTTGCGTCCAGTCCTCCGCCGACGATTGCCCTTCATGGCGGACCCCTCACGCCCTCACGGGTGTGGGGGGTCGGGAATGACAGACGAAGGTGACGGGTGCAATGCGGGCGAAGGCACCCCCGCGCCTGTCGCCCGCCCGTCACCATGGGGAGGGAGAGGACGACGCCTTCTCCGACCCCTTCGTCTGCGGAGCGGCGCAGCGAGAGGATCGTCCTCCCGCGCGCGCTCCGCCTCCTCCTTTTGCGACATTACGTCCTCGCAAAAGGAGGCGACTGCTGACCAGGCCTCCTCGCTCCCCAGCATGGCGTCGACCACGCCGGGAAGCGAGAGGTCCAGTCCGACCACCGCGGTCAGACCGCGGCGCAGCTCGGACCAAGCCGGGCACACCTCGAGGGTGTGCTGCGCCGTGTCTACCGGCGCGCCGCAGTCGTGGCACGCCGGGGTCTCCTCCCTCCCGATCCGGTGCAGGTGCGATCCGAAACAGCCATGCCCGGACAACACCTGCACCAGACGGAAAGAGAGGAAACCGTGGGACCGCTCGAGCCAGCCTTGCAGGACCGGACCGAGCGCGTCCAACGTCCGGCGGCCAAAGGCGGCGCTGGCGAGGTCCTCCGACCAATGGAGGACGATGGCGTCCCTCGCCTCTCGCCGCACGGCCTCCCGCTCTTCGCCCATGGGGCGCTCCCCAAGTGCCTTCCGGCGCGCCGTCCATTCGTACACTCTGGCGAGCACCCAAGCCTCCAACTCCCAAGGAGGGGTGCCGGCCAGAGCGCACGCCGCCGAGAAGCCCACTGAGCGGTAGGCCCTCGCCACCCGCTGTGCAATGGCCCGCTGGGGCCTGCGGATGGCGGTCGCATTCTCCCTCCTATGGAGGGAGTCCGCCCAGATGGGGGCCCCGTATAGGGCCATGCTCCGCAAGATGCCGGCATAGAGGCGCCGGCATTTCGCCTTGGGCCCCCCCAGGTTCGGGAGGAGCCACGAGAGGGCGTCCGCGGCCTTCAACAGGCGCGTCGACAGCCCGCTGAAATGCGGGCCGAAGCGCCACCTGTCGTCCAGCACCAGGCCCAGATACTTCATCTGGGGCTGGACCCCTATCCTGACGCCTTCCACGACTATGTGGGCGTCGGGAGGGCAGCGCTGCCGAGGCCCGCGAAAGAACACGGCCTCCGTCTTGTGCAGCGCCACCTTCAATCCCAGGCGGCGGATTCTCTCTGCAACCAAGGATCCGCCAGCCGAGGCCAGACAGGCCGCGTCTCTAAAGTTCCTCCCCCGGGCAGTGAGGAGAGTGTCATCCGCGTAGCAGATGACACTAGTGCCCGGGAGAAGGGCTCCCCGCAACAGCCAATCGAATCCGATGTTCCACAAGGGGGGCCCCAGCACCGACCCCTGCGGAACACCGGACTCTGCGCCGTACCGCCTCACCGTGGCCGTCTTGTCTACGAGGAGGACCTCTCGGTCCTCCAAGTAGCTGGCCAGGAGGTCCCGCAGATATTGGGGCACTCCGTGATACCGGAGCGCCTCCAATATCGTCGAGTGGGGGACGGAGTTGAAGGCGTTGGCAATGTCGAATGACACCGCCAGCACTCCGTCCCCCGCCTCCACCGCCTCCTTCACCTGGCCCTTGAGTAGGGCCAGCGCGTCGATCGTCGAACGCCCACGACGGAAACCAAATTGGGCGTCCGACAGATCCGGCCCTACCACCCGCAAGTGGCTTTCCAGCCTCCCGGCGATAATCCCCTCGAACAGTTTACCGACCTCATCGAGCAGAACGATGGGCCGGTATGCCGAGGGGGAGTCCACCGGGCGTCCCTCCTTCCGGAGGAGGCACAACTGCCCCTCCTTCCACAGTTTCGGGAACCTCCCAGCCGTAAGGCACGCGCTGAAGAGGTCCCGAAACCTGTCCTCCATTTGGGTGGCAGCGATCGCCACCACCCGCGCGGGGACGCCGTCTGGCCCGGGGGCCGTCTTTTTTGCGCGGAGGCTAAGTACCCCCGCGTAGAACTCCGCCGCCGTCACCGGGGGAACCTCCTCCTCCGGCGAAGCCGCCCCTTGCGGAGGAACCATCGTTGGTGGGGTGAAGTCGGTCCTGCGCGGAAACAGGGACCGGACCACCCCATCCAGCAACGCTGGCTCGAGGGTCTCCGACAGTGGGGGACCATAGGGGCGGAGCTGGTTCCGCGCCGCCTTGTATGGTCTCCCATAAGGATCCCTGTCGAGATCCTCCAGCATCTCGGCCCTTGCCGAGTCTTGCGCAGCGCCCATTGCAGACTTGAGGGCCGCCGTAGCCTCTCGGTAAGAGGCGTACAGGCGGTCCTCTTCTGCCCGGACTCGGTTTTGGGCACTGCGCCGTCGACTCCGCGCGTAGGCCCTTCTGGCCGCCACACAGGTGGCCCGGAGTCCCGCCAGCTCCTCCGTCCACCAGTAGACGGCACGACGGGGAGGCGGACGGCGAGACCGAGGCATGCTGGAGTTGCACACCTCGGTCAAGGACCCCCTGAGCCGGACCGCTGCGGCGTCCACGTCCGGGACCTCCTCGACAGGGGGAGGCGACAGCCAGTCCTGGAGAAAGGCGGCCTCCTTGGCTGCCTCCCGGTCCAGGCGGGTGAGTGCCCACCGCGGGAAGGGAGATTGCCCAGCGCGGGCCGTCCCCCCTCTCTGCTGTGTGGAGATGTCGAACCGCACATAACGGTGGTCCGACAAGGTCTCCACCAGCTCCACCCGCCAGTTGACGACGCGGGCGGCAAGCGCGGGGGTGGCAAACGAGACGTCCACCACCGACCCGCCCTGTTGCCGCACACACGTGTGGACCGCCCCCCTGTTGAGGAGGGACACACCACACGAGGCCGCCCAAAACTCGACGGCCCGTCCCCGGATATTGCAACCGGCTGCCGGGTTGCCCCAGGCCGCCGACTTGGCGTTCAGGTCGCCGAGCACCACGACCTGGCGTGGCGCCGCCCTCCCTACGACAGCAGTGAGGATCTCTAGGAAATCCTCAAAGTCCGACAGAGGGCGGTTTGGGGAGAAATACACCCCCACCATCGCCATCTCTCCCCACGCGGCGGCCACGTATCCCGGTCCCCTCTCTAAGAGCGAGAGGGGAGGGGAGTCTGTGGAAGACCGCGCCACCAACGCCACCAAGCCGTCCCGGTCGCCCAGCCAACGGCCAGGGACCGAGTAAGGCTCGGCGACCACCGCCAAGTCCACCAACCACTCAGCCATGGTCTGCATCAGCAGATCCTGGGCTGTCCTGCAGTGGTTGGTGTTCGTCTGAAGGATGCGATGTTCGACCCTATCCATCAGTCGGACATCGCACCCTCCTCCGCAGCCGCCGCAGGAACGGCGGTGTCTACAGCAGCGGCAGGCCCGGTCGGCGCCTGCGCTTTGCCACGCTTAGGGGGAGGATTGCACTTCCTCCCCTTCATTACGTGGCCTGCCCGGCGGCCACTGGCGGCACACACCGCGCAGTGCGGCGTGGCGGCCTCGCAGGAGGCGGCTTTGTGGCCCTCCTTGCCGCAGCGGTAGCATGTGTCCGTCCTGTCTACCTTGGACGGACACAGGGGCCGGGTGTGTCCGATGCCGAAGCACCGGAAACACCGCAGAGGCTGGTCCTCGAGTGCCCGGACTGCGCCCGAGCTGAACCCGACTTGAAGCCGTCCTTTCGCAAGGACGGCTTTGGCAGCGGCGATTGGGCACTCGAGGCGAATGGTTCCCATACCGCCGCGGCCGGGCCTTATGTCCCGGCCTTGGACCGCCGCGGCGCCACAGCCCCCTACCGCTGCGACCGCCGCCACCACCTCCTCCTTGGTGACGGAGTCATCTAACTCCGTCACTTCAATGGCCGCCGACTTGACCGGTCGAGCCACCTTGGCAGAGTCCGCGATGACCTCTTGCAGCTTGGCTGCAAAGAGGTCCGCGCGGGCACTCCCCTCTGCCCCCGGGAACTCGAATATTCGAGCCCCGGCTTGGGTCCGCCGGCAGGACACACTGCCGATCCCCAGTTGAGTGGGATCGGCATTGGTACGCGCCCGCACCAAAATGGAGGCGTAGGTCTCCCCTCGCCCCGCAGCCTCCGCGGTGAGCGTCACCACGACGGCTGCGGTTTTTGGGGGGACTAACTGCCCCTTTCCTCCTCTCCTGCCCTTTCCCTTGCCGGTCGTCTGCGACTGGCTGGGAGCGGTGGTGGCGGGGACGGCAGGGACGGCCGTCGCCGACTTTTTCCCCTTCCCTTTGCCCTTCCCCTTTTGGCCCACTTTCGTCCACTCGTTGGACGGGGTGGTCGACGGGAGTTGGGCGTCTTCCGCCTGGGAGGAGGACGGCCCCGGCTCGCTTTGCCTCTTATCCGCCGCAAGCGGCGGTCGGAGGCGTTTTTCCGGCAGGAGCCGGTCCTCGATGCCTGCTAGGCAGGCTCTCGTGAAGGCCCTCTCCTCCATTACTACCTTGCGGATGATATCCTCAAGGTTGGAGGAGGGGCCCTCTGCTGCAGGGCTCGCCTTGGCCTGTTGTGGCCGGGCCGAGGCAGGGCCCTCTGCCGCAGGGCTCGCCTTGGCCTGTTGTGGCCGGGCCGTGGCTTCAGCCAGCTTCAGATGAAGCTGGCTGACCTCCGACTGCAGGCGATCTACCCTCGCCTGCAGTTGCCGCGTCTCGTCGGTGGTCGTCCGCTTCACAAGCTCCGCGACGACACCGCGCATACTCGCGGCCCTGCATTTCAGGGCCTTTTGAAATGTCCCTTTCAGGTTGGAGGACTTAGAGGCGACCTCAACAATCTCCTCCTCGTCCTCCTCCGCCATTTTCTGTAGCTCCGCTACAGTATTGTCCGCGTATATAACGCGGGACGCACCGTACCCGGACTTGGCCCGGGCGACGTGCGCCCGCTTCTCCTTAGCGGCAACCCGCTCCTCCAGCTCTTGCTGGAGCTGTGCCCGCCGAGCCAGGTCCAATTGGCGTTGGGCGTCCGCGAGCCCAACGACATGGGTGTCCGCGGCCACCGTCGGCTTTTTAGCCTTCGGCAACCTCGTCGACTCAGAGGCCGAGGAGCCCCCGGACCCACCGCTCCGGTGGACCCGCTTCCGCGATCGAGAGCCGCTCGCATCCGACATACCAGCTAGCGAGTCACTGTCGGACGACTCTGCCCCTCCAAAGTAGCTAGCCGCAGACGGCGCGCGGCTAGACTCTGACGCTGGAGCGTCGGGGTGGCCCTGAAAAGGGCCTTTTGGTTGGCCCTGAGAAGGGCCTTTTCGTTGGCCCTGAGAAGGGCCTTTGGGTTGGCCCTGAGAAGGGCCTTTGGGTTGGCCCTGAGAAGGGCCTTTGGGTTGGCCCTGAGAAGGGCCTTTTGGTTGGCCCTGAGAAGGGCCTTTGGGTTGGCCCTGAGAAGGGCCTTTTTCTTTTAAAAAGCGCCCGCAGGCGTCCCGCGTGGGTTTAGGCATTGCCTCCGCCAGTTCGCAAACAACAAGACAATATATATGATAAAATTCGCTACGAGAGCACAGAGCACTTTAGCCAACCCAGTCTGCCACTCCGTTACGGTGGTCAGAACTGGGCTGTTTCCAGGGGACACGACGTGGACGTAAGCTCTGTGGGGGGTCCCCCAACCTAACCTAACCTAACCTAACCTAACCTTTTTTTTTTTTTTTTTTTTTTTTTTTTTTTTTTTTTTTTTTTTGTTGTCGCTGGGAAAAAATGCATTACGCATACCCTCCCATCGGGGGATGGGAGGGGTATGTGGGACTCCCCGGGCGGACCCGGTATACCCACTAAAACGACCCAGCGGCATTCCCGCTTCGTCCGAGTGGCGGGGAACTGGGAAACCGGCATAGCCTTTGCGTCCAGTCCTCCGCCGACGATTGCCCTTCATGGCGGACCCCTCACGCCCTCACGGGTGTGGGGGGTCGGGAATGACAGACGAAGGTGACGGGTGCAATGCGGGCGAAGGCACCCCCGCGCCTGTCGCCCGCCCGTCACCATGGGGAGGGAGAGGACGACGCCTTCTCCGACCCCTTCGTCTGCGGAGCGGTGCAGCGAGAGGATCGTCCTCCCGCGCGCGCTCCGCCTCCTCCTTTTGCGACATTACGTCCTCGCAAAAGGAGGCGACTGCTGACCAGGCCTCCTCGCTCCCCAGCATGGCGTCGACCACGCCGGGAAGCGAGAGGTCCAGTCCGACCACCGCGGTCAGACCGCGGCGCAGCTCGGACCAAGCCGGGCACACCTCGAGGGTGTGCTGCGCCGTGTCTACCGGCGCGCCGCAGTCGTGGCACGCCGGGGTCTCCTCCCTCCCGATCCGGTGCAGGTGCGATCCGAAACAGCCATGCCCGGACAACACCTGCACCAGACGGAAAGAGAGGAAACCGTGGGACCGCTCGAGCCAGCCCTGCAGGACCGGACCGAGCGCGTCCAACGTCCGGCGGCCAAAGGTGGCGCTGGCGAGGTCCTCCGACCAATGGAGGACGATGGCGTCCCTCGCCTCTCGCCGCACGGCCTCCCGCTCTTCGCCCATGGGGCGCTCCCCGAGCGCCTTCCGGCGCGCCGTCCATTCGTACACTCTGGCGAGCACCCAAGCCTCCAACTCCCAAGGAGGGGTGCCGGCCAGAGCGCACGCCGCCGAGAAGCCCACTGAGCGGTAGGCCCTCGCCACCCGCTGTGCAATGGCCCGCTGGGGCCTGCGGATGGCGGTCGCATTCTCCCTCCTATGGAGGGAGTCCGCCCAGATGGGGGCCCCGTATAGGGCCATGCTCCGCAAGATGCCCGCATAGAGGCGCCGGCATTTCGCCTTGGGCCCCCCCAGGTTCGGGAGGAGCCACGAGAGGGCGTCCGCGGCTTTCAACAGGCGCGTCGACAACCCGCTGAAATGCGGGCCGAAGCGCCACCTGTCGTCCAGCACCAGGCCCAGATATTTCATCTGGGGCTGCACCCCTATCCGCACGCCCTCCACGACTATGTGGGCGTCGGGAGGGCAGCGCTGCCGGGGACCGCGAAAGAACACGGCCTCCGTCTTGTGCAGCGCCACCCTCAATCCCAGGCGGCGGATCCTCTCTGCCACCAGGGATCCGCCAGCCGAGGCCAGACAGGCCGCGTCCCCGAAGTTCCTCCCCCGGGCAGTGAGGAGAGTATCATCCGCGTAGCAGATGACACTCGTGCCCGGGAGGAGGGCTCCCCGGAACAGCCAATCAAATCCGATGTTCCACAAGGGGGGCCCCAGCACCGACCCCTGCGGAACACCGGACTCTGCGCCGTACCGCCTCACCGTGGCCGTCTTGTCTACGAGGAGGACCTCTCGGTCCTCCAAGTAGCTGGCCAGGAGGTCCCGCAGATATTGGGGCACTCCGTGATACCGGAGCGCCTCCAATATCGTCGAGTGGGGGACGGAGTTGAAGGCGTTGGCAATGTCGAATGACACCGCCAGCACTCCGTCCCCCGCCTCCACCGCCTCCTTCACCTGGCCCTTGAGTAGGGCCAGTGCGTCGATCGTCGAACGCCCACGACGGAAACCAAATTGGGCGTCCGACAGATCCGGCCCTACCACCCGCAAGTGGCTTTCCAGCCTCCCGGCGACAATCCCCTCGAACAGTTTACCGACCTCATCGAGCAGAACGATGGGCCGGTATGCCGAGGGGGAGTCCACCGGGCGTCCCTCCTTCCGGAGGAGGCACAACTGCCCCTCCTTCCACAGTTTCGGGAACCTCCCAGCCGTAAGGCACGCGCTGAAGAGGTCCCGAAACCTGTCCTCCATTTGGGTGGCGGCGATCGCCACCACCCGCGCGGGGACGCCGTCTGGCCCGGGGGCCGTCTTTTTTGCGCGGAGGCTAAGTACCCCCGCGTAGAACTCCGCCGCCGTCACCGGGGGAACCTCCTCCTCCGGCGAAGCCGCCCCTTGAGGAGGAACCATCGTTGGTGGGGTGAAGTCGGTCCTGCGCGGAAACAGGGACCGAACCACCCCATCCAGCAACGCTGGCTCGAGGGTCTCCGACAGTGGGGGACCATAGGGGCGGAGCTGGTTCCGCGCCGCCTTGTATGGTCTCCCATAAGGATCCCTGTCGAGATCCTCCAGCATCTCGGCCCTTGCCGAGTCTTGCGCAGCGCCCATTGCAGACTTGAGGGCCACCGTAGCCTCTCGGTAAGAGGCGTACAGGCGGTCCTCTTCTGCCCGGACTCGGTTTTGGGCGCTGCGCCGTCGACTCCGCGCGTAGGCCCTTCTGGCCGCCACGCAGGTGGCCCGGAGTCCCGCCAGCTCCTCCGTCCACCAGTAGACGGCACGACGGGGAGGCGGACGGCGAGACCGAGGCATGCTGGAGTTGCACACCTCGGTCAAGGACCCCCTGAGCCGGACCGCTGCGGCGTCCACGTCCGGGACCTCCTCGACAGGGGGAGGCGACAGCCAGTCCTGGAGAAAGGCGGCCTCCTTGGCTGCCTCCCGGTCCAGGCGGGTGAGTGCCCACCGCGGGAAGGGAGATTGCCCAGCGCGGGCCGTCCCCCCTCTCTGCTGTGTGGAGATGTCGAACCGCACATAACGGTGGTCCGACAAGGTCTCCACCTGCTCCACCCGCCAGTTGACGACGCGGGCGGCAAGCGCGGGGGTGGCAAACGAGACGTCCACCACCGACCCGCCCTGTTGCCGCACACACGTGTGGACCGCCCCCCTGTTGAGGAGGGACACACCACACGAGGCCGCCCAAAACTCGACGGCCCGTCCCCGGACATTGCAACCGGCTGCCGGGTTGCCCCAGGCCGCCGACTTGGCGTTCAAGTCGCCGAGCACCACGACCTGGCGTGGCGCCGCCCTCCCTACGACAGCAGTGAGGATCTCTAGGAAATCCTCAAAGTCCGAGAGAGGGCGGTTTGGGGAGAAATACACCCCCACCATCGCCATCTCTCCCCACGCGGCGGCCACGTATCCCGGTCCCCTCTCTAAGAGCGAGAGGGGAGGGGAGTCTGTGGAAGACCGCGCCACCAACGCCACCGAGCCGTCCCGGTCGCCCAGCCAACGGCCAGGGACCGAGTAAGGCTCGGCGACCACCGCCAAGTCCACCAACCACTCAGCCATGGTCTGCATCAGCAGATCCTGGGCTGTCCTGCAGTGGTTGGTGTTCGTCTGAAGGATGCGATGTTCGACCCTATCCATCAGTCGGACATCGCACCCTCCTCCGCAGCCGCCGCAGGAACGGCGGTGTCTACAGCAGCGGCAGGCCCGGTCGGCGCCTGCGCTTTGCCACGCTTAGGGGGAGGATTGCACTTCCTCCCCTTCATTACGTGGCCTGCCCGGCGGCCACTGGCGGCACACACCGCGCAGTGCGGCGTGGCGGCCTCGCAGGAGGCGGCTTTGTGGCCCTCCTTGCCGCAGCGGTAGCATGTGTCCGTCCTGTCTACCTTGGACGGACACAGGGGCCGGGTGTGACCGATGCCGAAGCACCGGAAACACCGCAGAGGCTGGTCCTCGAGTGCCCGGACTGCGCCCGAGCTGAACCCGACTTGAAGCCGTCCTTTCGCAAGGACGGCTTTGGCAGCGGCGATTGGGCACTCGAGGCGAATGGTGCCCATACCGCCGCGGCCGGGCCTTATGTCCCGGCCTTGGACCGCCGCGGCGCCACAGCCCCCTACCGCTGCGACCGCCGCCACCACCTCCTCCTTGGTGACGGAGTCATCTAACTCCGTCACTTCAATGGCCGCCGACTTGACCGGTCGAGCCACCTTGGCAGAGTCCGCGATGACCTCTTGCAGCTTGGCTGCAAAGAGGTCCGCGCGGGCACTCCCCTCTGCCCCCGGGAACTCGAAAATGCGAGCCCCGGCTTGGGTCCGCCGGCAGGACACACTGCCGATCCCCAGTTGAGTGGGATCGGCATTGGTACGCGCCCGCACCAAAATGGAGGCGTAGGTCTCCCCTCGCCCCGCAGCCTCCGCGGTGAGCGTCACCACGACGGCTGCGGTTTTTGGGGGGACTAACTGCCCCTTTCCTCCTCTCCTGCCCTTTCCCTTGCCGGTCGTCTGCGACTGGCTGGGAGCGGTGGTGGCGGGGACGGCAGGGACGGCCGTCGCCGACTTTTTCCCCTTCCCTTTGCCCTTCCCCTTTCGGCCCACTTTCGTCCACTCGTTGGACGGGGTGGTCGACGGGAGCTGGGCGTCTTCCGCCTGGGAGGAGGACGGCCCCGACTCGCATTGCCTCTTATCCACCGCAAGCGGCGGTCGGAGGCGTTTCTCCGGCAGGAGCCGGTCCTCGATGCCTGCTAGGCAGGCTCTCGTGAAGGCCCTCTCCTCCATGACTACCTTGCGGATGATATCCTCAAGGTTGGAGGAGGGGCCCTCTGCTGCAGGGCTCGCCTTTTCCTGTTGTGGCCGGGCCGAGGCAGGGCCTTCTGCCGCAGGACTCGCCTTGGCCAGTTGTGGCCGGGCCGTGGCTTCAGCCAGCTTCAGATGAAGCTGGCTGATCTCCGACTGCAGGCGATCTACCCTCGCCTGCAGTTGCCGCGTCTCGTCGGTGGTCGTCCGCCGGACCAGCTCCGCGACGACACCGCGCATGCTCGCGGCCCTGCATTTGAGGGCCTTCTGCAAAGTCCCCTTCAGGTTGGAGGACTTAGAGGCGACCTCCACGATCTCCTCCTCGTCCTCCTCCGCCATTCTCTCCAGCTCGGCCAGAGAATGGTCCGCGTATAGAACGCGGGAAGCACCGTACCCGGACTTGGCCCGGGCGCCGTGCGCCCGCTTCTCCTTAGCGGCAACCCGCTCCTCCAGCTCTTGCTGGAGCTGCACCCGCCGAGCCAGGTCCAATTGGCGTTGGGCGTCCGCGAGCCCAACGACATGGGTGTCCGCGGCCACCGTCGGCTTTTTAGCCTTCGGCAACCTCGTCGACCCCGAGGCCGAAGAGCCCCCGGACCCACCGTTCCGGTGGACCCGCTTCCGCGAACGAGCGTCGTCCGCGTCCGACATACTAACTAGCGAGTCGTTGTCAGACGACTCGCTAACCCTTTCGAAGAAACTAGCCGCAGACGGCGCGCGGCTAGTCTCTGACGCCGGAGCGTCGTTGTGGCCCTGAGAAGGGCCTTTTGGTTGGCCCTGAGAAGGGCCTTTTGGTTGGCCCTGAGAAGGGCCTTTGGGTTGGCCCTGAGAAGGGCCTTTTGGTTTTAAAAAGCGCCCGCAGGCGTCCCGCGAGGGTTTAGGCATAGCCTCCGCAGGTTCGTAGTTCACAAGGCAATACAATAAAATTCGCTACGAGAGCACAGAGCACTTTAGCCAACCCAGTCTGCCACTCCGTTACGGTGGTCAGAACTGGGCTGTTTCCAGGGGACACGACGTGGACGTAAGCTCTGTGGGGGGTCCCCCAACCTAACCTAACCTAACCTAACCTAACCTAACCTAACCTTTTTTTTTTTTTTTTTTTTTTTTTTTTTGTTGTCGCTGGGAAAAAATGCATTACGCATACCCTCCCATCGGGGGATGGGAGGGGTATGTGGGACTCCCCGGGCGGACCCGGTATACCCACTAAAACGACCCAGCGGCATTCCCGCTTCGCCCGAGTGGCGGGGAACTGGGAAACCGGCATAGCCTTTGCGTCCAGTCCTCCGCCGACGATTGCCCTTCATGGCGGACCCCTCACGCCCTCACGGGTGTGGGGGGTCGGGAATGACAGACGAAGGTGACGGGTGCAATGCGGGCGAAGGCACCCCCGCGCCTGTCGCCCGCCCGTCACCATGGGGAGGGAGAGGACGACGCCTTCTCCGACCCCTTCGTCTGCGGAGCGGTGCAGCGAGAGGATCGTCCTCCCGCGCGCGCTCCGCCTCCTCCTTTTGCGACATTACGTCCTCGCAAAAGGAGGCGACTGCTGACCAGGCCTCCTCGCTCCCCAGCATGGCGTCGACCACGCCGGGAAGCGAGAGGTCCAGTCCGACCACCGCGGTCAGACCGCGGCGCAGCTCGGACCAAGCCGGGCACACCTCGAGGGTGTGCTGCGCCGTGTCTACCGGCGCGCCGCAGTCGTGGCACGCCGGGGTCTCCTCCCTCCCGATCCGGTGCAGGTGCGATCCGAAACAGCCATGCCCGGACAACACCTGCACCAGACGGAAAGAGAGGAAACCGTGGGACCGCTCGAGCCAGCCCTGCAGGACCGGACCGAGCGCGTCCAACGTCCGGCGGCCAAAGGTGGCGCTGGCGAGGTCCTCCGACCAATGGAGGACGATGGCGTCCCTCGCCTCTCGCCGCACGGCCTCCCGCTCTTCGCCCATGGGGCGCTCCCCGAGCGCCTTCCGGCGCGCCGTCCATTCGTACACTCTGGCGAGCACCCAAGCCTCCAACTCCCAAGGAGGGGTGCCGGCCAGAGCGCACGCCGCCGAGAAGCCCACTGAGCGGTAGGCCCTCGCCACCCGCTGTGCAATGGCCCGCTGGGGCCTGCGGATGGCGGTCGCATTCTCCCTCCTATGGAGGGAGTCCGCCCAGATGGGGGCCCCGTATAGGGCCATGCTCCGCAAGATGCCCGCATAGAGGCGCCGGCATTTCGCCTTGGGCCCCCCCAGGTTCGGGAGGAGCCACGAGAGGGCGTCCGCGGCTTTCAACAGGCGCGTCGACAACCCGCTGAAATGCGGGCCGAAGCGCCACCTGTCGTCCAGCACCAGGCCCAGATATTTCATCTGGGGCTGCACCCCTATCCGCACGCCCTCCACGACTATGTGGGCGTCGGGAGGGCAGCGCTGCCGGGGACCGCGAAAGAACACGGCCTCCGTCTTGTGCAGCGCCACCCTCAATCCCAGGCGGCGGATCCTCTCTGCCACCAGGGATCCGCCAGCCGAGGCCAGACAGGCCGCGTCCCCGAAGTTCCTCCCCCGGGCAGTGAGGAGAGTATCATCCGCGTAGCAGATGACACTCGTGCCCGGGAGGAGGGCTCCCCGCAACAGCCAATCAAATCCGATGTTCCACAAGGGGGGCCCCAGCACCGACCCCTGCGGAACACCGGACTCTGCGCCGTACCGCCTCACCGTGGCCGTCTTGTCTACGAGGAGGACCTCTCGGTCCTCCAAGTAGCTGGCCAGGAGGTCCCGCAGATATTGGGGCACTCCGTGATACCGGAGCGCCTCCAATATCGTCGAGTGGGGGACGGAGTTGAAGGCGTTGGCAATGTCGAATGACACCGCCAGCACTCCGTCCCCCGCCTCCACCGCCTCCTTCACCTGGCCCTTGAGTAGGGCCAGTGCGTCGATCGTCGAACGCCCACGACGGAAACCAAATTGGGCGTCCGACAGATCCGGCCCTACCACCCGCAAGTGGCTTTCCAGCCTCCCGGCGACAATCCCCTCGAACAGTTTACCGACCTCATCGAGCAGAACGATGGGCCGGTATGCCGAGGGGGAGTCCACCGGGCGTCCCTCCTTCCGGAGGAGGCACAACTGCCCCTCCTTCCACAGTTTCGGGAACCTCCCAGCCGTAAGGCACGCGCTGAAGAGGTCCCGAAACCTGTCCTCCATTTGGGTGGCGGCGATCGCCACCACCCGCGCGGGGACGCCGTCTGGCCCGGGGGCCGTCTTTTTTGCGCGGAGGCTAAGTACCCCCGCGTAGAACTCCGCCGCCGTCACCGGGGGAACCTCCTCCTCCGGCGAAGCCGCCCCTTGAGGAGGAACCATCGTTGGTGGGGTGAAGTCGGTCCTGCGCGGAAACAGGGACCGAACCACCCCATCCAGCAACGCTGGCTCGAGGGTCTCCGACAGTGGGGGACCATAGGGGCGGAGCTGGTTCCGCGCCGCCTTGTATGGTCTCCCATAAGGATCCCTGTCGAGATCCTCCAGCATCTCGGCCCTTGCCGAGTCTTGCGCAGCGCCCATTGCAGACTTGAGGGCCACCGTAGCCTCTCGGTAAGAGGCGTACAGGCGGTCCTCTTCTGCCCGGACTCGGTTTTGGGCGCTGCGCCGTCGACTCCGCGCGTAGGCCCTTCTGGCCGCCACGCAGGTGGCCCGGAGTCCCGCCAGCTCCTCCGTCCACCAGTAGACGGCACAACCTAACCTAACCTAACCTAACCTAACCTAACCTAACCTAACCTAACCAAATTGTGACCCATTTAAGTCCAAACTCGGGCCACATACCTTTTAAATTGGCCGTTTTGACAAAAACGCGCCATCTTGGTTTTTTGGTTTTGTTTTTCAAAACAGGATATCTCGGGAACCGCTGGCCCAATTATAGTCGTTTTTCCACTGTGACCAGTAGTTTTTAGTTAATTTTAAGTGTATTTGGTTTTCAGCCTGTTTCAGTGCTTCCAAAATTTTGTCGCTGAAACCACTTTCAGGACATACCTGAAGTGACGCCGAGCTGTACATCCAAAACCCCGTCCAATTGTGGCAAGGGGTTTCGAAGTTACGGACATTTTAAGTCGACTTTTGACAGCTCGGCGGCCATTTTGTTTGGCTTCAAACCGTCATAACTCTTGAACCAAGGGTCGTGGGAGATTGCGGTTTTTGATTTTACACTCAGGAACCTTCCAACCCGTTCTCCCCACGACTTCAGGCGGTTTGGGGCTAAAAATTTTCAGGACCCTGAAAGTGGTTTCAGCGGACAGCGGAGCTAAGGCCGAGTTAGGAGAGCCCAAACTTGGGGGGTCTACGGCTTTCCAGAGGGGAGTTATTCGCTGACAAAATCGAACTTTGACAGCACTGCGGCCATTTTGCGAAAACTTAAGACGGCCATAACTTCCCAACGGAGAGTCGTAGAGGGCCGGGGTTTTCACTGTTTATGTCAGTAGGGCTTAGGGCACAGACCTAGTTGAGTTTCAGGCGTTTTCAGCGTGCCAAGATTTTTCAGGCTGAAAACCGATCCGGTGGATTGGTCTCACCGAGCCAACTTCAGAAAGCCCAAACACCGGGGTTTTTGGACTGGTGGATCCGGAGATATCCTCTTGTAACCACTTTGGGTTTTTTATTTGGTAAAAACCAAAAAATTTCAAGTTGGGATATCTCCGGAACCCCTTGGTGTAACTGCACCGAGTTTGGGTTCATTTGGGAGGGCTCGCTGAGAGCTATCCACTTACCTTGACAGAACGACTCTATGTAGAGTCCTTCCAAAAATCACTCTACTATTGGGTGTTTTGACTCGGAAAAATTTCCGTTACCTGTTTTCCGACTGGTTCCTCTTGACCCGCTCTTTTGAGCTAAGGACCGCGACTCTACATAGAGATCGACCGCCGAAGATCTTGAATCTGAGGCAGAATATTTGCGTTTTGTTTGATTTTATTTTACTTTTTGTGTGTATTATTTATATTCCCTTTTCTTGCTCTCTTTTCCTGCCTTACACCATCGCCTGGGCGTTGAAATACCAAAGCGCACCGTTGACCTCCAAGTCGCGTACACCATCTGGAAAGGAAAGCGGAAAATTAGTATATAAGTCGACAGGATTAATTGAATCCCACTTACATTATATTGTTTTTATTTTATTTTTTTTGCTTTATCTTTACACCTTAACTGACCGTGGTATCCCTTTACAATACCCGGCAGACCTTTGACGTTAACTAGTTCCTAGGAAGAGCTCTTTGACAAAATGCCGGCAACACGCACACCAGCAAAAAAGGCAAATCCCACGGAGGTTCCAGAATTGGAAGGGAACCAAACAGGTCAGGTGGGCCCATCGGTGAGGCGTAGCATCGGACACTGGGAAGGCGGATCCAAAATAGTTCCACCCCACAAAACACCATCGCCCCCCAAGAAAACGGTCCTGAGCTACCCCCTTAAAACAAAGCCAATGATGACGCTCTCACAAGAGGCAAAACCCGAAGCAACGAAGCAACGGGGAAGCGTTGACACGGCTAAAATAGAAATTAGCGAGCAGAGTTCTAAAAGCCCTCCACGACCTGCCGACAAAGAACAGCTAGAGATGCAAGAAAATAAGACCATGCCAAAGCAAGCGAAACCGACCGAGCCGCCAAAGTTACAGTACGCGGATCGGTCAGTAGAAGCTAGGGCCTGCTTAAACAAAGCAAAGCTTCACCTGAATAGTTCAAGAAACACCAAAAACGAAATAAAAACAGCCGTCGTTGAAGCGTTGGATCGTCTCTATCAGCTGGTCAGAGAAGCTGAAAGGGAGGCCAAAACAAAAAGAACTAAGGATTACATGGAGCTCAAAACTGCCGACATAGACGCAACATTCTCGATTGACACGGAGCAGAAATTGAACCCAAACATCCATGCGAGCAACACAAGCCAATTCATAGAAAAAATTGAGGAGCACTCCAAGTTGCTGCTGGAAAGCAACAAACGGATGGAGGAGCTCAAGGGGGTTATAGAGGCACAGAAGGAAAGAATGGAGAATGTAGAGGCTCCTACATATGCGGGGGTGGTCGCGGGTGGGAGTGGCGGCGCGCTGGAAAAGCGAACGCTGCACTCGGTTGTGGTCACCTCCAGCAATGAGGAGGACTCGGGAGAGGAAGTTCTTGACAGGGTAAGGAAGGTAATAGATGCAAAAGAGGGATGGATAAAGGTGGAGAAAGTAAGAAAGGCGAAGGACAGAAAGGTGATTATGGGTTTTGAGACGACGGAAGAAAGAGATAAGGCGAAAGAAAGATTGAGGAAGAATGGAGCCAATCTCACCGTTGAGGAGGTGAAGAACAAGGATCCGTTGCTGATCCTTAGGGGCGTCCTATTGGTTAATACCGATGAGGACGTCCTTAAGGCATTCAGGAACCAGAATCAGGATGTTTTCCACGGCCTCAGCGGTGGGACGGGCAGGGTAGAGATAAAATATAGGAAAAGGGCTAGGAATCCACATACCGGCAACATTGTGCTCAGCGTCTCGCCAACTATTTGGAAAAGGGTCACAGCAAAGGGATACGTACATATTGACCTCCAGCGCATCAGGGCCGAAGACCAGACCCCACTGATGCAATGTACGCGCTGTCTGGGCTTCGGGCATAGCAAAAAATATTGTGCGGAGTCAGTGGACATTTGCAGCCACTGCGGCGGCCCCCACCTGAGATCCGAATGTTCGGATTTTATGACGGGAATACCAGCAGCATGCAGAAACTGCAAGAAAGCAAACAGCACCCAGACGGAACACAATGCCTTTAGCGCCGGTTGCCCACAGCGTCAGAAATGGGATGACTTGGCGCGAGCGACAGTAGCGTACTGCTAAAGGCACCCAGGGGGACCACCACGCTTACAAATTCGCACAGGCTAACCTCCAGCGAAAGAAGCTTGCGACAAATGAGTTATTCCTAGAGGCAGAAAACCGCGGAATAGCGGTTGCGCTTATCCAGGAGCCTTACGTCGGCAATATCAAGACTGTTAAGAGTCAGAGAGGAGTGAGGATCTTCCAAAGCATTGATGCAGGAAATGGGACTGTTAAGGCAGCAATTGCAGTCTTTGACAAGGACATAAACGTTATACAGTACCCGAAACTCACCAACAATAACATCTCTGTGGTGGGAATCCAAACCAGTGCTTGGGAGATCACACTCGTCTCGCTCTACTTTGAGCCAGACAAGCCGATAGAGGAATACCTGGAACACCTCAGGAAAATTGAAATTGTAAATGGCTCTAAGCCGCTGATCATTGGAGGAGACGTCAACGCAAAGAGTTCATGGTGGGGAAGCCCAGTCATCGATAGTAGAGGCGAAGACGTGTGTGGAACTCTCGGAGAGCTAGGGCTCCACGTACTCAACACAGGGGAAATCCCGACCTTCGACACTATCAGAGGAGGACAGAGGTACACCAGCCACGTCGACATCACAGCCTGCTCGACGAACATTCTTGGGTTGGTGGATGACTGGAAAATAGACGAGGGCTTGACGAGTTCCGACCACAACGGCATAACTTTCAACATCAAATTACGGAAATCCATAGGTATAAGAATTGAAAGAACTACACGAATTTATAACACCAAAAAAGCCAATTGGAACGACTTTTGTGAAAAATTCAACCAATTAGCCATAGAGTATAAAGTCACAAAATCAGAAATAGATACGGTTAGAAATAATGAACAATTAGACATAATAACAAATAATTTAACCATAGCAATTAAAGAAGCATGCAACTCGGCAATGCCAAACAAAACAATAAAAGAAACTTTTACCTTGCCGTGGTGGTCGGAAAACCTCACAAAGTTGAAGAACCAAGTTGCCACCAAGAAGCGAAGAATTCAGTGCGCCGCTCCTGTCCGAAGGTCGAAGGTCGTAGGAGAGTACCTGAAACAGAAAGCAGAGTACGAATTAGAGGAAGAAAAAGCTGCAACCGAGAGTTGGAAAGATTTTTGCTGCAAGCAGGATAGAGAAGGGGTCTGGGAGGGGATATATAGGGTAATACGAAGGACTACGCGTAGAGAGGAAGATCTGCCGATGGTGAAGGACGGAGAAACCCTAGACGCAAAGGGCTCCGTGAAATTTATCACGGAAACCTTTTACCCGGATGACTTGGTCAGTACTGATGATGAGTACCATAGCCACATCCGACTGGAAGCGGACCGAGTCAACAAAAAGGAGAACAAGGAAAGCCACGATCCACCCTTCACCATGGCAGAATTGAAATCAGCCAGCGATTCGTTCAACCCCAAAAAGGCTCCGGGAATAGATGGCCTCACGGCCGACATCTGTAGCCGTGCCATTGGAAGTGCACCAGAAATGTTCCTGGCCCTTCTGAACAAATGCCTGGAACATGGGTACTTCCCACAACCTTGGAAGGAGGCTACGGTTGTGGTATTAAAGAAACCGGGTAAAGCTGATTATACCACCCCGAAAGCTTACAGACCAATCGGCTTGTTGCCTGTCCTAGGAAAAATATACGAGAAGATGCTGATGGCCCGCCTCAGGTTTCACATTCTACCTAGGATGAGTACTCGCCAGTACGGATTCATGCCACAGAGGAGCACCGAAGACTCTCTCTATGCTCTTATGCAGCACATCCGCAACAAGATTGACGAAAAGAAAATTGTTATACTTATATCACTAGACATAGAGGGAGCCTTCGACAGCGCCTGGTGGCCGGCTATCAGAGTCCGACTGGCTGAGGAAGAGTGTCCGGTCAACCTGAGGAGGGTCATCGACAGCTACTTGACGGACAGAAGGGTCAGAGTCCGGTATGGTGGAGAGGAATATAGTAAGGGAACAAGCAAAGGCTGTGTGCAGGGCTCCATCGGAGGCCCCTTCTTCTGGAACCTGCTCCTGGACCCTCTTTTAAAGACTTTGCAGATTAGGGGGGATTACTCCCAGGCTTTCGCGGACGATGTTGTTCTTGTCTTCGATGGTGACACAGCAATAGAAATCGAGCGGAAAGCCAACGCCGCCCTCGACCATGTTCGGGCGTGGGGTGTTAAAAACAAACTTAGATTTGCACCACAGAAGACGAATGCGATGGTCATCACAAGGAGATTAAAATATGATACCCCACGCCTGAGCATGGGCGGGATTGACATTACTATTTCGAGAGAAATCAAGATTCTGGGTGTCACCATCGACGACAAGCTGACATTTAACACTCATGTCTCTAATGTTTGCCGCAGGGCCATAGGTGTATACAAGCAATTGTGTAGGGCGGCAAGGGTGAGTTGGGGACTTAGTCCAGAGGTAATTAAAATTATATATACAGCCACCATAGAGCCGATCGTCCTGTACGCCGCCAGTGTATGGGCCCAAGCGGCGAATAAAGTGGGAATTAAAAAGCAGCTGGCTGCCGTGCAACGTGGAATTGCACAGAAAATGTGCAAAGCCTACCGCACTGTGTCCCTGAACTCGGCACTGGTTCTGACTGGGATGCTCCCTCTAGATCTCCGGGTCCGCGAGGCGGCCTCACTTTATGAGACCAGGAGAGGCGTATCCCAGGCAGTGCCGGCGGGTAGGGAGGTGGAGCGGGTGGCACCCGCTATGGAATCCCCGCATCCAGCTAGGCGTATCGACCTGGAGTTCGTGAGCCTGACGAACCGTGAGCAAGTCGATGCCAGCGCCGACTTGGAGGTTAAAATCTTCACAGATGGCAGCAAAATTGGCGGGCGCGTCGGGGCCGCACTTTCTATATGGAAGGGTGACGCCGAGACGCGTGCTATCAAGTTGGCGCTGTCGGACTACTGCACGGTCTACCAGGCGGAACTCCTGGCGATATGCCGGGCAACAAGGGAAATCCAGAAGCACTCGGCATCCAGTTTCGGAGTGTACAGCGACTCCATGGCGGCCCTCCAGACAGTGAAAAACCACAGCTGCCTTCACCCCCTGGCAGTGGAAGCTAGGGATAATTTAACATTAATATCCCACCAAAACAAGATGGTTAACTTGTTTTGGATAAAAGCCCACGCAGGGTTAGAGGGCAACGAAAGAGCGGATCAGCTGGCAAAGGAGGCCGCCCTGAATAGCAAGAGGAAGCCTGACTACGACCTATGCCCGGTTTCTTTCATCAAGCGTAACATTCGTATGGCGACGCTTGATGAATGGAACCAAAGGTATACGGCGGGTCAGACAGCCTCCATTACTAAAATGTTTTTCCCGGACGCAGTGGCGGCGTACAGGACGGTCAAAAAGTTTCAGATTAAACCGCAGCTAACTCAAATCATGACGGGGCACGGTGGGTTCTCCGAATACTTGCATCGCTTCAAGTGTAAGGGGAACCCATCGTGCATCTGTGATTCTGCAATAGATGAGACTGTCCCACACTTACTTTTGGACTGCCCAGTGTACGCGATGGAAAGGTATGAGTTGGAACACAAAATAGATGTAAAACTAGAGAGAGGTAACATATCGGAAATAATAGCAGGAAAAGAGAGACAAGAATTTTTAGACTATTGCATTAAAATCTGTAGTAAAGTAATTGAGCGAAACAAAAACATTTAAGATAATTAAACTATGTTTCAAATATATTGTTACATATATTAAATGCAAACATAGAAATTAAGAATTAAAAATAGACTAAATAAGAATAAGTAGAAATAAGAATAAAAATAGTATATTATAAGTTACATGTAAAAAATTAGTAATATAGTAGTGTAATAGTTTATGAAGGAAATGTTTTAAGACTGATGCACTGATTGTTTCCGTAGCAGTAAATGTTATATAATTTAAGATAGATAAAATAGAGTACTTAGAATGGGTAGATTGTATAAGAATAAGACATAAGAACAAAAATAGTAAATAAGATGAAATAAGCTGTAATAAGTTAAAAAGAAAAAAGGTTATTAAAGACTATTGCACTGATTTACTTTCCCTAGCAGTAAATGCAAAAGATAAAAAATAACGTAGAGCAGAGTAGAGTATTTAGAATGGGAATCCCACCCATTGAATGAATGAATGTGGATGGATGCGAGAAAGAACCAGTATGCGGCATGCAAGTGCGAGAGGCAAAAAAATGCGAGAAATGGAATGAAAGATATAACAGATTAATAAGGCCTCCGAGAAATCTTGTTGGAGGAACTAGAAAAAAAAAAAAAAAAAAAAAAAAAAAAAAAAAAAAAAAAAAACCTAACCTAACCTAACCTAACCTAACCTAACCTTTTTTTTTTTTTTTTTTTTTTTTTTTTTTTTTTTTGTTGTCGCTGGGAAAAAATGCATTACGCATACCCTCTCATCGGGGGATGAGAGGGGTATGTGGGACTCCCCGGGCGGACCCGGTATACCCACTAAAACGACCCAGCGGCATTCCCGCTTCGTCCGAGTGGCGGGGAACTGGGAAACCGGCATAGCCTTTGCGTCCAGTCCTCCGCCGACGATTGCCCTTCATGGCGGACCCCTCACGCCCTCACGGGTGTGGGGGGTCGGGAATGACAGACGAAGGTGACGGGTGCAATGCGGGCGAAGGCACCCCCGCGCCTGTCGCCCGCCCGTCACCATGGGGAGGGAGAGGACGACGCCTTCTCCGACCCCTTCGTCTGCGGAGCGGCGCAGCGAGAGGATCGTCCTCCCGCGCGCGCTCCGCCTCCTCCTTTTGCGACATTACGTCCTCGCAAAAGGAGGCGACTGCTGACCAGGCCTCCTCGCTCCCCAGCATGGCGTCGACCACGCCGGGAAGCGAGAGGTCCAGTCCGACCACCGCGGTCAGACCGCGGCGCAGCTCGGACCAAGCCGGGCACACCTCGAGGGTGTGCTGCGCCGTGTCTACCGGCGCGCCGCAGTCGTGGCACGCCGGGGTTTCCTCCCTCCCGATCCGGTGCAGGTGCGATCCGAAACAGCCATGCCCGGACAACATCTGCACCAGACGGAAAGAGAGGAAACCGTGGGACCGCTCGAGCCAGCCTTGCAGGACCGGACCGAGCGCGTCCAACGTCCGGCGGCCAAAGGTGGCGCTGGCGAGGTCCTCCGACCAATGGAGGACGATGGCGTCCCTCGCCTCTCGCCGCACGGCCTCCCGCTCTTCGCCCATGGGGCGCTCCCCAAGCGCCTTCCGGCGCGCCGTCCATTCGTACACTCTGGCGAGCACCCAAGCCTCCAACTCCCAAGGAGGGGTGCCGGCCAGAGCGCACGCCGCCGAGAAGCCCACTGAGCGGTAGGCCCTCGCCACCCGCTGTGCAATGGCCCGCTGGGGCCTGCGGATGGCGGTCGCATTCTCCCTCCTATGGAGGGAGTCCGCCCAGATGGGGGCCCCGTATAGGGCCATGCTCCGCAAGATGCCGGCATAGAGGCGCCGGCATTTCGCCTTGGGCCCCCCCAGGTTCGGGAGGAGCCACGAGAGGGCGTCCGCGGCCTTTAACAGGCGCGTCGACAGCCCGCTGAAATGCGGGCCGAAGCGCCACCTGTCGTCCAGCACCAGGCCCAGATACTTCATCTGGGGCTGGACCCCTATCCTGACGCCTTCTACGACTATGTGGGCGTCGGGAGGGCAGCGCTGCCGGGGACCGCGAAAGAACACGGCCTCCGTCTTGTGCAGCGCCACCCTCAATCCCAGGCGGCGGATCCTCTCTGCCACCAAGGATCCACCAGCCGAGGCCAGACAGGCCGCATCCCCGAAGCTCCTCCCCCGGGCAGTGAGGAGAGTGTCATCCGCGTAGCAAATGACACTGGTGCCCGGGAGGAGGGCTCCCCGCAACAGCCAATCGAATCCGATGTTCCACAAGGGGGGCCCCAGCACCGACCCCTGCGGAACACCGGACTCTGCGCCGTACCGCCTCACCGTGGCCGTCTTGTCCACGAGGAGGACCTCTCGGTCCTCCAAGTAGCTGGCCAGGAGGTCCCGCAGATATTGGGGCACTCCGTGATACCGGAGCGCCTCCAATATCGTCGAGTGGGGGACGGAGTTGAAGGCGTTGGCAATGTCGAATGATACCGCCAGCACTCCGTCCCCCGCCTCCACTGCCTCCTTCACCTGACCCTTGAGTAGGGCCAGCGCGTCGATCGTCGAACGCCCACGACGGAAACCAAATTGGGCGTCCGACAGATCCGGCCCTACCACCCGCAAGTGGCTTTCCAGCCTCCCGGCGACAATCCCCTCGAACAGTTTACCGACCTCATCGAGCAGAACGATGGGCCGGTATGCCGAGGGGGAGTCCACCGGGCGTCCCTCCTTCCGGAGGAGGCACAACTGCCCCTCCTTCCACAGTTTCGGGAACCTCCCAGCCGTAAAGCACGCGCTGAAGAGGTCCCGAAACCTGTCCTCCATTTGGGTGGCGGCGATCGACACCACCCGCGCGGGGACGCCGTCTGGCCCGGGGGCCGTCT
Organism: Eugnorisma glareosa; assembly: GCA_947578425.1. Taxonomy (NCBI): domain Eukaryota; kingdom Metazoa; phylum Arthropoda; class Insecta; order Lepidoptera; family Noctuidae; genus Eugnorisma; species Eugnorisma glareosa. The sequence continues at coordinate 91,898 of OX387968.1, forward strand.
TTTTTGCGCGGAGGCTGAGTACCCCCGCGTAGAACTCCGCCGCCGTCACCGGGGGGACCTCCTCCTCCGGCGTATCCGCCCCTTGCGGAGGAACCATCGTTGGTGGGGTGAAGTCGGTCCTGCGCGGAAACAGAGACCGGACCACCCCATCCAGCAACGCTGGCTCGAGGGTCTCCGACAGTGGGGGACCATAGGGGCGGAGCTGGTTCCGCGCCGCCTTGTATGGTCTCCCATAAGGATCCCTGTCGAGATCCTCCAGCATCTCGGCCCTTGCCGAGTCTTGCGCAGCGCCCATTGCAGACTTGAGGGCCGCCGTAGCCTCTCGGTAAGAGGCGTACAGGCGGTCCTCTTCTGCCCGGACTCGGTTTTGGGCGCTGCGCCGTCGACTCCGCGCGTAGGCCCTTCTGGCCGCCACGCAGGTGGCCCGGAGTCCCGCCAGCTCCTCCGTCCACCAGTAGACGGCACGACGGGGAGGCGGACGGCGAGACCGAGGCATGCTGGAGTTGCACACCTCGGTCAAGGACCCCCTGAGCCGGACCGCTGCGGCGTCCACGTCCGGGACCTCCTCGACAGGGGGAGGCGACAGCCAGTCCTGGAGAAAGGCGGCCTCCTTGGCTGCCTCCCGGTCCAGGCGGGTGAGTGCCCACCGCGGGAAGGGAGATTGCCCAGCGCGGGCCGTCCCCCCTCTCTGCTGTGTGGAGATGTCGAACCGCACATAACGGTGGTCCGACAAGGTCTCCACCAGCTCTACCCGCCAGTTGACGACGCGGGCGGCAAGCGCGGGGGTGGCAAACGAGACGTCCACCACCGACCCGCCCTGTTGCCGCACACACGTGTGGACCGCCCCCCTGTTGAGGAGGGACACACCACACGAGGCCGCCCAAAACTCGACGGCCCGTCCCCGGACATTGCAACAGGCTGCCGGGTTGCCCCAGGCCGCTGACTTGGCGTTCAAGTCGCCGAGCACCACAACCTGGCGTGGCGCCGCCCTCCCTACGACAGCAGTGAGGATCTCTAGGAAATCCTCAAAGTCCGAGAGAGGGCGGTTTGGGGAGAAATACACCCCCACCATCGCCATCTCTCCCCACGCGGCGGCCACGTATCCCGGTCCCCTCTCTAAGAGCGAGAGGGGAGGGGAGTCTGTGGAAGACCGCGCCACCAACGCCACCGAGCCGTCCCGGTCGCCCAGCCAACGGCCAGGGACCGAGTAAGGCTCGGCGACCACCGCCAAGTCCACCAACCACTCAGCCATGGTCTGCATCAGCAGATCCTGGGCTGTCCTGCAGTGGTTGGTGTTCGTCTGAAGGATGCGATGTTCGACCCTATCCATCAGTCGGACATCGCACCCTCCTCCGCAGCCGCCGCAGGAACGGCGGTGTCTACAGCAGCGGCAGGCCCGGTCGGCGCCTGCGCTTTGCCACGCTTAGGGGGAGGATTGCACTTCCTCCCCTTCATTACGTGGCCTGCCCGGCGGCCACTGGCGGCACACACCGCGCAGTGCGGCGTGGCGGCCTCGCAGGAGGCGGCTTTGTGGCCCTCCTTGCCGCAGCGGTAGCATGTGTCCGTCCTGTCTACCTTGGACGGACACAGGGGCCGGGTGTGTCCGATGCCGAAGCACCGGAAACATCGCAGAGGCTGGTCCTCGAGTGCCCGGACTGCGCCCGAGCTGAACCCGACTTGAAGCCGTCCTTTCGCAAGGACGGCTTTGGCAGCGGCGATTGGGCACTCGAGGCGAATGGTGCCCATACCGCCGCGGCCGGGCCTTATGTCCCGGCCTTGGACCGCCGCGGCGCCACAGCCCCCTACCGCTGCGACCGCCGCCACCACCTCCTCCTTGGTGACGGAGTCATCTAACTCCGTCACTTCAATGGCCGCCGACTTGACCGGTCGAGCCACCTTGGCAGAGTCCGCGATGACCTCTTGCAGCTTGGCTGCAAAGAGGTCCGCGCGGGCACTCCCCTCTGCCCCCGGGAACTCGAAAATGCGAGCCCCGGCTTGGGTCCGCCGGCAGGACACACTGCCGATCCCCAGTTGAGTGGGATCGGCATTGGTACGCGCCCGCACCAAAATGGAGGCGTAGGTCTCCCCTCGCCCCGCAGCCTCCGCGGTGAGCGTCACCACGACGGCTGCGGTTTTTGGGGGGACCAACTGCCCCTTTCTTCCTCTCCTGCCCTTTCCCTTGCCGGTCGTCTGCGACTGGCTAGGAGCGGTGGTGGCGGGGACGGCAGGGACGGCCGTCGCCGACTTTTTCCCCTTCCCTTTGCCCTTCCCCTTACGGCCCACTTTCGTCCACTCGTTGGACGGGGTGGTCGCCGGGAGTTGGGCGTCATCCGCCTGGGAGAAGGACGGCCCCGGCTCGCTTTGCCTCTTATCCGCCGCAAGCGACGGTCGGAGGCGTTTTTCCGGCAGGAGCCGGTCCTCGATGCCTGCTAGGCAGGCTCTCGTGAAGGCCCTCTCCTCCATTACTACCTTGCGGATGATATCCTCAAGGTTGGAGGAGGGGCCCTCTGCTGCAGGGCTCGCCTTGGCCTGTTGTGGCCGGGCCGAGGCAGGGCCCTCTGCGGCAGGGCTCGCCATGGCCTGTTGTGGCCGGGCCGTGGCTTCAGCTAGCTTCAGGTGAAGCTGGCTGACCTCCGACTGCAGGCGATCAACCTTCGCCTGCAGTTGCCTCGTCTCGTCGGTGGTCGTCCGCTTCACAAGCTCCGCCACGACACCGCGCATACTTGCGGCCCTGCACTTCAGGGCCTTTTGAAAAGTCCCTTTTAGGTTGGAGGACTTAGAGGCGACCTCAATAATCTCCTCCTCATCCTCCTCCGCCATTTTCTCCAGCTCGGCCAGAGAATGGTCCGCGTATAAAACGCGGGACGCACCGTACCCGGACTTGGCCCGGGCGACGTGCGCCCGCTTCTCCTTAGCGGCAACCCGCTCCTCCAGCTCTTGCTGGAGCTGCACCCGCCGAGCCAGGTCCAATTGGCGTTGGGCGTCCGCGAGCCCAACGTCATGGGTGTCCGCGGCCACCGTCGGCTTTTTAGCCTTCGGCAACCTCGTCGACCCCGAGGCCGAAGAGCCCTCGGACCCACCGCTCCGGTGGACCCGCTTCCGCGAACGAGCGTCGTCCGCGTCCGACATACCATATAGCGAGTCGTTGTCAGACGACTCGCTCACCCTTCCAAAGAAACTAGCCGCAGACGGCGCGCGGCTAGTCTCTGACGCCGGAGCGTCGTTGTGGCCCTGAGAAGGGCCTTTTGGTTGGCCCTGAGAAGGGCCTTTTGGTTGGCCCTGAGAAGGGCCTTTTGGTTGGCCCTGAGAAGGGCCTTTGGGTTGGCCCTGAGAAGGGCCTTTGGGTTGGCCCTGAGAAGGGCCTTTTTCTTTTAAAAACCGCCCGCAGGCGTCCCGCGTGGGTTTAGGCATTGCCTCCGCCAGTTCGCAAACAACAAGACACTATAATAAAATTCGCTACGAAAGCACAGAGCACTTTAGCCAACCCAGTCTGCCACTCCGTTACGGTGGTCAGAACTGGGCTGTTTCCAGGGGACACGACGTGGACGTAAGCTCTGTGGGGGGTCCCCCAACCTAACCTAACCTAACCTAACCTAACCTAACCTAACCTTTTTTTTTTTTTTTTTTTTTGTTGTCGCTGGGAAAAAATGCATTACGCATACCCTCCCATCGGGGGATGGGAGGGGTATGTGGGACTCCCCGGGCGGACCCGGTATACCCACTAAAACGACCCAGCGGCATTCCCGCTTCGTCCGAGTGGCGGGGAACTGGGAAACCGGCATAGCCTTTGCGTCCAGTCCTCCGCCGACGATTGCCCTTCATGGCGGACCCCTCACGCCCTCACGGGTGTGGGGGGTCGGGAATGACAGACGAAGGTGACGGGTGCAATGCGGGCGAAGGCACCCCCGTGCCTGTCGCCCGCCCGTCACCATGGGGAGAGAGAGGATGGCGCCTTCTCCGACCCCTTCGTCTGCGGAGCGGTGCAGCGAGAGGATCGTCCTCCCGCGCGCGCTCCGCCTCCTCCTTTTGCGACATTACGTCCTCGCAAAAGGAGGCGACTGCTGACCAGGCCTCCTCGCTCCCCAGCATGGCGTCGACCACGCCGGGAAGCGAGAGGTCCAGTCCGACCACCGCGGTCAGACCGCGGCGCAGCTCGGACCAAGCCGGGCACACCTCGAGGGTGTGCTGCGCCGTGTCTACCGGCGCGCCGCAGTCGTGGCACGCCGGGGTCTCCTCCCTCCCGATCCGGTGCAGGTGCGATCCGAAACAGCCATGCCCGGACAACACCTGCACCAGACGGAAAGAGAGGAAACCGTGGGACCGCTCGAGCCAGCCCTGCAGGACCGGACCGAGCGCGTCCAACGTCCGGCGGCCAAAGGCGGCGTTGGCGAGATCCTCCGACCAATGGAGGGCGATGGCGTCCCTCGCCTCTCGCCGCACGGCCTCCCGCTCTTCGCCCATGGGGCGCTCCCCGAGCGCCTTCCGGCGCGCCGTCCATTCGTACACTCTGGCGAGCACCCAAGCCTCCAACTCCCAAGGAGGGGTGCCAGCCAGAGCGCACGCCGCCGAGAAGCCCACTGAGCGGTAGGCCCTCGCCACCCGCTGTGCAATGGCCCGCTGGGGCCTGCGGATGGCGGTCGCATTCTCCCTCCTATGGAGGGAGTCCGCCCAGATGGGGGCCCCGTATAGGGCCATGCTCCGCAGGATGCCGGCATATAGGCGCCGGCATTTCGCCTTGGGCCCCCCCAGGTTCGGGAGGAGCCACGAGAGGGCGTCCGCGGCCTTCAACAGGCGCGTCGACAGCCCGCTGAAATGCGGGCCGAAGCGCCACCTGTCGTCCAGCACCAGGCCCAGATACTTCATCTGGGGCTGGACACCTATCCTGACGCCTTCCACGACTATGTGGGCGTCGGGAGGGCAGCGCTGCCGAGGCCCGCGAAAGAACACGGCCTCCGTCTTGTGCAGCGCCACCTTCAATCCCAGGCGGCGGATTCTCTCTGCAACCAAGGATCCGCCAGCCGAGGCCAGACAGGCCGCGTCTCTAAAGTTCCTCCCCCGGGCAGTGAGGAGAGTGTCATCCGCGTAGCAGATGACACTAGTGCCCGGGAGAAGGGCTCCCCGCAACAGCCAATCGAATCCGATGTTCCACAAGGGGGGCCCCAGCACCGACCCCTGCGGAACACCGGACTCTGCGCCGTACCGCCTCACCGTGGCCGTCTTGTCTACGAGGAGGACCTCTCGGTCCTCCAAGTAGCTGGCCAGGAGGTCCCGCAGATATTGGGGCACTCCGTGATACCGGAGCGCCTCCAATATCGTCGAGTGGGGGACGGAGTTGAAGGCGTTGGCAATGTCGAATGACACCGCCAGCACTCCGTCCCCCGCCTCCACCGCCTCCTTCACCTGGCCCTTGAGTAGGGCCAGCGCGTCGATCGTCGAACGCCCACGACGGAAACCAAATTGGGCGTCCGACAGATCCGGCCCTACCACCCGCAAGTGGCTTTCCAGCCTCCCGGCGATAATCCCCTCGAACAGTTTACCGACCTCATCGAGCAGAACGATGGGCCGGTATGCCGAGGGGGAGTCCACCGGGCGTCCCTCCTTCCGGAGGAGGCACAACTGCCCCTCCTTCCACAGTTTCGGGAACCTCCCAGCCGTAAGGCACGCGCTGAAGAGGTCCCGAAACCTGTCCTCCATTTGGGTGGCAGCGATCGCCACCACCCGCGCGGGGACGCCGTCTGGCCCGGGGGCCGTCTTTTTTGCGCGGAGGCTAAGTACCCCCGCGTAGAACTCCGCCGCCGTCACCGGGGGAACCTCCTCCTCCGGCGAAGCCGCCCCTTGCGGAGGAACCATCGTTGGTGGGGTGAAGTCGGTCCTGCGCGGAAACAGGGACCGGACCACCCCATCCAGCAACGCTGGCTCGAGGGTCTCCGACAGTGGGGGACCATAGGGGCGGAGCTGGTTCCGCGCCGCCTTGTATGGTCTCCCATAAGGATCCCTGTCGAGATCCTCCAGCATCTCGGCCCTTGCCGAGTCTTGCGCAGCGCCCATTGCAGACTTGAGGGCCGCCGTAGCCTCTCGGTAAGAGGCGTACAGGCGGTCCTCTTCTGCCCGGACTCGGTTTTGGGCACTGCGCCGTCGACTCCGCGCGTAGGCCCTTCTGGCCGCCACACAGGTGGCCCGGAGTCCCGCCAGCTCCTCCGTCCACCAGTAGACGGCACGACGGGGAGGCGGACGGCGAGACCGAGGCATGCTGGAGTTGCACACCTCGGTCAAGGACCCCCTGAGCCGGACCGCTGCGGCGTCCACGTCCGGGACCTCCTCGACAGGGGGAGGCGACAGCCAGTCCTGGAGAAAGGCGGCCTCCTTGGCTGCCTCCCGGTCCAGGCGGGTGAGTGCCCACCGCGGGAAGGGAGATTGCCCAGCGCGGGCCGTCCCCCCTCTCTGCTGTGTGGAGATGTCGAACCGCACATAACGGTGGTCCGACAAGGTCTCCACCAGCTCCACCCGCCAGTTGACGACGCGGGCGGCAAGCGCGGGGGTGGCAAACGAGACGTCCACCACCGACCCGCCCTGTTGCCGCACACACGTGTGGACCGCCCCCCTGTTGAGGAGGGACACACCACACGAGGCCGCCCAAAACTCGACGGCCCGTCCCCGGATATTGCAACCGGCTGCCGGGTTGCCCCAGGCCGCTGACTTGGCGTTCAGGTCGCCGAGCACCACGACCTGGCGTGGCGCCGCCCTCCCTACGACAGCAGTGAGGATCTCTAGGAAATCCTCAAAGTCCGAGAGAGGGCGGTTTGGGGAGAAATACACCCCCACCATCGCCATCTCTCCCCACGCGGCGGCCACGTATCCCGGTCCCCTCTCTAAGAGCGAGAGGGGAGGGGAGTCTGTGGAAGACCGCGCCACCAACGCCACCAAGCCGTCCCGGTCGCCCAGCCAACGGCCAGGGACCGAGTAAGGCTCGGCGACCACCGCCAAGTCCACCAACCACTCAGCCATGGTCTGCATCAGCAGATCCTGGGCTGTCCTGCAGTGGTTGGTGTTCGTCTGAAGGATGCGATGTTCGACCCTATCCATCAGTCGGACATCGCACCCTCCTCCGCAGCCGCCGCAGGAACGGCGGTGTCTACAGCAGCGGCAGGCCCGGTCGGCGCCTGCGCTTTGCCACGCTTAGGGGGAGGATTGCACTTCCTCCCCTTCATTACGTGGCCTGCCCGGCGGCCACTGGCGGCACACACCGCGCAGTGCGGCGTGGCGGCCTCGCAGGAGGCGGCTTTGTGGCCCTCCTTGCCGCAGCGGTAGCATGTGTCCGTCCTGTCTACCTTGGACGGACACAGGGGCCGGGTGTGTCCGATGCCGAAGCACCGGAAACACCGCAGAGGCTGGTCCTCGAGTGCCCGGACTGCGCCCGAGCTGAACCCGACTTGAAGCCCTCCTTTCGCAAGGACGGCTTTGGCAGCGGCGATTGGGCACTCGAGGCGAATGGTTCCCATACCGCCGCGGCCGGGCCTTATGTCCCGGCCTTGGACCGCCGCGGCGCCACAGCCCCCTACCGCTGCGACCGCCGCCACCACCTCCTCCTTGGTGACGGAGTCATCTAACTCCGTCACTTCAATGGCCGCCGACTTGACCGGTCGAGCCACCTTGGCAGAGTCCGCGATGACCTCTTGCAGCTTGGCTGCAAAGAGGTCCGCGCGGGCACTCCCCTCTGCCCCCGGGAACTCGAATATTCGAGCCCCGGCTTGGGTCCGCCGGCAGGACACACTGCCGATCCCCAGTTGAGTGGGATCGGCATTGGTACGCGCCCGCACCAAAATGGAGGCGTAGGTCTCCCCTCGCCCCGCAGCCTCCGCGGTGAGCGTCACCACGACGGCTGCGGTTTTTGGGGGGACTAACTGCCCCTTTCCTCCTCTCCTGCCCTTTCCCTTGCCGGTCGTCTGCGACTGGCTGGGAGTGGTGGTGGCGGGGACGGCAGGGACGGCCGTCGCCGACTTTTTCCCCTTCCCTTTGCCCTTCCCCTTTTGGCCCACTTTCGTCCACTCGTTGGACGGGGTGGTCGACGGAAGTTGGGCGTCTTCCGCCTGGGAGGAGGACGGCCCCGGCTCGCTTTGCCTCTTATCCGCCGCAAGCGGCGGTCGGAGGCGTTTTTCCGGCAGGAGCCGGTCCTCGATGCCTGCTAGGCAGGCTCTCGTGAAGGCCCTCTCCTCCATTACTACCTTGCGGATGATATCCTCAAGGTTGGAGGAGGGGCCCTCTGCTGCAGGGCTCGCCTTGGCCTGTTGTGGCCGGGCCGAGGCAGGGCCCTCTGCCGCAGGGCTCGCCTTGGCCTGTTGTGGCCGGGCCGTGGCTTCAGCCAGCTTCAGATGAAGCTGGCTGACCTCCGACTGCAGGCGATCTACCCTCGCCTGCAGTTGCCGCGTCTCGTCGGTGGTCGTCCGCTTCACAAGCTCCGCGACGACACCGCGCATACTCGCGGCCCTGCATTTCAGGGCCTTTTGAAATGTCCCTTTCAGGTTGGAGGACTTAGAGGCGACCTCAACAATCTCCTCCTCGTCCTCCTCCGCCATTTTCTGTAGCTCCGCTACAGTATTGTCCGCGTATATAACGCGGGACGCACCGTACCCGGACTTGGCCCGGGCGACGTGCGCCCGCTTCTCCTTAGCGGCAACCCGCTCCTCCAGCTCTTGCTGGAGCTGTGCCCGCCGAGCCAGGTCCAATTGGCGTTGGGCATCCGCGAGCCCAACGACATGGGTGTCCGCGGCCACCGTCGGCTTTTTAGCCTTCGGCAACCTCGTCGACCCAGAGGCCGAGGAGCCCCCGGACCCACCGCTCCGGTGGACCCGCTTCCGCGATCGAGAGCCGCTCGCATCCGACACACCAGCTAGCGAGTCACTGTCGGACGACTCTGCCCCTCCAAAGTAGCTAGCCGCAGACGGCGCGCGGCTAGACTCTGACGCTGGAGCGTCGGGGTGGCCCTGAAAAGGGCCTTTTGGTTGGCCCTGAGAAGGGCCTTTTGTTTGGCCCTGAGAAGGGCCTTTGGGTTGGCCCTGAGAAGGGCCTTTGGGTTGGCCCTGAGAAGGGCCTTTGGGTTGGCCCTGAGAAGGGCCTTTTGGTTGGCCCTGAGAAGGGCCTTTGAGTTGGCCCTGAGAAGGGCCTTTTTCTTTTAAAAAGCGCCCGCAGGCGTCCCGCGTGGGTTTAGGCATTGCCTCCGCCAGTTCGCAAACAACAAGACAATATATATGATAAAATTCGCTACGAGAGCACAGAGCACTTTAGCCAACCCAGTCTGCCACTCCGTTACGGTGGTCAGAACTGGGCTGTTTCCAGGGGACACGACGTGGACGTAAGCTCTGTGGGGGGTCCCCCAACCTAACCTAACCTAACCTAACCTAACCTAACCTTTTTTTTTTTTTTTTTTTTTTTTTTTTTGTTGTCGCTGGGAAAAAATGCATTACGCATACCCTCCCATCGGGGGATGGGAGGGGTATGTGGGACTCCCCGGGCGGACTCGGTATACCCACTAAAACGACCCAGCGGCATTCCCGCTTCGTCCGAGTGGCGGGGAACTGGGAAACCGGCATAGCCTTTGCGTCCAGTCCTCCGCCGACGATTGCCCTTCATGGCGGACCCCTCACGCCCTCACGGGTGTGGGGGGTCGGGAATGACAGACGAAGGTGACGAGTGCAATGCGGGCGAAGGCACCCCCGCGCCTGTCGCCCGCCCGTCACCATGGGGAGGGAGAGGACGACGCCTTCTCCGACCCCTTCGTCTGCGGAGCGGCGCAGCGAGAGGATCGTCCTCCCGCGCGCGCTCCGCCTCCTCCTTTTGCGACATTACGTCCTCGCAAAAGGAGGCGACTGCTGACCAGGCCTCCTCGCTCCCCAGCATGGCGTCGACCACGCCGGGAAGCGAGAGGTCCAGTCCGACCACCGCGGTCAGACCGCGGCGCAGCTCGGACCAAGCCGGGCACACCTCGAGGGTGTGCTGCGCCGTGTCCACCGGCGCGCCGCAGTCGTGGCACGCCGGGGTCTCCTCCCTCCCGATCCGGTGCAGGTGCGATCCGAAACAGCCATGCCCGGACAACACCTGCACCAGACGGAAAGAGAGGAAACCGTGGGACCGCTCGAGCCAGCCCTGCAGGACCGGACCGAGCGCGTCCAACGTCCGGCGGCCAAAGGCGGCGCTGGCGAGGTCCTCCGACCAATGGAGGACGATGGCGTCCCTCGCCTCTCGCCGCACGGCCTCCCGCTCTTCGCCCATGGGGCGCTCCCCGAGCGCCTTCCGGCGCGCCGTCCATTCGTACACTCTGGCGAGCACCCAAGCCTCCAACTCCCAAGGAGGGGTGCCGGCCAGAGCGCACGCCGCCGAGAAGCCCACTGAGCGGTAGGCCCTCGCCACCCGCTGTGCAATGGCTCGCTGGGGCCTGCGGATGGCGGTCGCATTCTCCCTCCTATGGAGGGAGTCCGCCCAGATGGGGGCCCCGTATAGGGCCATGCTCCGCAAGATGCCGGCATAGAGGCGGCGGCATTTCGCCTTAGGCCCCCCCAGGTTCGGGAGGAGCCACGAGAGGGCGTCCGCGGCCTTCAACAGGCGCGTCGACAGCCCACTGAAATGCGGGCCGAAGCGCCACCTGTCGTCCAGCACCAGCCCCAGATATTTCATCTGGGGCTGCACCCCTATCCGCACGCCCTCCACGACTATGTGGGCGTCGGGAGGGCAGCGCTGCCGGGGACCGCGAAAGAACACGGCCTCCGTCTTGTGCAGCGCCACCCTCAATCCCAGGCGGCGGATCCTCTCTGCTACCAGGGATCCGCCAGCCGAGGCCAGACAGGCCGCGTCCCCGAAGTTCCTCCCCCGGGCAGTGAGGAGAGTGTCATCCGCGTAGCAGATGACACTCGTGCCCGGGAGGAGGGCTCCCCGCAACAGCCAATCAAATCCGATGTTCCACAAGGGGGGCCCCAGCACCGACCCCTGCGGAACACCGGACTCTGCGCCGTACCGCCTCACCGTGGCCGTCTTGTCTACGAGGAGGACCTCTCGGTCCTCCAAGTAGCTGGCCAGGAGGTCCCGCAGATATTGGGGCACTCCGTGATACCGGAGCGCCTCCAATATCGTCGAGTGGGGGACGGAGTTGAAGGCGTTGGCAATGTCGAATGACACCGCCAGCACTCCGTCCCCCGCCTCCACCGCCTCCTTCACCTGGCCCTTGAGTAGGGCCAGTGCGTCGATCGTCGAACGCCCACGACGGAAACCAAATTGGGCGTCCGACAGATCCGGCCCTACCACCCGCAAGTGGCTTTCCAGCCTCCCGGCGACAATCCCCTCGAACAGTTTACCGACCTCATCGAGCAGAACGATGGGCCGGTATGCCGAGGGGGAGTCCACCGGGCGTCCCTCCTTCCGGAGGAGGCACAACTGCCCCTCCTTCCACAGTTTCGGGAACCTCCCAGCCGTAAGGCACGCGCTGAAGAGGTCCCGAAACCTGTCCTCCATTTGGGTGGCAGCGATCGCCACCACCCGCGCGGGGACGCCGTCTGGCCCGGGGGCCGTCTTTTTTGCGCGGAGGCTAAGTACCCCCGCGTAGAACTCCGCCGCCGTCACCGGGGGAACCTCCTCCTCCGGCGAAGCCGCCCCTTGAGGAGGAACCATCGTTGGTGGGGTGAAGTCGGTCCTGCGCGGAAACAGGGACCGGACCACCCCATCCAGCAACGCTGGCTCGAGGGTCTCCGACAGTGGGGGACCATAGGGGCGGAGCTGGTTCCGCGCCGCCTTGTATGGTCTCCCATAAGGATCCCTGTCGAGATCCTCCAGCATCTCGGCCCTTGCCGAGTCTTGCGCAGCGCCCATTGCAGACTTGAGGGCCGCCGTAGCCTCTCGGTAAGAGGCGTACAGGCGGTCCTCCTCTGCCCGGACTCGGTTTTGGGCGCTGCGCCGTCGACTCCGCGCGTAGGCCCTTCTGGCCGCCACGCAGGTGGCCCGGAGTCCCGCCAGCTCCTCCGTCCACCAGTAGACGGCACGACGGGGAGGCGGACGGCGAGACCGAGGCATGCTGGAGTTGCACACCTCGGTCAAGGACCCCCTGAGCCGGACCGCTGCGGCGTCCACGTCCGGGACCTCCTCGACAGGGGGAGGCGACAGCCAGTCCTGGAGAAAGGCGGCCTCCTTGGCTGCCTCCCGGTCCAGGCGGGTGAGTGCCCACCGCGGGAAGGGAGATTGCCCAGCGCGGGCCGTCCCCCCTCTCTGCTGTGTGGAGATGTCGAACCGCACATAACGGTGGTCCGACAAGGTCTCCACCAGCTCCACCCGCCAGTTGACGACGCGGGCGGCAAGCGCGGGGGTGGCAAACGAGACGTCCACCACCGACCCGCCCTGTTGCCGCACACATGTGTGGACCGCCCCCCTGTTGAGGAGGGACACACCACACGAGGCCGCCCAAAACTCGACGGCCCGTCCCCGGACATTGCAACCGGCTGCCGGGTTGCCCCAGGCCGCCGACTTGGCGTTCAAGTCGCCGAGCACCACGACCTGGCGTGGCGCCGCCCTCCCTACGACAGCAGTGAGGATCTCTAGGAAATCCTCAAAGTCCGAGAGAGGGCGGTTTGGGGAGAAATACACCCCCACCATCGCCATCTCTCCCCACGCGGCGGCCACGTATCCCGGTCCCCTCTCTAAGAGCGAGAGGGGAGGGGAGTCTGTGGAAGACCGCGCCACCAACGCCACCGAGCCGTCCCGGTCGCCCAGCCAACGGCCAGGGACCGAGTAAGGCTCGGCGACCACCGCCAAGTCCACCAACCACTCAGCCATGGTCTGCATCAGCAGATCCTGGGCTGTCCTGCAGTGGTTGGTGTTCGTCTGAAGGATGCGATGTTCGACCCTATCCATCAGTCGGACATCGCACCCTCCTCCGCAGCCGCCGCAGGAACGGCGGTGTCTACAGCAGCGGCAGGCCCGGTCGGCGCCTGCGCTTTGCCACGCTTAGGGGGAGGATTGCACTTCCTCCCCTTCATTACGTGGCCTGCCCGGCGGCCACTGGCGGCACACACCGCGCAGTGCGGCGTGGCGGCCTCGCAGGAGGCGGCTTTGTGGCCCTCCTTGCCGCAGCGGTAGCATGTGTCCGTCCTGTCTACCTTGGACGGACACAGGGGCCGGGTGTGACCGATGCCGAAGCACCGGAAACACCGCAGAGGCTGGTCCTCGAGTGCCCGGACTGCGCCCGAGCTGAACCCGACTTGAAGCCGTCCTTTCGCAAGGACGGCTTTGGCAGCGGCGATTGGGCACTCGAGGCGAATGGTGCCCATACCGCCGCGGCCGGGCCTTATGTCCCGGCCTTGGACCGCCGCGGCGCCACAGCCCCCTACCGCTGCGACCGCCGCCACCACCTCCTCCTTGGTGACGGAGTCATCTAACTCCGTCACTTCAATGGCCGCCGACTTGACCGGTCGAGCCACCTTGGCAGAGTCCGCGATGACCTCTTGCAGCTTGGCTGCAAAGAGGTCCGCGCGGGCACTCCCCTCTGCCCCCGGGAACTCGAAAATGCGAGCCCCGGCTTGGGTCCGCCGGCAGGACACACTGCCGATCCCCAGTTGAGTGGGATCGGCATTGGTACGCGCCCGCACCAAAATGGAGGCGTAGGTCTCCCCTCGCCCCGCAGCCTCCGCGGTGAGCGTCACCACGACGGCTGCGGTTTTTGGGGGGACTAACTGCCCCTTTCCTCCTCTCCTGCCCTTTCCCTTGCCGGTCGTCTGCGACTGGCTGGGAGCGGTGGTGGCGGGGACGGCAGGGACGGCCGTCGCCGACTTTTTCCCCTTCCCTTTGCCCTTCCCCTTACGGCCCACTTTCGTCCACTCGTTGGACGGAGTGGTCGCCGGGAGTTGGGCGTCTTCCGCCTGGGAGAAGGACGGCCCCGGCTCGCTTTGCCTCTTATCCGCCGCAAGCGGCGGTCGGAGGCGTTTTTCCGGCAGGAGCCGGTCCTCGATGCCTGCTAGGCAGGCTCTCGTGAAGGCCCTCTCCTCCATTACTACCTTGCGGATGATATCCTCAAGGTTGGAGGAGGGGCCCTCTGCTGCAGGGCTCGCCTTGGCCTGTTGTGGCCGGGCCGAGGCAGGGCCCTCTGCGGCAGGGCTCGCCATGGCCTGTTGTGGCCGGGCCGTGGCTTCAGCTAGCTTCAGGTGAAGCTGGCTGACCTCCGACTGCAGGCGATCAACCTTCGCCTGCAGTTGCCTCGTCTCGTCGGTGGTCGTCCGCTTCACAAGCTCCGCCACGACACCGCGCATACTTGCGGCCCTGCACTTCAGGGCCTTTTGAAAAGTCCCTTTTAGGTTGGAGGACTTAGAGGCGACCTCAATAATCTCCTCCTCGTCCTCCTCCGCCATTTTCTCCAGCTCGGCCAGAGAATGGTCCGCGTATAAAACGCGGGAGGCACCGTACCCGGACTTGGCCCGGGCGACGTGCGCCCGCTTCTCCTTAGCGGCAACCCGCTCCTCCAGCTCTTGCTGGAGCTGCACCCGCCGAGCCAGGTCCAATTGGCGTTGGGCGTCCGCGAGCCCAACGTCATGGGTGTCCGCGGCCACCGTCGGCTTTTTAGCCTTCGGCAACCTCGTCGACCCCGAGGCCGAAGAGCCCTCGGACCCACCGCTCCGGTGGACCCGCTTCCGCGAACGAGCGTCGTCCGCGTCCGACATACCATATAGCGAGTCGTTGTCAGACGACTCGCTCACCCTTCCAAAGAAACTAGCCGCAGACGGCGCGCGGCTAGTCTCTGACGCCGGAGCGTCGTTGTGGCCCTGAGAAGGGCCTTTTGGTTGGCCCTGAGAAGGGCCTTTTGGTTGGCCCTGAGAAGGGCCTTTTGGTTGGCCCTGAGAAGGGCCTTTGGGTTGGCCCTGAGAAGGGCCTTTGGGTTGGCCCTGAGAAGGGCCTTTTTCTTTTAAAAACCGCCCGCAGGCGTCCCGCGTGGGTTTAGGCATTGCCTCCGCCAGTTCGCAAACAACAAGACACTATAATAAAATTCGCTACGAAAGCACAGAGCACTTTAGCCAACCCAGTCTGCCACTCCGTTACGGTGGTCAGAACTGGGCTGTTTCCAGGGGACACGACGTGGACGTAAGCTCTGTGGGGGGTCCCCCAACCTAACCTAACCTAACCTAACCTTTTTTTTTTTTTTTTTTTTTTGTTGTCGCTGGGAAAAAATGCATTACGCATACCCTCCCATCGGGGGATGGGAGGGGTATGTGGGACTCCCCGGGCGGACCCGGTATACCCACTAAAACGACCCAGCGGCATTCCCGCTTCGTCCGAGTGGCGGGGAACTGGGAAACCGGCATAGCCTTTGCGTCCAGTCCTCCGCCGACGATTGCCCTTCATGGCGGACCCCTCACGCCCTCACGGGTGTGGGGGGTCGGGAATGACAGACGAAGGTGACGGGTGCAATGCAGGCGAAGGCACCCCCGCGCCTGTCGCCCGCCCGTCACCATGGGGAGGGAGAGGACGACGCCTTCTCCGACCCCTTCGTCTGCGGAGCGGCGCAGCGAGAGGATCGTCCTCCCGCGCGCGCTCCGCCTCCTCCTTTTGCGACATTACGTCCTCGCAAAAGGAGGCGACTGCTGACCAGGCCTCCTCGCTCCCCAGCATGGCGTCGACCACGCCGGGAAGCGAGAGGTCCAGTCCGACCACCGCGGTCAGACCGCGGCGCAGCTCGGACCAAGCCGGGCACACCTCGAGGGTGTGCTGCGCCGTGTCTACCGGCGCGCCGCAGTCGTGGCACGCCGGGGTCTCCTCCCTCCCGATCCGATGCAGGTGCGATCCGAAACAGCCATGCCCGGACAACACCTGCACCAGTCGGAAAGAGAGGAAACCGTGGGACCGCTCGAGCCAGCCTTGCAGGACCGGACCGAGCGCGTCCAACGTCCGGCGGCCAAAGGCGGCGCTGGCGAGGTCCTCCGACCAATGGAGGACGATGGCGTCCCTCGCCTCTCGCCGCACGGCCTCCCGCTCTTCGCCCATGGGGCGCTCCCCGAGCGCCTTCCGGCGCGCCGTCCATTCGTACACTCTGGCGAGCACCCAAGCCTCCAACTCCCAAGGAGGGGTGCCGGCCAGAGCGCACGCCGCCGAGAAGCCCACTGAGCGGTAGGCCCTCGCCACCCGCTGTGCAATGGCCCGCTGGGGCCTGCGGATGGCGGTCGCATTCTCCCTCCTATGGAGGGAGTCCGCCCAGATGGGGGCCCCGTATAGGGCCATGCTCCGCAAGATGCCGGCATAGAGGCGCCGGCATTTCGCCTTGGGCCCCCCCAGGTTCGGGAGGAGCCACGAGAGGGCGTCCGCGGCCTTCAACAGGCGCGTCGACAGCCCGCTGAAATGCGGGCCGAAGCGCCACCTGTCGTCCAGCACCAGGCCCAGATACTTCATCTGGGGCTGGACCCCTATCCTGACGCCTTCTACGACTATGTGGGCGTCGGGAGGGCAGCGCTGCCGGGGACCGCGAAAGAACACGGCCTCCGTCTTGTGCAGCGCCACCCTCAATCCCAGGCGGCGGATCCTCTCTGCCACCAAGGATCCACCAGCCGAGGCCAGACAGGCCGCATCCCCGAAGCTCCTCCCCCGGGCAGTGAGGAGAGTGTCATCCGCGTAGCAAATGACACTGGTGCCCGGGAGGAGGGCTCCCCGCAACAGCCAATCGAATCCGATGTTCCACAAGGGGGGCCCCAGCACCGACCCCTGTGGAACACCGGACTCTGCGCCGTACCGCCTCACCGTGGCCGTCTTGTCCACGAGGAGGACCTCTCGGTCCTCCAAGTAGCTGGCCAGGAGGTCCCGCAGATATTGGGGCACTCCGTGATACCGGAGCGCCTCCAATATCGTCGAGTGGGGGACGGAATTGAAGGCGTTGGCAATGTCGAATGATACCGCCAGCACTCCGTCCCCCGCCTCCACTGCCTCCTTCACCTGACCCTTGAGTAGGGCCAGCGCGTCGATCGTCGAACGCCCACGACGGAAACCAAATTGGGCGTCCGACAGATCCGGCCCTACCACCCGCAAGTGGCTTTCCAGCCTCCCGGCGACAATCCCCTCGAACAGTTTACCGACCTCATCGAGCAGAACGATGGGCCGGTATGCCGAGGGGAAGTCCACCGGGCGTCCCTCCTTCCGGAGGAGGCACAACTGCCCCTCCTTCCACAGTTTCGGGAACCTCCCAGCCGTAAAGCACGCGCTGAAGAGGTCCCGAAACCTGTCCTCCATTTGGGTGGCGGCGATCGAAACCACCCGCGCGGGGACGCCGTCTGGCCCGGGGGCCGTCTTTTTTGCGCGGAGGCTGAGTACCCCCGCGTAGAACTCCGCCGCCGTCACCGGGGGGACCTCCTCCTCCGGCGAAGCCGCCCCTTGCGGAGGAACCATCGTTGGTGGGGTGAAGTCGGTCCTGCGCGGAAACAGAGACCGGACCACCCCATCCAGCAACGCTGGCTCGAGGGTCTCCGACAGTGGGGGACCATAGGGGCGGAGCTGGTTCCGCGCCGCCTTATATGGTCTCCCATAAGGATCCCTGTCGAGACCCTCCAGCATCTCGGCCCTTGCCGAGTCTTGCGCAGCGCCCATTGCAGACTTTAGGGCGGCCGTAGCCTCTCGGTAAGAGGCGTACAGGCGGTCCTCTTCTGCCCGGTCTCGGTTTTGGGCGCTGCGCCGTCGACTCCGCGCGTAGGCCCTTCTGGCCGCCACACAGGTGGCCCGGAGTCCCGCCAGCTCCTCCGTCCACCAGTAGACGGCACGACGGGGAGGCGGACGGCGAGACCGAGGCATGCTGAAGTTGCACACCTCGGTCAAGGACCCCCTGAGCCGGACCGCTGCGGCGTCCACGTCCGGGACCTCCTCGACAGGGGGAGGCGACAGCCAGTCCTGGAGAAAGGCGGCCTCCTTGGCTGCCTCCCGGTCCAGGCGGGTGAGTGCCCACCGCGGGAAGGGAGATTGCCCAGCGCGGGCCGTCCCCCCTCTCTGCTGTGTGGAGATGTCGAACCGCACATAACGGTGGTCCGACAAGGTCTCCACCAGCTCCACCCGCCAGTTGACGACGCGGGCGGCAAGCGCGGGGGTGGCAAACGAGACGTCCACCACCGACCCGCCCTGTTGCCGCACACACGTGTGGACCGCCCCCCTGTTGAGGAGGGACACACCACACGAGGCCGCCCAAAACTCGACGGCCCGTCCCCGGACATTGCAACCGGCTGCCGGGTTGCCCCAGGCCGCCGACTTGGCGTTCAAGTCGCCGAGCACCACGACCTGGCGTGGCGCCGCCCTCCCTACGACAGCAGTGAGGATCTCTAGGAAATCCTCAAAGTCCGAGAGAGGGCGGTTTGGTGAGAAGTACACCCCCACCATCGCCATCTCTCCCCACGCGGCGGCCACGTATCCCGGTCCCCTCTCTAAGAGCGAGAGGGGAGGGGAGTCTGTGGAAGACCGCGCCACCAACGCCACCGAGCCGTCCCGGTCGCCCAGCCAACGGCCAGGGACCGAGTAAGGCTCGGCGACCACCGCCAAGTCCACCAACCACTCAGCCATGGTCTGCATCAGCAGATCCTGGGCTGTCCTGCAGTGGTTGGTGTTCGTCTGAAGGATGCGATGTTCGACCCTATCCATCAGTCGGACATCGCACCCTCCTCCGCAGCCGCCGCAGGAACGGCGGTTTCAACGGCAGCAGCAGGCCCGGCCGGCGCCCGCGCTTTGCCACGCTTAGGGGGAGGATTGCACTTCCTCCCCTTCATTACGTGGCCTGCCCGGCGGCCACTGGCAGCACACACCGCGCAGTGCGGCGTGGCGGCCTCGCAGGAGGCGGCTTTGTGGCCCTCCTTGCCGCAGCGGTAGCATGTGTCCGTCCTGTCTACCTTGGACGGACACAGGGGCCGGGTGTGTCCGATGCCGAAGCACCGGAAACACCGCAGAGGCTGGTCCTCGAGTGCCCGGACTGCGCCCGAGCTGAACCCGACTTGAAGCCGTCCTTTCACAAGGACGGCTTTGGCAGCGGCGATTGGGCACTCGAGGCGAATGGTGCCCATACCGCCGCGGCCGGGCCTTATGTCCCGGCCCTGGACCGCCGCGGCGCTACAGCCCCCTACCGCTGCGACCGCCGCCACCACCTCCTCCTTGGTGACGGAGTCATCTAACTCCGTCACTTCAATGGCCGCCGACTTGACCGGTCGAGCCACCTTGGCAGAGTCCGCGATGACCTCTTGCAGCTTGGCTGCAAAGAGGTCCGCGCGGGCACTCCCCTCTGCCCCCGGGAACTCGAAAATGCGAGCCCCGGCTTGGGTCCGCCGGCAGGACACACTGCCGATCCCCAGTTGAGTGGGATCGGCATTAGTACGCGCCCGCACCAAAATGGAGGCGTAGGTCTCCCCTCGCCCCGCAGCCTCCGCGGTGAGCGTCACCACGACGGCTGCGGTTTTTGGGGGGACTAACTGCCCCTTTCCTCCTCTCCTGCCCTTTCCCTTGCCGGTCGTCTGCGACTGGCTGGGAGCGGTGGTGGTGGGGACGGCAGGGACGGCCGTCGCCGACTTTTTCCCCTTCCCTTTGCCTTTCCCCTTTTGGCCCACTTTCGTCCACTCGTTGGACGGGGTGGTCGACGGGAGTTGGGCGTCTTCCGCCTGGGAGGAGGACGGCCCCGGCTCGCTTTGCCTCTTATCCGCCGCAAGCGGCGGTCGGAGGCGTTTCTCCGGCAGGAGCCGGTCCTCGATGCCTGCTAGGCAGGCTCTCGTGAAGGCCCTCTCCTCCATGACTACCTTGCGGATGATATCCTCAAGGTTGGAGGAGGGGCCCACTGCTGCAGGGCTCGCCTTGGCCTGTTGTGGCCGGGCCGAGGCAGGGCCCTCTGCCGCAGGGCTCGCCTTGGCCTGTTGTGGCCGGGCCGTGGCTTCAGCCAGCTTCAGATGAAGCTGGCTGACCTCCGACTGCAGGCGATCTACCCTCGCCTGCAGTTGCCGCGTCTCGTCGGTGGTCGTCCGCTTCACAAGCTCCGCGACGACACCGCGCATACTCGCGGCCCTGCATTTAAGGGCCTTTTGAAAGGTCCCTTTCAAGTTGGAGGACTTAGAGGCGACCTCAGCAATCTCCTCCTCGTCCTCCTCCGCCATTCTCTCCAGCTCTGCCAGGGAATGGTCCGCGTATAGAACGCGGGACGCACCGTACCCGGACTTGGCCCGGGCGACGTGCGCCCGCTTCTCCTTAGCGGCAACCCGCTCCTCCAGCTCTTGCTGGAGCTGCGCCCGCCGAGCCACGTCCAATTGGCGATGGGCTTCCGCGAGCCCAACGTCATGGGTGTCCGCGGCCACCGTCGGCTTTTTAGCCTTCGGCAACCTCGTCGACCCCGAGGCCGAAGAGCCCTCGGACCCACCGCTCCGGTGGACCCGCTTCCGCGAACGAGCGTCGTCCGCGTCCGACATACCAACTAGCGAGTCGTTGTCAGACGACTCGCTAACCCTTTCGAAGAAACTAGCCGCAGACGGCGCGCGGCTAGACTCTGACGCCGGAGCGTCGTTGTGGCCCTGAGAAGAGCCTTTTGGTTGGCCCTGAGAAGGGCCTTTGGGTTGGCCCTGAGAAGGGCCTTTGGGTTGGCCCTGAGAAGGGCCTTTGGGTTGGCCCTGAGAAGGGCCTTTGGGTTGGCCCTGAGAAGGGCCTTTTGGTTTTAAAAAGCGCCCGCAGGCGTCCCGCGAGGGTTTAGGCATAGCCTCCGCAGGTTCGTAGTTCACAAGGCAATACAATAAAATTCGCTACGAGAGCACAGAGCACTTTAGCCAACCCAGTCTGCCACTCCGTTACGGTGCTCAGAACTGGGCTGTTTCCAGGGGACACGACGTGGACGTAAGCTCTGTGGGGGGTCCCCCAACCTAACCTTTTTTTTTTTTTTTTTTTTTTTTTTTTTTTTTTTTTTTTTTTTTTTTTTGTCGCTGGGAAAAAATGCATTACGCATACCCTCCCATCGGGGGATGGGAGGGGTATGTGGGACTCCCCGGGCGGACCCGGTATACCCACTAAAACGACCCAGCGGCATTCCCGCTTCGTCCGAGTGGCGGGGAACTGGGAAACCGGCATAGCCTTTGCGTCCAGTCCTCCGCCGACGATTGCCCTTCATGGCAGACCCCTCACGCCCTCACGGGTGTGGGGGGTCGGGAATGACAGACGAAGGTGACGGGTGCAATGCGGGCGAAGGCACCCCCGCGCCTGTCGCCCGCCCGTCACCATGGGGAGGGAGAGGACGACGCCTTCTCCGACCCCTTCGTCTGCGGAGCGGCGCAGCGAGAGGATCGTCCTCCCGCGCGCGCTCCGCCTCCTCCTTTTGCGACATTACGTCCTCGCAAAAGGAGGCGACTGCTGACCAGGCCTCCTCACTCCCCAGCATGGCGTCGACCACGCCGGGAAGCGAGAGGTCCAGTCCGACCACCGCGGTAAGACCACGGCGCAGCTCGGACCAAGCCGGGCACACCTCGAGGGTGTGCTGCGCCGTGTCCACCGGCGCGCCGCAGTCGTGGCACGCCGGGGTCTCCTCCCTCCCGATCCGGTGCAGGTGCGATCCGAAACAGCCATGCCCAGACAACACCTGCACCAGACGGAAAGAGAGAAAACCGTGGGACCGCTCGAGCCAGCCTTGCAGGACCGGACCGAGCGCGTCCAACGTCCGGCGGCCAAAGGCGGCGTTGGCGAGATCCTCCGACCAATGGAGGACGATGGCGTCCCTCGCCTCTCGCCGCACGGCCTCCCGCTCTTCGCCCATGGGGCGCTCCCCGAGCGCCTTCCGGCGCGCCGTCCATTCGTACACTCTGGCGAGCACCCAAGCCTCCAACTCCCAAGGAGGGGTGCCGGCCAGAGCGCACGCCGCCGAGAATCCCACTGAGCGGTAGGCCCTCGCCACCCGCTGTGCAATGGCCCGCTGGGGCCTGCGGATGGCGGTCGCATTCTCCCTCCTATGGAGGGAGTCCGCCCAGATGGGGGCCCCGTATAGGGCCATGCTCCGCAAGATGCCAGCATAGAGGCGCCGGCATTTCGCCTTGGGCCCCCCCAGGTTTGGAAGGAGCCACGAGAGGGCGTCCGCGGCCTTCAACAGGCGCATCGACAGCCCGCTGAAATGTGGGCCGAAGCGCCACCTGTCGTCCAGCACCAGCCCCAGATATTTCATCTGGGGCTGGACCCCTATCCGGATGCCCTCCACGACGATGTGGGCGTCAGGAGGGCAGCGCTGTCGGGGACCGCGAAAGTACACGGCCTCCGTCTTGTGCAGCGCCACCCTCAATCCCAGGCGGCGGATCCTCTCTGCCACCAAGGCTCCGCCAGCCGAGGCCAGACAGGCCGCATCCCCGAAGCTCCTCCCCCGGGCAGTGAGGAGAGTGTCATCCGCGTAGCAGATGACACTAGTGCCCGGGAGGAGGGCTCCCCGCAACAGCCAATCGAATCCGATGTTCCACAAGGGGGGCCCCAGCACCGACCCCTGCGGAACACCGGACTCTGCGCCGTACCGCCTCACCGTGGCCGTCTTGTCTACGAGGAGGACCTCTCGGTCCTCCAAGTAGCTGGCCAGGAGGTCCCGCAGATATTGGGGCACTCCGTGATACCGGAGCGCCTCCAATATCGTCGAGTGGGGGACGGAGTTGAAGGCGTTGGCAATGTCGAATGACACCGCCAGCACTCCGTCCCCCGAACCTAACCTAACCTAACCTAACCTAACCTTTTTTTTTTTTTTTTTTTTTTTTTTTTTTTGTTGCCGCTGGGAAAAAATGCATTACGCATACCCTCTCATCGGGGGATGAGAGGGGTATGTGGGACTCCCCGGGCGGACCCGGTATACCCACTAAAACGACCCAGCGGCATTCCCGCTTCGTCCGAGTGGCGGGGAACTGGGAAACCGGCATAGCCTTTGCGTCCAGTCCTCCGCCGACGATTGCCCTTCATGGCGGACCCCTCACGCCCTCACGGGTGTGGGGGGTCGGGAATGACAGACGAAGGTGACGGGTGCAATGCGGGCGAAGGCACCCCCGCGCCTGTCGCCCGCCCGTCACCATGGGGAGGGAGAGGACGACGCCTTCTCCGACCCCTTCGTCTGCGGAGCGGCGCAGCGAGAGGATCGTCCTCCCGCGCGCGCTCCGCCTCCTCCTTTTGCGACATTACGTCCTCGCAAAAGGAGGCGACTGCTGACCAGGCCTCCTCGCTCCCCAGCATGGCGTCGACCACGCCGGGAAGCGAGAGGTCCAGTCCGACCACCGCGGTCAGACCGCGGCGCAGCTCGGACCAAGCCGGGCACACCTCGAGGGTGTGCTGCGCCGTGTCTACCGGCGCGCCGCAGTCGTGGCACGCCGGGGTCTCCTCCCTCCCGATCCGGTGCAGGTGCGATCCGAAACAGCCATGCCCAGACAACACCTGCACCAGACGGAAAGAGAGGAAACCGTGGGACCGCTCGAGCCAGCCTTGCAGGACCGGACCGAGCGCGTCCAACGTCCGGCGGCCAAAGGCGGCGCTGGCGAGGTCCTCCGACCAATGGAGGACGATGGCGTCCCTCGCCTCTCGCCGCACGGCCTCCCGCTCTTCGCCCATGGGGCGCTCCCCAAGCGCCTTCCGGCGCGCCGTCCATTCGTACACTCTGGCGAGCACCCAAGCCTCCAACTCCCAAGGAGGGGTGCCGGCCAGAGCGCACGCCGCCGAGAAGCCCACTGAGCGGTAGGCCCTCGCCACCCGCTGTGCAATGGCCCGCTGGGGCCTGCGGATGGCGGTCGCATTCTCCCTCCTATGGAGGGAGTCCGCCCAGATGGGGGCCCCGTATAGGGCCATGCTCCGCAAGATGCCGGCATAGAGGCGCCGGCATTTCGCCTTGGGCCCCCCCAGGTTCGGGAGAAGCCACGAGAGGGCGTCCGCGGCCTTTAACAGGCGCGTCGACAGCCCGCTGAAATGCGGGCCGAAGCGCCACCTGTCGTCCAGCACCAGGCCCAGATACTTCATCTGGGGCTGGACCCCTATCCTGACGCCTTCTACGACTATGTGGGCGTCGGGAGGGCAGCGCTGCCGGGGACCGCGAAAGAACACGGCCTCCGTCTTGTGCAGCGCCACCCTCAATCCCAGGCGGCGGATCCTCTCTGCCACCAAGGATCCACCAGCCGAGGCCAGACAGGCCGCATCCCCGAAGCTCCTCCCCCGGGCAGTGAGGAGAGTGTCATCCGCGTAGCAAATGACACTGGTGCCCGGGAGGAGGGCTCCCCGCAACAGCCAATCGAATCCGATGTTCCACAAGGGGGGCCCCAGCACCGACCCCTGCGGAACACCGGACTCTGCGCCGTACCGCCTCACCGTGGCCGTCTTGTCCACGAGGAGGACCTCTCGGTCCTCCAAGTAGCTGGCCAGGAGGTCCCGCAGATATTGGGGCACTCCGTGATACCGGAGCGCCTCCAATATCGTCGAGTGGGGGACGGAGTTGAAGGCGTTGGCAATGTCGAATGATACCGCCAGCACTCCGTCCCCTGCCTCCACTGCCTCCTTCACCTGAAAAAATGCATTACGCATACCCTCTCATCGGGGGATGAGAGGGGTATGTGGGACTCCCCGGGCGGACCCGGTATACCCACTAAAACGACCCAGCGGCATTCCCGCTTCGTCCGAGTGGCGGGGAACTGGGAAACCGGCATAGCCTTTGCGTCCAGTCCTCCGCCGACGATTGCCCTTCATGGCGGACCCCTCACGCCCTCACGGGTGTGGGGGGTCGGGAATGACAGACGAAGGTGACGGGTGCAATGCGGGCGAAGGCACCCCCGCGCCTGTCGCCCGCCCGTCACCATGGGGAGGGAGAGGACGACGCCTTCTCCGACCCCTTCGTCTGCGGAGCGGCGCAGCGAGAGGATCGTCCTCCCGCGCGCGCTCCGCCTCCTCCTTTTGCGACATTACGTCCTCGCAAAAGGAGGCGACTGCTGACCAGGCCTCCTCGCTCCCCAGCATGGCGTCGACCACGCCGGGAAGCGAGAGGTCCAGTCCGACCACCGCGGTCAGACCGCGGCGCAGCTCGGACCAAGCCGGGCACACCTCGAGGGTGTGCTGCGCCGTGTCTACCGGCGCGCCGCAGTCGTGGCACGCCGGGGTCTCCTCCCTCCCGATCCGGTGCAGGTGCGATCCGAAACAGCCATGCCCAGACAACACCTGCACCAGACGGAAAGAGAGGAAACCGTGGGACCGCTCGAGCCAGCCTTGCAGGACCGGACCGAGCGCGTCCAACGTCCGGCGGCCAAAGGCGGCGCTGGCGAGGTCCTCCGACCAATGGAGGACGATGGCGTCCCTCGCCTCTCGCCGCACGGCCTCCCGCTCTTCGCCCATGGGGCGCTCCCCAAGCGCCTTCCGGCGCGCCGTCCATTCGTACACTCTGGCGAGCACCCAAGCCTCCAACTCCCAAGGAGGGGTGCCGGCCAGAGCGCACGCCGCCGAGAAGCCCACTGAGCGGTAGGCCCTCGCCACCCGCTGTGCAATGGCCCGCTGGGGCCTGCGGATGGCGGTCGCATTCTCCCTCCTATGGAGGGAGTCCGCCCAGATGGGGGCCCCGTATAGGGCCATGCTCCGCAAGATGCCGGCATAGAGGCGCCGGCATTTCGCCTTGGGCCCCCCCAGGTTCGGGAGGAGCCACGAGAGGGCGTCCGCGGCCTTTAACAGGCGCGTCGACAGCCCGCTGAAATGCGGGCCGAAGCGCCACCTGTCGTCCAGCACCAGGCCCAGATACTTCATCTGGGGCTGGACCCCTATCCTGACGCCTTCTACGACTATGTGGGCGTCGGGAGGGCAGCGCTGCCGGGGACCGCGAAAGTACACGGCCTCCGTCTTGTGCAGCGCCACCCTCAATCCCAGGCGGCGGATCCTCTCTGCCACCAAGGATCCGCCAGCCGAGGCCAGACAGGCCGCATCCCCGAAGCTCCTCCCCCGGGCGGTGAGGAGAGTGTCATCCGCGTAGCAGATGACACTAGTGCCCGGGAGGAGGGCTCCCCGCAACAGCCAATCGAATCCGATGTTCCACAAGGGGGGCCCCAGCACCGACCCCTGCGGAACACCGGACTCTGCGCCGTACCGCCTCACCGTGGCCGTCTTGTCTACGAGGAGGACCTCTCGGTCCTCCAAGTAGCTGGCCAGGAGGTCCCGCAGATATTGGGGCACTCCGTGATACCGGAGCGCCTCCAGTATCGTCGAGTGGGGGACGGAGTTGAAGGCGTTGGCAATGTCGAATGACACCGCCAGCACTCCGTCCCCCGCCTCCACCGCCTCCTTCACCTGGCCCTTGAGTAGGGCCAGCGCGTCGATCGTCGAACGCCCACAACGGAAACCAAATTGGGCGTCCGACAGATCCGGCCCTACCACCCGCAAGTGGCTTTCCAGCCTCCCGGCGATAATCCCCTCGAACAGTTTACCGACCTCATCGAGCAGAACGATGGGCCGGTATGCCGAGGGGGAGTCCACCGGGCGTCCCTCCTTCCGGAGGAGGCACAACTGCCCCTCCTTCCACAGTTTCGGGAACCTCCCAGCCGTAAGGCACGCGCTGAAGAGGTCCCGAAACCTGTCCTCCATTTGGGTGGCAGCGATCGCCACCACCCGCGCGGGGACGCCGTCTGGCCCGGGGGCCGTCTTTTTTGCGCGGAGGCTAAGTACCCCCGCGTAGAACTCCGCCGCCGTCACTGGGGGAACCTCCTCCTCCGGCGAAGCCACCCCTTGCGGAGGAACCATCGTTGGTGGGGTGAAGTCGGTCCTGCGCGGAAACAGGGACCGGACCACCCCATCCAGCAACGCTGGCTCGAGGGTCTCCGAGAGTGGGGGACCATAGGGGCGGAGCTGGTTCCGCGCCGCCTTGTATGGTCTCCCATAAGGATCCCTGTCGAGATCCTCCAGCATTTCGGCCCTTGCCGAGTCTTGCGCAGCGCCCATTGCAGACTTGAGGGCCGCCGTAGCCTCTCGGTAAGAGGCGTACAGGCGGTCCTCTTCTGCCCGGACTCGGTTTTGGGCGCTGCGCCGTCGACTCCGCGCGTAGGCCCTTCTGGCCGCCACGCAGGTGGCCCGGAGTCCCGCCAGCTCCTCCGTCCACCAGTAGACGGCACGACGGGGAGGCGGACGGCGAGACCGAGGCATGCTGGAGTTGCACACCTCGGTCAAGGACCCCCTGAGCCGGACCGCTGCGGCGTCCACGTCCGGGACCTCCTCGACAGGGGGAGGCGACAGCCAGTCCTGGAGAAAGGCGGCCTCCTTGGCTGCCTCCCGGTCCAGGCGGGTGAGTGCCCACCGCGGGAAGGGAGATTGCCCAGCGCGGGCCATCCCCCCTCTCTGCTGTGTGGAGATGTCGAACCGCACATAACGGTGGTCCGACAAGGTCTCCACCAGCTCTACCCGCCAGTTGACGACGCGGGCGGCAAGCGCGGGGGTGGCAAACGAGACGTCCACCACCGACCCGCCCTGTTGGCGCACACACGTGTGGACCGCCCCCCTGTTGAGGAGGGACACACCACACGAGGCCGCCCAAAACTCGACGGCGCGTCCCCGGACGTTGCAACCGGCGGTCGGGTTTCCCCAGGCCGCCGACTTGGCGTTCAGGTCGCCGAGCACCACGACCTGGCGTGGCGCCGCCCTCCCTACGACAGCAGTGAGGATCTCTAGGAAATCCTCAAAGTCCGAGAGAGGGCGGTTTGGGGAGAAATACACCCCCACCATCGCCATCCCTCCCCACGCGGCGGCCACGTATCCCGGTCCCCTCTCTAAGAGCGAGAGTGGAGGGGAGTCTGTGGAAGACCGCGCCACCAACGCCACCAAGCCGTCCCGGTCGCCCAGCCAACGGCCAGGGACCGAGTAAGGCTCGGCGACCACCGCCAAGTCCACCAACCACTCAGCCATGGTCTGCATCAGCAGATCCTGGGCTGTCCTGCAGTGGTTGGTGTTCGTCTGAAGGATGCGATGTTCGACCCTATCCATCAGTCTGACATCGCACCCTCCTCCGCAGCCGCCGCAGGAATGGCGGTGTTAACGGCAGCGGCAGGCCCGGTCGGCGCCTGCGCTTTGCCACGCTTAGGGGGAGGATTGCACTTCCTCCCCTTCATTACGTGGCCTGCCCGGCGGCCACTGGCGGCACACACCGCGCAGTGCGGCGTGGCGGCCTCGCAGGAGGAGGCTTTGTGGCCCTCCTTGCCGCAGCGGTAGCATGTGTCCGTCCTGTCTACCTTGGACGGACACAGGGGCCGGGTGTGTCCGATGCCGAAGCACCGGAAACACCGCAGAGGCTGGTCCTCGAGGGCCCGGACTGCGCCCGAGCTGAACCCGACTTGAAGCCGTCCTTTCGCAAGGACGGCTTTGGCAGCGGCGATTGGGCATTCGAGGCGAATGGTGCCCATACCGCCGCGACCGGGCCTTATGTCCCGGCCTTGGATCGCCGCGGCGCCACAGCCCCCTACCGCTGCGACCGCCGCCACCACCTCCTCCTTGGTGACGGAGTCATCTAACTCCGTCACTTCAATGGCCGCCGTCTTGACCGGTCGAGCCACCTTGGCAGAGTCCGCGATGACCTCTTGCAGCTTGGCTGCAAAGAGGTCCGCGCGGGCACTCCCCTCTGCCCCCGGGAACTCGAAAATTCGAGCCCCGGCTTGGGTCCGCCGGCAGGACACACTGCCGATCCCCAGTTGAGTGGGATCGGCATTGGTACGCGCCCGCACCAAAATGGAGGCGTAGGTCTCCCCTCGCCCCGCAGCCTCCGCGGTGAGCGTCACCACGACGGCTGCGGTTTTTGGGGGGACTAACTGCCCCTTTCCTCCTCTCCTGCCCTTTCCCTTGCCGGTCGTCTGCGACTGGCTGGGAGCGGTGGTGGCGGGGACGGCAGGGACGGCCGTCGCCGACTTTTTCCCCTTCCCTTTTCCCTTCCCCTTTTGGCCCACTTTCGTCCACTCGTTGGACGGGGTGGTCGACGGGAGTTGGACGGCCCCGGCTCGCTTTGCCTCTTATCCGCCGCAAGCGGCGGTCGGAGGCGTTTCTCCGGCAGGAGCCTGTCCTCGATGCCTGCTAGGCAGGCTCTCGTGAAGGCCCTCTCCTCCATTACTACCTTGCGGATGATATCCTCAAGGTTGGAGGAGGGGCCCTCTGCTGCAGGGCTCGCCTTTTCCTGTTGTGGCCGGGCCGAGGCAGGGCCTTCTGCCGCAGGACTCGCCTTGGCCAGTTGTGGCCGGGCCGTGGCTTCAGCCAGCTTCAGATGAAGCTGGCTGACCTCCGACTGCAGGCGATCTACCCTCGCCTGCAGTTGCCGCGTCTCGTCGGTGGTCGTCCGCCGGACCAGCTCCGCGACGACACCGCGCATGCTCGCGGCCCTGCATTTGAGGGCCTTCTGCAAAGTCCCCTTCAGGTTGGAGGACTTAGAGGCGACCTCCACGATCTCCTCCTCGTCCTCCTCCGCCATTCTCTCCAGCTCGGCCAGAGAATGGTCCGCGTATAGAACGCGGGACGCACCGTACCCGGACTTGGCCCGGGCGACGTGCGCCCGCTTCTCCTTAGCGGCAACCCGCTCCTCCAGCTCTTGCTGGAGCTGCGCCCGCCGACCCACGTCCAATTGGCGATGGGCGTCCGCGAGCCCAACGTCATGGGTGTCCGCGGCCACCGTCGGCTTTTTAGCCTTCGGCAACCTCGTCGACCCCGAGGCCGAAGAGCCCTCGGACCCACCGCTCCGGTGGACCCGCTTCCGCGAACGAGCGTCGTCCGCGTCCGACATACCAACTAGCGAGTCGTTGTCAGACGACTCGCTAACCCTTTCGAAGAAACTAGCCGCAGACGGCGCGCGGCTAGTGTCTGACGCCGGAGCGTCGTTGTGGCCCTGAGAAGGGCCTTTTGGTTGGCCCTGAGAAGGGCCTTTTGGTTGGCCCTGAGAAGGGCCTTTGGGTTGGCCCTGAGAAGGGCCTTTTGGTTTTAAAAAGCGCCCGAAGGCGTCCCGCGAGGGTTTAGGCATAGCCTCCGCAGGTTCGTAGTTCACAAGGCAATACAATAAAATTCGCTACGAGAGCACAGAGCACTTTAGCCAACCCAGTCTGCCACTCCGTTACGGTGGTCAGAACTGGGCTGTTTCCAGGGGACACGACGTGGACGTAAGCTCTGTGGGGGGTCCCCCCCCCCAACCTAACCTTTTTTTTTTTTTTTTTTTTTGTTGTCGCTGGGAGAAAATGCATTACGCATACCCTCCCATCGGGGGATGAGAGGGGTATGTGGGACTCCCCGGGCGGACCCGGTATACCCACTAAAACGACCCAGCGGCATTCCCGCTTCGTCCGAGTGGCGGGGAACTGGGAAACCGGCATAGCCTTTGCGTCCAGTCCTCCGCCGACGATTGCCCTTCATGGCGGACCCCTCACGCCCTCACGGGTGTGGGGGGTCGGGAATGACAGACGAAGGTGACGGGTGCAATGCGGGCGAAGGCACCCCCGCGCCTGTCGCCCGCCCGTCACCGTGGGGAGGGAGAGGACGATGCCTTCTCCGACCCCTTCGTCTGCGGAGCGGCGCAGCGAGAGGATCGTCCTCCCGCGCGCGCTCCGCCTCCTCCTTTTGCGACATTACGTCCTCGCAAAAGGAGGCGACTGCTGACCAGGCCTCCTCGCTCCCCAGCATGGCGTCGACCACGCCGGGAAGCGAGAGGTCCAGTCCGACCACCGCGGTCAGACCGCGGCGCAGCTCGGACCAAGCCGGGCACACCTCGAGGGTGTGCTGCGCCGTGTCTACCGGCGCGCCGCAGTCGTGGCACGCCGGGGTCTCCTCCCTCCCGATCCGGTGCAGGTGCGATCCGAAACAGCCATGCCCGGACAACACCTGCACCAGACGGAAAGAGAGGAAACCGTGGGACCGCTCGAGCCAGCCTTGCAGGACCGGACCGAGCGCGTCCAACGTCCGGCGGCCAAAGGCGGCGCTGGCGAGGTCCTCCGACCAATGGAGGACGATGGCGTCCCTCGCCTCTCGCCGCACGGCCTCCCGCTCTTCGCCCATGGGGCGCTCCCCGAGCGCCTTCCGGCGCGCCGTCCATTCGTACACTCTGGCGAGCACCCAAGCCTCCAACTCCCAAGGAGGGGTGCCGGCCAGAGCGCACGCCGCCGAGAAGCCCACTGAGCGGTAGGCCCTCGCCACCCGCTGTGCAATGGCCCGCTGGGGCCTGCGGATGGCGGTCGCATTCTCCCTCCTATGGAGGGAGTCCGCCCAGATGGGGGCCCCGTATAGGGCCATGCTCCGCAAGATGCCGGCATAGAGGCGCCGGCATTTCGCCTTGGGCCCCCCCAGGTTCGGGAGGAGCCACGAGAGGGCGTCCGCGGCCTTTAACAGGCGCGTCGACAGCCCGCTGAAATGCGGGCCGAAGCGCCACCTGTCGTCCAGCACCAGGCCCAGATACTTCATCTGGGGCTGGACCCCTATCCTGACGCCTTCTACGACTATGTGGGCGTCGGGAGGGCAGCGCTGCCGGGGACCGCGAAAGAACACGGCCTCCGTCTTGTGCAGCGCCACCCTCAATCCCAGGCGGCGGATCCTCTCTGCCACCAAGGATCCACCAGCCGAGGCCAGACAGGCCGCATCCCCGAAGCTCCTCCCCCGGGCAGTGAGGAGAGTGTCATCCGCGTAGCAAATGACACTGGTGCCCGGGAGGAGGGCTCCCCGCAACAGCCAATCGAATCCGATGTTCCACAAGGGGGGCCCCAGCACCGACCCCTGCGGAACACCGGACTCTGCGCCGTACCGCCTCACCGTGGCCGTCTTGTCTACGAGGAGGACCTCTCGGTCCTCCAAGTAGCTGGCCAGGAGGTCCCGCAGATATTGGGGCACTCCGTGATACCGGAGCGCCTCCAGTATCGTCGAGTGGGGGACGGAGTTGAAGGCGTTGGCAATGTCGAATGACACCGCCAGCACTCCGTCCCCCGCCTCCACCGCCTCCTTCACCTGGCCCTTGAGTAGGGCCAGCGCGTCGATCGTCGAACGCCCACGACGGAAACCAAATTGGGCGTCCGACAGATCCGGCCCTACCACCCGCAAGTGGCTTTCCAGCCTCCCGGCGATAATCCCCTCGAACAGTTTACCGACCTCATCGAGCAGAACGATGGGCCGGTATGCCGAGGGGGAGTCCACCGGGCGTCCCTCCTTCCGGAGGAGGCACAACTGCCCCTCCTTCCACAGTTTCGGGAACCTCCCAGCCGTAAGGCACGCGCTGAAGAGGTCCCGAAACCTGTCCTCCATTTGGGTGGCAGCGATCGCCACCACCCGCGCGGGGACGCCGTCTGGCCCGGGGGCCGTCTTTTTTGCGCGGAGGCTAAGTACCCCCGCGTAGAACTCCGCCGCCGTCACCGGGGGAACCTCCTCCTCCGGCGAAGCCACCCCTTGCGGAGGAACCATCGTTGGTGGGGTGAAGTCGGTCCTGCGCGGAAACAGGGACCGGACCACCCCATCCAGCAACGCTGGCTCGAGGGTCTCCGACAGTGGGGGACCATAGGGGCGGAGCTGGTTCCGCGCCGCCTTGTATGGTCTCCCATAAGGATCCCTGTCGAGATCCTCCAGCATTTCGGCCCTTGCCGAGTCTTGCGCAGCGCCCATTGCAGACTTGAGGGCCGCCGTAGCCTCTCGGTAAGAGGCGTACAGGCGGTCCTCTTCTGCCCGGACTCGGTTTTGGGCGCTGCGCCGTCGACTCCGCGCGTAGGCCCTTCTGGCCGCCACGCAGGTGGCCCGGAGTCCCGCCAGCTCCTCCGTCCACCAGTAGACGGCACGACGGGGAGGCGGACGGCGAGACCGAGGCATGCTGGAGTTGCACACCTCGGTCAAGGACCCCCTGAGCCGGACCGCTGCGGCGTCCACGTCCGGGACCTCCTCGACAGGGGGAGGCGACAGCCAGTCCTGGAGAAAGGCGGCCTCCTTGGCTGCCTCCCGGTCCAGGCGGGTGAGTGCCCACCGCGGGAAGGGAGATTGCCCAGCGCGGGCCATCCCCCCTCTCTGCTGTGTGGAGATGTCGAACCGCACATAACGGTGGTCCGACAAGGTCTCCACCAGCTCTACCCGCCAGTTGACGACGCGGGTGGCAAGCGCGGGGGTGGCAAACGAGACGTCCACCACCGACCCGCCCTGTTGGCGCACACACGTGTGGACCGCCCCCCTGTTGAGGAGGGACACACCACACGAGGCCGCCCAAAACTCGACGGCGCGTCCCCGGACGTTGCAACCGGCGGTCGGGTTTCCCCAGGCCGCCGACTTGGCGTTCAGGTCGCCGAGCACCACGACCTGGCGTGGCGCCGCCCTCCCTACGACAGCAGTGAGGATCTCTAGGAAATCCTCAAAGTCCGAGAGAGGGCGGTTTGGGGAGAAATACACCCCCACCATCGCCATCCCTCCCCACGCGGCGGCCACGTATCCCGGTCCCCTCTCTAAGAGCGAGAGTGGAGGGGAGTCTGTGGAAGACCGCGCCACCAACGCCACCAAGCCGTCCCGGTCGCCCAGCCAACGGCCAGGGACCGAGTAAGGCTCGGCGACCACCGCCAAGTCCACCAACCACTCAGCCATGGTCTGCATCAGCAGATCCTGGGCTGTCCTGCAGTGGTTGGTGTTCGTCTGAAGGATGCGATGTTCGACCCTATCCATCAGTCTGACATCGCACCCTCCTCCGCAGCCGCCGCAGGAATGGCGGTGTTAACGGCAGCGGCAGGCCCGGTCGGCGCCTGCGCTTTGCCACGCTTAGGGGGAGGATTGCACTTCCTCCCCTTCATTACGTGGCCTGCCCGGCGGCCACTGGCGGCACACACCGCGCAGTGCGGCGTGGCGGCCTCGCAGGAGGCGGCTTTGTGGCCCTCCTTGCCGCAGCGGTAGCATGTGTCCGTCCTGTCTACCTTGGACGGACACAGGGGCCGGGTGTGTCCGATGCCGAAGCACCGGAAACACCGCAGAGGCTGGTCCTCGAGGGCCCGGACTGCGCCCGAGCTGAACCCGACTTGAAGCCGTCCTTTCGCAAGGACGGCTTTGGCAGCGGCGATTGGGCACTCGAGGCGAATGGTGCCCATACCGCCGCGGCCGGGCCTTATGTCCCGGCCTTGGACCGCCGCGGCGCCACAGCCCCCTACCGCTGCGACCGCCGCCACCACCTCCTCCTTGGTGACGGAGTCATCTAACTCCGTCACTTCAATGGCCGCCGTCTTGACCGGTCGAGCCACCTTGGCAGAGTCCGCGATGACCTCTTGCAGCTTGGCTGCAAAGAGGTCCGCGTGGGCACTCCCCTCTGCCCCCGGGAACTCGAAAATGCGAGCCCCGGCTTGGGTCCGCCGGCAGGACACACTGCCGATCCCCAGTTGAGTGGGATCGGCATTGGTACGCGCCCGCACCAAAATGAAGGCGTAGGTCTCCCCTCGCCCCGCAGCCTCCGCGGTGAGCGTCACCACGACGGCTGCGGTTCCCCCAACCTAACCTAACCTAACCTAACCTAACCTAACCTTTTTTTTTTTTTTTTTTTTTTTGTTGTCGCTGGGAAAAAATGCATTACGCATACCCTCCCATCGGGGGATGGGAGGGGTATGTGGGACTCCCCGGACGGACCCGGTATACCCACTAAAACGACCCAGCGGCATTCCCGCTTCGTCCGAGTGGAGGGGAACTGGGAAACCGGCATAGCCTTTGCGTCCAGTCCTCCGCCGACGATTGCCCTTCATGGCGGACCCCTCACGCCCTCACGGGTGTGGGGGGTCGGGAATGACAGACGAAGGTGACGGGTGCAATGCGGGCGAAGGCACCCCCGTGCCTGTCGCCCGCCCGTCACCATGGGGAGAGAGAGGATGGCGCCTTCTCCGACCCCTTCGTCTGCGGAGCGGTGCAGCGAGAGGATCGTCCTCCCGCGCGCGCTCCGCCTCCTCCTTTTGCGACATTACGTCCTCGCAAAAGGAGGCGACTGCTGACCAGGCCTCCTCGCTCCCCAGCATGGCGTCGACCACGCCGGGAAGCGAGAGGTCCAGTCCGACCACCGCGGTCAGACCGCGGCGCAGCTCGGACCAAGCCGGGCACACCTCGAGGGTGTGCTGCGCCGTGTCTACCGGCGCGCCGCAGTCGTGGCACGCCGGGGTCTCCTCCCTCCCGATCCGGTGCAGGTGCGATCCGAAACAGCCATGCCCGGACAACACCTGCACCAGACGGAAAGAGAGGAAACCGTGGGACCGCTCGAGCCAGCCCTGCAGGACCGGACCGAGCGCGTCCAACGTCCGGCGGCCAAAGGCGGCGTTGGCGAGATCCTCCGACCAATGGAGGGCGATGGCGTCCCTCGCCTCTCGCCGCACGGCCTCCCGCTCTTCGCCCATGGGGCGCTCCCCGAGCGCCTTCCGGCGCGCCGTCCATTCGTACACTCTGGCGAGCACCCAAGCCTCCAACTCCCAAGGAGGGGTGCCAGCCAGAGCGCACGCCGCCGAGAAGCCCACTGAGCGGTAGGCCCTCGCCACCCGCTGTGCAATGGCCCGCTGGGGCCTGCGGATGGCGGTCGCATTCTCCCTCCTATGGAGGGAGTCCGCCCAGATGGGGGCCCCGTATAGGGCCATGCTCCGCAGGATGCCGGCATATAGGCGCCGGCATTTCGCCTTGGGCCCCCCCAGGTTCGGGAGGAGCCACGAGAGGGCGTCCGCGGCCTTCAACAGGCGCGTCGACAGCCCGCTGAAATGCGGGCCGAAGCGCCACCTGTCGTCCAGCACCAGGCCCAGATACTTCATCTGGGGCTGGACACCTATCCTGACGCCTTCCACGACTATGTGGGCGTCGGGAGGGCAGCGCTGCCGAGGCCCGCGAAAGAACACGGCCTCCGTCTTGTGCAGCGCCACCTTCAATCCCAGGCGGCGGATTCTCTCTGCAACCAAGGATCCGCCAGCCGAGGCCAGACAGGCCGCGTCTCTAAAGTTCCTCCCCCGGGCAGTGAGGAGAGTGTCATCCGCGTAGCAGATGACACTAGTGCCCGGGAGAAGGGCTCCCCGCAACAGCCAATCGAATCCGATGTTCCACAAGGGGGGCCCCAGCACCGACCCCTGCGGAACACCGGACTCTGCGCCGTACCGCCTCACCGTGGCCGTCTTGTCTACGAGGAGGACCTCTCGGTCCTCCAAGTAGCTGGCCAGGAGGTCCCGCAGATATTGGGGCACTCCGTGATACCGGAGCGCCTCCAATATCGTCGAGTGGGGGACGGAGTTGAAGGCGTTGGCAATGTCGAATGACACCGCCAGCACTCCGTCCCCCGCCTCCACCGCCTCCTTCACCTGGCCCTTGAGTAGGGCCAGCGCGTCGATCGTCGAACGCCCACGACGGAAACCAAATTGGGCGTCCGACAGATCCGGCCCTACCACCCGCAAGTGGCTTTCCAGCCTCCCGGCGATAATCCCCTCGAACAGTTTACCGACCTCATCGAGCAGAACGATGGGCCGGTATGCCGAGGGGGAGTCCACCGGGCGTCCCTCCTTCCGGAGGAGGCACAACTGCCCCTCCTTCCACAGTTTCGGGAACCTCCCAGCCGTAAGGCACGCGCTGAAGAGGTCCCGAAACCTGTCCTCCATTTGGGTGGCAGCGATCGCCACCACCCGCGCGGGGACGCCGTCTGGCCCGGGGGCCGTCTTTTTTGCGCGGAGGCTAAGTACCCCCGCGTAGAACTCCGCCGCCGTCACCGGGGGAACCTCCTCCTCCGGCGAAGCCGCCCCTTGCGGAGGAACCATCGTTGGTGGGGTGAAGTCGGTCCTGCGCGGAAACAGGGACCGGACCACCCCATCCAGCAACGCTGGCTCGAGGGTCTCCGACAGTGGGGGACCATAGGGGCGGAGCTGGTTCCGCGCCGCCTTGTATGGTCTCCCATAAGGATCCCTGTCGAGATCCTCCAGCATCTCGGCCCTTGCCGAGTCTTGCGCAGCGCCCATTGCAGACTTGAGGGCCGCCGTAGCCTCTCGGTAAGAGGCGTACAGGCGGTCCTCTTCTGCCCGGACTCGGTTTTGGGCACTGCGCCGTCGACTCCGCGCGTAGGCCCTTCTGGCCGCCACACAGGTGGCCCGGAGTCCCGCCAGCTCCTCCGTCCACCAGTAGACGGCACGACGGGGAGGCGGACGGCGAGACCGAGGCATGCTGGAGTTGCACACCTCGGTCAAGGACCCCCTGAGCCGGACCGCTGCGGCGTCCACGTCCGGGACCTCCTCGACAGGGGGAGGCGACAGCCAGTCCTGGAGAAAGGCGGCCTCCTTGGCTGCCTCCCGGTCCAGGCGGGTGAGTGCCCACCGCGGGAAGGGAGATTGCCCAGCGCGGGCCGTCCCCCCTCTCTGCTGTGTGGAGATGTCGAACCGCACATAACGGTGGTCCGACAAGGTCTCCACCAGCTCCACCCGCCAGTTGACGACGCGGGCGGCAAGCGCGGGGGTGGCAAACGAGACGTCCACCACCGACCCGCCCTGTTGCCGCACACACGTGTGGACCGCCCCCCTGTTGAGGAGGGACACACCACACGAGGCCGCCCAAAACTCGACGGCCCGTCCCCGGATATTGCAACCGGCTGCCGGGTTGCCCCAGGCCGCTGACTTGGCGTTCAGGTCGCCGAGCACCACGACCTGGCGTGGCGCCGCCCTCCCTACGACAGCAGTGAGGATCTCTAGGAAATCCTCAAAGTCCGAGAGAGGGCGGTTTGGGGAGAAATACACCCCCACCATCGCCATCTCTCCCCACGCGGCGGCCACGTATCCCGGTCCCCTCTCTAAGAGCGAGAGGGGAGGGGAGTCTGTGGAAGACCGCGCCACCAACGCCACCAAGCCGTCCCGGTCGCCCAGCCAACGGCCAGGGACCGAGTAAGGCTCGGCGACCACCGCCAAGTCCACCAACCACTCAGCCATGGTCTGCATCAGCAGATCCTGGGCTGTCCTGCAGTGGTTGGTGTTCGTCTGAAGGATGCGATGTTCGACCCTATCCATCAGTCGGACATCGCACCCTCCTCCGCAGCCGCCGCAGGAACGGCGGTGTCAACCTAACCTAACCTAACCTAACCTAACCTAACCTAACCTAACCTTTTTTTTTTTTTTTTTTTTTTTTTTTTGTTGTCGCTGGGAAAAAATGCATTACGCATACCCTCCCATCGGGGGATGGGAGGGGTATGTGGGACTCCCCGGGCGGACCCGGTATACCCACTAAAACGACCCAGCGGCATTAACCTAACCTAACCTAACCTAACCTTTTTTTTTTTTTTTTTTTTTTTTTTTTTTTTTTTTTTTTTTTATTTTTATTTTTTTTTTTTTATTTTTTTTTTTTTTTTTATTAAGCGGTGAAAAATGCCTAACGCATACCGCACCGTCCGAGGAGACGGTTTGGTTATGTGGGGCTTGCACCCACTAAAAAAAAAAAAAAAAAAAAAAAAAAAAAACACCGCCGTGAGCCTACTGTCGCTTTGCGGATGGGCCACGAGAACTGCTACGCATGACGTTCGCGACCCATCCAGCGCTGCCCGCCTTCGGGCACCAACTCCTTGGCGATGTCCGGCTCACCTGAGACATCGCCTCCACTCGTGAGGGCCGTGCAACGCAACGACGATAGACTCCCCGGTCTATCGCCCGCTGGCACCTCCTAGGGCGGCATCAGGTCGCCATGGCGCCTCCTCCGCCGCCCTGTCCTCCTGCGGCGAATCGCGTCAGCGAGGGAGTCTTCCTCCCTGACGCGCTCCGCCGCCTCCTTCTGCGAGATAACATCCTCGCAAAAGGACGCTACCGCCTCCCATGCCCCCCTGCTGTTGACCATGGCTTTAGCCACGGCCGGCAAGGAGAGGTCTGCTCCGATTGCTGCTGCGAGAGCACGGCGCTGCACCACCCAAGCAGGACAATGCTCGAGGGTGTGAAGCGCCGTATCCTCGCTGCAGCCGCATTGGTGACACACGGGAGTCGCCTCCCGTCTAGCCACTTTGTGCAGGTATTTGCCAAAGCAGCCATGCCCTGACAACACCTGCACCAGACGGAAGGACAACGTCCCGTGTCGCCTCCGTAGCCACTCCTAACCTAACCTAACCTAACCTAACCTAACCTTTTTTTTTTTTTTTTTTTTTTTTTTTTTTTTTTTTTTTTTTGACGCTGGGAAAAAATGCATTACGCATACCCTCCCATCGGGGGATGGGAGGGGTATGTGGGACTCCCCGGGCGGACCCGGTATACCCACTAAAACGACCCAGCGGCATTCCCGCTTCGTCCGAGTGGCGGGGAACTGGGAAACCGGCATAGCCTTTACGTCCAGTCCTCCGCCGACGATTGCCCTTCATGGCGGACCCCTCACGCCCTCACGGGTGTGGGGGGTCGGGAATGACAGACGGAGGTGACGGGTACAATGCGGGCGAAGGCACCCCCGCGCCTGTCGCCCGCCCGTCACCATGGGGAGGGAGAGGACGACGCCTTCTCCGACCCCTTCGTCTGCGGAGCGGTGCAGCGAGAGGATCGTCCTCCCGCACGCGCTCGGAGAAGTAGTCCCCCACAAGGGCCATGTCTCCCCACGCGGCTGCCACGTATCCCGGTCCCCTCTCTAAGAGCGAGAGGGGAGGGGAGTCTGTGGAAAGCCGCGACACCAATGCCACTGAGCCGTCCCGGTCGCCCAGCCAACGGCCAGGGACCGAGTAAGGCTCGGTGACCGCCGCCAAGTCCACCAACCACTCAGCCATGGTCTGCATCAGCAGATCCTGGGCTGCCCTAGAGTGGTTGGTGTTCGCCTGAAGGATGCGATGTTCGACCCTATCCATCAGTCGGACATCGCACCCCCCTCCGCAGCCACCATGGGGAGGGAGAGGACGACGCCTTCTCCGACCCCTTCGTCTGCGGAGCGGCGCAGCGAGAGGATCGTCCTCCCGCGCGCGCTCCGCCTCCTCCTTTTGCGACATTACGTCCTCGCAAAAGGAGGCGACTGCTGACCAGGCCTCCTCACTCCCCAGCATGGCGTCGACCACGCCGGGAAGCGAGAGGTCCAGTCCGACCACCGCGGTAAGACCACGGCGCAGCTCGGACCAAGCCGGGCACACCTCGAGGGTGTGCTGCGCCGTGTCCACCGGCGCGCCGCAGTCGTGGCACGCCGGGGTCTCCTCCCTCCCGATCCGGTGCAGGTGCGATCCGAAACAGCCATGCCCAGACAACACCTGCACCAGACGGAAAGAGAGGAAACCGTGGGACCGCTCGAGCCAGCCTTGCAGGACCGGACCGAGCGCGTCCAACGTCCGGCGGCCAAAGGCGGCGTTGGCGAGATCCTCCGACCAATGGAGGACGATGGCGTCCCTCGCCTCTCGCCGCACGGCCTCCCGCTCTTCGCCCATGGGGCGCTCCCCGAGCGCCTTCCGGCGCGCCGTCCATTCGTACACTCTGGCGAGCACCCAAGCCTCCAACTCCTAAGGAGGGGTGCCGGCCAGAGCGCACGCCGCCGAGAATCCCATTGAGCGGTAGGCCCTCGCCACCCGCTGTGCAATGGCCCGCTGGGGCCTGCGGATGGCGGTCGCATTCTCCCTCCTATGGA
This sequence comes from Eugnorisma glareosa, assembly GCA_947578425.1. NCBI lineage: Eukaryota > Metazoa > Arthropoda > Insecta > Lepidoptera > Noctuidae > Eugnorisma > Eugnorisma glareosa. The sequence goes on from OX387968.1 coordinate 132,383, forward strand.
GGGAGTCCGCCCAGATGGGGGCCCCGTATAGGGCCATGCTCCGCAAGAACCTAACCTAACCTAACCTAACCTAACCTTTTTTTTTTTTTTTTTTTTTTGTTGTCGCTGGGAAAAAATGCATTACGCATACCCTCTCATCGGGGGATGAGAGGGGTATGTGGGACTCCCGGGCTGACCCGGTATACCCACTAAAACGACCCAGCGGCATTTCCGCTTCGTCCGAGTGGCGGGGAACTGGGAAACCGGCATAGCCTTTGCGTCCAGTCCTCCGCCGACGATTGCCCTTCATGGCGGACCCCTCACGCCCTCACGGGTGTGGGGGGTCGGGAATGACAGACGAAGGTGACGGGTGCAATGCGGGCGAAGGCACCCCCGCGCCTGTCGCCCGCCCGTCACCATGGGGAGGGAGAGGACGACGCCTTCTCCGACCCCTTCGTCTGCGGAGCGGTGCAGCGAGAGGATCGTCCTCCCGCGCGCGCTCCGCCTCCTCCTTTTGCGACATTACGTCCTCGCAAAAGGAGGCGACTGCTGACCAGGCCTCCTCGCTCCCCAGCATGGCGTCGACCACGCCGGGAAGCGAGAGGTCCAGTCCGACCACCGCGGTCAGACCGCGGCGCAGCTCGGACCAAGCCGGGCACACCTCGAGGGTGTGCTGCGCCGTGTCCACCGGCGCGCCGCAGTCGTGGCACGCCGGGGTCTCCTCCCTCCCGATCCGGTGCAGGTGCGATCCGAAACAGCCATGCCCGGACAACACCTGCACCAGACGGAAAGAGAGGAAACCGTGGGACCGCTCGAGCCAGCCTTGCAGGACCGGACCGAGCGCGTCCAACGTCCGGCGGCCAAAGGCGGCGCTGGCGAGGTCCTCCGACCAATGGAGGACGATGGCGACCCTCGCCTCTCGCCGCACGGCCTCCCGCTCTTCGCCCATGGGGCGCTCCCCGAGCGCCTTCCGGCGTGCCGTCCATTCGTACACTCTGGCGAGCACCCAAGCCTCCAACTCCCAAGGAGGGGTGCCGGCCAGAGCGCACGCCGCCGAGAAGCCCACTGAGCGGTACGCCCTCGCCACCCGCTGTGCAATGGCCCGCTGGGGCCTGCGGATGGCGGTCGCATTCTCCCTCCTATGGAGGGAGTCCGCCCAGATGGGGGCCCCGTATAGGGCCATGCTCCGCAAGATGCCCGCATAGAGGCGCCGGCATTTCGCCTTGGGCCCCCCCAGGTTCGGGAGGAGCCACGAGAGGGCGTCCGCGGCCTTCAACAGGCGCGTCGACAGCCCGCTGAAATGCGGGCCGAAGCGCCACCTGTCGTCCAGCACCAGGCCCAGATACTTCATCTGGGGCTGGACCCCTATCCTGACGCCTTCCACGACTATGTGGGCGTCGGGAGGGCAGCGCTGCCGAGGCCCGCGAAAGAACACGGCCTCTGTCTTATGCAGCGCCACCTTCAATCCCAGGCGGCGGATTCTCTCTGCAACCAAGGATCCGCCCGCCGAGGCCAGACAGGCCGCGTCCCCAAAGTTCCTCCCCCGGGCAGTGAGGAGAGTGTCATCCGCGTAGCAGATGACACTCGTGCCCGGGAGGAGGGCTCCCCGCAATAGCCAATCGAATCCGATGTTCCACAAGGGGGGCCCCAGCACCGACCCCTGCGGAACACCGGACTCTGCACCGTACCGCCTCACCGTGGCCGTCTTGTCTACGAGGAGGACCTCTCGGTCCTCCAAGTAGCTGGCCAGGAGGTCCCGCAGATATTGGGGCACTCCGTGATACCGGAGCGCCTCCAATATCGTCGAGTGGGGGACGGAGTTGAAGGCGTTGGCAATGTCGAATGACACCGCCAGCACTCCGTCCCCCGCCTCCACCGCCTCCTTCACCTGGCCCTTGAGTAGGGCCAGTGCGTCGATCGTCGAACGCCCACGACGGAAACCAAATTGGGCGTCCGACAGATCCGGCCCTACCACCCGCAAGTGGCTTTCCAGCCTCCCGGCGACAATCCCCTCGAACAGTTTACCGACCTCATCGAGCAGAACGATGGGCCGGTATGCCGAGGGGGAGTCCACCGGGCGTCCCTCCTTCCGGAGGAGGCACAACTGCCCCTCCTTCCACAGTTTCGGGAACCTCCCAGCCGTAAGGCACGCGCTGAAGAGGTCCCGAAACCTGTCCTCCATTTGGGTGGCAGCGATCGCCACCACCCGCGCGGGGACGCCGTCTGGCCCGGGGGCCGTCTTTTTTGCGCGGAGGTTGAGTACCCCCGCGTAGAACTCCGCCGCCGTCACCGGGGGGACCTCCTCCTCCGGCGAAGCCGCCCCTTGCGGGGGAACCATCGTTGGTGGGGTGAAGTCGGTCCTGCGCGGAAACAGGGACCGGACCACCCCATCCAGCAACGCTGGCTCGAGGGTCTCCGACAGTGGGGGACCATAGGGGCGGAGCTGGTTCCGCGCCGCCTTGTATGGTCTCCCATAAGGATCCCTGTCGAGATCCTCCAGCATCTCGGCCCTTGCCGAGTCTTGCGCAGCGCCCATTGCAGACTTGAGGGCCGCCGTAGCCTCTCGGTAAGAGGCGTACAGGCGGTCCTCTTCTGCCCGGACTCGGTTTTGGGCGCTGCGCCGTCGACTCCGCGTGTAGGCCCTTCTGGCCGCCACGCAGGTTGCCCGGAGTCCCGCCAGCTCCTCCGTCCACCAGTAGACGGCACGACGGGGAGGCGGACGGCGAGACCGAGGCATGCTGGAGTTGCACACCTCGGTCAAGGACCCCCTGAGCCGGACCGCTGCGGCGTCCACGTCCGGGACCTCCTCGACAGGGGGAGGCGACAGCCAGTCCTGGAGAAAGGCGGCCTCCTTGGCTGCCCGGCGGCCACTGGCGGCACACACCGCGCAGTGCGGCGTGGCGGCCTCGCAGGAGGCGGCTTTGTGGCCCTCCTTGCCGCAGCGGTAGCATGTGTCCGTCCTGTCTACCTTGGACGGACACAGGGGCCGGGTGTGACCGATGCCGAAGCACCGGAAACACCGCAGAGGCTGGTCCTCGAGTGCCCGGACTGCGCCCGAGCTGAACCCGACTTGAAGCCGTCCTTTCGCAAGGACGGCTTTGGCAGCGGCGATTGGGCACTCGAGGCGAATGGTGCCCATACCGCCGCGGCCGGGCCTTGTGTCCCGGCCTTGGACCGCCGCGGCGCCACAGCCCCCTACCGCTGCGACCGCCGCCACAACCTCCTCCTTGGTGACGGAGTCATCTAACTCCGTCACTTCAATGGCCGCCGACTTGACCGGTCGAGCCACCTTGGCAGAGTCCGCGATGACCTCTTGCAGCTTGGCTGCAAAGAGGTCCGCGCGGGCACTCCCCTCTGCCCCCGGGAACTCGAAAATGCGAGCCCCGGCTTGGGTCCGCCGGCAGGACACACTGCCGATCCCCAGTTGAGTGGGATCGGCATTGGTACGCGCCCGCACCAAAATGGAGGCGTAGGTCTCCCCTCGCCCCGCAGCCTCCGCGGTGAGCGTCACCACGACGGCTGCGGTTTTTGGGGGGACTAACTGCCCCTTTCCTCCTCTCCTGCCCTTTCCCTTGCCGGTCGTCTGCGACTGGCTGGGAGCGGTGGTGGCGGGGACGGCAGGGACGGCCGTCGCCGACTTTTTCCCCTTCCCTTTGCCCTTCCCCTTACGGCCCACTTTCGTCCACTCGTTGGACGGGGTGGTCGCCGGGAGTTGGGCGTCATCCGCCTGGGAGAAGGACGGCCCCGGCTCGCTTTGCCTCTTATCCGCCGCAAGCGGCGGTCGGAGGCGTTTTTCCGGCAGGAGCCGGTCCTCGATGCCTGCTAGGCAGGCTCTCGTGAAGGCCCTCTCCTCCATTACTACCTTGCGGATGATATCCTCAAGGTTGGAGGAGGGGCCCTCTGCTGCAGGGCTCGCCTTGGCCTGTTGTGGCCAGGCCGAGGCAGGGCCCTCTGCGGCAGGGCTCGCCATGGCCTGTTGTGGCCGGGCCGTGGCTTCAGCTAGCTTCAGGTGAAGCTGGCTGACCTCCGACTGCAGGCGATCAACCTTCGCCTGCAGTTGCCTCGTCTCGTCGGTGGTCGTCCGCTTCACAAGCTCCGCCACGACACCGCGCATACTAGCGGCCCTGCACTTCAGGGCCTTTTGAAAAGTCCCTTTTAGGTTGGAGGACTTAGAGGCGACCTCAATAATCTCCTCCTCGTCCTCCTCCGCCATTTTCTCCAGCTCGGCCAGAGTTTGGTCCGCGTATAAAACGCGGGACGCACCGTACCCGGACTTGGCCCGGGCGACGTGCGCCCGCTTCTCCTTAGCGGCAACCCGCTCCTCCAGCTCTTGCTGGAGCTGCACCCGCCGAGCCAGGTCCAATTGGCGTTGGGCGTCCGCGAGCCCAACGTCATGGGTGTCCGCGGCCACCGTCGGCTTTTTAGCCTTCGGCAACCTCGTCGACCCCGAGGCCGAAGAGCCCTCGGACCCACCGCTCCGGTGGACCCGCTTCCGCGAACGAGCGTCGTCCGCGTCCGACATACCATTTAGCGAGTCGTTGTCAGACGACTCGCTCACCCTTCCAAAGAAACTAGCCGCAGACGGCGCGCGGCTAGTCTCTGACGCCGGAGCGTCGTTGTGGCCCTGAGAAGGGCCTTTTGGTTGGCCCTGAGAAGGGCCTTTTGGTTGGCCCTGAGAAGGGCCTTTTGGTTGGCCCTGAGAAGGGCCTTTGGGTTGGCCCTGAGAAGGGCCTTTGGGTTGGCCCTGAGAAGGGCCTTTTTCTTTTAAAAACCGCCCGCAGGCGTCCCGCGTGGGTTTAGGCATTGCCTCCGCCAGTTCGCAAACAACAAGACACTATAATAAAATTCGCTACGAAAGCACAGAGCACTTTAGCCAACCCAGTCTGCCACTCCGTTACGGTGGTCAGAACTGGGCTGTTTCCAGGGGACACGACGTGGACGTAAGCTCTGTGGGGGGTCCCCCAACCTAACCTAACCTAACCTAACCTAACCTAACCGGAGAGAGAAAAACTGAAAAAGCGACTTGAATCGGCCGGAGAGAACCTCGTCGTCGAGGCGGTGAAGAATCGGGACCCGCTTCTGGTTCTTAGGGACGTGCTGTCAGTACACAGTGACGACGAAGTATTGAGAGCCCTAAAGAACCAGAACAGGGAGATCTTTCACGGCCTCGAGGACGAGGAACAGAAAATATCCATAAAGTTCCGCAAAAAGTCACGTAACCCACACGTGAACAGCATTGTGCTGAGTGTCACCCCAGCAATCTGGAGGAGGGCACTCGAAGGAGGCAAGCTCCGTATTGACCTCCAGAGAGTGCGCGTCGAGGATCAGACGCCTCTGGTGCAGTGTACCCGCTGCTTAGCGTACGGCCATGGCAAGCGCCTGTGTACGGAGACGGCCGACTTGTGTAGCCACTGCGGCGGTCCGCACTTGAGGGTGGACTGCCCAGACAAGCTCATAAGCGAAGCAGCGGTGTGCGTGAACTGCACTAGAGCCAAGCTGGGGGAACACTCGCACAATGCGTTCAGCGAAGAATGCCCGGTACGTCGGAAGTGGGACGCGTTCGCGCGAGCAACCATAGCATATTGCTAAAGTTGTCGATGCGCCCACTTCCGCGTACACTGAGATAACCAATTTGACACAACCAGATTGCAGACGCATTGAGCGAACCACTAGGGTTGACTTAGTGGAGAACAGCAATTGGAGTCACTTTCATGAGAAAGTGGCTGGAATTATACTGGACCGTAAGTCAACTCTAGTGGAATCGTCAAGTTGTGTCAAATTGGTTGAAACCCTATTTCAAATTAAAATTGTATTTGTTTTAAATAATACATTTGGGAGTAAATTTTGGTTAAAACTGTGATATACAATTGCATAATAAAAGTATACAATGTCTATATCACAGAAATAAACCCATAATATGTCAAGAATACAAAATAAAAGAACTACCATGAGGGCATAAATAGTGGGGACAAAGACATAAAATTTAAGTAAAATCGTAAAAATAAAAGAATAAGCAGTACTTAAAACAGAATAAATAGAATTAATATTGAGTAAAATAGCAACATAATAAATAGTAAATAAAGATAGAAAACATAAATATAACATTATTGGAGAAGTGTAAAGTATTAAAATATTCAGTCAAAATTAATCACATAGAGCGTGGTCTCTTCGGCCTCTTAAGTAATCCGTCGTTAAAAAGTATAAATATTAGCAGAAAAGGTCTCTGATCACGTCAGAGGGACACTGGCGGGGCAGGAGTGGGTTTTAGTCGGTTCGAGTCCGACACTACCTCGACTGTCTCACAGCCGTGAGATAGTCGAGGTGTCCGTGGGGATTTCCCACTCCTGCCAAAACAAAAAAAAAAAAAAAAAAAAAAAAAAAACCTAACCTAACCTAACCTAACCTAACCTAACCTAACCTTTTTTTTTTTTTTTTTTTTTGTTGTCGCTGGGAAAAAATGCATTACGCATACCCTCCCATCGGGGGATGGGAGGGGTATGTGGGACTCCCCGGGCGGACCCGGTATAATAAAATAAAAATAAAATAAAAAAGCCTTTTATTTCTCACATTTAACATATGATATTTTTACTTAAACAACTATTTTCTATTATTGTTACATAAAAAAAAAAAAAAAAAAAAAAAAAACAAAAAAAATTATTCAACCAAAAAATATTTTTTAAATGTTGCTAATTGCAAGAACCCCTCTTCAGGTGAAGGCCTCCTCCAAAGAATTCCATTTGGTTCTGTTTTGTGCTTTCTGCATCCAATGTGGGCCGGCCGTTTCTCGTATATCATCTTCCCATCTTGTGTGCGGTCTGCCTTTTTGGCGTTTCCCTACTGGCCCATTCCACGATGTTACTCTTTTGGTCCATCTATCGTCTCTTAGTCTCGCTACGTGTCCCGCCCATTTCCATTTTAGCTTTTTTGCATAATTTAAAGCATCCGTGACTTTTGATATACTTCTGATTTTGGTGTGTCGTATTTTTTGAATTTTTCTAATTTTCAGCATACTGCGCTCCAGTCCGTGCTGGCAAGTGTTAATTTTATTTTTGATTTTAGAAGTATATCTCCAGGTTTGACACGCATATGTAAGGCACGGCAGCAGACAGGAATTCATGACTCTGCTTTTAATTTTTGTTGACAAATTGCTTTTAAAGATCTCCTTTAGGCTCCAATATTTGTTCCATGTGAGTTGTATTCGCCTCTCAATTTCCAGTTCATTACTTTTTCTATCCAAGCTAATTTGTTTTCCTAAATATACGTATTTATCCGTATAATTTAGTTTTTCATTGTCAACTTTTATAGTTTTTTCCGTGCTATTTGTCATTAACATTGTTTTCGCCAGGTTCATCTCTAAACCTACTTCTTTGCTAGCCATATTCAGTGTTTGAATCATTAATTGGAGTTCTGTGCTCGATTCCGAAAGGAGTACCAAGTCGTCGGCAAAACGGAGATGGCTCAAGTGTTTTCCATCGATGTTCAGGCCCAAACCTTTCCAATTCACCGTCCTTATTGTTGACTCCAGTATTGCGATGAATAATGTAGGTGAAGTTGGGTCACCTTGCCGGACTCCCCTTTTGATGGGAAAACTAGGGCCGATTTTATCTAGCTTAACTCTTCCTGTGTTATTCGTATATATACTTTTGATTACCTCTATGTACTCATTTTCTACTCCCTGTTCTTTTAATGTATTCCAGATACTCCCATGGGATATTGTATCGAAGGCTTTTTTATAGTCTATGTATCCAATGTATAGAGGTCTTTGTTTTTCTGAGTATTTTTCAATCACAAGTTCCAGAGTGTGAATATGGTCTATCGTGGAAAAGCTCTTTCTAAATCCCGCCTGTTCTATGGGTTGTTGAGCTTCCAGTGTAATACTTATTCTTCGGTTTATAATAGAAGAAAATAGCTTGTACAAACAGGGCAGTATGCTTATTGGCCTGTAGTTTGCAATGTCGCCCGGGTCTCCTTTTTTGTAAATTAGTATTATTTTTGATTCTGACCATTGCGTCGGTGTCTTATAAGACTCTAATATACGGTTGAACAATTGAGTCAGTGATTTGGCTAGTAGGGTATGAGCTGTTTTTATGGCTTCATTTGTAATACCGTCTGAACCTGGGCTTTTGTCGTCTTTCAGTCTTTTTATTGCATCAATAACCTCTACTACTTCTAATGGTTCTCTGCAACCCTTTGTGTTCGCGTCCGTGGTAGCTGTGTTGTTAAGGTTGGTGTTCTCGCGATTCTGGGCGCTAAAAAGGGTTTTATAGAAGTCTGTGGCAATATTTATAATGTCTGTTCGATTATTCAATATTTTCCCATCGTTTTTTAGTGAGTCTATCCATATCTTATTTGATCGCAATTCTTTGAATGCTTTTTTGGTGCTGCCCGTTTGCAGTAGATGTTTTTCAATAGTATTCTCTCTGTATCTGGAATAGTCATGCTTTATACGCTTGCTAATTAATTTATATAACGCCGAAGTTTCATTTTTCATTGACCTTGTTTTGGGTTTGGTTTTTTGTAGTTCTTGTCTTCTCTTCATAAGTTTCAGTGTATTAGCAGATATGATTTTATGGCTTCCCCTGGTGTTCTGATTTAGTACTTGAGAATATTGAAGACTTACGGTGATAGCATTTATTATTTTATCATGATATATTTGTACTGAACTCTCCTCTTCTAAGTCTATGTCTGGTAAGTGGGATAAGATGCCCTCTTTATATAATGTTTTTTCTTCTTCGCTCTTCAGAATAGACTTTTGGTGGGTTTTGTATTTAATTCGGCTATTTTTCTGTTTAGTTAGTGTTAATGTTGCCCTGACTGGTCTGTGATCTGAAGAGAAGTTGAGGTTCAGCACATCTATGTTTTGAACCATGTTAGGTCTGTTTGACAAAATGTAATCTATTTCATTTTTGTAGTCTCCGCCAGGCGAGCGCCACGTCCATCTTCTTTTTGGTTTCTTTTTAAAGTAGGTGTTCAGAATAGCAATTTTATTTTCGAGGGCGAAGTCAATCAGTCTTTGACCTCTTTGGTTTCTTTCGCCGTATCCGTTCGTTTTCATTATAAGATATTCATTTGTTCTTGGTTGGCCTATTTTGGCATTTAGGTCACCCATGATGACATATATTTTGTGCGCCAGGTCCATAGCTTTATATAATTCTGTGTAGAAGTTGTTGATCTCTTCCTCGCTTGCTACTTCGGTGGGTGCGTATACTTGAATGAAGGACATTTGGTTACCCTGTATGTTCATGTTTAATATTGCGATTCTGTCACTGATACCCGTGAAGCTTTCAATGTTTCCTTTATGAGCTATATTTATTAGAAAACCCACGCCATACTTTCCTTTTGTGAGACCTACATGGCAGAGTATACAGTTTTCGTATTCTTCAATTTTTGTTCCCATTCGTCTTGTTTCCGACAGTCCGATAATGTCATATTTTATATTATTTAGTGCTTCAGTCAGTTCTAATAATCGACTATATGTAGACAATGTTCTAACATTGTAGGTTACAACGTAGAGCTTATTGTCTGATTTATACTCCGGTTTTATTGTTTTTATGATATTATTTTCCTTTGAAGGGTTTTGGTCGTACTCTTCCACGGTGACCAGCCGGCTTGGAAGATGAGTGGTTATATTTTGTGCTTTCGTTATATTGTTTGAGGGAGGCCTTGGTGTTCGTTGCTAATTGTTCTCGTCGTTATTATCTTTAGCATTCAGTGTGGTGTTCTTGTTTATCAGAAAATTCAGCATTCCGGGTTTCAATATTCCTTCCGAGAGACTAGGTGGCCTTTGGGTTTTACATATTTGGGTTTTATTTTTTTTCTCTGCTTGATGTTGTGCGGAGTTTTTGTTCGCATTTTTTATCTGGTTTGGGGGGGTTATTTCTAGTTCACGTTTTTTCCTTGTGTTGTCTGTTTCGACTTTATTTGTTCTTTCCTCTTCTGTTTCGCTGCTATATTCCTTGGATGGTTCACGGACTATAAGTTTGTCGTATCGCAGGTAGGCTATTTTTCCAGCTCTCTTCTCTTCCTTTAACTGTTCTTGTAATCTTCTTCGCGTTTCTAGAATTTCAGGTGGGTAATCCTCTTTCAAGTAAATAATTTTAGTTTGCATCAATTTCTTGTTTTTCAGAATTGTGACCTTCCTTCCAAACGTTGTGAAAGTTACAACAATAGGTCTCATTTTGTCTTTGAGGTACTTTCCCCTTCTGCGAACCATCTCTAGTTCTCTTCTGTCACATTCTAGTTTAAGCTCGTCTTTAATTATGTGTAAGATGGTTTCTTCCAACTCCTGGTATGTTTTTTCGCCTTCTTCTACCCCGAAAAATATGACATTTCTTTCCCGTATGTGTTTTTCTATGGCGCTAATTCTCTTGTCGTGTTTGGATGTAGTTTCCTTAACTTGTTCGAGTTCCCCTTGTAATAAGTTGAAATTTTGATCTATCTTATCATTGATTTTAGTCGTCATGCTTGTTTCTAAATTCAGTAATGATTTTTCTGTATCTCGTTTGATATCTAATCGTAGTTCTTTTAAAAGTTTTTCTATATCTGACATGGTCGAGCCCTCTGTTAATCTGTCACCGTACTATATAGTAACTACTTGTGATTCCCTCTGTCGTTGTGTCGCTGTACTATTTTAACGTGTTTGATGATCAAATAGACGTTTCGCAAGCAGTTCCCCTAAGTGGAGACAGATGTCGCCCTTACTTGTATTTTCTTATTTGTCGCTAGATGTCGACACCTGCTGAGTTATTTATCGATCTTTTCTATGAAGAATGACTTTGAATGACCTTGAATAGATTGTTTTGAAGATTAACTTTGTAGTTTTTCACTGTGATTTCGAACAGAAAGACTATTTCATTGTGTAGTACGCGTATAATAATGTTCACACTATTTTCAAAGCTTTTTCGGTAACTGCTTCTTCACAAATAAGTCTATGTCAGTTAGCACTTCACCTCACTTCGAGTAGCTTTTATTCAGTTTTTAGAGTTTTGTTTTAGTTGATAACACTTTCAGATAGGGTTTTCACTGTTGGACACTGTTTGAACACAAAATTTGACCAGTTTCTTTCGTGTTTACACTTCATGAGCTTTAAAATCGACGAGCGTATCGTAAACAAAGTTCACACCACTGCCTATGCGGACCCGGTATACCCACTAAAACGACCCAGCGGCATTCCCGCTTCGTCCGAGTGGCGGGGAACTGGGAAACCGGCATAGCCTTTGCGTCCAGTCCTCCGCCGACGATTGCCCTTCATGGCAGACCCCTCACGCCCTCACGGGTGTGGGGGGTCGGGAATGACAGACGAAGGTGACGGGTGCAATGCGGGCGAAGGCACCCCCGTGCCTGTCGCCCGCCCGTCACCATGGGGAGGGAGAGGACGACGCCTTCTCCGACCCCTTCGTCTGCGGAGCGGCGCAGCGAGAGGATCGTCCTCCCGCGCGCGCTCCGCCTCCTCCTTTTGCGACATTACGTCCTCGCAAAAGGAGGCGACTGCTGACCAGGCCTCCTCGCTCCCCAGCATGGCGTCGACCACGCCGGGAAGCGAGAGGTCCAGTCCGACCACCGCGGTAAGACCACGGCGCAGCTCGGACCAAGCCGGGCACACCTCGAGGGTGTGCTGCGCCGTGTCTACCGGCGCGCCGCAGTCGTGGCACGCCGGGGTCTCCTCCCTCCCGATCCGGTGCAGGTGCGATCCGAAACAGCCATGCCCGGACAACACCTGCACCAGACGGAAAGAGAGGAAACCGTGGGACCGCTCGAGCCAGCCTTGCAGGACCGGACCGAGCGCGTCCAACGTCCGGCGGCCAAAGGCGGCGCTGGCGAGGTCCTCCGACCAATGGAGGACGATGGCGTCCCTCGCCTCTCGCCGCACGGCCTCCCGCTCTTCGCCCATGGGGCGCTCCCCGAGCGCCTTCCGGCGCGCCGTCCATTCGTACACTCTGGCGAGCACCCAAGCCTCCAACTCCCAAGGAGGGGTGCCGGCCAGAGCGCACGCCGCCGAGAAGCCCACTGAGCGGTAGGCCCTCGCCACCCGCTGTGCAATGGCCCGCTGGGGCCTGCGGATGGCGGTCGCATTCTCCCTCCTATGGAGGGAGTCCGCCCAGATGGGGGCCCCGTATAGGGCCATGCTCCGCAAGATGCCCGCATAGAGGCGCCGGCATTTCGCCTTGGGCCCCCCCAGGTTCGGGAGGAGCCACGAGAGGGCGTCCGCGGCCTTTAACAGGCGCGTCGACAGCCCGCTGAAATGCGGGCCGAAGCGCCACCTGTCGTCCAGCACCAGGCCCAGATACTTCATCTGGGGCTGGACCCCTATCCTGACGCCTTCTACGACTATGTGGGCGTCGGGAGGGCAGCGCTGCCGGGGACCGCGAAAGAACACGGCCTCCGTCTTGTGCAGCGCCACCCTCAATCCCAGGCGGCGGATCCTCTCTGCCACCAAGGATCCACCAGCCGAGGCCAGACAGGCCGCATCCCCGAAGCTCCTCCCCCGGGCAGTGAGGAGAGTGTCATCCGCGTAGCAAATGACACTGGTGCCCGGAACCTAACCTTTTTTTTTTTTTTTTTTTTTGTTGTCGCTGGGAAAAAATGCATTACGCATACCCTCCCATCGGGGGATGGAAGGGGTATGTGGGACTCCCCGGGCGGACCCGGTATACCCACTAAAACGACCCAGCGGCATTCCCGCTTCGTCCGAGTGGCGGGGAACTGGGAAACCGGCATAGCCTTTGCGTCCAGTCCTCCGCCGACGATTGCCCTTCATGGCGGACCCCTCACGCCCTCACGGGTGTGGGGGTCGGGAATGACAGACAAAGGTGACGGGTGCAATGCGAGCGGAGGCACCCCCGCGCCTGTCGCCCGCCCGTCATCATATGGAGGGAGAGGACGACGCCTTCTCCGACCCCTTCGTCTACGGAGCGGCGCAGCGAGAGGATCGTCCTCCCGCGCGCGCTCCGCCTCCTCCTTTTGCGACATTACATCCTCGCAAAAGGAGGCGACTGCTGACCAGGCCTCCTCGCTCCCCAGCATGGCGTCGACCACGCCGGGAAGCGAGAGGTCCAGTCCGACCACCGCGGTCAGACCGCGGCGCAGCTCGGACCAAGCCGGGCACACCTCGAGGGTGTGCTGCGCCGTGTCCACCGGCGCGCCGCAGTCGTGGCACGCCGGGGTCTCCTCCCTCCCGATCCGATGCAGGTGCGATCCGAAACAGCCATGCCCGGACAACACCTGCGCCAGACGGAAAGAGAGGAAACCGTGGGACCGCTCGAGCCAGCCCTGCAGGACCGGACCAAGCGCGTCCAACGTCCGGCGGCCAAAGGCGGCGTTGGCGAGGTCCTCCGACCAATGGAGGACGATGGCGTCCCTCGCCTCTCGCCGCACGGCCTCCCGCTCTTCGCCCATGGGGCGCTCCCCGAGCGCCTTTCGGCGCGCCGTCCATTCGTACACTCTGGCGAGCACCCAAGCCTCCAACTCCCAAGGAGGGGTGCCGGCCAGAGCGCACGCCGCCGAGAATCCCACTGAGCGGTAGGCCCTCGCCACCCGCTGTGCAATGGCCCGCTGGGGCCTGCGGATGGCGGTCGCATTCTCCCTCCTATGGAGGGAGTCCGCCCAGATGGGGGCCCCATATAGGGCCATGCTCCGCAAGATGCCGGCATAGAGGCGCCGGCATTTCGCCTTGGGCCCCCCCAGGTTCGGGAGGAGCCACGAGAGGGCGTCCGCGGCCTTCAACAGGCGCGTCGACAACCCGCTGAAATGCGGGCCGAAGCGCCACCTGTCGTCCAGCACCAGGCCCAGATACTTCATGTGGGGCTGGACCCCTATCCTGACGCCTTCCACGACTATGTGGGCGTCGGGAGGGCAGCGCTGCCGGGGCCCGCGAAAGAACACGGCCTCCGTCTTGTGCAGCGCCACCCTCAATCCCAGGCGGCGGATCCTCTCTGCCACCAAGGATCCACCAGCCGAGGCCAGACAGGCCGCATCCCCGAAGCTCCTCCCCCGGGCAGTGAGGAGAGTGTCATCCGCGTAGCAAATGACACTGGTGCCCGGGAGGAGGGCTCCCCGCAACAGCCAATCGAATCCGATGTTCCACAAGGGGGGCCCCAGCACCGACCCCTGCGGAACACCGGACTCTGCGCCGTACCGCCTCACCGTGGCCGTCTTGTCCACGAGGAGGACCTCTCGGTCCTCCAAGTAGCTGGCCAGGAGGTCCCGCAGATATTGGGGCACTCCGTGATACCGGAGCGCCTCCAATATCGTCGAGTGGGGGACGGAGTTGAAGGCGTTGGCAATGTCGAATGATACCGCCAGCACTCCGTCCCCCGCCTCCACTGCCTCCTTCACCTGACCCTTGAGTAGGGCCAGCGCGTCGATCGTCGAACGCCCACGACGGAAACCAAATTGGGCGTCCGACAGATCCGGCCCTACCACCCGCAAGTGGCTTTCCAGCCTCCCGGCGACAATCCCCTCGAACAGTTTACCGACCTCATCGAGCAGAACGATGGGCCGGTATGCCGAGGGGGAGTCCACCGGGCGTCCCTCCTTCCGGAGGAGGCACAACTGCCCCTCCTTCCACAGTTTCGGGAACCTCCCAGCCGTAAAGCACGCGCTGAAGAGGTCCCGAAACCTGTCCTCCATTTGGGTGGCGGCGATCGCCACCACCCGCGCGGGGACGCCGTCTGGCCCGGGGGCCGTCTTTTTTGCGCGGAGGCTGAGTACCCCCGCGTAGAACTCCGCCGCCGTCACCGGGGGGACCTCCTCCTCCGGCGAAGCCGCCCCTTGCGGAGGAACCATCGTTGGTGGGGCGAAGTCGGTCCTGCGCGGAAACAGGGACTGGACCACCCCATCCAGCAACGCTGGCTCGAGGGTCTCCGACAGTGGGGGACCATAGGGGCGGAGCTGGTTCCGCGCCGCCTTGTATGGTCTCCCATAAGGATCCCTGTCGAGACCCTCCAGCATCTCGGCCCTTGCCGAGTCTTGCGCAGCGCCCATTGCAGACTTGAGGGCCGCTGTAGCCTCTCGGTAAGAGGCGTACAGGCGGTCCTCTTCTGCCCGGACTCGATTTTGGGCGCTGCGCCGTCGACTCCGCGCGTAGGCCCTTCTGGCCGCCACGCAGGTGGCCCGGAGTCCCGCCAGCTCCTCCGTCCACCAGTAGACGGCACGACGGGGAGGCGGACGGCGAGACCGAGGCATGCTGGAGTTGCACACCTCGGTCAAGGATCCCCTGAGCCGGACCGCTGCGGCGTCCACGTCCGGGACCTCCTCGACAGGGGGAGGCGACAGCCAGTCCTGGAGAAAGGCGGCCTCCTTGGCTGCCTCCCGGTCTAGGCGGGTGAGTGCCCACCGCGGGAAGGGAGATTGCCCAGCGCGGGCCGTCCCCCCTCTCTGCTGTGTGGAGATGTCGAACCGCACATAACGGTGGTCCGACAAGGTCTCCACCAGCTCCACCCGCCAGTTGACGACGCGGGCGGCAAGCGCGGGGGTGGCAAACGAGACGTCCACCACCGACCCGCCCTGTTGGCGCACACACGTGTGGACCGCCCCCCTGTTGAGGAGGGACACACCACACGAGGCCGCCCAAAACTCGACGGCGCGTCCCCGGACGTTGCAACCGCCTGCCGGGTTGCCCCAGGCCGCCGACTTGGCGTTCAGGTCGCCGAGCACCACGACCTGGCGTGGCGCCGCCCTCCCTACGACAGCAGTGAGGATCTCTAGGAAATCCTCAAAGTCCGAGAGAGGGCGGTTTGGGGAGAAATACACCCCCACCATCGCCATCTCTCCCCACGCGGCGGCCACGTATCCCGGTCCCCTCTCTAAGAGCGAGAGGGGAGGGGAGTCTGTGGAAGACCGCGCCACCAACGCCACCAAGCCGTCCCGGTCGCCCAGCCAACGGCCAGGGACCGAGTAAGGCTCGGCGACCACCGCCAAGTCCACCAACCACTCAGCCATGGTCTGCATCAGCAGATCCTGGGCTGTCCTGCAGTGGTTGGTGTTCGTCTGAAGGATGCGATGTTCGACCCTATCCATCAGTCGGACATCGCACCCTCCTCCGCAGCCGCCGCAGGAACGACGGTGTCTACAGCAGCGGCAGGCCCGGTCAGCGCCTGCGCTTTGCCACGCTTAGGGGGAGGATTGCACCTCCTCCCCTTCATTACGTGGCCTGCCCGGCGGCCACTGGCGGCACACACCGCGCAGTGCGGCGTGGCGGCCTCGCAGGAGGCGGCTTTGTGGCCCTCCTTGCCGCAGCGGTAGCATGTGTCCGTCCTGTCTACCTTGGACGGACACAGGGGCCGGGTGTGTCCGATGCCGAAGCACCGGAAACACCGCAGAGGCTGGTCCTCGAGTGCCCGGACTGCGCCCGAGCTGAACCCGACTTGAAGCCGTCCTTTCGCAAGGACGGCTTTGGCAGCGGCGATTGGGCACTCGAGGCGAATGGTGCCCATACCGCCGCGGCCGGGCCTTATGTCCCGGCCTTGGACCGCCGCGGCGCCACAGCCCCCCACCGCTGCGACCGCCGCCACCACCTCCTCCTTGGTGACGGAGTCATCTAACTCCGTCACTTCAATGGCCGCCGACTTGACCGGTCGAGCCACCTTGGCAGAGTCCGCGATGACCTCTTGCAGCTTGGCTGCAAAGAGGTCCGCGCGGGCACTCCCCTCTGCCCCCGGGAACTCGAAAATGCGAGCCCCGGCTTGGGTCCGCCGGCAGGACACACTGCCGATCCCCAGTTGAGTGGGATCGGCATTAGTACGCGCCCGCACCAAAATGGAGGCGTAGGTCTCCCCTCGCCCCGCAGCCTCCGCGGTGAGCGTCACCACGACGGCTGCGGTTTTTGGGGGGACTAACTGCCCCTTACCTCCTCTCCTGCCCTTTCCCTTGCCGGTCGTCTGCGACTGGCTGGGAGCGGTGGTGGCGGGGACGGCAGGGACGGCCGTCGCCGACTTTTTCCCCTTCCCTTTGCCCTTCCCCTTTTGGCCCACTTTCGTCCACTCGTTGGACGGGGTGGTCGACGGGAGTTGGGCGTCTTCCGCCTGGGAGGAGGACGGCCCCGGCTCGCTTTGCCTCTTATCCGCCGCAAGCGGCGGTCGGAGGCGTTTCTCCGGCAGGAGCCGGTCCTCGATGCCTGCTAGGCAGGCTCTCGTGAAGGCCCTCTCCTCCATGACTACCTTGCGGATGATATCCTCAAGGTTGGAGGAGGGGCCCTCTGCTGCAGGGCTCGCCTTGGCCTGTTGTGGCCGGGCCGAGGCAGGGCCCTCTGCCGCAGGGCTCGCCTTGGCCTGTTGTGGCCGGGCCGTGGCTTCAGCCAGCTTCAGATGAAGCTGGCTGACCTCCGACTGCAGGCGATCTACCCTCGCCTGCAGTTGCCGCGTCTCGTCGGTGGTCGTCCGCTTCACAAGCTCCGCGACGACACCGCGCATACTCGCGGCCCTGCATTTAAGGGCCTTTTGAAAGGTCCCTTTCAAGTTGGAGGACTTAGAGGCGACCTCAACAATCTCCTCCTCGTCCTCCTCCGCCATTCTCTCTAGCTCTGCCAGGGAATGGTCCGCGTATAGAACGCGGGACGCACCGTACCCGGACTTGGCCCGGGCGACGTGCGCCCGCTTCTCCTTAGCGGCAACCCGCTCCTCCAGCTCTTGCTGGAGCTGCGCCCGCCGAGCCACGTCCAATTGGCGATGGGCTTCCGCGAGCCCAACGTCATGGGTGTCCGCGGCCACCGTCGGCTTTTTAGCCTTCGGCAACCTCGTCGACCCCGAGGCCGAAGAGCCCTCGGACCCACCGCTCCGGTGGACCCGCTTCCGCGAACGAGCGTCGTCCGCGTCCGACATACCAACTAGCGAGTCGTTGTCAGACGACTCGCTAACCCTTTCGAAGAAACTAGCCGCAGACGGCGCGCGGCTAGACTCTGACGCCGGAGCGTCGTTGTGGCCCTGAGAAGAGCCTTTTGGTTGGCCCTGAGAAGGGCCTTTGGGTTGGCCCTGAGAAGGGCCTTTTGGTTTTAAAAAGCGCCCGCAGGCGTCCCGCGAGGGTTTAGGCATAGCCTCCGCAGGTTCGTAGTTCACAAGGCAATACAATAAAATTCGCTACGAGAGCACAGAGCACTTTAGCCAACCCAGTCTGCCACTCCGTTACGGTGGTCAGAACTGGGCTGTTTCCAGGGGACACGACGTGGACGTAAGCTCTGTGGGGGGTCCCCCAACCTAACCTAACCTAACCTAACCTAACCTAACCTTTTTTTTTTTTTTTTTTTTTTCTCGATGTGGAAATCCTCAATGGATGTCCTCCGCCCTGGGGAGAGCGGAGGGGTCTGTCAGACTCGTACTGACTAAAACCACACCGGTGTTCCCTCGCACACTTACGTCGGGGGGCAACGGGATCTGATGCGACTTCCGCTGCCCCGGACTAGTGCCGGCCCGCTTGAGCTGCAGGCCTCGTCTCGGGGGGGAGTGAGGTGTAAAACTCCCCCCGATACGTCTAGGAGAGGCGCGCGTGGAACACTACGCGCCGCCGTCTCGGGTCCAGTGTGATGGGGGGCGACGGATGTCCCCGAATCCGTCGCCCCTGGACCTGTTTAGGGGGGCCGGAAGAGGGCGTTGTCTGCCCTCTGCCGACGCCCGGTGCGTCTGCTACGGGATGGGCGGGAGGTTGTTATCTCCCTCTCCCTTTCCGCAGCTTCCTTCTGCGACATGACGGCTTCGCAGAAGGTCATCACCGCGTCCCAGGCCTCTGCGCTACCAACCATCGAGCGAACAACGGTCGGCAGCGACAGGTCTCCTCCTACCTCTGTAACGAGGGCACGGCGCGGCTCATCCCACGCGACACACTCGGCCAGCGTATGCCGCGCCGTGTCCCCCAGACAGTGGACGCAGTGATGGCACCGGGCGTCCGGCTCCCTGCTTATGCGACACAGGTACTTCCCGAAGCAGCCGTGCCCCGAGAGCACCTGCGTCGCCCGAAACGTCAGGGAGCCGTGCTTCCTCCCGAGCCAGTCGTCGAGTACTGGCCGGATCGCCTCGATTGTGTCGAGGCCGGCGGTAGGGAGCTCTAGCCTCCCCCGCCATTCCGCCACCATGACCTGTCGGAGACGAGACCGGTACAGCGTAATCTGTCGCTGCACCAGCCTCTCGCCCCGATCCCTGGCCTCCTCGCGCCACTGGTGCAGCGTCGCGAGGGTCTTCGCCTCCAGGTCCCACGGCGGGGATCCGGCCAGTACACAAGCCGCCTCGTAGGAGATCGTGCGATAGCCCCGTATGACCCTGACGGCCATCGCTCTCTGCGGTCTGCGCAGAACCGCGATAGTGCGGGCCGTCAGGTCTGTCGCCCATATCGGGGCCCCGTATAGGGCCATCGATCGCACGATCCCCACGTACAACCGCCGACAGGCGGTGCTCGGGCCCCCCAGATTGGGAAGCAGCGTTGACAGCGCGCCCGCCGCGCCCATCAACTTGGGCACCAGCCGCTGAAAGTGGGGGCCGAAGTCCCAACGGCTGTCGAGCACCAATCCCAGGTACTTCATGGTTGACTCGACAGCGATCCGAACCCCCCCGACCACAATGTGCGATCCCAACGGCGGCGCCCGTCGGGGGCCGTGAAAAGCAATGGCCTCCGACTTGTTGAGGGCCACTTCCAGGCCCAGGCGTCGGATGCGGCTCACCACCTGCGAGACCGCGGCCGTAGCCAGCAACGCTGCCTCCCTGTACGAGCTGCCCCGAGCCGTGACCAGCGTGTCGTCCGCATAACACGTCAGGTTCACTCCCGGTGGGAGCTCGCACCGCAAAACCCAGTCGTATCCGATGTTCCACAGGGGTGGGCCCAGAACCGAGCCCTGTGGAACACCGCACGACATCTCGCGACGGCCCGTGCCGTCGCGTCCCATGTAGGTGACACACCTTCCCGACAGATAAGCCCCCACAATGTTGCGGAGGTAGGGAGGCACCCGATGGTATCGCAGGGCCTCCCTAATGCAACTCCAGGGCAGGGTGTTGAACGCGTTGGAGATGTCCAGGGACACCGCCAGCACCACCCCACCCTGGGACACCGCTTCCTCCGCCAGGACTCTCACCCTCATGATGGCGTCGATGGTAGAGCGCCCACGCCGGAAGCCAAACTGGCTGTCGTCCAGGTTCGGCCCCTCTGTACACAAGTGGCTGACGAGGCGATCTGCGATTACTCGCTCGAGCATCTTGCCCGCCTCGTCCAGCAGCACTATGGGCCGATAAGCGGACGGCGAATCCGCCGGGCGCCCCGCCTTCCTGAGCAGGACCAGCCGACCAGCCTTCCACCTGGTAGGGAACTGACCCCGCTCAAGACACGCCGAGAAGAGTCCCCTTAGTGGGGGCTCCAGCTCTTTCAGGGCGAGGACTAGAGCGCGGCCAGGCACTCCGTCGGGCCCCGGAGCAGTGTTTTTTGCCCGAAGCCGCATCACGGCCGCGCCCATCTCCGCCTGTGTCACCTCTGGGACGGTTTCGCTCTCCTCTTCTTCTTCCGACGCTGCAGCTGTGGGCTGAGCCATCGACGGTGGCTCGTGCTCGGCTCTCTCAGGGAAGAGAGCCGAGACCACTCGCTCCAAGAACTGCGGCTCGAGACCTTCCGTTAGCGGGGGGGCCCACGGCCGAAGTTTCCCTCGGACCGTGCGGTAAGGGCGCCCCCACGGATCCCCATCTAGGGTCGCCAGCAGTTCCTCCCTGGAGCGCGTCTTTGATTCGCCGATGGCCAGCCACAGAGCCTCCTTTGCCGCGCGGTACACCTCATACAGCGCGGCTTCTTCGTCGGGATCCCGCCGACGTCTTCTCCGACATCGCGTGTACGGGCGTCTTGCGTCTACGCACTCGACGCGCAGCCGCTCGACCTCAACGCACCACCAGTACACGCGGCGCCTTGCGGACAGAGAGGAGACGCGTGGCATAGATGAGTCGCAGATTTGCGTCATCGCGCCGCTAAACCACTGCGCCTCTTGTTCGACGTCGACGGGACCGACGGTAGCCGACTCCCGGATCCAGGCTTGGACGATAGTGGCTTCCTCGAGAGCTTCCCTGTCAAGGCGTTTCAGCGCCCAACGCGGGCCGTTATTTCGGGGGGCCGGTTGGCTACGACCTCCAGCGGTCTGGGTGGAGACGTCAAAGCGTATGTATCGGTGATCCGATAGCGTCTCCACCTCCACTTCCACGTGCCAATCGCGAACGCGGTGCACGACAGCGGGACTAGCGAATGAGACGTCCACTATGGACCCACCCCGCTGCCGCACACACGTGTAGGCCGAACCCCGATTTAAGATAGCCAGGCCCGTCGTAATGGCCCATTCCTCTAGCACGTCGCCTCTCGGGTCTGTGACTGGGGATCCCCACGCCGCGGACTTGGCGTTCAGATCACCGAGAAGCAAAATGGGCCGAGGATGAGACTGGCCGACGACGGCTCCCAACTCGATAAGAAAACTCTCGAAGTCGGCGAGACTCTTGTTGGGCGAAAAGTATGCCCCGATAGTGACGATCCCGTTCACAAGGGCGGCAACCCAACCGTGACCCCGGGATATGTCGACAAGAGTCGCGCCGATGATGGCCACGAGGCCGTCCAGATCCCCCGCCCAGTTTTCTCGGGGGGGGACAAAGTACGGCTCAGCGACCACCGCCACATTTATCGACCACTGCGCCATGCTCAGGACCAAGAGATCCTGAGCCCTGGTGCAGTGGTTGATATTCGCCTGGAGGAAACGGACGTGTGCCATCACTGACACTCCATTTCCCTGGCGTTTCCTACCACAGGCCGGGAGTCGGCCAAAGAGCTGCTGGGGGGTGCGGCCCCCGCAGGTCTTGTCCACCGCCTGTTGCGCTTTCTGGGCGCGCCGCAAGCGTTGCCACCTATGCTGTGTCCCGCGGACTTGCCTGCAGCGGTACACAAGCTGCAGTTTGGTTCCGCGGAGCACTGGGCTGCCTTATGCCCAGGCTGACCGCAGCGATAACACAAATCGCTGCGGTCTGTTTCGCCGGTGCACAGTGCCCGGACGTGACCTTTTTCCAGGCACCGGTAGCACTGCATGGCCCTGGGTGCCAGGAGTTTAACTCTCGCTGACACCCAGCCCACCAGCAGACGTCCCGCGTCGGCGACCTGCTTTGCCGCAGCCGCCGGACACCGCACCCAGATGGTGCCAAGCCCGCCAGCATTGACGCGGATGCCGCCCGCCCGTACATTTTCTGGCGGGCATCCGCCGCTCCGGGCTATGGCCGCCACCACCTCCTCTGGGGTCACTGAGTCGTCCAGCCCATCGACCCGAACCTCAGCCGTCTTTATGGGCCTGGACACCCGGGCCTCCTCGGGGTTGAGGACGTCCCTCAGCTTTGCAGCTAGGGAGTCCGCCCTCTCGGCACTGCTGGTCCCCGCCAACTCAAACATTTTGGCCCCTGTGGCTGCTGTCCTGAAACGGAAGCCGTCTGGGGTGCCAAAATCAGCGAAGACCAGCTTGCCCCTTGCCTCCGCCAGTACCTTCTGGTACGTTACCCCCCTCTCCTTGGCTTCGGGCTGCAGCGTGACCACTACAGCCTCGGAGCGAGGCACACGGATCCTTGGGACCTGCCCCTTGGAGCCCGGAACGTTCTTGGCCTTTCGGCGCCTCTTTCGCCTCTTTTTGCGGCCTTCGGCCGTCTTCCAAGCACCCTCGTTGGGAGCCGGGTCGTCAGGGTTTTTGGCCCCTTCTGTGGGCCTTACGGCCACTTTCGAGGGCCTCTTGGCCACCTGCGAGGGCCCCTTGGCCGCCTGCGAGGGTTTCTTGGCCACTTGCGAGGGCTTTTTGGCCATCTGTTTGGGCTTTTTTGGCGAAGGTGGCGCTTTAGCTACCTGTGCCCACGTTGGCCCAGCCGTTGCTGGAGCAGGCTCCGCCTCCTTTCTCCGCTTATCTGCCGCCAGCGGCGGACGAAGGCTAATAGGGGGGTTTAGCCTGGGCTCTATGCTGTCCAGGCGGGCGGTCATGATGCTCAACAGACGGTTGAACTGGTCTTCCCCCAAAGACCCGTCCTGTGGCAGAGCACGACTGTCCGTAGTCATCGCACCCTGCTGCCGGCTGAAGTCCGCCCTTAGGGCACTGACCTCCCGCTGTAGCTCCTCCATCCTCGTTTGGAGTCGGTAGTTCTCTTCCCGGAGCTTAACGGTCTCCTCCGAGGTCGTTCGATCAAGGAGGACATCCACTGCCTCCTTTATTCCATCTGCCGCCTCTTTCAGGGCCCGCGTGAAGGTTCCCTTTAGGTTGCCCGATTTTGTGGCTACCTTCAAAACGACGTCCACGCCATCCAAAACCTGGCGGCTGAGGGCCTCCGCCGTCAAGCCCTCAGGAGCTACGGCGGTCTGGGACCGCCTCTCCCTTGCCCGACGAGCCAACTCAGCGACCTCATCGGTCGCGATGGCCTTCCGGCCTTCTCTCCTCGCGGCATTGAGCTCCGCCTTGGAGCTCACCAATGCAATGGAGGTCTCGGCATTACCCTGCTCCACCTGCACAGCACCGTCGGAGTCGCTAACTCCACTGGCCATCGGTGCATCGGGGAGCTTCAGGAAGCGGCCCCGGGAGTCGCGTGACGATACCGGAGTGTTCGCACCGGAAGGTGGCCCGCGTCCTCTGCCCCTCCTGGCTGTTGGCACCTTGGGGGCTGGCAGGTTCTCCTCGCTAGAGGACATACCCGCCGAACCCACGTCCGACTCACAGGCACGCGACCGTTTCCCCCAAAACTTGGAGGGAGCCGCCACAACTGCTTGCGGTGTGTCGTCGACCTCCGACAACACACTCACCCTCTCCAGAACCACACGTGGTTCTGCTGGAGCCTGTGCTCCCGTCCTCAGTGACGCAGTGCCAGAGTCCGACACTGCGTCTGTCTTAAAATTAAAGGAGATCAGGTCTTCAAAAGACCTCGATCTCGAGGAGCCTCCTCGGCTCTTGTTGCCATCGGCAAGTGGTATAGGTGATAAACGATTGCTGCCCTCCCCAGAATACGGTGGGCTTGACGACCCCGAAGGGATCGTGGCGGATTCTCCAGCTGTTGTGCAGCTGGTACCGCCCTGGGGTATATTCTTACAATTCGTCTTTTTCATTGTTTTTTGTTTTTCCTTTGAAGGGTGTGGTCCCTGTCTCCCTACTTTCTTAACTTAATGCCCCCCCCCCATTTTTATTTTTTAAAACCCTTTATGACTATTCTATCAACCTCACAGTCATGTCTGATGGGCAGACACGTACCAGAGGGCGATGAATGCCAAGTTCACGTACCGTCCGATGAGCCCGCTCCGTGAGCCATCGCACGGTACACGACGAAAAGCCAGCCAAACCTAACCTAACCTAACCTAACCTTTTTTTTTTTTTTTTTTTTTTTTTTTTTTTTGTTGTCGCTGGGAAAAAATGCATTACGCATACCCTCCCATCGGGGGATGGGAGGGGTATGTGGGACTCCCCGGGCGGACCCGGTATACCCACTAAAACGACCCAGCGGCATTCCCGCTTCGTCCGAGTGGCGGGGAACTGGGAAACCGGCATAGCCTTTGCGTCCAGTCCTCCGCCGACGATTGCCCTTCATGGCGGACCCCTCACGCCCTCACGGGTGTGGGGGGTCGGGAATGACAGACGAAGGTGACGGGTGCAATGCGGGCGAAGGCACCCCCGCGCCTGTCGCCCGCCCGTCACCATGGGGAGGGAGAGGACGACGCCTTCTCCGACCCCTTCGTCTGCGGAGCGGCGCAGCGAGAGGATCGTCCTCCCGCGCGCGTTCCGCCTCCTCCTTTTGCGACATTACGTCCTCGCAAAAGGAGGCGACTGCTGACCAGGCCTCCTCGCTCCCCAGCATGGCGTCGACCACGCCGGGAAGCGAGAGGTCCAGTCCGACCACCGCGGTCAGACCGCGGCGCAGCTCGGACCAAGCCGGGCACACCTCGAGGGTGTGCTGTGCCGTGTCCACCGGCGCGCCGCAGTCGTGGCACGCGGGGGTCTCCTCCCTCCCGATCCGATGCAGGTGCGATCCGAAACAGCCATGCCCGGACAACACCTGCACCAGACGGAAAGAGAGGAAACCGTGGGACCGCTCGAGCCAGCCCTGCAGGACCGGACCGAGCGCGTCCAACGTCCGGCGGCCAAAGGCGGCGTTGGCGAGATCCTCCGACCAATGGAGGACGATGGCGTCCCTCGCCTCTCGCCGCACGGCCTCCCGCTCTTCGCCC
The DNA here is from genome assembly GCA_947578425.1 of Eugnorisma glareosa. Taxonomy (NCBI): domain Eukaryota; kingdom Metazoa; phylum Arthropoda; class Insecta; order Lepidoptera; family Noctuidae; genus Eugnorisma; species Eugnorisma glareosa. Next base: position 157,532 of record OX387968.1, read on the forward strand.
ATGGGGCGCTCCCCGAGCGCCTTCCGGCGCGCCGTCCATTCGTACACTCTGGCGAGCACCCAAGCCTCCAACTCCCAAGGAGGGGTGCCGGCCAGAGCGCACGCCGCCGAGAATCCCACTGAGCGGTAGGCCCTCGCCACCCGCTGTGCAATGGCCCGCTGGGGCCTGCGGATGGCGGTCGCATTCTCCCTCCTATGGAGGGAGTCCGCCCAGATGGGGGCCCCGTATAGGGCCATGCTCCGCAAGATGCCGGCATAGAGGCGCCGGCATTTCGCCTTGGGCCCCCCCAGGTTCGGGAGGAGCCACGAGAGGGCGTCCGCGGCCTTTAACAGGCGCGTCGACAGCCCGCTGAAATGCGGGCCGAAGCGCCACCTGTCGTCCAGCACCAGGCCCAGATACTTCATCTGGGGCTGGACCCCTATCCTGACGCCTTCTACGACTATGTGGGCGTCGGGAGGGCAGCGCTGCCGGGGACCGCGAAAGAACACGGCCTCCGTCTTGTGCAGCGCCACCCTCAATCCCAGGCGGCGGATCCTCTCTGCCACCAAGGATCCACCAGCCGAGGCCAGACAGGCCGCATCCCCGAAGCTCCTCCCCCGGGCAGTGAGGAGAGTGTCATCCGCGTAGCAAATGACACTGGTGCCCGGGAGGAGGGCTCCCCGCAACAGCCAATCGAATCCGATGTTCCACAAGGGGGGCCCCAGCACCGACCCCTGCGGAACACCGGACTCTGCGCCGTACCGCCTCACCGTGGCCGTCTTGTCCACGAGGAGGACCTCTCGGTCCTCCAAGTAGCTGGCCAGGAGGTCCCGCAGATATTGGGGCACTCCGTGATACCGGAGCGCCTCCAATATCGTCGAGTGGGGGACGGAGTTGAAGGCGTTGGCAATGTCGAATGATACCGCCAGCACTCCGTCCCCCGCCTCCACTGCCTCCTTCACCTGACCCTTGAGTAGGGCCAGCGCGTCGATCGTCGAACGCCCACGACGGAAACCAAATTGGGCGTCCGACAGATCCGGCCCTACCACCCGCAAGTGGCTTTCCAGCCTCCCGGCGACAATCCCCTCGAACAGTTTACCGACCTCATCGAGCAGAACGATGGGCCGGTATGCCGAGGGGGAGTCCACCGGGCGTCCCTCCTTCCGGAGGAGGCACAACTGCCCCTCCTTCCACAGTTTCGGGAACCTCCCAGCCGTAAAGCACGCGCTGAAGAGGTCCCGAAACCTGTCCTCCATTTGGGTGGCGGCGATCGCCACCACCCGCGCGGGGACGCCGTCTGGCCCGGGGGCCGTCTTTTTTGCGCGGAGGCTGAGTACCCCCGCGTAGAACTCCGCCGCCGTCACCGGGGGGACCTCCTCCTCCGGCGAAGCCGCCCCTTGCGGAGGAACCATCATTGGTGGGGCGAAGTCGGTCCTGCGCGGAAACAGAGACCGGACCACCTCATCCAGCAACGCTGGCTCGAGGGTCTCCGACAGTGGGGGACCATAGGGGCGGAGCTGGTTCCGCGCCGCCTTGTATGGTCTCCCATAAGGATCCCGGTCGAGACCCTCCAGCATCTCGGCCCTTGCCGAGTCTTGCGCAGCGCCCATTGCAGACTTTAGGGCCGCCGTAGCCTCTCGGTAAGAGGCGTACAGGCGGTCCTCTTCTGCCCGGACTCGGTTTTGGGCGCTGCGCCGTCGACTCCGCGCGTAGGCCCTTCTGGCCGCCACGCAGGTGGCCCGGAGTCCCGCCAGCTCCTCCGTCCACCAGTAGACGGCACGACGGGGAGGCGGACGGCGAGACCGAGGCATGCTGGAGTTGCACACCTCGGTCAAGGACCCCAACCTAACCTAACCTAACCTAACCTAACCGATATCTTCGTTTCCTGACGTGCGATTTTGAAGCTGTTTTCAGCATTTTTAGACCTTACTAGGCCTCCGCCTACGTTTTGACCATATCGCACTCACCTGCACGCGCGTATAAAAAAACTTCCCCTACAACCCTTGGAAATTTTTTGAATTTTCATACAAAGTCATCAAAATTTAGTCTTTTTCCAAATTCTATTTCAAAAGTAACGTTAGATTATAGATTCAATAGCACTCACCCTTCATCCCTGCTTTCTGGTTCGCGTTCCGTGAGCCGGTCTTCAGGTTGGGGGTTGAAAACCAAAATTTTTTGTTTCTAAAACTGGTTTTTTGACCAAAAGTCCAAATTTTTGTTCGGCACCCACCCCGTTTTATTTCGTAGATCGCTAGCCCGCGCGGAGACGCGTCTCTGGACACCCCTCACGCCCGGCTAGCTCAAATAAAACTTGTTGATTTTTATAAATAATCGTTTTTTCTATTAGTCTCTGTATACACCAAAATCTACCTTAGGAAGTTAGTTTTAAACAGAAACGTTGATATCTTCGTTTCCTGACGTGCGATTTTGAAGCTGTTTTCAGCATTTTTAGACCTTACTAGGCCTCCGCCTACGTTTTGACCATATCGCACTCACCTGCACGCGCGTATAAAAAACTTCCACTACAACCCTTGGAAATTTTTTGAATTTTCATACAAAGTCATCAAAATTTAGTCTTTTTCCAAATTCTATTTCAAAAGTAACGTTAGATTATAGATTCAATAGCACTCACCCTTCATCCCTGCTTTCTGGTTCGCGTTCCGTGAGCCGGTCTTCAGGTTGGGGGTTGAAAACCAAAATTTTTTGTTTCTAAAACTGGTTTTTTGACCAAAAGTCCAAATTTTTGTTCGGCACCCACCCCGTTTTATTTCGTAGATCGCTAGCCCGCGCGGAGACGCGTCTCTGGACACCCCTCACGCCCGGCTAGCTCAAATAAAACTTGTTGATTTTTATAAATAATCGTTTTTTCTATTAGTCTCTGTATACACCAAAATCTACCTTAGGAAGTTAGTTTTAAACAGAAACGTTGATATCTTCGTTTCCTGACGTGCGATTTTGAAGCTGTTTTCAGCATTTTTAGACCTTACTAGGCCTCCGCCTACAGACGGCGGCGGCGGCGACGGCGGGCTTCAGGTGGCCCGGAGTCCCGCCAGCTCCTCCGTCCACCAGTAGACGGCACGACGGGGAGGCGGACGGCGAGACCGAGGCATGCTGGAGTTGCACACCTCGGTCAAGGACCCCCTGAGCCGGACCGCTGCGGCGTCCACGTCTGGGACCTCCTCGACAGGGGGAGGTGACAGCCAGTCCTGGAGAAAGGCGGCCTCCTTGGCTGCCTCCCGGTCCAGGCGGGTGAGTGCCCACCGCGGGAAGGGAGATTGCCCAGCGCGGGCCGTCCCCCCTCTCTGCTGTGTGGAGATGTCGAACCGCACATAACGGTGGTCCGACAAGGTCTCCACCAGCTCCACCCGCCAAACCTAACCTAACCTAACCTTTTTTTTTTTTTTTTTTTTTTTGGTTTCGGGGTGGAAAATCCTCACGGATGTCCCCCGCCCTGGGGCGGGCGGAGGGGTCTGTCAGACTCAAACTGACTAAAAACCACCCCGGTGTTCCCTTCCCACACTTGCACCGGGGATCATGGGAACTAGTGCGCCTTCCACGATCCCCGGCTAGTGCCAGCCCGCTTCCGCGGGCCTCCTCAATTCTGCGAGGGGAGTGAGGTGTACTCCCCCCGCGACCTCAGTAGGGGCGCGCGTGGAACACTACGCGCCACCGCCTCGGGTCCAGTTATATGGGGGGGCGGCGGACGTCCCCAAGTCCGCCGTCCCTCTGAACCCGTTTAGGGGGGCTGGAAGAGGGCGTTGTCCGCCCTCCGCCGACGCCCAACCTAACCTAACCTAACCTTTTTTTTTTTTTTTTTTTTTTTTTTTTTTTTTTTTTTTTTTTTTTTTTTGACGCTGGGAAAAAATGCATTACGCATACCCTCCCATCGGGGGATGGGAGGGGTATGTGGGACTCCCCGGGCGGACCCGGTATACCCACTAAAACGACCCAGCGGCATTCCCGCTTCGTCCGATTGGCGGGGAACTGGGAAACCGGCATAGCCTTTACGTCCAGTCCTCCGCCGACGATTGTCCTTCATGGCGGACCTCTCACGCCCTCCCCGTGGGGATGGGCCCGGGAATAACCAACGAAGGTGGTAACGGGTGCAATGCGGGCAAAGGCACCCCCGTGTCCGTCGCCCGCCCATCGCCACCATGAGGAGGGAGAGGACGGTGCCCTCTCCGACCCCTTCTTCGTCTGCGGAGTGGCGCAGCGAGAGGGTCATCCTCCCGCTCGCGCTCGGAGAAGTAGACCCTCACAAGGGCCATATTTCCCCACGCGGCGGCCACGTATCCCGGTCCCCTCTCTAAGAGCGAGAGGGGAGGGGAGTCTGTGGAGAGCCGCGACACCAACGCCACTAAGCCGTGCCGGTCACCCAGCCAACGGCCAGGGACCAAGTAAAGCTCGGCGACCACCGCCAAGTCCACCAACCACTCAGCCATGGTCTGCATCAGCAGATCCTGGGCCGCCCTGCAGTGGTTGGTGTTCGCCTGAAGGATGTGATGTTCGACCCTATCCATCAGTCGGACATCGCACCCCCCTCCGCAGCCGCCGCAGGAACGACGGTGCTATCGTCAGCAGCGGGCCCGGTTGGCGCCTGCGCTCTGCCCCGCTTAGGGGGAGGATTGCAGTTCCTCCCCTTCATAACGTGGCCTGCCAGGCAGCCACTGGCGGCACACACCGCGCAGTGCGGCGTAGCGGCCTTGCAGGAGGCGGCTTTGTGGCCCTCCTTGCCGCAGCGGAAGCACATGTCCGTCCTGTCTACCTTGGACGGACACAGGGGCCGAGTGTGTCCGATGCCAAAGCACCGGAAACACCGCAGAGGCTGGTCCTCAAGTGCCCGGACTGCACCCGAGCTGAAGCCGACTGTGAGCCGTCCCTTGGCAAGGACGACTTTGGCAGCGGCGATTGGGCACTCGAGGCGAATCGTGCCCATGCCGCCACGGCCGGGCCTTATGTCCCGGCCTTGGACCGCCGCGACGCCACAGCCTCCTATCGCTGCGACCGCTGCCACCACCTCGTCCTTGGTGACGGAGTCGTCGAGGTCAGATACCTCTATGGCCGCCGACTTGACTGGTCGGGCCACCTTGGCCGAATCCGCTATGACCTCCTGCAGCTTGGCCGCAAAGAGGTCCGCATGGGCACTCCCCTCTGCCCCCGGGAACTCGAAAATTCGAGCCCCGGCTTGGGTCCGCCTGCATGTCACACTGCCGATCCCCAGTTGGGTGGGATCAGCATTGGCACGCGCCCGCACCAAAATAGACATGTAAGTCTCCCCGCGCCCCGCAGCCTCCGCGGTGAGCGTCACCACAACGGCCGCGGTTTTTGGGGGGACTAGCTGCTTCTTTCCCCTCCCTTTCCCTTTCCCCTTCCCCTTTTCCTTGCCGGTTGTCTGCGACCGGCTAGGAGCGGTGGTGGCGGGGACGACAGGGACGGTCGTCACCGACTTTTTGGCTTTGCCCTTCCCCTTACGGACCACTTCCGTCCACTCGTTGGACGGGGTGGTTGAAGGGAGAAGGGCGTCTTCCGCCTGGGAGGAGGACGGCCCCGGCTCACACTGCCTCATATCCGCAGCAAGCGGCGGTCGAACGCGTTTCTCCGGCAAGAGCCGGTCCTCAATTCCTGCAAGGCAGACTCTTGTGAAGGCCCTCTCCTCCATTACAACCTTGCGGATGATATCCTCAAGGTTGGAGGCGGGGCCCTCTGCCGCAGGGCTCTTCTTGCCTTGTTGTGGCTGGGCCATGGCTTCAGCCAGCTTCTGATGAAGCTGGCTGACCTCCGACTGCAGGCGGTCTATCTTCGCCTGCAGTTGCCGCGTCTCGTCGGTGGCCGTACGCTGGACCAGCTCCGCGACGACACCGCGCATGCTCGCGGCCCTGCATTTGAGGGCCTTCTGCAAGGTCCCCTTCAGGTTGGAGGACTTAGAGGCGACCTCCACGATCTCCTCCTCGTCCTCCTCCGCCATTCTCTCCAACTCGGCCAGAGAATGGTCCGCGTATAGAACGCGGGACGCACCGTACCCGGACTTGGCTCGGGCGACGTGCGCCCGTCTCTCTCTGGCAGCAACACGCTCCTCCAGTTCTTGCTGGAGTTGCGCCCGCCGAGCCAAATCCAACTGGCGTTGGGCGTCCGCGAGCCCAACGTCATGGGTATCCGCGACCGCCGTCGGCTTTTTAGCCTTCGACAACCTCGTCGACCCCGAGGCCGAAGAGCCCTCGGACCCACCGCTCCGGTGGACACGCTTCCGCGACCGAGCGTCGTCAGCGTCCGACACTCCAATAAGCGAGTCGTTGTCAGACGACTCGCTCACCCTTCCGAAGAAACTAGCTGCAGACGGCGCGCGGCTAGTCTCTGACGCCGGAGCGTCGTTGTGGCCCTGAGAAGGGCCTTTGGGTTGGCCCTGAGAAGGGCCTTTTGGTTGGCCCTGAGAAGGGCCTTTGGGTTGGCCCTGAGAAGGGCCTTTTGGTTGGCCCTGAGAAGGGCCCTTGGGTTGGCCCTGAGAAGGGCCTTTTTCTTTTAAAAACCGCCCGCAGGCGTCCCGCGTGGGTTTAGGCATTGCCTCCGCCAGTTCGCAATCAACAAGACAAATTAAAATAGCTACGAAAGCACAGAGCACTTTGGCCAACCCAGTCTGCCACTCCGTTACGGTGGTCAGAACTGGGCTGTTTCCAGGGGACACGACGTGGACGTAAGCTCTGTGGGGGGTCCCCCAACCTTTTTTTTTTTTTTTTTTTTTTTTATTAAGCGGTGAAAAATGCCTAACGCATACCGCACCGTCCGGGGAGACGGTTTGGTTATGTGGGGCTTGCACCCACTAAAAAACACCGCCGTGAGCCTACTGTCGCTTTGCGGATGGGCCACGAGAACTGCTACGCATGACGTTCGCGACCCATCCAGCGCTGCCCGCCTTCGGGCACCAACTCCTTGGCGATGTCCGGGCTCACCTGAGACATCGCCTCCACTCGTGAGGGCCGTGCAACGCAACGACGATAGACTCCCCGGTCTATCGCCCGCTGGCACCTCCTAGGGCGGCATCAGGTCGCCATGGCGCCTCCTCCGCCGCCCTGTCCTCCTGCGGCGAATCGCGTCAGCGAGGGAGTCTTCCTCCCTGACGCGCTCCGCCGCCTCCTTCTGCGAGATAACATCCTCGCAAAAGGACGCTACCGCCTCCCATGCCCTCCTGCTGTTGACCATGGCTTTAGCCACGGCCGGCAAGGAGAGGTCTGCTCCGATTGCTGCTGCGAGAGCACGGCGCTGCACTACCCAAGCAGGACAATGCTCGAGGGTGTGAAGCGCCGTATCCTCGCTGCAGCCGCACTGGTGACACACGGGAGTCGCCTCCCGTCTAGCCACTTTGTGCAGGTATTTGCCAAAGCAGCCATGCCCTGACAACACCTGCACCAGACGGAAGGACAACGTCCCGTGTCGCCTCCGTAGCCACTCCTCCAGGATCGGCTGGATAGCCCCCACTGTCCAGTGACCTGCACTGGGCGTCTCCAGCCTCACCCTCCAAATCCGCAGGGTTTGGGCTTGGGCCTCCCTACGCCACCTCGTGACCAGCTCAGACGGCGGGCGTCTGCCACTCTCCGCTTGCAGGTGTACGCCACGCCAGTAGACTTCGGCGAGCACCTGCGCCTCCAGATCCCACGGGGGCGTGCCCGCAAGGGCACACGCCGCTTCCGCAGATACGGTGCCGTATCCGCGTATGACCCTGACTGCCATGACTCTTTGCGGTCTTCGCAGAAGAGCCTTATTTTGGGCAGACAGGGACTCCGCCCACACCGGGGCCCCATAGAGCGCCATCGAGCGGATCACCCCCGTGTAAAGCCGTCGGCAAACGACGTTCGGTCCACCCAGGTTCGGCAACAGCCGGCTGAGGGCAGACGCCGTGCCGATCAGCTTCGGCGCGAGCTGACCAAAGTGCTCGCCGAAGTTCCACCTCCGGTCCAGAACCAGGCCCAAGTATTTCATACTTGCCCGCACCGCTATTGTTGCACCACCAATAGTGAGGTGTGCGCCAGCCGGTGGCCGGCGTCGGGGCGCATGAAATACCAGGGCCTCCGTCTTCTCGAGAGCCACCCTGAGGCCCAGTGCCGCGATTCGCCCCACGACAAGGGACGCGCCCTCGACAGCCGAGCGTGCCGCTTCTTCGTAGCTCCCTCCCCGGGCCGTGACGAGAGTGTCATCAGCGTAACAAATGACGCCCTGCCCGGGGGAGAGCAAACAGCGCAAGGCCCAGTCATAGCCAATGTTCCACACAAGCGGACCCAAGACCGACCCCTGTGGAACACCGCACCTGATGGCCCTGCGCACAACTCGGCCGTCGCATCCCTCGTAGCAGACGAACCGACCCTGCAGGTAGTCTGCCACCAGCTGCCTCAGGTAGACGGGTACCCGATGGTAGCGGAGCGCCTCCTCGATGCAGCTGAATGGCAGGGTGTTGAACGCGTTGGCGATGTCTAAAGACACTGCCAACAACACCCCACCCCGAGCAACTGCATCCTTCGCCTCGGCCTTGAGGCGCAAGATGGCGTCCACTGTCGAACGCCCTGCCCGGAATCCGAACTGGGCGTCCGACAAGTTCGGGCCAACTTCCTCTAAGTGCCGGACGATGCGGGTAGCGAGAATCTTCTCTAGCATCTTCCCCGCCTCGTCCAGCAAGACAATTGGCCTATACGCTGATGGAGACTCCAGGGGTCGCCCCGCCTTCTGCAGCAGCACCAGTCGACCCTCCTTCCAGGCTTTAGGGAACCGTCTCGACGTCAGACAGGCGTCAAACAGCTCCCTAAGCCTGTCTTCCAGGGCCGCTTCCAGAGCCAGGGCCAGCGCCCTTGCAGGCACCCCGTCCGGTCCGGGGGCAGTGTTCTTGGACCGTGCCCGCAGAATAGCTGCCCCTAGCTCCGCGTCGGAAATTGGGGGAGTCTCCATCTCCGCATCTTGCTCAGCCTCTGCATCGGCCATGCTCGGGGAAGGGTGATCCGCCCGATCCGGGAAGAGTGTCTCCACGACCCTGGCGAGGAACTGAGGCTGGAGGGTTTCCGTCAGTGGGGGGCCTTGGGCGCGAAGTTTCTTCCGCGCCGCACGGTACGGACGCCCCCAGGGATCCCGGTTCAGATCCTCCAGTGCCTCAGCTCTTGACTGCTCCTTCCCTCGACAGATCGCCAGCTGCAGAGCCCCCCGAGCATTACGGTATGCCTCATGCAGTTGCGACTGAAGGGTCTCCAGCTCTTCATCGCGGCGACGTAACCTGCGCACCTGTGAGTAGGTCCGCCGGGCAATGATACAGGCCGCGCGGAGGTCTGCTATCTCCTGGGACCACCAGTAGACCGCCCGCTTTGGAGGTTGTCTTCGGGAGCGAGGCATGGCTGCATCGCACACAGCCGTCATGGCGCGGCGAAAGCAGTCAGCCTCGACATCGACTCCCTCTGCAGCAGGCGGTGAAGACAGCCAAGCCTGTACAATGGCTGCTTCCTCTAGGAGGTCCCCGTCAAGCCGCTTCAACGCCCATCGCGGGAACTGCCGAGCGTCAGGTCGTGGAGACACTGATGGGCCCGAGGAGGTGGAGACATCCATACAAATGTACAGGTGATCCGATAGTGTCTCCACACTCTCTAGGACCCGCCAACCCTGAACTCGTACGGCGACAGCAGGGGTAGCGAACGAGAGGTCCACTATTGATCCCCCATGCTGCCGAACGCACGTGTTAACGGAGCCCCTGTTTAAAAGACAGAGGCCCGCAGCTGTCGCCCATTCCTCGACCGCCGCACCCCTGACATCTGTCCCGGGGGAACCCCACGCGATGGATTTCGCGTTGAAGTCCCCCATTACGATGGCGTGGGATGGCATCATTCGTCGAACCGAGGTCCCGAGGCGGTCCAGGAAGTCCTCAAACTCCGGTAGGCTCCTGTTTGGGGAGAAATAAACTCCGAAAAGAATTATGTCCCCCCAGGTGGCCGCAACAAATCCTCGACTTCTCTCTCTAATGGAAAGTGGCGCCGAGGAACTGATAATAGCGACAGAGCCGTCCATGTCACCTACCCAGTCAGGGCGAACTGGGATGTAATACGGCTCCGCCACTACGGCCACACCAATCGAGCGCTCCGCCATAGTCTGTAGAACCAAGTCCTGCGCTCCGGCGCAGTGGTTCAAGTTCGCCTGAAGGAGAGAATGATTTCGGACCGGGTCCATAATTAGTCCGTAACCATTATCACCCCCTGCGACGGCTCTTCCGATCGCCCTGCGACGGAAGTGGTCGAACCCCTGGTAGATCGGGCTGGTGGCTTACAGTCCTTTCTACCGGCGGCGTGGTTGGCCGGTCGCCCTGCTGCCGCGCACAGTAAACAATGTGGGTCGGCAGAGCACGCGGATGCCAGATGCCCCGGCTCACCACAGCGAAAGCAGTGCTTGCTCAGGTCGACGCCTGAGTCGCACTTCCGGCATACATGACCCAACCCCCAGCACATGTAGCACCTCATGGGCCGAGCGTCCAAAACCACGACCCTGGCAGAGCTCCAACCCACCAGGAGCCGGCCGGCGTCGGCCAGGTGCTTGGCCACTGCGACGGGGCACTGGGTCCAGACAGAGCTGGCGCCTCCTGGGCCAGGTCGGATTGGGCCGACTCGGACCGCATCGGGAGAGCAGCCAGTCTTACGTGCGATCGCGTCCTGCACGTCCTGCCCAGTCACAGAGTCGTCAAGGCCCGAGATGCGCAGTTCAGCGCACTTCGTCGGCCTGGAGACCCTGACCTCCTCTGCGAAGACCGCTCGCAGTTTCTCTGCGACACGGTCTGCCCCCGCAGTGCCTTGGGCCCCTGGGAACTCAAGCATGCGGGCTCCGGTTAGAGCCTGTCGGAACCTGACATCTGTTATGCCTAGTTCCTCCAGGTTCACGGCTTGCCTAGCCTTGGTGAGGACAGCCGCGTACGTGACGCCCCTCTCCACTGCTTCCGGTTGCAGGGTGAGCACCACCGCAGCGGACCTTGGCGCACGGAGCCCGCGCTTGGCGTTCTTGCCCCTCTTGGGCCTGGACCGCTTGTTTCCCTGAGCGGCAGGGGCCGCCGCACTCTTTTGGGGTAAGGAAGGAGAAGAACCTTCGTTCTTCTTCTTCTTCCTCCTATTCCTCTTCCTCCTCACCACGGTCTGCCAGCCCTCACTGGCAGACGCCGATGGTTCTGCATCAAGGGCTCGCGTGGTGGCTGTTGGGACGGACCCACTCGGAGGAGCTTCCCTCTGCGTCTCAGGCACTCGAGAAGCCACCTGAGCAGCTACGGAAGGCTGCCTATCGCCCGCACCGCCAGCGCCGCTAGCAGCAGCAGCCGCATTTCTGCGATCGGCTGCCAGCGGCGGACGAATGGTCCTCGCGGGCAGGAGGCGGTCCTCGATGCCTGCAAACCGGGCATCCATCATTTTCCCGATCTGGGAAACGATGGCATGCACCTGCATCTCGCTCATAGGTGGCCCCTGCTCGTGGGACTTTTCAGGAGCAGAGGAACACCTGAAATCTTGGGGCTCCGACTGCGGCAGACCTTCGGGTCGCACCCGGAGACCCACGACCTCCTCCCGAAGAGCCACCATCTCTTGACGGAGGGCATCGACCTCCTTTCGCAGTCGGTCGTTCAGCAGGTGGAGCCGTCGGGTCTCCTCACTGGAGCTCCTGCTGGCGAGGCCCTCTATGGCCAGTCTGACCCGCTCCGCTGCCTCTCTGATGGCTCGCTGACTCGTGCCCTTTAAGTTTTTGGACTTCCGAGTCGTGTCCAAAACCACCTCGATGTCCATTAGAGCTCTTTTTTCGAGTTCCTCTGCAGAGGCAGAGGAACTCTGCCCTATAAGTGAACACTCAGCACTGACGGGCGCCTCTGCACTCTCCTCTACAGCCGTGTTGACGGCCATTTGGCATGCCGGTGACACGCTTCGGCAGTCCGACTCACTCTCCTCAGACAGTGAACCACATGGGGTGCCGGTTCGGAGGAACCGACCCCTCCCATCTCGGGCTGGTCTCCGCCCTCTGCTGGTCGCCGCCTTGGAAGGTACCTTCCGAGGTGGCAACATCTCCTCGTTCTCATGAGGCCGCTTGAGAGGTCCCGGTAGTGTGAGCGTTTCGGGAACACGACCCGACAACTCAGCACCAAGGCGACCCGGACCTCGCTGGCCACCTACCTCTAACATAGTGGTGTCACTTGACAACGCTCCGTCCACTATTCTATTCGCTGTGTTGTCGGACTCCGACAACACATTCATCCTCTCAAGAACCACGCGTGGTTCTGCTGGAGCCACTGCTCCCGCTCTTTGTGACGCAGCACCAAAGTCTGCCACTGCGTCCGCCTTCTCCACCAACGTATTTTGTTTTTTATTTTTTAAATCTTCCATTCTGTTCCCACGAGTAGTAAAGGAATTATTCGTCCACCTAGGCAGAGCCTTTTACCTAGGTAAGCCCAATACTGTAGGGTGCGGCAGGTGCCCTACAGGGGAGGCGCTAATGACTGGACACCCTCCAGCCATTCATCCTCTCGCCGCGCCTCAAAACTTAGGATTAGGTGGTTTTTTATCTTAGAGGTATCCTTCCTCTGGGCCAGGCAGTTAAGCCAAGCCCCCGACGGCGGCATTAGACATGCCTCCGTTCGCTGTCCGGCCAACCCGGCTCAGCGAACCCGCCGAAAGTTCTCCCTTCTAAGATTGCTCCTAGAGGAGAGACAACAAATGCCACGTCGGTGCGCCTGCACCTCAGCAGCATGGTCACGTCCTCCGCTGTGCCCTCTGCTTTTCAGAGGGTCACGCGGAAGAACGCCCCGTTGGTCCAGATTGGACCCCTCCCCAGAATATTAGCCACGATAGTAACATTCCCCGAGGAATAAGAATTTCTTCTCATTCCTCGAGGAAGGATACTACCGCGCCCAGGGTGCACCGGCCCAGCAGCTGCTCTTCCCTCCAGACGTATCGAGAGGGACCAGCAGCTACAAGGCACACGTGGAGGAATTCTGACGCACCCCAAACCTAACCTAACCTAACCCGTTGATATCTTCGTTTCCTGACGTGCGATTTTGAAGCTGTTTTCAGCATTTTTAGACCTTACTAGGCCTCCGCCTACGTTTTGACCATATCGCACTCACCTGCACGCGCCTGTAAAAAACTTCCCTTACAACCCTTGGAAATTTTTTGAATTTTCATACAAAATCATCAAAATTTAGTCTTTTTCCAAATTCTATTTCAAAAGTAACGTTAGAATATAGTTTCAATAGCACTCACCCTTCATCCCTGCTTTCTGGTCCGCGTTCCGTGAGCCGGTCTTCAGGTTGGGGGTTGAAAACCAAAATTTTTTGTTTCTAAAACTGGTTTTTTGACCAAAAGTCCAAATTTTTGTTCGGCACCCACCCCGTTTTATTTCGTAGATCGCTAGCCCGCGCGGAGACGCGTCTCTGGACACCCCTCACGCCCGGCTAGCTCAAATAAAACTTGTTGATTTTTATAAATAATCGTTTTTTCTATTAGTCTCTGTATACACCAAAATCTACCTTAGGAAGTTAGTTTTAAACAGAAACGTTGATATCTTCGTTTCCTGACGTGCGATTTTGAAGCTGTTTTCAGCATTTTTAGACCTTACTAGGCCTCCGCCTACGTTTTGACCATATCGCACTCACCTGCACGCGCCTGTAAAAAACTTCCCTTACAACCCTTGGAAATTTTTTGAATTTTCATACAAAATCATCAAAATTTAGTCTTTTTCCAAATTCTATTTCAAAAGTAACGTTAGAATATAGTTTCAATAGCACTCACCCTTCATCCCTGCTTTCTGGTCCGCGTTCCGTGAGCCGGTCTTCAGGTTGGGGGTTGAAAACCAAAATTTTTTGTTTCTAAAACTGGTTTTTTGACCAAAAGTCCAAATTTTTGTTCGGCACCCACCCCGTTTTATTTCGTAGATCGCTAGCCCGCGCGGAGACGCGTCTCTGGACACCCCTCACGCCCGGCTAGCTCAAATAAAACTTGTTGATTTTTATAAATAATCGTTTTTTCTATTAGTCTCTGTATACACCAAAATCTACCTTAGGAAGTTAGTTTTAAACAGAAACGTTGATATCTTCGTTTCCTGACGTGCGATTTTGAAGCTGTTTTCAGCATTTTTAGACCTTACTAGGCCTCCGCCTACGTTTTGACCATATCGCACTCACCTGCACGCGCCTGTAAAAAACTTCCCTTACAACCCTTGGAAATTTTTTGAATTTTCATACAAAATCATCAAAATTTAGTCTTTTTCCAAATTCTATTTCAAAAGTAACGTTAGAATATAGTTTCAATAGCACTCACCCTTCATCCCTGCTTTCTGGTCCGCGTTCCGTGAGCCGGTCTTCAGGTTGGGGGTTGAAAACCAAAATTTTTTGTTTCTAAAACTGGTTTTTTGACCAAAAGTCCAAATTTTTGTTCGGCACCCACCCCGTTTTATTTCGTAGATCGCTAGCCCGCGCGGAGACGCGTCTCTGGACACCCCTCACGCCCGGCTAGCTCAAATAAAACTTGTTGATTTTTATAAATAATCGTTTTTTCTATTAGTCTCTGTATACACCAAAATCTACCTTAGGAAGTTAGTTTTAAACAGAAACGTTGATATCGTCGTTTCCTGACGTGCGATTTTGAAGCTGTTTTCAGCATTTTTAGACCTTACTAGGCCTCCGCCTACGTTTTGACCATATCGCACTCACCTGCACGCGCCTGTAAAAAACTTCCCTTACAACCCTTGGAAATTTTTTGAATTTTCATACAAAATCATCAAAATTTAGTCTTTTTCCAAATTCTATTTCAAAAGTAACGTTAGAATATAGTTTCAATAGCACTCACCCTTCATCCCTGCTTTCTGGTTCGCGTTCCGTGAGCCGGTCTTCAGGTTGGGGGTTGAAAACCAAAATTTTTTGTTTCTAAAACTGGTTTTTTGACCAAAAGTCCAAATTTTTGTTCGGCACCCACCCCGTTTTATTTCGTAGATCGCTAGCCCGCGCGGAGACGCGTCTCTGGACACCCCTCACGCCCGGCTAGCTCAAATAAAACTTGTTGATTTTTATAAATAATCGTTTTTTCTATTAGTCTCTGTATACACCAAAATCTACCTTAGGAAGTTAGTTTTAAACAGAAACGTTGATATCTTCGTTTCCTGACGTGCGATTTTGAAGCTGTTTTCAGCATTTTTAGACCTTACTAGGCCTCCGCCTACGTTTTGACCATATCGCACTCACCTGCACGCGCCTGTAAAAAACTTCCCTTACAACCCTTGGAAATTTTTTGAATTTTCATACAAAATCATCAAAATTTAGTCTTTTTCCAAATTCTATTTCAAAAGTAACGTTAGAATATAGTTTCAATAGCACTCACCCTTCATCCCTGCTTTCTGGTCCGCGTTCCGTGAGCCGGTCTTCAGGTTGGGGGTTGAAAACCAAAATTTTTTGTTTCTAAAACTGGTTTTTTGACCAAAAGTCCAAATTTTTGTTCGGCACCCACCCCGTTTTATTTCGTAGATCGCTAGCCCGCGCGGAGACGCGTCTCTGGACACCCCTCACGCCCGGCTAGCTCAAATAAAACTTGTTGATTTTTATAAATAATCGTTTTTTCTATTAGTCTCTGTATACACCAAAATCTACCTTAGGAAGTTAGTTTTAAACAGAAACGTTGATATCTTCGTTTCCTGACGTGCGATTTTGAAGCTGTTTTCAGCATTTTTAGACCTTACTAGGCCTCCGCCTACGTTTTGACCATATCGCACTCACCTGCACGCGCCTGTAAAAAACTTCCCTTACAACCCTTGGAAATTTTTTGAATTTTCATACAAAATCATCAAAATTTAGTCTTTTTCCAAATTCTATTTCAAAAGTAACGTTAGATTATAGATTCAATAGTACTCACCCTTCATCCCTGCTTTCTGGTCCGCGTTCCGTGAGCCGATCTTCGGTTTGGGGGTTGAAAACCAAAATTTTTTGTTTCAAAAACTGGTTTTTTGACCAAAAGTCCAAATTTTTGTTCGGCACCCACCCCGTTTTATTTCGCACATCGCTAGCCCGCGCGGAGACGCGTCTCTGGACACCCCTCACGCCCGGCTAGCTCAAATAAAACTTGTTGTTTTTTATAAAAAATCGTTTTTTCTATTAGTCTCTGTATATACCAAAATCTACCTTAGGAAGTTAGTTTTGGGGTGCGATGTCAGAAGTCCTCCACGTGTGCCTGGCGGCTGCTGGTCCCTCTAGATACGTCTGCAGGGAAGAGCAGTTGCTGGGCCGGTGCACCCTGGGCGCGGCGGTATCCTTCCCCGGGGAATGAGGGGAAATGAGAATTTTCTCTTATCCCTCGGGGAGTGTTACTGCCGCGGCTAATTATTCTGACATGGGTGGGGTCCAATATGGACCAAAGGTGCGTTCCTCTGCGTGACCCTCTGAAAAGCAGAGGGCATAGCAGAGGAGTGAGGGCGGGCTCGGTGTGCACTTACCCTGCCTCCGAGCAGACAGAGAAGGATGCGTCCTCCTCTGTCACCGTCGATATCGTAATCCCACCATCGAAGTGCCGTGGATCACGTCTCGCGACTTCGATAGGGACCGAGGGTCTTGGCTTAACCGCCCGGACCGCGAAGTAGAAAACTTCTATAAAAAGTTACCCCGAATCCCAAGTGGCGGCGCACCGCGAGGGGATGTATGGCTGACGGGTGTTCCCATGGAACAAATCAGTCGCTAGTGCTCACCCTCGCCAGGGTAACTGCAGGCCCCCTGGCGAGTAATAAATATCAAAATCTGCTTATCTGGGTACAGGGGTCTCTGCCCAGATGGACTTTTATTTCCCCCATTCTCGTGGGTTCAATATGGATAAAGTAATTCAAAAAACCAACACCGCCGGAAACGGCAACGAAGAGGAGAGGAGGGATGCGGGGTCGGAGTCCGACATCGCATCCAGTGATGTAAGCGCGGGAGGCTCAGAGAGCTCCCGGCGCGTGGGGGCCGGGACTGCTTTGGAGAACAGCAAGTTCTTCCGCAAGCGGTCCAGGCGGGATGGCGACCGGGGGTCGTCATCCGGTGAAGAGGAGGCCTCGGTCCGTAAGATCCCCACCAGCAAGCGTGGTGGGATCCGGGGCAAGGGGAGGGGGCTTTCTGCCACCGTGAGGTCCGAGGAGGGGTCGGCAAAGCTGGCCGAGGAGGGGCGCCCCCCGGGCAATACTGCCCCCCCGTCTGCCGACGAGGCAGGTGCGCCTGGCGGCTCCGAGGTGGAGCGTAAGGCCAGGTTCGCGAAGGAGGTAGAGGCCGCGATAAGGGGAGTGGCCCTGAAGATGAAGACTTCATCAAAACTCAGGGCCATACCCGCGGCTTCTGCCTCCATCATGGCGGCAGCAGAGGCCAACTTTGCTGGGCCTCCTCCCCCTTCATCAGGGGGAGATGAACTGGCTAAACTGCGGGAGGAGGTAGCCCGCCTGACGGCCGCCACGGAGCGTCTCCAACAGGAGAATGCGAAGCTCCAAGCAGACCTGGCCAGTCTGCGTGAGCCCAGCACCCGCGTGGCGGCTCAAAAGGCGGGCAAGCAGCAGCAGCGGCAAAGCCAGCCGGTGCCGGTAGAGAACCAGGTCTTGAACCTGGTTCGGCAGGAGCTGGCTTCCTTCCAGGCGCGGTTCTCCGTCCTGGAGGGAATTGTTTTGCGCCCCTCCCTGGGTGCGAGCAGGGTGGCTGCGATCCCGGGCCCGGTTGCGGTGTCGTACGCGGCTGCTGCGGCTGCCGCGCCCGGATCGAGGCCGTCCGGTCGGCCCTCCGGCAGGGCTGTGGTGCCCCCCCCCGAAAAGCCGGCTCCGGCGAAACCGGCGCCGACAAAAAGGGGGGGCAAAAAGAAGGGCAAGGCGGCTGCACAGGCGGGTACTGTGCCGGTGCCAGTGCCAGCGGCGAGTAGGCCAGCGCCTGCGGCACGTCAGCCGCCGCCGCCGCCGCCGCCCCCCCAGCTCCCTATACCTCCCTCGGCCGAAGCCGGATGGCAGGTGGTCGGGGAGAAACAGAGGGGGCGAAAGGCGGCCAAAAAGGCCCGAGATCAGGAGCGGCAGCGCCAGCACAGGGCGCGAAAGGTCGCGGCTAGGCTCCGCGCCCCGAGGACCGCAGCTGTAGTGATAACACTACAGCCGGATGCGGAGAAGCGGGGCGTGTCCTACCGCGACTTGCTGGCGCAGGCTAAAGAGGCGGTGGATCTCGGGGAGCTCGGGATCACCGGGGGCCTCCGACTGCGAGTCACCGCAACGGGGGCGAGGATGTTGGAGATCCCCGGCGAAGCCAGTGGCTCGTCCGCTGATGCTCTGGCTGAGAAGCTCAGGGCGTCCCTAAACGCGGACGAGGCCCGAGTGTCCAGGCCCGTTAGATGCGCAGACCTGCGCATCCTGGGTCTGGACGACTCGGTGACCGAGGAGGAGGTGGTGGCCGCCGTCGCCAGGTCTGGAGGGTGCTCTGCGGAGCAGGTCAGGGCAGGCGCCCTTCGTCCGGACCCCTCGGGTATGCTGACCGTTATGGTTAGCTGCCCTGTGACGGCGGCGAAGACAATTGTGGAGGGCCGAAGGCTACTCGTGGGCTGGGTTTCAGCGCAGGTTAAGCTGCTGGAGCCCAGACCTCTGAGGTGCTATCGCTGCCACGTGGGGCACCACGTGTCAGTACGATGCGCCTCGGAGGTTGATCGCAGCGGCCTCTGCTTCCGCTGCAGTCAGCCCGGTCATGTGTCCGCGACTTGCTGCGGGACGCCGCACTGCGCTGCATGTGCGGCGGCTGGCAAGCCGGCCGACCACCGGGCTGGGAGCAAGGCCTGCGTTCCTCCCACCAAGGCCTCCAGAGGCAAGGGAAGGCCCCCCGCCGCCACCGCCACCGTCGCCACCGCCTCAGCCGCCGCCACTGTCACCGCCGCTGCCGCCACCACCGCCGTCGCTGCTCCTTCCGCAGCGGGGCCCTCACAGGGGGCCCGAGAGGAGACCGTAATGGAGTGCCAATAACGGCCCCATTACGGCTCCTTCAGGCGAACATCAACCACTGCGCCTGCGCTCAGGATCTGTTGCTCCAGAGCATGGCGCAGTGGTCGATTAATGTCGCCGTGGTCGCTGAGCCCTACTTTGTCCCGCCCAGGGACGACTGGGTGGAGGACCTTAGTGGCTCAGTGGCCATAATTTCGTCGGCCGCCGCCGGTACCCCGACCCATGAGAGTGTCAGGAAGGGTCAGGGGTGCGTAGCAGCACGGTTCGGGGAGATCGTTGTAGCGGGTGTCTACTTCTCCCCGAGCCATACTCTCGCCGAGTTCCACAACTCCCTCAGGTAGTTGAGTGTCGTCATCGGAAGCCATTCCCTCCCCGTGCTTGTGCTCGGGGACTTCAATGCCAAGAACTTGGCTTGGGGTTCTCGTTGCACAGACGTGCGGGGCAGGATGGTGGAGGACTGGGCTCTGGAGGCAGGCCTGGTCGTCCTTAATAGGGGTTCTGTCCCAACGTGTGTGCGGATGCGGGGTGAGTCGGTGGTGGACATCACGTTCGCTAGCCCCGCTTTGTCACCGCGTGTCGTTGACTGGCGCGTCATGGAGGGGGTGGAGACCTATTCCGACCACCGGTACATCCGGTTCGACGTCTCCGCCCAGACCCCAAGCGCGCCGGTCCTACAGACCCCGAGTGGTCCGCGATGGGCGCTGAAGCAGCTGGACCGGGAGCTCCTCCTGGAAGCCTCGATCGTGCAGGCCTGGGTGACATCACCGGTCAGGCCTGCCGACGTGAACAATGAGGCGGGTTGGTTCCAGGAGGCCATGTCCGATATATGTGACGTGGCAATGCCCCGGGTTCGGTCAGAAAGCGCCCGGCGTCAGGTGTACTGGTGGTCGCGGGAGCTGGCGTCTCTGCGCGAGGCGTGCGTCGCCGCGCGACACCTGTACGCCAGGCATCGCAGGCTCCGCATTCGCCCTCCGAATGCGGCAGCCATTGAGGCGGAGCTGTATGAGGGATACAGAGCGGCGAAGACCGCCCTCCAAGAGGCTGTCCTGCGGGCCAAGGATATGGCCCGCGAGGAGATGCTGGAGACTCTCGACAGAGATCCGTGGGGGTGCCCTTATAAGATGGTGCGGGATAAACTCCGCACCAGGGCCCCTCCGCTGACGCAGAGTCTCCGGCCTGAGCTGGTGGAGGACGTGGTGAGCGCTCTGTTCCCTTCGCGAGAGGAGCACACTCCCCCGCCTATGGCTCCGCCGCTTGCGGTGCCGGAAGCGGACCACACTGAGGACGATGACGACATTCCAGAGGTGACTGGGGTAGACCTGAGAGTGGCGGTAGGCAGGCTTAAGGCCAAAACGGCCGCCCCAGGACCCGACGGCTTACCTGGCAAAGCCTGGGTCCTGGCCTTGCAGGCTCTCGGGCCCCGACTGGAGGGGCTCCTAAGCGCATGCTTGGAGAGAGGCCAGTTCCCGCTTCGTTGGAAGACGGGGAAGCTGGTCCTCATCCGGAAGCCGGGGCGCCCTGCGGACTCTCCGTCCGCATACCGGCCCATTGTGTTGCTCGACGAGGTGGGCAAACTCTTCGAAAGAGTTATTGCCAACCGCCTCGCCGGGCACCTGGCGGGGATTGGGCCGGATCTTGCGGAACACCAGTTCGGTTTCCGCAGGGGGCGCTCGACGGTGGACGCCATCATGCGCGTGAGAGCCCTCACGACGGGGGATGCGGTGTCCCGGGGTGGGGTGGTCTTGGCGGTGTCTCTCGACATCGCCAACGCCTTCAACTCCATGCCCTGGAGCTGCATTAGGGAGGCACTCCGGTATCACCGGGTGCCGACCTACCTTCGTCGTGTGGTCGGGGACTACCTGACGGACAGGTACGTCATCTACCCTGGTTGCAGCGGAGAGTGGAACCGGCGAGAGATGTCGTGCGGTGTTCCACAGGGATCGGTTCTGGGGCCGCCCTTGTGGAACATCGGTTACGACTGGGTGCTGCGCGCCGACCTCCCTGACGGCGTCAGCGTAGTTTGCTACGCTGACGACACGCTGGTGCTGGCGCAAGGGAGGTCGCACGAGGCGGCGGCCGAGCTGATGACTCGCGGGGTTGCGATAGTCGCGGAGAGGATCCGGCAATTGGGTCTCGAGGTGGCACTGCACAAGTCCGAGGCCATGTGCTTTCATGGGCCTCGGAATGCGCCACCGTCGGGATCCATGCTCACGGTGGGAGGGGTTCCCATCGGCGTCGAGCCGACGTTGAAGTACCTAGGTCTCGTCCTCGACAGCCGGTGGAACTTCGTGGAGCATTTCCGACGTTTGGCCCCCAAACTGGAACGGGCCGGGGCTGCCTTCAAGCGGCTCTTGCCCAACCTGGGGGGTCCAAACGCCTCCTGCCGGAGGCTCTACGCGGGGGTCGTGCGGTCCATGGCCCTTTACGGGGCCCCGGTGTGGGCGCGTTCTTTGAGGCGGCGAGCCGCCCACTATCTGAACGCGCCCCAAAGGCCGTAAGGCTAATCCGGGGGTACCGCAAGGCTAATCCGGGGGTACCGCACGATCTCCGGCGAGGCGGCGAGCCTCCTTGCCGGATTGCCGCCATGGGATCTGGAGGCGATAGTCCTCGCGCGCCTGCACGAGTGGCGCGTGGAGGCACTACGCCGGGGGGAAACTCCGCTGCCGCGGCAAATTGTCGCTCAGCGGACAGACTTCCGGCGTGATCTCATGGCGACATGGAGAGAGCGACTGTCGCAACCCCGTGCAGGGCACGCCACTATAATGGCGGTAAGTCCCCTCTTTGAGGAGTGGCTGGAGAGGCGCCACGGCGCCCTCACCTTCCGCCTGACGCAGGTCCTCACCGGACATGGTTGTTTCGGGAGGTTCCTGCACCTAATCGGGCGGGAGGAAACGCCCGGGTGTCACCACTGCGAGGATCGACCGGAGGACACGGTGGAGCACACTGTGCAGGTCTGCTCCGCTTGGGCGGAGCAACGCCGTGTCCTCGTAGCGGCGATTGGCGGCGGCGACCTCTCGCGTCCGGCCCTGGTTCAATCCATGGTCCGGAGCGAGACGGAATGGGACGCCGTCACCTCCTTCTGCGAAGCAGTCATGCTAGCGAAGGAGGTGGCGGGACGTGAGAGGGAGAGAACCTCACGTCCCAGCCGCCGCGGGAGACGCACCGGGCGTCGGGGGCCACCCCGTTTTATTTCGTACATCGCTAGCCCGCGCGGAGACGCGTCTCTGGACACCCCTCACGCCCGGCTAGCTCAAATAAAACTTGTAGTTTTTTATAAAAAATCGTGTTTTCTATTAGTCTCTGTATATACCAAAATCTACCTTAGGAAGTTAGTTTTAAACAGAAACGTTGATATCTTCGTTTCCTGACGTGCGATTTTGAAGCTGTTTTCAGCATTTTTAGACCTTACTAGGCCTCCGCCTACGTTTTGACCATATCGCACTCACCTGCACGCGCGTATAAAAAACTTCCCCTACAACCCTTGGAAATTTTTTGAATTTTCATACAAAATCATCAAAATTTAGTCTTTTTCCAAATTCTATTTCAAAAGTAACGTTAGATTATAGATTCAATAGTACTCACCCTTCATCCCTGCTTTCTGGTCCGCGTTCCGTGAGCCGGTCTTCAGGTTGGGGGTTGAAAACCAAAATTTTTTGTTTCAAAAACTGGTTTTTTGACCAAAAGTCCAAATTTTTGTTCAGCACCCACCCCGTTTTATTTCGGTAGTTAGTTAGTTAGGTAGTTAGATTCATGCCCCAGAAGAGCACCGAGGACTCCCTCTATGCACTAATGCAACATATACGCGGTAAGCTGATACAAAAGAAAATTATAGTTCTAATATCATTGGACATAGAGGGAGCCTTCGACAGTGCATGGTGGCCAGCGATAAGGGTCCGTCTGGCTGAGGAACAGTGTCCGGTAGGCTTGAGGAGGGTCATCGACAGCTATCTTGAAAACCGAAAGGTCAAGGTCAGGTACGCAGGTGAAGAGTGCTGTAAGGCCACAAATAAGGGCTGTGTCCAGGGTTCTATTGGGGGACCAATTTTCTGGAACCTCTTGCTGGACCCGCTCCTTAAGAGCTTGGAGGCTGGGGATGTCTATTGCCAGGCGTTTGCAGACGACGTTGTGCTGACTTTCGATGGTGACACTGCTCTGGAGATCGAGGGACGTGCCAATTCCGCTCTCGAACATGTTCGGGCGTGGGGTGTTCAAAACAAACTCAAATTTGCCCCGCATAAAACCAACGCTATGGTGATTACACGGAAACTAAAATATGACACCCCGCGCCTGAGCATGGGCGGGATCGACGTTGCCATGTCCAACGATATAAAAATCCTGGGTGTTACCATCGACAGACAGCTGACTTTTAACGCACACGTCGCAAATGTGTGCAGGAAGGCGATAGGCATCCACAAGCAGCTAACTAGGGCAGCAAAGACCAGTTGGGGGCTTCACCCTGAGGTCATCAGAATAATATATGTGGCCACCGTCGAACCAGTCATCCTGTACGCCGCCAGCGTATGGGCCCCGGCAGTAGACAAGCTGGGAATCCGGAAGCAGCTAGGAGCGGTTCAGCGTGGCATTGCGCAAAAACTGTGCAAAGGGTACCGGACGGTCTCCTTAAACTCCGCGCTAGTGCTGGCTGGGATACTACCTCTGGACCTGCGAGTCCGCGAAGCGGCATCGTTATACGAGGCCAGGAGAGGGGTGCCTCAGCTAGCACTTGGCGACAGGAGGGTCGAGCAGACCGCCTCGGCAATGGAGGCTCCACACCCTGCAGAGCGCGCTGAGCTCGAGCTCGTAAGCCTGGTAAACCAAGAGCAACTAGATGCACAGAACGAACTTGAGGTTCGTATCTTCACGGACGGGAGCAAGATTGGGGGCAAGGTTGGAGCGGCACTATCCCTATGGAGTGGTGACGCCGAAACCAAAGCTCTCAAGCTTGCTCTCCCACATTACTCCACCGTTTACCAGGCTGAGCTTCTGGCGATATGCGTCGCAACCAGGGAGATCCTGAAGCACAGTGCGCAGTCGTTTGGGATCTTCAGTGACTCTATGGCGGCCCTCCAAACGATTCAAAACTACAATCGTCACCACCCCCTAGCAGTAGAGACAAGGGCCAATCTTAGGTCCCTGTCGATCCAAAACAAGGCTGTTACCTTGTTTTGGATCAAAGCCCATGCGGGGTTGGAAGGAAATGAGAGGGCCGATGAACTTGCCAAGAGGGCCGCTGAAGGTTCCAAACGGAAGCCCGACTATGACCTGTGTCCGGTTTCGTACGTCAAGCGATGCATTCGAATGGCAACTCTTGACGTGTGGAACCGGAGATATGGCTCAGGAGAAACTGCTTCCGTGACCAAACTGTTTTTCCCGGATGCAGTGGCGGCGTACGGGATAGTCAGGAAGATTCAAATCAATAGCGTAACCACTCAGATCATGACGGGGCACGGTGGGTTCTCGGAATACTTGAATCGGTTCAAGTGCAAGGAGAGCCCATCGTGCATCTGCGATCCTGAGATTGCTGAAACGGTGCCACATGTATTATTCAGTTGTCCTGTCTTTGACAAGGAGCGGCTTGAGGCCGAGCACGTACTCGACACCAAAATTGATGCAAAAAGTATGTGGCTTATAATACAGGGTAAAAAGAGAGAGTTGTTTTTGGAGTATTGCGTCAAAATTTGTGAAAGGGTAATAAAAAGAAACAAAACTGCATAAGCAAAAATGTTTGCATAATATTGCACATAATATTAGGTCAAGCATTGAAAATAGAGGTCATAAATGTCTGAAAACGCCATTGCGATGTGGAGGGAAGGAGGGGTTAAGTAAATACCATGTCGTGTACTTGTCCATGAGTCAACTGGAGACTGAAGACCCCAGACTCCCTTTATTAGTGTAATATATACCTAGTCCGTGCGTGACATATATCATAATATAACTATGGACATAGCTTATCTACCTTAACTTAAACTAAGATCTAAACGTGACGAACGTGACACACCACATCACCCTTCCTAAAGTAAAAAAAAAAAAACTTAGTTACATTGTTTTTTTTTTTTCCTCATCTCTTTACATTTTTAAACTTACATTCTAAGTCTTACAGTATAACTTTGTCCTATTTTTATGTATTACATCTATCTTATTTTTATATTTAACTATTACATTTGGTGACTCGTCCTTTACAACTACAAATGGTCCATTATAAATACACTCCAACTTATTGCCTACTTCGTTTTTTATCAAAATCAAGTCACCTTCCTTATAAGTTATAGAATTAAGATTCTTATCATAACAATGTTTCCTTGATAACTTACTTGATACCAAATTTTCTTTTGCATCATTTTGAGCCCTTTGTAACCTGTATTTAAATTCTAAAGGATAATCATCAAAATTATACAAAGGTTCAACACTTTCACCTTGAAGACTACTTGGTAACCTACAAATTTTACCATAAACTAATTCATAAGGCGTATACTTAGTCACAGTATTAACTGTTGTGTTATAAGAAAAACACCAATATGGAATCCAAGAACTCCACGATGATGGATTATTATCTGTTTGTATCCTTAAATAAGCACCTAAAGTTTTATGAACGTTTTCCAAAGACCCTATACTTTCATGATGATATGACGTTGATAAGATTTTATTGATGCCCAAGACATTACATAGCTCTACCATTACTTTCGAAATGAACTCAGAACCCCTATCCGTAGCAATTGTTCCCGGTATCCCATATCTCAACACAAAATTTTCTGCCAACGCTTTTGCTACCTCATTTGCGGATTTATTTTTTAGTGGATAAGCCTCCACAAACTTCGTAAGTTCACATTGAAGAGTTAATATGTAAACATTACCATTTTCGTCCCTATCAAGTGGCCCCACTATATCTAAATAAATCTTTTCAAAAGATGAAGATGCAGTGGTAGTAACTGTCATTGGTTCTTTAGTATGTTTGGAAAACTTTTGTTTTTTACACTTATCACATTTACCAACGTACTCCGCTACATCTTTCTCAATTGACGGCCAATAATAATATTTCTTTATATTATTCACCATCCTGCGTATTCCTGAATGACCACTCGTAGGTAAAATATGAAAATCATTTAAAACAATTCTCTTCTCATCTGCCCCTTCTATTTTCCGTACACCCTTCACTACACATATTCTAAAATCTCCACATATCGAATTACTATTTTCCTTCAAATATTTGGCCATTTTTGTAATAAACTTAACGTTATAACGATTTTTCAAAATAATAACTTCTTTTATGCCCTTTTCAATACAAAAAGTGACTATGTCTCTCGACAACTCGTCTCGCGATGATGCCGATAAAGATTCATAGTTTACGTAAATACTCGAGTTTTCTGGCACATACATTAAATTGCGCGACTTTGAAAATATTTTTTCACCATTAGTGTTACGTAACATCTTCTCCCACTCATTCAAACATATCTCAATGTCATTTCCTTGTTTTTTAAGAACTTCCACGATCCTAGGGTGATCAGTCCTAGATACCACAGGGTCCGTATCACAAACATTTGGTTCTTCCAACTGTTTGTACTGCGCTCTCGTCATTACGGATATAGTTTTTTCACGCATGGTTTTCAAATCTTCACTTGAAATTACTATCCTAGAAAGTGCATCAGCTAATACATTTTCTTTCCCCTTAATATACTCGACCTCAAAGTCATACTCTTCTAAACATAAACAAAACTTAGTTAACCTACTTGATGGATCTGTCATGTTAAACAAGTATAATAGTGGCCGGTGATCCGTTTTTACAACGAACCTCCGTCCATACAAATACGGTCTAAAATATTTAACTGACCATACTATAGCCAATAACTCCTTCTCTATAATAGGATAATTTAACTCACTTTTCCCCAAAGACCTACTAGCGTATGCAACGGGTTTACCGTTCCCATTACACAAAACACTTCCTACCGCATAACCCGAACTATCGGTTTGCAATATAAACGTGTTGTCTTCAGAAAAATTTGGATAATCCAACACTGGTGGATTCATTAACGCTTCCTTAAGCAACAAAAACGACCTCTCACATTCATCGGTCCAACTAAACACTACATCCCTCTTACATAGCTTATTCATAGGTATCACTATACTAGCAAAATTTGGTATGAATTTCCTATAATAATTTGCAAACGCCACAAACCGCTTTACTTCATCAACTGCCGATGGACGCGGATATTTCTTTATGGCTTCTACCTTTTCAGGATCTGGTGAAATACCTTCCGCTGAAATTACGTGTCCTAAATAAAGTATTTGTTTTTTCATAAATTCACATTTGGATGGATTCAGTTTAAGATTGACCTTTCTCAGGCGAGAAAACACTGACATAAGGTTTCGGTTGTGCTCATCCAAATTCCGCCCGAAAATAATTAAATCATCCAAATATATCAAACACTTGTCATAATTTAATCCTGACATGGCTACAGTCATTAACCTGCTAAAAGAACTTGGACTTATCTTTAACCCCATTGGTAATCTACACATCTGATATTGCCCTTTATCTGTCGTGAAAGCTGTGTATTTCCTACTACTTTCATCTAAAGCACACTGATAATATGATTGTGATAGATCACAGTGGCTAAAGTAAACTGTACCCGACAATGAATCCAAGATTTCATTAATATTTGGCAAAGGGAATTTATCATCCTGTATCTTTTCATTTAACTGCCTGTAGTCTATTACTACACGCCATTTTTTCTCCCCATCACGATCCGCCTTCTTGGGTACAACCAAAACAGGACTAGACCACTCACTAACCGCCTCCTCAATAATATTAATACCCAGCATCTCCTGCACTTGCCTATCAACCTCCTTTTTCTGTACATAAGGTATTCTATACTGTTTCCTGTAAACTGGAGTAACATTATCTTTCAAACGTATTGACTGCGCATACACATTCGTGACATCCAATTTATCTCCCGGAATATAAAAAATATCTGGATATTTTGCACATATTTGCTCAACTGACAACCGTTCCTCGGCATTCAAATAATCAAGATTAAGCAAAGAAAATATTTTCTTAACACGTTCAACACTTACTTCTGTTTCCGCAAAACTACAACAATTAAAATCACTTAACGGATAGACTTCTACATCGGACATACTACACACAACTTCCTCCGTGGTTGTGTTTAAAATCCTAATGGGCATCATCCCATTCTTAGGTCTAGCTACTACATTTGCTAAGAAAACCCCTTCGCGCAACTCTTTCCTAAACACTACACAATCTTCTGCTCTATTAACGGGCAAATACTTAACCATTTCACAACGCGGAGAAATAGTTAAAGAATAATTATAGGATTTAAGTGGCATCGAAACCGTCTGCTGCTCACGGTTCTTTAGAGATAACCTGTTCCCCGAAAAGTCTATAATACCACTATACGCCTGCAAGAAATCCTGGCCTAATATGCCAACTGACCTACATGGCAAATCATTGAATATATAAAACTTATGCACGAACGAACATTGTTCGTATTCCAACGTCAAATATACATAACCTATAGCCCGTAAACTACCCCCTACACCATTAATCACTAATTCTTCCTTAACTACTTTACAGCACAAAGCATTATCCCTCAAGAAATTACTTTTTATTGCCGATATCGACGCACCCGTATCGACTAACCATTCCGAATCCACATTATTTGCTAGAAAATTCACCCAGTTAACACTATTGCAAGCTAAAATATGCTTAGCCTCGAAAAAACTGCGTTTCATTCAATTGTCTGCCTTCGCTACTTCGTGACATTGACACTGCACTTGAGTCAGCATCGCCCCGCACGTGCTCTAGACACGCTACGCGCTGTCGACCTTGCTGAGTCTGCCGTCCACGATGAGTACTATTGCTATGACCGCGCATTCCACTACTATACCTTACGTTTCCATTTCGGTACGTACGCCCAACAGCTGTTTTTTGCTGCGCGTATCCATTACCTACAGCGTGCCGCCTATAGTTATTTCCACGACCCCTATTTCCCGTAGAAAAACTACCACCCGCGGACCACCGCTGGAACGTCATGACTTGACCCGACGAAGCACAATTTTCGTCTTCCGCTACCCTGATAGCATCTTTCAAACAAGTCAAGTTCCGTGCCGTAATAATTGTACCAAGACGCTGATTACGAAGTCCGTCAGCAAACTTTTTAACCGCATACTTCTCATTTAAAGGCCGCAAAATTTTATAAGCTTCCGAATTTTCCCCGGCTTGAGAAATAGTCAAATCTACCATTAACTTCTCTATCTCTGCCCCGAAATCCGTGACCAGGGACGGTTACCGTTACCAAACAAATACCGGTAAAATTACCGAAACATTAACGTTATGCTACGTTAAATATTAACGTTAAACATAACGTTAATTTATAGGATTTACCGGTATTTAAGTAACGTTACTAATAACGTTAATTCACTAAAAACTAACAATATCTGGCGCGACGTTGCCAAACCGAACGCGCGCCGCGCGTCTTTTCGTTCGGCTCTGCTAATCAGAGCGGCAACAGCTAGAATTTTACAACGATCGGACAGATACCTACGAAAACGCGACAAATTGCTCGCGCTTACGCTTATAGTCCAGTACCAGTACGTCATAAAACAACGCGTAAGCCAAATTAGATTTGTTTTGTTGTTCTTTTATTATAATTAGTTGTTTGTTTAAAAAATGTTATTATGGGCCAAAAGAAGTGCAACAGAGTTTGTCAGTATTTCAAAAGTTTTAAAGAAAACATCTACTTGCACATTGTGCAATAAAACATTAAACGTAAGTACACACGGCTACACATCAAGTTATACATTTCCAGTATAAGCTGACCTCGCATTGTACGGAAATCCTATAAAATGCGAGATCAGCATAAACTGGAAATGTATAGCTTGATTTGTAGCCGTGTGTACCTACTCGCCTTTTTACTTAAACTATATCATTCTAATTATGTATATTAATCTTTAAAATATTTATTTCGACCATAAAAGTCCCATTGAGTGCTTTTGAGTACTGTATAGTTCTGTTCAAACTTTATGGAGGCTCGGAAAATCGGAACACCGATTAGGTTCGGAAGTGCGCTGCGACTGCGAATAAGCGAGTGACTGTCAAGCAAGTAAGATGAATAAGAGGATGCGTCCGCTGCGCCCGCGCCCCGCTGATACCTAAAAGTGTATTCTGTGCAGCTTTACGTTAGATGTTGATGATGGGACTTTTATGTTTTTTTTTTGTAATCATTATTATAGTCGACCACATGTCCCTGGATACTCGTTCATTACGAAAATATTTAAAAGACAAATTGTAGAGGTCAAATTATAGGCAGCTACGTGTTGTCGACTGTAATAATGATAGGTACCTAACAGTAATATGAGTGGGTTTTTTATTAGTTATTACCTTCGTAAAATAGGTACCAATACCCATATTTTATATTTGGTCAGGTTTTTTTAACCAGTCATTAAACTTATTAAAGAAATTATAGTTTTTTTAGTTACTTAATTCTACTACCAAAGTTTTTGATTGTATTGTATGGTATAGCGGGCTGGTGTCCAAAACTCCACGTCCAAGCGTGTATTTTGCGTACGGGTGGGAAATCTATTCGATCCACCCTAACTCCTCGAGAAAGGCCAGCAGCGCCTTGATGTTGCTGGTAATCTCGCGGAGAAAAAGTTTTTGATTACTGGGAAACCAAAAAACACAAGTTTCATGATTTATATGGGTTAAGTCAGGTTGTGTTGGTTGCCCCGGCCGGCCTCACAAGTCAGTGTAGAGAGGCTATTTTTATCTTTAAAATTTGTAGTGTCTAGGTACAGATACAATTTAAAATAAGATTTAATTGAAAATATTGTATTAATTCGAAACAATGCGTTATACAGTAAGAACAAATTGTGATCCTTCACTATTTTTTTTACCGTATTACGCATTGTGTAACCTGAAATCGAGAAAAAAATATTAGGTTTTTTCTTTGTCTAGATTTAGTGCTGAGTATTGCTAAAGTTTTTCTGTTATAAAACTTATAAACAAATGTTATTTTTCTGTAGCTATAGTCTGCGCGCGAGCTGCGAGGAATCGGTGGCTGGCTTACTTAAATCATCGGTGATTTTACCTTTACATAATGATTTCATAATTTTGCACTCCGCGCGAACTAAATTATAAAATCATTCTATGAGGGTATTATGTACTTGAAATAAAACCACCGATCATTTAAGTACTTAAGCCACCTATTCCTCTGAGCTTGCGCACGGACTCTAAGGTCCGTAATACAAAAAAAAAAAAAAAAATTCTTTAGTAAGTTTTAAGTAAAAAGTAAAGTTAATAGTAGGTAGTAACAGTTACTACCTACTATTAACTTTTACTTTTTTTTTTACTTTTTTTTGTTTTTTTTTGTGTTTTACAAAATTAGAAAGAAAATTAAACTTATTAAAGAAATTATAGTTTTTTTTATATGTCCTTGTATTATTAGGTATAAAGAGAGGGAAAACCAAAATGTGCCCAGCACACAGCGACTGGGTTATTTATTAGTTATTGCGTTAGGAAATGAAACTAAATTATATACATGGCAATTATTTATTATTATTATAAACGTGTCTAGAAAAAAAAAGTCCTTTGGGAAATATTTAGTTTGAGTGTCAAATTATATTTCCGTCTCACGGCTGCCAAAATGTGATGATTTTTGCATAAACATTAGGCAGAATGCAGGGCCTTATGTCTTCTAAACTTGACTCCACTAATTTAGCAAAATGGTAGTTCATATTTTTGGGGTCGACTTTCGTTTGGGTACATGCTTTGCTGTTTTCGTATGTGTTCCCTGTCATTACCAGGAATTACCGCTGCTGTTTGGCTGGATTTTTCAGCACGTCCTCCGAGATTTTGATTCTTCGTTGGCCTTGCTAAAATTGATGGGGACATAACATCTCAATCATCGTCGAGATTTCGAGAAGGCTCGGGGAGACAGTGCGTCTGCGTAACCGTTAACCATCTGCAAAGAAAAAATACAAAACTTATTTTATTACTTTTATTAGTACCTACACATTTGTAGCTGCTACCGCCTCGAGGAATGAGCCATTCGGGGCCATTCCAAATGGCTGCGCAATGGCCAACGTTTCTTTTATACGTCTATGTGCGCCTCATGCGCCAGCCATTCGCAGCCATTCGGAATGGCCGCGAATGGCCCATTCCTCGAGTAGCGGTAGCTACTAGCTACCTACTAACTACATATTAATTTTAAAAACATAAATAATAATGTGTTTTTACTCGTGTCTTCTCGAGTGATAAAAAAACGGAATTTGTTTAAATTAGATTAAAACCCTGTAGGTACCTACATATTTAAAACTTTACATGTAAATACCAAAATACTTACCGTTACTCCTGCCATTTCACAATTTGTTGATACACCCACCAATCACTAATTCACTAGGTAATTCATACACGCGCAACTAGAGTTAGTGCGAGCGCGAGCGCGACCAACATCGTTAGAAAGAGATTGGCGTATAAATTATCGGTATAAGTATCGTTACTTTTACCGATACCAATTTTAGTTATTAGGTAACGTTAACGGACTTACGGGTATCGTTATTCATATCGTTACTTTTTTATCGTTATCATAACGGTATTTGGTAACGTTATAAAAAAAGTAACGGTAATTCGGTCCCTGTCCGTGACCGACCTATCATTTTGCCTAGCGCGAGCAAATTTGGCTTGCACTGCAACGTCTGACTTAACCGTCAACAAACGCTTCTTCATGTCCGTTAAAAGACTATCTACAGTCGTATAAGTAGAGGACAATCGCATCTTAGCCCCCTGAGTAAGTCGCGTAGTTAGCACGAATCTAATTAAATGAGCACTATCAGCCGCTTCTAACATAGAGCTGTATAAATCTATGGCATCAATCAAATCTTGGGTTACCTGCTCATCCCCATTCATTTTCGGGAGTAAGCTAACCGCCGTTTTCAATGAAAACCTTTCCAACGCCATCTCTGTATCGGTTCCGGTACCGTTTTTCAAACTTAATAGTGTCTACATACAAATTTTCTATTTTACTCACTAGCTGTGCTAATTCCTCCGAAAATTTGCTACACTTAGAAACTACACCCTTAAATTTACAATACAGGGCTTTTACCTCGCTTATCTTTCCATCAAAATTTTTGCCTTTCCGCCTACTGGGACCTAACTTGACAATTGATTCCCTCAATAACTTAAGCTGTACAAACAGTGACGTTAACTCCACTTCCATTCAAAATTAATGCCTCTAACTGATAGATGACCGAAAATACTCGCCACTACACTTAAGTTCAAATCACATCACTTACTCCTCTTGTCGCTCCGCCAGCTCCCGGTCAGGCCATCTGCACAGCTCGCTGCACCTCACGCTGATTGATCTTCTCTTCGATCCAATTCTGATGACACCTCCTGTACAGCCGGACTGCCACGCCAATGATGACAATCGCCAAACACACGGCGATAAACAACAGCATCGCGCTGATGGTGGATATCTGCTCTTGTGTTACTGTCGCGGTATTTGAACCACCCGCTGCTGTCTGGGCTATAATAACCTCTTCCTTGGATGACGTGGTCCCCATGGCCTGTGACTAACCAACTGCCGAGAAACTGACTGAAGCCGACTGAAGTGACTCCGATGAGATCCCGGTCGGGCAACTATAACGCCGTCCAGTCGACTGGCAGGGTCGCCATGCGATGTGGAGGGAAGGAGGGGTTAAGTAAATACCATGTCGTGTACTTGTCCATGAGTCAACTGGAGACTGAAGACCCCAGACTCCCTTTATTAGTGTAATATATACCTAGTCCGTGCGTGACATATATCATAATATAACTATGGACATAGCTTATCTACCTTAACTTAAACTAAGATCTAAACGTGACGTACGTGACACACCACACCATAACAATTGACAAACTAAACAAGTAGTTGAGTTGTAATATTTATAAATAATTAGATTAAGTAGTCGTAAGAAACAGGTTTAGAAATAGGAACAAGACAAATAAAATGTATAAACGAATTGAAATCCACAAAGTATGTAACTAGAAATAATTTTAGATACGTAAGATGGCTGTAAATATTGAAAACCCAAATGTAACAGTAGTAAGACATAGAAATAAGATAAAATAAGATTTTGTAGAAGATAAATAAAACACCTGAGTTAATGTGTTATCCCCGAAATAAAAAACAAAAGAGACATAGAAAAGAGAATAGGGAAAAGTAGAAGGGCGTCCTACCCTTAAAGACAGAAAGAGAAAGGAATGATAGAAAGATAAAGTATGAAGAATGAAAGTGCGAGAAGAATAATTGCGAGAACTAGTATGAATGGAAAGCCGAGCATAGGCTCCGATAATGTTGGAGGTAGAAGAATATATAAAAAAAAAAAAAAAAAAAAACCTAACCTAACCTAACCTAACCTTTTTTTTTTTTTTTATTTATTTATTTATTTATTTTTTTTGTTGACGCTGGGAAAAAATGCATTACGCATACCCTCCCATCGGGGGATGGGAGGGGTATGTGGGACTCCCCGGGCGGACCCGGTATACCCACTAAAACGACCCAGCGGCATTCCCGCTTCGTTCGAGTGGCGGGGAACTGGGAAACTGGCATAGCCTTTACGTCCAGTCCTCCGCCGACGATTGCCCTTCATGGCTGACCCCTCACGCCCTCACGGGTGTGGGGGGTCGGGAATGACAGACGAAGGTGACGGGTACAATGCGGGCGAAGGCACCCCCGCGCCTGTCGCCCGCCCGTCACCATGGGGAGGGAGAGGACGACGCCTTCTCCGACCCCTTCGTCTGCGGAGCGGTGCAGCGAGAGGATCGTCCTCCCGCACGCGCTCGGAGAAGTAGTCCCCCACAAGGGCCATGTCTCCCCACGCGGCTGCCACGTATCCCGGTCCCCTCTCTAAGAGCGAGAGGGGAGGGGAGTCTGTGGAAAGCCGCGACACCAACGCCACTGAGCCGTCCCGGTCGCCCAGCCAACGGCCAGGGACCGAGTAAGGCTCGGTGACCGCCGCCAAGTCCACCAACCACTCAGCCATGGTCTGCATCAGCAGATCCTGGGCTGCCCTGCAGTGGTTGGTGTTCGCCTGAAGGATGCGATGTTCGACCCTATCCATCAGTCGAACATCGCACCCCCCTCCGCAGCCGCCGCCGGAACGACGGTGCTAGCGTCATCAGCGGGCCCGGTCGGCGCTTGCGCTCTGCCCCGCTTAGGGGGAGGATTGCACTTCCTCCCCTTCATTACGTGGCCTGCCCGGCGGCCACTGGCGGCACACACCGCGCAGTGCGGCGTGGCGGCCTCGCAGGAGGCGGCTTTGTGGCCCTCCTTGCCGCAGCGGTAGCATGTGTCCGTCCTGTCTACCTTGGACGGACACAGGGGCCGGGTGTGGGTGGAAACACCGCAGAGGCTGGTCCTCGAGTGCCCGGACTGCGCCCGAGCTGAACCCGACTTGAAGCCGTCCTTTCGCAAGGACGGCTTTGGCAGCGGCGATTGGGCACTCGAGGCGAATGGTGCCCATACCACCGCGGCCGGGCCTTATGTCCCGGCCTTGGACCGCCGCGGCGCCACAGCCCCCTACCGCTGCGACCGCCGCCACCACCTCCTCCTTGGTGACGGAGTCATCTAACTCCATCACTTCAATGGCCGCCGACTTGACCGGTCGGGCCACCTTGGCAGAGTCCGCGATGACCTCTTGCAGCTTGGCTGCAAAGAGGTCCGCGCGGGCACTCCCCTCTGCCCCCGGCAACTCGAAAATGCGAGCCCCGGCTTGGGTCCTCCTGCAAGTCACACTGCCGATCCCCAGTTGGGTGGGATCAGCATTGGCACGCGCCCGCACCAAAATAGACATATACGTCTCCCCTCGCCCCGCAGCCTCCGCGGTGAGCGTCACCACGACGGCTGCGGTTTTTGGGGGGACTAACTGCCGCTTTCTTCCTCTCCCTTTTCCTTTCCCCTTTCCCGTGCCGGTCGTCTGCGACTGGCTGGGAGCGGTGGTGGCGGGGACGGCAGGGACGGCCGTCGCCGACTTTTTCCCCTTCCCCTTACGGCCCACTTTCGTCCACTCGTTGGACGGGGTGGTCGACGGAAGTTGGGCGTCTTCCGTCTGGAAGGAGGACGGCCCCGGCTCGCATTGCCTCTTATCCGCCGCAAGCGGCGGTCGGAGGCGTTTTTCCGGCAGGAGCCGGTCCTCGATGCCTGCTAGGCAGGCTCTCGTGAAGGCCCTCTCCTCCATTACTACCTTGCGGATGATATCCTCAAGGTTGGAGGAGGGGCCCTCTGCTGCAGGGCTCGTCTTGGCCTGTTGTGTCCGGGCCGAGGCAGGGCCCTCTGCCGCAGGGCTCACCTTGGCCTGTTGTGGCCAGGCCGTGGCTTCAGCCAGCTTCAGATGAAGCTGGCTGACCTCCGACTGCAGGCGATCTATCTTCGCCTGCAGTTGCCGCGTCTCGTCAGTGGCCGTACGCTGGACCAGCTCCGCGACGACCCCGCGCATGCTCGCGGCCCTGCATTTGAGGGCCTTCTGCAAGGTCCCCTTCAGGTTGGAAGACTTAGAAGCGACCTCCACGATCTCCTCCTCGTCCTCCTCCGCCATTCTCTCCAGCTCGGCCAGAGAATGGTCCGCGTATAAAATGTGGGACGCACCGTACCCGGACTTGGCCCGGGCGACGTGCGCCCGTCTCTCTCTGGCAGCAACCCGCTCCTCCAGCTCTAGCTGGAGTTGCGCCCGCCGAGCCAAATCCAACTGGCGTTGGGCGTCTGCGAGTCCAACGTCATGGGTATCCGCGACCGCCGTCGGCTTTTTAGCCTTCGACAACCTCGTCGACCCCGAGGCCGAAGAGCCCTCGGACCCACCGCTCCGGTGGACCCGCTTCCGCGACCGAGCGTCGTCCGCGTCCGACAATCCAATAAGCGAATCGTTGTCAGACGACTCACTCACCCTTCCGAAGAAACTAGCCGCAGACGGCGCGCGGCTAGTCTCTGACGCCGGAGCGTCGTTGTGGCCCTGAGAAGGGCCTTTTGGTTGGCCCTGAGAAGGGCCTTTTGGTTGGCCCTGAGAAGGGCCTTTTGGTTAGCCCTGAGAAGGGCCTTTGGGTTGGCCCTGAGAAGGACCTTTTTCTTTTAAAAACCGCCCGCAGGCGTCCCGCGTGGGTTTAGGCATTGCCCCCGCCAGTTCGCAATCAACAAGACAAATTAAAATAGCTACGAAAGCACAGAGCACTTTGGCCAACCCAGTCTGCCACTCCGTTACGGTGGTCAGAACTGGGCTGTTTCCAGGGGACACGACGTGGACGTAAGCTCTGTGGGGGGTCCCCCAACCTAACCTAACCTAACCTAACCTCTCACCCTCTCCAGAACCACACGTGGTTCTGCTGGAGCTTGTGCTCCCGTCCTCAGTGACGCAGTGCCAGAGTCCGACACTGCGTCTGTCTTAAAATTAAAGGAGATCAGGTCTTCAAAAGACCTCGATCTCGAGGAGCCTCCTCGGCTCTTGTTGCCATCGGCAAGTGGTATAGGTGATAAACGGACGACCGGACGACCGGACGACCCGAATGGCGCAGCGGTAGTGAGGCTGCCTTACGTTCTTAGGGTCCCGGGTTCGAATCCCGGTAGGAGCAAATGTTTGTGTGATGAGCATGGACATTTGTTTCCGAGTCATGGATGTTTATATGTATGATAAGTATGTATTTACAAACAAAAAGTATCTATGTATTAATATCAACTGTCTGGTGTCCACGACACAAGCCTCGATGCTTAGTGTGGCACTTAGATGGCGCTGTGTGTAATGTCCAGCGATATAAAAAAAAAAAAAAAACGGTTGCTGCCCTCCCCAGAATACGGTGGGCTTGACGACCCCGAAGGAATCGTGGCGGATTCTCCAGCTGTTGAGCAGCTGGTACCGCCCTGGGGTATATTCTTACAATTCGTCTTTTTCATTGTTTTTGTTTTTTCCTTTGAAGGGTGTGGTCCCTGTCTCCCTACTTTCTTAACTTAATGCCCCCCCCCATTTTTTATTTTTATTTTTTAAAGACCCTTTATGACTATTCTATCAACCTCACAGTCATGTCTGATGGGCAGACACGTACCAGAGGGCGATGAATGCCAAGTTCACGTACCGTCCGATGAGCCCGCTCCGTGAGCCATCGCACGGTACACGACGAAAAGCCAGCCCAGATTCACTCCCCGAGAGTTTCGAGGAGTAAATCACTAATCACGTACCGTCCGATGAGCCCGCTCCGTAAGCCATCGCACGGTACACGACGAAATATCCCAGCCCTGATTCACTCCCCGAGAGCTTCGAGGAGTGAATCACTAATCACGTACCGTCCGATGAGCCCGCTCCGTAAGCCATCGCACGGTACACGACGAAATATCCCAGCCCTGATTCACTCCCCGAGAGCATCGAGGAGTGAATCACTAATCACGTACTGTCCGATAAGCCCGCTCCGTGAGCCATCGCACAGTACACGACGAGATAACCCAACCTTGATACACTCCCCGAGAACTTCGAGGAGTGAATCACTAATCACGTACTGTCCAATAAGCCCGCTCCGTGAGCCATTGCACAGTACACGACGAAATAACCCAGCCCTGATACACTCCCCGAGAAATTCGAGGAGTGAATCACTAATCACGTAGCGTCCAATGAGCCCGCTCCGTGAGCTATCGCACGATACATGACGAAACAAACCAGCCGTGATTATCTCCCCGAGAACTTCGAGGAGTGAATCACTAATCACGTGCCGTCCGATGAGCCCGCTCCGTGAGCCATCGCACGGCACACGACGAAATATCCCCGACCACAACCTGCGAAATAGCGCGGTCTAGACTGGACTCCCTCCCATGTCAGAATATTAGCCACGGACAGTAACATTCCCCGAAGAATAAGAATCTCTTCCCATTCCTCGGGGAAGGATACTGCCGCGCCCAGGGTGCACCGGCCTAGTAACTGCTGTTCCCTCCAGACGTATCGAGAGGGACCGGCAGCCACTAGGCACACGAGGAGGAATTCTGACAACGCACCCCAACCTAAACCTTTTTTTTTTTTTTTTTTGGTTTCGGGGTGGAAAATCCTCACGGATGTCCCCCGCCCTGGGGCGGGCGGAGGGGTCTGTCAGACTCAAACTGACTAAAAACCACCCCGGTGTTCCCTTCCCACACTTGCACCGGGGATCATGGGAACTAGTGCGCCTTCCACGATCCCCAGCTAGTGCCGGCCCGCGTCCGCGGGCCAACCTAACCTTTTTTTTTTTTTTTTTTTTTTTTTGGTTTCGGGGTGGAAAATCCTCACGGATGTCCCCCGCCCTGGGGCGGGCGGAGGGGTCTGTCAGACTCAAACTGACTAAAAACCACCCCGGTGTTCCCTTCCCACACTTGCACCGGGGATCATGGGAACTAGTGCGCCTTCCACGATCCCCGGCTAGTGCCGGCCCGCCTCCGCGGGCCTCCTCAATTCTGCGAGGGGAGTGAGGTGTACTCCCCCCGCGACCTCAGTAGGGGCGCGCGTGGAACACTACGCGCCACCGCCTCGGGTCCAGTTATATGGGGGGCGGCGGACGTCCCCAAGTCCGCCGTCCCTCTGAACCCGTTTAGGGGGGCTGGAAGAGGGCGTGGTCCGCCCTCCGCCGACGCCCGGTACGTCTGCTGCGGGTCGGGAGAGTGCTTTCGACTTCCCTCAACCTTTCCGCAGCCTCCTTCTGTGAGATGAC
Source organism: Eugnorisma glareosa (assembly GCA_947578425.1). Classification (NCBI taxonomy): domain Eukaryota; kingdom Metazoa; phylum Arthropoda; class Insecta; order Lepidoptera; family Noctuidae; genus Eugnorisma; species Eugnorisma glareosa. The sequence goes on from OX387968.1 coordinate 197,160, forward strand.
GGTTTCACAGAAGGAGATCACCGCGTCCCACGACTCTGCGCTCCCGACCATCGAACGAGCAACGGCCGGCAGCGTCAGGTCGGTTCCGACTTCTGTTATGAGGGCACGGCGCGGCTCCTCCCATGCGGCACACTCTGCCAGCGTATGCCGCGCCGTGTCCTCCAGACAGTGGACGCAGTGATGACACCGAGCGTCCGGCTCCCTGTTTATGCGACACAGGTACTTCCCGAAGCAACCATGCCCCGAGAACACCTGCGTCGCCCGAAACGACAGGGAGCCGTGCCTCCTCTCGAGCCATTCCTCGAGCACTGGTCGGATCGCCTCAATGGTAGCGAGGCCGGCGGTAGGGCGCAAAAGCCTATCCCGCCACTCCGCCACCAGGACCTCGCGGAGCTGAGACCGACGCAGATCGATCTCTCGCTGCATCGGTTCACAGCCCCGCGTCCGCGCTTCCTCGCGCCACCGGTACAGTGACGCGAGGACCCTAGCCTCTAGGTCCCAGGGTGGCGACCCGGCCAGTGCACAAGCCGCCTCGTAGGAGATTGTGCGATACCCCCTGATAGACCTGACGGCCATCGCCGGGCCAACCTAACCTAACCTAACCTATTTGGTTGGAGTGAGCGGAACGTTTCAACGTCAATTTTCTTCGAACCTATCCGGAGTCCCGACCTCACTTCACTCGCTCTTGCACCCTAAGTTTTCCTTGCCACAATGCCTTGCTTATGTTGATGTGGTGTGTGTGTACAAAACAAAAAAATATGGATAGCATAACGTCTACTTTTACTTTTTCGTTGAAATAAAATACAATGGAAAAATACAACGAACAAACAATATTCGTTAAAAAATAATTCTACTGTTTGATACGTATGTCAAATAAAAAAATGTGATTATAAAATTCATTGCATTGTATTCCATTGTATTATTTAAATGACATCATCCGATGAGCTCTTGTCACCGTCGGCGTTCCAGCTATTTTAGAACCCAATGGCTTGGCACGCGACGATGGCAAGAGACCGGACGGGAGGTCTTTGTTTCCATGGAAGATGGGTAGGCCTTTAGTGTGGGACGCAATTTGCGTCGATACTCTTGCGCCGTCCCATCTTCCAAGCTCATCGTGCTGTGCTGGCGCTGCCGCTGCGGCTGCAGAGAACCTCAAGCGGCGTAAATATATTATATACCTTATTGGTAACTATATTTTCGAGCCGTTTGGGGTTAAAACTCTAGGTCCGTGGGGTCCAAGTGCTCACAACCTTTTCAAAAACATTTCCAAATGCTTAGTTGACACTTCCCGTGACCCAAGGGCTGGCATTTACCTTGGCCAAAGGCTTAGTATTGCCATACAACGTGGCTGTTATAAATAGGTGTGGAATTAATATACTTTAGTCAAATAAGATCACAATAGTTTTATTTGCACGACCATGACAAGAGAGATAAAAAAGAACACGGTAAAAGTGAAAGACACATAAGTACCAAAAACAATCATCATAGAGTCGACAAAGAGGTTTCGTTCACAAAGTCCAACACTACCCCTTGAACTAAACATATGCATCAATTTTAATTAAATCACAACACTACCCCTTAAACTTTTGTCTTAGATAAAAACAAACGTTACTCATATAAATGTAACATCTAACATCTTAAATAATATTTTATTGTTTTAAGAAATGTTACATCACATAGTAATAAATAAGAATAGCAATATTACACTGTTATAAGATGTACAATGAATAAAAATATTAAACCGATAAAAGAGACAAAGAGAACTTAACATGTTTCTCTTTAGTTAACGGTTTAGTAAGCAAGTCAGCTACCATGTCACCAGTAGGCATATAACAGATATCAATAAATTTATTATTTACAATATCCCTTATAAAATGATGTCTAATATCTATATGTTTGGTACGGGCATGAAACATTGAATTAGAGCATAGTTTTTGTGCTGACTGATTATCATTGTACAAATTTATCTTACAATTAACTTGAAGGCATTCAATCAAAAAAGTACGTAAAAACAACGCTTCTTTGCAAGCATCTGAAATAGCCATGTATTCTGCTTCAGTACTTGAGAGAGCCACAGTCCTCTGCTTACGGCTTTCCCAAGATATAACAGAATCGCCTAATTTAAATATATATCCTGTGTATGACCGACGATCTACCTCATTAGATGCCCAATCAGCATCTGTGTAGCCATTTATGATCAATCCGCCCTTAACATACTTAAGAAAGTAATGACTTGTACCTTTGAGGTATCGCAGGACCCTTTTCGCCGCTTTCCAATGAGTTTCATCGAAACATTCATTAAATTGGCTCAAAAAACTTACAGCATGCGAGATGTCTGGTCTGGAACACACCGAAATATACATTAAGCAACCTATGAGATTTCTGTAGTCGAGACGAGTATCCTTGACTTCACTTTTCTTTAGTTTCGATCCAGCTTCCATAGGGGTTGGAGACGGCTTGCATTCAGTCATATTAAATTTACGTAGAACAGTTTCAATGTAATGTGACTGATTTAAAGTAATCGATTCTTTATTCCTGCGTACGCACATGCCCAATATTTGATGAGCTGGTCCCAAATCTTTCATCTCAAACTCTGACATGAGTTTTTCTTTCACCATATCTCTTTCTCTGGATATCGATGAAGAGAATAACATTATGTCGTCGACATAAAGGGCAATTATAACCATTTCCCTCTTTTATCCTTTATAATAGACACATGGTTCTGAAGGCATTCTATTGAAATGGAGTTTATTTATTAACACTCCGTTAATTTTTTCATACCATGATTTTGCAGCCTGTTTTAATCCATAAACGGCTTTATCCAACTTATACACCTTATGTTCTTGTCCTATCTTAACAAATCCTTCTGGTTGTTCCATTAGCACATGCTCTTTTAGATCACCGTTCGAAAAAGCTGTTTTGACGTCTAGGTGATTTATTTCCAGATCATATTCTGCAGCTAGTGCTAACAACAAACGGATAGTAGAGTAACGGACAACAGGTGAAAAAGTTTCATAGTAGTCAATGCCATACCTTTGAGTAAATCCTTTGGCAACCAGCCATGCCTTGTATTTTAGGAGACTTCCATCTAAGTTCCTTTTTCTTTTAAAGATCCATTTGCATTTTACTGCTTTGTGATCTTTAGGTAGATCCACAAGGTGCCAGACTTTATTGGTATTAAAGGATTTATACTCATCTTCCATGGCTTCCTTCCATTCTTTAGCTTCATTGCCACCAAGTGCCTCCTTAACAGTCTCCGGGTCTCCAAGATCCCTGTACTGCTGAGCTACCAGTTGTGCAGATAGATTTTCCTCTACAGCATCAGTGAAGTCTGTAATTGTCGAGTCTTCACTTGAACTCCCTGGAATATAGGTTTCATCCGATGAGTTGTCTGCTTCAGATGAACTACCACTGTCATTGATACTAAATACTGTGTCCCTGTTCCTATTTCTGACATCAGAATTACAATTTTCAGAGACATCCTGTGCACTTTCATTCCCAGTGTTGTCGCCTGCCCTACATGTCGGTTCTGTACGAGAAACAACATGAACCACATGTTTAGTATCATCATCTGACAGATCCTTCTTCCAAAAACAATCTTCTAAAAACCTCACATGGTGTGCTTTAATGCAATGCCCAAGGTTCTCAGGATCCATAAGTTTATAACCCTTTGTATCGTTACAGTAACCGACAAATATATATTTCTTTGCCTTCGAATCAAGTTTCTTGTGATTTGAAGTCAAAGCATAAGTCAAGCAACCAAATGTACGAAGGTGACTTACATCGGTCTTTGTATTAGTCCATTTCTCCAGTGGTGTCATGCCCATGACAGCTTTTGTAGGTGAGCGGTTCTTCAGATACACTGAAGTGTTTACTGCCTCTGCCCAAAAACGTTTGTCAAGACCAGCATCTTCTAGCATACAGCGAGCTTTGTCCATGATGGTACGATTTGCTCTTTCTGCCACACCATTCTGTTGACTACAATGCGGGACAGTCGTTTGGTGCTGGATTCCTTGCTGCTGCAGAAACTCCTGAAAATGTTTATTTATATATTCACCACCATTGTCACTACGAATAGTTTTTATTTTCTTATCAGTTTCATTTTCAACAAGCTTTTTAAATATTTTGAATTTTTCAAAAACTTCCTTTTGTTTTTAAAAAATAAACAAATGTTTTTCTTGAACAGTCGTCAATGAAAGTAAGAAAATAACAAGCACCACCAAATGACTTCTCTCGCATTGGACCACATAAATCTGTATGTATTAAACCTAAAATCTCCTTAGACCTACTGTGAGAAACTTTTGGAAAAGGTAATTTTGTAAGTTTTCCTTTAATACAGGCAATACATGATTGAAAACAAGAACTATCATAATTCATACCAATGACCATACCTTGTCTCATGACATTCATGCTCCTAGAGTTGAGGTGCCCCAGCCTGCGATGCCATACTCCCTGTGACACCAAGCTGCTCTGCTCTTGCTCTGACACATCACAGTCCAGTATTGATTTACTGCTGCTGTCAGAGACCATGCATTGAGGTTGTACTTCGACATCAGCTCTACTGCTATTCCCTATAGAATCTAATTGAAAAATACCATTCACATAACTAGCAGTAGCAATGGTTTCATGCCCGTCCATTATCCTACAGGTTTTAGAATTAAAATTGACTTTATAACCTTTTCTTGTTAACTCACTGACTGATAAAAGGTTAGTTGACAGTTGAGGAACCAAATAAACATTAGTTATTGTTGTAAAACCGCTGTCTAACTCAATTCTAACTTTACCTAATCCTGCAGTACATAATTGTTCACCATTTGCAATGTTCACAGAGAGTTTTTTGATTGATTTCAACTCTGACATAATACTCTTGTTGTTGCACATATGGTTGGTTGCACCAGAGTCCACATACCAGACATCATTCTTGAGATTAACCGACAATGCTGATAATAACACCTTCTTCTTGTCCTTGACATTACTCACTGGAGTCGTAGAAGCAGCAGCATTCTTAGGGCAATTCTTCTTTGTGTGTCCTGGCTTCTTACATCGATAACATTTTATCATCTTGGTAGTAGACAAAGCCGATGCAGACTCTGATTTCTCATCTCTCCTATGAAATTCTTGTAATAACTTTTTTTTTACAGTGTCACTGACAAGTTTGTCACTTGTGTTCTCTAACGCCATGATGAGCGGGTCGTAATCTGGTGTGAGTCCGCTCAACATGATGACAGCTATGAAGTCATCGTCTAGTGGAGAACCTATGTCATGCAATTGTTGTGAAATATCCGTTATTTTCGTTATGTAAGCCTCCATGTTACAAGCACTCTCTTCGAGCTTAGTTCCAAAAAGCAACCGCAGTAATCCTAAGCGTCTGCAAAGACCCTTGTCCTCATACGCCTTTTGTAGATTTGTCCAGGCTTCATAAGCTGATTTTGCGTTACGCACAAGCGAGAAAGCATTGGGATGTACAGAAAGACAAATTTTTGCAAGCGCGCGCTGATTTTTTTCTTACATCTTTGCTTCCGTCGGTGGACTCGATACATTCGAGTAGGTCTTCGTGCATTAGGAGCATTTTCATTGAAAACTTCCAATTATTATAGTTTTCCGCCCCCTTCAGCCTTTCTATAGGAATTCCAGTGTGGTTGGCTTCGCTGGTCATGTTTTTCTTCTAATATTGTCACCAAAGAAAAAACACGTGCCGATCGTTTTTTGTATTTTGCTTATTTTCTTACGAAAAATAACTTTCCTTATTTGAGTAGGTGCCTGGGCCCATAACCTGTTATAAATAGGTGTGGAATTAATATACTTTAGTCAAATAAGATCACAATAGTTTTATTTGCACGACCATGACAAGAGAGATAAAAAAGAACACGGTAAGTGAAAGACACATAAGTACCAAAAACAATCATCATAGAGTCGATAAAGAGGTTTCGTTCACAAAGTCCAACAGTGGCAACGCCGCCAGTCTCTTGGGTACATTACCAGATGACTGCGTTGAGGAGGAGCTTTTTGACGCCATTTTTTAATCTATACATATAATAAATCTGTAGAAAAGTCATTTTTGTACATTGAAGAAATTGAAACAAAAAATAGCCAGCGTGTGAAAAGATAAGTAACAGAACCCATTTCCATCATTTTTGAAATTTTTGTCTGTTTGTCTGTTTGTTTGTGCGCACATCACGTAAAATCTACGAATTCAATGCTGACAATGTTTATATACAAAAATTATACGCAACTTGAGGTTTAACTTAGTTTTTGTTTCATCGAAATCGGTTCACTCTATCAAAAGATATGATTAATTTAGTGAGTTCAAGAAGTAAAATATTACGTTACGCAATTCAGTATAGTACTTGCAACGACATCTTAAGACTAAAAATAGAACTAATGTTGATAGTTGAAATCCAAATCCGATAGATGGCGTTGTGCAAATGACGTCATTTTCTGAATCGCGGTGTTAAGATTTTCCGCGCGAGAATGACGTCCACCGTGTTTACTAGGCAACGCCGAAATTCTATGAAATTTTTGTTTGCGAAATAAGGGGACACCTCTCCGATGGATACATTCTGCGAGCTGCTCGTAAAATACCCGCACCATTTCATTAAAAAAAATCGTACCTTTCAACTCAATCGGTCCAGTAGTTTCGGAGTAAATTGGTTGTGACAGACAGACACGCGAGTGATCCTTTAAGGGGTTCCGTTTTTTCCTTTTGAGGTACGGAATCCTATAAATAGAATTACTCCGCCAGCCGTTGGCTGAAGTTAGAGCAAATAGGCATCTCGTCCTTCTCCTCCCCGCGCTGCGCGCCTCTCCCGTCCAACCGCCTTCAGGAGTAGACATGCTGTTTATACGTACGAACGAATGTTCTCGGTACATCATTGTGCACCTCACTATAGCTATGTAAGTCAAACATCATACAGTCCACTAACCTAACGTATTTAGTAAGAAATAAATCTATGGAAAGGACACACGTCTATATAATTCAAAATCCTGCAAACACAATAATCAACCTTATCGCTCTAAACACATGCTTCAGCTCGTAACTCTTCAGCTGTTATAAGGATTATTTTCTCGATTGAAACGCAGCTCTTGTTCAAAATGTTTATTAATTTCTTTATTATTACAATGGAAGTCATGAGAGCAGACATGTGGAATGTTATTTTTACAAAGTTTCACCGTCTCCCTTATTCAATGCATTGAACATTTGAAACATGTTACATTAACATTGCATGTAAGTATTACTACTTATTTAAAATAATTAAAAAAAAAAAAACAGTGTGTAGGAATTTCTTAAATCCCTATACAAATAAACAGGTACTGGTTGTTCTTAAAATAAATCATTCTTTAAGTGTACCTAACATTTAAAATTCTATTTATTAATCCAGAGAAAGTTGTGGGCGCCACACATTATCATCAAACTATGTTGGGTTGAGCTTCCAAATGAACCGGGTGCAGCTGAATATCAGTGTTTTACATGGAGCGACTGCCTGACTGAGTTCCGCAACCCAGTTAATACCATGTGATACGATACCCCTTGGTAAGACTGCTCAGACTTTCGGGCCACTGACTACTTGTAACGACTGGACCGCTACACACATGTTCGTGTTTGGGTCAAAATCGAAAATTTTATTGTAAATTCATGTGCGGATGAAAGCCGCTCGGCTTAGATCGAATGTGCTTATTATATAGCCAACCACTAGATGCCTTATACAGCGTGTTACAAAAAGGGTATAATCATATGGAAGAGTGTGGTACGGACCATCAAACTGAACAACTTTCTCTATGGGACCACCATCGTAATCGTAAAAAAAATAATCACCTGTCCCATACACTTGGGTCGAGTAGGTATATTTCAATCAAGATATTTACATTATTTACAAACTACAAATCTTTAATCTATAATAGTAATAAAAATATGTACAAGTATCAAAAGGGTTACAGGGCGTCAAAGTATTCGTCCACATCGCTGTCAACAGGAAAAGTGCCCAGAAGGCTGGCAGCATTGCCACGTTGTATGTCAATGCTGATTCTTTGGCCAAAAAATAGGCCCGCCCTCTGGTCACGTGAAGAGTCGACCAACCGCTTGGCGATTTCCCGAAATACTAGGTGGGCACTCGGACCCCATGGGCCTAGTGTTTCCAACCCCAAACGACTCAAACACGTAACTACCAATTAAATTATTGTATTTGCGCCGTTTGAGGTTTTCAGCACCTGCAGCAGCCGCCCCAGCGCAGCTCACTGTGCTAGGCATATGGGATGGCGCAAGGGTGTCGACGCAAGTTGCATCCCACACCAAAGGCCTATCTTCCAAGGCATTATGGTCATACCATCTGGTCTCTTCCCATCGACGCGTGCCAAGCCAGTCGGTTCTAAGACAGCTGGCACCCCAGCGGGGGGCAAGAGCACGACGGATGAGATCATTAATGCTAGCGTGCCGCGCAAGCCGACCTGCACTCTTACTACAAGAAAACCCATGGTGTCCGAGGCAGTCGACTGCTTCACCACATTGACAGCGATGTGGAGCCCCGCAAGGAGCGCCCAATCGCAAACATGTAGTGAGCCGGAAGGTTGTGCCACCTAACATAGTGCCTATATTAGGTGACGGTAGTGCCTGAAGGGGGAGGCCCGACTCCCACTCACCCACAGCCAGCAGGCGGGCACGCTCAGCAGTATTGGTAGACGTATTAAGAAGTTTATTCCGTACCAACCTGCAGAGCGGCTCATCCCACTGTCTCTGGGAAAACGGGTTCTCGGGCCGATCCGTATCCGGGCAAGCCACCTTCCAGGCGTCCTCTGCGTCGGACAAGCACGGCACTTCAGAGTCAACCAGGGAGAGAGTTAAAATTTTCCTGGTTAGCTTTTCAGTGCTGTGGACAGAAGACAGGAACGCCGGTAAGCTTACACTAGAAATTTTGCGGACGCGGAGGCCACCAAAACGAATTGGTAGGGTGGCTTGCAGCCACGCTCGGTCGTCCAGGGCCACATTAAGAATGGATGTTAAAGTGTTGCGAATAATAATTTTGTCCAAAAGTTGTGGTTTCTTCCAAAGAGGAGAACAACGCAGATAATACATAAAATTTGGACCAAAACAGCAATATCTAATAAGGGTGAATGCCGAATGTAAAGTTATTTTGGAGAGTCTATCGGAAATATCATTAAAATGTTTGATTTTGTCATCGATGAAAGATGAAAAACTTTCTTCTAAAATAGGGGAACCTAGGAGGTGAAGGGAACCTTTTTTCTAAAATTTTGATTTGTGGGGCTATTGCATTGCAGTGAGGATATTGCATTAAATTTATCTATAATCGATTGTCTGTCGGTAATGTCAGAGAGGTAAATTTCGCACTTTGAGGGGTTAAGATCCAAGTCAATAGATTTAAATTGTTGTTTAAGGAGTTGTAGGTCATCCAAAACGGTGTCAACATCACCTCCTAATGTTCCATCATCTAAATACCACACGTTAAATTTTGAATTTAGTTGTTGAATTATGCGATGAATAGCCAAACTGAAAATGACAGGCCCAAGAGGGTCTCCTTGTTGGCAACCAACCGCTGATTCCAAAACGTTGTCCTTGAAAAGTAATTTTGAAGGGTGCCTATAATATTGCCACATAAAACCATAAATTTCGGGTAATACTTTTTTGACTTCAGCCAACAAAGTGTCCCTGTTCACGGAGTTAGAAAGTAGGTATTGAAATTTTGTATGGGGCAGCTGATATTATTATCAAAAAAAAAAAAGTTATTTGTTTGATGGTTCGTACTACAGTCTTTCATATGATTATACCCTTCCTGTTACATGTTGTATGTAGTTTGGCGATCGACATGAACCGAAAGAAAACCGATGTTATGTAGTAATTACGTCGCGTTGCGCGGGACACGCTAGCAGTGCAGTGTTCCTATCGCTAGATTACATTGAAGTGACTGGTCAGTAACAGCTTGAGGTGACGATCTAGTGGAAGGCGAACATGGGAGCACCGTACATAAGTTTGTGCGAACTTACGATCACGTAATACCAGCGTCAATCAGGCGTACTGGAGGACACGCGAAGGTCACGTTCGCTCTAGGTTAACGAATTTTGTAGGTACGTGGAGTAAAAGACTTCCTCCTCATTATTTATTCGTAGACATAATCTGTTACAGCTGCACACGTTTGCTGACAGGAGTCATTACGTACCCTGCCTATGAAAGAGACTTTGTAGAAACGGCGCCACATAGGTTATGAACTATTAAATTAAATTTAATTAACAAAGTACGGTTGTATCGAAGTACTAATTTGTCGAGTCGCGTATTTACAAGATGATGTCAGTTCTAACAGTCATACTACGTACAGGAGGCGGCGGCCACCTGATGGCGGCGCCGCGCTCGCAATCATAACCAACAATAAGAACCAACGAGAATAGTCGTGCCAGTCGCGCTATTGTTGCGCCGCCTCACGACGCCTACTACTGCGAGCCACTAAACTTCGTGCTGCTTACAGTTGACTAACATTACGTACATTTTGTTGACGATCAAACGTCAACTTCGACCATCGTTTATGTTGTATAACTCATAACTCTATCAATTTCAACACCACGGAAAATAAAACAGATATGGCAATTTACAGTACAAGGCGGTTTAAGGACACAGCACACTTATCAAATCGGAAAGGGATCGGCACCGATAACCGTAACTCGAGCCGTTCAGTATTATTTGTATGAAACTCCCTACTACAACGTACACAATCAGAATCGTAACGTAATCGCCTCGCGTCGGGACAAGCTCACGAAACGCGGTGCGGTGCGTGGTCAACTCGCTTACGGCTCGTCGTCCCCGCGCTTACGTCTCTTCGTAGCCGCGCTTACGACTATCCGTAGCCGCCCTTACGTCTATCCGTACCCGAGCGTACGCCTCTTCGTCCACTGTTGACACACGTGCTATCATTCACAGGGCAACTTCCAGTAGTACGCGGCGTCGGCGAGCCGTAAGCGCGGCGTCCCCTAGCCGTAAGCGCGGCGTCACCTAGCCGTAGCCGAGTTGACGGATCGGAGCTACTGATCCGCTTGCTTAAGTTAGGTTAACGTCTGTTTGACAGCGAGACAAAAGGCAATACGGTGCCACTCCCTTTCCGATTTGATATGTGTGCTGTGACCTTTAGGGTAGGTATCACCTTGCAAACGATTTTTAGTGACAAACGCTGAAATACATTATAAAATTAATGTACACTATAAATAAATGAGTACCGAGTGCGTCGTGAGCAACGATTTGTTTCCACAGCGACAACGCCGCCGCCGCCGCGCGCCGCTGTCATTGAAAACTTTCAAACCTACTACATCGTAATACTACCGCACCGCCATACCGTCTCGCACCGCACTAAGGAGCATTTGACCTCAAAAACCGGTCAAAATTATGTGGAAATGAATAAAACTGCAAAAAACAATTAAAATAGTAGTAATATCATATGAAAATGTTTAATGTGGTTTAGAACATTCCATAGTTGCCTTTGTGTCGTCAAATTATTGGACTTTGGTGTGATGTTAAAAATCGTGGATCGGTCGTGAACATTTTTCTGTGGTCAATTGCGATGAAAATGCATCTGTAAATTGAGCAGTTAGAGTTTTATTGTCAGTTTCACAGCGGTATCAATCCAATGCAATCAAGATTGAAACAGTTGCATATGCTCCGCATCGGTGTCACTGCGGTGAAGCGGTCGACAGTCTCGGGCTAATGCTACAGGAGCGCAGGTCGCATTGCACCGATGGGGATTAAAGATTAATCGCTTCCCGGTCTCTATACAGAATGCCATTTTTCAACGCCAACTGGAGGGAAAGTTCTCTAAATACTGGAGATAGAAAATTTTACTCAAAAGAAACATTCCTTTATTTTAAAAAATAAATAAATCTGCATTCAATAATTTTCGAAAATTCGTTTGCCACACTCAGGAATCGAACCCGCTAAATTCCAAAAAATAATACCTGTACTTTTATGGCATCAATAGATAGGGTCAATCATTAGGATCAAATCTCTCTAACAAACATGATAAATTAAATGAAAGAAAAACCATGAAATCTTAACCAATAAATTGAATGGGATAAGGTAAAGGTAGTTTCTAAAAGTATTGATGGTTCTGCGACTTTTTAGCCCGTCGATCATTTCAATAACGCCTAGGTATATAAATGGTAAATCGGAGGAGAGCTGCTACTCGTAGCAAAAAATAATCAAAGGAGTGTCGAGCCCGATTTTGATGAAAACTAAAACAGCATCATTACATCTTTGAAAAATCAATATTCCTGTCCAAGAATCGAACCCATTGATTTCGGGAAAAAATACACACTGTATTATTATACTATTCGATAGTGTCGCTAATAAGGATAAAATTCTGGGAAATAAAGACTTACGGCAATCTAAAGTAAAGAGTTTTTTTTTTTATAAAAAACATTATAGTATCAAACAGTTAGTAATCAACGAAACCTCGAACAAAATCACTATTGGCGCCAACTCACTTGTAAGTTCTAATTTCAACTGTTTACGATTTGTTCTCTTTTACTGTGGCCTTTAGCATAGCCGCGAAGAGTCAATAAAATTTAAATTAGCACATAATGTTGCAAACATCGACTGCGCTGGGGGTGTTATCAATCAATGACATTAATTAAAAATTCGAAAAGACATAAAATTTAAGAATTTTCCTAAGTTTTCCGTGTCATTACTTTCGAATGTTTTAATAATACGGTGTGTGTTTTTTTTTCAAAATCAATGGGTTCCATTCCTGGGTAGGAATATTGATTTTTTAAAAATCGAATGATGCAATTTTAGTTCGCAGAGCATATCATAGATGGCACTACTGTCCACTATGATTGGTCGTGTAGGGTTCAGATCTTGCGACAGTCATTGTGGCAAGCATCAATTTGAAAGTGAAAAAGTAATATTATAAATTATGCAAACAGTCGCTGTTATTTGGAGTTGTATGTAAGTACGATTTAAATGACTATTAGTAGAGTAACAAGTATCTATCTGGCTTTATGTATACAGGGTGGAATTTTGTAATGCCACCTGGAGGGAAAGTACTCTTAATACCGCAGATAAAAAAAATTACTCAAAGGAAACATTCCTTTATTTTTGAATAGAAAGCAAACTGCATTCAAAGATTTTCGAAAATCCTCTTCTCCCACACCCGGGAATCGAACCGGCTAAAATCTGAAAAAATTATACCCTGTACTTTTATTGCATCGATCGTTAGGGTCAATTATAAGGATGAAATCTCTCTAACAAACATGATAAATTAAATGAAAGGAAAACCAGGAAATTTGAAGTTACAAATTCCATGAGTCAAGTTAAAGCTCTATAACTAACATCCATCTTTTGTATTGCAGACTCCTTTGCGACATACTCGTAGCTGCGTGTATGAGGTAATTTAAATATGGAATGTTAGATTATAATTTTAAAATTAGATTGTCACAGTTGTTATTCACAATTGATTGTTTTTACAACTCATTTCACATTTTGTCTCACGGTGAAAATGGCTTTTCAAGAACAGTTTGATTTAATGGAAGCTTATTTTTTAAATAACAAACACGTGAATCTAGCTCTGCGGTGGTATAGAGAGAGATATCAAGACCGAAAGGCACCAACTCGGTTCGTATTGAAAAGAATGGTAGAAAATTTAAAGAATACGGGTGGTTTCAAGAAGAGACGGCAAACTATTCAGCAGAACTATTTCGATTTTGAACTAGATGTTTTAACATACTTTGAATCATTTCCGAAGGCTTCAAGTAGAGATGCTGCCGATGAATTAGGAACAACCCACATCTCGCGTACTTAAAGTGCTGAAAAAGCATAAGTATAAATGCTATCGTGAAGGCCGGTTGGTGCAAAAATTGCATATTGGGGATCGAGAGAGACGATTACAATTTTGTGAAAACATTTTAAACATGCTTGGAGAAATTGACCGAAACCCTAATTTTTTGAGTAACATTGTATGGTCTGACGAAACCAACTTCAGCAATAATGGCATGTACAATTGCCGCAATAACCATTATTGGTCTCGAGTGAATCCTGTTCGTGTTCGTGGAACTAACAATCAAGTAAGATTTTCTTTCAACGTTTGGTGCGGAATTATGAGAAATAATGTAGTGTTAGTCCACGTGTACGAAGGTCATTTAAACACTGTCAAGTATATTGAAATACTGGATCTCTTAAGAAACGAGTTAAATGGTTTCCCCGAGGAAGAGCGAAACCAAATAATGCTACAGCAAGATGGTGCTCCAGCACATAACATCTGTCACAGAGCTGTATATTTTGAATAATTCATAAGTAGACATTTGAAATTTTCAGAGCATTGTATTATTATATCTACTATACCAACAAATAATCAAAAATTAAATAAAGTTAAAAATGAATAATACATTTTGATTTATGTGGGGAAACGTTGTTATCGTATTCGAGGCAGAAATCACACCCGAGCCGCCAGGCGAGGTTGTTATGGAGCTGAAAACAGCAGTAACAAATGCCCACGTATACCAAACGAAGTTTTTCAATACACTTCAAAGAAATAAAATAATAGAACGAAAAGTATTTTTTCATGAATTTTGATGAAACTATGATGTAATTTCCTTTTTTTCGGCGCTTTGTTTTCACCAGGTTGAAGGAGAAGCAAAGGTATGAAGCCGCTAAACAGCCTAATATGAAAACGGGACATTTAAATATTTTTGAATTTATTACACAAATAAATGTTTTGTTTTTTTTTTTTTGTGTGGAATACATTGCATTGAACCTAATTGTAGTGCGATAAGAACCAGTTTTCGAGGAAGTGTATTGAAAAACGTATTTTTTCTTCGCTTTCGTTTTTTGCTCGATCTTATTATCGGTGGCAAGGAATCCTTAGTGTGCTAGTCAGACTCGCTCTTGGCCCGTTTTTGTTTCCCAACTGGGGTGAGTTATGTGATTTTACTTGACTGAGTAGTGTAATGTGTTTTGCTGTGCTAAAATTCTTATAATCGCATAATAGGTCTTATTAACGTGAAAAAAGGCGATTACAAAAATATATGCAATTTTATGTTTGAAAGTAATTTGAAATGACAATCCGGATGAAATGTGAAAAAATATAAAAATTAAAGCATTTTCGAAACCTTTCACATTATTAAACCAAAAAGCTGGAAATAAAATAAGTAATTAAATAAACTACAAAAACTGACTAAGGAAAACAACTGAAAAGCAAAAAGCAAGCACATTTGGAAGCAGGCGCGTTCAATTTGAATATAAAAACATTACCCTTAATACTATATATATAATATAGTAGGGTGGCTTGCAGCCACGCTCGGTCGTCCAGGGCCACATTAAGAATGGATGTTAAAGTGTTGCGAATAATAATTTTGTCCAAAAGTTGTGGTTTCTTCCAAAGAGGAGAACAACGCAGATAATACATAAAATTTGGACCAAAACAGCAATATCTAATAAGGGTGAATGCCGAATGTAAAGTTATTTTGGAGAGTCTATCGGAAATATCATTAAAATGTTTGATTTTGTCATCGATGAAAGATGAAAAACTTTCTTCTAAAATAGGGGAACCTAGGAGGTGAAGGGAACCTTTTTTCTAAAATTTTGATTTGTGGGGCTATTGCATTGCAGTGAGGATATTGCATTAAATTTATCTATAATCGATTGTCTGTCGGTAATGTCAGAGAGGTAAATTTCGCACTTTGAGGGGTTAAGATCCAAGTCAATAGATTTAAATTGTTGTTTAAGGAGTTGTAGGTCATCCAAAACGGTGTCAACATCACCTCCTAATGTTCCATCATCTAAATACCACACGTTAAATTTTGAATTTAGTTGTTGAATTATGCGATGAATAGCCAAACTGAAAATGACAGGCCCAAGAGGGTCTCCTTGTTGGCAACCAACCGCTGATTCCAAAACGTTGTCCTTGAAAAGTAATTTTGAAGGGTGCCTATAATATTGCCACATAAAACCATAAATTTCGGGTAATACTTTTTTGACTTCAGCCAACAAAGTGTCCCTGTTCACGGAGTTAGAAAGTAGGTATTGAAATTTTGTATGGGGCAGCTGATATTATTATCAAAAAAAAAAAAGTTATTTGTTTGATGGTTCGTACTACAGTCTTTCATATGATTATACCCTTCCTGTTACATGTTGTATGTAGTTTGGCGATCGACATGAACCGAAAGAAAACCGATGTTATGTAGTAATTACGTCGCGTTGCGCGGGACACGCTAGCAGTGCAGTGTTCCTATCGCTAGATTACATTGAAGTGACTGGTCAGTAACAGCTTGAGGTGACGATCTAGTGGAAGGCGAACATGGGAGCACCGTACATAAGTTTGTGCGAACTTACGATCACGTAATACCAGCGTCAATCAGGCGTACTGGAGGACACGCGAAGGTCACGTTCGCTCTAGGTTAACGAGTTTTGTAGGTACGTGGAGTAAAAGACTTCCTCCTCATTATTTATTCGTAGACATAATCTGTTACAGCTGCACACGTTTGCTGACAGGAGTCATTACGTACCCTGCCTATGAAAGAGACTTTGTAGAAACGGCGCCACATAGGTTATGAACTATTAAATTAAATTTAATTAACAAAGTACGGTTGTATCGAAGTACTAATTTGTCGAGTCGCGTATTTACAAGATGATGTCAGTTCTAACAGTCATACTACGTACAGGAGGCGGCGGCCACCTGATGGCGGCGCCGCGCTCGCAATCATAACCAACAATAAGAACCAACGAGAATAGTCGTGCCAGTCGCGCTATTGTTGCGCCGCCTCACGACGCCTACTACTGCGAGCCACTAAACTTCGTGCTGCTTACAGTTGACTAACATTACGTACATTTTGTTGACGATCAAACGTCAACTTCGACCATCGTTTATGTTGTATAACTCATAACTCTATCAATTTCAACACCACGGAAAATAAAACAGATATGGCAATTTACAGTACAAGGCGGTTTAAGGACACAGCACACTTATCAAATCGGAAAGGGATCGGCACCGATAACCGTAACTCGAGCCGTTCAGTATTATTTGTATGAAACTCCCTACTACAACGTACACAATCAGAATCGTAACGTAATCGCCTCGCGTCGGGACAAGCTCACGAAACGCGGTGCGGTGCGTGGTCAACTCGCTTACGGCTCGTCGTCCCCGCGCTTACGTCTCTTCGTAGCCGCGCTTACGACTATCCGTAGCCGCCCTTACGTCTATCCGTACCCGAGCGTACGCCTCTTCGTCCACTGTTGACACACGTGCTATCATTCACAGGGCAACTTCCAGTAGTACGCGGCGTCGGCGAGCCGTAAGCGCGGCGTCCCCTAGCCGTAAGCGCGGCGTCACCTAGCCGTAGCCGAGTTGACGGATCGGAGCTACTGATCCGCTTGCTTAAGTTAGGTTAACGTCTGTTTGACAGCGAGACAAAAGGCAATACGGTGCCACTCCCTTTCCGATTTGATATGTGTGCTGTGACCTTTAGGGTAGGTATCACCTTGCAAACGATTTTTAGTGACAAACGCTGAAATACATTATAAAATTAATGTACACTATAAATAAATGAGTACCGAGTGCGTCGTGAGCAACGATTTGTTTCCACAGCGACAACGCCGCCGCCGCCGCGCGCCGCTGTCATTGAAAACTTTCAAACCTACTACATCGTAATACTACCGCACCGCCATACCGTCTCGCACCGCACTAAGGAGCATTTGACCTCAAAAACCGGTCAAAATTATGTGGAAATGAATAAAACTGCAAAAAACAATTAAAATAGTAGTAATATCATATGAAAATGTTTAATGTGGTTTAGAACATTCCATAGTTGCCTTTGTGTCGTCAAATTATTGGACTTTGGTGTGATGTTAAAAATCGTGGATCGGTCGTGAACATTTTTCTGTGGTCAATTGCGATGAAAATGCATCTGTAAATTGAGCAGTTAGAGTTTTATTGTCAGTTTCACAGCGGTATCAATCCAATGCAATCAAGATTGAAACAGTTGCATATGCTCCGCATCGGTGTCACTGCGGTGAAGCGGTCGACAGTCTCGGGCTAATGCTACAGGAGCGCAGGTCGCATTGCACCGATGGGGATTAAAGATTAATCGCTTCCCGGTCTCTATACAGAATGCCATTTTTCAACGCCAACTGGAGGGAAAGTTCTCTAAATACTGGAGATAGAAAATTTTACTCAAAAGAAACATTCCTTTATTTTAAAAAATAAATAAATCTGCATTCAATAATTTTCGAAAATTCGTTTGCCACACTCAGGAATCGAACCCGCTAAATTCCAAAAAATAATACCTGTACTTTTATGGCATCAATAGATAGGGTCAATCATTAGGATCAAATCTCTCTAACAAACATGATAAATTAAATGAAAGAAAAACCATGAAATCTTAACCAATAAATTGAATGGGATAAGGTAAAGGTAGTTTCTAAAAGTATTGATGGTTCTGCGACTTTTTAGCCCGTCGATCATTTCAATAACGCCTAGGTATATAAATGGTAAATCGGAGGAGAGCTGCTACTCGTAGCAAAAAATAATCAAAGGAGTGTCGAGCCCGATTTTGATGAAAACTAAAACAGCATCATTACATCTTTGAAAAATCAATATTCCTGTCCAAGAATCGAACCCATTGATTTCGGGAAAAAATACACACTGTATTATTATACTATTCGATAGTGTCGCTAATAAGGATAAAATTCTGGGAAATAAAGACTTACGGCAATCTAAAGTAAAGAGTTTTTTTTTTTATAAAAAACATTATAGTATCAAACAGTTAGTAATCAACGAAACCTCGAACAAAATCACTATTGGCGCCAACTCACTTGTAAGTTCTAATTTCAACTGTTTACGATTTGTTCTCTTTTACTGTGGCCTTTAGCATAGCCGCGAAGAGTCAATAAAATTTAAATTAGCACATAATGTTGCAAACATCGACTGCGCTGGGGGTGTTATCAATCAATGACATTAATTAAAAATTCGAAAAGACATAAAATTTAAGAATTTTCCTAAGTTTTCCGTGTCATTACTTTCGAATGTTTTAATAATACGGTGTGTGTTTTTTTTTCAAAATCAATGGGTTCCATTCCTGGGTAGGAATATTGATTTTTTAAAAATCGAATGATGCAATTTTAGTTCGCAGAGCATATCATAGATGGCACTACTGTCCACTATGATTGGTCGTGTAGGGTTCAGATCTTGCGACAGTCATTGTGGCAAGCATCAATTTGAAAGTGAAAAAGTAATATTATAAATTATGCAAACAGTCGCTGTTATTTGGAGTTGTATGTAAGTACGATTTAAATGACTATTAGTAGAGTAACAAGTATCTATCTGGCTTTATGTATACAGGGTGGAATTTTGTAATGCCACCTGGAGGGAAAGTACTCTTAATACCGCAGATAAAAAAAATTACTCAAAGGAAACATTCCTTTATTTTTGAATAGAAAGCAAACTGCATTCAAAGATTTTCGAAAATCCTCTTCTCCCACACCCGGGAATCGAACCGGCTAAAATCTGAAAAAATTATACCCTGTACTTTTATTGCATCGATCGTTAGGGTCAATTATAAGGATGAAATCTCTCTAACAAACATGATAAATTAAATGAAAGGAAAACCAGGAAATTTGAAGTTACAAATTCCATGAGTCAAGTTAAAGCTCTATAACTAACATCCATCTTTTGTATTGCAGACTCCTTTGCGACATACTCGTAGCTGCGTGTATGAGGTAATTTAAATATGGAATGTTAGATTATAATTTTAAAATTAGATTGTCACAGTTGTTATTCACAATTGATTGTTTTTACAACTCATTTCACATTTTGTCTCACGGTGAAAATGGCTTTTCAAGAACAGTTTGATTTAATGGAAGCTTATTTTTTAAATAACAAACACGTGAATCTAGCTCTGCGGTGGTATAGAGAGAGATATCAAGACCGAAAGGCACCAACTCGGTTCGTATTGAAAAGAATGGTAGAAAATTTAAAGAATACGGGTGGTTTCAAGAAGAGACGGCAAACTATTCAGCAGAACTATTTCGATTTTGAACTAGATGTTTTAACATACTTTGAATCATTTCCGAAGGCTTCAAGTAGAGATGCTGCCGATGAATTAGGAACAACCCACATCTCGCGTACTTAAAGTGCTGAAAAAGCATAAGTATAAATGCTATCGTGAAGGCCGGTTGGTGCAAAAATTGCATATTGGGGATCGAGAGAGACGATTACAATTTTGTGAAAACATTTTAAACATGCTTGGAGAAATTGACCGAAACCCTAATTTTTTGAGTAACATTGTATGGTCTGACGAAACCAACTTCAGCAATAATGGCATGTACAATTGCCGCAATAACCATTATTGGTCTCGAGTGAATCCTGTTCGTGTTCGTGGAACTAACAATCAAGTAAGATTTTCTTTCAACGTTTGGTGCGGAATTATGAGAAATAATGTAGTGTTAGTCCACGTGTACGAAGGTCATTTAAACACTGTCAAGTATATTGAAATACTGGATCTCTTAAGAAACGAGTTAAATGGTTTCCCCGAGGAAGAGCGAAACCAAATAATGCTACAGCAAGATGGTGCTCCAGCACATAACATCTGTCACAGAGCTGTATATTTTGAATAATTCATAAGTAGACATTTGAAATTTTCAGAGCATTGTATTATTATATCTACTATACCAACAAATAATCAAAAATTAAATAAAGTTAAAAATGAATAATACATTTTGATTTATGTGGGGAAACGTTGTTATCGTATTCGAGGCAGAAATCACACCCGAGCCGCCAGGCGAGGTTGTTATGGAGCTGAAAACAGCAGTAACAAATGCCCACGTATACCAAACGAAGTTTTTCAATACACTTCAAAGAAATAAAATAATAGAACGAAAAGTATTTTTTCATGAATTTTGATGAAACTATGATGTAATTTCCTTTTTTTCGGCGCTTTGTTTTCACCAGGTTGAAGGAGAAGCAAAGGTATGAAGCCGCTAAACAGCCTAATATGAAAACGGGACATTTAAATATTTTTGAATTTATTACACAAATAAATGTTTTGTTTTTTTTTTTTTGTGTGGAATACATTGCATTGAACCTAATTGTAGTGCGATAAGAACCAGTTTTCGAGGAAGTGTATTGAAAAACGTATTTTTTCTTCGCTTTCGTTTTTTGCTCGATCTTATTATCGGTGGCAAGGAATCCTTAGTGTGCTAGTCAGACTCGCTCTTGGCCCGTTTTTGTTTCCCAACTGGGGTGAGTTATGTGATTTTACTTGACTGAGTAGTGTAATGTGTTTTGCTGTGCTAAAATTCTTATAATCGCATAATAGGTCTTATTAACGTGAAAAAAGGCGATTACAAAAATATATGCAATTTTATGTTTGAAAGTAATTTGAAATGACAATCCGGATGAAATGTGAAAAAATATAAAAATTAAAGCATTTTCGAAACCTTTCACATTATTAAACCAAAAAGCTGGAAATAAAATAAGTAATTAAATAAACTACAAAAACTGACTAAGGAAAACAACTGAAAAGCAAAAAGCAAGCACATTTGGAAGCAGGCGCGTTCAATTTGAATATAAAAACATTACCCTTAATAAAATGATTAAAATAAGTAATAGGTCCCGCCTGCTTCCAAACGTGCTTGTTTCCGCAGTCAGGTGTTTTAGTTTGTTTTAATATGTATACAGGGTCTAAACAGACCCGTCACGAAGCCGTCTGTACAGACGCCAGCACGTCAAGCTACCCGAAACTGTCAAATGTTCCCAATCAACAGGTGAAGCATTAGGTCCCACCTAACGCTTCAGCTATAAACAAATTTGACACATTGTAGCAGCTTGATGTGTTGGCGTCTGTACATAAAACTAAGTAACTCTTCACAAAAATTATTGCTGGGAAACGACTTTTTTTTGGTGCGAAAATTTCATTTTACAGTAGAACTCAATGTAACGCACTCAAAACATTGTGCTGATGGATGCATTGAGTAAAACAGGGGTATTATATTTAAAGAAAAGTTCTATCATTAAAAAACTTATATTTAAAAAAAAAATCTATATGCATCTGAACGGTATCATCTCCCTTGAGTGGCCAACCCAGTTTTCTATTCGGTGTCCTTGTGCGAATAGCTATTGAACAAATTTTAATTTCTTTTCAAGTCTTTCTTCTGTCTATTTTGACAACATCAATTTTCTTTTAAAATTCCTTAATTTATATTTCAGAGTTCGTAGCTCTCTTTGGGGACGTTTTGTTAACTCCTTAAGTTTATTTTCCAAATAAGAAACTTTATCATCTTGTTTTCTTTCTTTACATTCTATAAAAAATCATTTGTAAAGATTTCTTAGACATTTGAACAATATTAACTACCGTCAAATCTGTAAGGTGCAAAGAAAATGAAGAAATTCTGAAAATACCCTTGAGTTTGTAATTTTTTTGCTTGACCAATATAGGTACCAAAGCCCTTAATAGTTTATCATGTCATAAGAATTCTTGTCCAATCACCCTTGAAACCCAAACAAAAACACCTTACAATATACGATACATAAAATAAAATAAAGTAAAATATACAACGCTAAAATGAAGTACGTAATCTTGTGATTCCTTACCATATTCCTTACTTTGCTAATACTTTTATTATTCAACTTTAAACGGTGTATAAAACTAACCTAACGGCACCTAGTAGGAATCAGAGCGTATCAACAACAAATATTATGTGCGTTGTAAGTCTCACTACATTGGATTAAGTTAAGGGTCTGTTACGTAACCATTTTATGATAGCACGGTTATCTACGTGTTAAAAAATGCAATTTTAGTGTCACTACATAAAGTTTGTATTTTTGGCTTTTGACTGGGTTTCTGAAGCCAAATGCTCCTTTGTGCGCCGCGCCGCGCGACCAGACCACTCGCGACTTTGCTCCAATTAATCATTACAATGAAATAGTTCACATCGGTTCTTAACTAGAATACAGTTGAAGTAGTAATCATTATTGCTTCGGATTGTAAGAATACTGGGCCTGTGTAGAAATACAGGTATTTAATATGTACAGAGTATAATTAATAGATAAGTGGTGTCGCGGACGAGAGTCATGTGCCGGCGAGCGCCAGCAATAGGACGGCCAGCACCGGGCCCCGCGCCGGCGCGACCGCGCCTCGCCGCGCTCCCGATGTGTTGCGGCTCAGCGTGGCCGCCATCTTGTCGCCTGCAACACATCACACAGTGCTGTAAGCTAGGGAATGCAGAACCGGTTCCGTTTTGAAGAACCGGAATGTTTGGGACCTTCTGGCCAAAGAACCGGGATTGCCGGTACTTTCTGTACTTAAGTAAGCCTTTCTAAGATAATACAGTTGAAAGTGCTGAAACGGAGAAAGTAAGAGAGAATAAATGACAGCGCAAAATAAAAACTGAAATTATTATGATATGATTAGTACTTCATAGATTCTGTTCAAATTTTGCTCAAATATTCCATAAAGGCGTCATCGAATTTTAGGATTTTGTCTTAGATTTTTGAAATTTTCGGGTAAACGCAGCAGCAGTGCAGGTTCAAGCTAATTCATATCTCCTATTACGAATGGATGTCCACTCGTCAAAAGATACAGAAAAGTTATGGCCTTTTGTTAATAGTTTCTGGATTTTGCCGATCAGTTGTTGTTTTCTTTTATCTGCTTGATTTATTACAACATGTTGTAAGGAATTTGAAGCCTGAAACACACATGCTACTAATAAGTATGCTTGTTTGCTACTAGGTAGCGTGCTCTCATTGCTCTCTGTGCCTGTCTTTTCGTATAGATATGCTATTTGAATGCTACTAAGTAGAAGAAAGGCAGTGAAGTGTTATTAACATAGTTTTAAGTGTCTATTTACTAACACAATTTGTATTTTATCATGTATGGTAGTCTAAGGTATATAATAATATCTATTAGCCGAAGTAGCCTGAAAATAAATGGATGTTGTTGATGTAAGGAGCATTTGCTCGAAAGTAGTATGCTCTTGTACTACTAGATAGCATATTGTGTTTAAGCAATCGCCCGCTTTAAGCAATCGGGCTAATACATATTCTGAAGACGAAGTATTTTGTCCCGAAAGTACCGAAAGAACCGGGATTAGGTTTAGAAAATCCCGGTTCCCAAAACGACGCAAAGCAGATGTTTCATTTTTGTATGGGACTCCGGCCATAACATGTACAGTTTATAAAAGCTGGGAAACAAACCTCTGAATAGAATAAAGTAGGTAACATTTTTTACATAATAATATATGATTTTTATGCACGCAATAAAAATTAAAAATGTTTGACGTTTGTCGTGAGTGTTATGACAGCTATGCCAGGTTGTAGAGATGACGATTGCTTAACCCAGAAATTGTTATTTGATAATAATTGTACAAAGCAAAAGTCGTAGGAACAAAACATAAATGAGACAACGTAAAATAACATCAAAAGCCACGAAAGTCGAGACGAACGAGACTTGACTGACAGACACTGATGGATTTTGTCAAAACAAAATGTCATTTTGAATATTTCGTTCAGAAGTACACTACAGAAAAGTAGTACCTATTATATTTTTTTACCAATGAAATCATCACAGTTGTTTATAATTAGTCGAAAATGATGTTTATGAGTATAATAATGATTATTTACTACAAGCACACATACCTTTCGTATTTAACTTCGACGTGAGATTAAGTTTTTATGTGACATGATTTCAGAACGAAAGCTTAAGCCATATTCTATTCAACATGGCGTCTTGCATTGTCGCAAACATTAAGACGCCATGTTGAATAGAATATGGCAATAATTGAAAAACTATTACTTTTCAGGCATAACAAATCAGGCTTAAAGAAGAAGAAAATTTCTTTAGAAATAATATTAATAACACACTGCATAATTTGACATCTAATAGTAATGTATTTCATTTGATTGACATTAACAATTATATTGGTAACAATTTTTATTTGACAAAAGATAGATATCTTGTGGATCGGTGCTATCTAACAAACTATTGTAGAAGACAGGTAGCTGTATCGCTATCATACTATTTTTCTATTACAGCCAAGAACTTGGCTAATCAAGTTGCCTCTGTTGAGCAATGCAATATTCAGTTAAATTACTCTGCCAATAGTTTGATCACAATTAATGAATCAGCCAATCATTTAAATTAGAAAATGAGACAACAGAGGCAACCTCTTGCAATATTTTAAAGAAGCTAGATAATAAATCAAGAGAATGTTTAGAGGATTTTAATAGTATCAATCTGGTGCATCAAAATATTCAAGGATTTTTGAACAAAGAATTAGAAGTAGAACTTTTCCTGAATTGTAACAACATAGATATTCTTTGTATAACGGAGCATTGGCTTAAGTGTCACCAATTAATTTTTAGTTTACTATCACCAGGTTGGTAGTTTATTCTGCAGGGAAAATGCTATACATGGCGGCGCATTAATCTTAATAAATAATCAGCTTAAATTTAAAGACCGCAAGGATATTGTAAGCCTATCTGTTGAGCGAACAGTTGAAATAGCTTGTATAGAATTGGAGCAGTTTATCATATTAAGTGTATATAGACCTCCTTCAGGGTTGTATGATAGTTTTGAAAAGGTAATGGATGAAGTGTTGCATAAAATCTGTAAATCCAAGAAGTCCATAATCACTTGTGGTGATTTTAATATTAATTTGTTAGAAAAATCTGGGCTAAGTACTAAAATTATAAGCCTGTTTCAGTCATACAATCTTGAAAACAAATTTCTGGAGGCCACTAGAATAACCCCCACTAGTGCCACTTGCCTCGATAATATTTACACAGATGTTATACCTACCCACACAGTAATTATTAACTTAATAGATTCAGATCATTGTGGGCAATTGATCACAATTCCAAATGTAACCAAGAAAGTCACTAAGAAGGATATCATTGTTAATCCAAAAAGTAAAAATCGCCTGGAAACTTTTAAAACTAAACTTTTGTCTAAATTACCACTTTTGCCAAATAACGGTATGTATTGCACACAATTTAAAACCACGTTTGTTCCTAAGTCAATCTCGGTTAAAAGTAACGCTTCTTTCAACGACTGGGCCACCATTGGTATTCATAAGAGTCGAAAACGACTTTATGAGCCGTATGAAGAGCGGACGTATATAAACACTGTAGAATTTAAGTTATATGTTAAGAATTATTCTAAGGTATTTAAAAAAAAAAATGTTGTATAGCAAAGTCACGTTATTTGAGTTCAAAAATTAAAAACAGTCGTAATGTAATTAAAATGACATGGAACATTATTAATAGCGAAACGTCTTGCAGTCGAGATAGTGACTACAGCCTTGCTATTGGCGATAATATTTTAAATTCAGACATTCAAGTTGCCACAGCATTTGAAAATTTCTCTGCGGATATTCCCGTATCGACTACTAAATCGCTAAACTCGTCACCTGCTGCTGCCGAGTCTTTATTAAAGGAAAACGTTTCAGTCTGTGATTCCGAATTTAATTTTCAATATGTCACCTGTAAAGATATAATTAAAACTTTTCACACGTTAAATGTTAAGAAGACCGCCGATCTATGGGGTCATTCTGTGGACGTTGCTAAGTCCATTATAACCATTGTAGCTCCTTCTTTAGCTGTAATATTTAACGATTGTATTGACCGTGGTGAGAGTAGAGACCGTCCTGATCTAATGAAAAATAGTAAAATAATACCATTGTTTAAATCGGGTAGTAAATCAGACCCCACTAATTATAGACCCATTTCTGTACTACCCACCTTCTGTAAAATTATTGAAAAACTAATTTTAGAACAAATGCAAAGATTTTTTAATAAACATAAGTTATTGCATAAGAGACAGTTCGGTTTTACAAGGGGTCGTTCAACTACTGGTGTTGAACTTTTAGGGCACATTTATAATGCATGGGAAGATAAATGCGATGGTTTGGGCATTTTTTGCGATTTGTCTAAGGCTTTCGATTGCGTTCTTCATGAAACATTAATCAGGAAACTACACCACTACGGAATCCGGAATGCCTCTCTGGATATTCTTGCGTCATATTTGAGCGATAGGATTCAGAGAGTTGATGTTAACGGAAAAAGATCCCCCGGATCCGTAGTAAGAATGGGGGTACCCCAGGGCTTAATTTTTGGCCCATATTTGTTTCTTATTTATATAAATGACTTACCTTACCTCATAAAGGATAATAGATGATCAAACGAACTTCTTAAGTGAAGTTCGATCACTATTATATGAGTCACTTCATTCGAAGATATAGTTTAATTAACAGGTAATCCTTTAAACCTACAAGGCAGTCGCACGTTTTAAAGGAATCGATTTATCCATCGATTACATTTTTTTTTTTTGTCGGTAGCTCAGTTTCTTTTTGACTGACTGAGCGCTCTGCTTCATTTATTTAGAGAGGAAATTAAATAATTTATAGGGATATGGGAACGTGATTGACTTGGGAGGGTGATTATATATCTTCGAATGAAGTGACTCATATAATAGTGATCGAACTTCACTTAAGAAGTTCGTTTGATCATCTATTAATATTACGTCACTTCATTCTTCAGATATAGTTTAATTAACAGGTAGATGTTCAGAGTATATTTTTTATAACATAAAAGCTGTTTTGTATATAATCAAAATAAATGTTTAATTTCCATATTCAAAAATAACATAAAAAATCTTATGCAATAGGTATGTAAATAATTAGGTTTGTACTTTACTTTATAATCAAGTTTATTTACTAAATAAATGTGATTATTAATACTTAATATCAGGTAATTAACTGTAGGACGACTTTACAATCATTAATTACTAATTAGTTTGTTGCGAGCAAACAGATCTTGCAAAGATACCTTCCTCTAGTATGGGCCGATTATAAAATCGAGCAAATGTTTGAGATGAGCTGGACCAGCCAGCTGTTTTCCTGATTGTATCAATAGGAACTCCAGCGGAAGCCGCCGCAGACGTGGAGGCATGTCTAGTACTGTGAGCACTAAAAACTCCCACGTCTACGCCGCTCTCCGCTAAAGTTTGCTTTATCCACCTACTAATGGACTGAGATGAAGCTTTCTTGTAAGGTTTTTTGTAGGTGATAAAAAGATTTTCAATATTATCTGGTCTTAGATTAGATGTCATGATCAGATAATCATCTACGGCTGTGGCTGGGCATATTGAGAGGTTTTGTTTAAAATATGGTAAGACTAAAACTGGTTGGTCCCTACCTACCGCAGAAGTTTTGATGATGTCAGAAATAGGAATCTGTAACGAATCTGTACCTCTATTTATATTGGAAACTTTTATAAGAGACAAAGTTTGCACTCTGTGAGCAGTACAAATTGCCAGTAAGACACAAACTTTTTTGGTAATTTTATCTAAAGGTAAACTGTTATTGGGAAACCAATTAGCGACATAGTTCAGTACTTTCTGGGGGTCCCAAGTACCAATGTACTTGGGTATTGAAGGCTTTTGTTTATACATGCCTTTGAGAAGGCGTTTGATACTATGATCAGATCCTATATTGCCACCTAAAAGTAAGGATAGTGCTGATCGGTGCGAGTTAATTGTTCCATAAGATCCTCCTCTGTTAAATTGTTCTGCGAGGAAAGTTAAAATGTTAGCTATAAGAGGTTCAAAGATGTTAATGCCATTTGTATTGCAAAACTGCCACCAGAGTTTGTACGATGTATTGTACTGCTTGAGAGTGCTATTTGAAACGGAGGATAACATTATGTCTAACGCTACTGGTGGAATGTTTCGTCGAGTGAAAGCGACCCGGAGAGCTTCGCGGCTCCCAGGGTAAGGCTCTTGTACAGTGGGTGTTGCGATCTGTAATTAGAACGCAAAGGGTCTCTGTTAGGCTTAAAATATATAATTTCGGAAATTAATATTTTCTTTAGTAGAGGGAACCAAGGTTGGCCGGTCCAGTATGGAAAAACCAATATGCCAGTAGCTTTGTCACTTATAATTTTTTTAAGACATTTAAGCACAAGCGAAAATGGAGGAAAGGCGTAAAATCGGCTAGAACGCCAGTTTATTGTAAACGCGTCTACCGTTAAGGCATCAGGATCTTGTTTCCAAGAAACATAGGATTCGCATTTAGTGTTGGTGCGAGAAGCGAAGAGATCAATATCAGGTTGACCTAGCTTGTTAACTATCATTTGGAAGGCCCAGTCTGATAGTTCCCATTCTATATCAACGTTTATCTTTCGGGATTCCTCATCTGCTTCAACATTATTCTTTGTATTTATGTATGATGCAAAAAGCCATATGTTTCGTTTCTCGCACCACTGCCAGATGGTTTTGGCTAGATCGTGGAGATGTGGGAACTGGATCCCACCCATCCGGTTAATATAGCTTATTGCTGTTGTATTATCAACACGCAGTAAGATTGCACAGTTAGAGGTCTCATGGGCGAAACATTTTAATCCCATGAAAACGGCGAGAAGCTCTAAATAATTTATGTGGAAGGAAAGTTCTACATCTTTCCAACCGCCGTTTATGCGGTTACCGTTACAGTATGCACCCCAACTAGTTCTAGAGGCATCTGTAAATACTTCAAGGGAAAATTTCGCATCAGGCCTCATAGGGTTTGATGAAGAACGGATATTCTGATTCCACCAAAGTAAATCAGGTAATACGACGGCAGGTAATTTAATTTTAGCATCAAAATTGTTATGTGTCTGAAGTGCCAAAAATTTTTGTCGTTCGAGTGTCTTAGTGTAAAGCCAGCCGTAATTAATTGCTGGACATGCTGAGACTAGTATTCCAATGAGTTGTGAGAGTTCTCTTATTTTACAATTGGGTAATGAGGCAAACTTCTTAACCAATTTAGATATATTGTTTATCTTGTCAGAAGGCAGAGACAGGGACAGATCAGCAGAATTAAGTATAAATCCTAAGAATTTACAAGTTCTGCGTGGTGTTAATACACTCTTTTCGAAATGAACTACAAATCCCAGACACTGTAACAGTTCTAGGGTATTAGTTACATTTAAATGACATTCGCTGAAGGTATCTCCTATGCATAATATGTCATCGAGATATATAACTGATCTGTAACCTCTCTGCCGTAGGTAAGTAATGACTTCCTTCATGATTTTTGTAAAAATTCTTGGGGCGACACATAAGCCGTATGGATCGGCATTAAATTCGTAGACCGTGCTATTAAACACAAATCGTAAGTACTTTCTATGTGCCTTGCAAATTGGTACCGAAAAATATGACTCTTTAAGGTCTATAGTGGCTAGATAGCCATTTTTAGGTACCAACTTTGTCGCAACCCTATGATCCTCCATTTTGAAGTGAGACTTTTGAACAAATTTGTTAAGTGGTTTTAAATTTAAGATAAAACGCTTGCCACCGTTAGGTTTAGAGGTGAGAAATATGCTAGATATAAAGTCTCCTTCAGAGCGTTCACAAACCGATACTGCTCCCAAATCAATGGGCTTAGATATTGCTACTGTCATATCAGTTTCTTCTTGACACGTCAAAGTATTAGAAGGAATATATTTTTGTACAACCTTACTACAAAAAGGGATAGAGTATCCTTCTAGAATCCAGTTAAGAACTAACGGATTATCTGTTATTTTAAGCCAACGGTTGTAATATAACTGAATTCGACCAGCATGTACCTCTAACGCTGCTGAGGCGGAGCACGGGATTTGGTCTGGTTCTGCTGAGGCTGCGAGGATGGGGATTGCTTCATCGCTGACGCTTGAAAGCCTTTGCGACCAACTTGTCCGGTCTTCTTGTATCCGCCCCGCCCCCCCTTGTTCGACGCATAGCGGGAGGGGCCCGACCAGTTTACCTGGGAGCGAGGTCGGCTTGATGTCGGATGGGCAGAAGATGTTGCTGGCCTCACTGGAGCAGGTTTCTTTATTTGAAGACCCTGCTTTTCTATAGCTTTGGATGCTTTAATCTTGTCAGAAAGTTTTTGGCCGAACAGGGTTTCATCCCTGTCTACGTCTTGGATCAAGTTTAAAAATGCTTTGTTCAGACCTGTGCCCTGTTTATCAAAACTCACAAGTCTACATGTTCACAAGTTACACTTTACAAGGAAGTTTTTACAAGTTCGTGTAAATTACGTTTATCAAAAAAAATGTACAGGGCTTGTAAAATTGAACACTTGTAGGTTCTACTTGTAAGTTCTAAAATCAAAAATGTATGCCGCATTCTTTTCCCGCTATTTTTTTGTATTGAATATCCCTGCTTAAACGCATGGCTGAATGGTATATTGTCTGTGCTTAATATGGATGGGACATTAAGAAGTAGGCGTGACAAAGTATTACCTCCCGCCTTTTATTTATAATTTGAAATTCGCGGCAAGATTTTATGATTTCTTGAAAAATGTCTAGAAATGATAGTAAAATAACAGTTTTACAACTGATTCGCGACAAAAAAGACATTTTATTTGGTGCATTTAGCGACAGGATGTCCAAACAAAAAAAAAATAGAAGAGTGGAAGAATATTTTAATTACATGTCAGTCGCTTGGTCTGGTTCCCGCTGGAAAAGATTACACCTATGTCCGAGATACATTTTACTCAAATTTAAAAAGGGCTACTTTGGTAAGTATGATTTAAACATTCGTTTTCTCTAAATAGGTATTTTTGTAATTATTAAAAAAAACCCTATAAATTAAATACATTTTTGTTAAACATATACCTAAGCCTAAGTATATATTTAATGTACCTGCCTACTACAGTACAAAAAGAAAGAAGATTTTACTAATCTGGAGTGTGGCTTAAAATATTTAAGCCACACTTCAATAAAATGGCATAGATATAATAATATGGCACGGAATACACACTCTGGTAGATGATTAATAATATTGCAAGTAAATATCGTAGTCGTAGTGAAGTTATAAGAAATTCTGTTGTCTTTTTCTTTGTTTCGGAACACTTTTTATTATATAAGCATTGTTTAATACTGAGTGACTTTTAGTATATTTTTTTATTAAAGGTGCATTTGATTTCTCCATTTTCAGAGTAAAAGAGATAATGCAAGAACATCTGGAACCGGCGGCGGAAAAAAAAGCATTTTGACTCCAATAGATGACCTTATATTGGAGATCATAGGCAAAGATTCGCCTATAACTGATGGAATAGTTGTAGAACCGACAACCACAGCTTCAGTACTAGAGAATAGTGACATTGATCAAAATGTTGATGTTCCCGACTTGTCTCTGAAACCAACAACAAGTCAAAATGTCTCTTGTAATTTAAATGTAAACGGTAAGTTTTGCAGGTTAAGCAAGGTTTTCTCATAGCTTCGTCAGCGGAGATCTCAATTATTTCTATCTTATGGCTGCTGTACACGTAATAAGTAGTTAAGTAATTAACTAAATTTTATAAGACTTAATGCATGTAAACAATGAATTTGCCATAAAATATGAGTCACTTAAAATTTAGTTAACTGCTTAATACGTGTAAATTAGTCATAACAGTAAAGAAGTTACCTAATTATCTGCCATAAAAGAAATCGCACTACAAGTACTTAATGTTTTATTTATTATTAGGTATTTGTCGGCCTGAGAATTTTTTTATTTGTTTACAGAAAAAAGAATTGATAAAATTGTCCGAAAAGGATCGAAACAACACACCGATGTACTAGAACAAGAATTAAAAAAGAAACGAAAACTTGAACTACAATTAGAGTTCCTCGAACTGCAAAATTATAAATTAAAACTAGAAATATTGGAAATGGAACGTAAATTAGATAGCCTTCAGAACTGACCAAGAAAATAAAACCAATGCCTCAGGAAAATACAATAAAACGCGGCTGTATT
Organism: Eugnorisma glareosa; assembly: GCA_947578425.1. Classification (NCBI taxonomy): domain Eukaryota; kingdom Metazoa; phylum Arthropoda; class Insecta; order Lepidoptera; family Noctuidae; genus Eugnorisma; species Eugnorisma glareosa. The sequence continues at coordinate 229,893 of OX387968.1, forward strand.
CAGGATAACTCAAATCAAATTTTATTAATTACAAACGAAGACATTATTTACAATGAAGATGGTACTCAAACGGTGGTGATATAGTGTAATATTTTTAAGATTCCCTACATAAATAGTTTAGTGACTTGTTGTCATGACTTTTTGTTAATATTATAGCTTACTTTTAAATTTAATTTAAGAAATATATAATTTTGCTAATTTCTAAAATAACTGATTATTCTTTCGAGACTGCTCCGTCCCCTATCATCTTGAACGCCTTCAAATACATTATCAGAATCAGAGTTGTTTTCGTTATTCGAGACCTCTTCGTTTTCGTTTTCCCTAATAAAGTTACACAAGGTCACGCAGCAATCAAAAATATCGCAAGCAAATCTGGGTTGAACTCTTAAATAATTTAAACACGGAAACTTTTCTTTCAGTATTCCAATAGCATTTTCAATAACTCGCCGAGTCGATTTATGAGCATTAAGAAATCTGATGTTTGCTTGATCGTTTCCATCTATAACTATAGGAGTAATGAGCCATTCCTTCAGAGGGTACGCAGAGTCACCAAGCAGAACCCCTTGTGCAATAGGTCTCCAGCCATTTTCAAATTGCTCATATAACTGACTGTTTCTTAAAACTCTGCTGTCATGGGTGCTTCCGGGCCAATTAGCATAGGAATAGTAAAACTTTTTGTCAGGACCGCACACAACCAAACAGTTAATGGAATGATTCCCATGTCGATCTACGAATACTTCTTCATGTTGGTGTGGGGCATCAATTTTTATCAAGGTACCATCTAGACAGCCACAAATTAATGGCATTCCTTTCAACATATGAAACTTCTGTACTACCTCCTGCATATCATTCGACCATTGAACGTAGTTTTCAAACATTACGGTATTGATGGCTGCTACAACACTATGGACTGCATTGCATACACTGCCTTTTGTTACACCGTGCATGTCAGAAACAGCATGGTATTGAACTCCGGTTCCCAACCAATGTAGAGCAATTTGTAATATAAATTTAGTTGACAGGGCGTGGTTTGTATTCCTTTCTAAATGGCTACCCAACATGTTAATTAATTGTTCCAATTTTTCAGCTTGAAGTCGAAACCTTTCGTTAAATTCATAGGTCGTTTCCATATGACCGTAGTCAATTCTTGTTCTATAAGTTCTTGGTTCTATTATTCTAATATTTTCATCATCGCTTGAATCACTTGACCACATTTTAAAAAAGAAAATCAAATTTAAAAATGTATTGCGGTACTAAGCACGACACTTGTAAGACGGAATGGAGAGTCGCTGGACACTCTCAGGATTTGCTATGATTTTCTACAAATTGTAACTAACAAAGGGATTTTTGATGAACAAAATTACGACTACAAGTGTAAAAATATACTTGTGAAATAAATAATGACCCTTGTAACTTGTAATTTACACGTGTAGTTTTGATAAACACATATTTGTAATAATTACATTTTTTACAGGAAAATTGCTTGTAATACAAGGCTTGTAAGTTTTGATAAACAGGGCACTGGTGTCATAAACTTTTTCCGAACATCGGTCTCAACATGGTGAAGATCGCATAGGAGCCGGCTACTGTCACTCAAAAACTTAATCGCCTTAACCCTCTCTGCCCCATTTTCGAGCAGCAACGACAGTCCTTTATTGAGAGCAGCAATGCCTAGGCCTAGCTGCTGTTGAGCGCTTTCGACTCGTTTATCTTTGGTTCTGGTGATGTCGGAAATCGTGGCGGCTATTACGGGGTTAAGTTTGGGGGCTTGCAATAGGGTGCAGTTTTCTGGAATCTGATACTGCTTCATCAGTTTCTCTTTAGCCTCTTTTTCGATCCCCTTTCGAAGTATGGGGAGCCAAAGCCGAGCTAAGTTATCGTGAATTTTTTCACCGAACTTAGGTACGTCCTCAGCAACTTCTCCGAGAGCTGACAATATATCTGGGTCCAGATCAGGAAGCGGTGTTGATTCTTTGTCTTCTGACGCCTTTTCTGGTATCCTTCCATCATGGATATTTTCTTGCGAACATTCCATGGGCGTTGAATCCTCAAGAACCGCTAGCGACTCGTTTTCTATAAAAGAAAGAGAACGCTTTTCTTTCTAACCAATTCAATACAAAACGAACATTCAATAAATTCGAAAAAATTATGTTGAGGGTAGTTGTAAAAATAATAATTGTAAAATATCGCCTTGAAAAATATCGCGGATTACGTAGATAAAGAGAGAATTGCTTGCATACGCCATCTAATTCGATATCACCAAAGTTAGGTGTTTTACTTGATACTGCTTTAGAATAACCCTCGGTTAATCTTTAAGCGTAGGGATAGTTCAGTATGTAGGTACCATCGTGTTAATCCGTGATCAACACACATACACTACATTTTATGCATTTTTTCATTAGGTAGTTTGCTTTTGTAATAACCCACGGTTATTATCCAAGCATAAGTTTAACTTGTGTTGATCCACGATCAACCACTAGTTTATAATGATCTGCGTAGTTATTTTAGTTTCTACGTTTGCTTTGGCAATAACCCACGGCTACCGTCTAAGCGTAGAATAATCGGATACCATCGTGTTGACCCACGGTCAACCTCCAGGTTATTATGAACTACTTTCAAGGCAGTATAAGTTTTCACATAACACTTATGAAAATAAACACTTTACTAACCTGAATTTTCTTCGAGTGAATCAGACGATTCGATGATTCGTTGGCGACGTTTATTTTCTTTGTCTTCCAGTCTTCTTATTTTATAATGGTATCGTTCCATTTTTTCCGAAAAGCTTCTTTTGGGCATAATTATATTATCTTATAACTTGGATTAAAGTCTGAGAAATAAAGTAGATATTTCTAGGAAGCGAGTGATGAACGCGCGCTGCCTCGCACGAAAAAAGAATGAAGCAGAGCGCTCAGTCAGTCAAAAAGAAACTGACCTACCGACAAAAAAAAAAAAAATGTAATCGATGGATAAATCGATTCCTTTAAAACGTGCGACTGCCTTGTAGGTTTAAAGGACTACCTGTTAATTAAACTATATCTGAAGAATGAAGTGACGTAATATTAATCATGACATAGTGTTGTTTGCAGACGATACTTCTCTTTTATTTAAACTCAAACGTCAGCAGCTAGTTACGGATGATGTTAATAGCGCCCTGGCAAAAGTCGTTAATTGGTTTAATGTTAATAATCTACTCCTAAATGAGAAAAAAACTAAATGTATTAAGTTTACGATACCCCATGTAAGACAAGTGGAAACTAGTGTACTAATCAAGAATGAAGAGTTGAAACCGGAAGATAACACAGTGTTCTTAGGCATAACTTTGGATGCCAAGCCTTTTTTTTTTTTTTTTTTTTTACCGATGGGAAATCATCAAATAACCCCTCCCGCTCTGGGCTGAGCAGGAGGGAGTGTCAGACTTCTACTGACTAAAACCCATCCATATTCCTTCCTTTGCCCTTTGTGTTCCAGGGCCGCGGTATCTCTTTCGAACTCCCGCAACCCTGGCAGGCGTCGGCCCTTACGGACCCCTTCCTGTTTGCTGACTCTCTTTGAGGCGCGCGTGGAACACGAACGCGCCGTCGACACGGCCTGTCGTCATAAGACGGACGGACGGCGAGCTAGCCCATAGCTCACCGTCCACAGGCCCGCGTCTACGGTGGCCGAGGGCCACCACGTGGCCCCCGACGCCCGGTGCGTCTCCCGCGGCGGCTGGGACGTGAGGTTCTCTCCCTCTCACGTCCCGCCACCTCCTTCGCTAGCATGACTGCTTCGCAGAAGGAGGTGACGGCGTCCCATTTCGTCTCGCTCCGGACCATGGATTGAACCAGGGCCGGACGCGAGAAGTCGCCGCCGCCGATTGCCGCTACGAGGACACGGCGTTGCTCCGCCCAAGCGGAGCAGACCTGCACAGTGTGCTCCACCGTGTCCTCCGGTCGATCCTCGCAGTGGTGACACCCGGGCGTTTCCTCCCGCCCGATTAGGTGCAGGAACCTCCCGAAACAACCATGTCCGGTGAGGACCTGCGTCAGGCGGAAGGTGAGGGCGCCGTGGCGCCTCTCCAGCCACTCCTCAAAGAGGGGACTTACCGCCGCTATTGTGGCGTGCCCTTGGATGCCAAGCTTCAGTATATATACAAATTGTCAAATATAGACAAATTGTCAAAAAACTTGGCTCTGCAGCATACGCCGTTTAGAGACAGCCCGTTTAGTTTACTTTAGTTGTTTCCACAGTGTGATGTCGTACGGTATTCTCTTGTGGGGCAATGCCGCCGATATTCAGACAATATTTGTTTTGCAAAAAAGGGCAATTCGTTCAATTTATAAATTAAGTCCTAGATACACTCTCAGAGAAAAAATTATAGAGATTAATATACTTACTGTCCTCTCTCAATTTATTTATGAAAACCTTTTGTACGCACATAAAAATATTAATTTGTTTAAAAAAATACAGTGATATCCACAACATAAATACGAGGAACAAACACAAATAATAATTTTTTGTTCCTGCAACGATTACTAAACTACTCAATTACTAAGCCTAAATAAATTCAAATCGTTTATAAAACGGAAGCTATTTCTGAAAGCCTACTATAACATTGATCATTGTCTCGAAGATAAAAAGGCTTGGGATTAAGCTGCTCCAATTAAATTTACTCTGTGAATGTCGAAATTTCGGACTTCGCTTGTTTATTATTGATTCCTTTCTCATATTATACACTGTGACATTTAATTTATTTGACATTAATACTTTTAGTATTTTATTTTTTATTATTTTGTTTTATATTTTTCTTATTGTTATATTTAATGATTTGACATTAAGTATTTTACTTTTATTTTTTATTGTTAATGTTCACATTTAATGACATTTATTTTGTACTGTATTGTGTATTAATTTTATTTGATTATTGTGAATGTGAGGACCATGTGGGTAATTTTTTTTTGTTTGTTCGTTTTTTATTTTTTCCACGATTGTCTGGCAGTTTGAGTACTATAAGTGACCTACCCAAATGTCCTTTCTTTGGTATTGTTCGTCGTGTCGTTGAGCTCCTTGAGTTATAAGTCGAGCTACGCGATAACTGACAAATGCTTGCACTGACTGGACAGGTCCACTCAAATCTGTGTGGTTCTTTCTTCAAGAGACCATCTCAGACATTAATCTGCATAGTCCTCATGTGAGTTAACCAAGATTATGTCTGGACTTTAAAAGAGACTATGACCTCTGAGTTTGTTTCGGCTGTTTCTTCTCAGAGTAGTCAGGTACGAAACACCGGCCCCATCTAGTTTAAAAAAAGAGACGTGTAAGTGTTTTTAAAAACCTATTTGCAAAATAAACATCATTTATCATAAATTCTCTAGAGAATATTTTTGATAACCTCATGGCATTTTTTCCTCTTTTTCGATAAATTTACATCTTATGGCCGAAAATGAAACATCTCCTTTCTGGGATTTCCCGGTACTTTCGGTTCCGGGATTTTCCTATTCACTAGTAAGCCGATGACGTGAGCACTGCACGGTATACTCACTGCCTTCAGAGACGTAGACGTAGATGTGCGCGGGCTCGGTGTTGGCGGCCGCGCACGTGTAGTTGCCGGAGTGCTGCGGGCCTGCGCCGCGGATAGCCAGCGCCGACTGCGTCTTGGGCCCCGGCTCTGTGAGCACGGTGACGCCGCGTGCCGCGTCGTAGTTGATCATGCGCGCATTGTGGTACCAGAACACGTACTGCGGCGGCACCGGGCTCTTCTCGATGATGCACACCAGGTTGATGGTGGACCCGGCGTCCACATGGTGCTCGTCGGCGCCCAAGATGAAGGCCTCTGGTACGGCGATGTGCAGGTGCACCAACCGCGACAGCGTTCCGCCGCCCGTCGACACCTGCACACCATATGACATATGTTATACACCTCACGTTACGTACACTACTGCACTCTCGCTCGCACTCACACGTACCTGGCACTCATAGGTGCCGTTGTCTCGCTTCTGCACGTATTTGATCTGCAGGATCCAGTCATCAGAGCCCTCGCTGTGTAACACCTGAAACAAAGGCACTTTAACGTAGTCCGTATCTACTGCTACGAGACCAATATCAATAACGAAGGTCTAAACTCATCATGAGAATTCAGATAGGTCGATGGAGTCTTATTTCTGTCTAAAAGATATAAAATATAACTGACTTCTAAGAAATACTAATACTTGGAAAAAAACCTTACTTTCGGAAGTCAGTGACTTTCGTTTGTATCATTGACTTTTTTGGCGATTACCGATTTCCGTTGGTAAACTTATTTTCCACTTTTTAGTGTTTTTTTTTTGTAATCAGTTATTTATTTTGCATTGTTTTAGTTGTGGTATCTCACACAAATACTTGTCAAGTATCAATTTTATTTTACATTATAACTAGAAGTTATTAGAACATCATCCACATAATTTTGATTTGTCCAAAGCTTTTGATTTGGTGTCTTATAATAAGCTTTGGACAAAATTAAGAAGTGCAGGTATCCCAACCGATCTTGTGAATATTCTTGCCTACTGGTACAGTGTGCAGCTTAATAACACAAGGTGGGAAAACGTATACTCAGATGAATATTCTTGTGGCGTCAGGCAGGGCGGGCTGACTTCGCCACGACTCTTTAATATTTATGTTAACCAGAGGATGTTGATTGAGGAGCTCAGCAGCATGCATGTTGGATGCCATATTGATGACATATGTGTCAATAATTTGAGTTTCGCTGATGATATGGTGCTGCTGAGCCCCTCAATTGCTGGTCTCAGACGGCTGATAAAGGTGTGTGAGGTTTATGCTGTGGAACATGGTTTGAGGTACAACGAAAGTAAAAGTGAGTTCATGCTATTTAAAGGTAAAAATAACAACATTATCATTATACCACCCATATTACATAATGGTGTACCTCTAAGTCGTGTTGCACAGTTTAAATATCTTGGTCATATAATAACTGACTGTTAAGCCTATAATCACATAAGTTGTCGCATAGCTCGATAGATGGCGTTGTGTGGTTTAAATTCGAGCTATCGTTTGCTTACACACAATTAGCTATAAGGAATGGAGTATTAATAAATGTAAAGCGCTTGATTGAGACGCTACATGAGCTTAACTCTGATCACCGTCCGGTAGTCATGCATCTCGTCTGTCGCTCGGGCCTCTCTGACACCAGCCAGCCCCCTCCCTCTATTTTGATAACAGACTCCCCCCAGTAGAAGACCTCGACTGTCCTCTTCAATCAGTCACGGCCGACGAAGTGAAAGACACAATAGATAGGTTTCAGCCGCGGAAAGCCCCTGGCGCCGGCGGCTTCACCAAAAGGATGTTCAAAGTCCTCCCTTCTCAGCTCATAGTCTTGCTGGCGGCCATCTTCAATGGCGCCCTGAGCAATAACATCTCTCCCCAAGTGTGGAAAGAGGCCACCGTCATAGGTATTCCCAAACCGGGTAAACCTAAAACCGAGCCGACTAGCTATCGGCCGATCAGTCTTCTTAGCGCACTCGGCAAAATCTATGAGAGGCTTATTTATAAGCGCCTCAAAGACTTTGCCGAGGCTAAAAGCCTCATTCCCAACGAGCTGTTTCAGGACCAAACACTCGTGCGTCCAACAGGTCCACCGCATCGTAGAGCACTTGAGCGCTGGCTTCCAGCGTGGAGCGATGACCGGTGTGTTATTTTTCGATATAGCGAAAGCTTTCGACAAAGTCTGGCACAGCGGGCTGATATACAAGCTGTATCAGCGCGGTGTGCCAAATCGTCTCGTGCTCATCTTGCGAGATTTTTTGGGCGAATCGCTCTTTCCGCTATCGCATAGGGAAAACCCTTTCTTCCCCCCACCCCATTCGCGCGGGAGTCCCCCAGGGCTCTGTCGTTTCCCCCCTCATTTTCACTCTGTTCACTAGTGACATCCCCAAGAGCAAAAAGGCTCACTTGGCCCTATTCGCCGACGACACGGCAATCTATTACACTGGGCACGGCCAAGACGCCATCGCCCGTCAGCTCCAAAAAGCAACCAATGCTTTAGGAGCCTGGTTCCGTAAGTGGCGAATCGAGGATAATCCCGGTAAAAGCCAGGCAGTTCTTTTCCATAAGGCGCGTCTCAATCGTCCACCTGTCCTTTGCAGCACATATAAGAGCAGCCCGCGACCGGGCTGCCTTTGCCATGGCTAGGCTCCATTTTATGATCACGGCAAACAGTAAATTGTCACTCAAGTGCAAGTTGCGACTCTATACCGCCGTCATCCGTAGCATGATTCGCCGTCCGCGAATGCATGCCCTCACCACCCCCGATGACCCCATTACCCTCCTCTAGGAGAGCAGTAGGGAAACCAGCACACTTCGTAAACACAGATACAAACCGCCGAGTTTCCTCCCTCGCCGTCGAGGCCCGTCGCGACGCCCCCGTTCAACGAAACCCCCGACCCTTGCCAGAGCCAGCCCGCGATGCTGAGCCGGTAGTTTTAAACCAGCCCCTAAATAATACCACTTAGATCCAGCCTGTCCCTTTGCTGTCCTCCCCAGCGACGCCCTAAGCCGAGGCCCGTACCGCATAAAGGGTGCCCTTAGCGAGTGGTCGCTTAGTTTTGAAGTATATTTTTAAGCCCCTGGCTGGAGGCCTTAGATTCATTTTTAAGGTATCCACAGGGATTTGCCCGGTTAAGCAGTAGCCAGCCTGAGCTGGGCTGAGGCTGAACTGCGAGACGACATACCCAAAAAAAAAAAAATGAAAATTAAAAACAGTATCGTCTTGTTTTATTGTGAAGTCATGGTAAACGTATCTTGGTTTGGATTTGTACACTGGCAATTTGAGTGACGAATTAGATATAAAGAGGGAGCGCAGGGCATTGTCGGTGCGTCGTGGTAATATGTTGGCACACAGGTTCGCTCGGTGTACTGCTCCTGTTAACATAACGATGTTCAAGGCATTCTGCCAGACGTTGTACACGAGCGGCCTTTGGGCAAGCTTTACACAGAAAGCCTACAATGCCTTGCGCGTCCAGTATAATAATGTGTTCAGGGCTCTGTTTCGGCTCCCTCGATATTGCAGTGCATCCTGCATGTTTACTGACGCCAACGTAGATGATTTCTACGCAATTATGCGTAAAAAAGTTGCGTCGCTGGTGCGACGAGTACGGGGGAGCCCGAATAGCGTCCTCAGGATGATTGGCGAGAGAACCGATACTGTTCTGCTCAGTAGGTTCACTGAACTCGATGTGTTGCGGGACCGATGAGCCTACTGTGCAGGGTAGACGGTGTCTAGTTTCTTCTGTTTACGTTTAAATTACTAACATTAGTTTTAGGTTCAACATGCAATGTATTTCACACACGTGGATTTTTAATATTTTTCCGCACACGTGCGGAAAAATATTAAAATTTATAGTCGGCGGTTGTTTTTTTTTAAATCTCGGCAAAGCTGCTCGATATGCGTCTTTACCGCGTAAATATTTATTGTAATGTAAATGTGTATTACATTAATTTAAATATATTAGATTTTTTAATTTTTCATATTAGGCTGTTTAACGGCATCAATATCTTGGCTTCTTCTTCAACCTGGCGAAAGCAAAGCGCGGAAAAAAAAAGCAAATCAAATCATAGTTTTCTAATAATTCCTGGCAAAAATACTTTCCATTCGAATCTTTTATTTCTTCGAAAGTGCATTGAATAACGTCATTTGATACGCGTGGGGATTTGTTACTGAATTTCTCGGCTCCACAACACCCTCGCCTGCAGCTCAGGTGTTAATTCTACCTCGAATGCAATAACAAAGTTTCCCCACTTACATCAAAATATACTATTTCGATAAGTGCGCTAGGGTTGTAATGGAAGTGTAGTACCTGGAAGCGTTCATCGTTGGTGTACATGAGCATGCCGGAGCTGATGATGTGCCAGTCGCGGCGCCGCACCCATGACACCTGCACAGGCAAAGCGTTATAAGACAAGGTGGGTCACACAGCGCGGAGGGTCGGGGGCAGGCTAGGCTACTGTACTGACGCCGCGTTCGCCTAGGTTGCGCACGGGGCAGTGCAGGAAGGCCACGGCGCCGAGCTGCGCCAGCACGTCCTCCTGCGTGTTGTTGATGGAGGGCTCGCGGTGCAGAGCCTCCAGCGAGCCGTACCACAGCTCGCGCCACGCCGGCACCTCCGCCACCTCCGCCAGCTCCAGCGAGGTGGTGTCAGCGCCCCCCACCACCACGACACCCGCGCCCTCGCCCGGCGCCTCCACCGACGCGGCGTCGCGGTGCACGCGCCGCGCTCTCACTGCACACACGGACGGACGGTAACAGATTACTACGATTACTGTACGACAGCGGAAAGTGTCAAATCCATGGCGTACCGAGACCCTTCACGGAGCCGTCAGCCAAGCATTACGTACATCAAACTAACGTAACTTTACGCAACAAATATTGCTGGGAAACGGTTTGTAGTCCTAACCTTTTGGGGTAAAAATCACGTTTTACGGTAGGAATCAACGTAACGCGTACAAAACATTGTGGTGATGGATGGATTGAGTAGTACGGGGGTCGTAGAGGCGTTTACAGTAAAAATCTTACGTTAAATACCTACATGTATTAAAAAAAAAAACTTGTGAAGAAGTTGGAACTTAGACTCGCAATAATCAATACCAATATCTCCTTAACTAAAAGGTTCACAGGTATGGCCTAAAACAAAAAAAAACATTGCAATAATGGGGAGAAAAAGTACCTTTCGGCTTCGTTAAGGGTCTTGTTACACCCTTTATAATTGGCTAACGAAACTCCGCAGATGGGATGGATATCGATATGTAATCACGATAAAACAGAATCAACGAGATATTTGTTGGGTTGCATCTGCCCTATGACCACTCGTACAATTGTTCTTGGTAAACGCTTGCGTTGAGCTGCCGTGCGGTACCAGGTGGTGGTAATACTAACGGCTAGCGGGCTCCGGGCCGGCGGCGGCGGCGAGCGCGGCCAGCAGCGCCACGGAGAGCGCGCGCGCCGCCCGTGCCATGGCTGGCGCTAGTGCCCAGGCGCGCGCGCTACATGCCGCACGCCGCGCGCCTCACCACCCCCCCTGCACACGACAACACACGCGTCAGTACTCAGCTAGCTGAGCCACCATCACCGTCACTCATAAGGTGCTGTCGGCCATCTGAAATCAATGTCACCAGTTGGAAGTATAAATTACGAATTGGCCACCGCCGCCGCGCGCCGCCCGCCGCGCCGTGCGCCGGGCCAAAGCCAGACGTGATCTCCTGCCGAGCCGCAGGGCAGGCGGGCGGCGGGTGGTGGTCGGAGGGCTCGCGTGCAGAAGCTAATGTGGGTGATTGATTACCTCTCACGCGCCGAGATTGATTAGTTTTTTACGATCCGCCGCCGCCGCGTACCTGTCGTGCACACGCCTCTCACGCCTCACACGTACGTTCAACATACATAAGTGATGTTATATTGAATAAAAAAACAATTTTGTTCCTTCCTCGATCGATCTAGTTTCAGATTCATAATATAAATTATAACAAAGCACGTCTTTAAAATGTAAATGTAATGTGTAAATTACGTCAACTAAACTACGAATTGTTTTCGTTTATGTTTGTAACATGTTGGTGGCTTAATCATCTCACTGCCTTGTTGCTCGTTGTTTTAATAATTTTAAGCGTATTTAAAAAAAAAAATAACGTGTATTTCTTTTTTGAAAAACAAAAATAACAAACTAAAACACAAAAAAGTGTTTTTTTGTGTTTTGGTTTGTTATTTTTGTTTTTCTTTTTATGTATTTTAATTGTGTTTTTTTGAAGTCGGTTTTATTTTTTGCAAAAATGTTTTTATTTCTCCATTTTTAGTTGTTCCCATGTCGCCATGAATTTATTTTACATTATTAAATACGCGTCTAAGTGACAACAATAGTTCTTTTCTTAAAGTATTAAAATGATTACTTTTAGTTTCTAGCACTCACTCTGTTGTCTCTAGAGAAATCAACTATCGATATCGACAAGTCGCATTATCTAAACATTATTCTAGAACAAGAAATCACCTAACTCCTAACCGTTAAAGTGTTGTACCTTCCTTCATCAGCTCAGCGTCATGAGATAATGATGACCATACGCAAATGTCTCAATAGCTTTAGAAATTATTTTTTACTAACATTTATGTCGTGGCTATTGTATTATGTATAAAATACTGGTATTAAGCTGCATCCGGTAAGACTGGAAGCCGACCACAAAATAATTGGGAAAATGATGCAGATGATGAACAATACATGTCATGGTAATGGGCTTATCCCCAATAAATGGAAATCTGGGTGTATTGTACACATCTGCGTACCCCTTCAGAGCATACAGGCGTGATGTTACGTCATGATGTTGATAAACAATAAACAACAGAGGGACCACCTCAGAAGTATAATCCTTCAAATAAAAAAAGAATTTTGAGAATCGGTCCACAAATGGGGGAGAAATCCGAATGTTATGTAACATACAAAAAAAAAACACACTAACATTATAACCTCCTCCTTTTTTGAAGTCGGTTAAAAAGTCTAAAATAACTTGACTTTCGGAAGTCGGTGTCTTTGTTTATATCCGAAAGTCAAGTTATTTTAGACTTTTTTAGTATTTTTTTGGAAGTCGGTTTTGTTTTCGCAGAAAGTTTTTTTATTTTACCCTTTTTAGTTGTAGTATACCACACACATTCTTGTCATGAATTAATTTTTACATTGTAACTAGAAGTTAGTTAAAGTACTCGTCAAGACGAATCATACGAGTCCATACTCGATGAGGTTTTGTCGTTTTATAACGGAGTTCCTATGGCCACCCGTCCAGCTCCATCATCAGACACTGGATACCATTTAGGACAAAAGAACTCATCAAGACGAATCATACGAGCCCAAACTCGATGAGGTTTTGTCGTTTTAGAACGGACTACCTGTGACCACCTTCCAGCTCCATCACCAGACCCTGGGTATCATCTAGAGACAAAGTACTCGAACATTATACGAAATATATATCATATCATACAAAATTTCAGCTCAATCAGAAATCGGCAAGTGTGTCAAATTTAACTAGCAAGTATCACGCGACGTTGCGTGATGTACATCAAAGCGCCTTCACGCGACGTCGCGTGATGTGACAATGACGATGTGGGAAAACAACCATAGTCTATGGGACTAATCGGGAAGCATATCCTTTCAGATGGAAAATATTTGTTCAAATCGGTTTACAAATGACGGAGTTACGAGGTAAAAACATTTAAAAAATAAAAACAACCGAATTGAGAACCTCCTCCTTTTTGAATAAAGTCGGTTAAAATTTTACACATGAATAAGAGTAACAAAAATAAAGTCAATTAAAAGTTTCCACAGATAGAAGAGAGCTTATAAACAAAAACAAAATATTTAAGTAGGCAGACAGTGTTTGTAAAGACAGTATCAGAAGTAGCAATGTGTTTCAAACAACGCAAATTGCATTCACTTCGATATGTTATCAAAAAAGAAATTGCTTCTCCTCTATGTAAGCCGGACAAGATCGCAGTAAAGCCATATGCTGACTATTACAGTTGGTGCATTTAAATGAAGTGGTGTCACAATTATCGTGTTTCTCACTACATTTTGGGCATATTATGATGTTAGTTGACGAGCAACTTTGTGCCGTGTGTTCAAGCTTCCTTGGGTCAAGTCAAGTCATTGGGTCACTGGAAATATGTACTGCTCAACTCGTATACGTAATCCATCTACGTAAATATATGTATGCTGGACGAAATGAGCTTTTGAAGCAAAGGCGTACATACTCACAGGGCTTCCAACCATCACCCTCTGTGTACCTGCGCTTAATGCTAAGGACGGACACAAGTTGATTTAAGTCAACACCCTAAGACAAATTAACTTCCATAGCCTTTTGAACTCTCCAACCTCTGTCAGTAGCCTCCTTGCATTTTTCTAGTAACACCACAGTGTCCTCATTTCTCACAACGACTCAGATCTTGTACGGATTTATAAACTTAATCTTGTCAATATTTAGTATTGACTCATTTTTAAAAAGGTTGGCCAGCGCAAACGGTTTCTGCATTTTATCATTGGATGAAATGTAAATTTCAACTTTTTCCCCTTTATATTTCTTGCCTTTGTTTCCGCCAACCTCCGTCCACCCCTCCTCATCTTCATCTCCTCTGTCTCTCTTACTTGGTCTTCGCTCTTCATAATTTTCGCACGCTTCCTGTGAATTCTCCTGTAAATATTGTTCCTCTTCCTTCATTTTTTGTTCGTAATAAACACTCGGGTCACTCATCTCGTAGATTGTATTTGTTATCTCCTGTTCGGTAGTAATCTCATCCATTGTTGTTGTCGCGCCGACCGGTGACCGCAGGAAAAGCCTATTGGTACACACGGGCGGCTGCCGCGCGCCGTCTTGTCGAGCACTGCGCAGTGAACGCCTCGACGTAAACAAACTAATTAGCTAATGAACGCGATCACCTAGTTCGAATGCCGATACGAGACTCATGTTTTTAGTGTTGGTTAGCCCATTTATCGAGGAAGGCTATAGGCTGTATATCATCTCGCTACAACTAATAGGAGCGGAGCATCACTGAAAAATGTTGCAAAAACTGGGAAAAATATTTAAACGGTTAAAGTTGCACAAAAATAATGTATGAGGGAATTATTCCTCTTAAAAAGGTTTAAAAAAAGTCCGCAACAGCACATGCCTATCTTTTAAGGTTGACTAACAATAACCATTTTTATGATTTTAAAATTTGATCAAATATAATGCTTTATTTGCGAAGGTGTTTTTACCGACATAGTATTAATCATTATCAAAATAAATATGTTAGTCATCTGTAGCGTTCAAATGTGACCAAAATTGCCCTTTGCACCATTTAACTAAGGTGAATATCTTAGGAAATATCATAGAATGCAAGTAACTCCCGCAACAAAATCATATCAGAACGCCGACGAGGGTCCATTAGAAGATGACTCTCAATGGGAAAGTGTGCTATATGAAGCTGCAATATTATGATGTACAGCACAATCAGCAACATATTATTATGTTACTGTATAACATAATATTTCCCAGAAGGGTTAGGTGTACCATTAATAGTACCTACACCCAGATTATGGCAGTAATGTTTAAGTCCCATGTTAAGACGACTGTTGGCGCCACCTATGCACCGCGACGGCAACTCTGGCTTCAATCATCTTAGGCGCGCTCCGTAGTTAATAAAAAATCTTCATTGAAAATACCCGCTGCGACCCGCACACATCAAGACACACATACGTAATTCCAACATTGGACCTTCGAGCCGAAGTTCAGAATAACACGAGACGCAGCCATTTTGGCGTCCCAAGGAGATCCGAAGTGCATCGTGGGAAATCAAATCAAATCACTTTTTATTTGTTAACACAGGTACAGAAATACAGATCTTGTAATTGATAAAATCGAGCGCTATGTTATGCCAGTAGCAGGCTTAATTATACTTACTCCTTCTCCGAGACAGATTAACGTGTAGTAGCAGGTAATTGTACCAGCGCCATCACAATTATTTCAAAGCTAAAAAAAAAGATGAAATAAAAACCGTTCTCTCGTCGGGCAACACTGTGTGTATATGTCATTACGTGTTTTTGTGCTTCGCGCTTTCACTACGTTCTCTCAACAAAATCCAATTTTTATTCAATTTTCTCAGTTAATAGTGTAGAAAATCTATTAAAATTGATAACCATGATTACATCACAGATTACATTCATGATATATGATGTGTGTAGACCATTAATTATTGAAATAACAAGTGCAGTGAACTCAGGTACCGGCGGCAGTTTAGTTTACATTTGGGTTTGTTTACGAAGAAAACAGGTATGTAATTATGGAAAATACGAAAAATTATCAGTCTATTGAAGCATCATCAAGGTAAGACTGAAATTTATCTAAGAATTCTACGAACGATTTCTAATTTTTAAGGTTATCAAAGAATATCATAAACAATTTCGTTTTTCTTTATATATGTCAAACTACCATTTCCGGTCATTGACTAAACTCACTCAAAACTTCGGTCATCGGTAAATTACAGTAGTTCTCTGTTCTGGTAACTTAAAACCAGGTAACGGTTTTTTTCGTGATTCTGTGATTTGAATTTTTCTCCGACTACACGGAATTGACTGTGCTCTTCAAGAAATGGGTAAACGAAAGAATAAGGACCAGAATTATATCAAGAGGAAGATTCGGAAATTGGAAAGGAAATTGGAAAAGATGCCAGTTGAAGTTGATTCAGAAGGCTCAACACCGCCATGTTCACCGCCGGCGCGGTCTGAATCGCCTTTTCCACCCACACTGCTACCTCCGGCTGCTCAAACAACCGAAGCACCGTCGCCGCCTGCGCTTATTATACCTGCTCAGAATGATCTGGAACAAGAACTTAATACAGGTCTGTAAAACATGAAATCCCATGTTATCCATATTAAATGACAAACGTAGCTAGCTACACTTACGATGTCAGTTAAACTTTAAACGCCTGGGTGATCCCATTACAGGGATATAATGTTAACAACACATAAGCGCCACCACGTGCGGGTGGACACTGTGTCAAACCTCACTAAATACATGGTAAGCGCTATCACACTGCGGGTAGACAATGCCAAATATTATTTTCCACATTGGAATACTATTGACTTAGCGCTATCACTAAGCGGATAGACATGTCTATATATCCTTTATGTTGAATTTTTCAGAAGATGATCTGCCTGAAGAACTCTTACAAGCCCTGGGAACTGAAGGCGAAGAAAATATTGAAGTTGGAGAAGCTATTAGACCAGAACTAGCACTCCGTTGGACAAGGATCATACAAACAGGACTCGGCAAAGAATCTCGAGAGGCCATTAGTAAAAAATACCCAACGCCTATCAATTTCCCAAGGGCAGTGGCTCCGTTAATGAATGCGGAGATATCAGCTTCACTTTCTGACTCAACCCTTAAAAGGGATAAAAGGATCAGCTACAGACAAAACATAATTGGAAAACTCATGACTTGTCTTGGAAAATCATTGAGCAAGGTACTGACGGGTAACATAAGCAGTAAAGTCCTTGTTGAAGAAATAAGCGATGCAGCAAAGTTAGCTGCGGAAATTTATCATCAGGATTCTTCTTCAAGAAGATTTTTCGCTTTGGCTGGTGTCAACAAGGTTGTACAAGATGCCGTACGCACAGCAACATCTGATGACACATTATTTGGGACAGACTGTGCTGAAAAAATAAGGGCTGCACAATCCATCCAAAAAGCAGGCTCCATGATAAAAACGACAGAAAAGAAAACATTCAAACCAGGGACTCAGAAAAAACAGCTAAAAGATCTGGTATCAGTATAGATCAAATACAAAGAACAGCTGGGTGGTCTCAGAACTCAGCCACCTTTGCTAGGCATTATAATAGGCCAGTTATTCAAGATCCTACTATGTTCAGTGATGTTATATGTAACACTGTTAATAATAAGACTTGATTTTGTTGATCTCATAATTTGTTAATGATTAAAGATTCTGTGATTTTAATAAATGACTGACTAATTTTACTATCAAGTATTGTTAACTCATAAACAACCCTGACTGACTTCAAACATCTACACGTTAATCTGTCTCGGAGAAGGAGTAAGTATAATTATGTGATTAAACGAACTTACCTTAAGTGAAGTTCTATCATAATTATACGAAGCTCCTTCTCCGAGACAGAGTCTCCCAACCCGTCCCTACTGTAGTTTTTCCCTAAATAGGGTTGTTTAGGATTACTAGCTTTAAACGAAATGACATATACACACAGTGTTGCCCGACGAGAGAACGGTTTTTATTTCATCTTTTTTTTTTAGCTTTGAAATAATTGTGATGGCGCTGGTACAATTACCCGCTACTACACGTTAATCTGTCTCGGAGAAGGAGCTTCGTATAATTATGATAGAACTTCACTTAAGGTAAGTTCGTTTAATCACATAATATGGTGAGCATCTAGCTCAAGATTACAATTTAAAGCTTCTAAAAAAATAAGTTTGTAAATCATGCATAAGTATGGCATTTAGGTAATTAGCAACAAAAGAACAATTGCAAAGATTTACATAATATTATTTAAAACTTGAATTAGAGACCTAAATGAGGAATTATTACTTTTAAAATTAGTACTAGTTATATATACAGCGTGTAACAGAAAGGGTATAATCATATGGAATACTGTGGTACGGACCATCAAACTGAACAACTTTCTCTATGGGACCACCATCGAAATCGTAACATTTGGGTCGAGTAGGTATTGAAATTTTGTATAGGACAGCTGATTATTTATTTACGATTTCGATGGTGGTCCCATAGAGAAAGTTGTTCAGTTTGATGGTCCATACCACAGTATTCCATATGATTATACCCTTTCTGTTACACGCTGTATATAAATGTCAAAAAAAGAAAATAAAAGATCTAAGTAAACTAAGTCCAAACATAAAATGTCAAAATTTATTCTATGTCAATATTAATATAAATGTCAATTCCAAATTAATTCATCATTTAAGTTTAAGTTTTTGTCATTTAACATACTAAAGAAATACGCACTATCGAATCGGAAAGGTCGCGAATCACGGTCCGGAATGGTATCGTATAACCAGTGATATTTCTCGTATTTCAGTCGTTTCGTGCGTTATCAAGTTGCCTAGTTGTGCGACGCCGTGGGTACGTGCTGTGCAGAAAAATTGTAATTTTGCCTTTCTCAACCGCCAAAATGAGTGACGACGAAGCATTTCAGGATGTTAATCAGGATCCCGGTAAAATAGATAAAAAAATAAAGCATGGGCTGGCTGACGCTTTTCGAGAAGTTCCTTTCAAAATTAGAAAAAGTAGATTCCATAAATATTGCTACTCGCAAGGAACTTGAGTTACGAATACAGTCAAAATTTCTGATATTGAGACAATAGATTTACAACATGTAGATTGTCGGGAAACGTTTGAAGAGCTGTATTTTCGTCTTACGGCTGCCGCAAAGTGTCTGATAAGCGATAACGACAATCAAACTAAAAAAGTAGGTAGTGGTAAAACCAAATCTTTTGTCAATAAAATTACCAGAATGATATTAAATTACCTGCATTTGACGGTTCATTTGATCAATGGCTTGAGTATCGAAACTCGTATATTACCATGATTCATAATCGTAATGATTTATACAGCAAACAAAAGTTCCACTACCTTAAATCATCACTTAGCGGTTCTGCTTCGCAAGTTATCAGCGCATTAGAGTTCTCAAGCGGAAACTACCTTCACGCGTGGAATTTATTGGAAAAGAGGTTCCATAACAATCGTTTATTGGTGCAAAACCATTTTAAATCGTTGTTTAAATTCAAGCCGCTTCAAAATGCATCGAGTGAACAGATTAGAAAACTTATCGATCCGACTTTACGAAATTTACATGCACTACAATCTCTAGATGAACCATCTGATACGTGGGATACTGTTATCATTTATTTGGTTGTAGAAAAGCTAGATCCGGCCACCGAACGCGAGTGGGAAACACATAAGGTGTCTCAATTAAATCGTGATAAAATAAAACTACATCATTTAGTGGAGTTTTTGACAAACCGTGCAGATACGAGTATGCTAT
Source organism: Eugnorisma glareosa (assembly GCA_947578425.1). Classification (NCBI taxonomy): domain Eukaryota; kingdom Metazoa; phylum Arthropoda; class Insecta; order Lepidoptera; family Noctuidae; genus Eugnorisma; species Eugnorisma glareosa. Next base: position 249,458 of record OX387968.1, read on the forward strand.
CAATGGTTGTCAACCTCATCACTCGCATTCTTAAGTCACCAAAGGTAAACAAACCAAACAACAAACAGAGGCGCGTTTGCCAATTATGCGGTAATAATCATCATCTGTATTCGTGTGCGCAGTTTCTGGGTGCAAGATAGGCTTACAATTGTTAATAATAAAAAGATATGTCAAAATTGTATTCGTTCCAGTCATTCGTTAAATGATTGCTCGTATGGCCCTTGCAAATTATGTCAAGGGAAACATGATACATAATACGTTACTTCATGGGATGAACGCGTCCACGTTAAGTTCGCACCCTATGTCAACAGCTAATGCTTAGTTTTGCCTCGAATAACATCAGTTTTACCACCGTTGAAGGTTAGTTGCGAGTGCCTACGTATACCTAAAAATATGTCGCTCGCAGATCCCAAGTTTAGTGTGCCGTCTGATAAAGATGTACTTTTAGGCACGGATATATTTTGGGACTTATTAAATAATAAGAAAATAAAGCTCGCTTCTGGTCCTAAATTATATGACTCGAAGATAGGGTGGATCATTTCTGGCCCTATTCGGAGTAAACATTCGTTTAAAATAAACCAAGTACAATATAATCTTGTTCACATTGATTCTCAATTGCGTAAATTTTTATTGTTTACTTCTTCCCTTATCTCCAAAAGTATTGGCATACTTACAGTGGGTATTAAAGCCTGTGATATTCTGAAAACACTAGCTGTGCTGATAAACTAAATTATAGGAACTTATATTAAAACAAAATAAATAAATAATAAAATGTTTATTTCAATTACAATGGGCATTTCAATACATATTATTGCAGATCACCTTTTTAGCAAGGAATTCCTTGTATTAGGAAACTCCGCACTTCCACTTAAATTTTTTATGCAATTGAAATGCAGACAATGTAAACATGTAAGACTAAAAATAAATTGTTAACTTAAAATTATACAAACGGCTCTGCAAATGAATGAGCGTTATGTAGAAAAAGGCCAGATCGCGCGTGGATGTGTGATATGCGTGTATGCGTGTTATGAGTAAGTGTGTGAGTGAGTATGGGGGTGAGTGTGAATAGTGAGATTGCGTGGTGCATGAGTTACAATAAGCAATGCTTAGTTCACTTATACTTATTAATTAATACTCAATAATGATTCCAATATAATCGTTCCAGCAATCATTACATAAATCCATCATCAAAGTGCGGCTACACTTAAAATTGCGGCGGCTAAATTTGAGACACCGAAGAGGCGAAGACAAAACGCGACGCCCGTCTCCCCGGCAACGGTTGCCGGGGCTGCGCAAGATGCCAGCGTGTTCGGCGCGGCGGCGGCACCCCAGGCCGTCAGCGCGAAGTGACTGCGCATCTCCTGTCAGTGCAATTTGAATTTTTTTTTTCTATGTGATTTCAGTGTATTTTATAGTTTACTTTACTTCATATACGTGTAGTTGGTAAGTAAATTATTTTATGTGCAGCGCCAGCTGTAGCGAAGCCGGAATAAGTAGTGCCAGTCAACCTATCACTTCACTGGATGTGCAACTGGTAAGATGTCCTCACTGCTCCCAGGCTCGTTTTTTAAAGGCGTACGGGGGCTTAAGATACATTATGGCAAGGTCCACAAACCTCATAGTGTACCTTTGTACCCCCCAGCCACATCCCCGACATCAACACCTTTTGAACCAACATTGTGGAAAACATTGTCCAAATTCAAAAAATCCACTCCTGTCCTAAAAAGAGTTCCCCAGGGCGCGAGACACTCTGTTGCGCTGAGTTTAGCGCGCTGTGTCCGCCTCGCGACCCAGGAGAACTCACAACGTGCATGGGAGCAGTTAATCACCTTCCCTTACAGGATTCTGCATGTACAAAAAAATTTGGCAACTCAAAAATCTTTAACAAACCAAATTAAAGAAAACTGCAACAATTCGGCCCGTATTTTAGATTCTAAATTACCTTTTTTTAATCAACAGAAAAACATTTGTGATCATGTGGAATCCAAGTTAAGTGACGGTGACATTAGGGGGGCAGCCAGAATACTGTTCAGCAGTGATGTGGTGGCGCCTTATTCCCCAGAGGCTCTTTCAGCTCTGGAGAGTAAACATCCATCGCCTGCGGATACTCTCACCTTCCCCGACCCGCCCGACCACCCCAACTCCCTCGTTCAGGATTCACCTTTTTTCCAAATTACAGCCCCGCAGTTGATCGCAGCCGTGAGTTCTTTCCGGAGTGGTTCTGCCGGCGGCCTCGACGGCCTGACACCACAGCATTTGAAAGATTTGTTGAGTTCAGGCGCCGGGGAAGCTGGTGAGTCACTCTTGAAGGAGCTTGCGGTTCTGATCAACTTAATGCTCTCGGTGTGAACGATGCCGTCGTCGATGTCTTGTACGGGGCTAACCTGTGTGCCCTGCGTAAGAAGGACGGCGGGATTCGTCCCATTGCCCTCGGTTGCACCTACAGGCGTATGGCAGCCAAAGTATGTTGCAAGTTGTATAGCGAATCGCTTGCAACTATGTTCCAGCCCCTTCAACTTGGTTTTGGTTCCAGAGGGGGCTGTGAGGCTGCCGTACATGCATTATCCTCTTTTTTAAACTCAAAGAAAGGTGAGGTCATCCTCAAGGTTGACGTCAAAAACGCTTTTAACTCCGTGAACGAGGACACTTTGTTGGCTGAAGTCAAAAATGTATTACCCGAAATTTATGGTTTTATGTGGCAATATTATAGAAACCCTTCAAAATTACTTTTCAAGGACAACGTTTTGGAATCAGCAGTTTGTTGCCAACAAGGTGACCTTCTCGGGCCTGTCATTTTCAGTTTGGCTATTCATCCCATAATTCAACAACTAAATTCAAATTTTAACGTGTGGTACTTAGATGATGGAACATTAGGAGGTGATGTTGACACCGTTTTGGATGACCTACAACTCCTTACGCAACAATTTAAATCTATTGGCTTGGATCTTAACCCCTCAAAGTGCGAAATTTACCTCTCTGATATCACCGACAGACAATCGATTATAGATAAATTTAATGCAATAGCCCCACAAATCAATATTTTAGAAAAAAGTTCCCTTCACCTCCTAGGTTCCCCTATTTTAGAAGAAAGTTTTTCATCTTTCATCGATGACAAAATCAAACATTTTAATGATATTTCCGATAGACTCTCCAAAATAACTTTACATTCGGCATTCACCCTTATTAGATATTGCTGTTTTGGTCCAAATTTTATGTATTATCTGCGTTGTTCTCCTCTTTGGAAGAAACCACAACTTTTGGACAAAATTGACCAAATTATTCGCAACGCTTTAACGTCCATTCTTAATGTGGCCTTGGACGACCGAGCGTGGCTGCAAGCCACCCTACCAATTCGTTTTGGTGGCCTCGGCGTCCGCAAAATTTCTAGTGTAAGCTTACGGGCTTCCTGTCTTCTGTCCACAGCACTGAAAAGCTAACTAGGAAAATTTTAACTCTCTCCCTGGTTGACTCTGAAGTGCCGTGCTTGTCCGACGCAGAGGACGCCTGGAAAGTGGCTTGCCCGGATACGGATCGGCCCGAGAACCCGTTTTCCCAGAGACAGTGAGATGAGCCGCTCTGCAGGTTGGTACGGAATAAACTTCTTAATACGTCTACCAATACTGCTGAGCGTGCCCGCCTGCTGGCTGTGGGTGAGTGGGAGTCGGGCCTCCCCCTTCAAGCACTACCATCACCTAATATAGGCACTATGTTAGGTGACACAACCTTCCGGCTCGCTACATGTTTGCGATTGGGCGCTCCTTGCGGGGCTCCACATCGCTGTCAATGTGGTGAAGCAGTCGACTGCCTCGGACACCATGGGCTTTCTTGTAGTAAGAGTGCAGGTCGGCTTGCGCGGCACGCTGGCATTAATGATCTCATCCGTCGTGCTCTTGCCACCGCTGGGGTGCCAGCTGTCTTAGAACGGACTGGCTTGGCACGCGTCGATGGGAAGAGACCAGATGGTACGACCATAATGCCTTGGAAGATGGGTAGGCCTTTGGTGTGGGATGCAACTTGCGTCGACACCCTTGCGCCATCCCATCTTCCTAGCACAGTGAGCTGCGCTGGGGCGCCTGCTGCAGGTGCTGAAAACCTCAAACGGCGCAAATACAATAATTTAATTTGTAGTTACGTGTTTGAGCCGTTTGGGGTTGGAAAAACTAGGCCCATGGGGTCCGAGTGCCCACCTAGTATTTCGGGAAATCGCCAAGCGGTTGGTCGACTCTTCACGTGACCAGAGGACGGGCCTATTTTTTGGCCAAAGAATCAGCATTGCCATACAACGTGGCAATGCTGCAAGCCTTCTGGGCACTTTTCCTGTTGACAGCGATGTGGACGAATTTTTTGACGCCCTGTAACCCTTTTGATACTTGTACATATTTTTATTACTATTATAGATTATAGATTTGTAGTTTGTAAATATCTTGATGGAAATAAACCTACTATGACACGGGGAAAAATAAAATAAAATAATAATAAACCTCTACGCGCTTTTAAAAAGTTTGCATTCAGCCGAGTACGTGCTGAATAAGTTTTGGTGGTATATGGGTCAAATGAGAACTCGCTCGCACTATGTATGAGTATTGCCTATAATTAGACGAGGAAAAAGGAATGGAGATAGGTGGTTTAAATCTAACTGATCTCTGGAGGATATTGAAATGAAATTTATGCAGGGCATCAGGACAGTCTATCTCGTTATTATTATTATTTTTAAGAAAAGTGCAATCTGCATGTCGACGACGTTAAGTGGCTGCAAATGGAATTTCTTGCAGAGATTTATTTATTTTATTTATTTATTGGTACTAGCTGACCCGCGCAACTTCGTCTGCGTGCGTGTGCACATAAAAGAAAGAGAGGTTAGAGAGAGTGTGTTTCAACCTTAAAAGTTAGATATATGGCCATTGCGGATATTTTTTTAGAGCATTTTAAGAGGGACAATTCCGACGTACATGATAATTGCGTAACTTTAACCGTTCACGCACAACGGAAGCTCTCAAAAGGAGTAAATCCCTATTATACAGCGTGTAACAGAAAGGGTATAATCATATGGAATACTGTGGTACGGACCATCAAACTGAACAACTTTCTCTATGGGACCACCATCGAAATCGTAAAAAAATAATCAGCTGTCCTATACAAAATTTCAATACCTATTAGACCCAAATGTATGGGACAGCTGATTATTTTTTTTTGATCGCTGTAAACTCTTGAGGACCTCTTGCAACTACCTTCCGTCTCCATCGTCAGACCTTCGATGACAGTCATACTCCAGCTAGGTCTAAAGTTCTCATCAAGGTGCATAAAATGAGCCCAGACACGATATAGATGCTGTAAACTCTTGAGGACCTCTTGCAACTGTTTTCCTTCTCCATCGTCAGACATTCGATGAAAGTCATACTGAGTTAGGTTTAAAGTTTTCATCAGAGGGAATGAAATGAGCCCAATAACATTATACCTGCTGCAAACTGTTTAGGGCCGCTTGCAACTGCCATTTGTCTCTATCGTTTGACCGTCGATGACAAGAAGGCCTAAAGTTCTCATCAAGGTGCATGAAATGAACCCAAACACGTTATTGTTGCTGCAAACTCTTGAGGACCTCTTGCAAGTGCCTTCCGTCGCCATCGTCAGACCTTCGATGACGTCATATTCCAGCTAGATCTAAAGTTCTCATCAAGAAAAATAAGGAAATGAGCCGAAACACGATTTCTTAATTTCAAAAACAAAAGATCATGCATATCGGACTTTTCTGTAAAAAGTTATGCGTGGTCAGGTCATACATAAAATAAAAAAATATAGACGCGTCGAATTGAGAACCTCCTCTTTTTGTTTCGTTGGTTAATAAACCAAGCTTCAGACATTTGACACGGGCGAGGGTCATTCTTTCACGGAAAACAACACCGCGACTCAGAAAAGGGAGTGAAATTAATAGCGCCATCTATCGAGCACGAAATTAAACCGTTAAAATATAATGCATGTAACACATTGAACACACACTCTACAGGGTTATAGCGTCATGTAGACTAATCTAGAGTACTTTTTGTTATCAGAACTTTTTTGTAAAGGTGGTCAGCCGATTCAAAAGTTATCTTGTGGGCACATTTTTATTAATTAGTACCATTTTGGTGCAATAGATGTCGTAGCATGTATCTTACACAATGAAGGTTAGTTAGAACACTTTAAATTCATAAATCTTTTGATAGAGAGCACTGATTACAATGAAACAAAAACTAAAACCTTCTCTAAGTTCCCCACAATATTTGTCCATTGAATCTAATCACATTGGTTTTCTCAACAACATGAAGCCCGCCTCGCAGCGCGCGCGGGTCATTATTTTGATGCGGAGTTATTTTAAAACTGTGATATCTCCTAAGATATTCATCTAAATTGAATGGTGTAAAGGGCAATTTTGGTCACAATTGAATGCTAAAGATGATTAACATATTTATTTTGATAAGGATTAATACTATGTCGGTAAAAATACCTTGGCAAATAAAGCACTATTTTTGACCAAATTTTAAAATCATAAAAATGGTTATCGTTAGTCAACCCTAAAAGATAGGCATGTGCTGTCGCGAACTTTTTTTTAGACATTTTTAAGAGGAATAATTTCCTCGTATATTATTTTTGTGCAACTTTAACCGGATAACCAGCGCACGCAACGGAAGCTCTCAAAGATAATAAATTTCCCCGTTTTTGCAACATTTTTCATTGATGCTCAGCTCCTTTTAATTGTAGCGTGATGATATATAGCCTTCCTCGATAGATAAGCTCCAACACTAAAAGATTTTTTCAATTCGAACCAGTAGTTCCTCAGATTAGCGCGTTCAAACAAACAAACTCTTCAGCTTTATAATATTAGTATAGATGCGTAGCCGAAAACAAAGAAAACGAACAAATCTTTTTCAATACACTTTCTCGAAAACTGGTTCTTATCGCACTACGATTAGGTTCAACATGCAATGTATTTCACACGCGTGGATTTTTTAGTATTTTTCCGCACACGTGCGGAAATAAAAATTTCCACAGATAAGTTCAAATGGGTTCAAGCTCTAGTCGGCGGTGGTTGTTTTTTTTTTTAATCTCGGCAAAGAGATACCTATGCGTCTCGTGCGGCATAAATATTTTTTGAGTATCTAAATTGTGTTTATAAATAGAATATCATAGATAAACATGATTATTCCAAACAAATATTTACATGTAAGAAGATATTAACATTTATTTGTGTTCTAAATTAAGAAATATTTGAAATTTGTTTTTTTCATATTAGGCTGAATAGCTTATCATACCTTTGCTTCTTCTACAACCTGGCGAAGGCAAAGCGCGGTAAAATAGCAAATTAATCATAGTTTCCTAATAATTCCTGACAAAAATACTTTTCGTTCTAATATTTTATTTCTTCGAAAGTGTATTGAAAAACGTCGTTTGATACGCGTGGGGATTTGTTACTGCAGTTCTCGGCTCCATAACACCCTCGCCTACAGCTCGGATATTAATTCCGCGCTCGAATGCAATAACAAAGTTTCCCCACTTGTATCAAAATGTACTATTTTGTATACTCTCAATACGATTTATGGATTTGCCATAACACGGGTTCCTTTGTGACTCATATTCGAGATGACTTCTGACAAAAGAGCAATACGGAATCTTAAAGGTTTTGGCCTTCTTGAAACACCCGGCAATCTCATGACAAAATCCAGTGACTTCGAAGCCAGTGAGTCCACTGTGCACGTTAAATAAAAGTTTGAAATCGTGAAAAACTCCTAGGTCGCGTACATCGTCAGACACATCTGTTGAATGTAATGCAATACAACATTGGATGAGCCTTAAAAATATTTTCATTGTATTGTTTGGTGCTACGGAACCCTGTGTGCGTGTGGGTACGACTCGCACTTGGCCGGTTTTTATTCATAAATTCACTTTACCGTTGTGTAGCGTTTCATAGAGACTCCTGCTCTCCAAATTTCAACTGTGTGGTGCCTGGTCTCGAAGTAAAATGGCTGTGACATACAGATGGATAGACATACAGTCAGACGGACTGGACGAATCTATTATGAGTCCTGTGTCTGTGTCAATAGATGAGTCATAATTGATGAGTCCCGTTTTTAGGGTTCCGTAGCCGAATGGCGAAAACCGGAACCCTTATAGATTGGAGACGTCATGTCTGTCTGTCTATCCAACCGTGTGTCACAGCCACTTTATTCCGAAACTATTTGGACTACTCAGTTGAAGTTGTTGTTGGTAGGTAGATTTATTCTGTGAACCGCTTTCCGATTTTAAACAAAAATTAAAAGATTAAGAGGCTCCACCTAAATGGAACTGAAACTATTATTTTTTTCTACCTATACGTGCATTTATAGATAGGTCTTTAAAAATGACATTGAGGTTCCTAAAATCATTTTTTTTTCAAAGTCAATTGTTTAAAAGATATACACTTCCAAAGTGGTAAAATGTGTATGTGGGGGACACACACATTTTACCACTTTTAATTTCCAAAGTAAGACGAGGAAAATTCTGAAAAAAATTTAGGAATGAAGAACGTAAAAAAACCATCAACAAAAATTAGTTTGAATAGATTTGTGTTACTGAAATAAATGTTTGGTTTTTAAGGTCAAAATAGCATCGATTTCGGATGTGCTGATTCAAAACTACTGGCAAGGGATTGCTGATGCTAGCTTGGATGATGAGTGCCGTTCAGAACACGGTGACATCTCTGAAAATGATGTTAATGTTTCGGTGCACTCGGAGGAGGAGGATGGCATGCTGGATCAAGTTGGTATCAATTCTATGGTGCTTTATATTGATACTAAACATCCGAACACTCCTGCTGACAAGTTCTGGAGCAGTTATTTAAAGAAATTAGCTTTACATTGGCCGAACTGCACATGAAGGGTCTTTTGAGTACCGCGAGAATTAGGAGTAACTTTACGAGATATTCTAAATATAAACCAGGACTCTCCTGAAGGTGAACCCCCTGTAAAGTTGCATAAACAAGCAAGGTACACTTAGTCCAAAAAAACGGGATAAAAAAAGTACAAACTTTTTGAACAAAATGCCTTCAGCCTGCTTGCTCTGAACATCGTAAATATATTTGCTTAAATTGTATTTAATGCAAAAAAATAACAATACCAAATTATAGGTTGCCATAATGAACACTATTTTCATATTTTTAATTGTAGCGATTGATCTAATAATAAATAATATTGATTATCTTACACATTGCAGTTTTATTGGCTTCGAAAGAAATATGGGTGACGTGTCACGCCTGTTGCCATTTATGTATCCAAAAAAAGCGTTGCAAAGGTAAAATGCAAATAAACAACATGATTGCTAACTTTGTGTAGGTATCTCTTGTTTCTGTCTCCAAGTTAATGAATGTAATTGGTTTTATATTTGTTTAATTAAATAAATAAATAAAAAACTACGAAAGAAAATTAGTCGGGCCACTGCGACAAATGACACAGGACTACAAACTGTTTTTGAAAACGTAAAATCATTAATTGAAGAAATTGATTATTTTGTAAAAACAAACGCTTACAATACTGATACTCAAGTTAGAAAAGATGAGTGATATTGTATTACTCCAAAGACTAGCTGTTTAAATGAAAGCACTGAAATAGAATCTATTGTAAAAAAATGTCATAAAAGATTTTTTTCGTGTATAAGCACATATTATATATTTTACATCAGAACATTAATGGTCTAATAGGAAAGTCAGACCAATTAGGCATTCATTTAGATGAACTTGTACATGAAGAGAACGCAGTAAATATTATCTGTATCACGGAACATCACATGAAAGAAGATGATATCATGCAATTACATTTACTTAACTATAAACTTGTTACTCACTCATCAAGAAACACCCGGAATGGGGGTTCTTGTATACTGATAAGCCCTATCCATGAACACAAAATTAGAGACATCAAAGAATTTTTTGTGTCCAATATTATAGAATGTTGTGCCATTGAGCTAATAATCCATCAAGTGATTGTTATTTGCATTTATAGACCTCCAAAATACAGTAAAAATTGTACAGACGTGTTCCTTGAAAAACTAGATCGCATACTTGACTTATGTAGCCGGAAGATTGATAAAAAAATATTATTATGCGGTGAATTCAATATTGATATACTTCAAAACACAAGATTATCTATAGAATTTCAAAATCTACTTTTAAACTATAATATTAGACCAAGTATAAATGAACCAACACGTATATGTAGCGGAAAATGCATTAACAATATCATGCATAATGTCCGAGGTGGACGAGGAGAGATTTTAGACTTAGTTATGTCTGATCATACAGCCCAGCTTTTTAAATGTCCTGTCAAAAGACTTGTACGATTGACCATTGGTATGTTACGACTCGGGATTACAGGTCTGAAAACAGAGATTTTTTTTAGATTGTATGCGTAAACTTAGCTTTGATGAAGACTTTAATAGAACCGATCCCGAAACAGCATTTAATTCGTTCCATGATTTATTTACACTTTTCTACGACTTATGCTTCCCTGCTATAAAGAAAAAGATCTCTATTCGAAAATCTCCCAAATGGATGTCCAGAGGTATAAAAATTTGTAGCAAACCGAAAAGAGAAATACTCTGGCAATTTAGAAGGTTGCCTACGAATGATAATAAACAATTGTTAAAACAGTACTCAAAACGACTCAAAAAAATTATCTACTTGACCCAACAATCACAAAATAATTATCTTATAAATAATGCCGATAGCAAAACTAAAGCTAAGTGGAAAGTTGTAAAACAAAATAATTCAAACTTTCCTTCTGTATCCTTGCATAAAATAAATATTGATAATAAAGTAATTCATGATCCTATACAAATTGCTACAGCATGTAATAATTATTATGTAGATGTATCAGAACAAACAAATAGTTATAATAATCAAAATAGTTTCTCAAACATTACTCACTATCCGAAATCCATATTTATGGCACCTACTGATTCCTTGGAAATATTTAAAATAATCAATTCATTAAAAAATAAGAACAGCACCGGATTAGACGGCATTGCAACAAAAATCCTGAAACTTGTGGCCAACATTATCGCTCCCGTACTAAGCTATGTTATCAATTTATGTATTGAAAGAGGACACTTTCCAAGCAGGTTAAAAATGACTTTGAATAAACCACTACATAAGAACGGTGATAAAACAACCATATCCAATTACCGCCCAATAGCTTTAATACCAATATTATCTAAAATCTTTGAAAAAGTTCTCTATAATCCCCTATGTACTTTTCTTGAATATAATAATATATTAACCGAAAATATGGATGTCGGTAAAATAAAACTATAAATAAAGCTGTATATGAGTTATTTCAAAAATTATTCTGAATGTTGACAAAAAAAAAATACCAGTTACAGCGATATTAATGGATATGACTAAAGCATTCGATCACGTAGACCATACTATTCTGTTGAAAAAACTAGAACGTTATGGTATCAGAGGCAACGTATTAAAAATGATTCAGGCATACTTAACCGAAAGAAAACAAGTCACTGCCATAAATAGAATTTGTCCAAAGACAAAAAAAGAGATTACGTGCAGATCTTCAACTAGGATCCCAACATGTGGAGTTCCTCAAGGTCCTTGGGCCCTTACTCTTCATAATATATATTAATGATCTTCCAAAATGCACTGCTCATCAAACCATTCTATTTGCTGACGACAGCACAGTAATTGTTCCATGCAATGAGATAAATAAATATGAAAATGATATAAATATTACCTAACAACATATATTTAACTGGTTAAAAGTAAACAAATTAAAAATTAACTTAGAAAAAACTAAAATTATGTCATTTTATCAACGAACAAATCAATTACAATTAAATATAAATTACGAAAATATAAAAATAGCTGACACCAACAATGCTAGGTTGTTGGGCCTACATCTCGATAGTCATCTAGCATGGAAACAACACATAAAAATTATCTGTAAAAAACTGAATCAATACTCTTATGCTCTCTATAACTTAAGAAAAATAGTAATTGAATCCGTCGTCCTAATAGCTTACAAAGATTACGTAACATCCACTCTACGCTACGGAGTACTGTACTGGGGATTCTAAAGATAAATTTATCGCATTCAAAGCGCAGAAAAAATGCTTAAGATCTGTTTTCAAGCTGAAGCTGAAGCTGCAGTTGGCAAACAACTAATAGTTGTGTGCCATTATTTAAAAAGTAAGTTACTTACCCTACCGTGTATGTATATTTATGAAACAGCAGTGTTCGTAAAAAGTAACTTACACATATTTGAAACGTTGAAGTCGAAACGACGGAACAATGAGATTTCATCAAGAGGTTTTCGATGTTTTAGGTTTTTCGTCAGCAATCCCGATCACTTCGGTATGTATCTTAATTCGTGGGTATGCCAATAGTTGGGCAACCTCTTCTGTGCAGAATGATGCCTCTGAACCTTGATCACATAGAACTCTTAATAGATGCGATGTCCCATCCAACGAGTGGATTTTTATTAAGGCCGTCGCTAGTAGTGTGGTTTTTGGTATCTTCGTTTTTTTAATAGTAGACATGTTAGACACAGTCTTTGTCGTGGATTTACTTGTAGATGGGGTCGACAAGTTTTCCTTTTTTGGCTCACTTTTTGGGTGTCTTGTAGTAACATTATTGCTATGATGGTGTAAATAGGAATGATGACCTCTTTTCCCACAGTATCCACAACTTTTATCTCTGTGACATTTTACCGACGTTTCATGAGTCAGACAATTTTTACATTTCTGTTTTTCGTGTACGATGTTATTGCGTTCTTGCACTGATAGCGTTTTAAAACCAGCACAGTTATGTAATTTGCGTCACAAACTGTTAAATGCTTGATCAGCTTAGCGGCGTCACCTCGTACATGCGTTTTTAAATACTGCATTTTTTCTGTGTCACTCAACGATTTCTCTTCGTGTACTATTTTCAAGAATAAATCATAAAAGGAATTCCATGAACTTCCACTGAATGTTGGAATTATTATTTGTGGTAACTTAATCGAGGTTTTTTGATTGTTGTATGTCAATTTCTGACCTATTATTCCAAATATTTTTTCCATCACAACGTCGACTTCCGTTTGCGTTCTCTCAAACATATTCTCTAGAAAATAGCTGTGCTCCAACGTACTATCTTTCATTAGAATGAGTACATGTGTTTCTTCAATTTCTTGCCATTGTTTTTGCAACGTAATCATTAACGATTCTAAGTACCAACTCGTTTTCTCTTTAGTAATTGATTGAGTTGCCGACTGTAACTTTTTCTGCATCTGATTAATTCGGAATAGTTGTATAAATAGTTTGGGTGAGCTGATGCCTTCTTCCTCTTCGGGTTGTAAATCTTCTGGTTCATATAATTGGTTTACTACCTGTAGTCTTTTGTTCACACTTCAACAGGTATTCAATAGCCTGCGTATACAGTGTGTCAATAGACCCAAAGTACACACATCAAAAGTGTCTAGGGATCAACATATATTTTTGCAATAACTTTTCTCCTGATTGATATTAATTAAAATTTTCTTTAAGGATTCATCAAATAAAGTGTTTTCGTTTGTCACAGTAACGATAAACCAAGTCACCTTTGCATTAATAAAGAAATTTGCCATTTTCCTAATAAAGGGATTTTTGACATTTGAACCACTAACACAAAAGTTCGAAAAAAAGACTGAAATAACAGTTTTCTTTAAAATTTTATTGGGTAACTTAAACAATTAATAATCCGTGTTTCTACCGCGAACACTAACAACACAAGAACATCGGTTTGGCATACTCAAAATGAGTTCATCCAAATCACGCTGTGGAATGGCCGCCCATGTTCGTTGCAACAACAAAAAAAGGTCTTCTTGCGACTGGATACCCTCCATATTCGGCAGAGCTCTTCTCTGTAGCATATCCCATGCATGCTCAATCGGATTCAAGTCTGGCGACTGAGCAGGCCAGGGCAGGACATTGATGTTAGCTGCGGCGAGAGTCTGTCTTACAACTCTTGCGGTGTGCGGTCGTGCATTATCATGCATATCATTTCAACTGAAATAAGGGACCGATTTGCACTTGTAGAGGAACGATGACGTCTGATACAATCGTCTCAGCATAAATTTGAGCGTTGAGGTTGCCTCTGATCCAAATCAACTCAGTTCTTCCGCCGATCCAAATACCCGCCCATACCATGATGGTTCCACCACTATAAGGATGGACTTCCTGGCAGGATTTTAATCGCTGTTGGCGTCCAGGGGTTCTCCAGTGTCGTATACGTCTTGTATCCGGTCTCATACCAAAACGAGACTCATCAGAAAAGCACACGAAACGCCATTGTTCTTCTGCCCAATTTCTGTGTTCAAGAGCCCATTGATATCGTATCCTACGATTGTGCATTGCTATAGGTGGTACCCGTAGCGGTCTTCGGGAATGAAGGTTCACTTCATGCAAGCGGTTTCTGACTGTTTGGTCGCTAATTAAGTTCCCTGAAGAGTGATGAAGCCTCACGGCTAACATCATGGCGGTTATTGTTGGAGCTCTTCGAGTTAAGATTTGAATGTATCGGTCTTGTCTCCGTGTGGTGCAGCGATACCGTCCTCCATGGCGCTCAGCCACGGTACCAGTGCTTCGGTAACGTGTCCAAAGTCGACTGATAACACTCTGACTTGTATTCAGAGCTAAAGCCACAGTACGTTGCCGGGAACCAGCTTCTATCATTCCCACGGCTCTGAGCATTTCTTCCCTGCTTAAATGACGTCGCCGCTCCATAATAACGTTGGTTTTAATCAGTAGTAGGGAAACAGTAGCACTAATAATGTCTTCAATGCGTTGTATGTTTTTATAGGGAAAATATTGACAGCTGATTTTCATCTTTTACTCGAATTTGATTCACAGTTCCTGATTCAAATTATGAAATGCACCAAAAAGGATCCATATAAATTTATAAAATCATAAATTTATTACAAAGCCACATCTCAATCTCAAGAAATCCACATAAAAATGCTTGATCCCTAGACACTTTTGATGTGTGTAGTTGGTAGTGATGTATTTGTGATCACACAACACATCTTGGTCTTGTAGTTTTAAATGGTTTTTGGTCGTTCTAGTAAATAGTTCTGTGAGTCGAGTCTTCTTCTCCGTGATATATTTTAGAGTTTTTCTTGATGCCGAGTGTACGAGCAAACCCGTACAATATCAAATGTATCAATTTTATGCTGACATCGACGCGCAGCGAATGAATAAAATATAAATTTTTTAGTCAACGAGTAGTAGTCGCATAGCACCGTTTGGGCTAACAACAAGACTCATTCGCCGCGTGTCGATCAGTTATCAGTTTTGGGTGTTCTTTCAATACACTAATTCAATCATTCTATCAGTCTATCATTTAAATGTACTTTACCCGTACACCGAGTCTTTCTTGATGTTGGTGAATATTTGTCTTAGTTCATTGTAATCTGCTTCCTGGTTTCTGATAAGTTCGTTAATTTCCTGTATCTCCATAGTGGTCTTTTTTTTTCCAACTTGCCCTACCCTACTGTAATAGTTAAGTCCGTACTAGTGGTATCTGCGCTCTTGCTATAACCGTGCGACTTCTCAATCAGCTGGTGAGACCCGCTTGTGGGAGGCCAGTAACCGATCCGCAACGAGAGGCTTTCTGACAGAATACCCTAGTACAATGTACTTCTGATTACTGAAAACTGATGCTTTGTCGAGTACACCAGCCCCCAGTTCTCTGAAGTGTCAGTCTGTCAACGTATTTCCCTACAGTGAGCAAAGGGACCGCGCGATTCAAATGCTCGAAGGACCAAAATGTACACACCCGGACTTCCAGCTTAGTACGGCCGTTATTCAAAGTGCTTACGATGTGGCTACGTTTGATATAATTGAGCCTGGTTAATTACCTAAGTCCCAACTGAACCCAAACCTAGCCCTACAATAATCACTAAACACCCTAGTTATCCTAACTCTATAGTAATTACCTACCTAGCTCCCTAGTCAAAGTTATCTTAACGCCCTAGCCTACCATACAAACCATACCAAACGTAAGTAACGTTGGTTATACGAGAGGGAAGTCTGTTACAAGGAGACCTACGGTTACAGACGGAATTTGGGTAGGAAGAGGGTTTCGTGTACGTCGTGCAATGTACACAGGAAATGGTTTTATCACTGCCGATCCCCCAGACTCTTGGGATCGATGATGGCGAAAGGTGTCTTGGCCACAGTGAGAGGAGGTATAGGAGATGAATCACACTCGACTCCAGCTTGATGACTGTATTAACTTAATTATATACAAATTTTGTGGTAAATACACATTGATGCCTATTTACATGTGTGTCGTGTGTGTATTGAGCCGATGAAGCGAAGATCTCAGTAGGCCACTTCTTAGCGCTGACGGTGTGCCGGTGATGCCGACGCGTGGACCGAATGTATGTCGCTCTTAATGCTGACGCTGTGATGCTGTTGTTGGCGCGTGTAACTATGGTATGTTCATGGTTGAACAGTGTTAATGCACACAACACAGCTCTATATACAAAAAGTTTTCTAGGCATGGCACCCAGACTTTACAACAAAATTCCAAAGATTATAAGAGAAAACATGAGTTTGATGGTTTTAAAAAGTCCTTAAATCAATATTTAACACAAAAGGCATACTACTCTACTAAAGAATACCTAGAAGATAATGTAGTAGATTAGATGGTAATTTAAGAAAATATATTATTTTATTTTTATAATAAGAAATGTTATATCTTTCTACCAGTTTAGATGTTTAAAACATTTTTAAATCCCTGAATTTATTTTAATTCAAGAAATAATGTACCTATAGTAGATAGTTGCACCTTTTAACAAAAAAATTTATATTTACACCTTTTTACACTTAAGTTTAGCAAATAAAAAACTTTGACTTTGACTTTGCGCTTGGCTTTATGTTTATTTAACATCATCATCATCATTTCAGCCGAAAGACGTCCACTGCTGGACATAGGCCTCTCTCAAGTGTCGCCACACTGACCAGTCCCGTGCGACTCGCATCCAGCGGATCCCCGCAACCTTCACCAGGTCATCGGTCCGCCTAGGCCTTCCAACGCAACGTCTTCCGGTTCGCGGTCGCCACTCCAAAACTTTTTGGCCCCATCGGCCAACCGTTCTGCGAGCAATGTGCCCTGCCCACTGCCATTTCAGTTTGGCAATCCTTCGGGCTACGTCTTGCGGATGTCTTCATTTCTGATTCGATCACGCAAGGAAACTCCGAGCATAGCCCTCTCCATTGCCCTTTGGGTGACTTTCAGCCTTCTGATGAGGCCCATTGTGAGCGATCACGTTTCGGTCCCGTATGTAATCACTGGCAACGCACACTGGTCATAGACTTTCGTCTTGAGACACTGCGGTAAGTTGGACGAGAAGATACCGCTCAGCTTCTCGAACGCTGCCCAGCCGAGTCAGATTTGACGGTTGACCTTTTTCTCGAAGTTAGTCCCAGGTAGACGTAATCGTCTACAACTTCGAGTATAGTCTCCGATCTTGATAGGAGTGGGTGTTACATGGGCATTCAACATGACCTTGATTTCGTCCATGTTCATTTTAAGACTCTTTCGGAGGCTCTAGTGAGGTCATCGAGCATTGTACTGAGGTCCTCCATGGTCTCAGCCATGACCGCTATATCGTCGGCAAACCGAAGGTGAGTGATGTACTCGCCTTTAACGTTGATGCCTAGCCCTTTCCAGTCCAGAACCTTGAAGACATCCTCCAGTGCAGCGGTGAATAGTTTCGGAGATATGACGTCTCCCTGTCTCACACCTCGCTGCAGAAGGATACGTTCCGAGGTCTGGTCCTGAAGTCGGACTGCCATGGTGGCATTTTTGAATAAACACTTCTACACGTCGATGTACCGATAGTCGATTTGGCACCGTTGGGGAGACTGCAGTTCAGCCCAAGTCTCGATCGAATCGAAGGCTTTCTCGTAGTCCACAAACGCTAAACAGAGAGGCAGGTTACACTCTTCGGTTTTCTGTATAACCTGCCGCAGCATATGTATGTGATCTACGGTGCTGAAGCCTTTTCGAAATCCGGCTTGTTCGGGAGGCTGAAAATCGTCAAACCTGCGCGCGAGACTGTTCATGATGACTCTTGAAAAGAATTTGTAGACATGGCTTTGGTTCTTCAGCCGGGCATTGTCGCCCTTCTTGAAGAAGAGTACCACCACACCCCTGCACCATGCCTGTGGCGTTTTCCCCATGAGTATGTCGGAATCAAACAGCTTCTGAAGGGCCTTACGTACCAGTTTTCCACCCGCTTTCAGGAGTTCGGCCGTAATTCCATCATCACCCGGTGCCTTGTTGTTTTTAAGCTGTTTCAGAGCCATCCTAATCTCGTACAGGCTAACGTCCGGGATGTCTTCGGTATAATGTCGGGTCAATCTAGCTCTTGGGTCGTTTGCTAGATCTACAACGGGTTTACTGGTTGACGTGTACAACTGCCCATAAAAACTCTCGATCTTCCTCAGAAGCTCCGATTTGGCGGATACGACCATGCCATCGTCGGTCCTCAGTTTTGTGAGCTGGCTCTCCCAAATAGCCAGATCTCTCGCAAATACCTTGAGCCTTTATGCCGCTCAATTGCGTCTTTAATACGTTTATTTAATGATTACGTAATTATACCAAATTGACGAGGTCTTCAATGGACGCGGGACGCGGGACGGTGCCATGTGCAGATATAGACAGATATTACAAACGTTTTTTGTTTTGGTCTAAAAAATAAACGGATATACTCAAATCATTAGCTCGTTGCACAATGTGTCCGACCTCCGGCGTTAGGTACTTTTGTTTTGTTCAAAGATATTTAAAATAAATGTTTGAATGTCTTTGGTTTGTTGTACTTAATTAAAACGTATGAGCTGAGTCGGTAATCTGGAAAGTCTTCGCGGCTGCAGACGATCGTTATGACGAGTGTTGCCAAGTGTGTGCGAGCGCATCACAACGCGGAGTCCACCGAGCGGCACACAGCGTGCTCTGTGCCACCTCGCCTCTCTGCCTACCGAGCTGCGCTGCAACTATAAGTCAGCCGCATCGCATAACATAACGCAGCCCGCAGGGGATGTCAACTCGACTGTGCCTAATTTGATTTATTAATATAACGACCTAGAAATATTGAAAGTTTCGCAAGTTCAGCTGACTTGCTGCCGAGCGGCCGAGCGCCGAAGAGGATCGCACGTCATCATGCGGCGATACGTAAAAAATCTTAGTATTGCTGCTTATTATGTATTTGGGTAAATAACTTTCGGTATTTATCGCAAAGACATGGATAGATACACACACAATCAGTTCTAAATTTGTTACAGCCGGTACAGCACGCTTCTGCGTGAGTCGTATGCTGTTTGAACTACAGAACATAATTATATACTCTAGGTTTGAACCCATTGCCAAGGCAGATTCTGCCCGAGCCTCGCACCAGCCCGCACTTGGCCGCCAGCGCTACACCGCCGCACATTGGTTCAAGGGCGGAAAAAAATCCTTTGTTTCAACCTTATTTAAAATGTCTACAATTTGGTACACACATACTAGAATGTTAGTAGAAACAAGTCCTAAAATTAATACGGATAAATAATTATACAGTATTTAATTATATGATGCCAAAGTAGGGTGATCGAGAATTTACAAATTTCGTGCAAAAAATATTGTTATTTCAAGTATGAATAGAACCAAAATACTATAATTATCAACTTTCATTTTTAGTTTAGTCATAAGTTTATTGTGTGTATTAATAAAATAGTAAACATAATGTTATAATATAATGAATAATTACTTGCTATTACATTTTTAGTGAAGAAGGTCATTTGGAACCTTTTGTTTTCAATCATGAGATCATAACTAATCTCCGTTATCGACCGATACGTAATAATATACTTTCGGAGATTAATTAGACCCTATAGATTAAGAATACATTAGTTTTGGCTGCGATAACCTGCGATCTTGGAAATACCAGGTCCTTAACTAATGACGCTCTGTAATTAAGAAAAAGTGCATTATATTAATAAGTGTTTCTAATGAGGGTAATTAACATTTTATCATATCGTGTAAGTATAAATAGCATTGAATGGTAGTTTTAACTTCACTTACAATTATTTTCTCTTACGATAACAGTGTTATTATAGTGATGGATAGCTTTACTATTGTCTATGCCGATTTAGTGGAAATCATAATATCAAGTAATCGTGAGATACATAAATGCCTCGAAAATTTAAAACTTATGTATCCACAGCTTACAGAAAGTGTTTGGAATCAAGTTTATGAAAAGTTAAGCCGTAATTTTCTACCCGTATTTACAAAAAAGTGGCAAACTGCAGCGAGAAATAAAAATGCTTTTATGGCAAAAAATGAACAGTGGCTGAAAAATATTTTTACCGTTGAGACATCTTCGGTGCAGACTGATGTGGTGAATTGTGACAGTAATGTTCCAGGGCCATCAAAACGCTCTCATAGAGGACGACCAGAAAAATCATTTGATGAATGTTGCGATCGAACAAAGCGATATAAAGTTAAAAGATTGTGTGAAAGCGTTCCTGAAGAAATGATTAAGAAAGCTGCCTCTAAGGTACTCGTACAAGAAGAATCATCGGATACTATCAAGTTTACTCCAGAAAAAGCGTTGGCATTATTACTTGATGCATCACTTTCGAAACATCAATATCAAGTACTGAGAAATGCAGCAAAAAGTATTGGTTGTGATATTTTTCCCGATTATCATAAAGTACTTGAAGTAAAAAGGCAATGCTACCCCACGGATATTGATGTAACGGAAAGCTACGCTTGTGTAAGTTTGCAGTCATTACTGGATCACACAACCAGAAGATTATTTGAAGTAATGTCTGAAGACGACCTTACACAGATTAGTGTAAATTCAACGTTTTTACACAAGTGGGGATGTGACGGATCATCAGGTCATGCTGAGTACAAACAGTCATTTATCGACGAAAATGTGTCAGATTCATATATGTTTTTGACATCATTAGTTCCACTGCGTCTGTATGAAAAGGAAAATAAATCTGTTGTGTATTGGACAAATGCAACTCCTTCTTCTACAAGGTGTTGTCGCCCGGTACAATTCCAATTTCAAAAAGAAACTACAGAATCTACGAAAAATGAAATTGCTAGAATGGAGTCTGAAATAGCAAACTTAAATGAAACTGTTATTAGTTTAAAGGAAAAGACTTACAAAGTCTACCATAAACTTGTGTTCACAATGATAGATGGCAAAATAGCGCAGACAGTTACGGACACATCATCATGTGCAGTGTGTTTTATATGCAAGTCAAAGCCATCAGAAATGAATAACCTTGACCAAGTGCGAAATAAAACTGTGGATACGGAGGCTCTCAAGGTCGGTTTATCCCCGCTTCACGCACGGATTAAATTTATGGAATGCATATTACATATTGCGTACAATATGTCATTTACCAGTTGGAGAACGAACGCAACTACCAAACAACAAAAAGATGAAGAGAAGAAAAGAATCCAAAGTGAGCTGTTTCAACGTTTAGGTCTAAAAGTGGATTTTGTAAAGCAAGGAATGGGAACATCTAACGATGGAAATACGTCTAGAAGATTTTTCAATAATGCAGACATTGTAGCTGAAGTCACAAGAGTCGATAAAGAACTTATTCATCGGTTTGGTATAATATTGCAAACAATTAATTCTAGTGCATTAGTTGATTCGGATAAGTTTGGTAGTTATTGTTACGAGACTGCTGAACTATACGTAAGCCTGTACAGCTGGTATAATATGCCAAATACTGTGCATAAAATCTTGCTGCATGGCAAAGAAATAATAAGTGTTGCTGCCTTACCTATTGGGATGTTATCTGAGGAAGCTCAAGAAGCGCGAAATAAAGATTACCGCAATTATAGGTTAGGTCATTCAAGAAAATGTTCTCGTCTATCATGTAATGAAGATGTTATGAATATGCTCTTAGCTACCTCAGATCCCCTTATCAACAGTTTACGTGCAGTACCGAATAAAAAATACTATCCTCTTCACGATGATGCCAAAACTTTATTAGTGGATAGCACCCATCTCTCAATCAATGTCTTCTCTATTTAATATTTAGTTTATTAATATTTATTTATTTAAAAATGCTGATTTAATTATATGAAATTCATGTGAAAAAATTTGATGAATATTTTCATATTAATAAAAAAAAAATACGTGTTATATCTTTCTCTTTGTAAACTGGTACATCCATTATATCATTTTAATAAAGTATTATGAAGAAACGCAACGTCTTTTCATTTAAAAATAATATTTTCCGCATGCCCGTACTACCTGCACCACTGTGCGCCGCACACAAAGGTGCTTCTTAATTGCTAATAATTGTCACTTCGTATAACCGGTTCATAGATAGCAGATTGGTTGCAACTTGCAAGTTGAGGAACATACAAGACACTGTCTTCTAAACATTACCTTGTTTTCTAGACCTTCGTGATTATAAATATCTAGGCTCACTCGCCGTGAGCATTGCACGGTTATACTTTGTTGTTAACAACTCTTATTGTTCGGATTGCAGAAGTTGTCTGATTTGTGTGTAAACTTTTGTGTTTGGTGATGTGTGAGGATGCGCTCTGGAATCCACATACCAGGACACTTTCATTATTAGAGGTTGCACAGTAGGTGGAAAAGCATTCTTTTTCATTTTGTACCTTTTTAACATAAAACTTTAAATCATTTGAGCTCCACACTACTTAGTTAGTCTGGTCACAGCCGATGTATTTACATTACCTACTTTACAAGTAAACTGCCGTTTGTATTTACATGTAGGAGTGATCGAGAGCAAGTGTGGCTGTGGATGCCTGTACCGCAGCACGGTCGCTTTAACTACACAAGTGACGTACGTATGCATCGTCCCGCATGGTCGTCACAGCACCGAGTCCTCGCGAGCAGCCGCTCTAGCGCCCGACAGCGCGGTGGGGCACCGGCGATGGCAGCACAGTTGTCGCGCTGTAGCACACTCACATACACAGTTGCACACACACACACACTGGCTCGGCACACGCGGCGCGCGGCGGGATAAGCGTGTCGAATTGTGGAGCAGGACGCGTCGCAGAGTCGCAGCGTTCTATGTATGTGCTCGGCGGCGGGCGAGCGGCGACTGGTAGTGAGCGCGCGCGAGTACCCGCGCTTCTGTGACGTACTCACACTTCCAGCCCGGGAGCTGGACACTTCAACGGACACTCAATCTGACAGTTTAACGAGATATATTATTAGAAACGTTGGACACCATGATATTGACTAGACCTAAGAAATTATTTATTGAAAATGATCACAGATGCAGGTCCATTAATCAGGTACATTTTAAGTTTCATAATTCGTAATAACAAGCGTCAATATGTGTCTTACTTAAACCCCTCAGAACTCAACTGAACTGACGAACGTAAAGGGAACATGGCTCAGTTTATCGTCATCGGAAGTATGCATCATTGGTCATGTAGCTATCAAAATCGTACTTAATTTAATTATAAACATGTATGACAATGGCGAGTATGTAATATTGATTTATTGAAATGTAACAGTAGTTAGGAAACATTCAGGCTATTTGACGTATGCATACATAGACGTACCGTAGAAATAGTACATGAACATTCAAAAAATTGTAGTCAGCTCCTGCACTGGCTGGTTCTCTTATCGACTGTAACGCCGATGAGCGGCGCGGGTGAGCGGGGCGTGCCGGGTGCGGGGTGCAGGGCGGCGCGCGGCTTGCGGAGCGCGTGACGTCACACCGAGCACGGTGCGCCGCGCGGCACTACCAGGCGGAGCGTGCGCCCGCCGCGCGCCGGCCGCAGCTACGGCGTAGCACAAGTAGCGCGCTGCATCATTGTGCTGTGCCTACCGCCCCAGTAAGTTAGTTTTTGACACACATATTGATGCAAATTGTCAAAAAAACTTCTAAACTGCTTGGGTTTATAATACGTCTCTATAAGTGTTTGACAGATTAATTAATTTATTTAAATGGCACTTCAACGACTTACCCACTAAAACGTACATAAGCATAAATCACAAACTATTTTAGGAATAAGAATTTGTCACTTATAGATGTGGTCAGCACTCGCTGAATAATAAAAGAGCAAGTAACAAACCATTACAAAATTTATGTAATACAATAAAAAGCTTTAAAATAAAAATTGGCTGTGTACACTAAGCCGGTGGGAACAACAGAATTATTTAACAAAAAAATATGTATAAATTAAAAACAAAAAAGGGCTAAAAAAGAAGTGAATGGAAGAGGATGCAATGAATTACCCGGTCAAAAATCAAAATCAAAGCATTTATTTCAAGTAGGCCAGTTACAGGCACTTTTGAACTGTCGAAACAAAGATAACAATGAAATGTAGCTACAGTCCCAGTCACAAGGCATAAAAACTGTGAAAGTACTGTAGTTGCCCATTCCCTAGCGTAGATCTCTATGGAGAAGAACGGGCAAGAAACTCCATGGACACTCTTTTAAATCAGCATATTGTTACAAAACCTTGGTTACATCATTCATATTGAGATGGTACATTATGTGAGAACGATGTAGCAAGATGTGCACGTTAAAAGTGTCCATAGTAAACACAAAAAAGACAACTAAAAAAAAAAAAAAAATCAAATAAGCCGTGGCAACTAAGAGATGACCAGTCACAACTGACAGAGTGAGTTTAGAGTCGAGGTGGACTCCCAGGTCTCGAATTGTGTCCACTTTTTGGAGTGTTACCCCATTTATTGAGTATGACGTTGGTAATGGTCTCCGTTTCTTAGTAAATGTAATGTGGTAACACTTTTTCACATTGAAGGACATCCGGTTTTTTAGGCACCAATCGTGAACTGCGTCGAGGTCAGCCTGGAGTATTTGGACGTCATTGGATGATTTTATTTCTTTTAATGTCTTTAAATCGTCAGCGAAAATAGAGCATTTGCTGTGTTTTATTGTCAGAACTATATCATTGACGAACATTAAGAAAGAATCGGACCCAGATGAGAACCTTGGGGGACTCCAGATGTTGATGATGTGCTGAAGTCATTAAATGTATATTGAGCCGACCTGCGTGCGAGAGTCCATCAAATCACGAACTTGATTCACGTAGTGGACCAAATTAGTAATCGTAGATTTGCGAACACAGAAACCATGTTGTTGGGTCACTAGTTGAGGATTAATGTTTGATGTAAGTAGGTCCTCTACTTACATCAAACATTAATCCACAACTAGTAAGTAGTAGTAATAGCAAGGATTCAAAAATCTTTGCAAAGGCTGAGAGTAGTGAAATGGGGCGGTAGTTCTGCACATCACCAGAATCTCCCTTTTTTGTAAACCGGTACAACATTTGCTAATTTCCATTCCTTAGGAAACTGTGATGTCGCGAGCGAGTAATTATATATCAATTTAAGTGGTAAAGCCAAACTAGATGCACACTTCTTTATAAATACTGGTGGCAAACCGTCTGGCCCTGCCCCTTTGCAGATGTTAAGTTTTTTTAATGCTTTAAGGTCATCACGTTCCGTAAATACTACTTTACCTAGCTGTTGCTGATGATACATGGAACCTATTTCAACTACAGCAGGTGAACCAGTCGAAGGAGTAAAGTTAGAGAAAAGAAAAAATCTTTTTGATTTAGGGACGTGCTCGTCAACTAAATCCTTTTTTTTTTTTTTTAAGGTGCCTATATAGTTCTGTCACCATGGCATCAACATCGTGAAGGCTTGAGAAAATCTGGCTCCAGTCAAAGGCACTAATCTTTGCATTGATAACAGTATCGTTGTCTCTTCTAAAGTTTAATCTAACAGGAATCTTACTTTTTAATAAAGCCGTGTCGGTCGGTCGTGTTACTTAATGATATTTCGAGTGGTGGGTGATAGACATCTATTATTGTTAGGGGGTTATTGCATACACTTACTATTCTACTTACTATTACCTCCATAGAAGTTACAAAATATTAAGTCTAGAGTTTTTTTATAACAATTTTTAACTGGGTTTATTTGCTCCATGTTACATAACGACATAAAATCTATGAGTGAGTAGCCCAATGCGTTAGCATAGTTACAAGCAGTGGTACTGGAAGCGTGACAAAGAGTATTGTCTAATTCCCAGTCAATAAAACTCAGGTTGAAGTCTCCAGCTCTAAGAGTTCCGTCGCCAGTAGTGAAACACTACAAATATTGCATTGCACTTTTGTAAGAGGTCAGCTAGAGAATGCGTCTCAGATATGGAATCCACGTTATGTATACTAATACTAGCTGTTGCCCGCGGCTTGTCAATGATGATGTTCGGTAACTGTCCCACGGGATCATACTAAAGGGATAAATATAGTATCCTACATGTTAATCCAGGTTAAATCGGTGAAGCCGTTTTGGAGAACTTCGATAACAAACAATGTGACACGAGATACAATACAATTCCAATCATACTTAACATGTTAAATTATGTGCCTACGTTCACCAAAATAACCTATCATTAACCCTTCAACGTACAGACAGCAGACACAATAGCAAAATCTATTGTCATCACCCCCTGGTGGGTGATCTGATCGTTGATGAATTAAGTAAAACTACTATCCAGCATATCAAGACCCCTGCGTTCTAGGAAGCTGCATATAAAAGAGGGGCCAAGCTGTTTCTCGTGACATCACTATCACCATCCCTATCACAATCACAATCAAAATTATTATAGATACATTTACAATCAAAATATTTATAGGCCTTGATGGGCACTTATAAAACGTCGACAAAAAGGTGCACGGTTCGGGTTGGTCGTTTCCTATGGAGAAGAACCGGCAAGAAACTCCATGGTTTCTCTTTTACAAATCATTCGGTGTTACAATATTATCATGTTACAGCATTAGTACTTAAGTATGAGGACAACATAGGCCCGACAATAATTAAGTCGTTGCTTACTACACAAAAGCTGTAAAACAAAATAAAAAGTTAACGAGCATCTGGGAATCTACAAAGCCTACAATGTTCACACATTCACAAACAATCGGTAAAAAAGAATCTATACAAAGGTAAGAAAATATTGTAAAATAGTAAATTAAACAAGTGACACAAATATTGTCATCAGTACTGTAACTATTCTGAGCAAAAGATGTATAAATGATTTGAAAACTGTCGTATAAAATCTGGTAAGAAAGATGAGAAAAAATGAGGTTGAGAATAGTTAGAGACATCCACATATTTGTGCCGTTCTGTGGTGCCGTTTATGAGCTACCAGGGAAGCCGCATGCGCAGAAGGAAATAAAGCTTGTTTTCGACGTAGTCCTTGATTTTGTAATATGCTTTTTTAATACGAGTAAGGACACGTTTGATGTAATTTTTGAAGTTTACATTGATCAGTTCTATAACTGACTTTGGCAACTTGTCATAAAAGCGTACACTGTGTATAAGAAAAGACTTGCTAGTTTTAGTTAATCTGAATTAATTTGTTACAATTTCGTGTTTACTGCGTGTATTTGTATTACGGAAGTCGCTTCTAATTTTGAAAAGCCCTCGATTTTTTTCGAAAACTATACTAAAACCATTATAGATCGCACACAGAGCGGTACTGAAAGTAGCTTCTTCAAGACCTTTCATTTTCCTTACTGAGCTATTGTATAGTAGTTGTAATGTTCTTAACGTTCGACAACACTTCATCCTTCAAACAGTTCTCCTACAGCACCCCAAAAACCCCTTATAAAATAGTAACAAGGCGTAGGAAAGACTTAATTTGCACTATTCTACAAGTACGCACATCCTTTGCAAGCAGATTTTGTAACTGCTTAGGCCCGGGTCTGTACAATAAATTTAACAAAATCTGCCTGATCTACGGATTATCTAACTTTAAGTGTAAAAAGATCTTATGTTCATTTTTTCAAAATAAAAGCTATGATGAAACAGAAAATGATCTCGGTAAATGTCAGTGACGGTGACAGTTCAAATATTACCTCACTCGACTTCATTCAAAACAAACAGTCTCTCTTTCACTCCATCCATCACATACACACTCGTACACACGCACATACCACTTACACACACACAATCACTCACACACACACACACACACACTTGTAAGTTTTCAATTTAAAAAAAATGTTGTAGTATGAAAGAAAAAAAGAAAAAAAATTGTACTAGTTTATCGTAACTTTTTGTAAAGGGCTGGGACTGTTGATACACAACTATTTATTAAAAGTAATATAATTCTACGGACAAGGGCAGATTTTCGACTTAATTAATATCCAAAAGCTGAATTCCATCTGCCAAACAATGCGTGACGCAAGTACATCAAGTCATAGTCTTTCCGGCCGTCGGATCTTATTCCTAGTTGTCTTTGGCTGGCTTGACTTACAACTTTTACTCCAAATTGTCGTAAGATGGCGTTGGCTTGGCTTGGCTAAGCTCGGCTTGGCTTGGCTTGGCTTGGCTAAGCTCGGCTTGGCTTGGCTTGGCTTGGCTTGGCTTGGCTTGGCGTGGGCTGATCACATACCGTGGCGTTACAGTCGGCCATCCTGTAACAATTGCTCCCGCAATGGAACACACAATTTGCATTAGCTTTCTAATAGATCAATTATGTCTTCCGTCTCCAGCTGCTCATCAGAGCTGCTGGCACTGTCAGATATAGGAGCTATGCTACGATAGGGTCGCAGTAAGTCTGCTGAAACAAGGCCCTAAAGTTTTTGTAACCCCTTAAACCCTTAATGCTCCTGATCCTGTATCTATCACTGCCAACAATTTTAGTTATTATATAGGGACCTGAATACAAGTCATCTAGCTTTGTGTTGACTTTAGCAGCACTACTAGTAGGCGCCTGCCTCCATAGAACCAAGTCTCCTTTCTTATAAACATGACAATTTTTGCGACGCTTATCAAAGTTACGTTTCATCCTAGCGCTAGCTTTATTGATACGTACACTGGCCTTTCTGCGCTTGGCCTGGATTGGTTCAGATATTCGATCTGGGATGGTTACATCACACACTGGCCTACCGCTACGCGCAAACATTAAATCATAAGGTTTAAATCCGGTAGTCTCATTTAAAGTATTATTTATTCCCCAAATCATATCGGGTAGACGGTTAGACCAGCTATTAGCGGCCTCACTAGGGTCAATCGCACGTAGGGCATTTAGTATGGTGCGATTGGTGCGTTCAACTTGCCCATTGGCACGCGGGCACGCAATTACATTCAACGTATGTTTAAATTGCTTGTCTGCCGCAAATTTCTTAAAATATCTACTAGTAAATGCCTTGCCATGGTCAGTTACTACTCTATCCGGATAGCCAAATAATGAAAACATTCTTTTGAGTATTGTAATAGTTTCTACCGAATTAACTGATCGACTGCTCTCTGCAAAAACAAATTTTGAAAATGCGTCAGTTATAACTAACATATATTCATAACCTTTCTTTGTCCTACAAAACAGACCTAAATGGTCGACATGAATCATTCTGAACGGTTCATTTGGCTTAGGAATCGGATGTAACTTGCCTTCCTTTCTGCCATGATCTCCCTTTCCATAGGCGCAACTTAAACAAGAGGTTACATATTTACGAATGAACCGTGTCATTTTAGGGAACCAAAAATCCCTTTTAATCAAATCTGTGCATCTTTTTAATCCCACATGCCCTATTTCGTCATGATGCATTTGAAGAATTTTCCACCTAGCTGCTCCAGGCACTACAAGTCGATTGCCATTATGCGTCTTCCTATACAACCTATCCTCTATTAACATGTAATTGTTTATTATATCGCGTTCAGTCGACCCGGCTTTTAATTGGTCAATAATATTTTTTAATTTATCATCTTGATATTGAACCGTATAAAACCAATCAGTGACTTCTAAACGATTAATATTTACAGCATCAATTGGATTTATACTTAACGCATCCACATGTTTCATTCGTTCACCAGGCCTGTATTCTACACTAATATCGTATTCCAGAATTAACAGCCACCATCTCGCGATACGCGGTATAATATCACGTTTAGTGAGAGTGGCTCGGACGGCGGTACAGTCGGTGACTACCTTCACGTGTTAACCTATTATGTACACCCGAAATTTACGCAACGATTCCACGACAGCTAATGTTTCTTACTCGTAGCTATGGTACATAGTTTCGCCCTAGACGTCACTCGGCTAGAATACAATCATAACGGGGCGCAAAGTACCGTCAGACTGCTTTTGTAATAAAATTCCTGCTATACCTAATTTGCACGCATCGGTATGAATTTCTGTAACTAATGTAGGGTCATACAAAGCCAACACTGGTTTAGAGCATAAACATGTTTTTAACTCATTAAAACTATCGACCTGTTTATCACTACATACCCACGGTACATTTTTCTTAGTCAATTCTGTTAAAGGGCGAGCTATAACTGCGAATTTATATATAAATTTTCGGAAGTAACTGCATAGGCCTATAAATTGACGTACCTCATGTACATTCTTCGGTACAGGAAAATGCGAAACTGCAATTAATTTTGGTTCTGCCGGTCGCACACCTTCATAAGAAATTTCATGTCCTAAATAGGTCACTTTCTCTTGTAAAAAAGAACACTTTTTCATATTTAATTTTAGATTTTCTGATTCAAACTTTCGCAACACCGATTCTAACGTATTTATACCAGAACTAAAATCATCCGAAGGTAATAATAAATCATCTAAGAATGCAAGGATTTCAGGTGAACTGTGAGTTTGTGACGTTTGAGTGCGAATTGAATCGACCATTTAACTGATCATTCGCATGAAAACTGAGGGTGCAAAAGGAACGCACATATACTCATAATGGCCCTGAGGTGTTATAAACGCAGTTAAGTGAGTGTCTTCGGGTGCAACTCTCAGCTGGTGATAACCTTGAGCCATATCGAGGCTCGTAAAGTATTTCTTACCGGCTAACTTTGAAAGCTGATCGTCGATGTTTGGTAACGGATATCTATCTTTTATTGTGATCGAGTTAAGGGCACGATAATCAACACATAGCCGACTATCACCATTCTTTTTTTTTACCAAGATAACTGGAGAGGCATAATCTGACTCTGATTCTTTAATACTATTGGCATCTAGTAACAATTAACTATTTGTTGTTCAGTGTGCGATAACCTATATGGTCGACGATATATTGGCTGCTGCGAGTTAAGTTTTATTTTCATTTGTAAGAAATTGGTACAACCGAGATCTTTTGTGTTAATTGCAAAGGTGTGTTTATATTGTAATAACAAATATATTAAACTATCACGTTCGTTTTCATTTAAACTCCCCATACTGATTTCTGATATAGATACCCCGCCTATACGAGTATATCATCAGTGATTTTAGTAGTTGTTAAAACCGAAGCAGGCGGGACTGTAAGGCCACATGACTGTATTAGAATAATTAGTGACTGAACAATTTGGCTTATTTGGCAAAAATGTTGGGCAAGTAAGATAGTAATGGCTTGGCTGAATTCACCTGGTTTGGTTGGATCGTCGAGTCGTCGCAGCTAACTGCTCGCGCGAGGATCTGGCCGGCTTCCGACTCAATATCTTTGTGCCGGTGTTGATGACCTTCATGAACCCACCTCTACCTCGAAGTAACGTGGCTGGTAACGAATAGGAAACTCCCTGCAGTTCATAGTGACGAGGCGCTGTGCAGACATCATCTTCCCCGGCATTGTCCAGCACATGCACTTTGATTATAGAGGCGCCAGGAGGCAAAGATTCTTTGCTTGATGTCACTATGTTGAATTTCTGAATATGTTTGACTACTTGAAGTTCAGCAAAAGGGTCAGGATTCAATCTTAACGTAGCAGTCCTATTAGTCACCTCAAGTGACACGCGATCCGAGTTGATAATTGGCTGACCAATCAGTAAATGAATGTCCTGCATGTCAGTCTCTGTTACATGTGCAGTACATCTCACGTAAATTTCATCAATTTCTAAGTCGAATTCTACTTTTCCGCGGCTTGTAAGTAAACCACCAGAAAAGCCCTTTAGGATAGTGCTCGTAGGTATAACTTTGAGTCCCAAAAGACCAACAATATGCACATTTAAAACATTTACCTGGCTTCCTGAATCGACGTAAGATTTCAAAAAAATCTACCTTCACGACTTTTTTGTAAATCTCATTGTAATTTTGCACTAGCTTAATTTCCTTGACATTTCTGTTCGATTCGGCAGACGACTTGGCATGTTCAGTTGAAGAGCCAGGGCAGCGCGTGGCAATATGACCTTGCACACCACACTTGAAACAAATGCGTTGATCAGGTAATAAGCAATTCCGCAAGATGTGGCCAGTCTTCCTACAACGCGGACAGGGGTCGGTCTCAGGGTTCACTCTCTTATCCGGGTTCGGCAGCTGTCTAGCATCCCTGCTCGGCTTGTCACGTACTTCGAACGTCGGTAAACGATAATCGTGGAGGGTACAAAGGAAGGCCTCGTACAGTTCATCTGGACGCTGGCATTGGAAAGCCCGTGCGTTTGGTTGTAATGAAGACGGTAATCCTCTGACTCTACACGAAACACTTGCAGTGTCAGACAGGTTACAACGAAAGCACATGGCGATTTTATCCTGGTAATATTTAGTCATTGTTTCGTTCGGTAACTTCTTCCTGTTCATCATTTCGTCTAACAAAGCACTGAAGTCACGATGTTTGGGAAATGCTCTTACAAGCATGCATTTCCATTCGTCCCAGGAATAGTTATATTCATCGAGCCTATTATACCACTTACGTGCTTAACCACGGAGTTTATCTTGAAGGTGAAATGATTTCATTTGGTCGCTCCAACCATGTATATCTCCCAACTGGTCAATTTTCTTTAACCATACCGACACTGTACAATGGCCGCACGATGGCCTTTGAAATGGTTGAGCGGCAAGGTTTCGTTATTGAGCTCGTGTATCGCCCTACCTACTTCATTTTCCAGCATACTTATGAGCAGTTTTCTAGTTGGTGGTAGCGGGAATTCTTTATCTTCACTAGTATGACCTTGCTCTTCTTCACTCCAGCCAGGCGGACGGGCCAACAGATGCAGTAGGGCGATTACGCTTCATATCCCACTTCTGAATGAAACGGGTATGCAATGATAAACAACTATTATTAAAAGTAATATAATTCTACAGACAAGGACTCTATTCTATTCAAGGACTCTACTCTATTCTACAGACAAGGATTCTACAGACTTCCGACTTAATTAATATCCAAAAGCTGAATTCCATCTGCCAAACAATGCGTGACGCAAGTACATCAAGTCATAGACTCTCCGGCCGTCGGATCTTATTCCTAGTTGTCTTTGGCTGGCTTGACTTACAACTTTTACTCCAAATTGTCGTAAGATGGCGTTGGCTTGGCTTGGCTAGGCTCGGCTTGGCTTGGCTAGGCTCGGCTTGGCTTGGCTTGGCTTGGCTTGGCTTGGCGTGGGCTGAACACATACCGTGGCGTTACACACAGGTTATTCTATAACCTAGCTAGGGAAGCAGAACTTCACCCACCAGATTGTGATTGACATGGTACAAACTTATGTGTATAACTTTGTGTATGCCTCATGCACTACAATCTCCATTTTTTATTAAATATTTTTTTTATTATTTTCTTTATTCATATACATACATATAAATTACATTTTTAAATATTCCTAAACAAACTAATATTATAAAAAAACTTTTAAAATATAAAAAATAGTGGTCTGCCGGTATCGGGAGCAGGGTCCAAGCTACCGGTGGTCAGGGCTCCAAAGTCAGGAACCTCCTCACAATGCGAGCCGTATCGAGGAGTACTGCCTTCTGAATCAGGCCCTTGATCCAACCGCCTCAGGAAAGCCTCGAAAGATGTTCGTTGAGGCTTTTGGCTATAAGGCCATTGGCCGTCACGACAATCGGCACAATGATAGCCGAGTTCACATTCCACATGTCGACAACCTTGTGTGCCAAGTCGAGATATTTTATTTGTTTGTCTTTCTCAGCTTTCACGAGGTTCTCCTCATGCGGGATGGTCACATCGATTATCATTACGCGGCGCGCTGATCTGTCTATCACCACTATGTCAGGCTTATTGGCGACAATAGTCCTGTCAGTGATGATAGACCGATCCCAGTACAGCGTGACATGGTCTTTCTCGAGAACTGGATCGGGCACATACTTGTAGTACGGTACCTCAGATTCCACAAGTTTATATTTCAAGGCAAGTTGCTGGTGAATAATCCTGGCTACTTGGTTGTGCCTGTGCAAGTACTCGCCGTTAGCCAGACGAGAACAACCAGAAATAATACCAGTGGCGTGCAGTGCTTCCCGAAGGCGGGCAGGCCAAGCAAAAAAAAAAAAACTCGCAACATCACAGCGTCGCTCTACTTAGGATGACCCTCAAAGTAGTCACATCTATTGATATATTCACTAACCCTCCCAGGCCCCCGCATCTGTCTTCTAGTCTTCTTCATCGTCTTTTTAGTAAGCGTATGAGAAACAACGCCATCTAGCTTAAATATAAGGAATTTCAATGGTATTCTGTCAATACAAGAACGAAGGATGTCGCTTCGTTACAAAAAAACCTAAAAAATAAAACAGAGGGCGCTGTAAACAAAAAAAAATAGTTTAGTTTTCGTTCCGTACCCAATTTTGAGCGTCTGACCGGAATATTTGAAAAACAAACATTGAAAATAAGCCTGTAAAAACCAAAGTTATAAATACAAGAACTCACCACATTAATCAAGGTTCACATCGCGATTTTCTGACAATGCAAACAGAAGAAAGATTCATTTGAAATACCGAGTACGAGATGAATTTTGGGTTAATTCTCGTAATTCGGGTATCTACACATTTTCCTTTAGACACAACTTGAATCTTAACATCAAACAATCGTGAATACTTATTGTTTTTAACTTCTGACAAACACATTATCAGCGCAAAATTCACAACAGAACACCATTTTTAAGTAAATAAACAAATACAACAAATAATATTTACACTACAGTACGTTTCAAAACGAATTACAACCGTCAGATATTATAATAATCAAAACATTCAAGATCACGAAATAAATTTTGCTTGTCACATGAAACAAATATGGCTTCTAAGAAAAATACAATTGTTATTTTGTCAATGAAAAAAACACTACCAAATATAATTGCATCACCGCATACCGTTTTAGCCGGATAATACTTTGTGGGGCAGCCAATCAGTGGCCAGCTAGCCAGCTACACTCGCAGGAGTTTACGCCCCTATTTACTATGTGTGCCGTTCGTATTTCCGTGTATATACACGAAAATACTTATCAGTGTGCTTAAATTTATCAATGGAAATTAGGCCGGCTGGGGCCTTGCCTAGACGGCCGGGAGCGAGCGTCGTAATATTATTACCAGTTACGTCACACGGCCGCGACAAGTTGCTTTAAGTATTATAACAGGCGTTTTATTTTTTTATTTTTGATTAATATAGTTATAATAAATGCATTTGTTGCGTTGTTGGTAGGAATGGTAGGGTAGGCTAGGCCTAATTGCCTCTATGGACGGCACGCCCCTGAATAATACCTATGTCTGATGGACTCACCCGGACGGTGGCATGCCCGACACACGTCAACCGTCCCGTCCTTCACAATATATTTTCGGTAGTTGTTCGTCAACATAACTTCGTCCATAATCGCACAGACAAAACCTTCAGTTTCCCCGAAGAGGTCACCGAAGCGCAGCTAAGATACGGACGCTTAGAAGTCTACATCGGGCCCATGAAGAGCCAGGTAGCACCGACCGTGAAGTTCCTTGCCTTGCCATACTTCCTTGCGGTCATCGGTAGTAAGTACTACAGGTTTGCGCCAGTTCTCTTTAGCCATGGACAGCGGGGTGAGGCCCTTGTCCACTGCGACCACATCTCGGTGCATACCCACCTCGGCTTTAAAAAAATATTCTCTGAGACTGCATACCTCGCGGTTGTGGAGCGTCTTAGCGTTTAAAAAGCCTCGACCCCCGCACTTCCGCGGGATATACAGTCTCATCACCGATGATCGTGGGTGGTGCATCCGGTTTGCGGTCAGCAGTGTACAGACTCTCCTATCCAGGGCATTGAGTTCGGTCTGAGTCCATTTGAGTATGCCGAAAGAGTACATTAAAACCGGCATGACCCAACCGTTGAAGGTGCGCACCTTGTTCCCGCCCTAAAGAAGGCTATTTAATACCTTCTTCAGGCGACCGAAGAAGCGCTCCTTCAACGATTGCTTCATGTCAGTTACGTTAATGCCTAACGCTTCCGACATACCCAAATACTTATAGCTTTCGGATAAGGAGAGGGATCTCAGGTGTATGGAATCCAAGAGTTGAATTCCCTCGGATTCCATAATTTCCCCTCGCTTTACATACATGACTGCACATTTGTTCAAACCAAATTCCATCCTGATGGCGCTACTAAAAGTTTCAGTTACTTTCAGTAACTTCATCAGTTGCAATTTGTTGGGGGCAAAGAGTTTCAGATCATCCGTGTAAAGAAGGTGAGATATGACCTGACCACCTCTCCTCAACCGATAGCCTAGACCTGAATCCTCCAGCAATGTGCTTAGAGGATTCAGGGCTAGACAGAACCAAAGTGGACTCAGACTGTCGCCCTGGAATATTCGCCGTTTAATCCATACATGCTCATCGTTCCCCTGGATCTGTCGACATCCTGGATATCGAAGGACCGTCCTCCATTGCCCTATACATGACTCAAGGAAGGCGCGTAGAGTTGCATCTATTTTGTACAACTCCAGCACCCTCATGAGCCATGTATGTGGCACGGAGTCATAGGCCTTCTTATAATCTATCCAACATGCCGACAGATCTCTTCGGGAACGGCGAACCTGTTGGCTAATGGCCATGTCAATGAGGAGTAGCTCCTTAGTACCAAGGGACCCGTTCCTACATCCATTTTGAGAAACGGACATGATAGAATTGTCATCAATGTGTTTGTTAATTTTAGCTCTCAAAATGGATGTAAGAACTTTATAGGCTGTCGGAAGACAGGTAATCGGTCTATAATTTTTGGGCTCCGCAGTACTACCTGATTTATGAAGCAGGTGGGTTATACCAGTTGTCAGAAACTCGGGTAGCGACCCTGGCTCTAAGGCTGACTGGAACAGGGTCGCCAGGCGAGCGTGCGAACTTGTAAACCATTTAATCCAGAAGTTGTGCAGCCCATCCGGCCCTGGAGATTTCCAGTTAGGCAACGGACGGACTGCACGAACTACGTCTTGGGGGCAGATAGTGATTGCCCCCATTTTTTGTACTGGATCGCAAGCCCGCTCGACCTCCCGAGTCCATTCATCCTCGGTATGGCTAACAGGCACCGACCAGATGCTGCGCCAGAACGAACACATGGCATCATCATCCGGCAGGTGCATGTCAGCCACACCTTGGTCTGGGCGCTCACAAGCCCTATAAACCCACCTTTCATCTCTTTGGAATGTGCGATTCTGAGTGTATCGGTCCACCCGCCGTTTATACCTACGAATACGGTTTGCCCATGCATAGATTTTCTGCTTCAGGAAGTCGATGCGCTCTGTGACACGGGACATGTAGTCTCGAGGACTGATATCAGTCCCCGAGAACGCCCGCCTCACAAAACGCATCACTCTAGGGCGTGTATTGACCTCCCTGAAGCAGATCAGTTTGCGGATGAGTGCTCTGGCCCCTCCAATACGTCGTTCAATCCTGTACTGCCATGCCGGTACGGCTGATTTAGGCCGTGTAGCTCTGTCATCAGAGAATTTGACGTGAGCTACACGACATGCCGCTACAGCCGCACAATACAGGATTGAATGAGCATCGGTGAGGTCTTCGCAGTTATCAAAAAAGTTTGACAACTGCGAATCCAGAATAGCCACCAGCACCCTATTTTTATTATGCATGGGCCACAGACGTACGTGTGGCCTAAGGTCGGGAGGCAAATTTTTTTTTACCGATGGGTAATCATCAAATAACCCCTCCCGCTCTGGGCTGGGCAGGAGGGAGTGTCAGACTTTTACTGAACCAATATTCACATGTCGGCATGAACCGATATTCTCGAATAGCACCTTCCAAAGCACTCCTCATTTCCTCATTGCACTGGGTACTTACATTAATAACTATGTCATTACTCACGTCGTTATCGCGATTTGTTATTATGGTAGACTGTGGTGGAACCACAGCCTGCGACGGCGTGGCAATGACATGGCTACTCTGCATTTCAGTCCGCAAGCGATCAAGTACGGTGTCATCCAACATACGATTACGCTGGATGACTCGTACCTGATCCGACAGTCGGACATTATTATTATTATTAAAAAAAATACATGCAGTCGAACATAGAAAAAAGGATCAGGTTCCTTTTGGAAGTTGGTTAAAACAGCAGCCACACAATGGCTGTTCAAAACAATTGTGCTATTGTTCAACAACGACTAGCTGCAGCGCGGTGGATGCGGCGGCGGCGCGACGGTCTGCTGAGCAGGCTCGTCGGCGTGCTGTCGGAAGTATCGTTCGGTCGGTCGGCCGGTCGGAGCGCCGCTGTCACCATTCGTCAGGACTAGTTCCGC
Source organism: Eugnorisma glareosa (assembly GCA_947578425.1). Classification (NCBI taxonomy): domain Eukaryota; kingdom Metazoa; phylum Arthropoda; class Insecta; order Lepidoptera; family Noctuidae; genus Eugnorisma; species Eugnorisma glareosa. The sequence continues at coordinate 287,937 of OX387968.1, forward strand.
GCCTCCACCACTTCATCAGCGTCATGTCTCGATTGTTCCGCTCTCTGATTAATATCATTATCTATCATGTTATACTAAATAATTAGTAGATTTCGTGTTATATAGGGTGACTGGTAATTAGTGACCGATACTTAAACCAGGGCTCGGAAACCCAAACCAGAAACGATTGCGGTTGAGGTTTCGGTTACCGGTGTTTTAACCGGTTAATGGTAGAACCCGTTTTTTACAAATTCCGATTCTGTTGAGCGAAATTAACCAGTTAATTTGAGATTAGGCGGTAAGTAAATAAGAGTTTTACCTACTACGCAATCTCTCTTACATCTACAATTATAAAGCTTTCGGTCTAACGAATAACGCACTCACAAGCAGATTGTGTTCGACCGCGCTCGTAGTTTCGTTTTAATTGTCGTGAGTGCAACAAAATACTTGAATGGAGTCTGAGTAATACCGGTTTATTTAGGTTAGTGCGAGTATTAAAATAATATTTTCTGCAAAAACCGGTATCCAAAATGATTTAGGATTAGTCTAAACCGTTTTTGTAACTAACCGGTTAATCGAAGAACGATATTATAACGGGTTTATGAACAATATTAACCGGTATTTCAAAACCGGTTCGAAGCCCTGACTTAAACACGTGATTGTACTCATGATAACAAACAACTTTCCCAAAGAAACTTTTTTTTTAAACTCATTTAAATTTATCACAATAACACAACAGCTGTATGAAATTCCCACGCGCGCGCTTTTGACCTATCAACTGGTAGCCGCGTGACGCCGTTATGTCTCATTACAATGGGTGGGTAAGCAGAAGCCCGCTCCGTAAGCGGCGCCCGCGCCCGACCACACAGACGTGACGTTATCGGTGTACATAAGCAGTGTAGGTAGTGTTCGAGTTTAAATCGAACACTAAGCGAAAATGCATAATTGCATCGAACGGAAGTATGCACATTCGCTCGTTCACCAAAATGTGGGCCAGTTCGTGTTCAGATCTCATTAGAGACACCGCGTAATCATAAACAATTACCATCACCATTACCATCACCATTACCATTGTCTTGTAACTAAGTGTCTAGTGAATTAATATATAGCTATTTCCCTTACAATTCGAGACTTTAACTTATACCATAAACCATAATATCCTATCAATACGAGAAAGGAGTGTTAGGTCACCATAGCGCCAAGCACTACTTTTTACATGGTCCTTCGAGCATTTATTTACCAGTGACTACCAAGTGAAACAGTGGCACGCGAACCAGAAGATCGCTGCAATTTGAAGAACCACGGATTGCTGAGACGGTCGGTTGGGGCATAATAAGGTCAGACCAAACCATTTATTTATACTAACCATTACCGAATATTTCCAAACCAACTTTAAATATGGATTCCGATTCTCTGTTCATCAACCAAACGGAACTCTATGATATCCTGGACAAGTTTTTAACCAACATAAAGAAGGATGGGTCCGAGAGGAAAACCATCGATAATAACAAGCGCAAGGCTAATATGCTGGAAGCATACTGGCGCGATTATCAAGAAAACCACAGGAAAATGATCGAGTTTGAAGATTCGGACCATATTTACTTCAAAAAGGGTTGTTTTGAAACAGCCCAGGGAGTTTATTTGAAAACAAAGGAGATAATTAACAAAACCATGAGACAGTTAGGCGCGACGCAGCTGAAAGATGAAAGCCCTTATAAAGCCAAGACGGAAGCAGTGCAACCATTACCAGGTAACCGGGCTAGCCAACAGATAGGCGCAGACCAGCGTCGACAGGAAGAAGAGGCGGCGCAGCCACAACCAGGTACGTCGTCGCCGCGCTATGAGGAGTCCTCGCAGCGAGAGAGTTTACTATATAAAGATAGAGGCTCCAGCAAGCTGAACGGATTAATAAAGAGGCAGAATATTAATTTCAAAGCGTTCATGAGAACCGTGAGTAATATACAAGTCGATAATTTCGAGAATCAATCGCAATTCGAGAACGCTCTAAAATCGCTGGATAGCCGATGGGGTGAGATCGACAAGCTTCATTGGGAAATTGAAGGTGAAGATGGAGACGACGATATTACGTACCAAATGGAATTCTGCAAACACGAGGAAAAGTACAGTGAGCTGACCAACGACATCAACAAAAAGATGTGGGCAGTGAAGCACCGTGAAAAGTCAGCTCCAAAAATGGACATCCCCGTGTTCAATGGGACTTATAACTAATGGGTTCCGTTCAAAGACTTGTTTAGCGAAGCGGTCGACAAAAACCCGTCGATGTCTAATGCACAAAAAATGCAGTTTTTGAAGAGTAAGGTGACTGGAGAAGCAGAGCGTCTGATTCATCATTTACAGCTTAGCTCTGACAATTATCATGTATGTTGGAAGATTTTAAACCATAGGTATGGCAACAAGAAATTAATTTTCACGTCCCATATAAATATACTGCTCGGGCTTCCCAACATACAACAGCAGTCGCTAGCCACGATCAAAAAGCTGCATGACATAACTAAGGAGACGTTGCACGCTATATTGAATCTGGGAGTTGATATAACAACTTGGGATCCACTTTTAGTGCACCTCTTAGCGCAAAAGCTTGATGACGATACTTTCACCGAATATATAGAATCGGTCAAGAATCCTAGAGAGCTACCCGATCTACAGGAGTTCCTGGAATTCTTGGAAACGAAATTTACAGCGCTAGAAGCGTCTCGTCGCAAGCAGGAACCAGCTAACCAAAAAACCACGCTGCATCAATCAAGCAAGAACTATAACCAAAACCAGAAGAAAAGTTTTCACCGCAATAACCATCAATCAGGCAACAAAGATAATTCAAAGTCTAACATGAACGCGTTACATGTGTCACAATCGATAACCTGCGCATTGTGCAATTCAGAACACAGATTGTGGCGTTGCCCTACTTTTTTGCAAATGAATCATGAGCAAAAGGCAAACAAAATTGAGCAATTAAATTACTGCCAAAACTGTCTATACAGTCATAACAATAAATCATGTCAGTCGAGCAAACGATGTCGCAAATGCCTAGGTACGCACAACACTTTACTTCACGAAGCATTAGCAAAACAAAGTCCAACTGCGTCAGCAGAAGAAATCTCCAACACGAGTGTTGCAACCAAAACACGCACATCTAGGTCATCTCACGTGTCCTGGGATGACATATCTGAAGTACTTTTAGCCACCGCAATTATAAAAGTCAAGGGAGCTGATGGAACACTGCGCAAGATGAGAGCTTTAGTTGACCAGGGTTCTCAACTGTCGTTAATCACCGAAAACGCAGCGCAAATATTGGGATTAAAGAGAGATCGTTTTAAAGGTCAAATTTACGGTGTTGGTGAAAAAGAAAACAACGCGAAGGGAATGTTACAGGTAACACTACAGTCTACAAATAGTGAATTTACTTGTGACGCGAACATTATTATAATGAACAATTTGATCAAACGACTCCCAAACAACACGTTTACTAAACCAACAACGTGGAACCATATCCAAGGGATACAATTGGCCGATCCGGAGTTACATATAAGCAGACCCGTAGACATGCTACTGGGTGCAGATGTCTATAGCAAGATAATGTTAGGAGGAATCTTAAGAGGAGACAAAGCCAATCAACCAATCGCTCAACAGACGCAGCTAGGATGGCTACTCTGTGGATCCATGAAACCACATTACCAATGCAACGTCATTCTCAACAACACAGAAGACCTTCTGAAATATTGGGAAAACGAAGACATTAACCAGAAGATAGAGATGTCCAACGATGATCATGAGTGTTAACAGTTCTTTATTAAAACCACAAAGAGACTTGAGGACGGAAGGTATAAAGTCCGACTACCGCTTAAACCGGAACACAATGACAAGTTGGGAGAAACCAAAAAACAAGCATTAGCTCAATTCAGGAACTTAGAGAAAAAATTTGAGAGGAACAGCGAATTGAAATCAGATTACAAAAAATTCATGGACGAATATTTTGCATTAAACCACATGACACCATGCAACATTAACCAGGCGCCAGAATGCTACACACACTGCACACCATGCAGTCATTCGGGCTGAATCCACCACTACCAAACTGAGAGTAGTTTTCAACGCCTCGGCAAAGTCATCATAAGGTTACAGTCTAAATGACGTCATGTACAGGGGTCCAAATATACAAAAGGATCTTCAAGAGCTTATCCTGAAATGGAGACAATTTCAATTTGTATATACTTCTGATATCGAGAAGATGTACAGAATGATCCGAGTGCACCAAGAAGATCAAACTTACCAAAAAGTATTATGGCGAGAGTCAAAAAACCAACCTATAAAATCGTATCAACTCGTCACACTAACATATGGAACCAAACCAGCGGGCTTCTTAGCGATGATGTGTTTAAAACAACTAGCATCTGATGAACGACAAAAATTTCCTGACGCTGCAAAAGAATTGGAAGAAAGTTTCTATATGGATGATTTTTGCGGAGGGCGTCACTCAATGGAAGCAGCGAACAAACTGAAATCCGATCTCATAAAATTATGCCGATTGGGTAGATTTAATCTTAGAAAATGGACCTCGAACAAACCAGAGCTACTAACCGATTTGGAGAGAGAGCAATGTGACCAGTCAACATACGAGTTCAAGCAGAGCGATTCCACCAAAACATTGGGTCTCCATTGGAACCCACAGAAAGATCATTTTACCTTCAACTCGAAAATAAAACCCGAATCACCTGCAACTATTACCAAAAGAGCCCTACTTTCAGACATTTCCAAGCTGTTCGATCCATTAGGGTGGTTAACCCCCTTGAGCACTACCATGAAGCTCCTGTTTCAAAATGTCTGGTTGTCTAACATAAAATGGGATGACGCCCTACCAGAGGAAATGAACTCAGAATGGACTAAACTGAAACAAGAACTTCCGGACATAAATAACATAGAAGTCAACAGATGGTTAAGAATGGGAAAAAACCAAAGTATAGAATTGTAGGGATTCTGCGACGCCTCTAACAAGGCATACGCATGTGTAATCTATTGCAAAGTAGTAACCAAAGGAGGGACAACCATCACATTAGTTGCCGGGAAGGCCAGGTTAGCACCCATAAGCAAAGTCTTATCTATACCGAGACTGGAGTTAATGGGCGCTCATCTGCTAGCTCAGCTAATGCAAAAAGTCAGAAGCTGCTTATCAGATTACCCTAAGGAGATCTACTGCTGGACTGATTCAACCGCAGTACTAGGATGGATAAAAGGACATCCAGCCCGATGGAAACCATTCGTAGCAAATCGTAGTCTCTGATGTAGTAGGAAATATATTGGAGGCAAGGGATAGGGGGAGAGAACAATCCTTGCTCTTCTGGATTTCTCACGGGCCTTTGATGCAATAAATACAACTCTATTGCTTTCTAAGTTGGCCTACTATGGATTCACAGGGGAAACAATAGAGTGGTTTGCTAGCTACCTGCAAAATAGAACTCAGCTCGTTGAGGTCCAGAGGGAGGATGGATCAAAAATATCATCCCCACCTCGTCAGGTGCCGCGTGGTGTGACTCAAGGTTCAATTTTGGGCCCCCCGCTCTATATCCTTTACAGTGCCGATATAATAAACTCATTCCATCATTGCAGATATCACATGTATGCCGATGATATTCAATTATATATATCGTTCAAGCCAACAGATACAACAGAGGCAGTACGAAAAATCAATGGGGATCTGGAGAGAGTGGTAGAATGGTCAGAAAGCAACTCACTAGTTTTAAACCCGTTAAAGTCAAAATTTATGATTTTGGGGAGTACGAAAATGATCAGCGCAATACTGTCGGCTAAGCCACACGTCATTATCAGGGGCGATAAAATCGACAGAGTAGAAACTGCTTGCAATCTTGGTCTAACTATGGATCCTCAACTACGTTTTGAGAAGCATATTAGTAACTCCATGAGGAATTGTTTTTATAGATTAAAGTTACTGTATTCCATTAGAGAATACCTGAGTGTTGAACTACGCAAGCAACTAGTAGACAGCCTTATTTTGTCTAGACTTAATTACTGTGACACCGTGTACGGACCATGTCTGTTAGAAAGAACCAATAAACTAATTCAACGAATACAAAATGCATGTACACGGTTTTGTGTTAATATCCCTCGTAGAAGTCATGTCACTCCTTTTAATAACGAAAATAATATTTTGAAAATGGCTGCTAGGAGAAGGTTGCATCTGGCTAGTCTGCTTTTTGGAGTGGTCACTACACGGAAACCACACTACCTTTTTGATAAGCTAAGTTGGAGACAGAGTAAATACGAGCCGCGTTATTCCACCCAACCGCTTTGTAATCCGCAACATAGAACTGCAGCATTCAGGGGTTGCTTCAAATTCGCCGCCACACACTGTTGGAATGACCTTCCACCACCAGTGAGAGTCCTGAAATCGAAAAGGTGTTTTTTAAATATTTTAAAGAAAAGATTCATGAAAATGCAGCAATCTGATGGTGGGTAAATCTTATTGCACCAGTGCACTTGGAGCTTACCTCAACGTCATGGCCTAAAGGCAATTGGAGAAGGTCACCAACAGAGTAGGGCGCGCTCACGGTTGATGCATTGCGCCTTTCAATGGATTAATCCATGGCAAATGCGTTTACCTCGTTTGAACAAGCGACGCCATATCATAAGCCAAAATGCATATGGCCGCCACGCCCATGCTTCATTCCTGGAATTGTGTATTGTCCATTGTTGAAAATTTATTTTCATGCTGTGATCAGTGCCTGGAGATTAAATGGATATTTAATTTCAGATTTTAATAATTAGTTAATGTTAGTTGTTGAGCATCTTTCAATCGTCATCTTTCATCTTTCAATTAGCTTTGTGTTGGTTTTTGTTTGTTGGCATAACATAAAGCATGTATTTTTATTTTGTTCAAAATATTCTGTACACTTGCAAATATGATATTCGTGTTACAACTCACAATCATTACGTTTATATATTTATTTTCCATATATACATACATTTAATATTAGTACTTACCATTATTCTTATTAGTGTATAAATAATGACAGACACCATAGCACACACCATGGCGGCGTCAATATGTCACTCCTTTGGTCTTTGCTGAAAATCAGCGCTGAGGACTTACGGTCCGTCCGAAGCCACAGCATTTAGCTGAGCATCGACCATTTTTGCACGGATGGGACGCGCAGATCCATTTATGTTTCACATAGTTATCTTGCCTTCATATTTATTGTAACGTTTTAAGTTTAGTTTTGTACATGCACTGATGTGATGTGAATGTTTTTGTTTTGGGATCTCCTTATGTCAACGTTGTGTCAAAATGTCGCGTCGAAAGTGCTTGTCTATGGTGTCACCAAAGCCAAAGACATGCACTTTCTAGGGTTCTCTATGGTGTGACCATAGGGGATCTCAAGACAGAATCGGCGAAGGTAATATTAGATTTTATTTTATTTGTTTTTTGCTTTGATGTTCTTTTTCAATTGTTTATGGTTATGTTTATTATTGCGCGTTTCTAGTCGGTGCAAAATAAATGATATTTCTTTCTTTCTCTTTTCTTTCACTCCAAAAGCAAGCTTTTGAGTTTGAACCCAACCATAGATGAACGCGGAATTTTACGTGTGGGTGGGAGATTGAAAAACGCTGACATGAGTCCGGAGATGAAACATCCCATCATCTTACCTCACGATCATCAGCTAACCATATTAATCATCGATTAAGCTCACAAACTCACCTTCCATGGCGGAGCGCGTTTGACATTAGCAAATCTACGACAACAGTACTGGATTATCGGCGGATATATGGCCACAAAGAAGTTTATAAGAAAATGTGTCATATGCAGAAAACAAAATCCCATACAGCAGCACCAGCTCATGGGAGATTTACCCGAACCAAGGGTGAATCCAGAACATGCATTTTATCACTACGGCGTAGATTACACAGGCTTCGTACAGCTCAAAGCAAATAAAGGACGGGGAATCAAAACCACAAAAGGGTACATTGCAGTTTTTGTATGTATGGTCACGAAAGCGGTACATCTAGAACTCGTGTCAGACCTGACCAGCTCCACCTTTTTGGCAGCTCTAACCAGAATGGCAGCCAGAAAAGGGGCGGCACGACACATGTACAGTGACAACGGCACTAACTTCGTGGGAGCAAACAGGATGATACAGGAACAATTTAACCAGCTTCACCAAGGATTCAGTGAAAGTTTTGACCGAGATAACAGAGATGGGCATAGAATGGCACTTTAATGTCCCTAGCTGGTCTATGGGAGCGAGCAGTGCGCAGTCTGAAACATCATCTCAAGAGGGTTATCGGTCAACAAAGACTGACCTTTGAGGAGTACACCACGTTGTTAGCAAGATTAGAAGCGTGCCTCAACTCACGACCTCTATGCGCAATATCCGAGGATCCTGACGATGTTAACTTCCTTACACCAGCTCATTTCTTATCAGGAAGACCAGGAACAACTGTTATAGAAACAGAGCAAGATGCTAGAACCAGATGGCATCTAACCACCAAATTATTCCAAGATCTTTGGAAACGTTGGAAGACTGAATACTTGGTACAACTCTCATCAAGAAGCAAATGGATGAAACCACAAAAAAAAATCGAAATTGGAGACCTTGTGGTAATTCATAATGAAAATCTGCCTCCAGGGAAATGGGCTCTTGGACGTGTAGTCGACACATACCCAGGAAATGATGGCCTTACCAGAGCGGTTTCATTAAAAACCAAAAATGGAGTCACGAAACGCCCAATTGTGAAACTCTCCATTTTGCCCGTTAACCAGAATAACGTAACGACACCAAAACCAGATTTAAAGCCAACAACCAAATTAACAGAAAGGAAAAGAAAACCGAGATCAAAAATCGCAACTGTAGCAACTACCTTACTGAGTTTTTTCATGCTGATTTTTCCATCTTACGGTTTACACGACGTAAAACCATTTCCAAACAACCAGACGCTTTATTTTGACCCCATATCAAAGGTACAACTAATCAGGGATAAATGGACATTAGTCATGTACTCCGACATGGGACCCTATTGGACTGGTATAACCACTTACAATAAAATAACAAATTATCAAGAACAATATTATGCGCAACCATTGAAACGCAAAGTCATTTTAATACGATCGTACACCAAGCCCGACACGATTATCAGGAACTCGAATACTATAATGAACTTTTGCTAACACAGCATTTTCATATCCACGCTAGACAGCGGCGCGCAGGGAAGACGGGTCGGCGCCAACGAGGCCTAATCGACGGTGTCGGGTATCTAGCAAATGACTTGTTCGGTGTGTTGGACTCACGTTTCGCTGACCAGTATGAAAAGGAGATTGAAACCATACATCGCAATGAGAAACACCTTTCTAATTTATGGAAAAACCAAACATCCGTAATCGAAGCAGAATTCAACCTGATGAAGACCATGGAAGCACTTACATCTGTCAGCTGCTAAAACCAATAACAGACTTGCAAAATGACGAAAGTTTTTGCGACAAGAACCCGGATACCAATAAATGTAAACTAGAAAAAACCAACTGCGCTAACGTATGGCTTGAATTACATTTGACTTCTCAGCATTTTTACTTTTGTTGTGACACCTACAAAATAAAAATAATATGCGGCGACCGTGTAACAGTTCGTCAGCTGAGCCAAGCCGGGGTCATTAGCATAGGTCAAGAGTGCGTCATCAAAGGAAAGGACTTCTCATTATATTCAATACGTCATCAGTCCAACCAAATGAACATTACACCTACCATATACATACCTGAATTCGATCAAATTAATCATTTGATTAACATCAAAATCCCTGAAGAAAGACAGACTGATGACGGAAACCTTACAACATCCATGACCAGTCTAGGGGAGGCGATAGAGAAACTGAAGAAAAGTGACTCAGAAATAGATGATTATATATCGCCGCATGACATCCACCAATATGTAATATGTTACGTGCTGATGGCGATCGCGCTGTGCATAGCAGCAGTCTGGTTGTGGCAGACCGGGCGATGTCGCCTGTGCCGGAAGGCCGCATCTGGACACGGTGGCGGAGGATCCCGCCGGCGGCAAACCACTGTGACCCCACCGCCTCCGAGACCTCAACGCCGCAGCGAGAGCTGCTGCCAACAGGAATTGGCAGCGGCTCCGCTGACACCGAAACCAACTAGAAGACACGAAGTGTATAGTGAAGTGCTCAGTGCCAGTGATCTAAAGGACAAAAGTGAAGTCAATTTTCGTATACACAATTATGCCAAACGCTGGCCTAGCGCGAACTATAGTGCGATCAAACGGGACAAAATTACGAACACAGGCAATCAAAATATTGCTTTTACTGTGGAAGATTCAATAGTGTAACTTCTAATAATTTATAATAATTTAAGTAGACCAATAAGTCATAATGTTTTTGCTTATACTTGTTTAATCATTATTTTTATACATACCAGTTTAGAATACTAGAAACAAATGTGTTTAAGTAGTTTAATAATTTTGTGCACACCATATAATGAAAGTCTAGTTTATAGCTATCATCCCGCATTTCTTCTCGCTCTCGGGAATATGTTCGAGTTTAAATCGAACACTAAGCGAAAATGCATAATTGCATCGAACGCAAGTATGCACTTTCGCTCGTTCAACAAAATGTGGGCCAGTTCGTGTTCAGATCTCATTAGAGACACCGCGTACTCATAAACAATTACCATCACCATTACCATTGTCTTGTAACTAAGTGTATAGTGAATTAATATATAGCTATTTCCCTTACAATTCGAGACTTTAACTTATACCATAAACCATAATATCCTATCAATACGAGAAAGGAGTGTTAGATCACCATAGCGCCATGCACTACTTTTTACAGGTAGGCCTTTAAGTAGCCGCTAAATTAAAAAATAATATCCAAAGACTGCGTGTTCCACAGTAGTCTTAAGTATAACTACTTTTAAGATGCAACGTATGTCCGCATAACTACAAAATATCTAGGAACGCGCGCGCCCAACATAAAAAGTAGGCACAATCTATCAGCTGATAGTCTGACCTCGGGAAGGGGCAAAAATGTACTTGTACTAGTAGCGTCTCGCGCTTCCCACCCGCCCGCACCCTTTGCCTCAGTGCAGTAATGACGTAAAACACTAAAAACAGTCACCCCGGAAAGCGCGTCGCAGGCGCATGTTTTGATTTTGTTTGATGCCCATGCGCACTATGCCGTACAATTACACAGCGAGTGAGTACAGTGATATGGTAATGTGTTACTACTCGAAAGGCGGTAATGGCGAAGCATTAAAATACACACATTTTGATTGCTATGCTTCTGATTCAGACTCAAATATCGTTAACAGGCTGCTAGTCCAAAGCCTAGAAAAGTGTGATGGGAAACTTGGAATAACTTGAACAATTCCCGGTGTCGAGAAGTCAGGTGGTAATGTAGCTGTATCTTTGCCGTTTCTAAACATCGTGTAGGTAACAAAACAAACGCAATTTCTGAAGTTAGTTTGTTTAGATAGAAAGATAATGCATTTAGGTATTTATAAAGTGCCAAAATACTAGATAATTTATTATTTATTTTACTCTCACCGTGTCGTAAACAGAGAAGCTTTATGTAGGTACATCATTGTGTACCTAAATGGCCACGCGGCGGCCGGAGTGTCGTCGCGTCTGCAGCGTAGGCCTACGCTCCGTGGCTCAGTTTTTGATGTCATTGGTTATTATTTTTTAATTTAGCGGCTACCTAAACATGTAGGTACCTACCTACACTGCTTATGTACACCGTGTGGTGATATAGAAACTCATTGGAGTTTCTATGGTTTTAAAATAAAACTGTTAATTTGATGTTGTCATTCTGTCAATACGACTGTAATCTTTTTCTTTGTATTTTGCTGATTAAAACCATTTATTCTAAAGGTTTTATCTTATTTATCAATTTAATCAGCAAAATGTACTAAATAAAATGGAGAGATTCTTACGACCCGAAAAACTAGACATTGATCCGTCTGACAGCTCCGCCTCAAAGGATTGGGAACACTGGAAGAGGACATTCGAAAGTTTTTTGTTACATTGCGAAAAAGATACGAAAGACAGTAAAATTATCCTAGACTTACTCATAAATCATGTATCCGCTCGAATTTACTCGTATATCAGTGAGTGCACCACTTATGAAATAGCTATTAGCACACTCAATAAAATTTTTATCAAACAAAAAAATATAATTTACGCTAGACATATGCTGGCAACAAGAAAGCAACAGAGTGAAGAAAATATCGATGCATATATTCAAGTACTAAAATTAATGGCAAAAGACTGCAAATTTGAAAAAGTGGATTCCGAAACGAATAAACACGATAGTATAAGGGATGCATTTATTTCTGGCATCAAGTCAAACAAAATAAGACAACGATTACTTGAAAATCTGACATTAACACTCGACCAAGCCTACACTCAGGCCTTGTCGTTGGAAATGGCTGAATTGAGTTCACAGAACTACAATACTTCAAATTTAAGTGCTGTTCAAAGTTTAAAAGAAGACAAAGAACCTATAGCAGCAGCGTTTACTAAGCGAAAGTGTTTCTTCTGTGGAGGGCGTGTGCATCCTAGAAAGGATTGTCCAGCTGTCGATGCCACCTGCCAGATTTGTGATAAAAAGGGACACTATGCTAATGTATGTCGAAGCAAGAAACTTAATACTGTTGCGGTTCTAGACAAACAAGATACAAATAATAACAGTTCTGCATGTATTGTAGCAGCATCACCGGATTCTCTTAAGAAAGCAACTGTAACAGCTTACATCCAGGGAATTCGTGCCCAAGCATTAATTGATACGGGCAGTTCTATCAGCTTTATGAATGAAGCTTTCTTTAAATTGTGCCGATTAAAGAAGAGACCTTGTAACCAAATGATTTCAACGGCTTCAACTACACTGACATCTCAAGTAGAGGGACAAACCTGCGTCTCGGCTAAAATTGGAGATCATAATTATGAAGGTTTGAATTTACTTATTGTAAAAAACCTATGCGCTGATCTTATTATTGGCCATGACATACTAGAGAAGCATTCTTCACTTGAGTTCTCTTTTGGAGGATCAAAAGATCCAATTAAGGTATGTAGTGTTGCTGCGGCATCTGTACCTGCTGTACCTTTGTTTTCGAATGTTTCACCCGAATGCAAGCCTGTTGCCATAAAATCTCGAAGATACAGTGAGGATGATAAAAAGTTTATTGGAGATGAAATAACAAAACTTTTAGCTGAAGGAATTATTGAAGAAAGTATGTCACCCTGGAGAGCTCAAGTCCTCATTTCACAGAATACTAATCATAAGAAACGTCTCGTTATCGATTATTCTCGAACAATAAATAAATATACACATTTAGATGCATACCCACTTCCAAACATAGAAGAAATGGTGTCACAGATTTCAAAATATCGTGTGTTTAGCGCTATAGACTTACAAAGCGCATATCATCAAGTCCCGATTCTCCCAAAGGAGCGTCACTTTACTGCTTTTGAAGCACTTGGAAATCTTTATCAATTTCGGCGTATTCCATTTGGGGTTACTAACGGAGTGTCAAGTTTCCAAAGAACCATAGACTGGGTTATTCGCAAAGAAGATCTTAAAGGAACGTATGCATATTTAGATGACATCACAGTATGTGGAACAAATCAGGAGGAACATGATGAAAACCTTAAGAGATTTTTAGCTGCAGCTCAAAAATATGGCTTAACTCTCAATAAAGAAAACAGTAAGTTTTCCCAAAATTCTATTAATATTTTGGGATACAATGTAGAGAATCACGTTATTAAGCCAGATGAGGAACGCTTAAGGCCACTATTGAGTTTGCCACCACCATGCGATATGCCATCACTGAGAAGAACAATAGGAATGTTTGCACATTACAGCAAATGGATCCCAAATTTCTCAGAAAGAGTTCATGCTCTCGCCCATACACAAATATTTCCATTGAAAAATGAATTAGCTCAAAGTTTCGAAAGACTAAAATCTGATATTGCGAAATCAGCTGTTCACGCTATCGATCACAATGCACCATTCACTGTGGAAACAGATGCATCCAATCATTCTATCGCAGCAACTTTGTCACAATGCAATCGACCGGTTGCATTTTTTTCCAGAATGCTAAATAATAGCGAACTAAACCCCTCAGCTATAGAAAAAGAAGCTTACGCTATAGTGGAATCGCTAAGGAAATGGCGTCATTTTCTCATTGGCAAATCATTTCGTCTCATTACTGACCAACGATCTGTATCATTCATGTTTGATAATAAACTGACGAGCAAAATAAAGAATGAGAAAATACAGCGTTGGCGCTTGGACTTAGCACCTTTCAAGTACGACATAGTGCACCGTCCCGGAAAGCAGAATGATGTGGCTGACGCACTGTCGCGAGTTTGTGCTTCGGTACCGGTACGAACTGAGAAACTAATTTCATTGCACGAAGCTTTGTGTCACCCAGGAATAATGCGCATGAATCACTGGGTAAAATCTAAAAATTTGCCTTATTCTACTGAAGAAATTAGGAATATGACTAATTCCTGTCGGATATGTTCCGAAATAAAACCGAAATTCTATAGATCTGACTTACCAGATCCAATCTTAATAAAAGCAACTTCACCTATGGAAAGATTAAGCATTGACTTTAAAGGTCCTGTACCATCTAACACAAGAAATAAATATATATTGACTGTAATCGATGAATATTCACGTTTTCCGTTTGCGTTCCCGTGCGCTGATATGAGTTCTACAACGGTTATAAAACATTTAAATGAGATATTTATGTTGTTCGGCATGCCATCTTACCTTCATTCGGATCGAGGAACTTCATTCGTATCGGCAGAAGTAAAGAATTTCTTAAATTCACGAGGCATTGCTTCTAGTAGAACCACTCCATACAATCCAAGAGGAAATGGCCAAGTAGAACGTTTTAATGGAACTCTATGGAAATCAATACAATTGGCTCTACGTTCACGCAATTTAGCAATAGAAAATTGGGAACAAGTTCTTCCTCAAGCTTTACATTCGATACGGTCTTAGCTGTGTACAGCTACTCATTGTACGCCACATGAACGGATGTTTACGCATACTAGACGATCATCGAATGGAGTCTCTATACCTACTTGGTTGACAGAATCAGAACATGTGCTAATGCGAAAATTTAACCGTAATAATAAATATCAACCAGTCGTTGAGGAAGTGACGTTACTTCATGTAAATCCGGATTATTCCTATGTGCGTCTTGCAGATGGTCGAGAATCAACTATCTCTAATCGACACTTAGCACCATTAGGACAAGATAGTGAAATAATCCAGGAAACACCTGAAGTACTAAATGAGACCCGAGATTCAGTAGAGACTAATGAAGACAACTTCTACGATTCTCGAAGTATGATCGAAGAAGAAGAACAGCAACAGTTGACAGATCACATAACAGTAGAAACCGATGACACGGCTACTGAAAATCGAGCTACTGTTCAACGAAGGTCCACTAGAAATCGAAGGCCTCCAGACCGCTACGGAGACTACGTTCTAAACTGAATCCTTCTCTTTTAAGCCTGGAAGAATGTGGTGATATAGAAACTCATTGGAGTTTCTATGGTTTTAAAATAAAACTGTTAATTTGATGTTGTCATTCTGTCAATACGACTGTAATCTTTTTCTTTGTATTTTGCTGATTAAAACCATTTATTCTAAAGGTTTTATCTTATTTATCACACCGATAACGTCACGTGGCGGCCGGCCTGTGTGGTCGGACGCGGGCACCGCTTACTCTGCTTACCCACCCATTGTAATGAGACATAACGGCGTCACGCGGCTACCAGTTGATAGGTCAAAAGCGCGCGCGTGGGAATTTCATACAGCTGTTGTGTTATTGTGATAAAATTAAATGAGTTTAAAAAAAAGTTTTTGGGAAAGTTGTTTGTTATCATAAGAAAAATCACGTGTTTAAGTATCGGTCACTAATTACCAGTCACCCTATATATACCTACACCACCATTACCATTAACTCGGAGAAAATAGTTTAGTTTGATGGGCTCATGGTCTGCTGTAACCATAAATGTGAGCACGCTCTTCTGATACATGCTGCATAAGGCAGCGCTAAAGTGGTTCAGTATTGGTTATGGTAAGTACCGATAAGCAGCACCGAATCGTCGCGCGTCGTAAAGCTCGAGTGCTGCACGCCACTGCTGCCAGTAAGCACGTGTGCTGCGCGCCATTACTGCCGCTGAGCACGTGTGCTGATGAGAGGCGGTGGGACAAGTGTATTCATAATTGTCCGTTCCAGGAGCGACATGTTTCAAAGAATGCAAGCGTTTCCGCACCTTGATTTATTAGCGAACGTCGGTCGGTTGCCCTGTGCCTGCCACCCCCCCGCCTCCACATCTCGGCACCCCGCTGCCGCCGCTCTTTATTAATGAAGTTCCTTTGTATTTGCGCTCACAGTCAACACAACACATAATAATTGACTTAGGAACTTGTCGGAATCTTACCATTTTGATAATTCATAATAAGCAATGTAACTCCTTGTTGTACTTGTTGTTTATAGGAAACATGAAAAGAGCTTGTCCGACAGATGTAGAAATAGTATATTTTGATACAAGTGGGAAAACTTTGCCATTGCTCACGAGGCGGAATTCACACGGAGTGTAATTGAGCCGAGAACTGCGGTGACAAATGCCTAAGTGACTCAAACGACTTTCTTCAACACACTTACAAGATAAAATAACCGAATGAAAAGTATTTTCGTAATTAAATGAAACTATGATTTAATTTGTGTGGAGCTTTCCCTGATTTTCCCTCTTTTCAAATCCAGGAACAGTAAAGATACCAATAGTTTATAGACCTGTATCCGTGTTACCAGTTTTTAGCAATGTGTTTGAAAAAGTAATGCTTAATAAAATGCTCAATAATTTTTACACCAACAGAATCTGACACGATCAACAATATGGTTTTACCAAGGGACGCTGTACAACTGAAGACGTTGTAACCTTATAAAAGGGACATATTTACTGCGTGGGATCGGTGTTAGGTCGCCATAGGATAATTTAGTGACCTCTCCAAAGCATTTGATTGCGTAAATCATGACTCACTACTTTTGAAACTTTCAGCATTAAGGACTAAGTAAACTTACACTTAGTTTTGGTAAAATCTCATTAGAGTGATAGGCAACAACATGTTCAAATAAATGGTGTTAGTCCACAGGGTTTAAAAGTGAAAATCTCAATATTGCAGCCATTCCTCTTTCTAGAATTAATTATTTAATAAATAACCAACCTCAACATATGGTATTATTTGTGTTAGGGATTATATACACACATCAAAAGTGTCTAGGGATCAAGCATTTTTATGTGGATTTCTTGAGATTGAGATGTGGCTTTGTAATAAATTTATGATTTTATAAATTTATATGGATCCTTTTTGGTGCATTTCATAATTTGAATCAGGAACTGTGAATCAAATTCGAGTAAAAGATGAAAATCAGCTGTCAATATTTTCCCTATAAAAACATACAACGCATTGAAGACATTATTAGTGCTACTGTTTCCCTACTACTGATTAAAACCAACGTTATTATGGAGCGGCGACGTCATTTAAGCAGGGAAGAAATGCTCAGAGCCGTGGGAATGATAGAAGCTGGTTCCCGGCAACGTACTGTGGCTTTAGCTCTGAATACAAGTCAGAGTGTTATCAGTCGACTTTGGACACGTTACCGAAGCACTGGTACCGTGGCTGAGCGCCATGGAGGACGGTATCGCTGCACCACACGGAGACAAGACCGATACATTCAAATCTTAACTCGAAGAGCTCCAACAATAACCGCCATGATGTTAGCCGTGAGGCTTCATCACTCTTCAGGGAACTTAATTAGCGACCAAACAGTCAGAAACCGCTTGCATGAAGTGAACCTTCATTCCCGAAGACCGCTACGGGTACCACCTATAGCAATGCACAATCGTAGGATACGATATCAATGGGCTCTTGAACACAGAAATTGGGCAGAAGAACAATGGCGTTTCGTGTGCTTTTCTGATGAGTCTCGTTTTGGTATGAGACCGGATACAAGACGTATACGACACTGGAGAACCCCTGGACGCCAACAGCGATTAAAATCCTGCCAGGAAGTCCATCCTTATAGTGGTGGAACCATCATGGTATGGGCGGGTATTTGGATCGGCGGAAGAACTGAGTTGATTTGGATCAGAGGCAACCTCAACGCTCAAATTTATGCTGAGACGATTGTATCAGACGTCATCGTTCCTCTACAAGTGCAAATCGGTCCCTTATTTCAGTTAATGCATGATAATGCACGACCGCACACCGCAAGAGTTGTAAGACAGACTCTCGCCGCAGCTAACATCAATGTCCTGCCCTGGCCTGCTCAGTCGCCAGATTTGAATCCGATTGAGCATGCATGGGATATGCTACAGAGAAGAGCTCTGCCGAATATGGAGGGTATCCAGTCGCAAGAAGACCTTTTTTTGTTGTTGCAACGAACATGGGCGGCCATTCCACAGCGTGATTTGGATGAACTCATTTTGAGTATGCCAAACCGATGTTCTTGTGTTGTTAGTGTTCGCGGTAGAAACACGGATTATTAATTGTTTATGTTACCCAATAAAATTTTAAAGAAAACTGTTATTTCAGTCTTTTTTTCGAACTTTTGTGTTAGTGGTTCAAATGTCAAAAATCCCTTTATTAGGAAAATGGCAAATTTCTTTATTAATGCAAAGGTGACTTGGTTTATCGTTACTGTGACAAACGAAAACACTTTATTTGATGAATCCTTAAAGTAAATTTTAATTAATATCAATCAGGAGAAAAGTTATTGCAAAAATATATGTTGATCCCTAGACACTTTTGATGTGTGTATATAATAAAAGCAAATGGACTGTAATTAAAATATTAATTATAATAATCCAAATAGGTTTACAATGCTACTGAGAACGTTGGTAAGCTAAGGAGCGCGCGCGTGCCGTCCGTGGAGGTCGGTTGCGAAGAAGTGGCTTGACGTCCCGCGCGCCGCAGCTCCACTCGGCGCCGCCGATGATTGCCGGAGACGCCCGAACATCCTCCCCGGGTTGAAGGATTCAAGTGAGAGGAAGTGGACAGACGTTGTTGAACGCCCGCAGTACCGTTCCTCTCTTCGTCTTCAACTCCACCACCCGTGTGATGCCGTCGCTGCCAGGGAAGACCTTGATGAAACGGCCCAGTGGCCAAACCAAGGGCGGTTGACCTTTCTCTTTGATGAGAACTAGTGACCCCGCTGCAAGCTGACCTGTTGACGCTGTCCATTTAGTTTTTAGCTGGAGCAGAGAAACATATTCTAAATGAAAGCGATTCCAGAAATGTTGTTTGATTTGCTCCACTCTTTGGTAGCGCTCCAGTCGTCCGATGTTGAAGTCAGTAACCTGTGGATGCGGAACAGATATTAGTGGTCGCCCAATTATAAAATGGCCAGGAGTGAGTACGGAAAAATCTAGAGGATCAGTGGAAAGAGGGGTAAGAGGACGGGAATTCAATACGGCCTCTATTTGAGTCAAACACGTGGCCATTTCTTCATATGTGAAGTGCGTTAATCCTAAAAGTCTCTTTAGGTGATGTTTGGTGGATTTGACGGCAGCTTCAGCAATGCCGTTGAAGTGGGGAGAGTATGGAGGCGCAAAAGAAAATATGATGCCTTGTTGAACGACTTCAGACACGAGATTCGAGTCTTGTAAAAACTTACGTAGCTCATTGCAAGTACCTACGAAGTTTGTCCCGTTATCAGACAAGATGCTTTCGGGTTTACCACGGCGAGCCACAAATCGGTTCGGTAGGCTTCTTTTGTCAGGTCTGTAACAAGTTCGATGTGAACAGCCTTAACAGCGAGGCAAACAAAAATACACAGGTACGACTTTATAAGCCTACACCCTCGCCCTTTGCGATCGGCTATCAGAACTGGCCCAGCATAATCGACACTAAAATTTAAAAATGGATGTTCTAAATGTGTCCTCGAAGAGGGCAACTGACCCATTGTAGGTTGCACGATTTGACTCTTGTGTTTAAAACATTTTATGCAATTTTTAACAATACCTTTTGATAGATTTCTACCACCAAGAGGCCAATACATTTGGCGTATGTTTGCCAATAGTAGCTGAGGGCCGGCGTGTAAGCAATCAATATGATACTTATGAAATATGGTTTTAGTTACATGGTGCTTACCACATAATAATACCGGGTGCTTGACATTGTAATCATAAGGTGAGTTATCAAGTCTCCCTCCCACGCGTATGAGCCCGTTCGAATCTATAAATGGAGTCAAAGAATTAAGCCTATTTTTCTTAGGTAAAGACTTTCCTGATTGTAGTAAACTATATGCGTTGTGAAACATGTCCATTTGTGCGTGACGTAATATAAAATTTTTTGAATATGTAAGTTCTTCACGGGAAAGGGAACCAAGTAATTTGTTTTGTTTATGTTTTAAATTGTAAACAAATCTTAGCATATAAGCGACAACTCTTTGTAAGTGATTGTAATTTGAATATTTGTGTAGAAGTGCTTTGATGAATAAATTATTGTTTTCGTGATGTGACAAATGATTATAAATATTATATGATTTATGATGAAATGAGTGCTCAGTGAAGTGAGATGATATAACTTCAGGTAGATCTTGTTTCAAGTTCTCATTGGGCATTTTTTGCCAAAATGTTTTATCATTTAATAAAAACTGAGGACCTGACCACCATAAGGAACTCTCGCTGATAAGGTCAGCCTTCAGCCCGCGAGAAACAAGATCCGCCGGATTTTCCTTCGACGGCACGTAGCTCCACGTGTGCCCGATAGTGCATTCTTGAATTTCGTTGATGCGATTACGAACAAACGGTTTTAATGAAGTAGGTGCCATGGAAAGCCAACTTAACACGATAGTCGAATCGCACCACAAGTAACATTTACTAATGGGTTTGGTGAAGGAATTCCGTACATTAAGACACAGTAATAATAATAAAGCCCCGCATAACTCGAGCCTAGGGATGGTGGTTGGCTTGATTGGTGCTACACGACTTTTAGACACTAACAGCTGTACTTTTACCAATCCATCCTTAGTACTAGACCTAATATAAATACATGCACCGTAGGCCTTTTCAGATGCATCTGTGAAAACATGAATCTCATTTATTGTATTATTGTCACATGAAACCCACCGGGGTACTTTAAGGGTATTTAAACATGGTAGGCTATTAACAAACGTTAACCAGAGAGTACGTATATTTTCTGGTACTTGCTCGTCCCAGTCACACTTAGCCATCCATAGATTTTGAATGATAATTTTAGCCTCGATAATACAAGGGCCTACCAGACCTAACGGGTCAAATATCTGACTAATAACAGATAATATATGGCGCTTTGTGATTGGTTTATTGGCATCGACAGATATTGAAAATTCGAGAGAATCTGATTTACATAGCCAATATAGGCCTAACGTTTTAGATGACACGTTTCTATCCTCCGACAAGTTCAATCTATCAGAATGCCCTGACAATCCAGCTACTTCTGTTAAAATGTCCAAACTATTAGATTGCCACTTTCGTAAATGGAAGTTAGCTGACGCTAAAATAGAAGCAACGTTCTTGCCCATCTGGACAACCTCAGAAACCGAGTCGCCCCCGCTTAAATAATCGTCGACGTAAAAATCTCGTTCAATGGACGATTTTACGTTGTCATTAGAGGCGGTTTTTGCTAGACTGACTAAGCACTTAGTTGCTAAATAAGGGGCGGACGCTGTACCATACGTCACAGTATTAAGTCTGTACGTTTTAAGTGGTAGTTTAGGGTCAGCACGAAAAATAATTTTCTGCAAAGAACGCAGTGATGGGGTTACCAGAATGGCCCTGTACATCTTTTCTATGTCACCAGAAATGACAAACCTGTGCTGACGGAAGCGCAGCAATATAGAAAAGAGGTCATCCTGAACAGTGGGCCCCACCATTTGGATGTCATTAAACGACACTCCAGAAGTGGTTACTGCTGATGCATCGAAGACTACCCTGAGCTTAGTTGTGGTACTGGATTCTCTGATGACTCCATGATGTGGCAAAAAATACTCAATATTTTTACATGAATGAGGTTTCATTGGTGTGTTATCCTCAGTCATGTGCCCTAAAACCACGTACTCTTCGATGAATGCTACATATTTATCCTTAAAAGCAGGATCGCGTTGGAAACGACGTTCCAAAGATAAAAAACGACGTTTAGACATTTCATAAGACTCGCCCAACACACTGGGATCATTTTTAAGAGGCATTGTGACTATAAAATGCCCGTTCTGATAAGGTGATAAAATGCACGCACAGTGTTTGCATTGAAGCTTTCTTCGCAAGCTCGTTCTTCCTGTGACAAGGAATGCTTAGAGGAAACGGAGTCGAGTTACCAAAACTTATTTAGGCTATCATTTAAGTCGTTCATCGAAACATTACAAAAATGAGAATAAATATTTTTGGATGGACGTTTTGGAAGAGCCACAGAGCCTGATACTATCCAACCTAACTTTGTCTCATGTAACTTGGGCTGACGTTTGCCTAAATTAATAGATGCACTACCTAAAATGTTCCAAAATTCCTCAGCACCAACTAGTATGTCAATATCTGATGGAACATTGAAAGATGGGTCGGCCAGATTCAAATTTAATGGGATGGGAATACTATTTATGTCAACTAAAGTAGACGGCAGTAATTTGGTAATTGTGGGCAATATAAAACAATTTATATCTGTCTTATAGCTGCCGTTGCGCGATTCAATGGTTAGGTTGCAAGACCATGTACTTAATGTAGTATGACTGTTTATACCTGTCACCGTGGAACTCGCGCTACGTCGAGGAAGTCCTAGCTTATCACTTAGTTTCTGCGTAATAAAATTAGCTGTGCTACCGTTATCCAGCAGAATCCTGGCGTCGACCTTGATGCCTCGGTTGTTCACCACTCTCACCAACGCTGTGGACAGGAAAATATGACAAGTAGTATGTTGCAATAGAGTGTCACTTGACAAAGAGATATTTTCTGAGGTGCCACTATGTGAAGCTGCACTTTCAGAAATATCAGTGGGCAATGCTACACTACTGGGCATTGGATCTTGGACAGGAGTTTCTTGTTCTACATGTAAAACAAGAAACATCAAATCAAATCATCGTCAAATCCGGCTCGAAGGACCATTTTGTTAGGGATTATATATATAATAAAAGCAAATGGACTGTAATTAAAATATTAATTATAATAATCCAAATAGGTTTACAATGCTACTGAGAACGTTGGTAAGCTAAGGAGCGCGCGCGTGCCGTCCGTGGAGGTCGGTTGCGAAGAAGTGGCTTGACGTCCCGCGCGCCGCAGCTCCACTCGGCGCCGCCGATGATTGCCGGAGACGCCCGAACAATTTGCTTATGCCAATTCCCTATTTTTTAAGATAAATTGACGGGGCTAAAATCTAGATGACGTGAATCATGAGAGGTTCACAGCAAACAATTTAGTACTAAATGAAAAAAAAGCCGGCCAAGTGCGAGTCGTACTCACACGCACATAGGGTTCCGTAGCACCAAACAATATAATAAAAACATTTTGAAGGCATTCGTTCATATGTTGTATTGTTTTACATTCATCAACAAAACTAGATTTGTGGCGAATCTTTTTCATAGTATGTTAATGAAAAACAAAGTTGTTGCTGTAGTTTGATGAAAAAGTCCCATATCTCAAAAAATAAACATCATATCTTATTCAAACCAATTTTGGTTGAAAGTTTTTTTTACGTTCTATAATCCTATATTTTTTCAGAATTTTTCTCTGCTTACTTTAGAAATTAGAGGGGGGGGGCACATTTTACCACTTTGGAAGTGTTTATCTGTCAAACGATTGACTTTCGAGAAAATGGTTATAGGAACCTCAATGTCATTTTTAAAGACCTATCTATAAACACCCCTATATCCCGCACGTATAGATTTGATGAAAAAAATATTTTTTAGTTTCAGTTCCATGTATGGGGAGACCCCCCTTAATCTTATATTTTTTTATTTTTGTAAAAACCTTATAGCGGTTCACACAATACATCTACCTACTAAGATTCAACTGTGTAGTCCTAATACTTTCGGAGTAAAGTGGCTGTGACATACACGGACAGACAGACAGACAGACTTGGCGAATCTATAAGGGTTATAGTATATGCTATACTTACACTTTGTACTATACTTACAATTGTCATACCATATACCATTTATCATCCTTTTTATTGATTTGTTTATTTATACTCAGCGAATCGAAATAAATACGATTCGTTTTTATTATATTTATAATAAATATATATATATATATATAATTATAATTTTCAATGTTGTGACATGTACGTCAGATTTGTCAAACTGTCAGTTACTTTTTCTTTCTGTCATAGTTTCTTACTAGCTTAGTCTATGATGAATACTTTTTGGTTTATCTGCCCTAAGCAAAAAATATCATAAAAGACGATACCTGACCTATTCTAAAATCTTAAAAACATGTATATCACATTCACAATTAATAAATAATAAAAAACATTTACATTATTCTAAAAATAAATGCAAAGCGACATGGTCTATTATAAAAAATAACATAAATAATGATGATAATTTTATAAATGATATCAAAGAGTTAATAATAAATGATAATATAATTGATGATCCTAATGACATTTGTAATCAATTTAATAACTATTTTATAGAAATGACCAATAAATTTAATCTTAGCAATAGTAATAACGTAAGTACCATTGACATTGCCACTAACACTAATAGTATCTTTTTGACTCCGGTAAATGAACAAGACATTGTAAAAATTATCAACTCTTTAAATGATACTAAAGCTACTGGATATGACGAAATAAGCACAACATTAATAAAACTAAGCAGTAAAAGCATAGTAGCACCTTTAAGTTATCTGATTAACTTGTCATTTGAGACAGGAACATTTCCTAATAGGTTAAAACAATCTATAGTCAAGCCGCTATACAAAAAAGGTAACCGCACGGATATGTCCAATTATAGACCCATTACATTGATCCCTATCCTATCAAAGATTTTTGAAAAGGCAATGTATGGGAAAATAATGAACTTTTTAAATAAACACAGCATACTTACTGAGAACCAATTTGGATTTAGGAAGAATAGTTCAACTTCACTTGCGTGTTTTACTTTGGTCAAACTGATATCTGAAGCCCTAAATAACAAAATGTCTGTATTATCAGTATTTTTAGATATGAGCAAAGCATTCGATTTTGTCCCACATAATCGCCTACTTTGTAAAGTGGAGAAATACGGCATAAGAGGTAAGGCGCATGACTGGCTTAAAAGTTATTTATCGAATCGCCAGCAAAGGACAGTAGTAGAAAAAATTGACAATAGCACAAAAAAAACATACAGTTCAGAGTTAAAAATAAATAGTTGTGGTGTTCCCCAGGGAAGCGTATTAGGGCCTCCATTATTTATAATATATATAAATGACCTTTGCAATAGCCTAAAACATGATTGTACACTATTTGCTGATGACACTACGCTCACAATAAAATCTTCAAATAGGAGTAAACTAGAAACTGACACTAACAATGAAATACTAAAAGCAATGAAATGGCTGGAATCTAACAATTTACGTGTAAATATTGAAAAGACAAAGTTAGTACAGTTTCAAACATTTAATTCTTTGGTGAAACCACCTCAAATACACTGCAGTGATTCAATTTTGGAGCCCGTACCTTCAACCTTAGTCTTGGGAATAGTAATTGACGAAAAATTAAATTGGAAAGAGCATGTAAAAGGAGTCTGCACTCGACTCGACAAATTTGTGTTTGCTCTTCGAAAACTGAGACGAATAGCCAGTAAAGAAATAGCCCTGAATGCTTATCATGGCTATGTTGCATCTGTGCTACGTTACGGCCTTGTGATATGGGGAAATTCAGTAGATGTGAACAGAGCATTCATTGCACAAAAAAAATGTGTCAGAGCTGTTTATGGAGCAGAATATTTAGAGCATTGTAAGCCATTATTTAAAGCACTAAAAATTCTTCCACTTCCTTGCCAATATATTTTTGAAATTTGCATGTTTATAAAAAGGTATTCGCACATGCTCCCATTATATGAACACATTTCTAAAAGAGTGAAAAGCAGAAGCCCAAATAAATTACTTGCACCTAGCCAGAGACTACATTTGTATAGCAGAAATTCCAATTGCATGGCAATCAAAATCTTTAACCATTTACCTCCACGCATCAGAGTGTTACCCACTAATAAATTCAGAAAAAAAATATTTGCCTGGCTTTTAGACGACTGTTTCTATTCAGTCAATGAATTTTTAAATTATAAATTTTGACATTTAATTTTCATTTTATCAATACTTTGTGTGTGTGTCCTATTGACTTATTATTGTTTTAATTATTTTTTTCGTTTGTTTTTTTTTTAACTTTTGACATATATAATTAGTACGTTTTGACATTTAATTCAAAAATAAAAAAGGTTCTTATAAAGTTGACATTGTATAAAAATTACTTAATTTCATCTCAAATAAATTTATATAAATAAAAATTAAATTTAATTAAAATTTATATAATTTATATTGTTAAAAAATTTTAATTTAATATAAATAATTTTATTTAAAATAAAATTAGAATTATTATAATTATGGATTTTAATATATTAAATTTTTTTTATTATCAAGAAATTATATGGTTTATTGTATTAATATTTCCTTTGACACTAACAATGAAATACTAAAAGCAATGAAATGGCTGGAATCTAACAATTTACATGTAAATATTGAAAAGACAAAGTTAGTACAGTTCCAAACATTTAATTCTTTGGTGAAACCACCTCAAATACACTGCAGTGATTCAATTTTGGAGCCCGTACCTTCAACCTTATTCTTGGGAATAGTAATTGACGAAAAATTAAATTGGAAAGAGCATGTAAAAGGAGTCTGCACTCGACTCGACAAATTTGTGTTTGCTCTTCGAAAACTGAGACGAATAGCCAGTAAAGAAATAGCCCTGAATGCTTATCATGGCTATGTTGCATCTGTGCTACGTTACGGCCTCGTGATATGGGGAAATTCAGTAGATGTGAACAGAGCATTCATTGCACAAAAAAAATGTGTCAGAGCTGTTTATGGAGCAGAATATTTAGAGCATTGTAAGCCATTATTTAAAGCACTAAAAATTCTTCCACTTCCTTGTCTATATACACACATCAAAAGTGTCTAGGGATCAAGCATTTTTATGTGGATTTCTTGAGATTGAGATGTGGCTTTGTAATAAATTTATGATTTTATAAATTTATATGGATCCTTTTTGGTGCATTTCATAATTTGAATCAGGAACTGTGAATCAAATTCGAGTAAAAGATGAAAATCAGCTGTCAATATTTTCCCTATAAAAACATACAACGCATTGAAGACATTATTAGTGCTACTGTTTCCCTACTACTGATTAAAACCAAGGTTATTATGGAGCGGCGACGTCATTTAAGCAGGGAAGAAATGCTCAGAGCCGTGGGAATGATAGAAGCTGGTTCCCGGCAACGTACTGTGGCTTTAGCTCTGAATACAAGTCAGAGTGTTATCAGTCGACTTTGGACACGTTACCGAAGCACTGGTACCGTGGCTGAGCGCCATGGAGGACGGTATCGCTGCACCACACGGAGACAAGACCGATACATTCAAATCTTAACTCGAAGAGCTCCAACAATAACCGCCATGATGTTAGCCGTGAGGCTTCATCACTCTTCAGGGAACTTAATTAGCGACCAAACAGTCAGAAACCGCTTGCATGAATTGAACCTTCATTCCCGAAGACCGCTACGGGTACCACCTATAGCAATGCACAATCGTAGGATACGATATCAATGGGCTCTTGAACACAGAAATTGGGCAGAAGAACAATGGCGTTTCGTGTGCTTTTCTGATGAGTCTCGTTTTGGTATGAGACCGGATACAAGACGTATACGACACTGGAGAACCCCTGGACGCCAACAGCGATTAAAATCCTGCCAGGAAGTCCATCCTTATAGTGGTGGAACCATCATGGTATGGGCGGGTATTTGGATCGGCGGAAGAACTGAGTTGATTTGGATCAGCGGCAACCTCAACGCTCAAATTTATGCTGAGACGATTGTATCAGACGTCATCGTTCCTCTACAAGTGCAAATCGGTCCCTTATTTCAGTTAATGCATGATAATGCACGACCGCACACCGCAAGAGTTGTAAGACAGACTCTCGCCGCAGCTAACATCAATGTCCTGCCCTGGCCTGCTCAGTCGCCAGACTTGAATCCGATTGAGCATGCATGGGATATGCTACAGAGAAGAGCTCTGCCGAATATGGAGGGTATCCAGTCGCAAGAAGACCTTTTTTTGTTGTTGCAACGGACATGGGCGGCCATTCCACAGCGTGATTTGGATGAACTCATTTTGAGTATGCCAAACCGATGTTCTTGTGTTGTTAGTGTTCGCGGTAGAAACACGGATTATTAATTGTTTAAGTTACCCAATAAAATTTTAAAGAAAACTGTTATTTCAGTCTTTTTTTCGAACTTTTGTGTTAGTGGTTCAAATGTCAAAAATCCCTTTATTAGGAAAATGGCAAATTTCTTTATTAATGCAAAGGTGACTTGGTTTATCGTTACTGTGACAAACGAAAACACTTTATTTGATGAATCCTTAAAGAAAATTTTAATTAATATCAATCAGGAGAAAAGTTATTGCAAAAATATATGTTGATCCCTAGACACTTTTGATGTGTGTATTTTTGAAATTTGTATGTTTATAAAAAGGTATTCGCACATGTTCCCATTATATGAACACATTTCTAAAAGAGTGAAAAGCAGAAGCCCAAATAAATTACTTGCACCTAGCCAGAGACTACATTTGTATAGCAGAAATTCCAATTGCATGGCAATCAAAATCTTTAACCATTTACCCCCACGCATCAGAGTGTTGCCCACTAATAAATTCAGAAAAACTTTATTTGCCTGGCTTTTAGACAACTGTTTCTATTCAGTCAATGAATTTTTAAATTATAAATTTTGACATTTAATTTTCATTTTATCAATACTTTGTGTGTGTCCTATTGACTTATTATTGTTTTAATGTTTTTTTTTTTTTTTTTTTCTCGTTTGTTTTTTTTTTAACTTTTGATATATATAATTAGTACGTTTTGACATTTAATTCAAAAATAAAAAAGGTTCTTATAAAGTTGACATTGTATAAAAATTACTTAATTTGATCTCAAATAATTTATAATTATATTGTTGCGGCCTAGAACTCGGCCACTTTGAATTTTTGTAAGTCAATTTTAATATTTCTACACCGGCAACGGTAGTGTATGTGAAACTGTTTAATATTAAGACCTCAATGTATGTACCATATACTCAGAAATTAATAAATCTAATCTAATCTAATCTATTCTAAATTATATTTTTCAATGTTTAGCTGAAATATTGTATTTTATAGATAATAATGATTGTTTAGTAATAACTTAATTTTAAATTATATTTATAAATTCTTTACGCACTCATGGTTTTATGAAGTAAGTCTGCTATGTCCTGGCCGACTACACTTATCAAGGCATCGATGTTTAGTCATCGATGTAACAATTTTCGCAGTATAGTATTTCGAAGTCATATAGGGAACCCGTCAGATGAGATTATTATATGGCCGCAAGAAGAAAATCTGAGATTCAAAAATGGAAGGAGACTACTGTGGAAACGAGCTGACGAGGCAGTCGAGACGAGACTAGACGAGAGAGCGTTTCTTGAATGTGAGACTGAAGGAATTCTTAAAATTGGAGACAAGACAGATTCTTGAAGGTGATCCATCTAAAGATACACCTGGGACTACTACTCCCAATCTTATTATTAAAAACTGTCGTTGTGCCATCCCTGCTGTTCATCTCGCGGAGCTGCCCTGGGTCTAAAAGCTGGTGATCCAACTCTAAAGATCTACCAGGACCTCAACTCCTGTTCTTACAAACGCCGCCTTCCTGTGGAGCAGGCCTGATACATCGTCCTACATCTCCACCTCTACGTTTCATCGTGCTTCACCAACAGTGCTAATAATAATCGTGTGTATATACTCAGAAACTGCTTCCAGAGTGCGGGTTTGATACGTCTTTTTAGTACACACTTGTATTTTTTATCTCATTTGTAAAACCATCCATATCTCTATTAAATTTTTAAATGTACAAGTCTACTCTTATCCTTTAATTCTTAACAGGATCTAGTAGATTTGTTACAGGGTTCCGTTTCCTACCATCTATACGGGGTGTAAAAGGATTCTTCACAAGCCGCCAATGGAGCATTCTGTACATCAATCAAACTAAGCATCTCCCGTTTATTATTTTTCCTCTTTTTTACCATTTTCAAGGCTTCGGCCCTGGCCTAGTAAGTGGAATATTTGTGTTCAGTACATCAGATTTCGACAGTTAGGTATGTAAAGCTCCATTGTATTGAGTCAAGCGATAAGCCTATACTTATGGATTGTTAAAAATATAAAATAACTTAATACGTAGCAAATATTCGTATATTATGATATTGTTAGGAATCCGATGCGAAATACATTAAAAAAAAATAAACAATCATTAATTTATTTTAAATTGCACTTTTACAAAAATTATAAAAATATCAAAAGGAACACCGTAAATATTAATCAAACAGAGATTACACAAGCCAAATGGAATAATCAGTACATGAACAAAAAACATAACCCAAAAATAAATAAGCACACGATAATGGTCAAGTAGCACGTCCGTCCCGAGCGCCGTCCAAGCAAAAAGTGAGTGCTGCCGCTCCGCGCGCCTCCTTTTATAAACTTTCGTCGGTTGTCGGCTGATGGCGTGATTTTAATGTGCCGAATCGCCTTCAGTTACCAACACGGCCTCTCCTGATGCTCTGACGTCCTCGTCAGCTTCAGTTGATGGTCCTGCCTGATCTGTAGCAATGTCTTCCAATAAGACACCTGGGTCTTCATTGTCTCCTGCAATCAGACAGTCACATTACGTAAAAGATAACAGATGTAGAAGCAAAACATCTTACATAAATAAAAGGTAATGCGCATTACACATAAAGTATGACTTATCAAAATCTTAGCTAAGAACACACCAAGTACGTAGCTTGGTCGCGTTGCAGACAGAGGCACCTAGTTAGCGTGTCTCACAACGGCTGTCGGCATAGGCACTTAGTTAGCATACCGCCCAGACTTTACAAACGCTGTAGGCATAGGCTCTTAGTTTGCATACCTCCCAGTGGCTGTTGACATAGGCACATTGTTAGCGTATCACACAGACTTCAAGCAATACTTGCCCTCAAAAAATGCAGAGCATGTCTCAGGGGTCCATTCACCCTTCCAGGGTACCATGAACTGTGCAGCAGCATAGGTGGTCTTTCCATAGCCACCAGCCAGAAGTTGCAGCTCATAGCGCCCATGGTCCAGGACTCCAACTACGCGGTAAGGTCCGCGCATACCAGGATCAAGTTTCCCCGTGGACTGGGAATACTTGATAACGAAGACCAGGTCATCTTTGCTGTAGACACGTGGAGGCTGTCGGTCTTCATTAGCACGCCTGTCTTGATCGGCTTGATTTTTGCACAACCGTTCGGCCGTCCTTTGTCTCCTCATCTCTCGTAGCGGTTCACGGTTCTCGCCAGACAATTCAATGGCAACGTCTCGGATTAGTGTGCGAATGACTGGGGTAGCTCCTTCGGCACCGATCAGCAGGTTTAGCGGGGACTGCTGGGTGGTCTTTTGCTTTGTCATGTTGAGTATCAGCTGTAACTTCCACAACTGTTCAGACCATTCCCCTTTCCGATGGTTCACCTCGATCCTCAACATGTTGAGAAGAGTGCGAACGTAACGTTCCACCTGACCATTGGCGTGGTGCATCTCGGGGGTAATATAATGAATCTGACAACTTAAATCATTCATTAGTGACACAAAACCAGATGATTGAAACATCCTACCTCTATCACATACAATTGTCTTAGGTGTTCCAAACAGAGACACAACATTTTGCATAACACGTTTTAGCTCATTTAAATCCTGGGTACAAATAGGGTTTAACAAACAATATTTTGTGAAAGAATCCACAACAACTAAAACGTGTTTATTACCGTTAGATACTACTAATGGGCCTAGGGCATCTATATGTAAGGTGTCAAAAGGAACATTTGGTTTTGTCCATGAGTTAATTGGTTGTAGTGGAGCTCGTGGGACTCTCTTGTGAGCTATACATATGAGGCAGTGCGATATATACTTAGCAATAAACGCTCTGAGCCCAGGGAACCAAAAGTGTTTTAAGATAAGGTCAGTAGTTTTGTCAGCGTTAATATGGCTATGTTCATCGTGGAATATTCGGAGGAGGCTCAAACGATGTCCCTTTGGTATGTAACAAAGCAACCTGGACTCTTCACCTACAGGTGTGAAGCGATAGTACAAGATATTATTGCGTTTAACATAGCGTGAAGAGTCCAAGTTTCCCTCATCCAAAGACCTGATTAAGGTTAGAGTCTCCTCGTCTCCTGCTTGTGCTATTTGAGCCCAATTACGCGGTTTCTCAATGTTATTTACCTTATGTACAGGGTTACGGCTCAAATAGTCTGCGTGAGGTATCATTACCCCTTTCCTGTATTTAATGTTAAAGTTAAAATCCTGTAGGTAAATCCACCACCTCGCTACCCTCGGGAGTAGATCTTTTTTATTTTGGGTGGCTTTTAGGGCATTGCAGTCGGTCACTACAGTAAATTGCATTCCTATGAGGTAATGCCTAAAATGCTTAAGAGCTTTTACTACAGCGAGCGTTTCCAGTTCATAAGAGTGGTAACGCTGTTCACTACCTTTCGTAACCTGACTGTAGTAGGCAACCACACGCTTGTTACCATCCTTATGAACCTGTAGGAAAACTGCACCATAACCTGCACTACTCGCATCTGTGTGAACCTCAGAGGGAAGCTCTGGGTCAAAAATAGCTAATATTGGCTCACTAGTAAGGCACTTAATAAGCTCTTCGCGAACGCTTTCCTGCCGTGGTCCCCAGACAAATTCAACACCTTTACGCGTCAAACGAGCAATGCAGGCTGTTTTTATGGAATAATTAGCTATGTACTTTCTGAAATAACCAGCAAGGCCCAAAAATTGTCTCGCTTGTTTGACATTCTGGGGAACGGGTGCATTCACGAGTGCCTGTACCTTACTTGTTGAAGGCCGGACCCCACCATTTGATATAATTCTGCCTAAATATTCGATTTCTTGGCATAGAAACGAACACTTGCGCAAATTCACTGAGAAACCAGCCTTAGTCAGAACTGTCAAGACATCATCTAATATCTGTAAGCCCTGATCAATTGAACAGGACAATAACATACAGTCGTCGACGTAGACCAATACTTTGCCTGCCTCAATGAATTCGCGCAGTGTATTTGCAATAATACGTTGATATACTATGGGTGCGTTGGCCAATCCATATGGCATTTTCAAATATTCAAAATGCCCTTCGGGCGTCACGAAGCCAGTTAAGGGTATTGATTGCTCATCTAATTTAATTTGTAAAAATCCGGTTGCCATATCAAGTACCGTGAAGAATTTGGACTTCCCTAGTCGATCAATGTGATCGTCTATTAAAGGTAAAGGATATCTATCCTTAACTGTGATTTTGTTAAGTGCCCGGAAGTCCACACACATACGATCCGATCCATCCTTTTTTTTTACTAAAAGAATCGGACTCGAATATGGTGACTCTGATTCACGTATTATGCCTTTACTAAGTAAGTCCTGAATAATCTCTCTAACTTTAAGCTTTTCATTGTAGGACATTTTGTAAGGACGATAATAAACAGGTACCTCACTGTTCAATCTGATGTGCATACAACCTGTGGTAACTGTAGACGTAGCCGTGCCAGAAATCATAAATGCGGAATATTTATCGAGAATTCTCGTGAGTTTCTCAAGATCTTCCCCGATTAATGCAGTTTTAAAACCACTGAGTTGCTCGTCAGATTGAACCGTGGAAACACTCGTTAGAGTTTTATCATGAGTTAAACGTTGAGAGTCCCTGGTCCGTATATAGGTTACCCCTTCCCTATTCAACACATCAGTACCAATAATAATTGGTGCGTTCATGAATTCACTAGGCACAACAAGCAAATCCACTTCGAGGGTTATTCCCTCAAGCTCTATTACAAGTGTGACATAAGAATGGACGAGAATAATGGAATTACTTATTCCTTTTAATTGCTTATTAATAGGTTTCTTCGAACAGGAAAAATGATTGACCACGGATGATGAAATCAACGAGACTTCTAATGCCCCACTATCAATCAGGATGTCTACAGGTATACCCTGAACTGTTCCAACTATTATGTCATTGGACTTACTTTGAATAAGGGCAGAGCAAAAATTGACGTTATTTTTATTAGACTTATTGTCTGAACGTTGCTTAGCAAAACAAACACTAATATCATGACCCGTCTTTTTACAGTACGCACATATTGCCTTATTTGTAGAGGTTGAAGTCGATTGAGGTTTTGCCGAATCAGATTTAATTTGTTCAGTCGCATTGTTTGATTTCGACTTTTTAGGACAACCTGCTTGTTTATGCCCTGTCTGACCGCAAGTGAAACATATGGGACCCCGACCCCTGAATGAGCGTTTAGAGTTATTCTTATGTGGACTCTTGTTATCTTTGGAACGCGAACTGTCACTATGCTCTTTAGTGGTGGGTTTTACGAAGGTAGATAGGTAATTAACGAGACTGTCAGGCGTCAGGTTTGCATTAGTAGCAGTTGCTTTAATTTGAGGGTCTTTAATCCCTCTAATAACAATCGCCGCTATCAACTCGTCTGATAGGCCTTTTACGATCCGTAAACGTAGTAAACATCTACGTGCATATTCAGCGTAGGTTGGGTAACTGTCTGAACTAGTGCTCATTACTTCATACAGGATACTCGCCACATCAATTTTCTTGACACAAAGTGACCGAAAATCCTTTTTAAAATTGCTCCATGAACGGTCATTTGTGACCCATTCACTAAGCCAAGTCTTGGCATCTCCCTTCAGACAGCTCCCAACGCGGGAAAGACACTCATTTTGTGACCATTTATTCAAAACTAGAGCCCTGTCAACCTCGTCAAACCACTGATCAACATCATGCACATTTGGGTCAAAATTAGAGATATAAAAATGATGGGTGCTTACTGACTTTAACGACTGTATTGCCTCCACTATTTTCTCTGTGGTTGCAGTCGATACATCAGTAGCAGTACCTGTAGTTTCCGGCGTAGCACCCGTGAACGTTCTTCTAAAGCCTTCAACCGCGAGACAATAGTCTCAAGCGATCGTCGGTAAGGCGGTGACGCGGGGCTTCGCGTCCTCACGCGGCTCCCACGACGGTCTCGTTCCCGCCTGGAACGGCGATCGCGATCCCGAGACTTGCTACGTGACCTTCTACTCCGCTTATGGCGGCTACGAGATCGATCAGAACGCGGGGCACTAGTTTTTGAACGTGAACGGCTCGATCTATCCATTGCCGACTACTAACCGTTTTTATTTAAAATTGAAAGCCCGAAAACTACTTTTAATATGTGGGCGAAATGAATCTTTATCCCACTTATGATGTTAGGAATCCGATGCGAAATACATTAAAAAAAAATAAACAATCATTAATTTATTTTAAATTGCACTTTTACAAAAATTATAAAAATATCAAAAGGAACACCGTAAATATTAATCAAACAGAGATTACACAAGCCAAATGGAATAATCAGTACATGAACAAAAAACATAACCCAAAAATAAATAAGCACACGATAATGGTCAAGTAGCACGTCCGTCCCGAGCGCCGTCCAAGCAAAAAGTGAGTGCTGCCGCTCCGCGCGCCTCCTTTTATAAACTTTCGTCGGTTGTCGGCTGATGGCGTGATTTTAATGTGCCGAATCGCCTTCAGTTACCAACAATATTATAACTAAGGATGGAAAATAAAAAAAACTTATCTACGAGTATACTTATAATAATATAAAGCTGAAGAGTTTGTTTGTTTGTTTGAACGCGCTAATATGAGGAACTACTGGTTCGAATTGAAAAAATATTTTAGTGTTGGATAGCTTATCTATCGAGAAAGGCTATAGGCTATATATCATCACGCTACAATCAATAGGAGCTGAGCATCAATGAAAAATGTTGCAAAAACGAGGAAAATTTATTATCTTTGAGAGCTTCCGTTGCGTGCGCTGGTTAACCGGTTAAAGTTGCACAAAAATAATGTAAGAGGGAATTATTCCTCTTAAAAATGTATAAAAAAAAGTTCGCGACAGCACATGCCTATCTTTTAATGTTGACTAACAATAACCATTTTTACGATTTTAAAATTTGGTCAAAAATAGTGCTTTATTTGCAAAGGTATTTTTCCCGACATAGTATTAATACTTATCAAAATAAATATGTTAGTCATCTTTAGCATTCAATTGTGACCAAAATTGCCCTTTACACCATTCAATTTAGATGAATATCTTAGGAGATATCATAGTTTTAAAATAACTCCGCATCAAAATAATGACCCGCGCGCGCTGCGAGGCGGGCGTTCATGTTGTTGGGAAAACCAATGTGATTAGATTCAATGCACAAATATTGTGGGGAACTTAGAGAAGGTTTTAGTTTTTCTTTCATTGTAATCAGTGCTCTCTATCAAAAGATTTATGAATTTAAAGTGTTCAAGAAGAACTTACCATCATTGTGTAAGATACATGCAACGACATCTATTACACCAAAATGGTACTAATTAATAAAAATGTGCTCACAAGATAACTTTTAAATCGGTTGACCAGCTTTACAAAAAAGTTCTGATAGCAAAAAGTACTCTAGATTAGTCTACATGACGCTATAAATAACCCTGTAGAGTGTTTGTTCGCTCGCTTTACATGCATTATATTTTAACGGTTTAATTTCGTGCTCGATAGATGGCGCTATTCGATGGAGCTTAATTCTATCTAAGTGCAACTATATAATGTAATTTGAATGATCATTAAAGTATATATTTTTAATTATAATTATAATAATACAATGCATGATAAATTATAAATTGGTAAATTCATTAATTAATTTGACATTATTTATTCTGACATTACTTTTAATTTGAACGATGACAATATTTACTTAATAATTTGAATGTATATTATTGCACAATGTATTACTATTTTTGGAATTATTATAACCGATTAATTGGATTTTATGAAATTGTCTAAGTATAATTTTGAATTTTGCATGCCTAAATTGGTGGCAATACAGTGGACTGCGCATTCACTCGACATCTGGAAATGCATATATGTACTGTGTTTAGCAATAAATATTTTGAATTTTGAATTTTTATTAACTCTTTTTTTTAATTTCATTATTTCATTAAAATTTATTTCACTCCATTTTCTGAGTCGCGGTGTTAAGTTTTCCGGGAAAGAATGACCCTCGCCCGTGTAAAATGTCTGAAGCTGGGTTTATTAACCAACGAAACAAAAAGGGGAGGTTCTCAATTCGACGCGTCTATATTTTTTTTATTTTATGTATGACCTGACCACGCATAACTTTTTACAGAGAAGTCCGTTAAGCATGATCTTTTGTTTTTTAAATTGAGAAATCATGTTTGGGCTCATTTCCTGCACCTTGATGAGAACTTTAGATCTAGCTGGAGTATGACGTCATCGAAGGTCTGACGATGGAGACGGAAGGCACTTGCAAGAGGTCCTCAAGAGTTTGCAGCAACAATAACGTGATGGGCTCATTTCATGCACCTTCATGAAATCTTTAGGCCTTGTTGAAGTATGACTGTCATCGACGGTCAAACGATAGAGACAAATGGCAGTTGCAAGCGGTCCTAAACAGTTTGCAGCAGGTATAATGTTATTGGGCTCATTTCATTCACTTTGATGAAAACTTTAAACCTAACTCAGTATGACTTTCATCGAATGTCTGACGATGGAGAAGGAAAGCAGTTGCAAAAGGTCCTCAAAAGTTTACAGCATCTACATCGTGTCTGGGCTCATTTCATGCACCTTGATGAGAACTTTACACCTAGCTGAAGTATGACTGTCATCGAAGGTCTGACGATAGAGACAGAAGGTAGTTGCAAGATGTCCTCAAGAGTTTACAGCATCTATATCGTGTTTCGGCTGATTTCATGCACCTTGATGAGAACTTTAGACCTGCCTGGAGTATGTCTATCATCAAAGGTCTGACGGTGGAGACGGAAGGCAGTTGCAAGAGGTCCGCAACAGTTTACAGCAGTTTTATCGTGTCTCGGCTCATTTCAAGAACTTTGATGAGACCTTTCGTTCCGTTCTAGCTGGTGTATGATTGTCATCGAGTGTCTAAAGATGAAGACGTAAGGCTGTCGAGGGTCGCGGGCCTGTGGACGGTGAGTAATGGGCTAGCTCGCCATCCGTCCGTCTTATGACGGCAGGTCGTGGTGACGGCGTGTTCGTGTTCCACACGCGCCTCAAAGAGATGTCAGCAAACAGGAAGGGATCCGAGAGGAGCGAGGCCTGCCAGGGTTGCGGGACTGTTCGAAAGACATACCGCGGCCCTGGAACGCAAAGGGCAACAGAAGAAACGTGGATGGATTCTAGTCAGTACAAGTCTGACACTCCCTTCCACTCCGTCCAGAGTGGGAGGGGTCATTTGATGATTATCCATCGGTAATAGTATATAATAGGGATTTACTCCTTTTGAGAGCTTCCGTAGTGCGTGAACGGTTAAAGTTACGCAATTATCATGTATGTCAGAATTGTCCCTCTTAAAAAGCTCTAAAAAAATATCCGCAATGGCCATATGTCTAACTTTTAAGGATGACGCACACTCTCTCTAACCTCTCTTTCTTTTATGTACGCACGCACGCAGACGAAGTTGCGCGGGTCAGCTAGTTAATAATAAAAAACCACACATCCCATCGACATTATAGATGTAAGTACATGATAACAATGTTGTCAAATGTTAGTGAATATGTAGCGCGCTCTCACGTGGGAGAAGGCTCCCGGCCTGGTGCCGCGCCGAGCCGCGCCGCGCGGCACTAGGTGTGAGTCGCGTGATGACGTCACTCGGAAGTAGGCCGCGCATTGTGTGCGCTCGCTCCGCGCGCTCTAAATACTATTCAGTGCTGCACAAACACGCGCTCGTTCACTCCATATTGACAGCAGGTAAACAGACACACACACGCCACAGAGACAGTGGTAGCGCGCCTTGGGAACGTGACTTCGCAGCGATTCGGTTCGCAAGTTGACTCATTAGACCGGGCGCGAGATTTTGTTAACAATTCGTTAAAACTTGTCGCCGCCATTTGTAAACTCGTTCAATATAAAAAGTACGTCATCGTTAACGTGTTTTTCCAAGTGCTGAGATGTTGGCACGTAGAGGCAGGGGAGGGGGAGGAGGTCTGGAAGGGGCTGGCAGGGTGAGTGCTGGCTTGTTGATTCAGCAGATACAAAAAACTGGCCAAGTGCGAGTCGTACTCACACGCACACAGGGTTCCGTAGCACCAAACACTATAGTAAAAGTATTTTGAAAGCTCATTCATATTAATGTTGTATTGTTTTACATTCAACAGCAAAACTAAATTTGTTTTTCATAGTACTTACCTATTTTAATGAAAAACAAAGTTACTCATGCTCTGCAGCAGAAGTTTGATGAAAAAGTCCCATATCTCAAAAACGGAACATCAAATCTTATTCAAACCAATTTTGGTTGAAAGTTATAATTACGTTCTACTATCCTACATTTTTTCTGAATTTTCCTCCTCTTACTTTAGAAATCAGGGGGCAGAGACACACATTTTACCACTTCGGAAGTGTCTATCTTTCAAACGATTGTCTTTGAGAAAAAATGGTTTCAAAAACCTCAATGTCATTTTTAAAGACCTATCGATATACCTATGTACAGCGTGTAACAGAAAGGGTACAATCATATGGAATACTGTGGTACGGACCATCAAACTGAACAACTTTCTCTATGGGACCACCATCAAATCGTAAAAAAATAATCAGCTGTCCCATACATTTGGGTCGAGTAGGTATTGAAATTTTGTATAGGACAGCTGATTATTTTTTTACGATTTCGATGGTGGTCCCATAGAGAAAGTTGTTCTGTTTGATGGTCCGTACCACAGTATTCCATATGATTATACCCTTTCTGTTACATGCTGTATAGCATGTATAGATTTGATGAAAAAAACATTTTTTAGTTTCAGTTCCATGTATGTGGAGCTCCCCCTCAATCTTTTATTTGTTTTTTTTTTTTTTTGTATAAGTAAAGCGGTTTGCAGAATTTATCTACCTACTAATTTTCAACTGTATAGACCTAATAGTTTCAGAATAAAATGGCTGTGACATACACGGACAGACAGACAGACATGGCGAATCTATAAGGGTTCCGTTTTTTGCCATTCGGCTACGGAACCTAAAAATGTGAAGGTTAAATCTGTGTTTGTTGCAAGGTTTCAAGGGCGATTTCCGTTAAATTGTGGCGGTGAGGTGAGCAGTGAGCACGCCACACGAGCTGGGCGCGCGGGACGGTACGGTGCGGCGACGTGACAGCGTGATCAGTGAAATGGATCGGAAGTGATACAAGCTGGGTGCACCGGCGCGCACGCGATGTATTAATGCTCAGTGGAGAGGGCCGCTGAAGTGATCGTATCGCTCCGAGCGCACTGGGCGTGTGGCGGGGACCACTCGCCGCTCGCGAACACTCGAACCGCGGCTCGCTCTCTGCGTAGGTTATTGTAAGCTCTCGCTTGCGACTGCTCCCGGCTGCTATCGGGCGGCGGCGTCGCGTTGTTGTGACATAAATAGTGCTCCTTCGTTCAGCCGCGGTGCGAGAGTGATTCGCGCGACATTTTACAGCTTTTAGTTCAATTGTTCAGATAATTTGCGTGACTTGTATTATTTACACAGCTCGTCGAGTCCCTGAACCCCCCCCCCCGCTGCCCGTTACCCGCGCCGCCGCGCCCCGCCTCTCCCTAACAATAACAGACTTCAGTGTTGTTGTGTTTATACTTTCTGCAATTTATTCAATCTATAAACCAAATGGCACGACTGCACGAGGACCAATGACCAATTCGTATCACGACAGAATTTTAAAATAGCATAACACATAATGTTGACGGTTCGGCTGGCGCAGTGGCTGAGCGATTGATTGCTGCGCTGCGTGTCGCGGGTTCGATTCCCGCACGGAAAAAATATTTGTAAGGCCTACAATTAGTTGATCCGGGTCTGGCTGTTCCTGTATGTGAGTTTAAATGTTTGTAAACGCCCCCACGAAACAGGAGAAATTCCCGGGGAAATAGTTTTTTTTTTAAAGAAGGATATTATTATAAAGTCAATGAATAAGTCTTGTCATTTACCTACGAGTAAAGTCAATTCAATTGTTGATGTCAAGATGAGAAGAGAATGAGAATGTTTGCTTAGAAGCCCGACTTCACTCGCACGGCCCCTCAGCTAGTCCTCGGTTGCAGGTCGAGCTTGTCGCCAAGTGCCCGCTTACAATAGTACATTGTGATTCCGCGTAACAGAAAGATGCCTACGCAAAAGATTTAATTTTCGAATGATAATTATAGCCTAAAGATTTTATTTTAGCGTGGAAGCGCAAGGGTAGCCCGCGATATTAAAAATTTCTTACGTGTTTTGCAATTTGCAGGTCAGTGTCAGGTTGTATGTTGATGAAAAATGAGTCGCGCCGGTAACACGTACGTAGTATACAGAATTAGAGTCATTAAAATGATCAAAACAACCCTCTAAGTTCATTTAACCCCATTGAATGAGTTTTCCATGAAATAGTTACAGAATAGGGTAATCAACATAAAACCTGAAAAGGACCTGAAAATTGCAAAAAACGTAAGATACTTTGAATTTGGCGGCTACCCTTGCGCTTCCACCTTAAGACATTAGCTCAGGGGTCGTCGACGAGCGCCTGCATGAATGGCACGTGGAGGCACTACGCCGTACAGTGCTCTAGAAATTGAGCTCTATACTCATAGAAACCCAAAGTCAGGAATTCGAAAAAAAAATGCAATTGCTCTGGTATACCTCCCTTTACGTCATACTAACGTATCCTCCACGTCCTCCACACGTGAGAAAAAAAAGTTTTGTGTTTTTTTGTACGGGAGAAAACACTTAAAGTAGGTTGTTTCGAAACTTAATGGAACTGTTAGGCTGGTGCTCACACGAGCTATAGTCCCATACACGGCGATCAAGATGACATACAATTCATGTACCTTTAGGCACCGCTTCGCAAGTAGCATATTTTGGAAATTTTGAATATTCGGAATGTGATTTTTCAAATTTTTGCCGTGGTTAAATGACGTTGCCGATCGATTTACTTATATTATAGTTAGATTTAGCTGCTAATGACCTTTAAGATGACAATAATTTAAAAAGACATTGATTGTGTAGGTTTTGTGGCCATTCCAAGAACTAACTCATTTGTAAATTACCGTGATTAGGGTTGAGATATAATTAGATACTAATGACATGAGCATGAATGCAATGCAACTTTGGGTATCGCTTTGCACATAGCAATTTTTGAGGTTATGAATTTTAATTATGTGGTTTTTCCGATCGCTTTATAATCATTCATTTTAAAAGATAAAAATGCGTAGTAAACTGATTTTAATTTTTTCAAAGAATATAAAGTTCTCGAAAAAATAAACGATTTTATAGAAATAAATAAATACTTTATATCATAAAATTATACTTATATCAAGACATTACAACAAAATACATCTATAATATTATGATCCACTACAAATATCTACAGCAAGGACAACAAAAATAAATAACAAAGCCAGTATTAAAATTATAAAAATAGGTAAATAGCTCAAATAGTAGTAAAATGCGTCGTCTTTTACCACTATTACAACTCTGACTACTACATTTAATTATAACTATTTACATATTTTTGACTGCTACGAGTATCTATAGTAAACATAATAACTACTGCTAACAGACACTATCTTCGCCCTCATCAGAGTCCTCTAAATCGGAGTCCATAATTGACGCGTTTGCAAACTTTGCCACGTTACTGCAGAAATGTACGTGGAGCTGTATGGCTGGTATTACATGCCTTTAATAACAAGTAGATGAGAGACTAAAATGTATTAATATACACTAATTATGAATTTTTGAGTGTCAGGATCATTACTTGTTATTTACTGTGTCCAAAAGTACCTCTACAGCTACACAGGTGTGTAGGGAAAAGGGTTTTCGTGAAGAAAAGCACAGAATGATAAGACTATTCATTTATTTCAATTAGGCTTGTCAGTTATTAATAGGTCACGTTAATTATCTATCAGGCTACGTCCATTCGCAAACCTAGGTCTTCGTGGAGAAGAATGGACAAGAAACTCCACGGTAACATCTTTTTACAATTATCTGTTGTCCTGGACCATTCTCAAGAAATAGCAGTTTATCAGTGTAGATAAACACTAAGCAATATAAACCTTATTATAACACACATTTCTAGCACATAGTTATCAGTAATAATTCATAGTATAATATCAATTTGA
The DNA here is from genome assembly GCA_947578425.1 of Eugnorisma glareosa. Classification (NCBI taxonomy): domain Eukaryota; kingdom Metazoa; phylum Arthropoda; class Insecta; order Lepidoptera; family Noctuidae; genus Eugnorisma; species Eugnorisma glareosa. The sequence continues at coordinate 331,485 of OX387968.1, forward strand.
ATTTGTACTGAATATTACCGAACCATTTATGTTAATAATGGTCCATGATCATTATTGTATCCAACACAATAGCAATCAAACATAATAACAATAGTAAAGCAACAAACATTTAAAAATAGTATCACATCATAACACAATAATAACAGCAATAGAATAACTTAACTTTTACCTTTAGGCCTGAGCTCCGTTCTGGTAGATGTCTCCTTTTTTTTTGGAGATGGCATCTCGCAGTTCAGCCGCTGAGGCTGGCTACTGCTTAACCGGGCAAATCCCTGTGGATGCCTTAAAAATGAATCTAAGGCCTCCAGCCAGGGGCTTAAAACTATACTTAAAAACCAAGCGACCACTCGCTAAGGGCACCCCCTGTTGGGTACGGGCCTCGGCTTAGGGCGTCGCTGGGGAGGACAGCAAAGGGACAGGCTGGATCTGAGTGGTATTATTTAGGGGCTGGTTTAAAACTACCGGCTCAGCATCGCGGGCTGGCTCTGGCAAGGGTCGGGGGGTTTCGTTGAACGGGGGCCTCGACGGCGAGGGAGGAAACTCGGCGGTTCGTATCTATTTACGAAGTGTGCTGGTTTCCCTACTGATCTCCTGGAGGAGGGTGATGGGGTCATCGGGGGTGGAATAGCCTCTGCTACTCGTAGCTCCTGCTGCCCGGACCTCCCCCTTTTATAGTCGTGAACAAACAACTTTGAGGTTTCTATCTACCGCTACCAAAATATCAACGACATACAAGGAGGATATCCGTCTATGTTTTGCTACATTATTCCTTAATATTTTTACTAGTCTATTTTTACAGACATACTAAAATAATGAAAAATGATTGAATAATGTAAATTAGGTATTACATAGTTGTTATAAGTTGTTGGTTATGCAAATCATTACTATTTTATCAACTTTTAAAAGTAAACGGAATACTTATGATAACCACAACAATACCTATAATAGGATAATCTATTACCTTCGAGGGTCCACAAACTTTTAATGTATGGTGCTGAAGTTATCAAACACTTCAATATTATGCCCATTGGCAAATTATCTGAAGAGGCAACGGAAGCCAGAAACAAAGATTTCAAAAAAATCCGAGAACACCATTCACGCAAATTTTGCCGTATCCCTACCTGTCCAACATAAGACCTGTGCTACGAAAGTCCACAAAAAGAGCTGTCCTTATGATATGAGACCTCTTCTCATTAGTGACGATTCAGATGTAGACAAAGAGAACAGTGAAATTTGTCGATGTTAATGTTAGTGCGTCAATTATGGACTCCGATTTAGAGGACTCTGATGAGGGCGAAGATAGTGTCTGTTAGCAGTAGTTATTATGTTTACTATAGATACTCGTAGCAGTCAAAAATATGTAAATAGTTATAATTAAATGTAGTAGTCAGAGTTGTAATAGTGGTAAAAGACGACGCATTTTACTACTATTTGAGCTATTTACCTATTTTTATAATTTTAATACTGGCTTTGTTATTTATTTTTGTTGTCCTTGCTGTAGATATTTGTAGTGGATCATAATATTATAGATGTATTTTGTTGTAATGTCTTGATATAAGTATAATTTTATGATATAAAATATTTATTTATTTCTACAAAATCGTTTGGCTTAATTATCTAGAAAAATCTGCCCATACACAAAGTTAAAATAGTTAGTGCGCGCAAATCTCGCAGGGTGTTTTCAAACCGCACCACAGAGCGCTCTATAAACACCATTGAATACTTTGATGACATATTAATCGTCTGTGAATGATAGTGTTACGACCTGGGTGCTGACACCCCCTCCTCCCTCCCAACAACAGAGACACACCTCATAACGAGGACAGAGGAAGCTAATAAATAGACACAAGTAGACAACCGTCAGCACATACATCACGCGCTCCGAACGACGCTCACCGTTAGGTAGAGGTACTACTATGATTTACTCTCTTTATTTGACATTATCTCGACTGTGTGCGGGGCGAAAACATCTTATTTCTTTTGTACTCTATACACGGTTAAATTTTGATCGTTTTAATCCCGTGGTGGGTTGATCCGGTGCATGAAACACTATCGATTTGTAAAGACAAAATTAAAAAAAGTAATAAAATAATAAATAAAGTACTAGTAATAAAGTACTTTTTTTAAAGCTCGAATTAATTCTGGCATGAGTGAAAAAATTATGCGAACCATCGGTAGGCACCATTCAATACTACCTACAATGACGCGTTAGCACAGTCAACGTGGACTCACAAAAATTTAAGAGCGGCCAACCCGTCATACTTTTCATACAAACGCTCGTATGTGATTTTGCCGTTTTTACACATCTATCTTTGATTTTTCTGAACTAATAGGTATTTTGTGACCTGAAACCTATATCTAGGTTTTTATGGAAGCAAAAAAAAAAAAAAAAAAAGTAGAAACAAATTCAGTATAAGCCTCCAAAAATTGCTGTTTTGCACAAATTTTACCTGAACTTGGGCCGTTCATAATGTACTCATAAACTGTAAAAATAAAGAAAACATCTCGATAGAAACCTTGCACATGTAATGGAGATTCTAAATGACAAATATTTATTTCACACACTTGTAAGACTTATTCAAAAACACGTATTTCCTGGAATAAGTTTAACAAATTTTCGAACACAATTTTTCGTTCAATGTCATCGCGTTAGGCGGTATGAGGTGCGTGGGAGACAAGTTGTGCGGGGTCGGGGTGGGGTAAGACGAGGGAGTTGAAAGAAAATCGCCCCTGTGGCTGTGGATGAAACAACAAGCTTTTTGACCGCGTTGACGATAGACGGGCCGGGAAGGGCCCTCTTAAATACAGAAGGACTCTATCCGTATCACTTTAGAAAAGTACACGCCCTCCACGAGAACGACGCGACGGGACGGCGAGAGTCGCATTTTGACAGTGGATAGGTACTAAACAATCGCAAAGTTAATATTCTGTGTACGGACGCATCGACTTTTACGCGTGTCTAATTAATCAACGAAATGTACATTTTTGGGCATTTAATAATTCACAAGTGATTAGTGAGTGTAGACATCAAGTGCGTTTCAGCATTAATGTGTGGGCTGGCATCATTCATGATAAAATTATCGGCTCGTATTTTGTCGAAGGAAATTTGACCGGCGGGACTTACTTAAACATACTGCAAAGTGTAATTCCAGACTTAATGGAAGACATACCACTGGCTTATTTAAATAATTTGTACTATCGACATGACGGATTTTCAGAAATCAATCTCTTTTTTTAATCGTTGTAAATAATTTTGATTACACATTTATATGAACAATTATTACGTATCGCGAGGAATTGTAAATAATTTTGATTCCAGATTTTTACATACGCCTTATCTAGCAGGTCTGTAGGGACTTATTTTTACATGTACCGCTCATAGCTTACTTCTTTTAATTTTATTAGGTAGGTATGTCCCGAAACCTAGGCACAAAGCACTTATGACGGTCCTACGTACGTAAAAGTATGAAGGATAATTTGGAATCATTTAATTTGTTTAGGTGAACATCTATCAGCTGAGCTAGTCAATAACCTAACTTGATCGGGCCGAGTGAAGGTAGGCAGCGACGACGACGCGACGTATGCGAGGTAACTAACTCGTGGCGCTACTACCGGTTGAATGCATTTTGCAAATATTACGTTATCACTTCCTTTTTTATTTTAATAGATACAATGCTGTGCAAGCTTTTGATGAATAGTATTTTGTAAGCCCGTCGAAGGGATTAAAACGATCAAAATTTAACCGTGTATAGTTGTGCCAGAGAAATGAGAAATGACTGGCTACGATCATATATTGAAAGCAAATAAAACAAGGAAGTAGTACTTGTAATATGTACAGACGACGGCCAATCAAACTAGGATACAAAACCAGTTGTAGATCTCTAATTGTACAGGAAAGCTATACAAAGCTAGGCCAAGTTATACTGGAAATGTACAGCTTCATGTGCCGCCGTGTGTAAGTCAAGACATTCATGTTTGAGTAAATTGCGGCGACAGACCAGAGGATTGTCAATTTCGATAACATGAACTTAACGACGCGCTTCATTTACAAAGATAGGTATTGTCACTTTTTGAACAATTTGTTTGTCGAAGGTTTCATTCGTTTCGTCCATGAGCCACAGTAGCAGACTTCTCACAATCACAATTATTAGCAGGTTTTGATCGAGATGTGGAAAATTTCCACAACAGAATTAGGACCTCAAGTGATCGGTCACCACTTTCCTTCGAGCCCCGTTGCCAGTCACCCCGGACCCCGCACAGACAGATATGTTACCACTTCGACGGGTATGTTAGACCTTATTAACATCAGCTATTTTCTAGTAAAGGTTCCGTCAGAATCGGTCTAGCTGTTTCGGAGATTAGCCGAAGAATATTTAAAAAATGTAGTGAAATTAGAACAATTTTCATTCAGTGTTATATTCTTGTCGGCGGCACGTTTTATTTATTTTTTGTTCATAATTGCTTGTTACTAATTCAAAATATTTTTATTCACTCAGTGAGCAAAACAACGTTTTATTCACTGTTATCGATGTATAAAATGCCCCTTTTCGAGTGGCAATGGTAAAACATATTTTATAACAACTTAAAATATAATTTCTTCTTATAACTTAGGATACTATATTGAAGCCTAAGGTCTGACTTGGCTAGTTCTGATATACGAATTATTATTAAGTAGGTACCTACTAAAACAATCATGGAAGAGCCGTATGTTCGATGGCTAGTTTCTACCAGCAAGTCAGATTTTCGGAAGAATAAAATAAGAACTTACATCTTTAGAACTGGCGACAGCTGTAATGGGAATGGCTCCAGAATGATGTAAAGACGTGGTAAACGTTTTCGCGTCACGTCCGTCCCGTTTATTAGTTATCTTTCCCAGAATAATAAGCCGGCTGTATGTCATGAGTTTTAAATTAATCAACTAAGCTTGAGTTAATCGTTCAGTGGGCGCGACACCGGCGCGGCACGGACGGCGGCACGTGGATAGGCTCGTCGCTCACTATTAGCAGGGAAGCCTCTCATTAATGCGCGCCCTCGCCTGCGTCTGATGTTCAACTATTAAACTGGGATCACCCGCACGCCCCCTCCCCGCCTCCCATCCCGCTAGTACACCGCACGCCCCGGCTACTCTAATTACAATCCATTTGTGTTGCATATTAATACAGTTATTGGAGCACAATCGGCCACTTGGTTAAGGACAAGTTGTACCGCGCGCTCGTTGCCTTACATCTCTGTAAAACATTTTCAAGCTCGCCTTCGCCCGACATCTCGTACAACACATGTGCGTGGCGTGTCGCATATTGCGGGCGTATTTTGCCTCCTGCACAGTATTATCGCAGTCTCCTCAATATTACATTTGATTCATGTCGGTTCCATTCCGCATGAAAAGAAGTTATCATCATACATCTCATTTTCACGGAAATCGGATCAAATATAGGTAAATGAAAACATATGACATTGTGTTGAGATGAATTGCATTCCATAGCGTAGGGTGTCGAGGAACATTTGGCTTCAATATCAAGTCACAGTTGCCGCCGTTATCGCAGCACTTGTGTGTCGCCACCTCGCTGCTCGCTGTCTTGGTGCCTCGCTGCCTCATTGCACCGTTTATATTCAAAGTAAGGGAGGAGCGTTCATGGCGGCATTAGGTATGCTTACACTATCGTAATAGTTGCAGAAGTCTATTAGCCACATACCAGTGGCCGGCGGCTCAGCTTAGTGGAAGCTGTGGCGTAGCACTCACAGAGCACCGCACAAAATCAAAATATTTTATTTCACATAGGCCTAGACTTATAAAACGTCGACAAAAAGGTGCACGATTCGGGTTGGTCGTTTCCTATGGAGAAGAACCTGCAAGAAACTCCATGGTTACTCTTTTCAAATTATTTGGTATTACAATATTATCATATTACAACATTAGGGGACAGCGTCGCCCCGACAATAAGTCATTGCTTAATACACAAAAAATGTAAAACAAGATAAAAAGTTAACAAGTATCGAGGAATCTACAAAGCTTGCAATGTTCACACATTCACAAACAATCAGTAAAAAGAATCTATACAAAGGTAAGAAAATATCGTAAAATAGTAAATTAAACAAGTGATGCAAACATTATTATCAGTGCTGTAACTATTCTGAGCAAAAGACGTACCTATTGTGACGGAAAGGGTTATTTATTTATTTATAATAAGCACACCAACAGCATAGTCACTTACAATTCAAATCGACCGTCGATCTAGACTGAAAGTTAAAATAGTTTAGCAAATGTACATTTATGGTTAATAATTTTGTGAAGTATTAGTAAGTCGGAATGGTTACGTCTTTCTTTTAAGCTAATCATTTTAAAGTGCCTTCACCTGGCATCGTAATCAGGTAAAGCTTTTCGAATCCCATTCTTCACACATAAATACCTAACAATACGGGCCTGAACAGATTCCACATTATTAGTATAACTTGAATAACAGGGGGACCAATAGTGGAAAAATATTCCAAGGAGCTCCTTACTAGTGCGTTATAAAGTAAAATAATGCTACTATAATTACGAAAAGGTTTTGCCATACGAATAATAAAGCCAAGCATTATTTTAGCCTTAGTAACTACATTTTCAATATGATCGCGGAAAGATAGGGATGTATCGAAGAGTACCCCTAGGTCACGTATGACCGAAACTCTGGCCAGTATTGATCCGTCAATGTGATAATCAAATTTGATGTAATTCACTTTATTAGTGAATGTAATAGTCTGGTATTTTTAACATTGAGAGTCATTCTGTTGTTCAAACACCATTGTTGAAGGACATCAAGATCTTTCTGAAGCCTCGCACAATCACTCAGATCCGATATCCGACAGTATATTTTTAAATCATCAGCGTAGGCTAAACAATTACAATTTATTAAGTCTAAAAGATCATTCAAAAATACCAAGAAAAGCAAAGGGCCCAACTTAGAGCCCTGTGGAACTCTAGACCTAGGAGAGAAAGGTACAGATTCATAACCCGCCAAGGCAACTATTTGAGAACGATTCATTAAATAACTCTCGACCCACCGCAACAGAAAGCCATGTATACCAGCGCAATTCAATTTCATAGAAAGAATTGAGTGATCAACGCGATCGAAAGCTTTAGCAAAATCTGTGTAAACAGTATCAACCTGACCCCTAGCTTCAAAGGTGTTACTAATGAAAGTAGTGTAAATAAGTAAAATGGGAATAGTAGAACGACTTAGACACAAAACCATGTTGCTTCGAACTAATTATATGACGGAGGTGAGAATAAACAACATTGTATATGAGAACCTCAAAGATCTTTGCAAATTGTGATATAATAGAGATCGGTCTATAGTTAGTTACATCATTTTTAAGAAAGACGAAACAGAAAGAGTAGAGTTCTCATCCACCAAGATGAGGTCTAAGATATTATCATTTCCATTGCAGACGTTATTCATTTGAAGATAGCCGGCGATGTTTAGGAAGTCCCTCAACGCTAAAGACTAGGGTCACACTTTCCTAGAAAGGAATCGTTAGACTGAAGCCATTTCACATTAGGAAGATTAAAATCACCAAGAATCAAAGTGGTGCAATCCATGTAACGCAACCAAATGAACAAAGATATGGCAAGGTATATAAGACGGTAATAAAACAACACAAATATTCATACAGACGCCACCAGCACTTATCCATAACCACATATCCTCAACGGAGGTTTGCCATTCTGTTTTATTAACAAAATTATACTTATTTTTAATGGCTACCAATACCCCACCACCGTAACATAGGTACCGTAGGTGCCATAGGTTTTTAATATGTATTAGTATATTAATGTTTAAGATTATTTTTGTGTATTTTATCTATGGGCCTTAGTAGCGTGATAATAAAATGATTATTATTATTTCCTTTATTCATCTACACACATATTATTTACATTTTTAAATATTCTAATATAAAACAATATAAAAATCATTTAAAAATATAAAAAATAGGAGCCCACCGGCATCGGGAACAGGGTCCGAGCTACCGATGGTCAGGGCTCTTGAGAGAGGAACCTCCTAACAATACGCGCCATGTCCAGAAGTACTGCTTTCTGAATCAAGCCCTTGATCCAGCTGCCTAGCGAGAGCTTCCTCAGATGTTCGTCGAAGCTATTGGCTATTAAGCCATTGGCCGACAAGACTATCGGCACAATGACTGCTGTATTCACCTCCCACATGTCGACAACCTCGCGAGCCAGATCTAGATGCTTGAATTGTTTATCTTTCTCTGCTTTCGCGAGGTTCTCGTCATGCGGAACCGTTATATCAACAATCATTGCGCGACGCTCCAATCGATCTATCAACACAATGTCAGGCTTATTGGCAACAATAGTCCTGTCAGTGATGATAAGTCAATCCCAATACAACATGATATTAACATTATCGAGAACTGGGTCGGGCGCATACTTACAGTATGGCACTTCTGATTCCACAAGGTTGTACTTCAAAGCAAGTTGCTGGTGGATGATCCTGGCAACGAGGTTGTTTCTATGCAAGTACTCTCCGTTAGCCAGACGAGAACACCCAGAAATAATATGTCGGATCGATTCTCCCTTCACAATGTATTTCCGGTAGTTATTCGTCATCATAACTTCGTCCATTATTGTACAGACAAAACCTTCGGTTTCCCCGAATAGGTCATCTAAGCGCAGCCAAGATACGCACGCAAAGAAGTCTGCATTGGGCCCATATTAGTAGGGCCCGGTAAAAGCGTCCGTGAAGCTCCTTGCCCTGCCATACCTCCTTGCGGTCATTAGTGTCTAATACTCTAGGCTTGCGCCAGTTCTTGTTAGCCAGGGAGAGCTAGTTATCTATATAGTTATAAATACCCTTGATCAGTTATTCTGATCAAGGGTATTTATTTGCGTTTTCAGCTGAGCCATAGTCTTTTGCATATCGAAGTTCTGTGAACGAAGTTCAGTATTCTCGCGTTTCACACCCTCGAAATCAGTTTTTAAGTCGTTAACTTGAGAGATATCAAAGAATACAAATAACTTCAACTCCTCAATCTGTTTCTTTGAATCATCCATTTCGAAACTAAGCTCACTAATCATATTCTTTACTTCAATACGCAATGTATTCCAAATTTCCTCCCGTATAAAAAGTCGTATATCACTGAACTTATCATACTCGCCTTCAGAGCTGTCTTCAATTATCTCAGACGTCCATTTATCTGGTTCATGATGAGATAAACAGCTCGGACAATTCCACTTAGAACGTGCAGTTTTACTGAGCCTTTTAAATGCAGTAGCACTCAGGTTAACGCTTAAGTGATGATAGACTTTATCGCAATTATTAGTACATGTTATTTTTTCATTTTGTTTAACTGGTAATCCACAAGTATCACAGTTAGACATTTTCTGAGTACACAAACAATCTACCAAACAGTACGATAATCCAAAAAAACAAAGTGCGAATGGCCGGGTCGAACTCACGACGCTGTGTGTATGTAATAATAATATGATTTTTGAATATTAATTTGTTTAGAAATATTTAAAAATGTAATTTATATGTATATAGGGTGACTGGTAATTAGTGACCGATACTTAAACACGTGATTCTACTCATGATAACAAACAACTTTCCCAAAGAAACTTTTTTTTTAAACTCATTTAATTTTATCACAATAATACAACAGCTGTATGAAATTCACACGCGCGCGCTTTTGACCTACGAGTATCAACTGGTAGCCGCATGACGCCGTTTTGTCTCATTACAATGGGTGGGTTAGCAGAGAACCCGCGCGGCTCGCAAGCCCGCTCCTTAATCGTTGTACATGAGCAGTGTAGGTAGGTACCTACATGTTCAGGTAGCCACTAAATTAAAAAATAATAACCAATGACGACCAGACGCCAGACGCGACGCTCCGGCCGCGGCGTGGCCATTTAGGTACACAGTGATGTACCTACATAAAGCTTCTCTGTTTACGACACGGTGGGGAGAAAAAACACGGTGAGGTAAAATAAATAATAAATTATCTAGTATTTTGGCACTTTACGTGCGCGCGCTACAATAAATACCTAAATGCATTATCTTTCTATCTAAACAAACTAACTTCAGAAATTGCGTTTGTTTTGATAAATGATAAATGATGTTTATTTTGCAAATAGGTTTTTTAAAAACACTTTTACACGTCTCTTTTTTAAACTAGATGGGGCCGGTGTTTCGTACCTGACTACTCTGAGAAGAAACAGCCGAAACAAACTCAGAGGTCTCTTTTAAAGTCCAGACATAATCTTGGTTAACTCACATGAGGACTATGCAGATTAGTGTCTGAGATGGTCTCTTGAAGAAAGAACCACACAGATTTGAGTGGACCTGTCCAGTCAGTGCAAGCATTTGTCAGTTATCGTGTAGCTCGACTTATAACTCAAGGAGCTCAACGACACGACGAACAATACCAAAGAAAGGACATTTGGGTAGGTCGCTTATAGTACTCAAACTGCCAGACAATAGTGGAAAAAGATACACATGGTCCTCACATTCACAATAATCAAATAAAATTAATACAAAATACTCTACAAAATAAATGTCATTAAATGTGACCATTAACAATAAAAAATAAAAGTAAAATACTTAGCAAAGTAAGTATTCATGTCAAATCATTAAATATAACAATAAGAAAAATATAAAACAAAATAATAATAAAAAATAATAATAATAATAAAATACTAAAAGTATTCATGTCAAATAAATTAAATGTCACAGTGTATATGGGAAAGGAATCAATAATAAACAAGCGAAGTCCGAAATTTCGACATTCACAGAGTAAATTTAATTGGAGCAGCTTAATCCCAAGCCTTTTTATCTTCGAGATAGTGATTAATGTTATAGTAGGCTTTCAGACATAGCTTCCGTTTTATAAACGATTTGAATTTATTTAGGCTTAGTAATTGAATATGACTCGGAAGTTTATTGTAAAAACGTATACATTGGCATCTGAACGTACCCCCTATTTTTTTTAGCCTCGTTGCAGGAACAACATGTTTGTGTTTATTCCTTGTATTTGTTACCTACACGATGTTTAGAAACGGCAAAGATACAGCTACATTACCACCTGACTTCTCGACACCGGGAATTGTTCAAGTTATTCCAAGTTTCCCATCACACTTTTCTAGGATTTGGACTAGCAGTCTGTTAACGATATTTGAGTCTGAATCAGAAGCATGGCAATCAAAATGTATGTATTTTAATGCTTCGCCATTACCACCTTCCGAGTAGTAACACATCACCATATCACTGTACTCACTCGCTGTGTAATTGTACTCCATAGCGCGCATGGGCATCAAAGAAAATCAAAACATGCGCCTGCGACGCGCTCTCCGGGGTGACTGTTTTTAGTGTTTTACGTCATTACTGCACTGAGGCAAAGGGTGCGGGCGGGTGGGGAGCGCGAGACGCTACTAGTACAAGTACATTTTTGCCCCTTCCCGAGGTCAGACTATCAGCTGATAGATTGTGCCTACTTTTTATGTAGGGCGCGCGCGTTCCTAGATATTTTGTAGTTATGCGGACATACGTTGCATCTTAAAAGTAGTTATACTTAAGACTACTGTGGAACACGCAGTCTTTGGATATTATTTTTTAATTTATCGGCTACTTAAACATGTAGGTACCTACCTACACTGCTTACGTACACCGATAACATTGTAATGAGACATCGGCGTCACGCGGCTACCAGTTGATACTCGTAGGTCAAAAGCGCGCGCGTGGGAATTTCATACAGCTGTTGTGTTATTGTGATAAAATTAAATGAGTTTAAAAAAAGTTTTTGGGAAAGTTGTTTGTTATCATGAGTAGAATCACGTGTTTAAGTATCGGTCACTAATTACCAGTCACCCTATATAATTGAATAAAGGAAATAATAATAATATAAGTACTGTGGAGCTGTAGCTCACGTTAAATTTCCCAACAACGTATCGGTGGGGCTAGAGCACTCATCGGCAAGTTGGAAAACTGTCGGTCCTAAGATACTTCCTTGTGGTATACCGTAGCTGATAAACTCTTCGTCACTAAGAACGAAATCAATTTTAACACATTGGCTACGCCCTTTGAGGTAATCTTTGTAAATATCTAGGGCCACACCACGCACTCCCATATGCTCCATTTTGGCAACAAGTCTAGGAATAGACACTGTATAAAAGCCTTTGTTAAATCTAAGAAGACACCATAGCATTAAAGGCCACTGTCCAATTTGTTGATCAGGGTATTGGTGAAGTCAGAAACAGCATCTTCGGTGGAAATTCCTGACCGAAATCCATACTGGTTTTGTGTATTTTTAGATATAAATTTTGTCAAATTAGTGTTGAGGATACGTTCAAGAATTTTAGATAGGGAGGTATGAACTGAAATTGGTCGATAATTGGAAACGTCATCCTTAGCTTTGCCTTTGTACACTGGATGGACAATAGCACGCTTGAAAGCTTTGGGAAAGACTCCTGAACTGATAGCACAGTTACAAATATGGGCAATGGGAGGAGCTAGAGTGCAGCTAATTTGTTTTATTATTAGTGCTGGGATGTTGTCCCACCCAACTGCACAATCACTGCGTTATCTATAAATGGTGCTTATTACAAGTGTTTCGTCGACCGGTGGAATAACCAAAGAGTTAACTGGAGATGAGGAAGATGATGAATAAACGGACGGTGTAACTGTAGCAAATTTTGAAGCAAGTTTTGTTCCAATGTTAACAAAAAATCTATTAGCACTGTTGACAGATTCGATAGGATCGACGGAAGATTGTAGCAGAGCATTAGGAGAGTGTCTTTGTTGGTTACTGTGTGTGATTGATTTAATTATTTTCCACGTAGCTCTCGGGTTGTTATTCGCTTTTTTAAGTTCTGTTTTTTTCAAAGGCTTGTTTTAGTTTTTTATGTAGGGAATTACAAAAATTGCGGTACCGCGTGTACGAAGTTTTAATATTAGGTTGTTGGGAGATTTAATGACTCGTCGGTGCATTTTATCGCGATTACGGAGGCATCTTACTAAACCAGCCAGGGTTTTTTAACTGTTTTTCTATTAGGTGTGTGAACAATCTTAGTATGTTTTGTTATGACAGCTTGAAGATCGGCAATTAAAATATCTGTATCTACCCCGTACTTGATCTATCTGTGAGGATAGGTGTAAAGTCATGGTTATTAATGTTCTTTTTTATTTCGTCATAGTCGTGTCAGAGAGAAGTTTCGGTGGAGATCCAGTTGATTTATTCATCTCCAGGAAAACAGCAACAGGAAGGTGATCAGTAACGTGGGTGCCCAGCACGAGAACCTTAGCAGGTGATTTAGTCTTCATCATGACATGATCCAGACAGTTGTTTATTCTTGTATGTCAAGCTTTAGCGCCCACAGCCAACAAGACTTTGATGTAAAGCTTGAAATTATGGATCTTGTGTGGTGACAACACGAAGTTCCCACAACCGGCGGTAGATTATAAATTATTTTCATAAGACAACTTTCAATAAAATATTTTTTGTTAGGTAACCGCCACAGTACACTTTGATTTTCACTATTAACACCTTTAAAAACACTTTAATAGTTAAGAGAATTATGTGATTGCATAGGGTTCCGCTTCTATCTTCTCTTCTTCAAGCAATCGTAAAATAACTTTTTACTACGATTTTAGATTTTATGCTACGGAGCAGAATTAACGTGTCCGTACTATTTGACGTCTCGATGAAAGATGGTCGGTCAGACGGTTATCGTGGTGGAGGTCTAACAATAAAAACCCACGAACCTCGTCAACATAAAAATATATTAATTCAAAAAAAGGGGGTAGGTAAGTCTATGACCACAAATTCCCCTTCCCTAAGTTCATTGGCGAGTCATACGGTACTCTCCTGGCTCAGCCCGGTGTGACAAAGACTGTACCGGTGTGCCACGCTGCATACGCCAGGAGGGGTGACGGTAGGCAGATCTAATGTGACCCGCAGATTCTCGACGCGACCACGCAGGCAAATATGTAGCAGACGCGCAGCGCGCGGAAACCTGGAACGCCGAAACTTGAGTCGATATATCAGCCGGTACTTAGGCCGGAAACGTCAGCTGGAAAATCAGATGGACTTGTTAGCCAGAACTTTGGACGTGTCAGCCGAAACTTTGGATTTGTCAGCCGGAACTTTGGACCCTGAAAAATAACGTCCAGCGTGTCACAAAAGATGGCCAATAGTCATCTCCGCTGATTGTGACACCAAGGCATAAGCAAAGCGAGAAATACCCGTGCGCCAATGAAGGTGATGTGTGGTAGTCACAATCAGTACAGAGTTTACAATATGGTAGTGAGAAGCACGGCATGACTTGCATATTTTGAGTGTCATGGAAAAACACGGATTATCAAAATGTATTAAGTTGCATAAAGTGAGAGATAATAGGCACACATCCTGAGTTGACCTAGATAGTTAGGTACACAAATAAACGTGATTAGGCTGTTCGACACTTACCCAGTATGGGGGTTACGAAGACAGAATTTAATGCGGTTTACTGCTAATTATGAGCAATAATAAACATACAACATATTTCAGGTGCCTCTATTCCTGTTCTCCGGTGACTTACGAGTAGGTACTTGTTGTCTTACCATGAAGTGAAGTCCTAATTAATTACTACACTACTTCTACCACTACTTGATCAGAGTCCAGTGTGTACGGGTATTCAAGTACGGGGTAGCTATGATTTTTTTTTTTTGTGATGACGATGTCAGTCTCATGGAGAAAGTTGTTCAATTTGATGGTCCTGAATCAGTAGCACACCCTTTCATATACCCTTTCTGTTATAGGCTGTATTTAAAATTTTGAAATGACATTTTCATGTCGGAAAGCCTAGTGATGCAGGGGCTAGTTAAATGCCTAAATATGCAAAGTTGTGAATGGTGACGCACTGCGTACACAATAAATAACACGTACAGGCATGATTCAGGAGTTCGAAAGCCACAATGGTAAACCCACCAAGTTCACGTCATATTACTGACACAGGCACATTCATTGCATCACATCTTGCGAACACAAACAATTCTGGCTATAACTTCCAATCCTAGATTGTTCAGTTTATTTTGACACTTAATGTTGAGAACGTAAGGCACAAAGGCCACTTTTGTAATAATGTTATTCCTTCCGACATAAATGGCGAGTTATCGTAAAGTCAGTCATCCGCGCGGAACAAGCCTAGCCGACCGAGTCGTAAAGTGAGCCGTCAGCGCCATCGACTGCGGCATCAACATGCTGCGGTTTACGAGCGACTCTTACGTTTACGTCGCAATCAGATGCTGGCGACGATGTTTGACGTCACGCACAGGTGGCGCCAACCAGCGACGTCAAGCGCACGTCATGTGCCCGGGCAGACTGATTGTATTGTATTGTATAGCGGGCTGGTGTTCGCAACTCCACGTCTAAGCGCGTATTTTGCGTGCGGGTGGGAAATTTATTCGATCCACCCTAGCTCCCCGAGAAAGGCCAGCAGCGCCTTGATGTTGCTGGTAATCTCGCGGAGAGTACCTGGGTTACCGAAGTACTTTGCCCTGTATGTTGCAATCTCTGGACAGTGCAGAAGCACGTGGGCTGCTGTCTCGTCTTCCTCCATGCAGGCTCGGCACAGGGGGCTGTCTGTGACTCCTATGACAAAGAGGTGTTTATTAAAAGAGCCGTGTCCAGTGATGGCGGCTGTAGCTGTGTGCAGCTGTAGTTTGGTCAGCCGAAGCGCTCGTTTCGTGAAGCGGCCATCGATAGCAGGAAGTGCTTCCTTGGCCTGCCTGCACTCACCATGGTCCTGCCATGGCAGACTGATACAAGTAATTAGAACTTTATTATAGAACTAGCTTTTGCCCGCGGCTTCGCCCGCGTATATGTCAAAAAATATCCGACGGGAACGTACTACCAGAATTTTTGGATTTATCTATCTAAATTGAACGCGTATGCAACATTTAGTGCGCACGCTAGTAACCGTTGAAGAGTTCTTTCTTGAGGAGACGATCCTGGCTGCAGGATTAAGTAATGTCTGTCATAAAAATGTATTGTCACCAGAACCAAAGGTGTGTGCAAATTTTCAGCTCAATCGGTTGAAGATATGTGCTGCTAGCTGCCACCCGAACAAACATACTTACATACCATCATCCCCCTTTTTAACCCTTGGGGGGTAGAATTATCAAAAACGCTGAGAAACATATAAATTAATTTTCAAGTGTGAGCCTAAACACAAAATTTGAAGATCCTAACCTCAAAACTGACGAACTTTCATATAAACATCCATCCCCTATTTTACCCCTTCAGGGGTAAAATTCCCAAAAATCTTTTTTAAGTGGATACTTACTCTTTACAAAGAACACACCCTCCAAGTTTCATGTCTCTATGACCAGCGGTTTGGGCTGTGTGTTGATATATCACTTAGTCAGTCTGTCAGTCAGTTATTTTACCCTCTTGGGGGTTGAATTTAGAAAACGCTGATATACATATAAGATCAGGAGTTATTTTTTTCTTTAAGCATAACACCATGTGATTCATCTAAAACAGAGTTTTATTAATTAAATACACAAAGTTATACATAACCCAACTAGCAAACTAAACCGTATAAGCTTCACTTTTACGACTGTAAGTCGAAAAACGCTAGTGTGAAAGATCTATCGTTATCAAAAAGCCGTATTAAAGCAACTCTCTAGATTGTTTAGCATTGAACGCTTTTTTGCTGCTTAAACTTGACTATTAAACGTGCTCTCGACAAAGTCATATCGCATGTACTCGATAATTGTATAAAGATATCTATCGATCGCCTTCTTACGACTGTATGTCTTATGACGGTTCTATAAAAGTAACCAAATTACTAATTTGTTGTCAAACTAGCTTTTACAGCACCATATTTCGACATTCAGTTATTACAGCACAATTGCTGAGTAAAAGTGGTTCATTCAACAAAATAGCATTTCAGTTACTTTTATAGCACTTAATATCATATAATAGCTGTCTGCAAGATTTTCTTTCGACTTGAATATTGAAGTTGAGAAAACGCCTTCAATTGATCTATTACAGCGGCAAAGGTGCTGTAAATACTATTGGACGGCTATCATACAGCGTAATAGTGGGATGAAAGTTCTTTGAAATCATTTACAGCACTGTATTACGTCATACAACAGCTACATCGGGTTCAGCCACGGGTGAAGTGTCATCAAATAATTTTAACGAGGGTTCAGTAGGAAATATTCACGATTCTACTGAACATGAAATTTTTGAAACGTCTATTAGTTCTTGTACCAGAAATATCCCCATTAATCAAAACTCCGATCCTACAATTGATAGTACTGATAATGACAGTGAGAAATCAGAGTTTGAAAGCAAAGATGGTTTAGAATCCGAAGACACTCAAAATTTGAATGATGAGTCGCTCCAATTTATATTCCTCAAGCTGCTTTAAATCAGTTTTACGAGTATTTATGAATTTGTCCACATCAAAGTAAACTACCATTTTACTATCACATAAAATGATAATTGTTTAACATTCACCACTAAAGACCCCTAAACTAACACAAAATGGCACTACTTAAGTCGTAAAAAGGCATTCTCAATTCTATTTTTCCACTCAAAGCTTAGTGAATGCTTTAGGATGACGAGTGAGATGATAATAATGGCGAATTAATTTTAACTTTATAATTAATATTATTTCAGACCAATTTTCTGCTGAAAAATCTTGCGACCCATGAAAATATTAACTAAAATTTAAGAAATGTAGACGAAAAATTTAAATCCGTACATGAAAGTAAGACCTACGACCCATAATTTATGGCTGGTATAAAATATAACATCATGAGCAAAATACTATTACTTTTTTTTTCTGTTACTCCAAGTTTTGCAAACGATCTCAACATAAATTAAACGTTCTATGCCCGTTCTATGTTCGTTCCGTTTGCTTGCACTTTCACGACCATAGAGTCGAATGATTGCAGCCGCGCTGCTATATTACCATAAGTAAGTCGAATGAAAGAGATTATACCGACTTGTATAAGGCTAATGTGTGGAATAATGGCATACAGATGTCTATCATAGAACTAGTAGCATTCAAGTTGCGATTACTCTATATTCTTTCAACTATTTGGCTATTCATGCGATACTCTTACGATATTTACAGCATTTCAAGCTGAGAGAAGTGCGCCCAAATCCCGTTGAGAGAACGTGCACAGATCTTTCTTTCAACATTTTAAAGATCTATCTCACCACCAGTAGCTGAAATAGAAACGTAATGCTGGCTTTTTTATGACATATTTTGCTAGTTGGGAAGTAACAAATATCAACTAAGTAGTAATTATTAACCTAAAACAGAGATTCGACAATTAAATGTACATGCTTTACTGTTTTTAAGTAATTATTAAACAATAATCTTCGATTGGTACGAATATAAAAACACGTTCCCTTTTTATTATTTCCAAGCTCAAACGTCAGTGTCAATGTCACCACCATGTCACCACAAAGCTTACATACATAACTCATTATTTTTGCCGTACTCAATTCTTACGAAATTTCATGCAAATAATTATGTCCAAGCAATAAAAAGTTTCATACACCTTTATCCCTTATTTCACCCATTTGGGGGTTGAATTTTATAAAATCCATCCTTAGTGGATGCTTACGTCATTAAAAGGAACACGTGTGCGAATTTTTAAGTTTCTAGCCCTAAGGGTTTGGCCTGTGCATTTATTTAAAACTTCCATCCCCTATTTTACCCTCTTAGGGGTTGAATTTTAGAAAACGCTAAAATATGTAATTATTATTTTTACCGTACGCAATTCATATGAAATTTCATGCAAATATGTCCAAGGAATAAAAAGTGTCATACAAACTTGTATCCCCTGTTTCACCACGTCGGGAGTTGAATTTTGAAAAATCCTTCCTTAGTGGATGCCTTCATCATATTATGAGGAACTAGCGATAGCGACCCGCCCCGGCTTCACACGGGTGCAATGTTATACATGCACACCTTCCGCTTGACTCACTCTATCTATTAAATAAAACCGGCCAAGTGCGAGTCGTACTTACACGCACACAGGGTTCTGAACAACCCGTTTACTAGGCGTCACAAACATTCACAGAAAGACACTTCTGCAGCACTCTTTACCGTAGCAGGGGTGAAGATAATGATAATGAAACAGTATAAATACTTTCAACCGTGTATTGAGATCATTTTCGCTTGACAATAATTTTGACCTAGGTAAATCCACTGCAGATCTTAACACCGCGATTCAGGATTCGTCGCAAAAAGTACAACGCCATCTATCGGCACAAAAGTTAACAATTTTCTCAAACATTCCGCCCACCAAGGGCAAATTAACAAATTTGGCCTTACATTACATTTTCCCGTCAAAATTCCGCCCACCATGAAACACTAATTACTGCTATAGAGTTAAATCCTTAAAATTAATCACTTTAAACCTTATATTCTAAATAAACGCATCTATTTGTCTAAGTGGACAGTACAGGTAAGACGCAAATCTTTGAAATAGACCTTTTTATTATACCATTTTTTGTACGTATAGATACAACTCTAGTGATATCATCGCTGCCAGGGTGTTTAGCAACTACACGACCAAGCAGCCATCGACAAGGCGGCAAGTCGTCCTCTTTAACTAAGACTAACGTACCGACCGATGGTTCTGAAGTTTGTTTATTCCACTTATAGCGATTCAGAAACATTACTAAGTATTCCTGCGACCATCGTCGCCAAAACTGTTGCGCCATCCGTTGGGTCAGTTGCCACCGGCGAAGGCTACTCAAAGTGCTAGATTCAAAGTTATACTCCGGTACTGCCACTAATGGCTCACCCACCAGAAAATGACTTGGCGTCAATGCGTCTAAGCCTTCCGGATCATCATCCATCCTCGACAGTGGTCGCGAGTTCAGGCAAGCCTCAATTTGTGTCAGGACTGTTGATAACTCCTCGTAAGTAAGGGTTGAATCTCCAACTACTCGCCGAAGGTGGAATTTTATCGATTTAATTCCGGCTTCCCAAAGACCACCAAAGTTAGGCGAGTATGGAGGGATAAAATGCCACTTCGTTCCCTGAGACGCTAGACAGTCAGCGAGTTCCTTGGTCAGACTAGCTTGCTCCGCTGAGAATAACTTCTTTAACTCCCTTGATGCTCCTACAAAGTTAGTACCATTGTCTGACCAAATATCCGAACAATGGCCTCTGCGAGAGACAAATCTCCTGAATGCTGCTAAAAATCCTTGAGTAGTCATGTCACTTACAGCCTCGATGTGTAAGGCTTTCGTGGCCATACAGATAAACAAACAAATGTAGCCCTTGTAAGCATGATGACCCCGACCTTTGGAAGTCCTTATATTTATAGGACCAGCATAATCAATCCCAGTACATTTAAAAGGTCTTGTAGGCGTTACCCTCGCAGCCGGTAATTGCCCCATTAACTGATTTGATATAGTTGCCGAATGTCTAACACATTTAATGCACTTACGAACGTGTGATTTGACCAGTTCCTTGGCCCCCAAAATCCAATATTTAGTTCTTAAATACGCTAACATGAGTTGAGGCCCCCCGTGCAAGGTGTTGTTATGAGCGTCTGCCATGATTAAATTGGTTAAGTTTGACTTCTTTGGTAACAACATTGGGTGTTTCTTATCTTCACTTAGTTCCGACTTCTGTAACCTACCTCCTACTCGTAATATTCCGTTTCCGTCTATGAATGGGTTTAACGATTTTAAAGGTCCTTTTAACTTAGCTGAATAACCATCCTTTGATATCTTTTCTATTTCTTCTCCAAAACCTTCTGCTTGACACTGTCGGATACAAACACGTAACGCTTCCGCTAATTCTTGCGCTGATAACCCTGTATTTTCACCTTGATCCTTCTTTCGTTTTATCCACATACGTCTGCAGTACGCTACCACTCTTACTAATTTCGTTAAGTTTGAAAACCGATCCCATAAGTTTGTTTCTGTGCCCGAGAAGTGCACCCTTTTTATAGCTTCTAAGTCTGTATCTATGTCTTTAGGTTTGTTATAATCTATTTTTTCCGAATTTAAAAAGGTAGGACCATTAAACCATGCCGTTTGTTTCCTGAGATCAGACGGGTTGAGCCCTCTTGACGCATAATCAGCCGGATTTACGCCGGACCGTACATGAGACCACTGTTGTGCGTCTAAAGTGGTTAAAATCTCAGATACCCTATTCGCCACAAATGTTTGCCACCGATTTGGGTGACTATTAAGCCAGGCCAGCACGACGGTGGAGTCACACCAGGCATGGATGTTCTCCTTCGGAATACTCAATGTGTGAGCTACCTCAACCAATAATCTACTCAGAAGAACTGCTCCACAGAGCTCCAAACGTGGAATCGATATTTGTTTTATTGGTGCTACTTTTGTCCTTGATGTTACCAAGTTTACCGATACGTGACCCTGATCGTCGATGGACCGAAGATAAATCACGGCTGCATAAGCCATCTTGGATGCGTCGCTAAATCCATGTAATTCAACGAGTGTGTTATTACGTTTTGTATTGATCCAGCGAGGTATTTGCAACTCCGACAGCTGGCACAAGTCATCACGGTAAGTAAGCCACTCATTTAATATTGTTTCGGGAACTTCATCATCCCAGCCTATACCTGATAACCACAGCTTTTGTATGATTATTTTTGCAACTATGACACTTGGAGCAACCCATCCAAGTGGATCAAATAAACGTGATATGTCCGATATAATTATTCTTTTTGTTACAGGTTTCTTCGTCGGTAGGAGTGTCACTGTGTAGCGGAACGCATCTCCTGTTCGATCCCAGGTAAGTCCCAATAATTTCATAACTTCATCTATTTTAATTTTCTTTCCTTCTTCTGTTGTATTTCTATCTATAGTTTTCAAACTTTTCAACAGCTCCTCACTATTGCTTGACCACTTTTGCAACGAAAACCCTCCTTTTTCTACTAAGTGATTCATTTCAGAATACAGTTTGACTCCTTCCTCAACGGTTTCAACGCCCGTAAGCAGATCGTCCATGTAAAAGTCTTCTTTAACCTTTACAGCAGCCGTAGGGTATTTCTCCTTCTCGTCTATGGCTACCTGTTGAAGCACCTTAACAGCAAGATATGGGGCACATGCTGTACCAAAAGTAACCCGCAATAAACGATATTCTTGAGTTTGATTATCTACAGTCCCTTTCCACAGAATCCTCTGAAAGTCCACGTCGTGTTCATCGACCTTGATTTGTCGGTACATTTTTACTATGTCCGCAGATAAACATATTGGATATGTTCTCCATTTTAGTAAAATGTGCCTTAGTGTTGGCTGTAAAGCAGGGCCTATCATTAACAGCTCATTTAATGAAAGGCCATTTTCACCTTTACAGGATGCATCGAATACTATTCTTACTTGCGTGGTATCCTTGTCCTCCCGAACAACCGCAAAATGAGGTAGGTAAATTCCTTTACAGTTATTTATTTCCTTTTCAGGTATTTTCTCCATATGACCCAGCAGTAAGTATTCTTCCAATACCTCTTGATACTTCGTTTCCATGTTTGTATTTTTACTTAACTTTGTGACTAATGAAGACAATCTTTTTTCAGCTATCCTTTTAGAATTCCTTACTATAGGTGTTGCATCTTGGCTTTTAAATGGCAACCGTACTATATAGCGCCCGTCACTGTCTCTTCGCGTTGTTGCAGCGAAGAAACGTTCGCACTGTTTGTCTTCCTCGGATAATATGGTGTGACTGTTTATCATGTTGTCCTCCAGTTCCCAGAAGCGTTTCATGAGGTCTGTTTCCTCCACATGCGAATGCATAACTAAAACATTATCATGTGGCTGGTGTGATTTATCCACCACACCCGATAAA
This sequence comes from Eugnorisma glareosa, assembly GCA_947578425.1. Taxonomy (NCBI): domain Eukaryota; kingdom Metazoa; phylum Arthropoda; class Insecta; order Lepidoptera; family Noctuidae; genus Eugnorisma; species Eugnorisma glareosa. The sequence continues at coordinate 354,316 of OX387968.1, forward strand.
ACCCAACCCAATGAAGTCGCTTGCGCAACGAGATTACCCTGAGGTCCCTTTTTAACTCCTTCCTGGATAATTTGCCCATAAATTTCTGCCCCTAGCAACATGTCAATTTTGTTTGGTGTGTGATAATGTGGATCCGCTAACGGGAAATCACAAACCCACCCCACAGGTACAAGTTGCTTGCCAGGCAGAAAAGTGGTTATGCTCTTTAGTATGTATGCGGCAACCTTAAGCTGAACGTTGGGGTTGTGTATGGACGTCAGAGTAACTTCCACCATAAATTTTGATACAATTTTATTATTACCTTCCAATCCCGAAATGTGTCCCCTTACTGGCGTCCTTTTCAGCCCTAAATACTGTGCCGTGGCCTCGGTTACAAATGAGGCTTGGGACCCTTGATCTAGCAACGCCCTTATTGTACGATAACTACCGTTGTTGGCTGTGGCGTTAACTAGAACCGTAGCCAACAAAACTTGATTTGTCCTATGTAATTGGTTAGCCGAGAAAAACGTGGCCACTGTGTCCGAGTTAGTCGATCCGGATGATTTAGCACTGCGCCGCGTCTCTCTCATTCTCGTTTTGAGATACGTTACCATTTTTATCATCGGAACTGTCATCGGTATGAACTGGACCCGCGGGATGAAGCAAAGAATGATGTTTGCGTTTGCAAACACGACATACACTTGAACTCAGACACTGCTTAGCCGAGTGGTTGTTCCCCAAACAATTAAAACATAAACCGTTTTGCTTAATGAACTCCCGTTTGGTATTTACATCCATTTTTATAAAACTCTTACAATGTATAATTTTATGGTTTTCTTTACAGCATTTACATTCTAATACAGAATCAGTCGCCGCGTGGAAGGCTTTTGGCGTCTCTGTGTTTTTCCCTCTACCCACATTAGAGCCAGCGGTCAAAAAGCGCGATATCGGCTGGTCAAGAAACTTTTAAATTGCTCAAAGGTTGGAATCTCATCGCTGCACGTTTTTTCACTAGTGACGTGTAATTCCCATTGTTTTCGGGATTCTGGATCTAACTTCAAAGAGATTATATGTACAACGATAAGGTCCCAATTACTGACATCGATACCAAGATTAGCCAGAGCATTTAAACAATCGGAAGTGTTATCAATTAATTCTTTGAGACTAACAGCTGATTCGTTATTCATATTCTTCTGACTAAGTAACCTTTTTAGTATATAATGTGACAAGTATCTCCTACTATTGTATCGCTCGTTAAGTTGTTCCCAGCACCGTTCATAATTGGACTCTGATATAGGAATATGTCTAAGTAGTTGTTCTAAAACACAACATTACAATATATAGCTTATGTACAACGGCGAGCTTTACCCAGAATTGGGCTTTCTTTCAGCAAACGTTTCTTTGATTGTGAGATTTGTGGATGAGGATAAACTTAGGCGCACAAACGAACATTTCTAAACTTAAATTAACTTATTTGTACTAAACTAATACTTAAAATATAATATACGTAATGCCTACAATATATATATATATATGTAGATACACATACATACAAAATACTATATATATTTTACTATGGGACCGTTACCGGGCTTCGCATGCCCTACTCGCAGCTTACCGCCCAGCATGTCCACAATGTCACCCTGCGCGCATCGCAGCCTGAGAGTGTTAAATGAGTGTTCTTCCCGTGGCACCATGGGCGTAAACAAATAGAAATACAGCATTAACTAATATAACAGCTGGATATTAGTGGGTAAGTGGCGCACAATACTACAAAGGGAGCCGCCGCCGCGTTTAAACACAGATTGGCGCTAATCAGCTTACGAACTCCCCTCCCCTCCTCCCTCCCCCAGCCCTGCTCACAATGCCAGGCAGCAGCGCTGAGCGCTCCCCGCGCGGGATCCGATCACGTTACAAGCCGGCACCGTGCGCTCTTAGTCTTACCATACAAACACACATACACGCGTCACATAACCAGCTGAGCACTTGCTTTGCGAAACACATTACGTTGCAATATAGTTTTATTAGTATACACTATGCACTATTGCGACATGTAGCACTGTATATTGTGATTTTTACGGAGACATACAAAAGTCTGTTTATACAGAGACATCCTATCTGAAAAAGTTTCGCCCATCAGAGTTCAGACGCGCGCAGGGCAGGCTTCATAGCCTGTGGGCTGGCCCCGCGCCCGCGTGTACGTGCGGGGACGTTCGCAAGACAAACGCGACGCCATCTCGCTATCATCACGCGCGCTCCACAGCGTACGAATACTAACCAGCTCATGTTTCCACGATATATGGTACTATTTAAAGCGGACTATAATATGTAAATATTTCATAGAGAGTCACACAGTGGGTCAGGCGCACAGTGGGTCGAAACTATGAATTTAGTGACTTAGGGACCAACTTTGTTTTATTACTTTTTTTATGCGGATAGAGCTCATTAACCTCATAATAATATTCCTCTAATGTTTTTTCATAAACGCTGTTTTAAACTTTCACGGTTTACACCTACACATAAACTGTCACTTACGGGATATCTTCCGTGATTGTTTGTCATTTTAAGCTCCCGATATTTCGACGCTGTTGCAAGCGCCATGATCGCGGGTTGACTGGAGAATGCGGGACAGCGTCGAAATATCGGGAGCTCAAAATTACAGACAATCACGGAAGATATCCCGTAAGTGACAGTTTATGTGTTTTTTCATAAACTGTATATTTTGGGTAGAAAAATGTGTTTTGTTTTTTTTTTTTTGTATGGAGCGGATCAAATTAAACTAAATTACTGCTAAGTAGCGTGAGATCCCGCTTTGAAACTTTATTTCTCTTATATCTTGTCTAGTCTACTATCATTTGATGCTATGAACATGTGCATAAAGTTGCAACTCTGCCAAATAAATGGATCGAAAAAAAGAAAAAATACACAGAATAAAAAGCTTCATTTTTCGTTTTCTTAAGTTCTTTTAAGTTAAATGTTCGCGACGAAGCGTCACCAACAAATCATAAGTGATAACTTAGAAAACAATTTAGTGAAGTGTATATAAAGATAGCATACATAGTGTTTTAAATAGTACCTAGAATCTAGTTTGTGTAAAACCGTAAGTACAATCCATTTTGTAGCTTCGTTTGAGTGGGCAAATAGCCGAAATATAGTTTGTTTTTAATATATCCAGGTAGCCTAGGTTGAGACCTAGGCCAGGACCTAATTTTTGTAGTGTAAACCCTTAAAGTAACCCACTTAACCGAGGTCGCAAGATGTTACGTACATAGCTTTTTGATTATAAGATTATCGTTAGTTTGTTTTATTTCCCCCTAATTTAAACGGGCCTGAAGCCAAAAAAAACATAGGTGTGTCTATGTACATAGTAGATTACATGAAAGAAGTACATTGGTTACTTAACGCCTCTTGTTACAAAACAATCGCTGTAACGCCTCCTGAAATACTGGCCTGTAAAGCTAAATAATAGTAGAATTTTGTTAAATATTTTCCTTTACACTGCAATAGTTTTTCAGTAGTTATAGATGCAATCGACGTCATGATTTCAGGAGACGGGCAATATTTTAAGGTTCACAACCATGACCTACATGACCTAGGTCACAGACAGAACACTAGAAATAATCACTACTATGTACGCACGCGCAAGCAATATTTTTTACAAATAAAGATTAAATCAGGAAGCGATTAGCGGTCCTCGTTACGGTAAAGTTTCGCAGTACTTTAGTAACGCGCGCTCTCGGGCTAATCGTAGTCATCGGCAAGGAAGATATATCTCTCTCTCTTTCACTCTAAAGTACTCCTGAAGAATTACGCCAGTCGCTTCCTGAAAAGTTATGAAGACTTATAGCTGTTGATTTTATTTCATCGAAGCCTCATCCTAGTTACTCCCGTTCAGCATCGTCGCCGTAGTTTCATGCAGTCAACTGAACCAACAGGTGTAGGACGTCAGCGCCGCTTGGACATTCTTCAACCTATAGCATCCAGCGATCACGCCCGTCCAGCACATTAAATTTGATATGGAATAGTAAGTAAAATCACGTAATAATACACATAATTACTTAAAAACTAACAAGAATACATTTATAAAAGATTAGCTTAAATGTACTAATATATGCATCTATGAATTTTTATTTGTCTGTTTAACTACTGCAATTAGCTTAACCTTTTCCTAATGTTTTTTTCACTTTAAGCCATTACAGTATTGTTAACGAGGATAATTAGTTAATGAGGGTAATAGAAAAATGAGTAAACATTTGTTTGTTACTGAAAGTATAAAATGACCATATTTATTATATACTAACTAGAGTTCGTTTATTCGTACTACTACTAACATCTCGTGATTTTCATAGTCCCTTTTTCGTTATAATGGAGAGTTTAGTTAACAATTCAGATTTATTTATAATTTTAAAAGAGCAGCTGAATTCGCTGTCGGATAGTAAAAAACTCTTTCAATTCCTTCAACATAAAATAAACGTGACCGAAGTGATGAGCTCCAAACATTCTGCACGCGCTTTTGTTCAAATATAAGTGCAAGATGGGAACGAAGTAGTCGCACGTTAGCACAGTTTATAAGAAAAACTGGTGATTGGTTAGATCGTGCAATAAACTGGCCCGAAGGAATGATACCTGAAGCTGTGAACACTGAATAGGAAAGGCTTGAGGTTTGTAACACTGAAGATGTTGAAAATCTACCACCATCTACTACAGAAGCTTCGACATCTACATTTACACCTCGAAAACCTTTCGAAGAATTGGGCTCCAGGCAAAAACGAAGACGCGTTGAACAAATTAACCAATCGCTTTCGTTATCCCCGGATGAACTATAAACTACTACAACTGCTAGTTTAAGAAGTACTGGAAATGAGGATGTAGGAAAAATAATGAACCATTTGATAAATCACCCCGAAGATATAGAAAAAGTTAAGGATTGTTTAAATACAAGTAAAGCGAAAATTAATACTTATTCACCCGATAAGGCACTGTCTTTATTAGTTTCACTTAAATTAAGTAAGTGGCAGTATATAAGCCTAAGAGAAGCAGCAAGTGAAAATGAGTCTGATTTATACCCTTCTTATTATAAAACAAAACAAGCAAAGTCAGAATGTTATCCAGGGAAAGAAGACATAATTATTACTGATGAAGGAGCTGCTATTAAACTGCAAGCATTACTCAACTTGACGGTATCTAGACTTTTAGATGTGATTGCTTTGGATTTGGACTCGGCAACAGACTGCTTATAAGCAAATGGGACTTGACGGTATCTAGACTTTTAGATGTGATTGCTTTGGATTTGGACTACAACAGACTGCTTATAAGCAAATGGGGCTAGCCTCAGGTCAAAGTAACTACAAACAAAAGACTAAAACAGAGTTTGATGATTCAACTATTTTCATAGCCAGTCTAGTTCCTATAAGACTTCAACAATGTGATGGAAGAATTGTTTGGGAAAACGACCGACCCTCGTCAACTTTCTATTACCGTCGGATTATTTTCACCTTTACTAGAGAAACGCAGTCAACAGTGGCAGCTATAAAAGCTAGCACAAGAAATAGAAAGACTTCAGCCATCAAGAATCAATTAAGTTGAAGTTAAGCATTAATTGCACATGACGATGCATAATCAGCCTTTAATGTTCCCACTGCTGGGACACTCGGCCTCCTCTCCATGAGAGGGAATGGGCTATAATCCACCACGCGGGCCCAGTGCGGGTTGGTAGATGTCACATGTCTTCGAATTTTTGGTTCTAGGACATGCCGGTTTCCTCACGATGTTTTCCTTCACCGTTTTTGAGAGCAGTGGTGATGAAATAAATTACACAAAGTAATGCGCCTGCCTGGGTTTGAACCCACGACTTTCTGTTCGTAAGTCGGGGCCGCCACCACTGGGCCACCGCTGCTCTTCATGACGATGATAGATGGCAAAATAACGTCGTATTTGTCAGACACATCTTCAGTTGTCTGTGATATTTGCAAAGCAAAACCATCAGAGATGAACAATTTAGAGGCACTTGTTCAAAGAGAAAAGAATGAAGAAATATTCCAGTATGGACTGTGTGTGTGTCATCTTTACATGCCTGGATAAGATGCATGGAATGCTTACTTCATATCGGTAAATATAATTTTATTACTTCATATTTTTTTTCTGTTATGTAGTTTCCTGTGAGATTATTTTTAAGCGAAATTTCTTTTTGTTTGCAGCTTATCGTTTGGACTTCAAAAAATGGAGTTGCAGGGCGGGCGATGACAAAGAAAAAATCACACTTAGAAAGAGCGCTATTCAGCAAGCATTTAAGAAGGAATGTTGATGTAGTCAAGCAAGGAGTAGGCACAACCAATGATGGCAATACTGCTAGAAGATTTTTCAGGGATGCAGAAACAACAGCCCGCATAACAGGAATACGTAAAGATTTAATAGAAAGGTTTCACGTGATTCTTCAGACTGTTGCATCTGGAGAGCGCGTGGACCTTTCTAAGTTTTCCAAATTTTGTAGAGATACTGCAAAATTGTATGTTGACGTTGTAACAAATCTACTAGTTCCTGTTAAAAATTAAAGGATAAAAGTAGACTTGTACATTTAAAAATTTAATAGAGATATGGATGGTTTTACAAATGAAATAAAAAATACAAGTGTTTACAAAAAAGACGTATCAAACCCGCACTCTGGAAGCAGTTTCTGAGTATATAAACACGATTATTATTAGCACTGTTGGTGAAGCACGATGAAACGTAGAGGTGGAGATGTAGGACGATGCACGTTCTATCAGGTCTGCTCCACAGGAAGGCGGTGTTCTGAAGAACAGGAGTTGAGGTCCTGGTGGATCTTTGAGTTGGATCACCAGCTTTTAGACCCAGGGAAGCTCCGCGAGATGAACAGCAGGGATGGCACAGCGACAGTTTTTAATATAAGATTGGGAGAAGTAGTCCCAGGTGTATTTTTAGATGGATCACCTTCAAGAATCTGTCTTGTCTCCAATCAAAGAAATTCTTCAGTCTCACATTCAAGAAAAGCTCTCTCGTCTCGTCTAGTCTCGACTCGTCTGCTCAGTGGTCTCCTTCCATTTTTGCATCTCAGTTTTTCTTCTTGCGGCCATATAAACAACACATCTGACAAGTGTAGGCCAGGACATAACAGACTTACTTCATAAAACCATGAGTGCGTAAAGAATTTAGAAATATAATTTAAAATTAAGTTATTAGTATACATCATTATTATCTATAAAATACAATATTTCAGCTAAATATTGAAAAATATAATTTAGATTAGATAAACCAAAAAGTATTCATCATACACTAAGCTAGTGAGAAACTCTATGACAGAAAGAATGTACGTCAGTTTGGCAAATCTGACGTACAGTCGGCCAACCTATTTAGTTTACATCACGCATGTGTGCGTGCACGGTAACTGTCATTGTACAGTCTGTCTGAGTGAAGTCACAGACGCACACAAACACTAAATAAAACGAGCGAGCCCGGTTTCTATTAGTGTGCGTATGGCACATCAATTACCATATACCAATATATAGTCATCATTAATTTTTGTTACTGAAGCAGATATAATATTTCGCAATAATTTCGATAGTCATCTTGGCACAATGGCTATCGTATGGTTAAGTGAAGGAGAAGTCGCAAGTTCAAACCATGGGTGCAACAATAAGTTCTTTTTGTATTCATTATTTCGTTAAAACATTACCTAAAGTAGAATTTATGACGATGCGAACCCGTTCATGTTTGAGACAACCGCTGAACTCTTAGGCCATTTTATTTTGACTGTTTAGAAAGTAACTATCTACCGACATTTAAAAAAAAAAATGTTTTCATACACCTTAATTTATAAAAAGTGATTATTCTTATTTGTCAATCTACGAGTATTTGCATTACTTACTGATTTTATTTTATTGATCTCATATTCGTGTGCGGATTTTTTTCTCGGGATCCAACCATGCAACATTTGTCAATGTTTAAAAAGGCAGAAATCGTTGTTCTGCATGAGCAAAATGAATCTTTAAGTGAAATTGCAAGGCGTTTAATGATATCGGTGAGTAACAATTAGATATTACGTTGATATTTACCTACTTCAACTTAACCAACATAATCTTACCTTTCAATGTTAACCTAGGAATAAATAATTAATTTATCTTATGTGCAATACCTAATGTTAAAATAATATATTATCATAAATGTATTATTGTTTTTTTTTTATCATATTGATGATTATGATTAAATTTACTTGGTCTAGCCCATTTTGTCCATGGTGTGTCCTACTACGGCACGAGCCTGTAGACAAATTGAAAAAAAAAAAAACTTCAAATCACGTAAATAAAAATAGATAATTATGTTTGCTATATACGTAATATTCATTCGGTATAATAAGTAAATAAAATATTTAATATAAATAGTGTAAATGTAGTATTTATCTAAATTAGATTATTCAGAATAAAACCTATTATTGTAAGTATTTTAAATACTGTTTTGTTTTGTATCCATAGAGGAGAACCGTGCAGTTATGGGTCCGCCGATATGCGGATTCTGGAAATGTCGAACATCTTCGACGTGGACCCAAACCAAAGGCCAATTCATCGGCTCGACACCACGACATCGTGGCAAGGCACAAGGCTGATCCGTTCTTATCTACCCGCGTAACAGCAACAGCACACAATGTGTGCTTACAAACAGTGAGAAATCACCTGCATTCTGCTGGTTTACGTTGCAGCAAGCCAGCGAGGAAGATTTCTTTGTCCACTGCGCACCGGCAAAACCGAATTCAGTTTGCAAGGGCATACATCGATTTCGATTGGGAGAACAGTGTGGTGATTTTTAGTGACGAAAAAACGTTTAAGTCGGATAAGGATGGGCGTAGAATATTGTGGAGAAAACCTGGAGAAAGGTATAAAGAGTGTAACCTTCTGCCTTGTAGGACTAGTGGCCGATATTCTGTCGGGTATTGGGGCTGGATGTCTTCGATGGGTCCCGGTGAGCTCGTAGAAATAGCGGGTCGCAGTAACAGTCATGATTACTTGGATATTTTGATAAATGTCATGCTGCCTACTGTGCGGGTTGCCTATCCGCACGAGCACATTTACTTCGTGCAAGACAATAGTGCAGTGCATCGTGCACATATCGTCCAAAACTGGCTTGGGAACCAAGTAAATATGACTGTTATCGATTGGCCTGCTAAGAGTCCTGATTTAAACCCCATAGAAAATCTGTGGGGTCATATGGTGCTCAACTGGGACTCATCACAAGTAAGGTCTAAGTCAAATTTAGATGACCTTGTTACTTCGACCTGGGAGTCACTACGTGGAAGTAATATATGCGCGAATATGGTGAACAGCATGAGCAGAAGGTTACAAGAAGTAATAGAAAACGAAGGTTTGCCGACTCATTATTAGTTGAATTTATTTTATTAGTAGACAAATAAACAATCTTACTTTTTACTTTTTTTGCACATAATGTTCATATGTTAAGCGAATACAAAACTTAGCAATAATTAGGTATGCAAGTTGCCGGAATCCTCTTTTAAAAACTACAACTCGTATTATTGAAAGACTGGTGAAGTGATGTTATTGTTATGCGGTTAGAAGTTGTCATAATTTCTTACTATCTAACATGTTGATTCACTTCACCTCTAATTTTACTTTGATTCAATTTATATACCTACATAATTTGATAAATTGTTTACGTCCATCCTTACCAACAAAAAACTTTGTCTTTGTCAAAAAAACTAGACGGTGCGCCACTTCGCTACTAATTGATCTAGTTTTAAAAGTACCTATAGTTTTTAATAACGTTTTATAAGTAAATGCTCAATTCAATGAATGCTAAACCATTATAATGTTGCAGGTTCTGTGGTGATTATATTGTTATAAATGTAAATCAATTTTCTATTTAAATATCATGTTGATTCACTACATAAATATACTTAGCTTTAATCTAAAAAATAGGAAAATATCACAAATTTAATCCATTTTTTAACATGCTTTTTAAAATGTTTAATAAATGGTAAGGGTTGAAAATATTATAAAATGTATATTAATTTTTAACTGAGCATTTACATACTTAATTTATTTACTTAAATATAATTATTTTTATGAATTATATAATAAACATTTTCATTACTTCACTGATGTTGTTTCATTCCTATACAAAATTCCCATTTAAAAACACATTTCCCGACTTCTTTCGTTAATGAAAAGTTATAAAAAGATAATAACTAAAACCAAAACATTGTGAACAAAAAGTTGTATGTAAGTTATCTTGGTTTCGAACCCAGCTGTCGATGAATACCGATCTGCTATAGTAACTATGAGACCAATTCAACTCTTACAATGTCTTTTGAAATTAAATCTTAGTTGTGCAGCTCTACTCCATATTTTAAAGAATTTAAACCATGTCGTATATACCATAAAGTTCATTATCGCACAATCACAAGCAACTGTTAAAATGACCACGGAATTAGCTGGTAACCAGATAACCAGTGTTATGCGATATTTTTTTATTAATCCACCCTCGCCTTGGTTATTTTTAGTTGTCGTGTTGCTTAATAATACTCATTAGTCTTTCAACCTTAACGACAACAAGATAATGATTAAAATCGCTTATCAACATGATTTTTCGAACGTTCGAAAGGGTATTTCAAAGCCATAAGGTTCAAATTCACACAAACTTTACAATGACAGTTACCGATGTATGCGTGATGTAAACTAATTATCTCGCTTTTGTGTAGTGTTTGTGAGCATAACTATGACTTCACCCACACATATAAGATGTAAACCAAATAATTGGTTCGACTGTACATGTCACAACATTGAAAATTATGAAAATTTATATTTTATTTCAGCAAATATAATGAAAACGAATCGTATTTAGATCGATTCGCTGAGTATAAATAAACAAATCAATAAAAAGGATGATAAATGGTATATGGTATGACAATTGTCAGTATAGTACAAAGTGTAAGTATAGCATATACTATAACGTATATCCCTGGCATGATATGCCTTCCAGTGTACATAAATTGTTGGTACATGGGAGTGATATAGTTTTTGCACTTTGGTGCCATACCTATAGGTAAACTGTCGGAAGAGGCAGCGGAAGCTCGCAATAAAGATTTCCATTCTAGAAAGGTAAGTAGAACGGCGACAAATGAGGATATTTTGCACAAGCTTCTTTTGTCTTCTGATCCAAAGATCACAAGCCTAAGACCTCGAATGGTGAAACAAAATGTAACGGTTCTCTCTCCAGAAGTCAAAGAGCTTCTGCTGAGTTGTCCCACAGAATCATCGGATATCTTGTAAATTATCTACATCAATACAATCTATCGATATAGATTGTATTGATGTAGATAATTTATAGTCATAGTTCCTTGTTTCTTATTATTATTTTGTATTTCATAATTGAAAGGAAATAATAAAGTTTGGTGTTGTATAGGTATAGTTAGTTTTTAGTTTACTTTTGTTAGTATAGTAAGTTCGTTTACTTTAACTAATTCGTATTAGTATGTATTTACTTATCATTCAGTATTAAATCTAACATAAAACAAAAAAAAAACATTTTATAAACTAATTAAAGTCATTAAACAAACAAATTGAAATTCATAGATTCACATTTTTAAATAATGTATATACTAGTAAATTTAGATTTTTTTTAAATTCTTGTGAGTGGATTCGTCAAAGTCAGCATTAGGTGCAGTCATTCTACAAAAAAATAAACCTATTGCATACAGTTCAAAAACTTTAAGTGAAACCCAACAAAGATATGCTCAAATAGAGAAGGAGCTACTAGCAATTCAATTTGGTCAAAATAAGTATATGGTAATAGAGTCACAGTTCATGTAATGAACATTCTAATTTTTTTCATCTTGATCATATCTATATATTGCATCAAAATATTGCAGGTTTGCTTAATAACTCAGATATTTTAACTGTCCATATTGAGGAATTAATAAGTAAACAAATAGTCTTAGATATTCTATGACATGTATAACTGAGCATTTTATAATGTCCGGCCATGAAAAGTTGTTGCACATAATAAACTACGAATTCGCGGCATGTTATTCAAGAAATAATAAAAAACGTGGTGGAGCCTGTATCTTAGTAAAAAAAGGTCATGAATATCGGGAACTCCCAGATGTAATGAAATACTCAATATCTGGTATAATAGAATGCTGCGCTATAGAATTGATAAAATTAAAAGTAATTATTTTATGTGTCTAATAGACCACCAAAACTATCTAACTTAAATACTTTTTATGAAAAATTAGAGGCTATTTTAAAAATCATAATATGTAACAAAAATCATAGAAAAGTAATAATTTGTGGAGATTTTAAGATAGACACATTAAAAAAGAACAAAATAACACTCGATTTCGAATGTCTTCTGTTGAGCTGCAACCTTAAACTTAATCAGTCAACGAACCAAACATGTCAACATGAAGTACTTGACTTCGCTTTATCGGATCACACGGCTCAGTTATTAAAGATAAAAGTAAATAAAACTTGCCAATTAAAATCTTGGCGAATGTACAGACGTGATATCTTCAGTTCAGAAATTATCTTCAGTCTTTATCGTTTTCTAACGTATTCAATACAGAGGATACTAATCATGCTTATGATAACTTTTTAGAGATATTTCAACTTCTTTACAACTTGTGCTTCCCGTACAAATCAGTATCAATAAAACCAAACAAATAGATAAAATGGATATCACGAGGCATTCGTAGATGTAGTAAAAGACAGCGACATCTACTCTGGCAACAGCGTTTAAAACAACAGATGAAAATAAAATAAAATTTGAGACATACTCGCGAAGATTTAAAAATATTATCAAATTGACTCAGAAAGCACAAAATAACTACCTAATTAACAACTCTAAAATAAATCAAAAACGTCTTTCAAATAATAAACAACACCAAATCTCAAAGTGAGCCCATCTCTCAAATAAAAAAACATGTTAAGTTAATATCCGACCCTAAAGAAATTGCTGACTCATTTAACGACTTCTTTATCGATCAGATTTCAGAAGTACCTAAAATCACAACAGATAATATTGTGCCTATAGAATCTAACGAACATTCAATATTTATATCCCCAGTTGTCCCTCAAGACAAATTGAGAATAATTAAACACTTAATAAATAAATTAAGTTTCGGCTGTGATAGTATCTCAACAAGAGCAATAAAATTTGTATCCAGTAGCATAGCTGCTCCCCTAAGTCATATCATTAATATTAGTATAACTGCTGGAATATTTCCTGAGAATCTAAAAACCGTCGTAGTTAAGCCACTTTTCAAAAAGAACGACAAAGAAAGTATGGCAAACTATAGACCAATTGCTCTCATCGGAATATTTTCAAAAAGTATGGAGAAAGTGATCTATGAGTCACTATATAAGTTTTACAAAAACAAAAATTAATATTCTTTGCGACGAACAGAAAGGGTTTAGAAAGAACAAAAATATTATTATGTCTTACTTTACTTTAAAAATATTATTACTTAAACACCTGTATGTGCAATATACACAGGCATGTCAAAAGCCTTCGATTATGTTAATCACGAAAAGCTCTTGGAAAAACTAAACGCCTATGGCATACGTGGAAATACTCTTGATTTACTAAAATCATATTTAAGCGGTCGTAAGGAAGTTACAGAAGTTTCCATAATTTGTATGAAGTCTAAACGAGAAATAAAACATGTATCTTCCTATAAATACATTAAATTCGGCGTACCACAAGGGAGCGTTCTCGGGCCGTTATTTTTCATACTCTACATAAACGATCTGCCACGTCAAATTTCTAATCCAATGGTACTGTTTACTGATGACAGCACAGCAACACACAATAATTCATTGTATTAATATAGAGCAATACGAAATGGATGTGTACGGTGAAACCATACACTACTAATGCACTAATGCTTATTCGTGCATTTTTACCTCCTTTCACTAATTGATATTAGTCGAGCATTCAGTACACGATTAGCGGTCATCGCGTGTGCTCCCTCGCTTCTTTGTATTACTAAACCTTTGGTCCGGACAATATATGTAATTTGACTTTATAAGCAGCAGTATCATTTAGCTATCTTCTTAGCTTCTACATGGTCCTTCGAGCCATCGGGCGGGACCTCGCTAGTTTTAGTATTCGTCTTTCTATGGGGAGTAACGTGTATTAAGTAACTTGTGAGTGACCTCGTTCAAAAATCAGCATATTGGATTGCAGTGACACGTGTGAACTTTGGACTAACTTTCGTAACCGCAGAACTTTAGTAAAGCGTTTGTAGCAAAACCCAAGCAGCACAGGGGGGCATTGCAAAATTAGTTAGCAAGAGCACGGTCCCAAAGCATCCAAAACAGCGTGACATCAGCGCCTCCATGACGGGGCAATCAGCATTTTGAGCAGCAAGCAGCACATCGGTATTAAAGCAGCAGCAGCAGCACTCGGTATCTACAGCAGCAGGGCGTCAGTGCCCAGCTACATCAGAGCAGCAGCATTTGGAGTGCAACAGCAAATTAGCAGCAGTCGAAAACCAGTTTCGTACAAGTAAGATCTTTCCATTTTTTCATCATAAACAAACTAGCAGCATAATGGAGGAACTTTACGACCAGCAACTTGAACTTATTGAGTTAATCAAAAAAATACCGATAAATATAAAAAAGGATAGCGCCGATAGGAAATCGGACGACTATTTCAAAAGGCGGTCAGATTTTCAGAATAATAATTTAGCAATCGGTCAATGTGAGGGTGTCAAAAACATTCATATTTTATAAATTCCGAACATGAAAAGGCAAGCGAACTTTATACAGCGGCCAAGTCTCTCATCAATGAACAACGCATACAGTTTTCAAGCAAGCTAACGCCTACAAAGTCCGTTAGGGGTACTCAACCAATACAGGAGCAGCAAGAGGCCGCCGAACTAGCATTAGCAGGACCATCGGGTTATCAGCAGCCAGCAAAAGCCAGCATGTTACGTACAATGGAGTCAAAAGGCTCTACCAGCAAATTAGATGACATGCTGCGTAAGCAAGCAGCAAATTTCAAAGCATTCAAGAGATCAACAGGGTTTATGAACCTAGACTCCATGTCAGAAAAATGGGAGATGGAGGACGCCTTGAGAACACTTCAAGCGCGCTGGTCTCAAATTGACTCTGTTCATTGGGAGATAGATATCGAGATAGGTGGAGACGAAACGGATTACGAAGAAGTGTATACTCACCATGAGCAATCATATATTCAGCTAAAGAAAATAATCAATAAAAAGCTATGGAGTGCATCGCATAGAGAACACTCCACACCAAAAATGGATACATATACCTGTATTTTCAGGAAGCTACCAACATTGGACGTCATTTAAGGACCTCTTTAGCGAAGCTATTCATAACAGGTAGGTAAGGTAGGGTTACCTTGTCGCAAGCGCAAAAAATGCAATTTCTAAAAGGGAAGGTCAGGGGTGAAGCAGAAAAACTTATTCTGCATCTTCCTATGAGTTCCGATAACTATCATACCTGCAGTGCAAGTACGTAGGACTCGATTCGATAAATCTGACATTTATTCTCGATAAAATGAGTTTTTATCGACTCGAATCGATGTCGCAAGTACGTAACTACTATTTGAACGATCGATAACTAGACTCTAAAATATTAACGATTTTATCTAAAATGCTAGTACGAAACGACATTTTGACAGTTGAGATCGCCTATTTGCGCTGTCGAGCTCGGTAATTTATCGACACCTTGTAAAAGTGCGTTAGGCTTATCGATAATAATTATAATGGATTCAGGACTTTTGGTTTTATTGCTGGGTGATGAGGAGGAACGGCAACACCATCACAGTGTAATGCGTATTCGGAGGTGACGTCCCACAGACACGAACAATCCTCTGGAACTTCCAGAAGAAGATTTTGTTCGTCTTTTTCGGGTTACTCGAGAAGTGGCAGTAATTTTAGTAGAAGGGATAGAGATGTACAGAGGACACGATCCTTTGGACGCCCTGTCCATAATGTGGTATCGTGGTTTTACTATAGGTGCATACTTCATTCGAGATCTAGACAAAACATACCTAACCTAAAATTATGATATTTTTTTATCATGCACTGCAATTTTTACCTATTTAATAGGTAGGTAGGTTCTTAGGAACCTATTGAAAATAACTCGCCCTTTCTAATAACTAGAGTTTCTAGTCCAAATACACATTTATTACATACTAAAACTTCATGACTTAGGTTTTGACAGCCGTACGGTTTTATGCAGTTGAGAGCTACCAAAGTTGCATTGGGCAGGAGTACAATCTTGCCCTTGGCCAAAAATTTGTGAGCAAGGTTGTGCGTGAAGTGTCGAGGGCAATAGTACGCCACCTCTTCCACACCTACGTGAAGTTCCCAGGTGCAGCTGAAAAAAGAGCCATCGTAGAAGAATTCTAGCACAAATTTGGAATGCCAGATTGCCTTGGTTGTGTCGATTGCACTCATGTTTCAATTGAAATTGAAATATTGTTATTGTAAACACGACCCACTGATCGTATTTTTATCTTTCTCAAGAAAGTAATGTCAACTGTCAACTACGAACTTTTTTTTTGGCAAAGGTAAACACGACGACGCTAAGAAAATGGAATATTTTCTGTATTTTTACCAAAATAAACGGATATTTAGGTAAATACTGATAGTTTCTCTAAAATAAATCCTTAAACATTGTTTACAATGCCAAACATCTATGAAAAGCAAGGATTTTCTAAATATCTCGGACATTAGTCGATTTAGTCGAGCCACCGAAATATTTTTTGTCTTTGGACGTCTTCAGTGTTGCCATTTGACAAGCGATCCTTAGCGACTCGATTCGGCCCACGATAAATCTTATCGTCGCGTGTTACGTACTTCCACATTCGTTAACAAGATCGATAAAAATGCAAACCTTAGCGATCTCGATGTCTTATCGATGCAAAGTACGTACTTGCACTGCTGTTGGGAAATCTTAAACCATCGGTATAACAATAAAAAGCTAATATTTACGTGGGTTATCAATACTTTACCAGGCTTAGCGAGTACGCAGCATCAAACGCTAGGTCATATTAAGAAACTGCATGACGTAGTACTAGAAAATTTGCATGCCATAGGAATCGATATCAGCACCTGGGATCCGCTTCTTGTGCATTTATTAGCGCAGAAGCTGGATAGCGAAACGTACGGAGATTACATAGACTCTCTTAAAAATTCAAGGGAGCTACCGATACTGCAGGAATTATTAGACTACTTAGAAAGCAAGTTTACGAGCCTGAAAACTTCTCGCAGGAAGCTAGAACAAGCGACTCCGAAATCAACTAATCATACAAATAGCGATGTTCCTGAAAACCAAAAGGCAAGACGACATAATCCTAACTTTGCCAATAAATTCAACAAGGCACAGCTATATTCAAAATCCTTACACGTGTCGAACACAAAATGTCAATTTTGCGGTCAACAACATGCCATGTTTAATTGCGAAAAGTTCTTGCAATTGCCCAATGAAGCAAAATTGAAATCAGTAGCTAACTTGAAATTATGTCGAAATTGTTTATTCGATCATAATGGCCAGCAATGCATTTCCGTTAGGCGATGTCGCAAATGTGACGGAAATCACCACTCCGTTTTACATGACGCTTGCTCAAAAAATATATCGCATTCGACCACCTAGCAACAACAACAACTGACCCAAATCCAACAGACAATGTCGCAATGACTGCACATGTGTCTCAGAATGATCCAGGGACGAATGAAGTATTATTAGCTACAGCCTTGATAAAAGTTGCAACGAGGGATGGCTCGTGGCATATTTTAAGGGCTCTCATTGATCCTGGATCACAAGTTTCTATAATAAAAGAAAGTACAGCACAGAAATTAGGATTACCCAGATCGAAATTCTATGGATTGATATGTGGAGTGGGTGAAGTCGAACATAATTGTAATGGTGTAGTCACACTAAGCTGTTTCTCAACGTATAACGACTTCTCATTTACCACCGACGTACTTATAATGAAAAACATACTTAAGGATATCCCGTATAAATCCATTGACACATCGAAGTGGTCCTACATAGAAAATCTTAAATTAGCTGATCCATATTTTAACATTAGCCGTCCAGTGGACTTATGACTAAGCGCTCAAGTCAGTGGCTTGATATCAATATCCAATAAAAAACGAGGCGGCACGTGCATATTGGTGAAAAAAGATTTAGTTTTTAGCCCTATACAAATAACAAATGAAATGTCTAGCGAGTATTCTTTCGAATGCTGTGGCATAGATGTTCCGAGTCATAACTTAATATTAGTATGTGTCTATAGAATCCCGGATTCCGATGCAGGTATATTTTTTAAAAAGATGGCAGTTTTGTTACACAAATTAACTCATAAAAGTAGGAATCGTATCATAATATGCGGAGACTGGAATATTGATATGCTAAAGGATACTGCACAAACAAGAGAATTAATATCTATTTTAAATAATTTCAACTTATTAACACATATTAAAATGCCCACTAGGAAAAAAAGCTGCATAGACCAAATAGCCAGTAATATCGACCCTAGACAAAAAAAGCAGTATACATAACCTAGCCCTCTCAGATCATGATACTGGGCAGTCAGTAAGGTTCTTCCTTCCGATAGCTAATAATAAGCCGAAGATTCCAAACTTCTTTTATGAAGTGAAAAGAGATTACAATAACAGCAATATTAAAAAAAAATCTTGACTGTGTATCTGTCAATCAATCAATCAATCAAAAGTTTATTGTGGATCATAGGTAGGTGCAGTACAGTTCTTAAATATTTGAAAATTTAGATCAGCTATGTCCCGCCCGTAGGGCATACAATAATTACATTTAGACGAGCTACTAATTAAATTAACATTATTACAAATTATATTTTCTAATGTAACACAATAATTAAAAATTAAAAAAAAATAATTAAAAAAACAAAACAAAGAATAAACCAAAAGGGAAATTAATGGAAATGTCAAATTCAAATTATTATAAAATTAATTCCATATAAGATTAAAAAAAAAAAAAAAAATCAAAAGATAAAGTCAAACATAACAAATTAAAATAGGTAGGATGTCAAATTATACACATAAAATTAAAAAATAAAATTAGATAATCACAACAAACCAAAATGAGAAATTGTAAAATCATTAAAATAAAAATAGAATAAAGTGTATAATATTATGGGTCATCGAGCACATCACGACTGAGAGGGACTATATTTTAGTAAAGATTTGTCAGACAGAAATTCTTTTACAGAGTAGTAACTTTTGTTTACTAGCAGATCATGGAGAGTCCTTTTAAAATTATCATCTGCTTTAAGTTTTAATGAAATATATGAAGAAACAGACTGCAACATTGCATTTAACATATTTCATGACCTATATATGCTTTTTTACAAACTATGTTTCCCTGAAATAACAATTAAAAAATATAATAAACCAATAAAAAATAAATGGATTAGTAAAGGTATCAAAATATCGTGCATAAAAAAGAGAACTTTATATTATAATTACCAACACGATGCCCTAAGCAAAAAATATCAAAAAAAACGGTACCTGACCTATTCTAAAATCTTAAAAACATGTATATCACCTTCACAATTAATAAATAAGAAAAAACATTTACATTATTCTAAAAATAAATGCAAAGCGACATGGTCTATTATAAAAAATAACATAAATAATGATGATAATTTTATAAATGATATCAAAGAGTTAATAATAAATGATAATATAATTGATGATCCTAATGACATTTGTAATCAATTTAATAACTATTTTATAGAAATGACCAATAAATTTAATCTTAGCAATAGTAATAACGTAAGTACCATTGACATTGCCACTAACACTAATAGTATCTTTTTGACTCCGGTAAATGAACAAGACATTGTAAAAATTATCAACTCTTTAAATGATACTAAAGCTACTGGATATGACGAAATAAGCACAATAATAATAAAACTAAGCAGTAAAAGCATAGTAGCACCTTTAAGTTATCTGATTAACTTGTCATTTGAGACAGGAACATTTCCTAATAGGTTAAAACAATCTATAGTCAAGCCGCTATACAATTAAGGTAACCGCACGGATATGTCCGAGTAGACCCATTGATAGATGTAGACCCATTACATTGATCCCTATCCTATCAAAGATTTTTGAAAAGGCAATGTATGGGAAAATAATGAACTTTTTAAATAAACACAGCATACTTACTGAGAACCAATTTGGATTTAGGAAGAATAGTTCAACTTCACTTGCTTGTTTTACTTTGGTCAAACTGATATCTGAAGCCCTAAATAACAAAATGTCTGTATTATCAGTATTTTTAGATATGAGCAAAGCATTCGATTTTGTCCCACATAATCGCCTACTTTGTAAAGTGGAGAAATACGGCATAAGATGTAAGGCGCATGACTGGCTTAAAAGTTATTTATCGAATCGCCAGCAAAGAACAGTAGTAGAAAAAATTGACAATAGCACAAAAAAACATACAGTTCAGAGTTAAAAATAAATAGTTGTGGTGTTCCCCAGGGAAGCGTATTAGGGCCTCCATTATTTATAATATATATAAATGGCCTTTGCAATAGCCTAAAACATGGTTGTACACTATTTGCTGATGACACTACGCTCACAATAAAATCTTCAAATAGGAGTAAACTAGAAACTGACACTAACAATGAAATACTAAAAGCAATGAAATGGCTGGAATCTAACAATTTACGTGTAAATATTGAAAAGACAAAGTTAGTACAGTTTCAAACATTTAATTCTTTGGTGAAACCACCTCAAATACACTGCAGTGATTCAATTTTGGAGCCCGTACCTTCAACCTTAGTCTTGGGAATAGTAATTGACGAAAAATTAAATTGGAAAGAGCATGTAAAAGGAGTCTGCACTCGACTCGACAAATTTGTGTTTGCTCTTCGAAAACTGAGACGAATAGCCAGTAAAGAAATAGCCCTGAATGCTTATCATGGCTATGTTGCATCTGTGCTACGTTACGGCCTTGTGATATGGGGAAATTCAGTAGATGTGAACAGAGCATTCATTGCACAAAAAAAATGTGTCAGAGCTGTTTATGGAGCAGAATATTTAGAGCATTGTAAGCCATTATTTAAAGCACTAAAAATTCTTCCACTTCCTTGCCAATATATTTTTGAAATTTGCATGTTTATAAAAAGGTATTCGCACATGCTCCCATTATATGAACACATTTCTAAAAGAGTGAAAAGCAGAAGCCCAAATAAATTACTTGCACCTAGCCAGAGACTACATTTGTATAGCAGAAATTCCAATTGCATGGCAATCAAAATCTTTAACCATTTACCTCCACGCATCAGAGTGTTACCCACTAATAAATTCAGAAAAAAAATATTTGCCTGGCTTTTAGACGACTGTTTCTATTCAGTCAATGAATTTTTAAATTATAAATTTTGACATTTAATTTTCATTTTATCAATACTTTGTGTGTGTGTCCTATTGACTTATTATTGTTTTAATTATTTTTTTCGTTTGTTTTTTTTTTAACTTTTGACATATATAATTAGTACGTTTTGACATTTAATTCAAAAATAAAAAAGGTTCTTATAAAGTTGACATTGTATAAAAATTACTTAATTTCATCTCAAATAATTTATAATTATATTGTTGCGGCCTAGAACTCGGCTACTTTGAATATTTGTAAGTCAATTTTAATATTTCTACACCGGCAACGGTAGTTTATGTGAAACTGTTTAATATTAAGACCTCAATGTATGTACCATATACTCAGAAATTAATAAATCTAATCTAATCTAATCTAATGGGAAGATTGATCAAAAGACAGAGTGTTGCAAGAAACACAGCTTGGATGGATAATATATGGTGGTGGCCAAATAGCATCACCACAATGCAACGTGATCATGAATAATATGCACGATATTCAGCAGTTTTGGGACATCGAAGATATAAGCGAAAAATCAAACCTATCATTGGAAGATCAAGAATGTGTCGATTTTTATTCCTCCACTACAAAACGTACCGAAGACGGTCGGTATGTAGTGAAATTGCCACTAAAAGCAGACATTAATGAAAAACTAGGCTCATCTAAAGAGATGGCAATAGCACAGTTCCAAAATCTGGAACGTAAATTTAGCAAACAACCAGTACTAGCAGAACAATATAAAGCATTCATAAGTGAGCTTTAGAGCATAATTATGTAGTTAAAGCAATAAAAACAAACAAGCGCTATCGTGTTACTTGCCGCACCATTCCGTCCAACGAGCAGAATCAGCTACTACAAAGCTACGGGTGGTGTTTAACGCGTCAGCAAGAACGTCAAGCGGATATAGTGTGAATGACCTGATGTATAAAGGCCCTAATTTACAACAGGATCTACAAGAACTTATACTGAAGTGGCGGCAATATCGTTATGCTTACACATCAGATATCGAAAAAAATTACAGGCAGATAATGGTGGATGAAGCAGATCAGCAATATTAGCAAGTCATCTGGAGGGAGGCGCCAGGTCAACCACTACAAACGTACAACATAACTACCGTCACATACGGTACAAAATCAGCACCATTTCTAGCGATGATCACTTTAAAACGTCTAGCCATGGATGAAAGAAGTGCATTTCCGGAAGCAGCAAAAATTCTAGAAGAATCATTTTATATGGATGACCTGGTCCATGGTTCTCACTCTCGAAAGAGGAAAGAAGCTCATCGAAGATCTCAACAGATTATTAAAATCAGGAGGTTTTA
This sequence comes from Eugnorisma glareosa, assembly GCA_947578425.1. Taxonomy (NCBI): domain Eukaryota; kingdom Metazoa; phylum Arthropoda; class Insecta; order Lepidoptera; family Noctuidae; genus Eugnorisma; species Eugnorisma glareosa. The sequence goes on from OX387968.1 coordinate 377,035, forward strand.
CACTGAGAAAATGGTGCGCAAATCATCCGGAACTTCTTGAAAACATAGAGCAGAGCAGCAGCAATGGCGTAATCATTTTTAACTTCAAATCAGAAAGTACTTCAAAAACATTAGGCCTTCGTTGGAACTCTTGTGATGACATGTTTACTTTCAAGTACAGCACAGCTAACCCACACGCCAAAATTACTAAACGATTACTTTTGTCGGAAATATCAAAAGTATTCGACCCGTTGGGGTGGTTGTCCCCACTCACAACAAAATTAAAGCTGATATTCCAAAAGCTGTGGTTAAATAAAATGCATTGGGATGAAGAAGTTCCTGTAAACATCAAAGATGAATGGGTAACGTAAAAAAAAACATGGAATATTTGAATCAATGCAAAATACCGCGCTGGATCGGGTATCAACCTAATAACGTCATAGAACTGCACGGTTATTGTGACGCATCGACTAAAGCCTACGCGGCAGTTATTTACGCGCGATTACAGCAAAATGATGAGCCATCTGTCGTACTAGTAAGTTGCTAAGACTAGACTAGTACCTATTTCTAAAAGCGTATCTTTACCAAGATTAGAATTAAGCGGAGCGTATTTACTAGCCAAGTTAATGAATAAAGTTATTAACTGTTATAGCGAAATGAACATTCGGATATATGGGTGGACGGATTCCATGGTGGTCCTAGGGTGGCTACAAGGCGATTACAGCCGATGGAAACCTTTTGTTGCTAACAGGACTAAAGTTATCACAGCAACAATGCCACCAAGCTCCTGGCGATATATTAAATCGGAGGATAATCCGGCAGATGCAGCCAGTAGAGGCATTTCAGCCTCACAATTGAAATATCAAACACTATGGTGGCAAGGACCACAGTCATTGAAAACGTTTGATGAAAAATTAGCAGCAAGTCAAAGCATATACACCACGGATCAAGAAATAAACGCGAAATCAACAGCAAGCAAAGTGAATGCTGCTCAAACAGATAACAAGGAAAGCATCATATTACAATTGTTACTTAAATTCAGCTCACTTAATAAAATAACCAAAATAGTAGCATGGCTTTTACGAGCCTTCAAAACGATACAATTCAAGCAGATTCCAGTAACGTTAGGTAAACATGGTGGTTTGCCAGAATTTCTTACCTTGCTTGAATTGCGGAAAGCAAAGTTACTCCTTATAAAATATGTACAAAATACTGAGTTTACAGAGGAAATCATGTCATTACGACAACATAATAAATTGAGTAGCAGAAGTAACTTACTAAAATTAAATCCCTTCCTTGACCACGAGGGGATTCTACGAATTGGAGGCCGTTTAACCAAAGCAAACATGATCAGGGAAATGAAGCATCCAGCCATATTGCCTTATAGCAGTCGGCTTACTACTCTAATAATTCAGCAAGCTCATCAGCTCACCTTCCATGGTGGACCGCGATTAACTTTATTTAATCTGAGGCAGAGATACTGGATAATCGCTGGAAATAAAGCTGTAAGGAAAGAAGTGCGACACTGTGTCACCTGTAGAAAACATGAGCCCAAACTACAGCATCAATTAATGGGAGAATTACCTGTAGCCAGACGCAACCCTGCCCCGCCATTCTATCACACCGGAGTGGATTATACCGGTTTCGTAGAAGTTAAAAGCAACAAAGGGCGCGGAATTAAGACCACAAAAGGATATATTGCGTTGTTTATTTGTTTAGCGACTAAAGCTGTACATTTAGAGCTAGTATCCGACCTAAGCAGTACTGAGAGGAGCGCCACGCCATCTTTATATCGATAATGGGACGAATTTCGTAGGTGCAAATAGAATGCTACAGGAAAGCTATTACGATTTCGAAAACGTATATGATCGTAACTTTTTCGCAGAACTAGCAGATTTAAATATAGAATGGCACTTCAACGCGTCATCTTGGCCAAGTGCAGGAGGTCTGTGGGAGCGTGCCATTAGAAGCTTAAAATATCACCTCAAGCGGGTAATTGGGGAGCAGAAGTTGACTTTCGAAGAGTTCAGCACTATATTAGCACAGGTAGAGGCTTGTCTGAAATCCAGACCTTTGTGTGCCTTGTCTGAAGATATAGAAGATTTGAATGTGCTTACTCCAGCGCATTTCTTAACCGGGAGGTCCGGAACAGCCATAATTGAAACGGAAACAGACGCTCGAACTAGATGGCATTTATCAGCTAAGATAGTAAATGACCTATGGAAGAAATGGAGATCGGAATACCTAACGCAGTTATCTGTAAGAAGCAAATGGCGAAGCACTCAGCAAAATATGATTTAGTGACTATCCAGGACGACAATCTACCACCTGGAAAATGGATGATGGGTAAAGTAGTAGAAACTCATCCAGGTCAAGATGGATTAGTTCGGGTAGTTACATTAAAAACAAAAAGCGGAATAGTTAAAAGGCCGGTTGTGAAACTCTCAATCTTACCGATATCGCCTGATTCAAGCAATATGACAGAAGATAGAAAGGTTAATCAACAAATCAACATCAACTTAAAGGAACCTGACGAGCGGAAATCAAGAAGTACAATCAAATCTAAGTTTGTATCAGTAGTAATTTCGTTAATCTTTTTTATGTCATTGATAACATCATCTCACGCAGATTTTAACATATCAGCGTTGCCAAACAACAATTCGCTGTATTTCGAAACAGTGGGCAACATGCAAGTTATTCGAGACAAATGGAATCTTATTGTTTACTATGACATGAGCCCTTATTGGGAAGGAAATACAGCTTCCACAAAATTTTTGGATTATTTACAAAGACTCTGCGTATATGATAACGCTTCAATTAAATCACGACTACAAAGAAATACAGCACTATAATCAACTTATGATTAATCAGCACTTTGACGCGCGCACCAGACAGCGTCGCGGTCTCATTAATGGTATCGGTTACGTGGCCAACAGCCTGTTCGGAGTATTAGACGAACGATTCGCAGAACAGTACAAGAAAGATATACTGCTTGTAAAACAAAACGAGCGTCACCTTGATAACTTATTAAAAAATCAGACTTCCATCATCGAAGCTGAATACAACGTATTGAAAAGAACCGAGCAATCTATCCAATTACAACATAAAACTATAAACAAACACTTGAATCAAATAGATAATTCCGCTTTTATTATTAAGAAAGAAGTTGAAGGCTTAGATAAAACGACCATCACGACCATCAACTTGCTTCAAAACCTAAAAAGGATTCAGGATACTCTGTTAGACATCATCACGGATATCTAACACGGGAAATTCAACACTCACCTATTAACACCGGATCAGTTACAACGTGAGTTCAGTGCAGTGCAGTTCATTTCAGGACAATTAACAAAGGAGACTACATTGCCCGTGGACAACCTTCAGTCTGATCTAAAACATGTGTACAGCATGCTGAAAGTAAAAGCGAGAATGATGCAAGAATACTTCATATTCGAGATTACCTTTCCATTGACCAGCAGAGATAGCTACAAAATCTATAAAATCATACCAGTTCCACAGCAAGTACAAAATAATATGATTAGCGTCCTACCAGCTGCTGACTTCGTAGCTATTAATTTGAAAAAGGATGCTTTCTTCAAAATGTCGTTTATAGAGCTCTAGTTATGCCTGCACAATGATATCTCATATTTATGCCAAGCTAACAAACCGATTAATCATTTAAGCATTGATGAAAAATTCTGCAAACTGGATAGCAATCTAAAACAATGCATTATTATTAAATCCCCTTGTAAAGACAGGTGACTCGAATTAAATGAGCCAGCGAGATTCGCGTACTTTTGCTGCAACATCTACGCAGTAAGAATTATATGTCAAGATCAAGTTGCCTTTAAACAGGTGACAGGAGTCGTATCATTGACCTAGATTCGAAATGCATAATAAAAAGTAACGAGTTTACTTTGTATTCTCATGCCCAATCAGCTAATACAATTAAATCTAACTCTGAAATGGTGACCCCTCAGATATCAGAATTAAATCATATCGTAAATATATCGTTATCTCATTACACCAAAGATCCAATAAACAGCACACTAATCGATCTGGGAGAACGAATAAAACAACTGAAATCTGCCAATAATAACTCACCAGATTACACTCTGTCTACGCACGACATTCATCAGTATACTATTTGCTACTGCCTGCTGGATGTAGCTGTTTTGGTGGCAGCGTACTTCATATGGAGGAGGTGTCGAGCAGTTTCTTCAGTGGAACTATCCCAAAGTGTGGCAAATAGTGTTGTGTTTTCGCGAAAGCAGAGTACGGCTGATCGCCAGCCAAGTGAAGTGAACATAACTAGTGCGAACACTAATTGTAAACGGAACACAGCTACGTCACCTATATCTAAAACGTGTCGCTTTAGATTAGAAGACGTGTAACATTTTTGTATCTTTTTGGCCCGGGAGCATGTACGGTGAAACCATACACTACTAATGCACTAATGCTTATTCGTGCATTTTTACCTCTTTTCACTAATTGATATTAGTCGAGCATTCAGTACACGATTAGCGGTCATCGCGTGTGGCTCCCTCGCTCCTTTGTATTACTAAACCTTTGGTCCGGACAATATATTTAATTTGACTTTATAAGCAGCAGTATCATTTAGCTATCTTCCTAGCTTCTACAGGATGTTAATAACATTTTAAAAACAATAATCAACTGGCTCAATCATAATAATTTGTTAATAAATATAGAGAAATCTAAAGTTATGCATTTTTACCAACGTACACACATACGCCCCGAAGACTTCAATTTGAACTGCAGTGGTCAAACAGTTGACAAAGCAAGTATAGCCAAATTTTAAGGAATTTTAATTGATAGCCAACTTACGTGGAAACCACAAGCTGAAGCTATTTGCAAAAAAATAGGTTATATAGGCGTACGTTCTTTATAACCTTTCCAAAAAAGTAAACATCAACACTTTACTAGTTGCTTACCATGGCTTAGTGGTGTCGAATTTAAGATTTGGTGTCATATTTTGGGGCAATTGTTGTGAACGAGAAAATATATTTAAAGCCCAAAAACACTGTCTAAGAGCAATGTTTAAATTAAAAGTTACAGACCGCTGCAAAACTTTTTTCATTGATAATAAATTACTTACTTTTCCCTGTTTTTACATATTAGAGCTTGTAATGATTGTATTGTTACATGATTTTTATACTTGCATTTTTATAATATTAACCTGAAAAAGTAACATTCATGCTCTTGAGCTGCATGCTCATTACCTGGAGTCTTAGCATACTTTTTACCTTGTAATTCATATTATTTAAGTTTTTCTGTAGATTTTTAACACTCTAGAATGTTTGTTTACTTTTGTTATGTCAGGTAATATATTTAAGATGCTCTGTGCAGGTAATGACAGGCCTAGGTTTTTATTTTTAGTTCATTGCTGGAGCCTAGTTTTAGGTCGTATAGGTAATCCATTTCGACCTCGTTATATTTTTATTTTTATTGTATGTTCTAGAATCTTTAAAGTCTTCAAATTTATAAGTTTTAAGAGGAAGTCCTCTAAGATTTTATTCATGTCGCATTATTAATAATATCATCGCACAGCGCGTACCCGTAGTTCTTCATCTGTTGCTTGAGCTATAGACGTACTAACGCCCTCCGTCCATTTCTACTCATGGAGGACGAAGTCTGATGTCCCTCGGCCTCTAGTGCAGCCGAGAGGGCTGCCGTACTCCACGTTCCTCGACCACTTCTGCAGCCGAGATGGCTGCCGTTCTTCGGCCACTTCTGCATCCGAGAGGGCTGCGGTTCTCCACGTCCTTCGGCCATTACTGTTGCAGCTGAGAGGGCCGCCTTCCTCCGAAGACTGAATGTTCCTCGGCCACTGCTACAGCCGAGAGGGCCGCTTTTCTCCACTTCATCATATTTTCTTATTAATTTTCATTTCCCAGCTTCTCTGGTCTAGTGAGGATAGGTATATAGCTAGCTCCAGCTCCATTTAATTCCATCTTTTAAAATAAGTTTGTGTATTCTTTATTAAATTCTGTTATTGTTTCCCATCTTTTCTTTTAACCCGTGCTCTCCTCCAGAATAGGTAGGTGAGTACCTTAACTGTGACCTCACAGTTTCCCTGCTCTAGGAAACTGTAACGTTACAAGCTTTCCATTTTTGTCAAAAGTAATAGTACCTTATTCCCTACTTTAACGGACACAACAAATCGAAATACAACAATCAGGTCTCAGTATAAATATAAGTAGTAATAAGTTATGTACCAGTGCTCACAAAACATCTTTATTAAAAAAAAGTGTTTTAGGTATGGCGCCTGTAATCTATGATAAGGTTCCAAATAGCATCAAGGAGCAACCTCAGAGAATTTTTAAAAAACAGCTTTCATCCTTTTTGATACAAAAATGTTATTATTCTGTATCAGATTTCCTAACAGATAAAATATATTAGATTATTGTTTTTAAATATAGCTATACAGCGTGTAACAGAAAGGGTATAATCATATGGAATACTGTGGTACGGACCATCAAACTGAACAACTTTCTCTATGGGACCACCATCGAAATCGTAAAAAAATAATCAGCTGTCCCATAGAAAATTTCAATACCTACTCGACCCAAATGTATGGGACAGCTGATTATTTTTTTACGATTTCGATGGTGGTCCCATAGAGAAAGTTGTTCAGTTTGATGGTCCGTACCACAGTATTCCATATGATTATACCCTTTCTGTTACACGTTGTATATAGGGTGACTGGTAATTAGTGACCGATACTTAAACACGTGATTCTACTCATGATAACAAACAACTTTCCCAAAGAAACTTTTTTTTAAACTCATTTACTTTTATCACAATAACACAACAGCTGTATGAAATTCACACGCGCGCGCTTTTGACCTACGAGTATCAACTGGTAGCCGCATGACGCCGTTATGTCTCATTACAATGGGTGGGTTAGCAGAGAACCCGCGCGGCTCGCAAGCCCGCTCCGTAATCGTTGTACATGAGCAGTGTAGGTAGGTACCTACATGTTAGGTAGCCGCTAAATTAAAAAATAATAACCAATGACGACCAGACGCCAGACGCGACGCTCCGGCCGCCGCGTGGCCATTTAGGTACACAATGATGTACCTACATAAAGCTTCTCTGTTTACGACACGGTGAGGAGAAAAAACACGGTGAGGTAAAAAAAAAAAAAAAATCTAGTAATTTGGCACTTTACGTGCGCGCGCTACAATAAATACCTAAATGCATTATCTTTCTATCTAAACAAACTAACTTCAGAAATTGCGTTTGTTTTGTTACCTATACGATGTTTAGAAACGGCAAAGATACAGCTACATTACCACCTGACTTCTCGACACCGGGAATTGTTCAAGTTATTCCAAGTTTCCCATCACACTTTTCTAGGCTTTGGACTAGCAGTCTGTTAACGATATTTGAGTCTGAATCAGAAGCATGGCAATCAAAATGTATGTATTTTAATGCTTCGCCATTACCGCCTTCCGAGTAGTAACACATCACCATATCACTGTACTCACTCGCTGTGTAATTGTACTCCATAGCGCGCATGAGCATTAAAGAAAATCAAAACATGCGCCTGCGACGCGCTCTCCGGGGTGACTGTTTTTAGTGTTTTACGTCATTACTGCACTGAGGCAAAGGGTGCGGGCGGGTGGGGAGCGCGAGACGCTACTAGTACAAGTACATTTTTGCCCCTTCCCGAGGTCAGACTATCAGCTGATAGATTGTGCCTACTTTTTATGTAGGGCGCGCGCGTTCCTAGATATTTTGTAGTTATGCGGACATACGTTGCATCTTAAAAGTAGTTATACTTAAGACTACTGTGGAACACGCAGTCTTTGGATATTATTTTTTAATTTAGCGGCTACTTAAACATGTAGGTACCTACCTACACTGCTTACGTACACCGATAACATTGTAATGAGACATCGGCGTCACGCGGCTACCAGTTGATAGGTCAAAAGCGCGCGCGTGGGAATTTCATACAGCTGTTGTGTTATTGTGATAAAATTAAATGAGTTTTAAAAAAAAGTTCCTTTGGGAAAGTTGTTTGTTATCATGAGTAGAATCACGTGTTTAAGTATCGGTCACTAATTACCAGTCACCCTATATATATATATATATATATTATTAGGTTATTTTAATTTAGATTTGTTTTTTTTTTTAACTTTTAGTCTAAGTTGTATAATTGTTTGAAAGTATAAATTTTTGCATGCCAAATGGTAGAATGTACCAGGAACAAATAATTACTGTAACAACTCATGTCTGTACCTACATTCAATGTAAATAAATTATTTCTATTCTATTCATACTGATAACAAACCATTAGTCTATTTATTTAAAAAAACCATTACATGATGTCCCCGCTAGATTACAGCGTATGATGTTAACTTTACAAAAATATGATTTAGAGGTTATGGGTTTAGAAATGTATTTATCAAACACTTTGTCAAGAGCAGCTTTAAAAGACCATTACACACCTGAAAATAAATCAGAAATGTCATGTCATGTCAATCTAATGTATGCTAATTTAGCAATTACAAATGAATATAACACAAAGTTGGCACAGGAAACCAAAAATGATGAATCCTTGCAATTATTTAAAAAATATTATAATGAAGGGTGGCCAAAAACAAAAACAATGTCAGTCAATTAGTAAAACCATTCTGGAATATTCAAGGTGAAATACATGTTATTAAAGATTTAGTGTTCAAAGGTTCAAAATTAATAGTACCACAGACAATATTATGCATTCTAAGCAGTGGCTCCAAACCTGCAGGGCACTTATCCTTGATTGAAGACGTCTTTCCGACTACTTCGACTTCTGCCATTGTTTTATACCAAATGGAACTATAAAGGAACTCTTAGACCACATAGAAAATAAATTGAAAGACTTTACTGATAACGACTACTGTATCATTTTTATGGGAGAAAATGACATAAAATCTGAAAGTAATTATATAAACATGATAAATATGATAAGAAAATATCTACAGAAGGTGGCCCACACCAATAATATTATTTGCTTACCGACGTATATAACAGGAGCTCCGATTTACAATTTTAGAGTAGACATGTTCAATAATCTGCTTAATCTTGACCTGCAAAATAATCATTACGCCTACCTATATGACAGCAACAGTGAGCTATCACTAGACATGTTTTCCAACACAACAGGAAAAATAAAAAAACATGGAATTAAACGTATATACGACGGCATTATGAATAATATTGTAATTGATTTGTGCTCATTTGGTCAGTTTGACATAATACCGAATAATAGTAGCATACAAACTGAACCTTATATTGTTATAAACTCACCTCAACTCAATGAAAAAGAAACCGCTAACCAGTTTTTTCTCTGAGAAATATATGTATATCCTACATCAGAATATTGCAGGTTTAATAAACAAATCTGATGCATTATGTGTAAACTTAGAGGAACTCGTTGACAATAACAAAATTGTGGACGTCATATGTATTACTGAGCACTTTATGATGGCAGGATTTGAGTCAAACTTATACCTACCAAATTACAATTAGGCTACATTCTACAGTAGAACAAATAGTAAAAGAGGAGGAACATGTATCTTACTTAAAAAAGAACATAAATTCAGGGAAATTCCAGAAATCCGCAAATTTTGTCTTGACTGTATATTAGAAGGTTGTGCAGTTGAACTACTTGACTATAAAATTATCATTGTTTGTATATATAGGGTACCTAAACAAAACAACTAGTATACGTTCTTCAATAAACTGGAAAAACTTCTGACTTATATAGCCAATTTGAATTGTAAAAATACCGTAAAATGGGGTGAATAGAAATCGCGGGGTGTATAGAAACAAATCTGAGAGTTTGATTATGGTCGTTCTAGTTGCTCTATAGTCTGTTAAAATATCTTTATTCCCACTATTAATAAAACTGCAACATTTTTCCTTTATTCTGGCAACACTAAAATTTACGTCAAGTCTAATGACATAAAGAAAAAACCTGTTGAAGTGAACGTCTGCGTACAAGTGTTTATTGACTGTGTAAAACTTTGAAAAAAAAACAAGTTCTTCACTGTTATCTCTCAGTCAATTTGCATACTTGGATAGTTAACTTTCTCATCTATTAGGAATAAAAAGGTTAGTATCAATATTCCATCATTTTGTTCTTATTTTTTAGTAAAATCGAGACTTAGTATTTTTTTACTAAATTCGAGGTGAATAGAACCGAGTCGGGGGTGATTAGAAACGCCTTTAGGGTCAATAGAAACGAAGAAAGGGGTGAATAGATATGAGTGAGGGGTTAATAGCAACGAGAAAGAGGTTAATAGAAACATGATTTTCAGGGTTGTCAATCGAGTATTTTTTCATTAGGTATGACAGTTTACTTTTAAAAAAAATATTAAAATATTTTTCTGTGACACTTTAATTTGAAATTTAGATTTTTTATCTTCAACGGTTTTGGTCAATTTAATTTAACATTTTCTGGATTTCTGAGATAAATATTTAAGACCGTATAAGGGTATATTTGCGATTAGCCTCATTCCAAAAATGCCCTAATTGTGGGTACATTTGCAGAAAGACTTACTCTTAAAAATACATATTCTCGATATGCCCCATTTTTATTATAATGTTCGTTAATATATTTAAATATAAGGTATTCTAAATTCTACTTTACTTTTACTTGTTTAATTTTAACTGGTACGCGTAAGTGACGGTAGCGACGATTAGTATTTTGTGTTCGAATCTTATTTAATTCACATAAGGTGAATTACATCATTTCTTGTACTTCATTATCAAGATTTCTTCATGATTATTTTAAACAGATACGCCACATCGCGCCGTAAACATCATGCCGAGGGTATACAAGCCAGATCCTCGTGGCAAGAGATATAAAAGGTATAGCAAGGAACTCATCGAGCAGGCTCTTCGTGAGTATAACGAGGGGAGCAATTCCTTGAACAACGTTGCCGAAAAATATCAAATTAATAAATCTGTCCTCTATAGACATAGTATTAAAAATGTGAAGACACAAGGAGGCCAGACCGTGCTATCAAAAGAGACTGAACTAGCATTTATAAAATACATTAACGTATGTGCCGAATGGGGATATCCTATGGAACTTTATGATTTAAGGATTTTAGTAAAAAATTATTTAGATAAATTAGGGGTTACGGAAAAAAGATTTAAAAATAACTTACCTGGGCCGGATTTCGCCAGAAGTTTTCTGAAAAGGCACAGCAATAAAATAACTCAGAGGGTATCACAAAATATTAAAAGAAATCGAGCTGCAGTCTCTCCAGATATTACTAAAGAGTATTTTGAACAATTAAAAAATTCTATTAGTGATGTTCCGATCGAAAACATTGTCAATTACGACGAAACGAATTTGGCTGATGATCCCGGCAGAAAAAAGATCATTACTAAGAGAGGAACAAAATACCCTGAAAGGGTGATGAATTCTTCAAAAGCTGCAGTATCAATTATGATGGCGTGTACGGCTGCCGGAGAAATCTTACCCCCATATGTAGTTTATAAGGCTCAGAACTTATTCGATACTTGGATAAAATCTGGCCCAAAAGGAGCCCGTTATAATAGAAGTCAATCTGGCTGGTTTGATTCTAACATTTTTGAGGATTGGGTAACCAGTATGATAATTCCGTTTTTTGAAAATAAACCCGGTAAAAAATGTTTGATAGGTGATAACTTATCATCCCACCTATCACTTGATTTAATAAGAAAATGCTATGAAAAGGATATACATTTTATTTTCTTACCAGCCAATTCCACGCATATTACGCAACCACTCGATGTTGCGTTCTTCCGACCGATGAAAATAGCATGGAGAAACATAATTTTACAGTGGAAGAAAATTGATGGTCGAAATCAATCTTCGATTCCGAAAGGTTGTTTTCCCAAATTACTTAGTAAATTAATGGAAAATTTAAAAGAAAATGGCTCAGCAAATGTTATTTCTGGCTTTAGAAAAACAGGGATAAATCCCTTTGATCCCTCTGCGGTTTTAAAAAAATTGCCTGATGGGGACAACCAAGCTGAACAGCCCGAAATCGTTGATGAGACAATCTTGGACTATTTAAAAGAAATGCGATACGGGACGAATAATATAGTTGAACCCAAAAAGAAGAAAAAGCTTCAGGTTCAGGCAGGAAAAAGTGTGTTATTATCGAGCGATGAAGACTACATTGAGACGACTGACCCGGAATACATACCTTCTTTAATCCTAAAAGAAAAAAAACAGCAGAGAAATGAAAAAATATTGGATGGAGTCACTAAAGGGAAGGGCAAAGGAAAAAAAACAAAATCTAATATAAAAAACGATTGCAAAGAAAATGATCCAACTGAACGTGAAAATCAGCTTGATAATGCAGTTCCAAGTTGTTCGTACAACATCAGTCCTTACGATGTAAACAATATGCCTGTTATTTTTGAAGACGATCTGGATGACATCGGGCAAATTGAAACAATTGTTGAAAATGAAGAGAATGCGCCAGTTCTAAAAGAAAAGAAGAAACAGAAAAATGAAAAAAGTATGGATGGAGTAAGTAATAAAGTGAAGGGTAAAGGAAAAAAAACGAAAACTTATAATAAAACCGATTGCAAAGGAAATGATCCGCCTAAACATGAAAATCAGCAAGTTGATCATACAGTTGCATGTTGTTCGTACAACATCAGTCCTTACGACGTAAATAATATGCCTGTTACTTTTGAAGACGACCTGGATGTCATAGAGCAAATTGAAACCATTGTAAAGAACAATGAGAATGAGAATAATTTGAAAAAAATTGAGATAATTTCTGATGTCGTAGTAAGCGATGCTGAAATAAAAAGGCTCTTAAATAAACCTGTACCAAAAAGCAAATCCAGGCGGCCTAGTTATTACAAGAATGACGCGGATATTTTAAAAGATTTGATGGAGTTAGATTAGAATCTAACTCGACCAAACCTTATAAAATAGATAGTATAAGGTTTTAAACTAAAATGGTTATGAGGATATAAAATGGGATAATTTTCTTGTTAATTAATGGTTTTGAGTTTCTGATATTCCGGCGCTGATGCAAGTGCCTCACGTTAGAACTAGTAGGAAGGTACCTAGTTCTTCCGTTATCATGGCACTTGGATAAACATGATACTAGGTATCCCGTTTTCTATCTATTTATGTTATTTGGATTTTATTAATAGAAAGTGTGTCCTTGTGCAGGTACAAAATTTTATAATTAGGTAATAGTTATTTTTGATCTCAAATAGATACTGATTGCATTAAACCTAAGATTGTTTGCCAAATATATAATAGTTAAAGCTTTTAATTGTTTATGTTAGAATTTGAATCATACTTTTAAATACCTATTGTTATTTTTTTATTATTTTATTTTACTTGTTCTATCTAGCTCTCTAGGATGATTTTATTTCTGGATTATGCAAATACTTTGGCTAAAACAGTTGAAACAATATATAATACAAGGTAAATGATACAGACAATAATATATATTTATAATCTTTTTTAATGTTGCTAATGCTACCTTTATGATTATAATTACAACAATTAAACTCTTCAATTATTTTTGATAGTTATTTACTGAAAAACAAATAAGTACTTACATAGGTACAATAAAAGTTGATTTTGACAACCCTAACGTTTTTTCTCTATTCACCCCTCTGTCTCTTTTGACCCCAGTTTCAAGGTAAATAGAAACCGCCTACTTTTTCCTATTTCACAAATAATTCTCAAATTTATGCATGATTAAAGAATAACTATTTGATAAATTAAAACGAGACTCGCAATTTGACAATTCTTTGATAACAGCTTTCATACAAAATATATAAGAAAATCAGTGTAGAAGTTGAAAGTTGTGTCTATTCACCCCATTTTACTTATAATTACTGGTGATTTTAATATAGATGTTTTAAAACGCAATAATGTAACATTAGATTTTGAATGTTTACTGTTAAACTATAATTTAAAAACTAGCTTTGCTTGCATTTTGCACATAACTTTAAAAAGGGATGTAAATCTGAAATTTTGGAATTGGGCCTGTCGGACCATACAGCCCAATTAATCAAAGTTCCGGTTAAAAAAAGTCTGACATTGCATTATTGGCGTACAATGAAACGCGACTACAGCAAGGAAAATATTGATAAATTTAAAATGTGTATTAAGAGCTTATCTTTCTCGGATGTTTACCTCACTGATGACCCAAACACAGCTTATCAAAACTTTATAACTGATTTTAAACTTTTTTACGAACTTTGTTTTCCACAAACCCAATTTCTAATAAAAGTAAATCACAAACCAAAGTGGGTATCACGTGGTGTAAAAATTTGCAGTCGAAAGAAAAAGGATTTGCTATGGAAATTCAGATTAAACTCAACAAAAGACAACCAATTAAAATACTTAAATTATAGTCAGTTATTCAAAAAAATTATAAAACTAACAAAACGGGCGCAAAATAACTATAACATATTAACGTCGCAAAATATAACTAGAACAGCGTGGCGGATTATAAACAAAACGAGACTTAACACCCCAAAAGAATCCATAGATAAAATAAAAATTGATGAAAACAACGTCCTTCACATTCCAACAGAAATAGCGAATGCATTTAACAATTATTTTATTGAAAAAGTCAAACCCCTTCCGGGTGCTGGGAAAAAAGTAACGTCTTTAATTAATCACCGATTAAATTCAATGTTTCTTGCACCAACTTCACCCTACCAGATTAATCAAATTATAAAAAACCTTAAAAATACCAACAGTGTAGGATATGATGGTATATCTACTAAAATAATTAAAGCAGTAAATGAGGATGTCATCACTTGAGTCATATTCTGAACTTGTCGATATCAACTGGAATATTTCCACAAGATCTTAAACTGTCAGTTATAAAACCTTTATTCAAAAAAGAATGCAAACAGTTAATGGTGAATTATAGGCCTGTTGCACTATTACCAATATTTTCAAAAATTTTCGAAAAGTATCTTTACGGCGAACTCAATTCATATCTAGAAAAAAATAAAATTTTGTGCAACGAACCAAAGGGGTTTTCGACAAAACAAAACGACGAATATGGCCATTTATGAATTCATCCAAAATGTTATAGGCCACGTTGACAAAACAGTTCCAGCTTGTGCAATTTATTGCGATATGTCACAGGCTTTTGATTATGTAGATCATAATATACTTATCAGTAAACTTGAAGCATACGGCATAAGAGGCAATATTTAAGATTTAATTAGATCCTATTTAACGAACCGACAACAGATAACAGTAGTAACTAAAGTCAATCCTAAAACAAAAAAAGAGGAAACGTACAGCTCCGTAAGGAGAAATGTCACATACAGTGTTCCTCAAGGCAGTGTCCTAGGGCCGCCGTTGTTTATTATTTATATTAACGACTTGCCAAAGGCAACGACTCAACCTATGACATTATTTGCTGATGACAGTACAGTTTCAATTGCATGTAAGGACATAAATAATTACAAATCTGACATTAATAATTCTTTGTCATCTATAATTTCTTGGCTTGATAATAATAATTTAAAAATAAATTTATCTAAAACAAATATAATGCACTTTGGACAAAGATTGCATAATCCATTAAATGTAAATTTGATTCATGATAATTACACTATAAATGAAGTATCTAATGTTCGTTTTCTCGGCTTAATTATAGACAGCAAACTAAACTGGAAAGAACACATTGACGCAGTATGTATGTACGGGCAGCAGCTCCGCACACTGAGATGTTGTATGTAGATGGACGAATCACACGGGATGTGTACAGGGAATGAAACCACTGTTTTTGTGTCCGTAAATGATTGATTGTTTATTATGTAAAACATTAAAATATATAATACATAAAGTAGGTGACTTGTGGCGGGCGTAATAGCCTAGTCAGCGAATGTACATAAATCTGTGAATTTAGTAACTGCTAGTTCAGGTAAAAACTAAAACAATGAATATCATGTGGCGATGCTCGTACATCCTGCCAACTATAAAAGTACAAATAACAAATAAGATGTATTATCACAAAGTATGTAAAGAGGGTTATTAACAGGTTCTACGCTCGCCGCTAACTGATATTGGCGACGTTTCGCGATCCACCTTGTTGCTGTTAGGAAGATGTCCGGGGACCTCGTCTAGTGTCTGTATATCTGCCTGTGTTTGTCCTTTCCCAGGAAGATCCCGTTGAGTATGACTTGGTACCATCTCGATCCCTTCCTGGTGCGCCTGCGTTGCTGTTCTGCTTCCTTGAGGTAAATGGAGGCAGCGTGCCTTTATTTGAAAGTATACCCATATGCTGAATATTGTTGCACAGGTTATCATACAGCCGTACAGGACGTAGTGATGATGCTCCGCCTCAACGGAATTAACTATTTGAATGTCCTGTTGTTCTTTAACCAGCTCGATTTTTCTCTTAAGACCCTTTAGTTGTTCTTCATGTGTTTCAATTTCCATGTTTGTTATGTTTGTAATTTGACTGTTGCTTCTGAGTAGTTCGTTTAGGTTTATCTCTGGTACGTCGATCTCTTGCTCATTTCCTAAATCCATTGTGCTTTGCATATTGTAGTGCGAATGAATTAGATGTTTATCGCCGCGCATTATGCAACCTGTCGCTAAAGTGATTATGCCTGTATTTTGTAGTGTTTGTGACGTTATTCCAGCTGGACAGAAAATGCGCATAGTGCATTCCTCGCAACACGTAAACAACCAAGTCCCTTTGCTGTGTAGTTTTTTCCATTCGTTGCTGCAACTTGATACCTCAGTGCGGCAGTTTGATACTCCTCGATTGTTTATTATGTCAGCTTCGCACATTTTTGTGGCTGCTTTTATACCATAAATAGGTAAGTCAAGGTTACATAGAAGCAGCTGATTTGTGTTTACTTGTGTGCATGATAAAAGATGTCGTTGATCCAGTGGTATCATCATGTCCATTTTCAAGTTAACGGCTATGTATTGAGTTGTTGGTATTATGTTAATCATGGAGGCTCCTTTTATGTTGCGGATTGGGATGACTTCGGTTAGCTCATATTGTTCGTCTGTTACTAACGGGATTTTTACTTCGAAAATAATAAATTCTTCGGTTAGTTTTCCTTGCACACTTGCTAGTTTATACATTTCCCGGATGCACTTGAATTTGTTTGAGCAGGGTAGTGATAATCCTTTTGGTACTTGTCCCGATATGATGTTCAACTGTTTTTCGAATGCATCGGGTTTCAGCAAGTGAGTGTCGACTTTGCCGTGGCGAAGATCTGTAACTAGGTTGATCAACATGTCTTGTATTCTCCGCAAGTTTGCTACCATCATGTTTGCGGCAAGTGCTGTAGCAGTAAGGAAAGTTGCTTGGTCTTGTTCGGTTTTCAGTAGTTGCAGCGAGTCTCTGAGACTTTTGTTGATGACGATGAACTGTCGGTTCATTACTTGCTCGTTCCTCTTCAGGAGGTTGTATTCCCCTTCGATTATTGAAGTATGTTGTTTGTACAGATTGAGCAAGTGGTCTTCATTACTGTGTAATAGTTTGATGTCGTTGTGGTATTTTTCGGCAAATTTGTCATCAAGTACACCAAAGAGAGCGTTGGCAATGTTCCCAATTCCGTTTATGAAACCTCGCTTAGCGCGTCTTCCCTGGTCAGATTGTAGTACTTCGTTGTAGTGTTTGAGCTCGTTTAGTTCGTGCTCGAGTTGTGTGGCTATAGTCAAGTACGCTATATTTCGGTTACAAAGTCCGTGTAGTTGCTGGACGTATTGTTCAACGGCAGACGTGCTTTTCCAGTAAGTCGACATGTTGTAGTACACCACCAGTCTCCATTCATCTTGTATTATCTGTAAGTCTGCGGCTTTGTCAAAGTATACAAGACGGGTAGGGTCTAGGGTTGTTACATTGACGAGTTGTGGCATGGACGGTGTCACGCACGTAACCATGAGTACTAGTAACGTGCTTAGGTACTTGAGGATGTTACAGCTGGAAACTCCCTTCCGTTCCTGTCTAGAGCTCACCCGACGTTGTCGTTGTGATGTTGACGAAGTCGCCTCTGGTTGGTTATTGTTCGAGAGTTTCGTTGGTTTGTTTTCGGTATTATTCCCTATTTCAATGGGTAACCGGGACAATTTTGTTACGGGTCTCTTCATTATGTTGGATTTTGTTTTGAGCGTGACGACTCGTACTAAGTTATCTGGTCCAGGATGCGTCTCTATAACTCGTCCTAATAACCATCGGGCGGGAGCCACTTGTTCTTCCTTTATAAGGACGACGTCGTCCACTTCAATGTTATGTGTTGGGGTTTGCCATTTTCCTCGTAGTTGTAACGTTTGCAGGTAGTCTTTGGACCATTTCTTCCAAAATTCCTTGTACATGTTTTCGGTCAAGCGCCATCGTAAAGTTAACTGACTGTTATCATCCTCTGACGTCATCGGAGGTGCCAGTACTGGTCCACCGACTAAAAAGTGGCCTGGTGTCAAGTAATCGATGTCGTCGAGGTCATTTGTTAAAGCGACAAGTGGCCTCGAGTTGAGGCAGGCTTCGATTTGTGCTAGTAAAGTATTAAATTCTTCGTACGTAAGCTTTTGTTCACCAAGAACTCGTTTAAGGTGATGTTTCATACTCTTGACTGCAGCTTCCCACAATCCTCCCGCGGTTGGCCAAGATGGAGCGTTAAAGTGCCATTCAATGCCATTCTCGGAAGTGCTGTTAATGAGGTCGTCGTTGACTAGAAGCTGCATCGCCTCCTGGCGTTCTTTGGTTAACGCTTTTGCTGCTCCGACGAAGTTCGTTCCGTTGTCACTGTAGATATGTTTTGGCGTTCCTCGTCGTGCGCATAGCCGCTTCAGTGCTGCGAGGAATGTTACAGTGCTAAGATCTGACACCAGTTCCAGGTGGGTAGCTTTTGTACATAGACAAATGAAGATTGCGATGTAGGCCTTAACTGTTTTAATGCCCCGACCTTTGTTAGCTTTTATTTCAACGTGTCCCGTAAAATCTACGCCGGTGTGTGTGAATGGCCGTGACGGTGTAACTCGAGGTGTTGGTAAGTCTGCCATTTTCTGATTACTGCGTTGCGTTTTGTAGCGATGACAGGTGACACATTTGTTAAGTTGCTTCTTGATTGGTTTCATGCCGCCAAGTATCCAATATTTGTTACGAAGGTGTCCCAAAGTAAGTCTGGCACCGCCGTGGAGAGTATTCTTGTGGGCTTGGTCAATCAAGAGCTCTGATAGCTTGTGATTGTTTGGTAAAATCATCGGATGTTTTTGGGAGTTGCTTAACTTGGCATGTTCAAGTCTTCCTCCCACTCGAAGAATGCCTTGTGCGTCTAGTATAGGGCTCAAACTCAACAGTTTGCTTGTGGCCCGTACCCTATTATGTTTGTATAGGTACGCTATTTCATCGGCAAAGGCATTGTTCTGTGCAGTTTTGACGAGCAGGTGTTGAGTCAGCACTATGTCCTCTGTAGTTAAGTGTGACATGCGGTTGGCTCTTGTTACGTCACGCGAGTTGTTTATGAATCGTATGATCCAGCTGATGACTCGGGTTGCATAAGTCATTGAGCTGTATTTTTGCAGTAGTTGCTCGATGAGTGGCGCGTGTTTTGTTTGTATTGCGCAAGTTTGACCTAGTTTCCTCTGCTCTTCGTTCGTTGTAAAAAATTCTTGTTTGGGTATGTTGTTGTTTTGAAGCCATGAAGGGGCTTTCCACCACAGTTCGTGACCTATTAAGTCTGATGGTGAGATTCCTCTGCTTGCGCAGTCCGCAGGATTATCTTCGGACTTGACATGTTTCCAGAAGTTGGATGGAGTAATTTGAGTTATTTGTATGACTCTATTGGCTACAAAACTCTTCCAGCGACTCACGTCCCCTTGTAGCCAGCCAAGCACCACCATAGAGTCGGTCCAGCAATGTATGGTGACTGTCTGCGAGTTGATCGAGTTTCTAACCTTTTCAATCAGGCGAGCTAGTAGTAATGCACCACATAACTCCAGTCGTGGCAGAGAAATAGGGTTTTTCTGTGGGGCTAATTTTGTTTTAGCTGCTACTAGCCTGATCAACTGTTGACCTTCTTTATCAGTGGACTTGCAATATATGACGCATCCGTAAGCTCTCTCAGATGCATCACAGAAGCCATGAAGTTCGAAGGGTTGTTGGGTGTCGCCGACCCAGCGTGGAATGGTTATGTCGTGTATGTGTGCGAGCTGATTGCGGAATTGTTCCCATTCTTGCTGTATATTCGGTGGGAGTTGATCATCCCAGCTCGTTGTTGTTGACCAAGCATGTTGAAAAATTAGCTTGGCTTTCACTGTAACTGGTGATAGCCAGCCAAGTGGGTCGTACAGTTTTGATATGTCCGACAGTAGTGTGCGTGTCGTGTTGACGTCACGTTTGTTGCAGAGTGATATTTGTTTGTAAGTAAACTCATCTGTGCGCGGGTTCCAAGTGATGCCTAGCGTTTTGTTTGTATCTGCATCCTTGAAGTCGAACATTTTTTGGCTTATCAATTCATGTCGTAAGTCTTCGAGTAAGCCCGTTTTGTTGCTAGCCCACTTTCGTAAGTTGAACCCACCGCCCTTCAGCATTGTTATAAGTTCACCTTGAGTTTCCTGTGCTGTTATGAAGTCGTGGCATCCGCCTAGTAAGTCATCCATGTATAGTTGATTGGAGAGAATAGCCGCCGCCAAAGGGTACTGCGCGCCGTCATCTTTGACTAATTGCTTTATTGTTCGCATTGCCAGAAAGGGTGCGGACTTGGTGCCATATGTTACTGTAGTCAGTTGTAACTCTTGTAACGGCTCTGTGACTGAATCTCTCCACACAATTTTTTGCAAATGCTGGTCTTTTTCTTGAATACGTATTTGTCGGTAGAATTTCTCAATGTCCGCTGTGTATACGTATTCAAATGCTCTCCATCGTAGAATCATAGCTTGTAAGTCTTGTTGTAAGTTAGGCCCGCATTCCATCAATTGGTTTAGACTGTGGCCCGTGCTAGTGGTTGCTGATGCATTGAAAACCACACGGAGTTTGGTTGTCGTTGAATCCGGTCTCATTACTTCATGATGGGGCAGGAAACAGCTCGGTGTGTCCGGCTCTGTGCACTTTTTCATATGTTGTAGTGCTTTGTATTCGTTGATGAAAGCCTTGTAATTAGAAGCGAGGGTTTCGTCTCTAGCTAAACGTTTTTCCAGCTGCTTGAATTGTGCGACTGCTTGTGGCTTCGATCGTCCCAAATTTTGTTCGAAGTTGGTCTTCATGGGGATTCTAACTTCGTATCGCCCGTCTTCTAGTCTTTTAGTTGTGTCAGTATACAGCCTCTCGCAGTACTCCTCCTCGACACTTGTAGACTTGTCGTCCGATGTTATCTCTTCAATTTCCCAAAAGCGAGAGATATCGTTAGTGTCTACCACGACATGACAGTTGAAAGTATTCGTGTTACCAACTAATACCCAGCCAAGCTTAGTTTGTTGTGCTATAGGTGCGTATATGTTTCCTCGAATGATGCTGCTCATGACTATGTCGCCATATACTCCGGCGTCAAGCAGAATGTCAATCGGCCTTGATAAGTTGAAATGTGGGTCGGCCAGGTTAATGTTTTCTATGTGAGGCCAATCTTGTTTTTCGAAGGAGTAGTTAGGTAGATTGTTCAGTAGTTTAGCCATTACTAGTGCCGGCGTTGAAAACTCGTAATCTCCGTAAAGGGACCTACAGTCCAACTGAACGGTTCCGTTGCTCTGGCTGGCAAATGTTCCGATCCCCGACACAGTTGAGTTGTGGTTGCATCGCGGGAGGCCAAGTCGTTGCACAGCAGATTCTGTTATAAGGTTCAGTTGGGAGCCTTGATCTAGGAGACATCTGAGTACGGTGTAAGTTCCATCTGCGGCCTTTACTTTAAGCTGTACTGTAGCTAGTAGAACTTCGTTAAAATTTCCTGACACGTGATTAGCTTTTCGCTGCGAGTTGTTGTTAGTCACGTTGTCGGTCTGTTGACTTGATGACAGTGTCGCTGACGTAGTATCACGAGCTAGGTCATGTAGCGTGGTGTGATGTGCGCCGTTGCACACTTTGCATCTTTTTTGCGAGTTGCATTTCTTTCCGTTGTGCGGATACATGCAGTTTTTGCAAATGTTCAATTGCTCAATTGTCCTAATTTTTATGTCTGGCGACATCTCTTGAAACGCTTTGCAGTAGAGCAAGATGTGGCTTGTTTTGCAAACAGGACAATTTCTGTCGGAGCTTGTATGGTTTGCCTTGGGATAGCGCCTGTATCTATTGTACGCATCCCTTTGTACTGTTGTCGTCGAGCTCCCTTTGTTTGAGGACGCGTCGGCATCTGTTTGTTTGTTTGGTTTGTTTGTTTTCTTCACCACTGATTCCAGCGCCGTGAACTTCCCTTCGATGAACTGGATGAATTCTTTGAAATCGGAAAGCCCTCTTGGACTCTTCCTTGCCTCCATGTAATCAGAATAGGTCTGCGTGTCCAGTTTTCCTGTCAGGATATGCACCAAAATTGGGTCCCATGTTGTCGTGTCGATGCCCAAGTTACGCAACGCGTGCACGGTTTCGAGACTGGTGTCGTGTAGGCGCTTCAATTCGTAGGCGTTTTGATGTTGAATGGCATGTTGACTCATCAAAACTTGCATTTGTTTGGTGAAGAGCAGCTGCAAGTTATTGTACCTATGGTGGAGAATTTCCCAGCAGGAGTCGTAGTTGCTTTCGGAAACAGGCAAATGTTGCACAAGGCGCTCAGCCTCTCCTTTTAGCTTCCCTTTTAGGTGTTGCATTTTCTGCCCCTTCGAGAGGGAAGGGTTGTTGTGGATTGCCGCAATGTATAGGTCAAGGAACGTCGGCCATTGTGTGTAGTTACCAGAGAATATTGGTATTTCGATCCTCGGCGCGCTGTCCCGTTGTTGGACAGCGAGGTTGAGCTTGCGGTTAAGATCTCGCTTTGTGCACTCGTACGTTTCTTCATACTGCGAGAACTCAAGCTCGTAGTTAACGTCGCTACCGACGAGAATGTTGTCGAGCTGCCAGTGTACTTCATCAATCACCCTCCATCGAGATTCGAGGGTCCTGAGTTTGTCTTCAATATCCCATTTCTCGATAATGTCAGCAGTACGCAGGTTGTTGGTGAAACGGGAGAAGGCTCTGAAGTTAGTTGCTTGTTGAGTTTTGAGCTCGTCTGATTTTGAAAGGACTCCAGTGTTCTTGTTTTCTTCACCTTGGTGACCGGCGGGTTCCGTAGTGTAGGTAGCCCATGTTTGCAGCTTATGTTGTATGTTTGAGTATTCCGCCTTGACCATGTCATACACTTTTGTAGTATAGTATATGTCGGTCCGGTCCGTGGCGCCTTGTAGTACGCCATGGTTCATCTCAAATTCGTTCCAGTGCGCCTGGAGAGTATCCAGTCTACCCCGGATGTATGTTGCGGTTTTACGGTCAGGGCCATCCTTTCCAAAGTTGACACCAATTTTCCGGATGCCCTCTGCGATGATTCCCTGCCGCTTGAGAAGTTCTTGTTGTCTAGCGTCCATAGTTGTTATACGAGTATGTATGCGTATTGTTGATAGACGTTAGCCCTGTTGACTTCACTGTTGAATTGTTATGGATGTAGTTCCCGAACCACCAAATGTTGATGTTTCCTGAGGCGATCACAGGGTCCGAAGGAATCTCTCCCTACGATATTGTGCGCCTTCTCAATCTGACTGGGGCGATCCGCTTGTGGAAGACCAGTCAAACCGATTCGCTATCGTAAGTAGAAACACTTCGTACCTGTGCGGCTTGTAGCACTGTTTGCTCCAGGAGTGGTGATCCGGCTCGAAGGACCAAAAATGTACGGGCAGCAGCTCCGCACACTGAGATGTTGTATGTAGATGGACGAATCACACGGGATGTGTACAGGGAATGAAACCACTGTTTTTGTGTCCGTAAATGATTGATTGTTTATTATGTAAAACATTAAAATATATAATACATAAAGTAGGTGACTTGTGGCGGGCGTAATAGCCTAGTCAGCGAATGTACATAAATCTGTGAATTTAGCAACTGCTAGTTCAGGTAAAAACTAAAACAATGAATATCATGTGGCGATGCTCGTACAATGTAAAAAAATCAGTAGTCAAGCTTATGCTTTGTACCAGCTTGCTCCATCTATCAACACTAATGTGTTACTATCGGCTTATTATGGACTTGTAGAATCTGTCCTAAGATATGGCATAATCTTCTGGGGCAACTCGTCAAATAAAGATATGGCATTTAAAATGCAAAAGCGATGCATACGTGCAATGTTCGGTATCCAAAGTACTGAGAGCTGTAAGCCACTTTTTACAAAGCATAAAATCCTCACACTGCCCTCACTTTATATTTTAGAAATTGCCTTATTTGTAAAAAATAACCCCCATTTGTTTCCTCGAATATCGGACCTTGTAATACGAAATCGCCGGGATAATAGTAAACTTCGTGTTCAGCCAGCTAAGACAGCACTACTGTATAAAAGCGTTGTATGCAGAGCACCGATAATTTATAATAATATCCCTATATGTGTAAAAAAACTAAATACAGACCAGTTTAAGAAAATATTTAAAAAAATACTGACAGAAAAAGCCTACTATAATGTCAATGAATTTTTAAATGACAAATCGCTCTGATATACTGACTGAATCTATTAATTTATTTTGTATCGCATGAATATTTACCTATTGTTTTTTATTTTATATTAATGTTAATTGTTAATATGTTTTTTTTTTTTTGATTATTTAACTTTGTATAATTTATATTTTTTATTTTTTTGAAACCTAATGGTCTTCCGATCTAATTTGTACACCAGCTATTGGTCAAACATGTTGGGCCAAAGAATATCCTGTAACACCTATAGTAAACACCATGTATATTATCTACACATGTTTTTGCAAATAAATGAATCTTTATCTTATCTTTATCTTTATCAATGCATAAAGAAATGTTAGAAAAAATACACAAAGGTCACCAAGGTATAAATAAATGTCTAAAATTAGCTAAAGAATTTGTACTGGCCAAATATGTCAAGTGATATTAAGAATATAGTACAAAAATGTCTAATATGTGCAAAATTAAAACCATGTAATCAGAGAGAACCACTACAAAAATTTGAAATATGTAAATATCCATGGCAACAAGTTGGTATTGATTTAATGCATTTTGATAGTTTAGTTTATTTAATTGTCACAGATTACTACTCAAAATACATAGAAAAAGCATTATTAAATAAAAACAGTACATCACAAAATGTAATTACACATTTATAATCCATTTTTGCTCGTCATGGTATACCATTATCTTTAGTGTCAGATGATGGTC
The DNA here is from genome assembly GCA_947578425.1 of Eugnorisma glareosa. NCBI lineage: Eukaryota > Metazoa > Arthropoda > Insecta > Lepidoptera > Noctuidae > Eugnorisma > Eugnorisma glareosa. The sequence goes on from OX387968.1 coordinate 402,330, forward strand.
CGCCTTTCCAGTCACTAGAATTAAAAAATAATCTACAAGAATGGGACATAGAACATGTTGTTACTACCCCATATCATTCACAGTCAAATGGTCAAGCTGAAAGTTCAGTAAAAAATATAAAAAACATGCTCAGGAAATGTAAAGAAAACAAATTAGATCCATACATAGCTTTATTACAGTACAGAAATACACCAAAAAATAATTTGTCATCACCAGCACAGTTGTTAATGTCAAGAAATTTAAGAGATAACATTCCAACGCCATCTACAAAATTAAAGCCAAAAATAGTTACATTTAAAGATTATAAAGAATCTGTCAAGAAAAATGATGAAAACAAATCTAAGTATTATAATAAAAACACAAAGTCATTGTCAATGTTACATTATAACGACCATATCTATTTGAAAAGAAATCCTAAAAGTAACTGGGAACAAGTTATTGTCAAACAAAGAATGATGAACAATAGGTCATATGTTGTTGAGGATGTCAATGGCGTTAGATATAGGAGGAAAAGAATTCACTTAAGACATACGAGTAAGTATTCAAACAACTTCGCAAACCCTCCTATGCAATCCAACTCGTCACAGGGGAGAGAGGAAGGTGACAGACAGGAGTCTAGACTTCAAGAATCCTCATCTCAAAAATCCTCAAGCGTAACAAATAGGTCAGGTCGTATTTTAAAACCTACAAGAAGGTTAATAGAAGAAATAGATTAAGTGTAACTAAATAGTATTAAGAATGTTGTCTAGAATAAATTTGTCATAAGTATTTTTAAGCATGTTGTCCTATGTATAGCAGCATAGTATAGTATATCTTTTAATTGTTTGTCAGGGGTCTAAATCGAACTCAACAAGGGGGATGTTGTGACACCACTATTTAGTATGTAATTAGTATGTACACCACTAGTAATTATCTATGATTGTCTATACTTCCGGTAGGATACTCCGGTCACTGCCCTAACTGATCCCGTCTGTGATACTGCTGTGTCTGCTGTATTTGTCTTAATGTGTCTCCTGTACAAGTAAATATATTTATATTATATTTATATTTCGGCTCAAATTTTTTATTTAAAATTAACGTCCCAGGGATATACCTCTCGAAGAGGTATATCCCATCTGGTTGAATCAAAGTTAGGGGGAGGTGACATTAGCGGTGCAGCCAGAATTCTCTTCAGTAGCGATGTGGTGGCACCGTGTTCTCCAGAAACACTCGCAGCTCTGGAGACCAAACACCCCGCCCCCACTGATGGCGTTTCTTTTCCCGAGCCTCCTGATTCAGACATTCACTCCCTCACTATTATAGGTCGAAAGGTGGTCACAGCCGTTTGCTCCTTTCGGAGCGGCTCCGCAGGCGGCCTCGACGGCCTAAGCCCCCAGCACTTAAAGGACTTAATCTGTTCAGGCGCCGGGGATGCCAGTGAATTGCTCTTGAAGGAGCTTACAGCTCTGATTAACCTTATGCTCTCGGGCAAGGTGAACGAGACCGTCATCGACGTCTTGTACGGGGCTAATTTTTGCGCCCTGCGCAAGAGGGATGGCGGCATTCGTCCCATTGCCGTGGGTACTGCTTACCGTCGTATGGCAGCCAATATTTGCTGTAAATTTTATGGTGAGGCCGTTTCGGAAAAATTTAAGCCCCTGCAGCTAGGTTACGGTTCCAAAGGGGCAGCCCCCTTTGAGGCTGCTGTACACGCTTTGTCGACCTACCTAAATTCTGGCAAAGGTGAGGTCATCCTCAAGGTTGATTTAAAGAATGCCTTTAATTCAGTTAATAGGGACACCTTGTTAACAGAAATTAAAAAAGAATTACCTCAAATTTATAGTTTTCTTTGGCAGTCAAACTCAAACTCAAAGCGTTTATTTCAATTAGACCTTCGCAGGCACTTTTGAAAGTCAGAAAAACAAAGGCGAAGCTACAGTCACAGACACAAGGCATAATAACTTGTGAAAGTACTGTAGTTGCCCATTCCAAAGCGTAGATCTCTATGGAGAAGAATGGGCAAGAAACTCCATGGACACTCTTTTCAATCAAAATATTGTTACAAGATCTTGGTTACATCATTCATGTTGAGATTATACATATATGTGAGAACGATGTAGAAAGACGTGCACATTAAGAGCGTCCAGAGTAAAAGATTATAACTATCAACAATTTAAAAACAAAGTAGTTAAAATAAACCGTGGCAGCTAAGAGATGACCAGTCCCAACTGACAGCGCCCGTTCACGAACATGACGCATGCATCAGCTCCATTCAGCTCAACCATATTGAAGGGAACTAAACGACCCAACACACCCGCCACTATCAGCGAGACATTTGAGTGAGCCTGACATTCTCTCAGCCACCAGGGCACATTCGAGTCAATGAAGGATAACTAAATGTAAATGGTAGCTTTACAGTACATAGTACTCACACATGTGCTATGCAGTTATATAATACTAAGAGATTGAATCTATACAATGCAAAGATATTTTTACAATCTTCTGCAGCTTCCACAATAATTTCACATGAGCTTCTGATTAGTTTGCCCCTATGGTTGTGGAGCAGGACCAGCATTGAGCCAAGCATTTTTATCATCGATGTAATCCCCTAACTTATAATATGCTTGCCTACATAGTGTGCGTTTTATACAAGATTTAAATTTTGTCTCATTCAGTTGTTGAATGTGGGGAGGTATTTTATTATAACATTTTAAACAGTACCCCATGAAAGATGAGTCTACTTTAGCTAGCCTGAAACCTGGCTGTACTAGTTGGTCCCTGTTTCTAGTATTATAGTGGTGTCTGTCACCTCTTTTACTAAACAAATGCAGATTTTTCCTAACGTACATTATGTTTTCATAGATGTATTGACAAGGTACTGTCATGATGTTAATTTCTTTAAACAGTTCATATTTCATATTTCATATTTCATATTTCATATTTCATATTTCATATTTCATATTTATTTATTTGCATTCCACAAGGTAAGGTAAAACATGGTGTTATAAAAAGCTTAGAGCTAGGACCCATTGTAGACCCTGTAAGGGCACAGCAAAATCTATTACTTACAAGCTAAAAATTAAAATAAAAGTACTTAAAAAATTCTCAATTAATAAAACATTATAACAAAATGTCAATATACTTAAAATTAAAAGTTAAAAATGTCAGTCATACACAATAAAATTTAAAATTATATTAAATGTGACAGCTAAATAATTATATATAATTCACAAAAAACATAACACACAATTAACAAAAATATTCTATTCAATTATTTGGTAATCAATAATTCTATTATTTGGTAAGCAGTTAAAATAGCTGAACTTTGTGTTTAATTAAATAAAAGTATAATATATGGATGAGTATGTATATTAAATTATAATCTTTCATTAAAATATTCGTTCAAATTATAATAGCTCTTGTTTATTAGATATAATTTTAATTTATTAATAAAGATGTTGTATGTATTTATATTTCTCATTTCTTCTGGTAACTTATTATATACACACATCAAAAGTGTCTAGGGATCAACATATATTTTTGCAATAACTTTTCTCCTGATTGATATTAATTAAAATTTTCTTTAAGGATTCATCAAATAAAGTGTTTTCGTTTGTCACAGTAACGATAAACCAAGTCACCTTTGCATTAATAAAGAAATTTGCCATTTTCCTAATAAAGGGATTTTTGACATTTGAACCACTAACACAAAAGTTCGAAAAAAAGACTGAAATAACAGTTTTCTTTAAAATTTTATTGGGTAACTTAAACAATTAATAATCCGTGTTTCTACCGCGAACACTAACAACACAAGAACATCGGTTTGGCATACTCAAAATGAGTTCATCCAAATCACGCTGTGGAATGGCCGCCCATGTTCGTTGCAACAACAAAAAAAGGTCTTCTTGCGACTGGATACCCTCCATATTCGGCAGAGCTCTTCTCTGTAGCATATCCCATGCATGCTCAATCGGATTCAAGTCTGGCGACTGAGCAGGCCAGGGCAGGACATTGATGTTAGCTGCGGCGAGAGTCTGTCTTACAACTCTTGCGGTGTGCGGTCGTGCATTATCATGCATTAACTGAAATAAGGGACCGATTTGCACTTGTAGAGGAACGATGACGTCTGATACAATCGTCTCAGCATAAATTTGAGCGTTGAGGTTGCCTCTGATCCAAATCAACTCAGTTCTTCCGCCGATCCAAATACCCGCCCATACCATGATGGTTCCACCACTATAAGGATGGACTTCCTGGCAGGATTTTAATTGCTGTTGGCGTCCAGGGGTTCTCCAGTGTCGTATACGTCTTGTATCCGGTCTCATACCAAAACGAGACTCATCAGAAAAGCACACGAAACGCCATTGTTCTTCTGCCCAATTTCTGTGTTCAAGAGCCCATTGATATCGTATCCTACGATTGTGCATTGCTATAGGTGGTACCCGTAGCGGTCTTCGGGAATGAAGGTTCACTTCATGCAAGCGGTTTCTGACTGTTTGGTCGCTAATTAAGTTCCCTGAAGAGTGATGAAGCCTCACGGCTAACATCATGGCGGTTATTGTTGGAGCTCTTCGAGTTAAGATTTGAATGTATCGGTCTTGTCTCCGTGTGGTGCAGCGATACCGTCCTCCATGGCGCTCAGCCACGGTACCAGTGCTTCGGTAACGTGTCCAAAGTCGACTGATAACACTCTGACTTGTATTCAGAGCTAAAGCCACAGTACGCTGCCGGGAACCAGCTTCTATCATTCCCACGGCTCTGAGCATTTCTTCCCTGCTTAAATGACGTCGCCGCTCCATAATAACGTTGGTTTTAATCAGTAGTAGGGAAACAGTAGCACTAATAATGTCTTCAATGCGTTGTATGTTTTTATAGGGAAAATATTGACAGCTGATTTTCATCTTTTACTCGAATTTGATTCACAGTTCCTGATTCAAATTATGAAATGCACCAAAAAGGATCCATATAAATTTATAAAATCATAAATTTATTACAAAGCCACAGCTCAATCTCAAGAAATCCACATAAAAATGCTTGATCCCTAGACACTTTTGATGTGTGTATTTTTATCGACATGACATAAGTACTTGAAGAGTGTATTCTTAATCGGGATGTAGGTATGTTTAATCTGTTTTTATGTCTTAGAGTAATTTTAGTTTGAATGTCTTCTCTTTTTGTGTAGAAATTCGGGTATTTACGTACAAATTTACAGATCTCAAAGATGTAGAGGCACGGTAGGGTTAAAATTTTTTGTTCCTGAAAGTGAGGCTTGCAGCTATCCGTTTGTTCAATATTTACTAGAATCCTGATTAGTTTTTTTTGTAGGGTGAATAGTTTGGGCGAGTCTATACTATTTCCCCATAATATGACTCCGTATTTGAGCCATGCATAGGCATACGCGTAATATGCTACCAACGCAGTATTTATGTCTGTGGTTTTTTTGATTTCCCGAAGGGCGTATGAGAATTTTGATAATTTTGCTTGTATTTTCTGGATATGCGATTTCCAATTTATATGCGTGTCTATGTATAATCCTAATAAGGTGAATTTATTTACCGTTTCTATCTTATAATTTTTAAAACTGAAATTTTGTCTTATCATAATTTACTTCTAGGTTATGTTCCGTCATCCAATGAGTTGTATCCTCAAGTATTGAATTTAATTTATCATTAAGGTTGAGATTAGTTTCACATGAAGCAAGAATAGATATATCATCCGCAAACAAAACACAAGCTTCACTGATATACTTCGGGAGGTCGTTTATGTAGACTAAAAATAGGAAACAGCCTATTACACTACCCTGTGGGATTGAAGCATTTATAGGTATGTTTTCAGATCGGAACAATTCTATTTCGTTAGTTTTTTGGTTAAAATATTCTAATTCCACTAATTGCTCTCTATTTTGTAGGTATGACGCGAACCATTCATGACATTTACCACGGATCCCTATGTCATATAGTTTGTTTAGTAGGATGTTGAATTGTACTCTATCGTAAGCTTTTGTCATATCTAGCAGTAAACCTATTGCATATTTTTTGGAGTTAATAATATCGAGGGCTTCTTGTATGTATTTATAGACGGCGAGGGTTGTGGATCGGTTTTTTCTGAAGCCATACTGACAGTCATTAAATATGTTGTATTTTTCACAATAAGCGTTGACACGGTTGCACATGGCTTTTTCAAATAATTTAGATGCAGTTGGTAGGATAGCGATTGGGCGGTAGTTATTTGGGTCAGTTTTCGCATTTTTCTTATGTATTGGCTTTACAAGGGCCTTTTTCAAGAGGTTGGGAAAAGTACCTTCCTCGAAAGATTGGTTAATTAGTTTATAGAATGGAAGAGTTAACTCATCTGCACATTGTCTCAGTAATGTAGGTGGAAGTTCATCAATGCCATAGCTTGATTTATTTTTTAAGTTTTTTATTAATGCATTAACCTCATAGGGATCAATTGGACTCAGAAAGATCGAATTTTCTGTAGTGGACATTTTAGGTGTTTCTTTTCGTGTATTGCCAGAGGAGCTCGTACTAGTTTTCCCAATAGAAGCAAAGAAATTATTGAAGATGTTAGCTATCTCTTTGGGCTCTGAAGTCATATTATTATTGTTGATTTGTATAGTTATATTCTGTTTTTCGCGTCTCATATTTTTGTTTGTGCGTTCATTTATTATACCCCACATTGTTTTTACTCTGTTGCGTGATTTCATCATTTTATGTTTAAAGTGTTGTTTTTTAGCTGTCACAACAGTTTTCTTTAATATTTTTTCATACTTCCTGTAGTATTTTGTTAATATAGGGTTTTTTGTTTTGGTAGTTAGTATCTTCAATAGTCTTGTATTTTTGCAACAGGTTTTTATACCTTTTGTGAGCCATTTATTATAATTTGTATTTAATTTGTATTTTTGTAATGGGATACATTGATTTAGGATGCTGATTAAGACTTCGTTAAAAGCTTCATAGTTTTCATTAATATTCTTTTCAGCCGTTATTATATCATTCCAATTTATTTCGTGCAAATTTGATTTAAATTTCAAAATATTTGTATTGTTGAATCGCCTTTTTGTTGTGTACCAATTTATTTTATTTGTTTGCTGGTTTAACATTAAATGTAAAATTATACAATTGTGATCGGAAAACCCTAATTCTTCTACCGTTGTGTACATATCTTTATAAGTGAAGTTGGTAAATATGAGATCTAAACATGTTTTTGTAGTAGGCGTTATGCGTGTCGGGGTTTTTATGTGCTGTGTGAATCTAAATTCCTGCATTACATTTAAGAATTGGTTGGATTTTAAGTTTCCAGGTACGATATTAATATTAAAATCGCCTCCTATAATAACATTAAGCGTAGGGTATTTCATGTTTACATATCTTAGAATTTTTTGTATTTGTTGATAGAACGTTTCTTCTTGTCTTTTGTTCCAATACATGGTTATAATTAAAAGGTTTTCTTTAGGTAGTTCTGTAGCACATACCTCTAAAACATATTCTATGGACATGTCCGTAATGTCGTTTCTCTGGATGCAGTCTATATGATCCTGAAGTAGGATACAGACTCCTCCTCCTGTTCGTGTGCTGCGGCAGTAGGATGCTGCGAATTTATATCCACTAAATTTAATAATGTCTAATTTTTCTTGCGTAAGCCATGTTTCTGATATTCCTAGTGCTTTGTATGATACATTTCCGGTAATGAAAGCTTCAAGAATGTCCTGTTTATTGTAAAGACTTTGCAGATTCTGGAACAGTATTTTAAAAGATGTATCGTTGTCAATTTTATTTACGAAAAGTATAATTTTCAGTTTCATCACTTATGGATGTGTGGCAAACTTGGTTGGTATTGCTTATTGTTGTTATATCATTTCCCTGGTAGCTTAAATTTATTTGTTGATTTTTCTTTTGGGTATCTGTAATGTCGGTGGGTTTCGTTGATTTCCCGTCTATATATAATTTGTTGTTCCTTATTACTGCATGAAGGCCATTTTTCCTGGCTTTCAATAATTCTTCTCTAAGTTGAGCTCTCTCTCTCCGTGCAGTTGCATCTAAAAACTCAGATACAAACAGTCCAGTTCCCCTAAAACATTGGTTGTTGCTCACAATGTATTGGGTCATTCTTTTGCTGAGCAACTCAATAATTAGTGGTCTGTTCTTTGAGCCTTTTCTTCCCACTCTATACATATCTTCAATGTACCCTGATAGGTCTATGTTTGCAATATCTCGGAATAGCTCTATAAGTCTATTATAAAGTTCGCTTTGGGGTTCTCTAAAGTACTCAGCAAGACCGTACAGTACTATTTTTTTGTGGTTTATTTCAGGAGTGTGAGGTGATTGGGAGGGACGGATTGGCAATTCCTTTATTTCTTTCTTAAGTGCCTCATTTTCTATACGAAGGTTTTCTATTTTAGTGTTAATTGTTTCTATTTCTAGTTTTCTGTCATCAATCAGTTCCCTTAGAGAATCGCGCCTACGTAGATCATATATGGCTCTGATGGCTCTTTTCTGCAGAATAAATATAGACTCAATGTCTGCAGCCCGACCCCATAATAAAATAACTAAAATAGACTAGCCTCGCGGTATCTGCATCAGTAAATTGGCGGATTTTTCTAACAGCATATGCTGCTGAACTCAGCCGTCCTGCAAGAGATGTTATATGCGGACCCCATTGTAGCCTTGAGTCGAGCGTGATCCCCAGGAAAACAGTATTTTCGACGAATTGCAGTTTCTCTTGATTCAATACTATGTCACTATCACTACTTTTAACATTCGGTAGAGCAAATCTTATGCACTTCGTTTTTTTCCCATTTAATACTAAATTATTAGCGGTGAACCAATTATGGACCTGCATTAAGGCGTTATTTACGTCGTCGAGATTTGTGGCACGTCTGTTAGTGTTACAGACATCCGTCTAAATTACTGTATCGAGACAACCTTCTGGAATCTGCTGTTGACTGTCAACTAGGTGACCCGCTCGGGCCAGTGATATTTAGTTTAGCTATTCACCCAATTGTTCGACAACTAAATTCTAAATTTAACGTTTGGTATCTTGATGATGGAACCTTGGGGGCGACGTAGATACTGTTTTAAATGATTTAATTTTCTTAAAAAATAAACTTCATTCCATTGGCCTTGACCTAAATCTTGCAAATTGGAACTTTATTTAACGGACTGTACCAACAGACAACTGACTATTCCTAAATTTAACGCAATAGCCCCTAACATCAAAATTATTGAAAAAAGTTCTCTTCGTCTCCTTGGGTCTCCAATCTTTGAGATTTCCTTTTCCGATTTTATCGAGGAAAAAATTCAAAATTTCAATGACATTTCGGAAAGGTTATTCGGCCGTCACCATAGTCCGTTATTGCTGTTTCGACCCAAAATTAACTTATTTTCTACGTGCTTCCCCTTCACACACTCATCTTTTGGACAAAATGGATCAAATTATCAGAAATACTTTATCATCCATTTTAAATGTGGCCTTGGACGATCGAGCTTGGATACAAGCTACTCTTCCCATACGTATGGGAGGACTCAGCCTCCGCAAAATTTCTCGTATTAGTTTTATATCCTCGGTCCACGGCACTGAGAAATTAATGAGGAATATCCTGGCTTCCACACTGATTGATTTTGATGTGCCGTGCTTCTCCGAGGCTATCAATGCCTGGAAACTCGCTTGCCCAAATTCTGAAGAACCCGACCATCCATTTTCCCAAAGACGGTGGGACGAGCCGCTCTGCAGAGCAGTTCAGAACAATTTACTGAACACGTCTGCTACTACTGCTGAGCGGCGCGCTCGGCTGCTGGCTGTGGGTGAGTGGGAGTCGGGTCTTTGGCTTCACGCACTACCGTCGTCGAACACAGGTACGTTGCTCGACGACACTACTTTCCGCCTCGCTGCTTCTCTACGCCTAGGTGCCGCATTATGTTCTCCTCATTGCTGTCACTGTGGTGAAATTGTCAACAGCCTCGGACATTACGGCCTGTCATGCAGCCGAAGTGCGGGCCGTTTTGCACGGCACGCGAATTTAAATGACATCATCCGACGAGCTCTTGTCACCGTCGGCGTTCCAGGTATTTTAGAACCCAATGGCTTGGCACGCGACGATGGCAAGAGACCGGACGGGATGTCTTTGTTTCCATGGAAGATGGGTAGGCCTTTAGTGTGGGACGGTGGTGGAGCGGTGCGGTGTCGATACTCTTGCGCCATCCCATCTTCCTAGCTCATCGTGCTGTGCTGGGGCTGCCGCTGCGGCTGCAGAGAACCTCAAGCGGCGTAAATATAGTAACTTCATTGGTAACTATATTTTTGAGCCGTTTGGGGTTGAAACTCTAGGTACGTGGGGTCCGAGCGCTCACAGCCTTTTCAAGGATATTTCAAAACGTTTAGTTGACACTTCCCGTGACCCGTGGCTGGCTTTTACCTTGGCCAAAGGCTTAGCATTGCCATACAATGTGGCAACGCCGCCAGTCTCTTGAGTACATTACCAGTTGACAGCGTTGAGGAGGAGTTTTTTGACGCCATTTTTAAGTTTGTTGCTAGGTTATTTACTTTAGGTTAATTTAATAAAACTCATTTAAGTTTAATTTGTCAAAGTTTGCGCACTGAGTAAATATATCAAGTGTACCTAACGGTATGTGTTGGATATTTGAATAAAAGATGACTCCGCTTGAATATAATATGGTATATTTGCAGAAATCGGTTACAATTATTTAAATAAATTGCACGGTATGTACGTGTGTTGCTGTCCGAATCTGTAGGCGAGAGTGCGTGGCGCGGCCGCCGACTCGATCAGCTGAGCCCTCTCCTCCCGCGCCCCGCCGCTGCTCGTTCACGCGTATGATGCGTGAACATCCTCCGGCGCCTTGAAAGCCATAGCTTTCAAGAAGTAGACGAGGTAGGGACCCTGGATGCGGCCCGCTCCGCTTCGTTATCATCTTTGGACTGTGAAGTTGGCAGGAGACATAGTCTGTTGATCGCCCTTCGTATGATGCCCCTTGAAGTTGTGACGTCAGCTACCCTGCTGACGCCGTCGGCCCCTGGATAGAGGCGAGACACGCGCCCTAGCCGCCATTGTAAAGGCGGTAAGTTGTCCTCCTTCAGTACCACCACGTCGCCGCAGGTGACCCCTTGCTGTCCAGTGCGCCACTTGGTGCGCTGCTGCAGCTCGGAGATGTACTCCCGGCGCCATCTCTCCCAGAAGTGCTGCCTTATCTTCTCTAGGAGCTCGTATCTGTTGGGTCTAGTAGCAGTGATAGGCTTCGTAGGAACAGACATCAGTGGTCTCCCAATTAGGAAGTGGCCTGGAGTCAGAGGAGAAAGATCAGTACAATTGGACGAGAGAGGAGTCAGCGGGCGTGAATTTAGGATTGCTTCAATCTGTGTGAACAGCGTTGCTAGCTCCTCAAACGTCAAAGCAGCATTTCCAGCTACACGTTTCAAATGAAACTTAGCTGATTTAATTCCAGCCTCAAATATTCCACCGAAGTGGGGAGAATAAGCGGGGCTGAATACAAATTTGATACCTTCAGAAGTGGCATAATCACTGACAGACTGACGGCTGGATCGAAGTAGCTTACCTAATTCATTGTTGGCACCTACGAAATTCCTACCGTTGTCGCAAAAGATCTCATGACATTTTCCCCTGCGTGATATGAATCGTCTTAGGCATAAAATAAAAGCTTGAGTACTTAGGTCACTTACAAGTTCCAAGTGAATTGCCTTTGTACTAAGGCATACAAATAAACATAGATAACATTTACTAATTCGGTTACCACGACCTTTACGGTTACTTATCATAAAAGGTCCAGCAAAGTCAACTCCACACGAGTAGAAAGGGAAACAATCATTAGTACGCGCTTCAGGCAAATTACCCATTATTGGTTGTAAGGTATTTGCACGCAATCGAACGCAAACAATACACTGTCTAACTACTTGCCGCGCTAGGCATCTACCTCCAATAGGCCAGTACTTATCACGCACTGACGCTAACAGTAGCTGTTGACCTGCGTGAAACAAACGTATATGTTCACTTATCATTATTATCTTAGTTAGAGGATGCTTTGAATCTAATATTATAGGGTGTTTCTTATCGAAATTATAATTGGAGTTTTCTAAACGACCACCCACACGAACAATGTCATTGGAATCAATAAATGGAGTTAATTGTAATAATTTATTTTTTCGTGGTAATGTTTTTCCTTGTTTAAGTAACCCAATTTCGAAAGAAAATGATTGTAATTGACTAACTTTAATTAAAAACATAATTGAATTATTTATTTCGTCTGAGTCTATAGGGCCTGAGTACTTTTGTTTATTTTTATTACAGTTATTAACAAATCGTAGAACATATGCAAATATTCTACTTAACTTATTGAAATTGGAATGTTTATTAAAATCTATGAATAAAGTACTGTCGGCAGAATTGTTTGCTGCAGATAGTAATGAAAGTACCTTCAACTCTGGTAATTTTTGAGCTACGATTGAACTTTGTGGCCATTCTAAACGTTCCTTCTTTAGGAAAGAAGGACCTTCCCACCACAAGGAAGAAGATGACAGATCTTGGGGTTCAACTCCCCTTGAGGCCAAGTCAGCTGGGTTCATATGTGTAGGTATATGTCGATGTTCAAACCCGTTAGTTAACTCATTAATTTCATTAACCCTGTTGCAGACAAACATTTTAAGATTTCTCACATCTGTTTTCAACCATCCTAAAACCACTGTGGAATCGGTCCAAATGGTTTTACAATTTATATTAAATCGCAATGACTGTAGAATTTTATTACATAATTTAGCCCCCAGCAAACAACCCAGTAATTCTTATTTTGGTATAGTCATTGGCTTTAAGGGCGCAACCCTTGCCTTTGCGCACAAAAGTCTTACAGTAACCTCATTTTTGTCATTTATTGATCGTAAGTACACACATGAGGCATACGCTTTCTGTGACGCATCGACAAAGCAATGTAATTCTATGGATATCGGGAAATGGCAAAGAACATTTCTGCTAATTTTAATATTAGATAGGAAGTACAAATTAGAAATGAAATTTAACCATGCTTTTAATAGGGTTTGTGGTATAGGCTCCTCCCAATTTAACTTGATAATCCATAATTGTTGCAAAAAGATTTTTGCCTTAATAATGCATGCACTAATTAATCCTAAAGGATCAAATATTTTACAAATAGTAGCTATAACGACCTTTTTTGTAATAATTTGCGGTGGTGATTCGACCTTTGAAGGAAATTCAATAACGTCCGATTTTGGAGAATAATGCAAACCTAGCACACTGGATTCTTTTGTTAAATCTACCGGGTCGAACATAGTTTCATCACCAGCAAATGCCTGTAAACAATTAGTACGAATCTTACGTAAAGGAAAGCATGCTGAATCTAGAATTTTCTTAACATTCACATAAATGTGCTGCAATTCACTTTCACTTTCCGCTCCCGTATTCAAATCATCTATATAAAAGTCGCTTTTAATAATGTTCGCAATAGTGTCGTCATTACATTCTTTGGCTAATTGCAATAAACATCTGGTACTCAGAAATGGAGCGCTGGCCAACCCATATGTTATTGTATTTAATTGTAAAACTTTTAAATCATTATTATCATTGGGTTCCGTAAGAGATGAATCCCTCCAAAGAATTAACTGAAGGTGACGTTGAGATGTATGCAAGGCCGTTTGTCGGTACATTTTCTCAATGTCTCCTAAGAGAACAAACCTATGCCCGCGAAAACGTAACAAAATTGAGAATAAGTCGGACTGTACAACTGGACCAACAGCCAGTATTTCATTTAATGACTTACCAGAAGAAGTCTTGGCTGAGGCGTCGAATACCACTCTCAACTTCGTCGTTTCACTCTTCTCGCGAATTACGCAGTGATGTGGAAGGTAGTTACCGAAATCTGGACGATTTATTTCACTCAAATGACCTAACTCTTTATATTCATCTATGAATTTAGTGTATGACTCCTTAAGTTTCGGATTTTTGTTTAATTTTAATTCTAAATTCAAAAAACGTTTCTTAGCCAGATAATACGAATCACCGAGACTAGTTTCGGGTTCTTTTAATGGCATACGGACACAGAACCGACCGTCAGGTAAGCGGCTCGTGTTTTCTATAAAGTCGTTTTCGCAAAACTGTTCTTCTAATGAATATGTTTTTGTCTCTGCAGGTAGTTCTTCAATCTCCCAAAATTTCTTAAGGGAATTATCGAGATCCGAAAAACGATTGAAATAACAATAGACCTTAGACTTGGATTGACTGATACCGACTGGACCGGCTATCAACCACCCTAATTGTGATTCTTGTAAAGTAGGCTTATTTGACCCTAGCTTAATTTGATTTTTTCCAATAATATTCCAGCCCCCAACAGTATATCTATATTGGAAGGCTGGTAAAACTTTGGATCCGCGAGTTGTATACCGCATGGGATATCTAATTCTCGGACGTCTATTTCGACGCTGGGTAGAATACCTGTTATGGTTGGTACCAACAAACAGGAGACCCTAGTACTATAGGTACTTGAATGAGATTTTATTTTTACGATACACTTTCCTAAAATGTTAGTTTTAATATCATTAAGTCCACAAACCTGGAACGTTTCACTAGAGCTTCTATTGAACCCTAATTTCTCCCGCAAAACATCTGTTAAAAATGACGATTGACTCCCAGTATCTAACAGCGCTCGCGCCATTACCTTTCTATTGTTTGACTCGTTAACGATTTCTACCTGCGCCGTACACAACAACGTATGAGTCATCGTTGTAGCCGATAAAGTAACTGGTGGACGATGTGCGCTTTGCTCTTCGCAAGTATTTGTGTCATTTTTATGAATCAGAGTGTTGTGTTTCCCTTGACATATCTGGCATGAACCTTTCAAACGACACTGATGACTATTATGCCCACTACGTAAAAATTTAGTGCATAGTTTTAACTTATTTACTTCGCGAATCCTATCATCGTAGTTCATTTCCTTGAACTTCGAACATTTATAAACAAAATGATTTTGATTGCAGATTACGCATTGATATTTATGATCCTTTTTTTCGGTATCCGAATCCGAAGCAGCTAAGAAAGATCTCACCGATTTATTACCTTGAGAGTTTGATTTATTATCATATCTGTTATAGTGGGTAGTTTCCAAGATGTCCGCTCGGTTGCGTAAAATGAGAAAAAATTATCGAGTGTCGGTAAATCCGATAAACTATTTTTATATTCCTCCCATTTCATACTAGTGACGGGATCCAACCTTGCTGAGACTATAAATATTAATAAATCATCCCACTGTTCGGTAGGACGCCCTAAAGTGTGCAAAGACCTCAAGTTTTTAGATATGTGATCAATTAAATAACGCAATGCTTTAAATGATTCCTTCACAATAGGATCGATACTTAATAACGACTTAAGGTGGTTATTTATTAAAATATTTTTACTGTTATAACGGTCACATAAAATTTGCCAGGCATTTTTATAATTATCAGCGGTAAATTCAATCGATCTTATAACGACAGCGGCACTATTCTCTAAGCTCGATCTGAGATAATGATACTTATTAATTAATGGAATCGATTCATTTTTATTAATAAGGGAATCGAAAGTATCCCTATACTCCAACCACTTTAAATAGTTGCCATCAAACTTCGGTAAATTTATTGTAGGTAATCTTATAGAATTCATGGAATGTGAACATTGGCTCGACATGCCGCATACTGTGGATATGCTTTCATCATTCACCGTTCCTTTCTCCAAATTAGCACATTCAATCAATTCTTTAGCTGTGGAAAGAAGAGAAAAAAATTGTGACTCAACAAATTCCCGCTCTGTTAATTCCTCATCCTCATTTAAAGAGAGTAATTCTATTTCAGATTGAATTACGTTGAAATCTGATAACAATTCTTGAAATTTGTCAACCCGTAACGATAATTCTTTCACTTGAATACTAGTCAGTTTATTCGCGCCTACCTGCGTTAAAACATTCACATAGTCTTTACACTTTGTTAATCTCCCCTTTATAATGCTACGCTTTTTAACAAGATCCTTTATAGTAATGTCTCTTCCTTCCATAACTAATTAGAGAAATCAACAAAATTGAACAATGAATTAGGCAAGAAAATGGAATGATCAAACCAGTTTTAACGGTTCCGTCGATCTTCGATCCAGCCGCCTTCCCGCAGTCGGCACTCAAGCGCTTGATGGGCTCGTCAGCCACAAACCAAGCCCTGGGCTCAGGGAAAACCAGCTGGCTGCGACGTAAGGCAGTAACTTTTGAGCTTATCTGGAATTTTGTGTAAATGAGCAACAGTTAATAATAAATCTTATGATAATCTTACGAGGGGTAGATGGAAAAAAAAAACCGCTAACGGAAAATGACTAGTTAAAATTTTAATAAATGGATTTATGCTACTTATATGGAAATAGGCAAAGATAGAAATGCTATAAAATAGTATAGCAGGTAAGAAATAGGCAAGCTCTCGCAATAGCCGAAACGTATATTAGAAAAATATATAGAAATATATAGAAATATATATATATACACGAAATGCTATCTTAAAACGCTATCGGAGCGGCAAGCTGCACACAAATTTGAAGAGGAAAAATAGTGGATAGGAATACAGGCCTACTTCCCTCGAGTACCCAGCCAGACGTCTAGCACGGTGTTCAGCAAAGTTCTTCACTCCACCAGGGCAGAAGGCAGCATAAGCAGCAAAGTTCCTCACTCCACCAGGGCAGAAGGCAGCATAAGCAGCAATATTCTTCACACCCCCAGGGCAGAAGGCAGCATAAGCAGCAATCCCATCCAATCTCTTCTTGAAGATGGTCGCCAAATGACCAGAATAATTTTCGATTTTGTTCACGGTCGCCAAATGTTGGATATTTGAATAAAAGATGACTCCGCTTGAATATAATATGGTATATTTGCAGAAATCGGTTACAATTATTTAAATAAATTGCACGGTATGTACGTGTGTTGCTGTCCGAATCTGTAGGCGAGAGTGCGTGGCGCGGCCGCCGACTCGATCAGCTGAGCCCTCTCCTCCCGCGCCCCGCCGCTGCTCGTTCACGCGTATGATGCGTGAACAGTATGTTTTATTCAACTAACCAACATAACAATTATGATGTTAATGAGCTCTATCCATCCGCATAAAAAAAGTAAAAAAACAAAGTTGGTCCCTAAGTCACTAAATTCATAGTTTCGACCCACTGTGCGGTGGAGCGGTGCGGCGTGGCACGGGGGCGGCGCGCGGCGGAGCGGTGCGGTGTGGCACGGGGGCGGCGCACGGCGGAGCGGTGCGGTGTGGCACAGGGGCGGCGCGCGGCGAAGCGGTGCGGTGTGGCGTAGCGGCGGCGCGCTGCGGAGCGGTTGTGCGGGCTGCTATTGTTAATTTGTACATTTGTGACAGAACGAAACAATTTGGCTGAATAGATTTTAAAAATACCTGAGAGCAAAGCTTGATATTTTGTTTTACATGAAAATTAAACGCTTTCTCAAATTCTTATGGGCAAACCACAAAACAAGTACAAACTGCCGATCCCTTCTCATACAAGGAAATTATTTTCTTTGTAACCGGAACGGTCGAAGCTAGAACAGGCTTTGTCTCAGATTTAATATAAATGTAGATAATTTCCTGCTCACGTTGTTCGAATACGTGACGGCGTTGTGGCAAGAACAGCAGGAAATTCGTTTTAAATATTAAATTTTATTAAGAACCACATCGCGAGCAGCGAGCAGCTCATAAAAGCAAACCAAACTCACCTCATCTATCGGAAATAAGAAAACTCAAGCGCGACGGAGCGGTGGCGGCGCGGCGGCGCAGCGGCGTAGCGCTCGACACAAGGCGCGCTACGCCGTGGCACGGTGCTGCGGCTGAATGTAGGCGCCCTACGAGACCGGCGCCACTCGTATCGTTGTCGGCAAACGTGACGTTTAGTACGAGACACTCGAGCACAAAGGCCCCGTTCACACGGCGTTATCTGTACGATATTTTGCAGCATAATTTTAATATCACATGGAAGTTCCATACTGCATTTGTTTTTAAATGTATGAATATTTGGCTGTTGACGTGTGATCCCAACTTTAAACTGTAAAATGTCGTGCCGGACAGCGCCATGTGAACGCCCGCAAAGGCAGTTCTTGTAGACAGGCTTATTGATTGTTGACTGTACGTACATACATGTCGGAGTGTCAGGATTTATTCCGCTAGGCTTCTACATCATGTGGGCAGACGATGGGTTTCGTGCTATGAAAAGACACTGAGCGATACATTGCTTTTAGCAAAACTAACGAATTACTTGAGATTACAACTTGGCAAAATAACACGGGGCATAATGAATCGGATACAGTTCCAAGAGGTCTTAACTCAGCCGCGATGAGACACTGACTACTGTCGTCCTGGCTCAGAGTTTACTATCACGGCTCTGAACAAGCAAGCTGTGGTGTGGGTAGATTTGTAAGTAGATCGCGTGATGTCACCAGTTCACCACCGCGTACTTGTGATTCATTTTAAGTTCGTACCAATGACGGTTTCCGACACAGCCATCCTGCTTGCGCACGTCCTCGTGTGATGGTTACCCTGCAAACAAACAGACCACATGTAGTGAAACCATATATAGATGTAATAGACAAACCGAAACATCAGTATAGATGTAGCAACATACTCGAAATTTGTGAACAGTATATAAACACTAATTATTCCAATTTTTACTCAGTCTATACTGATGGGTCACAGGAAGGTAACGAGTCGGGATGGGCTGTTTTTGATCCGCAAACGAAGTCATTTATAAAGTTCAGATCATGTGCCAAAGTCTCAATAATGTCCGTGGAATTGCAAGCAATCTCAGAAGCTATCTCATACATTGAGTCATTCGAATCAGGTAATTATTTAATACTGACAGATTCGAGGAGTGCCCTGCAACACCTGGCTCGATGCACCTCGAATTCTGGAGGTGCACCGATAGCCTATGAAATTTTGGACGCCATTGGTAAGATCCGATACAAAAGAATTGTTCTTCAATGGGTACCATCCCATATTGGCTTGTATGGAAATGAGGAATTAGATCGCTTATCAAAAGAGGCTATCACGGATGGAATATCTGTTGTATGTTTACCCCTATTTGGTGACCTCTTGTATCAAGTTCGCGACCAATGTTTAAAATTATGGAAAGAATACTTCGATGAGAGGTCGCTAAGTAAGGGAATTTGGTATAAGACTATTCAACACAGCCTTTCCCGCTTGCCTTGGTTTGTGGGCACAGATATGCAACGAAAAGACATTGTTACTGCTTTCAGACTGCGTTCGGGACATGTCCCGTTGAATAGCTTTGCCTTTCTAATGAGAAAGCGTGATTCGCCCAATTGTTCTGAGTGTGATAAGGTAGAGGATACCACCCATATTTTAGCGGAATGTGTCCGGAACGAGGTTGAGAGGAGTAACTTTTTCGAAGAAAATTGTTTAAAATGTTTTGATGTTGGCATATTTAATAGTATTTTGGCTGCGCCCTTGTCCAGGACAGCCAAGAAACTTTACAAAATTGTAAATTTAGGTATTAAGCGTAGAGCGTAGATAGAGATAGAATACACCTTTGAGGGTGGCATGGTCATACTGATGAAACCCTCTATAAAATAATAAAGAAAAAAAAAAAAAACAGTCCACGGCAGAAATTTTTTCCACTCGGTCAATCCTGACCAAACACTACATACATCAGGTCGGTGAAGGTAAAGAACTCTACTGTTTAATTTTAACCAAATCCTACTCTTTGATTAATCCAAACACGATTAAATTGGGAATAATCGAAAATACAACAATCTCTACCCTGGGCGATGTACCATAGTCGTTTAAATCTACCAAAAAAACTCTACTGCAACCAAAAAACTGCCAATGTTATAGTACCTTTCGCGTAACTGCTTGCTCTCTCTCTGCTAATGCTTTACTCGACGTTCTACCACAACTTAAGCTCGCTCATCATTATCAAAATCCTTATCAACATCGACTGGTACGTGACCCGCTGGCATCTTCCTAGCCTATCGTGTACATACAAGTAGGCACACTTCAGATCTAACTAACAATAAGGTCAATTAAAATGCTAGAGCAACCAAGTACCTCTTCATCCATTAAATCATTACACAAAGCAGGAATCTCATTCGTGGCCTATGGGCAACACTTGCCCTCCAACAAACCTCCGTTTGTTTTACTACGTTCCTCATGAACGCCGAGTCCCACATGACTCTATGGTCTCTCAGACCCGACCTCCGCCAGAGTTAAACGCACACCGCGCACCCATGGACTCCTCGAGTTTCCTCAATAGAGACAAATTTGTACCGGGCTACGACTACGTATTATCTACTGGTACGGTCCAACTCTATGGTCTCTACCAGACCCGACCTCCGCCAGAGTTAAACGCACACCGCGCACCCATGGACGCCTCGAGTTTCCTCAATAGAGACAAATTTGTACCGGGCTACGACTACGTATTACCTACTGGTACGGTCCAACTCTACGGTCTCTACCAGACCCGACCTCCGCCAGAGTTAAACGCACACCGCGTACCCATGGACTTACTCAAACTCAAAGCGTTTATTTCAATTAGACCTTAGCAGGCACTTTTGAAAGTCAGAAAAACAAAGGTGAAGCTACAGTCACAGACACAAGGCATAATAACTTGTGAAAGTACTGTAGTTGCCCATTCCAAAGCGTAGATCTCTATGGAGAAGAATGGGCGAGAAACTCCATGGACACTCTTTTCAATCAAAATATTGTTACAAGATTGTGATGTATGGGTATAAGGCGGTAGGTGCACATATTTCATTATAAGAGTTTTACCACCCTACCGCCATTTTGTCGCCGTAATATATACCTTGTACTGTACGGACGTGTTTAATTGTGCTCCTGCTAGATATCCATAAGTAGCCTAGATCACCTGGATTAGGCTGGGACTTATCAAAGATCTTGGTTACATCATTCATATTGAGATTGTACATAGTCGAGTTTCCGCAAACGAGACAAATCTCCGGGTTACGACTACGTATTATCTACTGGTACGGTCGACCATCCAAACCAAGGTTCCAAACTATCTCTCAACTCTAAATACTCTACTTCAAACGGTACTTGTCCTTAGGCATTCTCCTTAACCTATCATGTACAAAGCATACTTTGAATTCAAAGCTTTCATCACCGGCCAAAATCTCAATCACTCTAAAACAACCAATACTCTTTCATTAAGGAACATTACGTTAAAGTGCTTTAATATTCCGGATGGGCTCGACTATGCAAAGGACGACTCGCGTCTCCACCGGTACAGTGGCGCTGGACCTACCTGCTATGCAGCGACTGGCAATATGAACCGGCGCGGCCCGCCGCACTTGAAGCACATCAGTGAGCCACCGTTGGCCTGCTGTCGCCGCCCAACGCCTGCAGCAGCCAGCCCGGCACAGGCAAGGGTTTCCCGATGCCGGTTCCCCTCGTACGACAATCCGCTTGGCCGCGTCCCGGCCCGTCGCACACGTGACACTTAATTGGGGTAGCGATGAAAACCTCCTATGCCTCTCGCTCCCGGCACCAGCACGCACATTTGTAGCGGCTCTCCTTTGGCCTGTCACCACTCAGGCTAATGAGGGCAGCCGTAGAAGTTTCAACGCACTGGAATCTAGCCTTGAACAATTCCCTAAGCCGGTCCCATGTCACACCTGGATAGGCCACACTAGGGATGGGCGTTGAATGGATGAACTAGTTAATTCGACGGTTAACGTACAATAAACGAGTCGACGGTTCAACGTCGGTCAATCAACTAGTCGAATTCATAGACGGAAAAGACGGGTGAATTTAGACTGCACAATAGCGTTTGGCAACGCGAATCTTCAAATAGCATAGTTGGATAAACAAATCTGAACTCTAAATATAGTCACATTAAGTTGATATTAATTGTATGAGCCAAATCAACGTGTTGTCGACGGTCGAACGAACCGTCGAACGATGCGAGAAAAACGGTTTCACGTGGTTTCGATGTTTGTTGTGCTAAACTTTCTTTATTTTATTTCATTCCTATTGATTGACACGCAAGGTCGGAGTTCATGCACGTGGTAAATCATTTAAATGTTTGCGAGAGTAATTTTTAACTTAAAAGTAACGCGGCAATTAGACTAGTCTAGCTACGTCGAGCCGTCGACATCGTCGCGAGACTAACAGGTCAGCCCAGTCCAGTCGTCGACGACGTCGACCAGTTAATCGACTAGTCGATGAACGAAAAAGAACGGTCTTGTTTCATTTATGATAAATACGTCGACGACCCATCTCTAGGCCACAGCCATGTCGTCGTGCGAAGCCCTTCAACGCCCTGCTTAATGTCAAAATAAACTGGATTCTTTCCACTGCACTCACAAAAAGAAAAAAGTCAGCGATGTCGCGCCACGAGCGCGCAACAGACTCCGTTTCATCGCCTATCCACTTGCGACCGTTATCTGAAGAATGCCAACGAATAATTTTAGTTGACTTATGACCAAAAAAACCAAAAATTCTCCTCAGTGAATTACGAATCCACTACTGCGTAACTTAAAATGTGAACTTCAACTAGTGCAGATACCTTCATGAAAATAGTGTCAAACGATAGGTCTACATTCAAAAACAATAACACAAAAGGATTTAGGTCGACAAATTAATTAGTTTAGGTAACATGATGAAAATTGCAATTTGCAAACGAAACGCTTCGGAGGGATG
This sequence comes from Eugnorisma glareosa, assembly GCA_947578425.1. Classification (NCBI taxonomy): domain Eukaryota; kingdom Metazoa; phylum Arthropoda; class Insecta; order Lepidoptera; family Noctuidae; genus Eugnorisma; species Eugnorisma glareosa. The sequence goes on from OX387968.1 coordinate 425,013, forward strand.
CGCTCACCAACGGCCAGAGGTGCCATCCATCGCTTACGCCGGCTAGACGCTCGACAACAAAGTTATAGAAACGACAGCCACAGCCAATCTTCAAACGTCCATTCGAGACAGCAACCCTCAGTCAACCGCTAGTAATCTAGTAAGTTATTGAAAACGGCCGTTAATAAAATAATCCTCATTTACTGGCAGCTCATCTTTAATGTTTTGACGGTATAACGGGTGTAGAAAAGCTCGTCTTCCATTGAGAATGGGACGTCCTTAACTAATATACGAGACCTTCACCCTTTCGGGTTTTCAAGTCGTAAGCGCGGACCTAATAGCATCGACCGACTGTAACTATTTTTTTTCATTAGCGACACGTAATACGACGCTAGTTTCCGGTTTTTGTTTTAATGCCTAAAATTTAAAATCCGTCGTCACTAAGCTTACGTGCAGGTAGATAAAGTTTCAAAGAATTACAACACAATAACACAACATCACGCAAGGAAACTCCGAGCATAGCCCTGTCCATTGCCCTTTGGGTGACTTTAAGCCTTCGAATGAGGCCCATAGTGAGCGACCACGTTTCGGTCCCGTATGTAATCACTGGCAACACACACTGGTCATAGACTTTCGTCTTGAGACACTGCGGTAAGTTGGACGAGAAGATACCGCGCAGCTTCCCGAACGCTGCCCAGCCGAGTCGGATTCGACGGTTGACCTCTTTCTCGAAGTTAGACCTACCGAGCTGGACCGATTGTCCCAGGTAGACATAATCGTCTACAACTTCGAGTCTATACTCGTCTCCGATCTTGATAGGAGTGGGTGTTACATGGGCATTCAACATAACCTTGGTTTTGTCCATGTTCATTTTAAGACCCACTCTCTCGGAGGCTCTAGTGAGGTCATCGAGCATTGTACTGAGGTCCTCCATGGTCTCAGCCATGACCACTATATCGTCGGCAACCCGAAGGTGAGTGATGTACTCGCCATTAACGTTGATGCCTAGCCCTCTCCAGTCCAGAACCTTGAAGACATCCTCCAGTGCAGCGGTGAACAGTTTCGGAGATATGACGTCTCCCTGTCTCACACCTCGCTGCAGAAGGATAGGTTCCGAGGTCTGGTCCTGAAGTCGGACTGACATGGTGGCGTTTTTGTACAAACACTTCAACACCTCGATGTACCGATAGTCGATTTGGCACCGTTGGAGACACTGCAGTACAGCCCAAGTCTCGATAGAATCGAAGGCTTACTCGTAGCCCACAAACGCTAAACATAGAGGCAGGTTATACTCTTCGGTTTTCTGTATAACCTGCCGCAGCGCATGTATGTGATCTACGGTGCTGAAGCCTTTTCGGAATCCGGCTTGTTCGGGAGGCTGAAAATCGTCAAATCTGCGAGCGAGACGATTCGTGATGACTCTTGAAAACAACTTGTAGACATGGCTTAGAAGTTAGATGGGCCTATAGTTCTTCAGCCGGGCATTGTTGCCCTTCTTGAAGAAGAGTACCACCCCACCCCTGCACCATGCCTGTGGCGTTTTCCCCTCGAGTATGACGGAATCAAACAGTTTCTGAAGGGCCTTTTTTTTTTTTTTTTACCGATGGGAAATCTTCAAATAACCCCTCCCGCTCTGGGCTGAGCAGGAGGGAGTGTCAGACTTGTACTGACTAAAACCCATCCATGTTCCTTCCTTTGCCCTTTGTGTTCCAGGGCCGCGGTATCTCTTTCGAACAGTCCCGCAACCCTGGCAGGCGTCGGTCCTTACGGACCCCTTCCTGTTTGCTGACTCTCTTTGAGGCGCGCGTGGAACACGAACGCGCCGTCGACACGGCCTGTCGTCATAAGACGGACGGACGGCGAGCTAGCCCATAGCTCACCGTCCACAGGCCCGCGCCTACGGTGGCCGGGAGCCACCACGTGGCCCCGGACGCCCGGTGCGTCTCCCGCGGCGGCTGGGACATGAGGTTCTCTCCCTCTCACGTCCCGCCACCTCCTTCGCTAGCATGATTGCTTCGCAGAAGGAGGTGACGGCGTCCCATTCCGTCTCGCTCCGGACCATGGATTGAACCAGGGCCGGACGCGAGAGGTCGCCGCTGCCAATTGCCGCTACGAGGACACGGCGTTGCTCCGCCCAAGCGGAGCAGACCTGCACAGTGTGCTCCACCGTGTCCTCCGGTCGATCCTCGCAGTGGTGACACCCGGGCGTTTCCTCCCGCCCGATTAGGTGCAGGAACCTCCCGAAACATTCTGAAGGGCCTTAAGTACCGATTTTCCCCCCGCCTTCAGGAGTTCGTCCGTAATTCCATCATCACCCGGTGCCTTGTTGTTTTTAAGCTGTTTCAGAGCCATCCTAATCTCGTACAGGCTGACGTCCGGTATGTCTTCGGTATAATGTCGGGTCAGTCTAGCTCTTGGGTCGTTTGCTAGATCTACAACGGGTTTACTGGTTGACGTGTACAACTGCCCATAAAAACTCTCGATCTCTCTCAGAAGCTCCGGTTTGGCGGATACGATCCTGCCATCGTCGGTCTTCAGTTTCGTGAGTTGGCTCTGCCCAAGAGCCAGATCTCTCGCAAATACCTTGGAGCCTTTATTCCGGCTCAATTGCGTCTTTAATACGCTCGGTATTAAAGCGAGGGAGGTCGCTCTTCAAGGATTTAGAGATCCGTCTATTGAGCTGCCGGTATTTCCACGCCTCATCTGAAAACTGCAGGATCATCTCACGCCGCTCCTTCATGAGCTTAAGAGTATGATCAGAGAGCTTTTTGTTCTTATCTGCACGACGTGTCTTGAAGAACTTAGACCCAGTCGTATGGACAGTTTCTACGAACCCATCGTTGTATTCGTCCACTGAGCTTCCTTGGCACTCGAAACGATTCTGGAGTTCAAGCTGAAAGCTCTCGGTGTTTTGGATCTGGATCTGTGCAGGACGGAGCGTAGACTTCATCAGTCGAGACCTTTCAAGCTTGATATTGATGTTCAATGTGCCTCTTACCATGCGGTGATCGCTCCCGGTTCTCACCGAATTGATCACAGAGACATCATTGAACATTTGCTTCTTGGTTGATATGATGAAGTCAATCTCATTTTTAGTTGCACCATCGGGGCTCTGCCAGGTCCATTTCCTTTGCTCACGCTTTTTGAAGAAGGAGTTCATCATATAGAGGCTCTCCTTCTCCATAAAACTAGTCAGTTGGTGACCCCGGTGATTCCGACGTCCAACCCCAAATTGCCCCACCTGCAGCTCATCCCCGTCTCGTTTGCCCAGTTTCGCATTGAAGTCCCCCATGACAACGGTGAAGTGAGTATTGAAACCATGCATGGCTTTAGAGATATCCTCATACATGGTCTCCACTTCGTCGTCGGGCGTCGTCGTGCCGAGGTCGGGGCGTAGACCTGTATAACCTTCAGCGAATACCTCGAGGATATTCTGAGTATAAGGCACGCCACCTTGTTCGACACACTCTCGATCTTCACCACGTTATTCACAAGGGACTTGTGGACGATAAACCCAACACCACCCTGGGACTGCCGGTCACCCTGTCGGAAATAGAGCAGGTTACCGGATTTCAGGATTATCGTGTCCCCCTCTCTTCGGACTTCAGATAATCCCACAACACTCCATCGCAGCCTACTCAATTCCTCTTCGAGTTCCGTTATCTTCTCGTCGGTCCGGAGTGTACGCGTGTTATATGTTGCCAGGTCAAGTCGTCGGTATAGGCAGCCGGATCCCTTCCGGAGATTCTTCGCACCCCTTGCCACGCCGTCACCTCGACCGCTACCATAGTCGAGGGTAGACGGGCTGCCGGGTACTAGGGGCCATCTTTGTGTTGCGCTCATCATAAGGGGGGTTTTGCCATAATCGCCACGCTTGGCAGGCGTTTTGGCGATCGCAGTACGGTTGTTTCAAAAACACAGAAAACGCTGCTGCCCATTCTCTGGTAAGTCCCTTAGTCGCCTCTTACGACACCCACGGGAAGATATGGGATGGTGCTATTCTTTACGTCCGACACCATACGGAACGCGGCGTGATCGAATCAGAAATGAAGACATCCGCAAGAGAACCAAAGCTACCGACGTAGCCCGAAGAATTGCCAAACTGAAGTGGCAGTGGGCAGGGCACATTGCTCGCAGAACGGATGGCCGATGGGGCCGAAAAGTTCTGGAGTGGCGACCGCGAACCGGAAGACGTCCGCCTTGGAAGGCCTCCCACTAGGTGGACCGATGACCTGGTGAAGGTTGCGGGGACCCGCTGGATGCGAGTTGCACGAGACCGGTCAGTGTGGCGACACTTGGGGGAGGCCTATGTCCAGCAGTGGACGTCTTTCGGCTGAAATGATGATGATGAACACAACATATTATAATATTATAAATTATGAAATTCGAACTTCGAAATTAAAAGAACGTTAAAAACCAAAATGTGCGCACCGAAACTTACTTACTTAGTACGGCCGTTATTCCATGTGGCTATGTTTTAATCAATTGAGCCTGGTTCAGTACCTAAGGCCCTACTGACTATAAACCGTGCCCTACACTAATTACATAGCACCGTAGTTATCCTAGCCGTATAGTAATTACCTATCTAGAACCCTAATTATCCTAACGCCCTAGCCTACCACACAAACCATACCAAATGTAAGTTACGTTGATTTTACGTGAGGGAAGTCTGTTACAAGGAGACCTACGGTAACAGACGGAATTTGGGTAGGATTAGGGTTTGTGTACGTCGTGCAATGTACACAGGAAATGATTTTCTCACTGCCGATCCCACAGACTCATAGGACCGATGACGGCTAAAGGTGTCTCGGCCATAGTGAGAGGAGGTATAGAAGACAAATCACGCTCGACTTTGGCTTGGATTAACGGTCGATAAAATCATTACGAGGTACCCACACACCAAAGAAAATAAATGTACTCACCGATATACCGCCGCTGTAGTTAACGAAATTCACTTATTGCAAGAAAGACTTACGTAAAAACACTAAAAACACTTACGATACCAGCACTTTGCACAAAAGCACACAACTAGGAACAACTCACGAGCCGGGAATCGATCATGAATCACGATTATCGGGATTATAATCAACAGCGAAATAGATCACAGCCGAACCGAGTGACACACAACACTACACTAGCAACACTACACAACACACACAAACTACACAGCACACACACCGCACTAACACAGCACTAGCAGCAACACTATCTTTGACTGGCTTTCGAGTATTTTTAGTAATTGCACTCGGCTTTTTCAAAAAGTAACCGTCGCTGATTTTTATTGTCACTGTCCCCGCGTATGATTTCATTAGCACGATTTCATCCTAATTCTGATGTCGGAGTGTCAGGATTTATTCCGCTAGGCTTCTACATCATGTGGGCAGACGATGGGTTTCGTGCTATGAAAAGACACTGAACGATACACTACTTCTAGCAAAACTAACGAATTACTTGAGATTACAACTTGGCAAAATAACCCGGGGCACAATGTATCGGGTACAGTTCCAAGAGGTCTTAACTCAGCCGCGATCAGACACTGTCTGACGTCGGCTCAGAGTTTACCATCTAGACTCTGTAACAAGCAAGCTGTGGTGTGGGTAGATTTGTAAGTAGATCGCGTGATGTCACCACCGCGTACTTGTGATTCATTTTAAGCCCATACCAATGACCGTCTGCGACATACATGTTAAATATGAATGCAGATATGAGCGCGGCGTGCATTGATTATCCTTCTTGGAAGACGACAGGTATATATATGAATAGAATATATTCGTCACTTATGATGTTTTTGATGCAATTGTCAGAACACGACTTTATTAGTGTAGATAAACATGAGTGCCAGTCCAGCCTCACCGTACACTCACACACCCCGATGCCGACGCTGCCGCGCGGCGCGGCGTCTACTTCGTGTTTTTCAATTTCGTGCAAACAGTCTTCCGTTCCTAAGGCTCTTTGATAGCGCTCGCCGGGACGGGCCCCACGACAACGTTATAACTACACTGTACGAGTACATATAGTTCCAGCAGTACAACACTGGAGATACGTTTATCAGCAGGCCTAGCCAAGTTACAAACGTTTCGTATCGATTCTCTTTCTACAATCGTTAACGCCTCGGCGCAAGCGATTGTAGAAAACGCTAACTTGGTAGCCAACTTGACACGACTGAATCGATCGCTCGTTCTACAATGAACTTCGACAAAACCTATACTTTAGTCTATGGTGAGCGTTCCAACAAACGTCAAACTAACGTCAAGGTCACAGTTGTGTACTTAGTGCGCGAGCTCACGTTTTGTTTTGGATTGTTAAGAAAGGAATAATTGTCTAACGTGTTAAAAAAGTAAGCGAAATAAGGTGCGAGTTCTACTTATAATTAGTTGATTATAATATATCAAGTGTGGAATGTAATTTTAAACATTACTGTCACTCAAAATAATATGATATCGTGCATTTGAATGAAAGATACCTTAAATGAACAACTTATATGATGGAATCTAGATCTCGAGCAAGCCTCCGAACAGTTCGCAGCTTTATTAGAATTTATGGAATGGTACGTAACTTAGTTAATTCGTAATCTTCTTTTGTTAAAATCTATCATGCTTGGGCACTTGAAAGTTAGAAACGTAAAACTAATCTACTACTTAAGACACAATCAAAACAATTGTGTTTGACCCCCTACTTATCAATAGACCCTTTGTTTCTCTGAAATGATAAATACAGTCCAAAATTATGGTAAATAAACAAAACACTTCTCGGTCTCAACACGGCTGGCTCATATAGGCACCATTTTTTTATCGTTTTCTCTTGGGTCTCGGCGATCGCTCGGCTGGCGTTCATAAACTTCGACATCGTTTCGTTAGCGCTTGTCAAAACTGTGACTTGGCTACGATTTATATGGGATGTAGCGCTCAACGTTGTAGAAAGGATCACATTTCATTCTATCATTTCGAACGATGTAAACTTGTCTACGAATTTTCTATTCGTTTGTTTAGACCACGTGACTTAACGCTAAGATGACGCCATTCCCATACATTTGATTAGTTTTCTATTAGCGTTAACGATTGTAGATTGTCAATTTGGCTAAGCCTGCTGGAGTAGTCACTGCAGTGTGCATGGTTCCGAAAGCGCGTTCCCACGCGCAAACGCTTCTCTTCGTCATGTTGTTTTTTCATTTTTTTTTTATTGCATATCGTTTAATTAATGCATACCAACAGCGCCCTCCTGTCATTCTAGCGCCAAAACAATGTCCTGTACACACAGACGTGTACGTCACGTGTCACGGCGACAGCAAGCCTGAGGTGTCACGGTGCATTGAGGTAGGAATTCTAAGTCAGTGTCACGGTGTGACGGCGGCGGCGTCACGCGACCGGAATCTGCGCTGACGTCTTTCTTCCTTTGAATTGTAAAACAATATTGGATTTCTTGGGAACGCATAAATCCAATAGTCGGCTGACAGGTCAAATGTAATTATCTTAACAAATTCTTAACAAAGCGAAAAAATATCTGATTTATATTACTCGCCGCTCAACATCTGGTTGCAATATACCCTGGTCATGGGCGCCCAAGGAGGTACTTAAAACAATTGAGACATTTGTTCAAAGAAACCAGTATTTCTGGAAAGAAATGCGTGGTGGGTTTGGAGGCTGAGGCCGGAGGAAGTTTGGTGAACTAGAGGCAGTCGGTCTTACACCGCTATAGGGTCCGGACGATATAGGCTATTTTACTTCAATTGTGAGGAGATTTGGTGAATACCAAGAGTCTATATCCAAGTGGGTTGTCGCAAGAGTGCGATAATTATCGAATAAGTTAAATATAGTTGGGTTAGAAGCCCTGTGTGTGTATATTGAGATGGCTATCAAGCCCGAGTCCACGTGGACCAAATTCTTTCCCATGTTTCATTGGAAAGTGAACAAACACCACATCTGTAATGCGTAAATGTCTAAAATAAGACAAAGTGCCTCTTGTTCGCTGGAATTATCAACCGTGCAGAACGAAATAATTTCTATGAAAGCAAAACAATTTAAACTGTCAGATAACTCGATATTTATTGGGGTTTTGACGCGGGTTAGATACTTGAAACAATACTTAAATTGCCATGTCTCGTATTTCCAAAGATTTTTTTGATGTTGCTAAGAAAAAACGCTAAGACGCTGATTTGCACGACATACATCTGTCGATGTGGATGACTTAAGGAAGCTTCTCGAACGATTTTGGACAGAGCCACACCCACGCCGGAGGGATCGGCCAATAATGAGATTGCATTATTTTTTCTCAAGGTTATTTTAAAATTTACAGTGCGCTTGAGGGCGGGGCCTGGGCGATCGTTTGAAAGGACGCATCCATCGGTTCAGGACAGACCAGAGGCGACTCTCGAGACGTCAAGGCGATTCCCTTTACGATAATCTGTATTAGTTTTAAATAGAAGCAGTGTAGCATATTTTGATTCCTATCTTTTGTTTGTAAAAAGTGTTGTTAGATTTAAATTTGTAACCTCAGTGCAATTTTCAGTAAAATTCAACAAGGTCACGTGAGTTACAATAATTAACGGGGGCGACACCCACGAACTCCAGTCTAAATTCTATAAGTAAATTGAATAACATCTCTATTAATATGGAATCCAATACTTCCCCAAACTTCAAGAAATTAAACATAGAGTATTTACATCCCATTTTCGGGGTTATTAGTAAATTTTATTGGACGGCTAACTGATAATTTCCGTCAAACTTTATTATGAATTCCAGCCAATAATATGACTGAGGATGTTTTGAGGAGAACGGTTGCGGGCCGTCTTTGTGTTATTGTACGTATAATCATGAATTATATGTATATATCCAATTTGTGTTTATTTTTAAGTTTGTTGGCAGAATAATGGTTTTTTCTGTTTCGATATTTGGATTTTTCCGTTATTATATCAAGGCCATAGGAACCCAAATATCGGCTCTACATTCACTAATGTTGGATGTAGGGTTAATTCACACACCAGTTTCGTGATGAGGGGGCAGGGAAGCAAAGGTAAACCAGAACTTGTCTCACAGTCTGTAAATTCACGGGAGGTCATGACTGTGAGCTATCATCACCCTAAACAAAGAAATAACAGGGCGTGATATTACATTCCTTAGAGTATACACCACCTTAAATTACATTCGATACCCGAGTTGAGCAAATAATGACTGGCAGATATAGTTCTGAACCAATAAAATAATAGAACTTGATCTTTCATTAATTAAAGATATACTCTAGATAGTAGTACAAGTGAATTGCGTCGAAGTGATGCACCGTACTTTATTATAATTTAAACCATGATGTCCCATTCGGACCTTTAAAAAAAACCTTTGGTAACTGTTAGTTCGATTTCTGACTACTTGCCTATCTTCCCCTGAATCAACACCGATTGTATTAAATAAATGATTTTAATGAACTAAACTATAAATTTGTTTTTCTTTATAGAATAAGGTCCCTATGTTTATGACGAAGGAGGTATAGGTTATATTTATTATCCTGTGTAATTGTGGCTAAATTAATCTTTCAAGATATATCATAATTGACTATATTACTCGACTCAATTAGGACAAATTTTCATTGGTTTCCCAGACCCTAATATACTCTGAACGCTCTTATAGGTACACTTTTGCAACCCATCTGTTAAAGATAGTAACTCAATACAGAATCAACACATAGTCCAACCTGACTAGTTCTACTATTAATTACTAGATCGAAGGAGAGAGAGAGGGAGACATAGAGAGGGATGGCTTGTCCTTCAGACAAGCCATTCGGATATTAAAATTGCACTCTCAATCCAACTAAAGTAGGCAGTAGGATCACGTTAGGAGGCCCAGAGATACGATGTTGACAGATATAGTTCATCCGGTTAGATTCAAAGACCTCTACCGCTGCAGCTATCATTCTTATATTATATCACATGAATCAGTACATACATGGGAGGCGACAGGTGCAAGTGGGAGCGTCACTCACACTCTCTTCAGACCGATCCCTGACTTGTTTGGGTGGCCACCCAGTTAAATTCCGTAGTTTGATAATATATACATAACTACAACAGATATCTGATCAGGAGGTAAAAAGATGCTTAGCACACCTATGATTATGATCGCTTCGCAGCGGGTTAGGTACATAAGGGAAAGGTCTATATACCTCCATAACTACCGTAAGGTAGGCCCTGAGCCGGGCCCTAGGAAATTAGTCCGACGCTCACTAACTTGGCTTGATCAGTGCAGATACCTAGTATCTCTACAAAGTAAAGTTCACCTGTGTTCAACTGACTAGAACACTCAACCTTAGTTGCCACTAGGATATAATGAGTCAAGTTGTCGGTAATATTTGATATAAACAATGTTTTACTTAATAAAATTGAATTAATCTAAGATAATAATCGTTCTTTCTTAATTTAGTAGAGTTAATCTATCAAGGTCAAGAGACACGGTAGGTTAACTATGATCTAAGGTGAACCTAGTCAGAGGGCCAGTGGCGATATTTTGTCCGACCATGCTATGTACTAGGATAAATGTAAATGCAGACGACGATAAAGACTAATGAGGCAATAATTCGCTATCTCTTAACAATGGTATCTCTCAGCTGATTCTAAATTACTCTATGCACTTGACGATATGTAGACGATCACATGCCTTACACTTCACATAGAGGGTGTACCACCACAATATCTGTCTGTTGGTGAGCGACTGGGTGAGTCCTTTTTTACAATAATTATCCTAGGCTGATCTTGTGGTTAAAGTTCTTATAACTGCACATACAGAAACGTGTTGCTTAGGAGTTTGTTGCGCCACTTCTTCTCGTCAGCTCCAACACTAGGAAGTGGTGAAGGGTGGGCGCTTTTGGGGCTGTCTATAGGGTTTCAATAGAGTTGTTCCCCAACTCTATTGCAAAATTGTTATTGAGTTTTGATTATCAACTCTATTATTTGTTAATTCTTGAATTATATGAGGCGTCCAATAGCAAAACTCGCCAAATTGAAAAAATGAGCCATGAATGCCAATTTTTCGGGTCGGCAACACTATTTCGTCTACTAAGTTCATTTGGTTGCTAAACTGCAGTGCAAGTACGTAGGACCCGCAGTGCAAGTACGTACTTTGCATCGATAAGACATCGAGATCGCTAAGGTTTGCATTTTTATCGATCTTGTTAACGAATGTGGAAGTACGTAACACGCGACGATAAGATTTATCGTGGGCCGAATCGAGTCGCTAAGGATCGCTTGTCAAATCGCAACACTGAAGACGTCCAAAGACAAAACATATTTCGGTGGCTCGACTAAATCGACTAATGTCCGAGATATTTAGAAAATCCTTGCTTTTCATAGATGTTTGGCATTGTAAACAATGTTTAAGGATTTATTTTAGAGAAACTATCAGTATTTACCTAAATATCCGTTTATTTTGGTAAAAATACAGAAAATATTCCATTTTCTTAGCGTCGTCGTGTTTACCTTTGCCAAAAAACAAAGTTTGTAGTTGACAGTTGACATTACTTTCTTGAGAAAGATAAAAATACGGTCAGTGGGTCGTGTTTAGAATAACAATATTTCAATTTCAATTGAAACATGGGTGCAATCGACACAACCAAGGCAATCTGGCATTCCAAATTTGTGCTAGAATTCTTCTACGATGGCTCTTTTTTCAGCTGCACCTGGGAACTTCACGTAGGTGTGGAAGAGGTGGCGTACTATTGCCCTCGACACTTCACGCACAACCTTGCTCACAAATTTTTGGCCAAGGGCAAGATTGTACTCCTGCCCAATGCAACTTTGGTAGCTCTCAACTGCATAAAACCGTACGGCTGTCAAAACCTAAGTCATGAAGTTTTAGTATGTAATAAATGTGTATTTGGACTAGAAACTCTAGTTATTAGAAAGGGCGAGTTATTTTCAATAGGTTCCTAAGAACTTTAATAGGTAAAAATTGCAGTGCATGATAAAAAATATCATAATTTTAGGTTAGGTATGTTTTGTCTAGATCTCGAATGAAGTATGCACCTATAGTAAAACCACGATACCACATTATGGACAGGGCGTCCAATGGATCGTCTCCTCTGTACATCTCTATCCCTTTTACTAAAATTACTGCCACTTCTCGAGTCACCCGAAAAAGACGAACAAAATCTTCTTCTGGAAGTTCCAGAGGATTGTTCGTGTCTCTGGGGCGTCACCTCCGAATACGCATTACATTGTGATGGTGTTGCCGTTCCTCCTCATCACCCAGCAATAAAACCAAAAGTCCTGAATCCTTTATAATTATTATCGATAAGCCTAACGCACTTTTACAAGGTGTCGATAAATTACCGAGCTCGACAGCGTAAATAGGCGATCTCAACTGTCAAAATGTCGATTCGTACTTGCATTTTCGATAAAATCGTTAAAATTTTAGAGTCTAGTTATCGATCGTTCAAATAGTAGTTACGTACTTGCGACATCGATTCGAGTCGATAAAAACTCATTTTATCGAGAATAAATGTCAGATTTATCGAATCGAGTCCTACGTACTTGCACTGCCGATTCGATAAATCTGACAATTATTCTCGATAAAATGAGTTTTTAACGACTCGAATCGATGTTGCATGTACGTAACTACTATTTTATCAATCGGTATATAAACTCTAAAATTTTAACGAAAATGCAAGTACGAAACGACATTTTGACAGTTGAGATCGCCTTAATTTATCGACACCTTGTAAAAGTGCGATAGGCTTATAGATAATAATTATAATGGATTCAGGACTTTTGGTTGTATTGCTGGGTGATGAGGAAGAACGGCAGCACCATCACAATGTGATGCGTATTCGGAGGCGACGTCTCAGAGACACGAACAATCCTCTGGAACTTCCAGAAGAAGATTTTGTTCGTCTTTTACCGGTGACTCGAGAAGTGGCAGTCATTTTAGTAGAAGGGATAGAGATGTACAGAGGACACGATCCACTGGACGCCCTGTCCATAATGTGGTATCGTGGTTTTACTATAGGTGCCTACTTTATTCGAAATCTAGACAAAACAAACCTAACCTAAAATTATTATTTTTAATTCCAGCACAAATTTGGAATGCTAGATGGCCTTGGTTGTGTCGACACCCATGTTTCAATTATTGAAATTGAAATATTGTTATTGTAAACACGACCTACTGACCGTATTTTTAACTTTCTCAAGAAAGTAATGTCAACTGTCAACTACAAATTTTTTTTTTTGGCAAAGGTAAACACGACGACGCTAAGAAAATGGAATATTTTCTTTATTTTTACCAAAATAAACGGATATTTAGGTAAATACTGATAGTTTCTCTAAAATAAACCCATATACATAAAATAAACCCATATACATTTTTTACAATGCCAAACATCTATGAAAAGCAAGGATTTTCTCAATATCTCGGACATTAGTCGATTTAGTCGTGCCACAGAAATATATTTTGTCTTTGGACGTCCTCAGTGCTGCCATTTGACAAGCGATCCTTAGCGACTCGATTCTTATCGTAGCGTGTTACGTACTTCCACATTCGTTAACAAGATCGATAAAAATGCAAACCTTAGCGATCTCGATGTCTTATCGATGCAAAGTACGTACTTGCACTGCTGGTCTGTTTCCGTAGAAATTAAGGTTTAAAAATGACTACTGTTGCAAAACTTGCTTACTTGCTATCTGTCACAGAAACAAAACTTGCGCATTTGAGTTTGCAGTTTCAAAACTCGCCTATTCTTTTGAAAGCAGCTACAAAAGTCGCCATTTTAGCCGTCAAGTGTCAATAATTGTCATTTTCAATTTCATTGTTCATTGTTGTACCGGCTAAATGTAAAATTATTATGTCTGTGTCGGGAGATTTTGATTATATTATAATATAATCCTTGTCTGGTGAAAAACTTATTAAAAAAACATTTTGGAGCAAACTGGCAAGATATGGAGGCATTGTCATATTCAAAAAATGTTTTCATAAACCAAGAATCAATGGAAAGTTTACCACAACAAGAACCCGAAGAAGAGATGTTTAATGAAGAAGATGACTCGTTGAGAATTTAGTTTTAAGTTTTCTATTCCATAGTCTAGAAGTAAGGATAATTGTGCAATTTAGTAATAAATAAAACATCTTCCAATAAATTACTTTTTATTAAATTTCAATCAGTATTAAGCATTAGTAAAATCCTTCTTCAAAGCTTATAATCGGTCAGAGTGTCGTCTTAGGGGCACTATGAAAAAAATACTTAGAAAAATTTCGCGTTCAATTTCGAGGTAGCGTAGTTGGTCACAGTTCTAACCTAACCTAACCTATGGATATATTTGCAGGTACACACCGTTTTGTTTTCTGCACGGCTCATGGTGCCTATAAGGGTATGGTACCAATTCGAAAAAAAAAAAAAATTTCGTGTGTTTGCCTCTAACCGTACTCAAGGTGAAAAGTAAGGAGAAATTTTTATGTCCCCTTTTTTTTAAGTCCCAAAAATTTTTTTTTGTTGTTTTCTGCACGGCTCATGGTGCCTATAAGCGTATGTATAATAATTTAATAAAATAACCTTTTTCATAACTTGCCTATACCGCCAATACCTTTTTCATAACTTGCCTATACCGCCAATACCTTTTTCATAACTTGCCTATACCGCCAATACCTTTTTCATAACTTGCCTATACCGCCAATACCTTTTTCATAACTTGCCTATGCAGTCATACCTTTTCCATAACTCGTTACTTTAGGTTACCATCATCAAAACTTGCTTACTTTGACAATGATATTTTTTTTTAGCTTGTACCAATTATACAACAGCATTTCCAGTTTTTTAATCATGTATTTCACATAATTAATGTGATTTTTTTAAGTTATGCTTTCAACATTATGCACTACATTAAGGCTGTATTAAAAAAAAACGTGAGTTACTCTGTTTACCATTTGGCAAAGCAGACGAGTTTTGCTACTGGACGCCTCGTAAATGTATTCATTAGCTCCAACCAACAATTCAGCCAATTTGCGTTTTGAGTTCCGAGTCTCAACCCTATTATGAACAACCATATAGTGATTCTAGAATAATATATTATGTTCTTTATATCTTACAAATGATTCGGTCCGGCTGACACAAGCACGTGTCTTGCAGATGCGCTAGTTGTACAGAAGGAGCACATGATCCATGGGGTGGGATTGGAATGGTTCGATACCACAACTATTATATATACCCAGTCGAAAGACTGTTAGGGACCATGACTACTGATTAGCATGATGATCGTCGTTCTGCCGCTGAAAAGCCGCCCTTGTCACGTTCACTAGTTTGAAAAGACTGCTAGGGACAGTGCTCACTAGGAGCATGCTCCTAGTGAGCACTGTCCCTTGCAGTCTTTTCGCAGTCTTAGCAGTTTTTAGCAGTCTTTTGCGTCGATATCATGATATCGGCGCATTGCCGCTGAAAAGCACACGAGTGTAGGTAAGTAGGCAGTTAGGGTAGGTACGTTAGGTAGGTAGGTAGGGTAGGTAGGTAGGAAATTAGGTAGGTAGGGCAGGGTAGAGTAGTAAAAAGTACGAGGAGGTAGTAGGTAGGAAAAGTGCATTGGCAGGGAGCATTGCAACGCATGCCGCCGGGCACAGCTTACTTTAACCATCATATTATCAAGAAAATGAACAAAATGTTCTTGAAAGGAGATTGCTCGCGGACAGGCCCCACTTTGTGGCACCGTGTTTTAACTGTATGCTATACAAAATTTATATCTTATTTTTTCATGTACAATCGAACCAAAATGAATCTGATCACCTTACGGACTATTTCTGCTTGCAGCATCCGGCCGCTATAGAAGCGCTTAGTTAAAAACTTTCTCTTCATTGGTCCTTTTTTGTGTTATTCCTATTAGTCAAAAAAGGGTGGTCAAACATCTGTGATCATTAACAGAGCCTGAGAATTTTTGTAAAACAAAAGATAATGTATAAAGGTCGCATATTTTTTATTGTTTTTCTACTATTGGTGCGTACTCTCTTTGTGCTGACCAATAGTAGTAAGGGTGGTGAACAGATGTGGATACCGTCTGCACGGGATTTTGTTTTAAAAGTGAGCAGATTCATTTTGGTGCGATGGTACATGTGTTTTTTATTAACATTTATATTACCCTAGCATTGAAAAACGTAATAAATGTTTATCTAACTGAATCTCGGAACATCCGCCAACGAAACCTAACTTAAATGTTGCCTGATGTCAAACAATATTTCAATAAAAATCGGAATCGATTGATTGATATCGATACTTAATTTCAAAATCTAGTTTACACCAAACACTGACTTACAGTTTTTTTTTTAGTAACGTTTTACTATTGCTAGGCCCACTTGTATGACAAAAAATCAAAAGAAATTACAAAAATAACTTTACAAAGTAACAAGAAATCAATATGCATCTGCCATAAGCCATAATAGACATTAAAACAACTGAATGACCTAAAAAATGTAAATTAATGAATAAACCCAAAAGCTAGAATAGAGAGTAACGTTATTTTGAAAAATACGTTCAAAATCGATATTGAAAATCGATTGAACAATAATTATATCTGCAAACACTATACATGGTGTAAGTCAGAGATCTATATGTCAAATCAAACAAATCAATAGCCGGTTAATCGTTTCGTGGTGTTTGTTTTGCGTCGAGTTGAATTATATTCTTCTGTATTTACGTCTGAAAAGTCACAATTCATTGCTATCGAGTTGAGCGTTTGCGTTCCTCAAGTGGTTTAGTTGTGAGATATCAGACTTTTGTTTAATTGGTAAGTGAGCGAATTGACTCTAGTTTTAACGAGAAAATGTCTACACCGGGTCGAGATCGGACAAATCGTCCAGTCTCTCGACGGTGTTTAAATTTTCCCTTCTCCATTAGACGCCAAAGCGTCTAATCTTCGTCCTAATCTTCGTTCTTCGTTTTATAACCTCCATTTCAGTAACCTAAAAAAAATGATGTCTAATAAGAAAACGTTTCCTTATTATGAAAATTTATTTATTTATCTGCACAATAAAATGAAAATCACCGTGACACGACAAAAAAACCGCCAGCAAAGGGGCCTGAAGCTCCTAGACAATGGGCAATCTCCTTTTATGTCATTCTTTTTTCCAAGTTTCAGTTCGTGTTTACATGCCATACATTAATATAAAGATAAAGTTGAAAATCTTTTAAAGAAATTTGACATTTAGGTGTGCTAACTGTTTCACCGCGGGTGACACCGCGGGCGCAGCTAGTAGTTCTCATAAAAGCTTGTCACGTATAGTTATCTTTTTGTCTTTTCTATTCACGCGACAAGCAATACAATACTGGCTAATGATCAGGTAACGATAGAAATTATTTTTATTAATCTATATTGGACGCGTATACATATCTTCGTACCCATGCTATAAACAGTTGAGGCTTTCTCTCGTGAGAAGACAATCCTGGCTTTAGGATCAGGTAACGACAGAAATTGAGTTTATTCATCAAAATTGAACGTGTTTTTACCTAAACCAAGTTTTGAGTCTGTGCTATTAACCGTTGAAGAGACGATCTTGCAATGGTTGCAGGATAAGGTCTTTATAGAAATCATCTCTATATTAAAGCACAGGCTGTCTGCCGTGCCTCCATGTCACACTGTTGCACGTGCTAAGTCGCTAATTCCTCGCACTCTGGCCGCGCTTAATGATCTCTTGGGTTCTAATCCAACAGACGATCTGTTTGCGGATGGATGGACGAAGATTTTATTGGCATGTCAGAAGTATTGTGAAAGGAATTTATGAAAGTGTAAACCTTTACTTTGTTATTTTGTTTATTTTAATTGTATGTATAACTCTTTTAGTTCTTTTTTAGTTACTATAATTGGTTTAACAGCCGTTGTAATTAAATAAAAATAAATAATAAATATTGTATGTAAAACTTGAACGCGCATACAAAGTTTCGTGACCGCGCTATTAACGACGAGGAGTTCGCTCCTGAGCTCATGGCTACAGGATCAAGTCATGCTGTTGTACAAATTTATTGTCACAAGAACTTATGGTGTGTGCAAAATTTCAGCTCAATCGGTTGAGGGAAACTGTTTTAAAATTCAGATGCAAGGTTTGACCCTAACGACCATACATAATTGCATTGTCTGCAAATGCAGAAGATGTAATTGAAACTGAAAACCTTAACTTTGTTTATTTTCCTTGACTTATTGATCAACTAGACCCAACAAATAATGTTGTGGATGCGCCAATTCACAAGTTGTACAACATGTATTGTGTCTAAAGGTAGGTCGGCCCCGTCCCTGACACCGCTATCTTAGCTATGAATACTAGTACACGTACATACCCTACTTATTCGAAGAGGTTGAACGTAAATACATACAACAAATAAAAGCTTGCGGTTCTTTTAAAGCTTTCCTCCTGAAGTTATTATTCTTGAGGTCGAACCCCATACCTCCGTATTATGAATCGAACAAAGTACGTACTTAAGTAATACGAGCCCAGAAAAGAAAATACGATTGACTCGGCGGCAATAAACGTATCTAAACCAGTGAATCGTAACGCAATCGGTATAAAAATAAAACCTTTATGGTCCTCGGGAATTTATAGACGCGGGTCGCGACGAGCGACGAGCGTGGCGCGGCGCGGCGCGGCTTCACAGCGAGATAGCGACACAGCGCACAACTCTACTGAAGGGTCCTATGGTTCCGCGCCGTGCCGTGCGTTGCTCCTCACAAGCTCAGCAGCCGCCACTAGCGCAGCATTGTGTGCACGACAATGATACCTCCACTCGTCGTGATCAGTCCAATAATGTTAAACCGAAGCGTATGTGAAACTGAAGAACTTGGTATATTGGAGGATATGCAATATTGCGACTAGCCGCAGTAGCCGCAGCTAACAATAAATCATGTGACGTGTGGCACGCTCCAGCCTCGGTACACCAGCTAGGTATCATCAGCTCGCGTCGAGAACGTTGCTCAATTCATTTTTATTTCGCTTGAACGGATCCCGCCCCGGTGCGGTTAATATACCTTACAGTAATGGAAGTCTCAATTTAGATTATCTGAGATAAAGGTGCCGTTCTCGGATAACACCCGAGGCGTAGCGACATAGGACACCCGACCCCCGCGTGAACACTACGTGTGTGACAATAGCACCCGCTAGCTGCTACCGCCACGTACTCTCGCTGTCGTCGTGTGGCCAACATTGCGATGCACAGCACGCACCTGTGCCAGGCGTGTATGCCTGTACGAACTAGTATAATCGTGGTGTAAGGAAGGGACTTTGGTTTACGACAGCACATCATGAACACTGAGGCTGAAATGTGTCGCAGACTGTTAGCACTCGGGTTACATCTGAAAACTTTAACAAAGGTCGTAAATAAAACCGGCCAAGTACGAATCGCTCTCACACGCACGCAGGGTTCCGTAGCACCAAACAGTAAAATAAAAATAATTTTTAGGCTCATTCATTTTGTTTTGTTTTACATTCCACAGCAAAACTAAATTTGTTTTTCATAGTTTTTTAATGAAAAACAAAGTAACTGCTTCAGTTTGATGAAAAATTATAAAAAGTAAAGAAGTTATTATAACTCACAATTGAAGGTAGCTTTGAACTTGTGAACATTACCGAGACATTGGTGCCAAATACCGAAGTTTTGTAATGAATTCTGTATATTTGTAGCCAGTTACATAAGTTAGGCTCGAGTACAGTGGCACGCAGTTCCCATGTCTGCCGACACTCTTGCGTGCACGGCTGTACGTCCACGCCACGTCCACGCCGCGTGCACATTTGTAACGAGCGACAGTCGGCGACGTGATTGTGAGTGCGCGCCAGCTGACGCGACGTGACGCCGCGCGCCAGCAGCTAAGCTCCACAACACATACAAAACGTTTACTTTGCGATCCCGGATAACGGGTGAGTTATACCACGTGACTCGTACTATCAAGCGCACGGAACTACCGAAGCCGACAGCTTGTTTGTAATTCAGTGAAGTTATTGACCTCAGTCTTTCCGCGGATGAAATAATTTATACTGAACTGTTCTTGTGTCACGTCGGATCGTCCGCAGAGGACTCACTACTCGTAATCACATTATAACTCACTAATCAGCACAATTTAAATAAAATTTCTGTGGGTGCAAACACCGAATTCGCATAATAGTGGTCCGAGTTGATAGCGCTTATCAAGCACAGTTCATTAAGTGATGGTTGTGTCAGTGAGTGCAACGAGTGAGCCGCGTGCTCACGAGCGTTCTGCGTGCGGCGATCAGCGACACACACTCATCAAACACGACCCGTCGAGTGACGCAGTGGCCACTGCACACAGCAACAAGTCGATGATTCAAAAGAAATTAAATTAAACGAATGAAGTTTCCTTTGTTCAATACAACAGTGAAATACGACCTGCACTTTTCTTACATTCCAAATCTGTATTATGTATAAACAAACCCAGAATTATTAAAGAGCTGATTATTGTTGTGTGCGGAACACACGCGGCATTTGTCACACTTTATAATCTGATTTCATCATTTTAATTTGTAATTAAGCCGTAAGCCGCCGGCCGTCGCTTGCTCCTAGTGACACACAAAGCAGCAGATCAGTTCGCGCCGCCGCGCCCCCACGAGCCGCGCGGCACAGATGTGTTGTTTGACTTGCCTATTTTCTAGCCGTGAGGAGCGCCAGCACCGCGCAGGTATAGAGCCGCGCCGCGTCTGTATGTAGCAAGTTGTTTGGTACGAACTGAAACTTTATTCAGGTTTTATTCTAAGTACTTTTCTTAATTCTAACGAGCGGTTATATAGATCGCGGGAGATGATGGTCGTGTCCCACAGTACAGTGAAGTGCCGTGCGCGTCGCTGCTGTCGTAGTTTCGAACCGGGTTCACACAACCGCGCGCCGGCGCCGCCCCGCGCCGCTGCTCCACACCATCAGCACCGCGCCGCGCTGCGACGTCATAACGTTGCATATTTAGGGTTAGGTTTAAAGATACTTTATTTCCAAAAAAGCCACAAAGTCACTTACATGAGAACAATGCTTAAAATTAGTTGTATTTAAAGTTCGTCACAGACGTCACGGTAGCAATTATTATAATATTATGATACACCCATCCAATGAACTCAGATTTTAGAAAGGGTGTTATTTGTGATTAAGTATTCAGATAATAGAGTTTTGAATGCATTGAACGAGTGTACCTTTTTAATACATGAGGGTATTTTGTTGTAAAATTGTGCTCCTTCAAAAATTTTTTTTTTAATTTGTCGTTGATAGGTGGCGTTGTGGTCGTCAACAGACCTCTATAAAGTCAGCAACTTGCTATCGATTAGAAAACTTTATATTCTAAACGTGACCTTAACCCTGCATAAATGTCTTCCTTTTGAACCAGCTTTTCAGAACAGAAGGCGCAGAGATATTGTGGCCTACTCTCCAGGGGTTCGATCAGCATTTGCCAGACGACAATATGTAACACAATCCACTTACATCTACAACAAACTGAACCTTAAATGTGAAATATATCCACTGCTGTTTTACGAATGTAAAAGAGCAATGGGTGATTGGTTGAGATCTCGAACATAATTACAAAAAAACAAAAAACATTCTGATCAGGGCAAGCTAACATGATGGATACCCACACTCATACACACACACACTCACATACTTTCACACGCACACATAAATACGTGCACTCCTCAGACAGCGAGAGCTGCTTAATTCATTTATTTTTAATTAAATTTTTATATTAAATTAAAAATAAATGAACGACGACCCGAATGGCACAGCGGTAGTGAGGCTGCCTTACGTTCTTAGGGTCCCGGGTTCGAATCCCGGTAGGAGCAAATGTTTGTGTGATGAGCATGGAGATTTGTTTCCGAGTCATGGATGTTTATATGTATAATAAGTATGTATTTACAAACAAAAAGTATCTATGTAGTATTATTAACTATCTGGTGTCCACGTCACAAGCCTCGTCGCTTAGTGTGGCACCTAGATGGCGCTGTGTGTAATGTCCAGCGATATTTATTTATTATTTATTTGTCGGAGACGGTCATTGATACGGGCTTAAAATAAATCACAAGTGCACGGTGGTGACATCACGCAATCTACTTACAAGGCTACCCACACCACAGTGTCACTTGTCACAGAGTCAAGATGGTAAACTCTGAGCCAGGACGACAGTCAGTCAGTGTCTGATCGCGGCCGAGTTAAGACCTCTTGGAACTGTACCCGATTCATTGTGCCCCGTGTTATTGTGCTAAGTTGTAATCTCAAGTAGTTCGTTAGTTTTGCTAAAAACAGTCTATCGCTCAGTGTCTTTACATAGCACGAAACTCATCGTCTGCCCACATAATGCAGAAGCCTAGCGGAATAAATCCTGACACCCCGACATCAGAATTGGGATGAAATCGTGCTAATGAAATCATACGCGGGGACAATGACAATAAAAATCAGTGACGGTTACTTTTTGAAATAGCCGAGTGCAATTACACAAAAATACTCGAAAGACAGTGCAAGCTAGTGTTGCTGCTAGTGCAGTGTTAGTGCGGTGTTAGTGCAGTGTGTGTAGTGTGTGTGCTGTGTAGTGTGTGTGCTGTGTAGTGTGTGTGCTGTGTAGTGTGTGTGCTGTGTAGTGTGTGTGCTGTGTACTGTATGTGCTGTGTAGTGTGCGTGCTGTGTAGTGTGTGTGTGTGTTGTGTAGTGTTACTAGTGTAGTGTTGTGTGTCACTCGGTTCGGCTGTGATCTATTTCGCTGTTGATTTTAATCCCGATAAGCGTGATTCGCGATCAATTCCCGGCTCGTGAGTTGTTCCTAGTTGTGTGCTATTGTGCAAAGTGCTGGTATTGTAAGTTTTTTTTAGTGTTTTTACGTAAGTTTTACTTGCAATAAGTGAATTTCGTTAACTACAGCGGCCGTATATCGGTGAGTACATTTATTTTCTTTGGTGTGTACCTCGAAATAATTTTTATCGACCGTTAATCCAAACTGGAGTCGAGCGTGATTTATCTTCTATACCTCCTCTCACTGTGGCCAGGACACCTTTAGCCGTCATCGGTCCTATGAGTCTGTGGGATCGGCAGTGAGAAAATAATTTCCTGTGTACATTGCACGACGTACACAAACCCTATTTCCTACCCCAGTTCCGTCTGTTACCGTAGGTCTTCTTGTAATATACTTCCCTCACGTAAAACCAACGTAACTTACGATTGGTATGATTTGTATGATAGGCTAGGGCGTTAGGATAATTAGGGTGCTAGATAGGTAATTACTATACAGCTAGGATAACTACGGTACTATGTAATTACTGTAGGGCTAGGCCTAGTTGGTAGGGCCTTAGGTACTGAATCAGGCTTCTTACCTGGGTTTCCTGGAGGAGCACCAGCCATTGCAGCCACCGCCGGTCAGCGATCAGCATTCAGCATCGTACCGCAGCCTCGGCCAATGCAGCTAAGTGCCCATTTTTCCTTGTGAATTCCCTGTTACCTACCTACCTGTTACCTTACCTTTTAAACCCTTATCCTTTATAAATCTATCCAGTACCTATTTGAAATAGCTTCTACAAGTGCATTGGTGTCTGTAGTCATTGTAGTATCGTAAAATATTACATGAATACACCATATGCAGTTAAATAAAGTAAATTCACATTTATCTAGTAATAAACGATTTAACTATCAATAGAAATACAATATAGGCTATCCTCCTATGATATTATCATAGCTCTGTTATTCGTGTTACTTTCCAGGCTTATAGCTGTAACTATAGGCATATATTTCACCTACATCGCCGAAAATTCCAGGTCGAGTTCTCCGTGTAACATAACTTCGGGCCACCTGCCGTGTCACCGTGTGACAACGGGAGCCCCACTGCTGCGCGGGGCCGGCCTCAGGTGACGTTAGGCGAGGAGCGTGAGCTAAGTTTTCAGTTTTTTTCATTCTCATAGTTTGTGTCTGTATATTTCCATAATCAAACCTACTTAGAAACAATTTGTTTATTAAATTAGTTTATTTTATTTTTATAAGGTTTGATTTCACAATGGGCAAAGATTATGGAGGTGAAACCAGCACAAACGATCCTCGTGAATTACAGGATCTTTTAGTGAAACGTAGTTCCATAAAAGATCAAATAACTAAATTTAGAAACTTTTTATCAAATATTACTTCTAAGGAAACGCTTACTCAGATTGAGTTAGCTGAGTTAACTTTAAAACTAAACAAATTTGAATCTATCTATAGCCGCTTTGATGACTTGCAAAATCAGATAGTAATATTACACTCTGATAATTTATCTAATGAGATTGATGAGCGTGATACTATCGAACAACTATTTATATCCAACATAGCAATTGCGCAAAGTGTTACACAACAATATAACTCGAACCGTCATGATGAAGGTAATAACAAGTATTTAAATTCAAGTCAGATAACTACAGGTCCGTGTAATCATGATCATCATGACATAGGTTTTAAATTACCTCAAATTCAAATTGCTAAGTTTGACTTGTCTTGCTTTCGCTGGCTTGAGTTTCGTGACACTTTCTTATCTATAGTACATAATAACGACCGCATCGCTCCGATTCATAAATTCCATTATCTTATTTCGTACTTGACTGGCGATGCAGCGCGCATTATTGCTAACTAGGAGGTATCTAGCACAAATTATGCGTGTTCCTATAATTTATTATGTGACAGATACAACAATACCCGACACTTAGTAACTCATCATATAAATTCATTATTATACATAAAACCAATCACAAGCGAGTCTGATAAATCACTACGATTCTTTGTGGATCACGTTAATAAAAACTTACGCGCTTTAACTAGTCTCGGTATAGTTTCACGTGACTGGGATATTTTACTCATTCATATAATGAGCCCCAAGCTTGATAGCTGCACCAAGGCAAAGTGGGAAGAGTACTGGGGCACGTTGGATACCAATGTATCTAATTTGCAAACTTTTTTCAAGTTTCTTATTGATCGCGCTGATGTACTTGAGTCAATAAATAGTAGCTATTCATACTCTAAACCCAAGACAACGTCAAAGCCTATAGATAGTAATAATAAAATAAAATCTCATCAGTCTTACATTTCTAATAGGGAAGACAATAATATTTCTGATATATCATGCGGCGTTTGTAATGGTAATCATCGCCTTTATGATTGTCCCACCTTTTTGGCTAAGAGTGTAGATGACCGTATCACTGAAGTAAGCAAATTGAATCTTTGTCATAACTGCTTAAGGTCTGGCCACTCTGCACGCAATTGTCGCATGCATCCGTGTCGCATGTGCAATACAAAACACAATAGACTCTTGCATAAAGAACAGTCTAGTGTTGTCACCATTTCACCCGACATCACTGATGATACTCTCGTTAATTTTTATAATCAAAATAATCATCAAGTTCTTCTGTCTACTGCTTTTATTGAGGTAGTTAATCCTACTACCAATCAAACACAGAAGGTTCGTGCTCTTTTGGATTGCGGTAGTCAGTCATCATTTATTACTCAATCTCTTAAAACAAAACTGCTTTTAGAACCGACTACCACTTTGCATGTCAATATAATTGGCATAGGCAATAAAACTACTACCCAAGCTACAGAAACTTGTGTAGTTCAGTTGAAATCTTTAATGAAGCATTTCACTATCACCTCTTCTTTTCTGGTATTGCCAGTATTGACCGGTAACATACCTCGAATACCCGTTGACTTAAAACAAATTAATATTTCGAGTGATTACTTTTTAGCGGACCCTCGCTTCCACCAACCAGCACCTGCAGGCTTAGCCAAGTTGACAATCTACAATCGTTAACGCTAATAGAAAACTAATCAAATGTATGGGAATGACGTCATCTCAGCGTTAAGTCACGTGGTTTATACAAACGAATAGAAAATTCGTAGACAAGTTTACATCGTTCGAAATGATAGAATGAAATGTGATCCTTTCTACAACGTTGAGCGCTACATCCCATATAAATCGTAGCCAAGTCACAGTTTTGACAAGCGCTAACGAAACGATGTCGAAGTTTATGAACGCCAGCCGAGCGATCGCCGAGACCCAAGAGAAAACGATAAAAAAATGGTGCCTATATGAGCCAGCCGTGTTGAGACCGAGAAATGTTTTGTTTATTTACCATAATTTTGGACTGTAGGTATTTATCATTTCAGAGAAACAAAGGGTCTATTGATAAGTAAAGGGTCAAACACGATTGTTTTGATTGTGTCGTATAGTAGTATTAGTTTTACGTTTCAAACTTTCAAGTGCCCAATTATGATAGATTTTAACAAAGGAAGATTACGAAATAACTAACTTACGTAAGTACCTTTCCATAAATTCTAATAAAGCTGCGAACTGTTCCGGGCTTGCTCGAGATCTAGATTCCATCCTATAAAATCTTTCATTCAAATGCACGATATCATATTATTTCGAGTAACAGTAATGTTTAAAATTACATTCCGCACTTGATATATTATAATCAACCAATTATAAATAGAACTCGCACCTTATTTCGCTTACTTTTTTAACACGTTAGACAATTATTCCTTTCTTAACAATCCAAAACAAAACGTGAGCTCGCGCACTAAGTACACAACTGTGACCTTGACGTTAGTTTGACGTTTGTTGGAACGCTCACCATAAACTAAAGTATAGTATAAGTTCATTGTAGAACGAGCGATCGACTCAGTCGTGTCAAGTTGGCTACCAAGTTAGCGTTTTCTACAATCGCTTACGCCGAGGCGATAACAATAGAAAGAGAATAGATACGAAACGTTTGTAACTTGGCTAGGCCTGCTGTTGATGTTGTCATTGGTGCTGATATTTTCTGGGACATTATTGGCCGCGATCAACTCTCTCTCGGTCTTAATTCACCTGTATTGAGAAGTTCTCATTTCGGTTGGTTGATAACAGGTCCTATGTATTTTAATTTACCCAAAATCAATAAGTTAAAGGAAATTGATATAGATTCGAATCATTCGGTCGTTTCTTATATGTCATCTGCTGAAGAAATACATCAAGAACTAACAAAATTCTGGGACTTCGCAATACGTACAATTTATGCGTGAGTACGCAGACTTAGGTCACCTTTCAGAATCCGCTGTACCTATACCTTTTACATCTTACTTCCTCTGCCATCACGCTGTCTTCAAAGACAGTAGTGAGTCCACGAAAATTAGAGTCGTATTCGACGGCTCGGCCCCTACTTCATCGGGTCAGTCTGTAAATGACATCCTCATGGTGGGGCCTAATATGCAGGACTCACTATTCTCCATATTAATAAGAGCTCGACAACATAAGTTTCTCCTCTCAGGTGACATCGAGAAAATGTACCGTCAAGTCCGTGTACATGAGGAGAATCGCAACCTCCAACTAATTTTATGGAGAGAGGATGAGTCCTTGCCCATCAAAACGCTTCAGCTGGGTACTGTGACTTACGGAATGGCAAGTTCCAAATACCTGAGCACTCGGTGTCTATGGCAGATTGGTGAGGAATCTTCTGATTCTATGGTTAAGGATATAATTCAACATGATTTCTTTGTGGACGATCTCATTACCAGTTCTGAAAGCGAGGATACCTTACGTTATATTCACAAATCTGTAACTGAGGAATTAAAGAAAGGATGCTTTAATCTTCGTAAATTTAAGACTAATTTAGCATCACTGTTCGATTCAAATACTCAAACTGATGATAATCTTCTAGTTAGTGATTCAACTAGTACCCTAGGCATGAGATGGAACCCAAAAACCGATCAGTTACATTTCCCCATCAAACCATTTTCCTGTAATAATAATTTAACTAAAAGATCATTTCTATCGTCCCTTTTTAAAATATTTGACCCTTTGGGACTAATAAGTCCATGTGTAATACGAATGAAAATGTTATTACAACAACTATGGCTGCACAATTTGACTTGGGACTCTTCAGTCCCACCTGAAGTTCAAAGAGATTGAAACGATTTTATACAGTCTTTACCTTCCCTTTTAGCTCTAGAAGTTCCGCGTCGTGTGCTCTGTGATGAACCTGCATCTGTAGAATTACATTCATTCAGTGATTCATCACAAAAGGCATACGGAGCTTGTATTTATTTACGTTCAGTCAATACTGCGAACGAGGTCACAGTCAAGTTACTTTGTTCGAAGTCCAAAGTAGCTCCGATTAAAGGTGCAACTATCCCTCGTCTAGAATTGTGCGCAGCCCTACTGGCAGCAAGGTTGTCAGGGAGCCACTGCGATATGAAGTTCAGCACCAGATACACTGGTGTGATTCATCAGTAGTGCTAGCCTGGCTCCACACCAGCTTTATAAATTTGAAAACATTTCTAGCTAACAGGATTGCGGTGATCTGTGAGCTAACCGATGCCTCCTCGTGGCGATATGTGCCCACATCTGTTAATCCTGCTGACCTCATACCCAGAGGAGTCAGTCCAGATAAGCTTGGCGGAACCAAGCTGTGGTGGTCAGGCCCTCCATTCCTCATTGAGCCTGAATATAATTGGCCTACTTTAAAACCTAATAAAATTAATAATAATGATTTGCCAGAAACTAAACCTAATTGTACTGCCATTCATGTTGTTTCTCAAAATGAACCCATACTTAATTTTAAAAACTTTTCTAGCTTAACTAAAATAAAACGAACTTTCGCTTACGTGCTAAGATTTATTAATAATTTAAAAACGAATAAAGATAAAATTCTCGGCAATCTGACTGTTGACGAATTAAATAATTTATTTCATCATTTGTGTCGTCTCGCACAGCAAGAATCATTTCTCTGTGAATATAATTTGTTATGTAGCAATAAGGCTTTAAGTTCTAAATCAAATATCTTATCATTGACTCCATTTTTAAGTGACGACAAGATTATACGAGTTGGTGGCCGTCTAGGCTCATCTGATTATAATTATAATAAAAAACACCCTGTTCTCCTGCATGCTTCGCATCATTTTACCAAATTGATTTTCGAGTACGAACATAAACGCGGATTACATGCTGGACCACGATTATTACTGGCCGTTGTTAGGGAATACGTTTGGCCAATTAACGGCAGAAATTTAGCTAGGCGCATTTTCCGTAACTGGCCCAGGTGCAGACGCTTGCAGGGCAAGACTATTGCGCCAATAATGGGGCATTTGCCCTCAAAACGTGTCATGCCAAACTTTCCATTTCAATCAGTGGGAATTGTCTTCGCTGGTCCATTCCTATAATTGTAAACAGAAAGGGACGTGGTGCTTCGTTGGTCAAGTGCTATCTTTGTTTTTTTATATGCCTTAGATATAAAATCTCTCACCTCGAAGCCGTGAGCGATCTATCGAAGGACGCTTTTGTCATGACATTTCGAAGGTTTGTGTCACGAAGAGGCAGGCCAGCGGAAGTATTCTGCGACAATGGACGCAACTTTGTCGCGGGAGCCAAAGAGCTTAATATTTTTTTTAAGATTCACCAAAACGACATATCTGATTTTGCATGTTCGGAAGGCATTCAGTTTCACTTTTCACCAGCTTACGCTCCTCATTTTGGCGGTATTTTTGAGGCCGGTATCCGTTCAGCAAAGTACCATGTTAGACGAGTAATGGGTAATTCCCACTTGAGTTATGAAGAACTTCAAACTCTTTTCGCTCAGGTAGAAGCGGTTTTAAATAGTAGACCTCTCTGTCCCTTATCTGCCTCTCCTGACGATTTCCATTGCCTTACTCCTGGGCACTTCCTCATTGGTCGGGCGCTCACCGCTCTGCCGGAACCAGCTTTGGAAGATTGCCAGCCAACCAACTTGCAGCGCTATGCCAGGCTGCAGCAAATATACCAACATTTTTGGCAACGCTGGCAACGCGAGTACATTGCCGAGCTGCAACTGCGCCGTAAATGGAAGACTAACGCCGCCGCAGTCAAAATCGGAGACATGGTCCTACTGCAAGAAGATGGCGTTCCACCCCTGTGTTGGAGACTTGGACGCATTGCAAGACTCTTCCCAGGGCAAGATGGAGTCTCACGTGTGGCCGACATCAACACCAATAGAGGAATTATACGACGCCCTCTGGTTCGCCTCTGCCCCTTACCAACCGAAGAGGACCTACTGAAGGGTTGAAACTTTGGGAGTTTCATCGG
This sequence comes from Eugnorisma glareosa, assembly GCA_947578425.1. Classification (NCBI taxonomy): domain Eukaryota; kingdom Metazoa; phylum Arthropoda; class Insecta; order Lepidoptera; family Noctuidae; genus Eugnorisma; species Eugnorisma glareosa. The sequence continues at coordinate 455,014 of OX387968.1, forward strand.
GGGGAGGATGTTTACGCCTGCGTTAACTGTGGAGATGTGCAGTGTGTGTATCGCGCCTTGCTATTCTAAAAGGACTAGGCGCGCCATACTGGTTCAACTTTGTAGTTTTTATTTTATATTCTTCCACCTACATTTTTTTTTTTCTTGAGTGTCCAAATTTATCATCGATCGCGTCATCCTCACGCTCCGCATATTTTAATTGTAAAATATAGAAAACCTAAATTAAATCACCATACCTCAACACGGGAGTTTCATTGAAGCCCCATAATATAATATGAATTAGATCGAACAAATTTGCATGTATTCTTATTCTTCTAAAACTGTAGGAAAAATGTAAATAATGAAATAAACATGATTTTCATTTTTGTGTGGACACTTTCTCGAAAACTGGTTTTTATCGCACTACGATTAGGTTCAACATACCATGTATTTCACACGCGTGGATTTTTAATATTTTTCCGAACACGTGCGGAAATAAAAATTTCCACAGATAAGTTCAATGAAATTAGCAACAAGATCAAAACTGTTGAAAATAAAATAAAGACAGTTTGGAAAGTCATAAATGATGAGACCAACAGGAAGAAAATACGTAACACTAGCTACACATTAAATATAGCATGTGGTCCTAAAACCTCTAATCAGGAAGTAACTCAAGAATTCGTAAATTTCTTTACCGATATACCGTTAAAAACTACGGAGGCTCTAAATTCATCAGCTGAAGTCTCAATTGGTTTATTAAAGGCTAACGTGTCTGGATGCCCGGCTGAATTTAAATTTAAACACATAAACCCTATGATAGTTATTAAAGCTTTCCGGCAAATAAAAATCAAACTGACCGAAGATCTATGGGGAATGTCTATCAAAGTTTGCACATCCATAGTTGAGACTATAGCACCTTACTTAGCTTTAATTTTTAATTTGTGTGTAGACCAAGGAGCTTTCCCTGATTTAATGAAATACAGTAAAGTCATACCTCTTTTCAAATCCCGGACAGTAAAGATACTAATAATTATAGACCTGTATCCGTGTTGCCAGTTTTTAGCAAGGTTTTTGAAAAAGTGATGCTGAATCATATGGTCATTCATTTTAACACCAACAGAATCCTATACGATCAACAGTATGGTTTCACCAAGGGACGTTGTACGACTGACGCTGGTGTAACCATCTTAAAGTACATATTTACTGCGTGGGAAGAGTCCCAAGACGCCATAGGAGTATTTTGAGACCTCTCCAAAGCATTTGATTGCGTAAATCACGACACATTACTCTTGAAACTTGAGCACTACGGACTAGGTAAACTTGCACTTAGTTTGGTAAAATCTTATTTGAGTGATAGACATGTTCAAATAATAGGTGTCAATTCACAGTGTTTAAAAGTAAAAATGGGGGTTCCGCAAGGCTCAATTTTGGGTTCTTTTCTCTTTCTAGTATATATAAATCATCTACCCTATTTATTGAAAAACCAACCTCAAAATATGCTGTTATTTGCTGATGACACTTCCCTAATTTTTAAGATAAATAGACGGGTCCAAAATCTAGACGACGTGAATAATGCCTTACTTCAGGTGCATAATTGGTCCACAGCAAACAATTTAGTATTAAACGAAAAAAAGACTAAATGCATAAGATTTGCTTTACCGAATGTTAAAAGTAGTGATTGTGTTAAAATATTGAATAAAGAGAAACTAGAATTCGTAGATAAAACGGTTTTCCTGGGGATTACGCTTGATTCAAGGCTACAATGGAGTTCTCATTTAACATCTCTTGCGGGGCGGCTAAGTTCAGCAGCATATGCTATTAGAAAAATCCGTACTCGTAGATACCGCTAGACTGGTCTATTTTAGTTACTTTCATAGTATTATGTCTTATGGCATTTTGTTATGGGGACGGGCTGCAGACATTCAGTCTATATTTATTCTGCAAAAAAGAACCATCAGAGCCATATATAATCTTCGTAGGTGCGATTCTCTAAGGGAACTGTTTAAGGACATTAACATCATGACGGTACATTGTTAATACATCTATGAAAACATAATGTATGTAAGAAAAAAAATATTTATTTATTTAAACTTCATGTACAATAGTGGTACATAGGCGTACTTAATGCCATTAGGCATTCTCTAACAGTCAACCTTTGGGTTCAATAAGAAAACACTGTGGTAGAGTACAAAATCAATATCTAAAAAAAAATATATATATATATAATTTAAGTACTTATAGTGATACTAATACACATAATACGTATAAAATAAACTAATAAATATTCATCAAAATAATCATAAAATCTTTAAAAATAAAAATCTTATAATCTTATTTAAAAATCTGCATCTTTTTAGTAAAAGAGGTGACAGACAAAATTACAGTACTAGAAATAGGGACCAATTAGTTTAGCCAGGCTTCAGACTCGCTAAAGTAGACTCATCTTTCATGGGGGTACTGTTTGAGATGCTATAATAAAATTCCACAAAGTATGCTTGAACTCCATGAGACGAAATTTAAAACATGCATTTCCATATTAGATATAATACCATAACATTGATGACTCGAAGTAATTTTAAAATAGTTTTACCGTTACTGAGTTATAAAAACACAAAGGAAATTTTCCCAAGATGTGAATCCATTCATTATTTTAGGAATGATTTTACAGAGGAGTGTGTAGTACATTCTAAGGAGATTAGTGATAGAATATTGTTGGCCAGTTGTATAGCACCACCAGTTAAAGGACTCATACCGATTAAGATATTAAAAAATAACGGATAAGTCGTGCACATTAGCGGACATTAATCCGTGTATAGGAAAATTATGTAACTAAAATGTTTCTAATTTTGATAAATCAGAGCGCGATGCAAGAATAGTAAAACAATTATTCTCGGTACTGAGTTCAAATCACAACATCTTAATAAGAAAGAGAAAATTTCTATTGGAAATGTATGCGCGAAGTACTTGGATATTTTTTATTTTTCAGGAGATCACTACAGCAAGTATTTATAAACATTCTATTAGTATAAAACCAAATATAAGTTCACACAGAAGGTTTTCAGAACAAAGGAGTTTAATCTTCAGAGAGATGCTTCTAATTATGCGATCGGTGCTGTTTCATCAAACAATAATGGTAGGCCTGTATCTTTCGCTAGTAGGACACTTAACAAATCGGAAATAAATTATCCGACAATTGACAAAGAATTGCTGGCTACAGTGTGGGCAATCAAACATTTTCGCCCATATTGTCGTAGACGCATTGTCTCGAATTTCCATAACTTGTAATGATTTAAAACTGTAAGGACATGCCTTTGCTGATCCCCATTAAGACAGTCGTCGGTCCAATAACATGTCACGTTGTGCAAGCAAAGCATTAATATTCTAGTAACTAAGTAAATTAAGTTAGCGATACGATTCATATGTTGTAGTTGAACATTAATAAAAGGAACTTGGGAATGAACAGTTGTTTCCATCTGCCACCTATCCTTATGGATATACTTCAAGACATATGAAAGAGTTGTGTGTTTCGGTTATGACTAGAGCTCGATGCCTACCACGAGCTCTTAACGCGATCCATTTTAGGACCTAAACTGAACTGTTCTCCTAATTCGTACCATGACGACAGTTTATCGATTCAGTTTAGGCCATGCCATCTGACAGCGATTTTCCTAAACTGAGTCGCAAGTTTTGGTTTCATTAATTCAATTTTGTACTTGTTTGGTACCATGACGTCCATAGAGCAGCTCAACTGAAACGCTCAACTATCAAAATAAGCGATTCAATAAAAGTTACTATTTCTCTAACCTAAACTGAAACGTTTGGTGAATTATTGACGAAAATAAAGTTTTTTAGTGCTAACATAGTGAAATTTTACAAAAACCAGTGTAAGTGTACTTTAATCTTTCTTCTAAAGTCTAAAATACCTATTTTACATGCATTTTTAACCGCATTTGTTTTTCTTTAACAGATGTCTGATGAACTACTTTTGTTTGAGTTTTTTGAGGAAGATTCTGCCTCACACAATGCCCAAAAACGTAAGAGGCCCCAGTTACGCGGCCAATTGGACCCCTTCAATAACTTTGAGGATGCCGAATTCATTAGACGCTAAAGGCTATCCAAAGAATTAATCACATCCTTTTGGAATATTCTCGGGCTTGGGAAGATTTGTTGTAGCCAGTTGCGAGAGCTCTGTTCTCATTTAAAATCTCCCACAAAGTCTCGAGCTGGTTAAATGTTACTCTCCACTTTCGACTAGAATGCAACAAAAAAAGCACTTGAAATTCTTGTTACAAAGACAAACTAAGTGGCTTCTCGAGGCAAGTCTTATTACAATTGGACATATTCTAAGGCGTACACGCGTAGTGACTATAAAATAGGAGATTGACAGTACATAAACAAATAACACAATGTTTAATACTTACGACATTCCTTGAAATAATGATTTTAACGAATTCAAAACTACACTTTACTTTAAATTTTCCCACCGTAATTACAACTCCACAGACTACTTAAGGTGAATGCGCAAGGGTAGCCCGCGAAATTTAAATTTTGTTAGGTTTATTGCAATTTGCAAGTCAGTGTCAGGTTGTATGTTGATGAAAATATGAATCGCGCCAGTAACACGTATGGAGTTACAGAATTATAATCATTCAAATCATCAATACAACCCTCCAAGTTCATATAATCTCAAAGACTGACACTGACGTGACAACCCACACAACTTTTTTACTCTGGTACGTTCGAAACATTAAACATAAATATTTGTTTTATTACGTCGAAATAAAAATATTTCTTTCGTATAATAAACAGCAAAAGGTATATAAATATCTACTTTGGAATTATTTTAACAATAGTTGCTGCATTAACGTGGAATCTTAAAAACAACTGTTGAGTGTCTTTTTTACTTTAAGTAATGATACCGAGTTAAAAACAATTATAACATTACTTGCTTCTGAGCGTGTCTAACACTAAAATGTGAGCGAAACAAAGTTATTCGATCATAATAGCGTTATCTCTTTTTCACCAAAAACGTTTCAAACGCGGTTCAGCCACAAATTGCGATCTTTCATTCACTTTTAGCGATCCAAGTGCCGCTGAGCGAATTGGATATCATGATACGATTTGAAGCGATACAGTTTACGAACCTAAACTGAAATGTCTTGCTTTTGAATAGTTTTTAATTAGATCATGGTAGAAACGAAATACTTCCAAGATAAGAACGAGTGGCACAACTACTGTCCGGTCTGATCAACCAAACGCTGTAACCACTCATAGTACGAGTGCTTCAAACGAATCAGTGGAATTACGTTTTATTGATCCATGCAAGCTAGAGACATTTAGGAAAACAGGAGTTATAGGTAAAGAGAGTAATACATTCCTAATGAAAAGACATCTATGTCAAATATATATCTTCTCCATCGCAAATATCGCGAGCCGAATTTGTGACAGAGTTACAAGATTTTTGCAAAAGCTTAAATATTACTGAGATATATTTAACAAAAAGTAATAAGAATCACATTTTTATTACGCAACTTCGTGACAACGCTTAAGCTACTTAATCAGAGCGAGTACTTATGGTCACCAGAGCTTTTTCGGTGCATAATGATGAAGTTGATCGAGCACACGCGCGCTCGTTTCACGGACTGCTTTCGTTTATGCACCCGATCAACCAAACTTCACAAAATTGGATATTTTGTCACGCTTTCTTTTAGTAGAGGCTGATAAACAGTTAAAATATAACTTTGTTGTCGACAGTACGGTTAAGGCACAGAACACAACACATTCCGTTTCAGTGAGGGAGACGTGGTGCTGATCGCCGACCCTACCCTTCCTCGTGGCTTATGGCCGTTAGGAAGAATAGTGTCGATCTACCCAGGGACAGACGGGGCGGTCCGCGTGGCAGACGTCCGCACTAGGGGCGGCATACTGCGCCGACCGGCCCGTAAGCTCGTGTTAATGGAAGCTGCTTCCCAGCCAGTAGCCACCAGTTGTTAGTGTTCCACTGGGGGTCCGGTATGTTGGCGACTGGCTGAGATGCCACCTTTTCTTAAGAAACTTATATATTTTTATAATGACTTTTTGTGTGTGTCAGTTGTCAAGTGATTGCCTTTACATAGTTTTGTCCTGATTTTATGCAATTAAATAGCAATAACTAATCTATAGTGTTTCCATCATCCTTCAATACCTCACAAATAATTACAGTCCATTTGCTCACCAACATTTTCAGTTACTAAATGAAATTGATAAAATATTGAAGTGGACCGGCCCACAGACATATAGCATGTACATCGAATAGAGAATAAGGACGACAAACGAGTAATAATGAACGATTTTCATCTCTTACCCACTAGTGGGCAGTGGGCTCGCGGGTATGAGACGAATGTTCAACAATATTACTATTGGATAGGATTAGAAAATGATATCAAAGAGTTTATAAAGAGGTGCGACAAATGTCAGAAACAAAAATATTCGACGCACAATATCAAAAAACCATGGAAATAACAACAACAGCACATAGTGCTTTTGAAAAAAATTATATTGACTTGATTTATGATATGATAATTTATTATATGTAGTTATATTCTCACATTGCAGTGCGAACTCACCAAATACATAGAGACATCTCCCTTGTAACGGAGAGGTTGTCGTGGTGGAAGTATAATAATTAAAAGACCACGAACCTCGTCAACATAAAAATATAAGTATTATAAAATAAAGGGGGTAGGCTCACTCGCGAGTCGCACGGTACTCTCCTGCCTCAGCCCGGGTGACGAAGACCGCAGCGGTGTGCCACGCTGCAGACGCCAGGAGGGGTGACGGTCGGCAGGTGTTCGCGCCGACCCGCAGATTCACGGAGCGACCACGCAAGCAAATAAGACCCGACGCGGAGCGCGCGGAACCCGGAAAGCCGGACTTGAGCGGGTATTCCAGTCGGTACTTAAGCCGGAAACGTCAGTTGGAAATTTGGACTTGACAGCCGGAACTTTGGAACTTGTCAGCCGGAACTTTGGACCCTGGAAACTAACGTCCAGCGTGTCACAGATGGCAAAGTCATCTCCGCTGATTGTGACACCGAGGCATAAGCAAAGCGAGAAATACCCGAGCGCTGATGAAGGTGATTTGTGGTAGTCACAATCAATAGGGATAAAACAAAAAAATAAATAAGGTCAACCGGGGCATTAGCGTCTTTGGGGCAATTGCGTTTATTTGAAATAATTTAAAATCTGTTAAAACCGACCTCTCCTGCCATCTAGTTTTGTTTATTTTAAATAAAATTAAAAATTATAGTTTCAATAGATGGCGTTGAAACGCATAGATTCAAAATATCGGCCATATTGAAAATCATTGAATTTTTGTGAAGTTGTGCTGCACGAGGTGAGTGATCAAATCCTTAAAAATCCATATTTTTTCTCGGTTTTCCGTTTTTATTCTGAAATGTACTTAAATAATATATTATAGCCTGTCTATAACAATAGTTATTTTTATTGAAATCGTTTTGGTTGTGGAGAAATGATGATTTAAATTTTTTAGGTTAGGTCTGAGCTTATGGGGTAAATGCATCTGCAGTTTTGGGGTTATTGCGTCTATATGACGCATTTGCCCCAAAACCAGAGATGTTAAACCTTAAACTTAATGTTAACCTTTATTTCGTGTTTTTTTATTTTTATTTAATAGTTAATTTATTTTCGTAATTACCTAAATGTTTCAGAGAGTTTTGTTTAGCTTTGAATTTAAATTTATCTTTCTTCATTTTTTAACTTTTTAAAGATTTGATCTCGTTAAAAGTCTAATTAGAGCTAGGTATATACAATAATTCATAGAGTTAACGTAAAGATTCAAAGTCATTTATTTTCCTTACCAAAGTATAGACAATTTTTGTGATTATTAAGATAAGAATACCAATGTCTCTCTAAATATTAAGTTTGTTTTGTTTTTTTTTTTTGTTCTAATTGTTGTAACTTGATTTTGATTAAACTTCAAAAATGTATATGTTACTTTTATTTAGCACCCATTTTAGGTTTTTCTAGGAGAGTTCATTCTAATTTTACTTTCACAAATAAAATGTTCTTAACGTCTGGATTTGACACGGGGTAAATGCGTCTAAGAGAAAATAGTCGCATTTACCCAGTTTATATGACATAGCTTCTGATGTGATGATTATTTAATATTTTTGTAATTTACTAAAACATTCGTATAAAAAACTTTAATGAAGGAAAATATATTCATTTCAGCCTTCAAACGTCACAGGTTTAAAACTTATTTAATGAAGACGCGTTTGCCCCAATACGGGAAAAAGCGTCTAAAATTCCAATTTAAAAAAAAATGCGTATTTACTCGTATTTACTGTGACTAATGGAACACACAATAAATTAAGGATGCACACAGATAATTTCTATATACATTTGTATTAAGGATTTCTCTAATAAATTTATAATTAGTGTGATATGAATTTTCAATAGCCTAGCTGTAAGGAATTTTTATGACGCAATTGCCGCAAAATTATAACTAAATAATTTAAACGAAAACCAATACGTGAAGGATACACAATTTACCATTTAGTGTCACTCTCATTGCTCGCTACTAATTGTAACAAGTAAAGCGATTTAGGACCGCTGTGCAGAGTACACACAGAGTGGCCGCCGCTCCGCTGCCGCCTCACTACCACGCCAGTGCCGTGCCGCCGGGCAAACAACACCAATAAATCGTTTTGGACCGGCCAACTGCACAGCGGGCAATTGAAATCGAGCGTTAATCGATTCATTAGTTATAACTCACGAAAAACCGCGCCGTTATAGCCGAGCGGCTCCTATCGATACCTGGATTTATCGATACTCGATAGTGAGCACGAAGCACTGCATTTTGCAGCGAAAATAGCGTTGACGATAGTTGATCGCTGCGTTAAACGAGTCACTCGCCGACACTAAACCACTTCAGAGAGCAGCTGATCGAAGCGGTAGGCAGCAGGCGGTAAGTGCCACTATTTTTTTATAAGTTTTTATTTTAACTTGCATTGTTAGTTTATGTATTGGTCAAATCTTGCAACTGAATTAGAAACCAGTTCCCCCCACAAATTGAGTTGAAATTTTTTGCACACACCTTTGGTTCTGGTGACAGTAATTTTTATAACAGACATTACTTAATTCTGCAGCCAGAATCGTCTCTTCGCGAGGGAACTTCTCAACGGTTAATGGTGCGGACACGAAACTTTGGATGCGCGTATTTGATAAATAAAGATGATTTTTATGTTTATTTATCAAACATGACCTCATCCTGCAGCCAGGTTCGTCTCCTCAAGAGCTCCTCAACGGTTAATAGCATGGCTACGAAAATTTGTAAACGTGTTCATATCTATTGGATACACATGATTTCTATCATGAACTTATTCTGCAGTCAGGGTCGTCTTCTCACGAGGGAACTCCTCAACGGTTAATAGCAAGGCTACGGAAATTTGTAAACGTGTTCATATCTATTGGATAAACATGATTTCTATCATGAACTTATTCTGCAGCATTTGTAGACGCATTCATATTTGATGGAAAAACAATATTACTACCATGACCTTATCCTGCAGCCAGGATCGTCTCCTCAAGAGTGAAGTCGTCAACTGTTACTAGCATGGATACGAAAAAAGTGTTGGGATAATGATGCGTTATCAGAAATTATTACGACAAAACAATTTTTTTAAACAATTTTTTTAATTAAAAAACCTTTTTAAAAATAAGCTTGTCACGTCTATAAACATTACACACATCACATCACATCACATACACTGTACATAGTGCATTACGTCTTTTTGCCTTTCTATTCATACGACAAGCTTTCATGAAAAGTATTTTTTCGTTTTTATTGTATCGAAGGTTTATTTTATTCTGATACTTATGTGAATTTTTATAAAAGTTTATTTTTATAAAAGTTTTTAAAGTTAAATTTTTTAAATTAGTCTTTACTATCCACTGGAGAGTTCCTCTAAATACTGAAAGTTTCTGCAAATGTATTCGCCATTACAAATAAATTACGTTCCTAGGATTAAAAATGTTCCGATTTCCACGTTAGGTAAGTGTAGATCCATCCGGTTAGACCGGAGTACCGGACGCTGACCCCAACATACTTGGAAAAAGGCTACGCATATCAAAATGAAACCGTCGCCAGCCTGCGGATCATAGCGAACGTTCTACCTGCACGCCGATAACTCAGCACATGGACTTGATTGGTCACACAGCGAGTGGGGCAGGCTCCGCAGGGGCACTTGCGAGGTCTTGGAGCGTAGTCACAAACAGTTTTCTTTGTTTAATTCAGTTCGTTTGCGCTGATTGGGCGCGGCCGGGAACAGAATAGCGCCTAATGTCTCACTCGCGGCGCCTCCAAGGCGGCTCTTCGTTAATTTCTGTCGTTAAACTGAAATATAGCTCTATTATAATTTCATATAAATCTGGCTGCTGATTGTCGGCGTCAGTTCTGTCTAATTAAGGCTGCTATTATTTGTTTGCTGGATTGGCTGAAGGCCTTGAATTCTTCGTATTTGTTTACGAAGCCGATCCTCGCTGATTTATGTATTCGCAATCGGCGAAAATACGTCCATATATTAAGTGGTGCGACGGAGCGTGCTCTCAATACTCGCTTGTGTCAGTGTGAGCCACCCTGTCCTCATCGTGCCGGCTGCAGAGCGCGGCCGCCAGAGAGTATCACGTGACGAGTGCAGTCGGATCAGGGGCCCTACCATGACGTCTTAAAGCAGTCCTATTTTAACCTTACTTTGCGTTTTCGTAGCATCACGTCCTTAAAACAAGCTTATTGTATTCCTGCTAAAATTTGCAGTTTTGATGACGTCACCTCAAATAGTTCATTCACTTGGTACCACGACGGGCCTTTTGACAACCAGCAGGAATGTTTTTACGTCAAATAGCAGGAATGTTTGACAGTCTATCCAGTATATATAAGATGCTCTGTGCAGTCTATAAAGTTGCCCCGGCACCACGGATATATTATTGTTCTGCAAATTATAATTAAAAACTGTCTTGCCGTGTCATATAAGGTAAGATAAACGTATTTATTTACATGTGAGGGTTGTACTAAACACCACTGCTCAATCCTTTGGGGGTACAGGCGTAAACTAGTCGACTGAATTGCAATCAGTGCTAATTTCAGTGCATCATCATCATCATAATATCAGCAGAAGACGACCACGCCCGGACGTAGGCCTCCCATAAGCGACGCCACATCGAACGGTTTAGTGTTTCTCGCATTCAGCCACGTTCGCCAGGTCACCAGTTTTATAGTACCTACATAAGGGTATTATGTAGGTATGCGTAGTTAATTTTTTGTCTGATTTTAGATGGCGAATGCATGTAATATAAAAGTTTTTAAGTGATATGGCAATGGTACGCGAAAGTGGCGTTACTTGAGGCTTAAAAAATGAATGTGGCCTTACTTTTAGTAATACGTAATGTACGCGATGGATGGATATTCAAAGAAGAAGAGTACAAAGGAGCTCATCATAACTATGCCGAATAACATTATGGTGTGTTAAACTGATGCCGAATAAAATTATGTGTGTTAAACTGATACCTAATAACCCTTAATTGTTATCGACGTCCTAAACAATGTTGTATATATTGTATACTGTTGCTATAGATTACCTATAACTTGTATTGCTGGAGAATCAATAAACTTTTACATTATAACTGTGTTATTGTTTGTGTGCTTGTAAGTATAAGATGATGGTGCTGAATAACATTGAAAACGAATTACACCATTAGCACCTCCTTTAACAATAATGTGTGAGTTTGAATTGTATCGTTGTTTTAGATTATAACAAGTGCTACTGAAAATCAATAATTATACAATTTGGGGAGTCGCGTCCGCTAAAACTCGCGCGAGTGCTCGCTGTCCAATACCTACCGGTACTGACACGCGAGCGCGCTCCCAATCCTGTACCCGAGCGTGATTTAGCGGTCGCCCTTATGAACATTAATTGTCATCATCAAATCATCCACAACTTCTTACACGCAGTCATCCATTCTACTAGAAGTACTACAAGTACCTACTATAAGATTAAATAAAACTATTATGACTAATATTGATTCAGAATTCTTTATTATACAGTTTGAAATATAGATTAACGACTCGAAGACCAGTCCATAATCGAATTTCCTGGGATTATTTCAACGAGCTCCATACTTCCTCCATAGAGTGGTTTCTAAAACGCATCGATGCAGCTTTAATGATTTACATCCCATTGGTTGCTCTTTTCCTCTTAATGGAACATAGACGTTCGTGTAGGTTTCTATTTCAAGGCAACTTCACAATTAAATAAGGATAAAAACCGATACAAATTTTGGGTAAGATCGCATCTGCATATGGAACGGTACGAGGTCGCATATTGAAGTCGTATATATAGTCGTATATATAGTCGTATATATAGTCGTATATATAGTCGTATATAAAAGAACAGAATCAAATTTTCCTTTTTCTTTGTCACAATAACAGCACACAAGATAAGTAAACATTATTATTTAATTTACGATTTAAACTTATACAGATAATTGATTTTTGTCAATAACTGACAAGTATAGATGACATTAATTGACTTACTGCACGGACATGGATGCCACTTTACATATGAAAAAGATCATGATACCAGCCAGTTATAAAAACTCGGTTCCGATTCCTATCATGTTATAATTAAGACCACAACCTCCTTTGAAACTTATTTACTGCTTACTTTCTAAAGAGAATTCCTCAAAGATTTTGATGGGTTTTATGATTTTTATGAAAACTATTCTTACAAATTAAATTTTAATACGAAATAATGTTTTTAATGTTAATTAAAGTTATATTTTGCTTCAAGACTATGACTTCACAATACGATTCAGACCGCTTATTATTTGTGAAAGAGACAGCGCTATACAGTTTATATTGCTAGTTGTTTCTTTCATAATATAGCAGGGAATAGAGAAATCTTATAAATCGTTCGTTCTTTCCCCGCACTAAGCAGGAGTAAAACAATATTGTTTTGTGACGGTCATGGTACCAAACAAAGTAGTATTATTATAAGCCTGGAACAAAACGTTCCTGCAATAAGATTGTTTTTATAGGGCATAGCCAGGGCATCTCTCCTGTTCCGACTGCACCGCTGTGCACACACCGACTTCCGTGGGAGTGGAGTGGGACTTGTGAATAGTCAGTTACACCTCCACATTCGGCGGCACCTGTGTGTCAGTGGGTCGGTGAGACGGCGACACTCGCCACTCGAACTGAATATATTATAAATAAGTCCTCAACAGACACTTTTGGGAAAGACATGTAGTGGGACTGGGTAAACGGCAAGTCACGATATTCCGTATCTATAAATATACAACTACAAGACACAGATACCCAAATGAATACATAAAAGCTACCAAGTGCGAGTCCTACTCACACTCACACAGGGTTCCGTAGCACCAAACACTATAATAAAATTATTTTGAAGGCTCATTCATGTTGTATAGTATTACATTCAACAGAAAAACTAAATTTGTTTTTCATAGTATGTTAATCAAAAACAAAGTTACTGCTGCACTTTGATGAAAAACTTCCATATGTTAAAAACTAAACATCAAATTTTATCCAAACCAATTTTCCTTGAACGTACGTTCCTACGTTCGTTACGTTCTTCTTACAATCCTAATTTTTTTCAGAATTTTCCTCCTCTTACTTTAGAAATTAGAGCGGAGGACACATTAGAGGGGGGACACATTTTAAATTCAAATTCATGTGTTTATTTTGTGAACATAGGGTACAAATACAATGTGTAACAGAATAAGCGCACCTCTTTTTTTTTTTTACCTATGGGAAATCATCAAATAACCCCTCCCGCTCTGGGCTGAGCAGGAGGGAGTGTCAGACTTTTACTGACTAAAACCCATCCATGTTCCTTCCTTTGCCCTTTGTGTTGCAGGGCCGCGGTATCTCTTTCGAACAGTCCCGCAACCCTGGCAGGCATCGGTCCTTTCGGACCCCTTCCTGTTTGCTGACATCTCTTTGAGGCGCGCGTGGAACACGAACGCGCCGCTGACACAGCCTGTCGTCATAAGACGGACGGACGGCGAGCTAGCCCATAGCTCACCGTCCACAGGCCCGCAACGCACAATCTCTTAAGGGGTCATTGTACTCATCATTATGAACAACTTTCACTACGGGACCAACACTGAAAGCGCGAAAAAAACATCGACTGCCCCATACAGTTCTGTGCGCATAATTCGACAAAATTTATTGAACAGCTATTTTTTTTTTCGCGCTTTCAGTGTTAGTCCCATAGTGAAAGTTGTTCATAATGATGAGTACAATGGGGTAGCCCTTAAGAGGTTGTGCGTTTATTCTGTTACACATTGTATACAGATGTTATGTATAATAAATGTTGGTCAATTCTATGTCCCCCCAGGAGGCATACAAAATAGTGTAGTTCAAAATATAATGTCTATTATCAAAATAAAAACCAAAAATAAAGATAACAACTAAGTAGTTGATGTCACAATTTCATGCCAAACACTAAACGCTAATATGTCAATAAATGTAGACGGCACTTAAACAAGTAAAAAGCTTTGGATTTGTTTTGACGAAAATGCTTGTTCCTAACATGCATTTTGCCGTATGTATTTTAAGGTAGTGTATTTTAAGTGATTTAAAATAAGGTGCTTAGCTATACAGGGTGTAACAGGACCCTTCACGAAACCGAAAAGCATTCTGTACATCAAACTAAGGCCCGTATTACAGAACGTCTACCAAGACTCAAGCGTTACTTAAAAATAGTTTCAACCAATCAAATGGCTTGAATCTAGTTTTAAGTAATGCTTGAGTATTGAGCGATGTTCTGTAATACGGGACTAAGTAACTTTACGCAAAAATTATTGCTGGTCTCCCCATACATGGAACTGAAACTAAAAATTTTTTTTTTCGTCAATCCTATACGTGCAGGAGGTTTATAAATAGGTCTTTAAAATGACATTGAGGTTCCTAAAACTATTTTTTCTCAAAGTCAATCGTTTGAAAAACAGACACTTCCAAAGTAATAAAATGTGTGTCCCCCTCTAATTTCTAAAGTAAGAGATCTCGTGTTATAGGAATCCGGTACAAAACGATCCAGCCAACTCGCCATGGATAGATAGCCAGTTGTTGAACAGAAGTGATACCGTTACTACATTAAGGCTTCGTTCCGGACACATACCGTGCAATAAGTTCTTATTCCTTATGGCAAAATCAACAACTCATAAGCGTGATTTTTGTAATAATTCTGTCGATGATGTTTATCACTTATTGACAGAGTGTGTTACATACACGCGTAGCACCTAAAACGCTGACCGCGCGTTAGCCTAATTACCGCGGATTGCACCAGCGGAGACACGGGGCGTCGACGCAGCAACGTGACGCAGCCCCGGCACCGGACATCGCGGCCCTCGCGAAATCGTCACTTTTGGCACAGCATCGGTCAACTGTCGACTATCTAGCTCCTAATTAATATTGTAATTTTCATAATTATATTAAGTTCAAGTAAATTTTGTACTTTTTTTAAATCCTCTGGCTACAGCCTTCGTAATTAGTGTGTCCGCAACGAAGATAAATAGTACTTAGATAAAAAAAAAATTTGACGACTACTAAAACCTACTTAAGAAACTGCCAGTATCGAACCTGAATCATCGGTTTCGCGTGTCTCATCCTCAACCTCTAGAAGTCTAGACTTCTCGAGTCAGTCTAGACTGACTTAACTGTAATTACTAACAGCTTTGAAATATTCTTGTGCTTTGTTGTTTATCTATAAACTTAGATTATTTTATTTGTTGGTTTCGTAAATAATTGAATTAAGCATTAAAGCTGGCTCTATAAGTCAAGTAGCTGATGTTGGAGTTAAAACATCCAAGCTAAAGTGGGAGTGGGCTGGTCATGTCGCACGGATGTACCCGGAGAGATGGGCAAAGATCGTCACTCAATGGGCACCCGAGGGTGGACATCGCCGATGAGGTCGACCGCGGCGAAGGTGCTATGATGATCTGATCATGTTCGCGCGGCAAACGTGGCCAGCAAGTGCACAGAACAGAGAGGTTTGGAGGGAGAAAGGAGTGGCCTTTGCCCAGCAGTGGGGCACAAAGTAGACTATAAAAAAATAAGAAGGGGCTAATTTATACAAAATACTATAAACTGTTTGAAATAATATAACAAATACAGAAGTTGCTAACATCGCGGGTTCGAACGTAGGTGCTTTCAAGGGACCTATACCCACATCATGAAGCTAGTGTAGTATTCTATGAACCTCTTGAAGATTTTTATACAAGAATAAAAAAAAATAAGATTAAGGTGGAGCCCTCCCTTAATCTAATCATTATCGTGTCTAAACCAAACAAAGCATTGTAATTGCTTTGTTTGGTTTAGACACGATAATCCAGCAAACCGGTTTGGCCTAGGACAAACTAGTTTGGCCTGAAATCGGAATTGGCCGGTATTCTGGTAACGTAAACACTAAACACAATTTGCCAACTCGCTACTTCAAAAACCTTTTCCAAATTCGTTCCTTAAATTATATTTCCAAACGTGAATTAGTGCAAACTATACCTACGGTTAGTAAACCAATATATAGGAATGGTGTTGCATTTCGTTAACAGTTTAATGCTAAATAGTTTGTGTGAAAAAACATTATTTTTTTTAATGTCACTGTTCGATTCATTTGATAGCTTAAAAATATTCCTATGAACTAGTATTACCAGTGTTTTCATTTATTGTCGTATTGTCGGCGCCACCCTGTATAGTGCACGTTAGTAAACTTAGTGACTTCATAAATTCGTCCTGACTGCACGCAGTAAGGATAATCCAGTCATGCATGAAAAGACATAAGGAGGCCTCGACAGGATGCGCCCTCGTTCGGGCGGAGCTCGGGGCTGGTTATTCGGCGCGCGGCGCAGTGTGCGCGCTGCCGGCTCACTGTCACTGTAGATCGTCAACATGCTCGACCGGCGCGCGGCGGTAGCTTCGTTATATGTGAGCTCGATATCTCCGACAAATTCAATAAAGTTCACGACGGAAAACCTAAAAATAATATAATATTTACGTAAAATAAGCTATTAATTTAATATTAGATCACGAATAAATAACAACGGGGCTCGGTTTTGGCGTTGTATCAATTTTCTCATTTGAGCGGGACCCTTGTAAATAATTACGCTTGAATTATTATTATATACTCTGGCACGACGTTTCCCCCCTCCTTGTGGCCCACCCACCCCACACCTCACACCCCGCAAAACCATGCTACACATTTACCTCAGTTTTTTTTTCGAAATAGACCAAATACATGAAATATAAATAATTTAACATCGGAGATAAAATGGAAAACTAAGTAACCTACGGAATTAGACCTTCCTAACAGGTGTTACTCGAAGTTGTAGACGATTATGTCTACCTGGTACAAACGGTCCAGTTAGGAAGGTCTAACATCGAGACAGAGGTCAATCGTCGAATCCGACTCGGCTTTGCAGCGTTCGGGAAGTTGCGTGGTATCTTCACCTCCAACTTACCGCAGTGTCTCCAGACGAAGGTCTATGACCAGTGTGTATTACCTAGTGATTACATACGGGACCGGAACGTGGTCGCTCACAATGGGCCTCATCAGAAGGCCCATTGTTGGCCCACCCAAAGGGCAATTAAGAGAGCCATGCTCGGAGTTTCCTTGTGTGGTCGTATCAGAAATGAAGTCAATGAAGACAGCAAGAGAACCAAGGTTACCGACGTAGTCCGAAGAATGGCCAAGCTTAAGTAGTAGTGGGCAGGGCACATTGCTCGCAGAACGTATGGCCGATGGGGCCGAAAAGTTCTGGAGTGGCGACCGCGAACCGGAAGACGTTGCGTTGGAAGGCCTCCCACTAGGTGGACCGATGACCTGGTGAAGGTTGCATGGATCCGCTGGATGCGAGACGCACGGGACCGGTCAATGTGGTGGCACTTGGTAGAGGTATATGTCCAGCAGTGGACGTCTTTCGGCTGAAATGATGATTATGATGGCTGTCGACCATGAGCGACACATTCTTGCGCCGACTGTACTGCGTGTAATCAGGGACGGTTACCGTTACCAAACAAATACCGGTAAAATTACCCAAACATTAACGTTATGCTACGTTAAATATTAACGTTAAACATAACGTTAATTTATAGAATTTACCGGTATTTAAGTAACGTTACTAATAACGTTAATTCACTAAAAACTAACATTATCTGGCGCGACGTTGCCAAACCGAACGCGCGCCGCGCGTCTTTTCGTTCGGCTCTGCTAATCAGAGCGGCAACAGCTAGAATTTTACAACGATCGGACAGAATGATATTTACGAAAACGCGTCAAATTGCTCGCGCTTACGCCGTTACGCGTGTTTCATTTTATAGTCCAGTACCAGTACGTCATAAAACATTGCATACGCCAAATTAGATTTGTTTTGTTGTTCTGTTATTATAATTAGTTGTTTGTTTAAAAAATATTATTATGGACCGAAAGAAGTGCAACAGAGTTTATCAGTATTTCAAAAGTTTTAAAGAAAACATCTACTTGCACATTGTGCAATAAAACATTAAACGTAAGTACACACGGCTACACATCAAGTTACTACATTTCCAGTATAAGCTGACCTCGCATTGTACGGAAATCCTATACAATGCGAGATCAGCATAAACTGGAAATGTATAGCTTGATTTGTAGCCGTGTGTACCTACTCACCTTTCTACTTAAACTATATCATTCTAATTATGTATATTAATCTTTAATTAAAATATTTATTTCGACCATAAAAGTCCCATTGAGTGCTTTTGAGTACTGTTTAGTTCTGTTCAAGCTTTATGGAGGTTCGGAAAATCGGAACACAGATTAGGTTCGGAAGTGCGCTGCGACTGCGAATGAGCGAATGACTGTCAAGCAAACAAGATGAATAAGAGGATGCGTCCGCTGCGCCTGCGCCCCGCTGATACCTAAAAGTGTGTTCTGTGCAGCTTTACGTTCGATGTTGATGATGGGACTTTTATGTTTTTTTAAAATCATTATTATAGTCGACCACATGTCCCTGGATACTCTTTCATTACGAAAATATTTAAAAGACAAATTGTAGAGGTCAAATTATATGCAGCTACGTGTTGTCGACAGTAATAATGATAGGTACCTAACAATAATATGAGTAGGTTTTTTATTAGTTATTATCTTCGTAAAATAGGTACCAATACCCATATTTTTTGTTTTGTCAGATTTTTTTAACCAGTCATTAAACTTATTAAAGAAATTATAGTTTTTTTAGTTACTTAATTCTACTACCAAAATTTTTGATTGTATTGTATTGTATAGCGGGCTAGTGTCCGAAACTCCACGTCCAAGCGTGTATTTTGCGTACGGGTGGGAAATCTATTCGATCCACCCTAACTCCTCGAGAAAGGCCAGCAGCGCCTCGATGTTGCTGGCAATCTCGCGGAGAAAAAGTTTTTGATTACTGGGAAACCAAAAAACACAAGTTTCCTTATTTATATGGGTTAAGTCAGGTTGTGTTGGTTGCCCCGGCCTCACAAATCAGTGTAGAGAGGCTATTTTCATCTTTAAAATTTGTAGTATCTAGGTACAGATACAATTTAAAATAAGATTTAATTGAAAATATTGTATTAAATCGAAACAATGCGTTATACAGTAAGAACAAATAGTGATCCTTCACTACTTTTTTTACTGTATTACGCATTGGGTAATCTGAAATCGAAAAAAAAATATCAGGCTTTTTCTTTGTCTAGATTTAGTGCTGATTATTGCCAAAGTTGTTCTGTTATAAAACTTATAAACAAATGTTATTTTTCTGTAATTATAGTCTGCGCGCGAGCTGCGAGGAATCGGTGGCTGGCTTACTTAAATCATCGGTGATTTTACCCTTACTTAATGATTTCATAACTTTGCACTCTGCGCGAACTAAATTATGAAATCATTCTATGAGGGTATTATGTACTTGAAATAAAACCACTGATCATTTAAGTACTTAAGCCACCTATTCCTCTGAGCTTGCGCACGGACTCTAAGGTCCGTAATACAAGGACAAATAAAAAAAAAACTATAATTTCTTTAATAAGTTTTAAGTAAAAAGTAAAGTTAATAGTAGGTAGTAACAGTTACTACATAATATTAACTTTTACTTTTTTTTTTGGTGTTTTACAAAATTAGAAAGAAAATTAAACTTATTAAAGAAATTATAGTTTTTTTTATTTGTGCTTGTATTAGGTTTAAAGAGAGGGAAAACCAAAATGTGCCCAGCTCACAGCGACTGGGTTATTTATTAGTTATTGCGTTAGGAAATAAAACTAAATTATATACATGGCAATTATTTATTATTATTATTATAAACGTGTCTAGAAAAAAAAAATCCTTTGGTAATTATTTAGTTTGAGTGTCAAATTGTATTTCCTTCTCATGGCTGCCAAAATGTGATGATTTTTGCATAAACATTAGGCAGAACGCAGGGCCTTATGTCTTCTAAACTTGACTCCACTAATTTAGCAAAATGGTAGTTCATATTTTTGGGGCCGACTTTCGTTTGGGTACATGATTTGCGGTTTTCGTATGTGTTCCCTGTCATTTCCAGGAATTACCGCTGCTGTTTGGCTGGATTTTTCAGCACGTCCTCCGAGATTTTGATTCTTCGTTGGCCTTGCTAAAATTGATAAGGACATAACATCCCAAATCGTCGAGAAGGCTCGGGGAGACAGTGCGTCTGCGTAACCGTTCACCATCTGCAAAGAAAAAATACAAAACTTATTTTATTACTTTTATTAGTACCTACACATTTGTAGCTGCTACCGCCTCGAGGAATGAGCCATTCGAGGCCATTCCGAATGGCTGCGAATGGCCCATTCGTCGAGTAGCGGTAGCTACTAGCTACCTATTAACTACATATTAAATTTAAAAACATAGATAATAATGTGTTTTTACTCGTGTCTTCTCGAGTGATAAAAAAACGGAATTTGTTTAAATTAGATTAAAACCCTGTAGGTACCTACTTATTTAAAATTTTACAATCATGTAAATACCAAAATACTTACCGTTTCCTGCCATTTAACAATTTGTTGATACACCCACCAATCACTAATTCACTAGGTAATTCATACACGCGCGACTAGAGTTAGTGCGACTGTGCGAGCGCGAGCGCGACCCACATCGTTAGAAAGAGATTGGCGTATAAATTATCGGTATAAGTATCGTTACTTTTACCGATACTACTTTTAGTTATTAGGTAACGTTAACGGAGTTACGGGTATCGTTAATCATATCGTTACTTTTTTATCGTTATCATAACGGTATTTGGTAACGTTATAGAAAAAGTAACGGTAATTCGGTCCCTGCGTGTAATTAAATAAGCCAAAACAAATGAGTGCGCCTCGTGTACAATGAGAGGCAATTGTGTCGCCTTCTCCCGACCGCGCCCCGCAGCAAGGACCTGCACGACGCACTTGTGACAATTAGAGACACACCTCACAGTCGCACAGTCGCACTGTCGCACGGCTGTCCACGTAACATCCGCTCTATTATCACAATTGTGTTGCAGAAACCAATTTGCGCAACAAACGAAGAGGGCACAAACACGGCGCCTATTAAAATATCTATTTACCGCGTAGTCCCACAGGCGCTAGGCGGCGCGTGGCGCGAGGACTGTGACTACATGTTGTGCGAGCGAGCCGGAGCAGATAGTTGCACGGCTGTAGCGCGACTGGGGCGCAATAGTGGCGCAACCGCTTCACACGTGATGAGTGATACAGCACGAGGCAGCAGACTGCTTCAAGCAGACAAAGCAAAAAAACATTATTCAATTTGGGTTGTACGTAGTCGGTAAGATTAGGTACCGATTCAGTATAACACCAGAAAGTCAGCACTAACGACCGCGGAATAAAACCATGAAACTGCAAGTTTATGTAAGTGCTGAGAATTTGTGGCGGCACACAGTGGTGCAGGTAGTACGGGCATGCGGAAAATATTATTTTTAAATGAAAAGACGTTGCGTTTCTTCATAATACTTTATTAAAATGATATAATGGATGTACCAGTTTACAAAGAGAAAGATATAACACGTATTTTTTTTTTATTAATATGAAAATATTCATCAAATTTTTTCACATGAATTTCATATAATTAAATCAGCATTTTTAAATAAATAAATATTAATAAACTAAATATTAAATAGAGAAGACATTGATTGAGAGATGGGTGCTATCCACTAATAAAGTTTTGGCATCATCGTGAAGAGGATAGTATTTTTTATTCGGTACTGCACGTAAACTGTTGATAAGGGGATCTGAGGTATCTAAGAGCATATTCATAACATCTTCATTACATGATAGACGAGAACATTTTCTTGAATGACCTAACCTATAATTGCGGTAATCTTTATTTCGCGCTTCTTGAGCTTCCTCAGATAACATCCCAATAGGTAAGGCAGCAACACTTATTATTTCTTTGCCATGCAGCAAGATTTTATGCACAGTATTTGGCATATTATACCAGCTGTACAGGCTTACGTATAGTTCAGCAGTCTCGTAACAATAACTACCAAACTTATCCGAATCAACTAATGCACTAGAATTAATTGTTTGCAATATTATACCAAACCGATGAATAAGTTCTTTATCGACTCTTGTGACTTCAGCTACAATGTCTGCATTATTGAAAAATCTTCTAGACGTATTTCCATCGTTAGATGTTCCCATTCCTTGCTTTACAAAATCCACTTTTAGACCTAAACGTTGAAACAGCTCACTTTGGATTCTTTTCTTCTCTTCATCTTTTTGTTGTTTGGTAGTTGCGTTCGTTCTCCAACTGGTAAATGACATATTGTACGCAATATGTAATATGCATTCCATAAATTTAATCCGTGCGTGAAGCGGGGATAAACCGACCTTGAGAGCCTCCGTATCCACAGTTTTATTTCGCACTTGGTCAAGGTTATTCATTTCTGATGGCTTTGACTTGCATATAAAACACACTGCACATGATGATGTGTCCGTAACTGTCTGCGCTATTTTGCCATCTATCATTGTGAACACAAGTTTATGGTAGACTTTGTAAGTCTTTTCCTTTAAACTAATAACAGTTTCATTTAAGTTTGCTATTTCAGACTCCATTCTAGCAATTTCATTTTTCGTAGATTCTGTAGTTTCTTTTTGAAATTGGAATTGTACCGGGCGACAACACCTTGTAGAAGAAGGAGTTGCATTTGTCCAATACACAACAGATTTATTTTCCTTTTCATACAGACGCAGTGGAACTAATGATGTCAAAAACATATATGAATCTGACACATTTTCGTCGATAAATGACTGTTTGTACTCAGCATGACCTGATGATCCGTCACATCCCCACTTGTGTAAAAACGTTGAATTTACACTAATCTGTGTAAGGTCGTCTTCAGACATTACTTCAAATAATCTTCTGGTTGTGTGATCCAGTAATGACTGCAAACTTACACAAGCGTAGCTTTCCGTTACATCAATATCCGTGGGGTAGCATTGCCTTTTTACTTCAAGTACTTTATGATAATCGGGAAAAATATCACAACCAATACTTTTTGCTGCATTTCTCAGTACTTGATATTGATGTTTCGAAAGTGATGCATCAAGTAATAATGCCAACGCTTTTTCTGGAGTAAACTTGATAGTATCCGATGATTCTTCTTGTACGAGTACCTTAGAGGCAGCTTTCTTAATCATTTCTTCAGGAACGCTTTCACACAATCTTTTAACTTTATATCGCTTTGTTCGATCGCAACATTCATCAAATGATTTTTCTGGTCGTCCTCTATGAGAGCGTTTTGATGGCCCTGGAACATTACTGTCACAATTCACCACATCAGTCTGCACCGAAGATGTCTCAACGGTAAAAATATTTTTCAGCCACTGTTCATTTTTTGCCATAAAAGCATTTTTATTTCTCGCTGCAGTTTGCCACTTTTTTGTAAATACGGGTAGAAAATTACGGCTTAACTTTTCATAAACTTGATTCCAAACACTTTCTGTAAGCTGTGGATACATAAGTTTTAAATTTTCGAGGCATTTATGTATCTCACGATTACTTGATATTATGATTTCCACTAAATCGGCATAGACAATAGTAAAGCTATCCATCACTATAATAACACTGTTATCGTAAGAGAAAATAATTGTAAGTGAAGTTAAAACTACCATTCAATGCTATTTATACTTACACGATATGATAAAATGTTAATTACCCTCATTAGAAACACTTATTAATATAATGCACTTTTTCTTAATTACAGAGCGTCATTAGTTAAGGACCTGGTATTTCCAAGATCGCAGGTTATCGCAGCCAAAACTAATGTATTCTTAATCTATAGGGTCTAATTAATCTCCGAAAGTATATTATTACGTATCGGTCGATAACGGAGATTAGTTATGATCTCATGATTGAAAACAAAAGGTTCCAAATGACCTTCTTCACTAAAAATGTAATAGCAAGTAATTATTCATTATATTATAACATTATGTTTACTATTTTATTAATACACACAATAAACTTATGACTAAACTAAAAATGAAAGTTGATAATTATAGTATTTTGGTTCTATTCATACTTGAAATAACAATATTTTTTGCACGAAATTTGTAAATTCTCGATCACCCTACTTTGGCATCATATAATTAAATACTGTATAATTATTTATCCGTATTAATTTTAGGACTTGTTTCTACTAACATTCTAGTATGTGTGTACCAAATTGTAGACATTTTAAATAAGGTTGAAACAAAGGATTTTTTTCCGCCCTTGAACCAATGTGCGGCACCCGGCAGTCAGCGCGTGGGTAACCGAGGTTTTATCAACTCTAGCATTTATGTTCGTAACTTATTTGTCAATTTGTTAACAGATATAAATATGAACGTGACACATACCATAACATAACGGCAGTGTTGTGTCGCTCTGGGCCGCTACAATGGACGGACCTCGATCCAATTCTATCATTTATTCAGTGAAAAGGTCCCACCTTACATTTTTGCGCGTCATACTGAAGTAACGGATGGAATATTGCTATGAACTACAGAAAGCCCTCGGGAAAGAACCGACGAAATAAACAAGAACGGGAGGATGATCGATTTAATAACCCGAGGGATGATCGATTCAATAATCGGGATAATGATCGATTCAATAACTGAAATGACTTCGTAAAATAAACATTTGTATCCCCAGTAGACACAGAATAAATACTGAACCTATTCACAGCGATGCGACGTGTGAGTGTGACTAATATAGTGCTGCGAGGAACTGACGCAGTTGGCACGTGGAGACACGAAATGGCAGCCTGCCGCGAGGAGCAACTCCAGGTGTGTGTGTCCGGCGCACTCCGCGCGCTGAGTTAATACGGAATGTAAGAACCAATAACTAAAGATTTAATAACTTCGCTGGTGCCGACAACATAGATTCGAGAGAGAGGGTCCGATAAATGTACCGGATATCCGGCGCGATGGCAAGTTCCCGGAGCCCGGTGGCGCGTGAAATTATTTGAAACGGATAGTGGACCTTGGATCTGTGTATATGTGTTTATAGTAGATCGTACATGCGCCATGCTCACGACCCATCTACCTACAGATTTTCTACTTTGGTGAAAAGAAAAAACCGTTCAGCACAAACGTTCAGTCCAAACATTGAACGCGAGAATAAGTAATGAATTAGAACAATATGCCGCTGTCCTCTGCGCTCCTCCGTCTGCAGAGCACTTCGCACACTGTCCCTTCCTAATGTTTGGAGGAACTGTGTCAGTCGTGTCACGTCCCTAATCCTAAGTTCGACGCCCGCTCAACAAGAAAAGCTTTTATCAGGCAAGCGGAACAGAGTTTTCCTCAACTCTTTGCCAAAGACCGCGAGTCCTCATCTGTGATGTGAAGGGGCGCAGGGAGAGTAGGGGTGCGGGGTGAGGGGGGCGAGGTACAACTAGACAATATATCTGTGCGAGCGTTTAAAAACTTTGAGCTCCATAGTAGAAGTGTTTGCAAAGTTCGCGGTGCGAACTGCGCCCGGCAGCAGGGCTGCCGACTGTCCGTATTTCTGACTACTCTCGAAACACTTTGCACCTTTTTCAGTTTTTGCCAAGATAAATTCAGAGTTTGTCTGAATTTTTTAACAAGTACGGAAGCACGTTTACCCACACACACAACACTGTATATGAACTGAAGACTAGATCATAGAGACGCCATCGGCCCGCTCAATGCTCTGCTCAGACCCTCGAGGTGAGCTAAATACGGTTCCACACCTGTTTTTCTTTATCAGTCTAAAATACGTCACTCAGCTAAAAGAACAATGGTAACGCGCCACAAGTGCACCGCGCCGCCGGGGGCCGCCGAAGGCCAGGGCTCACGCTTTTCATTCTCATAAAATTACTGTTTGTTGCAGTTGACGCAGCCCTATCGGTGCGCGGCGGCGGCGAGTTATTGCTAACGCGCGCAGCTGCCCTTCTGTATGGAGCCACATCTTTCACACCAGCTTACATAAACCTTAACTAGCTGCACATAAGGGTGATATTCCGCTGCAGTAATTGTAGAGCAAAGCGACGATATTAATGAATTTCCTTCGCTCCCCGGCACACCTCGGTAAACTTGGTGGCGGTGGCAAGTTAAATGGATATAGTTTTCATTCGATATGCTTTTCATTATAGTATCGAAGTTGGCGGAAGAAGTGATTGTCTAATTTACTGAAGACACTCGTTTAATGTTCGCGCAGGAGACTTCCGTTCACGGAAATTATGAACATCAACAGATTTGGGAATTTTGGCGCTGGTGGGACGCCAATATATAGCATGATGCTATCTATCACACACACAGAGGCCCAGAATAGAAGGCCGTGTTGGCGGGCATTGTGAGGCTGTGCGCTGTGAGGCTGTGCGCTGTAGCTCGCCGTCCGTCCGTCTTATGACGACAGGCCGTGTCGACGGCGCGTTCGTGTTCCACGCGCGCCTCAAAGAGAGTTAGCAAACAGGAAGGGGTCCGTAAGGACCGACGCCTGCCAGGGTTGCGGGACTGTTCGAAAGAGATACCGCGGCCCTGGAACACAAAGGGCAAAGGAAGGAACATGGATGGGTTTTAGTCAGTAAAAGTCTGGCACTCCCTCCTGCTCAGCCCAGAGCGGGAGGGTTTATTTGATGATTTCCCACCGGTAAAAAAAAAAAAAGGCTGTGCGCTGTAAGCGCGCGCGGGTGGGCAGCTGCCCGCGCGACTGAAGATGCGCTTCTTACATCATCAGCTATTGTCAGCGCCGTGGTGTTCCCGCTCGCCGTGCTTCAAATGTGCCTTATGCATGGGCAGCGAGTGGCTGTCCGCCATCCGCCAGGTAAGAGACGCAGCGCATTGCCTGCGTGTTGAACGTTCGTGCTGTGTGACCGAAGCGTACGTAAGATAATACATATCTACTTGTCCTCTCGGCAGTCACGTGTAATTCTGTAGGGTGCACCTTCCGCCGCTTCCGCGCACGGCACAGCACGGGAGGGAATAATGTAAAATAATGTAATGTTGCCGCCTCCGCCCTGGAGGCAGCCAGCCGCCATGTGATTGCGTGTGCGTGTGTGTGAGTGTGTCGCCATGCGGCATGCGAGAGCGCAAGCCGGGTGCCGCTACTAGTGCAGCAATTAGTGACTACACTCACTTTTATTTTTATATCAGCGTTAGACCTACGGTAAGAAATAATCTGCTGCCGGTCACTCGAGAGGCGAGCCGCACCGCATACGCAACGCACCCGCACCGCGCCAGCACCGCACCCGCACCGCCGCTCTCACCCGCTTATTATTTTTCTAATTTCAACTGCCTAGTTAGTGTAGCAACTTTGTAACGTGATTAAAAAACTGCGTAGAGGGCTGGCGCTACTCAAAGGTGACTTTTTAGTATCAGTTTTGCTTTCGAGCATAATGAGAATGTTTATTGACCTGCTTCATTCGTAATGTAGTCGGCGGCTCTTCGCCCCACTGAGCGCTCCACTAAATGCACGCTGGAATATCGCGGGAGTACTAATAGCACCTTGTAGCTATACCGAGCTCCTGTAGTTCGGAGAGTTGACGAAATTTTGAATCCAATCAGTTTTCAATCAGTCGAGTAATTTTCTGATGAACTACACGATCTAAACCAGCCGTACGGCATGGCAGTACTGGATTGAATGACGCATGGGTGGGACCAGAGCAGTCATCGGCAAACTGATCTGCTTCAGGGAGGGCAATACTCGCCCTAGAGTGATGCGTTTTGTGAGGCGGGCGTTCTCGGGGACTGATATCATTCCTCGACACTACATGTCTCGTGTCACAGAGCGCATCGACTCCCTGAAGCAGAAAGTGTATCAAATCAAATCAAATCAAAATATCTTTATTTCATATAGGCCTAGATGGGCATTTATAAAACGTCGACAAAAAGGTGCACGGTTCGGGTTGGTCGTTTCCTATGGAGAAGAACCGGCAAGAAACTCCATGGTTACAGTACGAGCTACGCTGTACGTTCCACTAACTTGTCCTACTTTTAGTGATACGTTGCAGTTTGTTTAATCCAACATTAATTGTACATTATTACTGTATAACATGCTATTTTAATAGCAATTAAACCTTTATATCAATCGGTTGTCTACTCAATCAACATAACATTTTCACTGTTGGGAGTTACGCCCCAACATTTGGTCCTTTGAGCAATTAATGTAGTGTTGTGTGATTTATATCTTCTACGGTCGCGAATCGGTTGGACTGGTCTCTCACAAGCGAGTCGCCCCAGTAACCAATTGAGAAGGCGCATATCGTAGAAGAAGAAGGTTGCACAATACTAAGAACCAGGAGTGTGGAGCAACAATCGACACTCGGAAGAGAAGAAGTACATCTTGAAGACAACAAGAAAAACAACATAAACAACATGTCGTCAGCAAATTTGTACCAGAATCAGAACGAACTCTACGACAACATTAGGAAGATCGGAATAAATATTAAGAAAGATGGTTGGGACAGAAAAAACCCCGACTATTTCAAACGCCGTAAGGCAATGTTGGAAAACTTGTGGTCTGATTATCAATTCAAACATGACCGCCTGTCTACGGAACAAAGTGCAAGTCATCCCTACTTTACGAATGACTCCTATAATCAAACGCTGCAGTGCTACAATGAAGTAAAGGAGCTGATTCTTCAAAAACACCAACAACTGACGACCCTCGCTCGTTCTCCAAGGGAGCAGTCGGTACTCATCAACATGCTTTTCAATCTGCCAAACATGCAACAACAGTCAGTGGCCCAAATGAAGAAAATCCACGACATCAGCATAGAATGCTTACATGCGATAAAGAATTTAGGAGTGGATGTCGACGCTTGGGACCCGATTCCTGTACATATATTATCGCAAAATTAGACACAGACACACATTCAGAGTACAATGACTCGCTGAAGAATTTCCGAAAGCTGCCAATACTGAAAGATCTGTTAGATTTCCTAGAAGCGAAGTTTACGTCGTTGGAAACATCGCGCCGTAAACAAGAAAACAATCAAAAACCAAATGCTTCATCGAATCAACATCAAAATTCGTCGAACTCTAAAAAACAATACAGCAGTAATCAAGCAACTAGCAACAAGAAAATTACGAAATCGTTCCATGCGTCAACGTTTCGATGCCCTCTTTGCGATGAAGAACGTAATGTACAATTGTGCAAAGTTTTTAGAAATGCCGAATCACTTAAAACTTAGCACGGTAAATAAAATGAACATTTGCGTAAATTGCCTGTTCAGCCATAACGGAAAAACATGTACGTCAACTTACCGATGTCGCAAGTGCGCGGGCCAACATAACACATTGAAGCACGATGCATGTATTAAGAACAAAACGGAAAAACAAACTCACTCTTCCCATGTATCAAAGGATGATGATACCTCGGAGATACTACTAGCAACCGCTGTAGTAAACATAGAAACAGCTGATGGGACCCAAATCAAGTTGCGAGCCCTCATCGATCAAGGGTCTCAGATATCTTTGATCACGGAACATGCCGCTCAACTTCTCGGTGTCAAGCGCGAGAGATGCAAAGGAGTCATCTTTGGGGTTGGACAGAAAGAAAACCATTGCAAAGGAATGACAACAATTAGTTGCAGTTCGGTCTACAACGACATCAAGTTCCAAACGTCTGTCTTCATTATGAACAACTTGATTAAGAACCTGCCAAATAAGACCTTTGCAAAACCATCTTGGTCCCACATACAGAACATCCATTTAGCAGATCCAGACTTCCACAACAGCCGTCAGGTGGATTTACTATTTGGAGCAGACATTTATTCGCGAATCATGCTAGGAGGAATAATAAAAGGCGAAGTCAGCTGATCTGAAACAATTATAAAAAAATGGAGGGTTTAACCTTCGAAAATGGTCAGCAAACAATCAAGAACTTTTGGAAGACATTTCCGAACAGCACAACGATAAGATCGTCTTCAACTTCAGAACGGAAAATACACTAAAAACGTTAGGCTTGTGCTGGAACTCAAGAGAGGATAAATTCACCTTTCAATGCACAATTTCGAACTTGAACAAGAAACAGACCAAACGCAGCCTACTAGCCGAAATATCCAAACTATTTGACCCACTCGGCTGGCTGGCTCCCGTGTCAACAAAATTGAAATTATTATTTCAAAAGCTGTGGGATGAAAATTTACAATGGGACGACGAAGTGTCCGACAACATACATGCGGAATGGTGCAAGGTACAAGCGGACGTAAGGGCAATAAACTCTTGCGAAATACCTAGATGGCTTCAGTGTGGCGAAAAACAGACAATGGAACTACATGGGTTCAGCGACGCCTCCCTGGATTCTTATGCCTGTGTCATCTACGCACGGGTCCACTCATCAACAATACTTGTAGCCGCGAAGTCAAAGATTGCACCACACCGAAAAACAACAAGATTGCCTAGACTGGAATTGAATGGAGCGAACCTGCTATCACAACTAATGTGCAAAGTCAAACAGTCATTGAATCAATATGAAGTACACATCTACGGCTGGACTGATTCTATGGTGGTCCTGGGTTGCTTACAACGAGACCCATCCCGCTGGAAAGCATTCGTGGAAAACAGAGTATTACTGACGTCATACCACGATCGTCGTGAAACTACGTCAAAACAAAGGAAAATCCCGCTAACGCTACAAGCAGAGGCCAATACGCTAGTCAGCTGAAAGAAAATCAACTGTGGTGGCAAAAGCCTACATGGCTACCATCCCTTAAAACAAAGAACTTAAAGAAACACTATTATAACACAGAGCAAGAAGAAAAAACAGTGCGGAAAAGGGTCAATGTATCCCAGCACAACATAGAAAATCCGAGCATTTTGGAAAAATTATTGCAAAATCACAGCTCTATGTTCTATGTTCTATGTTAAGGGTTTGGTTTCCGCACTTAGTCCCTAAATTGGACCATTGTGCGTGAGCCATGGTGGCCGTTACTCCAACCAGCCCACCTCCCTCCAGAAGCAGATCAAACTTCCCGGTCTTCTCAGGACATCCTCAAGGGATCTCGGTGTTCCAAGAGTATCCTCACGGATCTGGGTGACGCCGGTGCACTCGAGGAGTACATGCGCTACAGTTTCTTCCGCCTCCATGCACGCTCTGCACAGGGGGCTATCAGTGATACCTAGGGTGTGGAAGTGTTTGTTCAGTGAGCAATGTCCAGTGATGGTCCCCGCCACCAGTCGCAGGCTATCTCTGTCCAGGCGCAGAAGGCGCTTGGTTAGCTTCGTGTCCAGGGATGGCATAGCTTCCTTGGATTGCCTGCACCCTGGTGTCAAGGTCCACCATTTTCCCGCTTGCGTTTGAGTGTGTTCCTTTAACCAACTCCTTAGCTGCTTGAAGGGAATGGGCACAATGGGTTCGGGTCCGAAGGCTTTTGTGCTGGATCCCCTTCTGGCAAGTTCATCAGCCGCATCGTTTCCAAGTGATCCGCTGTGTCCTTTGATCCATTGTAGTGTCACAGTGTTGTGGTTTAGTACCGTAACACGTTCTAGGGCATTATGGCATTCTAGTATTAGTCTCGACGTTATCTGGTTTCTCTTTAAGGATTGAAGGACTGAGGCACTGTCGGAGAGTATACGAATATGGGTATTCGTAACTTCCCTGACCTCAATGGCGTGTGCCGCTTGGATAATGCCAACACACTCAGCTTGATAGACAGAGTTGAGCATTCCCAGGGGTTTGGATATTTTAATATTTAGGTCGTTGGAGAAGACTCCGACACCTGTCCCGTCTTCGGTCTTTGATCCATCAGTGTAGACCCTTAGCTCTTTTGGACCTGAGTAGTCACGCGTCTCCGCTGTGAGCTCTATGCTGTAGTGTTTATGAAAGCAGTGGGTCTTCAGGGTTCTGTCGCAGGGTGATGCCATCATGGGCTGCCGCTTGATAGCATCATCTTTTAAGCGTGTATGTTTGATTCTGGAATCTTTACTGAGGGTGCCGGATACTTCGAGCCTGAAAATCGCTAGGGTCGCCTCCTCTCTTACAACGAGGTGTAGAGGTGACAGCCCCAGCATCACCTGTAAAGCGGCAGTGGGTGATGTCCTCATGCTACTGGTGATTGCTACGCAGGCAAATCTCTGTAGCTTCTCGAGATCTTTCTGGGCTGTGCTCAGGTTGGTCCTGGGCCACCAAACTAACGAGCCGTATGTGATGATTGGTCGGATGACTGTGGTGTATAGCCAGTAGGTGATTTTAGGGCTTAGGCCCCAATTTCTGCCGAGCAGTCTTTTGCACTGCCATAGGGCTATGCTGGCTTTTGTGGTAATGTAGTCGGTGTGTTTTGCCCAATTCAGTTGTTTATCCAAATAGATGCCCAGGTATTTGGTTTCAGTCGACAGGCTTAGGGTGGTCCCAAAGAAGCGTGGTAACTGTAAGGTTGCCAACTTTCTTTTCTTTGTGAAAAGGACGAGTTCAGTTTTGGTAGGGTTCACCGCCAGTTTATATTCTTTGCACCAGTCCTCTACCATTTTCAAGGCTTGACGCATAAGGTTGCATAGTGTATTTTCGTGTGTGCCGTTAATTATTATGGTTATATCATCAGCGTAGCCCACCGTGAAGTAGCCTCTGTCATTTAGACGCTTGATGAGGCTGTCTACCACGAGGTTCCATAGAAGTGGCGAAAGGACGCCCCCTTGAGGGCAGCCTTTCGCCACGATGGCTCTAGTAGTGTCATTCACCGTAACCTGTACGGCTCTCAGTCTGAGCATGTTTGTGATCCATCCTCGCAGGGTCGAGTCTACGCCGTGTTCCTCGAGGGCTGCGTTGATGCTATGAAAAATGGTTTTATCAAAAGCACCTTCTATGTCAATAAAAACAGCTAGTGAGGAGCATTTGTAGTCTACTGCACATTCGATCTTGGAGATCACACTGTGGAGTGCAGATTCTGTGGATTTTCCTGTGGAGTAGGCATGTTGTTGTTTGTGGAGTGGCAGCTCCTGAAGAGGTCCGTCCCGAATGTGTCGGTCACAGAGTCTCTCAAGGGTTTTCAGTAGGAAAGATGTCAGGCTTATTGGTCTGTACGCTTTAGGTTGTGTATAATCGGGTTTGCCTGGTTTGGGGATGAAAATGACTTTCACCTCTCGCCATTGAAGTGGCACATATCTGTGTGCTAGGCAGGCTTGGAAAATGACAGCCAGCCATGGCGTAAGGACGTCTACTCCCCATTGCAATAGGGCTGGGAGAATTTCGTCTAAACCTGCGGATTTGTATGGTTTGAAAGTCTTGATTGCCCATTTTATTCTGTCTTCGGTTACTACTGTGCGGGCTCTGGACCAGTCCTGGTCGTTTGGTGAGTGCATTGGTTCACTTGCCCATACTCTGTCCTCGGAGAGGCTGCAGTCTGGGAAATGGGTTTCCAGAAGAACTTTACTTGTTTCATGGTCCGACTTTGTGTACGTGTTGTCTGGGTTTTTCAGCGATCCGAGGGTGCGATCCTGATCGGTGGATAGGATCTTCCTTACTCGCGCAGCTTCGCTGTTCGATTCAATGTCTTCGCAGAATTTCCGCCAGGCTGCCCTGCTGGCAAACCTGACTTGGTTTTTGAAGGTGTACTGTGTTTTCTTGTATAGGTCCCAGTCTTCTGGGAGCCTGGAATTCTTGGCTCTGTTGAATTGTTTGCGCATCGTTTGCCTGAGCTTGCCGAGCTCTGCAGTCCACCAAGAGTTTCCCTTGCTCTTGGTGTTTGGATCTGGTAGTTTGCAGCAGGCGTGGTAGGCTTCGATGATATATTCTGAGAGTTTAATTACAGTGTCTTCAAGCTGTTTGGGATCCGTTAGATTTAGGGGTTTTTGGTGCCTTGTTAGCAGTGAGGCCAGAAGCCGTTTGTAGCCGGGTACGTTGGTACGTCGTGGGTTGCGCCTAGGATCGAGTTTTTTTGTGTTAGCTACTAGTGAGAAACGAATCCTCC
Source organism: Eugnorisma glareosa (assembly GCA_947578425.1). Lineage (NCBI taxonomy): Eukaryota > Metazoa > Arthropoda > Insecta > Lepidoptera > Noctuidae > Eugnorisma > Eugnorisma glareosa. The sequence goes on from OX387968.1 coordinate 489,423, forward strand.
TATGATCAGAGCAAGAAGGCTCGTTGGATACGTGCCAGTTAGAGATAAGTTTTGTCGCGCTTTCTGAAGCCAGCGTTAGGTCAATAATTGTTTGTCCGCGAGCTGTGACCCAAGTGGGTTCCGAACCACGGTTAACGATGTTAAGGTTAGTGGAGAATAGATATGTGCATAATACCTCACCTCTAGTGTTGGCTTTATTGCAACCCCAAAGCGGGTGATGGGCGTTCGAATCCGTGCAGATGACCAGGTCCAGGTTGGCGTCTTCACAGTACCTTACCAGGTCGGCCATCTCTTTTGGTGGGCAGTCTTCATCCTCGCCTGGCATGTAAACCGAGGCTAAGACGATGTCAGGTGCATCGCCGTCAGTTTTGAGCCTGACGACTGTCAAATCTCTGGAACATAATTGTGTGAGTGTTGTGGTGGGCACATCTTTGGGTATGTAGGCGCAGGTCCTTGGTTTTTCTGTGCCCTGTGTGTCAAGAATTAGCTTACCTCCAATGTTTCCGAGGCCGCATATTCTGTTATTTCGAATCCACGGCTCTTGGATTAGGGCAATAGTTCGGGGTTTCATCTCCAGCGCCCTGCGCAGGCAAGCCGTGGCAGTCTGGCTATGCTGGAGGTTGGTCTGGATGATGTTTAGGGGACTAGACGTGGGCGCCGGTGGCGGTGGAGTGGAGTTATGAGGAGACGGATCCATCGGATAAATCCCCCCCATCCTCCAGTCCATGCCGGTCGTCGCTCATTGACGGTGACGAGGTGAGCAGCTGTTCTGTCCACCCTGGTGGTGAGGTTGGCATGCTCCCAGCAACAGCATCAGCCATTGCCGTTCTGGCCATCTCCTCCTCCAGTTGCGTCATGGTCATGTCGAGTTCTGTCGGTGTCGGTTGCGTCAGTGCAGTGCTAGTGGTCGTAGTCTGGGTGTCAGAGGGTTGGGTGTTGGGGAAAAAGCGCACGTATATCGACCCAAGTAGGTACGATACCCGCCGCTCCCTCCCCAAGACCTTTTCGACTTCCTCCGGTGGGATGCCCAGGGTCAAATAAGTCCCATGGTTATCACCACCGACTGATGTCGCCCTGTACAGCGACCACCTCCCTATGTCGTACCAAGTATTCTGACGAGTCAGAACGCTCTGGAGCCGCGCTATGTCCCCATTGTACCTGGGTACAAAGAGCGCTGCTCGGACACGGGTCGGCACGTCGGACTGTCTCATGACTATCAGTGTCGCGTCTGTGTTGGGCAGTCTAATCTTCGGTACGTTATCTGTTAGCCAGGTCAGGGCGCCGTCGTCCTCACACCACATCTGAACCGTGCCGTCCGCTACCCGAGGGTAACCGCGGAAGGCCGGGAGTGGTTTGGAGGGGTCGGCGTCCATGACGAGGTCTTCAAGGCTGAGCTTGATGTGCTCGGCCTCGTCAGTGGTCATGTCACGTGATGGAGGCGAGAGGCAGATCGCTACGGCGAGCCGCGCAGGAATATCCTTTGTAGCTCGTGCGTAGGTCCTCTGCTCCCCTTGAGCGGTCTGAATTTTGACTCGCTTGGCGTCCCCCTGGAGCGTGCTCGGCGAAGCCGTGTCGTCCGGGCGCACCCTCTTCGCCGTTCCCTGGCCACTTGGTCCAGGTTGCGGTTCCGAGGGGCATGGCACGGTGTTCCGTGCCAGGGACACCCTGCGCGAAAATCCAGATCGCTTGCCTCGCTTCTGTTTCGGTCTGTGTCGGTTTTGGGTCGTCTCGGTGCGGTTCCGGTTGTTTCCTCCGGATGGTCCTGGTGCGGGCAGTGACGTTCCGCGCTGGGTTTCCCCTTCGCGTAATGGTCCTTGCCCGCATGTTTCCGCGTCCGGCTGCTTTTCGCGCTGGGTTTCCCCTTCGCGTACTTGCGGCTGGTCGCGTACTCCCTTACAAGCAACCGTTTGCGCATCGCGCTGGCTATTGCCTTCGCGGATCTTGCTCAAACGGTTGTTGAGATCTCTTACTCTGTTCCGGATTTTTCCGCGCTTACGCTTCAGCAAGCGTACTTCATCCACAGAGATGAATCCAGGGCCACCGGATTCAGCTTCCTTTCCCGTCCCGTGGTGTCCAGAGTCTATGTCTCTCAGCCTTGCTTCGATCTTCTCGCGCTGGAGTGCCAGCGCGCGGAGTTCTCCGTCAAGGCTGGAGAGTCGTGCATTGTCGGTGTCATTGTCGGGGTTGTTCGTTATACTATTCCGAACGATGCTCTGTTGCCAGGCCCTCGTGGAAAGTATAACGGGTGTCAGGGTCGTAGGCGCGGAAATCGCAGCCGTCGTGTCAATTGGCGCAGAGGTCGCAGCCATGGTCGTGTCGGGTGGCGCGTGAGCCGCAGCCAGTGCTGTTGGCGCTAAAGCAGCCGGCCGCGCAGAAGGCGCGGCCCTAAGTGGCAGATTGGTGCCCCCCCCCAGATTACGGTGGGAGCTGGCCGACGGGTCGGCGTGGGATTCCCCGGCATTGCCGGGACCCACCTGGGGATTATTAAAACCTTTCTGCGACATTTGTTGAGGGTTTGTGGGCTTTTTTTGGAGATGAGGTTACCCCTCCTCATGGACCGAAAGGAGAAAGGAAAAAGGAAGGAGGGATTGGGCGTAGGATCATGGGAAAGGGGTTTCGGGTTACCCTAGGCCTGGGATTTTGGCTTCGGGAAGTTTTTTTTTTTTTTTTTTTTTTTTTTTTTTTTTTTTTTTTTTTTTTTTTTTTTTTTTTTGAAAAAGCGCCCGGGGGTTTTCGTTGCGTCTATTTCTTATGGAATTAGACCAAAAACAGGGCGGCAACCTCGTGAAGGTGAATCCCCCAGACTTGCCTTGAGGATCTACACGACTGTGGCGCTCACCCTCAAGACCCCGCCACCTCACTGCCCCTGAAGGAGGCAGTGAGGTAGGCCTGCAACTATACTACCAAGCAAAGCATTAGCAAAGCATGTCGTTGTGCAACCGCGAAAGCATAAGTACAGGCCCTCCCCAAAAAATACAAATCACAGCTCTATCGAACATATTATTCGCATTGTCGCATGGATACTTAGACCATTGAACCCAAAACGGCGACAGCTGCCAAGATATCTGACGTTGCACGAATTGGATAACGCAACAAAGGTGCTCGTAAAACAAACAAAACAAAAATCATTTGACGCAGATATTTGTTATTTACAAAAACATAACACGGTGCAGTCAAACAGTAAAATAAAAGCGCTCACTCCGTTCATTGACCATCAAGACATCCTACGAGTTGGAGGAAGATTAAAAAACGCCTTATTAACCGAAAACATGAAACATCCGATGATCATTCCACACGACAGTCGATTAACACATCATCTCAGCGACCAAGCTCATCGAATGACGTTTCAAGGCGGCCCGAGACTGACCCTATCACACTTACGTGAGAAATATTGGATGGTCGGCGGAAACCGAATAACGAAGATGCAAATCAGAAGATGTGTGATGTGCCGCAAAAATAAACCAAAAGCGGAATACCAACTGATGGGCAATCTACCGAGCGCAAGAGCAAATCAAGCGCCGCCCTTTTACGATACAGGGGTGGATTACACTGGATTTGTGGACGTCAGAATGAACAAAGGCAGAGGAGCGAAAACAACGAAGGGCTACTATAGCAGTCTTCATATGCATGGTGATCAAAGCTGTGCATATTGAACTGGTATCAGATCTCACCAGTTCAGCATTTTTGGCAGCCCTAAACAGGATGGCAACAAGAAGAGGCAACTCTCGTCACTTATACAGTGACAATGGAACAAACTTTGTCGGCGCAAACCGCCAACTCGTTGAGCAATACGAGGAAATTGAACATATATTCAAAAGCGACCAACTATAACGGGAAATCGCGGAGATGAGGATTGAGTGGCATTTTAATGCCCCCGCTGGCCATCAGCGGGAGGATTGTGGGAAAGAGCAGTCAGAAGCCTAAAACACTACTTGAAAAGAGTAGTGGGAGAACAAAAACTAACATTTGAGGAGTATATCGCAATCCTAACAAAACTAGAGGCCTGTTTGAATTCCAGACCTCTGTGTCCACTAAGTGAAAACACAGAGAATCTAGACTGTCTGACGCCAGCACACTTTTTATCGGGTAGGCCGGGCCTGACAATCATCGAAACAAGGGAAGATGCAAGAACAAGATGGGAACTAACAAGAAAGATCTTCCTAGAAATCTGGAAGAAATTGAGGAACGAATACCTGTGCTAGCTATTAGCCAGATCAAAGTGGCAGGAACCACAGAAGAATCTAAAGAGAGGCGATCTGGTGGATATTCATGATGACCATATACCAGCCGGAAAATGGCTCATGGGGAGAATAACAGAGCTACACCCTGGGAACGATGGATATATTCGGGTCGTTAGCCTAAAAACAAGAAATGGGCATATGAAAAGACCTGTTATTAAACTATCTGTCTTACCTATCAAAGGTGACGAAACTGCCGAACAACAAACTACATCAAAAACAAACGATAATGAGTCACACCAACAGACAAACAGCGAGTCGCAAAGTTCCCGACGAGGCAAAACAACAAACAGAAAAATAAACTTCATTGGACTGATCATGGCACTGCTGTATTTGCTAAATCCTGTCGCGACCGCTAACACGACCGATCTTCAACTAGGTCTATACTTTGATAAAGTGACCAATATACAACTAATACGCGGCGAGTGGAAGATTATCGTGTACTATGACGTCAAACCCTACTGGCACGGGATAGCAGTATCCAGTAAATTCACCAAACATCTAGAAAACATCTGCGAGAAAATAAAACAGAAAACACAGTGCAACGTAATTTTAACACAACTACAACACTCGACCGACGAGATAGGACACTACAACCATATGTTGCTGAATCCGCAAGGCCGAGTGAATACGAGAAGCAAACGTGGGCTTATCAACGGTGTCGGTTTCATTGCGCGCTCCCTGTTTGGAGTTTAAGATGACGAATTCGCAAAACAATATCAAGCAGACATTGACCTGGTCAAGGCAAACGAGAAACATCTGGCACTGTTGGTAGGAAATCAGACATCCGTAATCGAAGCAGAATATAATTTACTGAAGAGATCGGAAGATGCAGTTGAAAAACAGTACAAACTATTTAACCAACATCTGCTAAACCTTGAGAAGTTTACGAACGATCTCAAGAAGGAACTGGATTCTCAAGAACTGTCCAACGAATTTGTAATGTCCGCTATTACGGAAAATAGCTTGATTGAGTATGTCAGAAACGTCCAGGAGACCCTTATTGATACTGTAACAAATATCTACAACGGCAAGATAAATTTACATCTTATCGCACCGGAGCAGCTTCGGGATGAATTGAACATAATCTCGGGTCAATTGTCCAAAGATTTAGTCCTACCCATCACCAACATTCAAACAGAGTTGTTTCGCCTCTATCATCTTCTACAAGTAAAGGCGAAAATAACTGAACAATACCTTATAATCGAGGTAAAAGTACCCTTAATCAGCAGAGATAACTTCGAGATCTACCGAACAACACCAATACCTAAAAACAATGACGTGGTCAAACCTTTATATCAATCGGTTGTCTACTCAATCAACATAACATTTTCACTGTTGGGAGTTACGCCCCAACAGTTACTCTTTTCAAATCATTTGGTGTTACAATATTATCATGTTGCAGCATTAGTACTTAAGTATGGGGGGACAGCATAGGCCCGACAATAAGTCGTTGCTTACTACACAAAAAACAAAACCGACTTCTAAAAAAACACTAAAAAACTTTAAAATAACTTTACTTTCGGAAGTCGGTGTCTTTGTTTGTATCTTTTTTGCTACCGACTTCCGAAAGTAAAGTTATTTTAGAGTTGTTTAGTGTTTTTTTAGAAGTCGGTTTTGTTTTCGCAGAAAGTTTTTTTATTTTACCCTTTTTAGTTGTAGTATACCGCACAAATTCTTGTCATGAATTAGTTTTTTACATTGTAACTAGAAGTTAGTTAAAGTACTAGTCAAGACGAATCATACGAGCCCAAACTCGATGGGATTGTGTCATTTTATTACGGACTACCTGTGACCACCTTCCAGCTCCATCACCAGACCCTGGGTACCATCTAGAGACAAAGTACTCGACAAGATGAATTATACGAACCCAAACTCGATGGGATTAATATGTCGTTTTATAACGGAGTTCCTATGGCACCTTCCAGCTCCATCATCAGACCCTGGTTACCATTTAGGACTAAAGTACTTATCAAGACGAATCAAACGAGTCAGAACTCGACGGCGTTGCGTCGTTTATTACAGAGTTCCTATGGCCACCTTCCAGCTCCATCATCAGATCAGCTCCATGTCATCATAATATTGCATTGTCTCGCGATATACACATGCGTGCAAAATTTCACTCTGAAATCGATCAAAAATCGGGAAATGTGTCAAATTTAACTAGCAAGTATCACGCGACGTCGCGTGATGTACATCAGAGCGCCAGCACGCGACGTCGCGTGATGTGACAATTAACGTGAGGAAAACAACCAAATTCCTAAACCGATTTTGATGCAATTTCTATGGGACTAATCGGGAAGCATATACTTTCAGATGAAAAAAGAATTTTTCAAAACGGTTTACAAATTATTATTGATGTTGTTTAATATTATTGTTCCAAAACCACATTGTACTTTTATAATATTTATTAGTAGGAAACATGAAAAATTACATCTTGTCATAAAACCGGCTGAGTGAGAACCACAGAGTATTAATTATGCAATAACATGTCACAGATAAAATAATAATCAAAATGATAGGAATGCATGGGTTGCTACCTCAACACTCTTCCTCAACACATGTCTTTCCTATACATAAGTTTAAACCTTCACACAAACTATTAAAAATACTCTTAGTTACAGGTTTTGTTAAGATGTCAGCAAATTGTCTCTTAGTATTAATATATTTCACAGTAATCAAATTCTCTTCAACCTTTTGTTTTATAAAATAATATTTTACATGTACATGCTTCAACCTCTTTTGATCAGAATTCTTAATGGCTTTAATAGTACTTTGGTTATCTTCAAAAATTACTACATTATCTACCTTTATATTTAAATCAACAAGTAACTTAATCATCCAACATGTTTCCATTATACATTCACATAATGCAACAAACTCTGCCTCTGTTGTGCTTAATGCTACAGTGTTTTGTTTACGAGATTTCCATACAACAGTATTATTAAAAACTTTAATCAAATATCCCGATGTGGACTTTCTATCTGAATCCCTAGCCCAATCAGCATCAGCATAAGCTAATAAGATAAATCAATTTCAGAATTTTCATCATACTTAAAATTAGCATCCATTGGCGTATCACACCCCTTACAATCTTGCATGTTAAATCGTTTTAAAAAATTAAAAAAATAGTTTGATTGATCAATAGAAATCCCTTCAGTTGTCCTTTTAATAGAAATACCTAAATACAGTAAATTGTCATTACCTAAATCATTCATTCTAAATTTAGTTTTAAAGAAACATTTAACATTATCAATATCTTTCAAACTTGAACCAAAAATTAATAAATCGTCAACATATAGAAGTAGGTATAATTCCCCTTTAGTATATAAGCAATAGTCATTATTTGATCTCCTAAAACCATAAGATGTTATAGTCTCATTAAATTTTTCGATTTCTTTAGGCCGTATAAAGACTTTTTTAACTTGAGTACCAATCCTGACTTGATGTTCATACCTTCTGGTGGTTTAAGATACACCTCTTCCTCTATGCGTCTATATAAAAACGCTCCTTTCACATCCATCTGACTAATATGATAATCCTTGTTAGCAGCCACTGATAAAAGAGTTCGTAAAGTTTGCATTCTTAATACTGGTGAATATATATCTTCAAATTGACCTTCTTGTTGAAAACCTCGTACTACTAATCTTGCTTTGCAAATTCTGTCTGTTCCTATATTCTTCTTTGTAAAAACCCACTTTGCTTCTAATATTTTCTGGTCTTCTGGTCTTTGGGTTACTTCAAAAGTTTCACTTTCTTTTAATTCTTCTCTTACAGCTATCATCCATTCCTTTTCATCTTCTCTTCCTTTTATTTCTTCATAAGTGTGTGGAATATTGTCCTCATCACAAAATAAAGCATAAAATGCATCAATGTCATCTTCAAAATTCATTACATAGTCTTCTTGCCATGTCGGTTTCTTAGATTGTCTTCTTACTCTTCCTGTTTCTTGACACTGAATTTCCTTTTTCTATTTCTGCTGTATCTTCTTTTTTCTATACTTCTTACTTTATCTTGGTTACTAAATTTCTTTCCCTCACTTAAGTTTCTGTCATGTTCTATTTCTTCAATACTTTCCTCATTCATTTTATTTGTAAGTTCTTTTTCAGATTTTCCTGTGTCTTTGTGATCATCATATCTAGGTAAGTAAATATCCTTTTCAGTATTTTTTCTTCTCTCATCAAAAACAACATTTCTTGCGATGACAACTTATCCTGTTTCTTCATTATAGAGTTTATATCCGCCAATAGCATATCCTATCATTATCATCTTCTTACCTTTATCATCCAGCATTTTTCTTAATTCCTTAGGTACATGATTATATGCAGTACATCCAAAAATTCTTAAATTTGACACATCAGGCTTCCTATTTTCCCATAGTTCTCTAGGAGTTTGCTCTCTTCCTGAAACTGGGCTTCGGTTAGTCACATACGCTGAGAATAATACAGCTTCCCCCCAAAATTCCTTCTTCATTTCAGAATCAATTAACATAGTTCGTGCTTTGTCCATAAGTGTCCTATTCATGCGTTCTGCCACGCCATTCATCTCTGGGTTATATGCTACTGTATGTTGCTGACTATATCATTCCTATGACTAAAGTCGTTAAAATCATTAGAGAGATATTCACACCCATTGTCTAATCGCAATTTGTTGTTTTATTTATTAATTCTGATAAACCATCCACCATATTTTTCTTAACTAATAAATTCAAATTAGCATTACCTAAATGGCCAAACACCATAATTCAATCTCATCTTCTTTTGTTTTACAAGTTAAATTACATGTTTTACCATTAGTTTCAAGATGCACAGTTTATAACGTTTTATGTTTATCTCCAATTAATAACAAATTGTCATGTGTGTACACTCTCACTTTTCCCTGATTGAATACTACTTGCATACCTGCACTTTCCATTTTAGATACACTTAATCATTTTTTTCTTAATTCTGGTACATACAAAACATTATTTATATACCACTAATTTTCCTTTGTACCTACTCTACTTTTTACATGCAAATTCCCAACACCTATAGCTTCTAAATTTATTCCATGCTTAGCCGCAGCAATTTTAATTGGAACCTTTAATTCAAGATAATTTTCAAAATGTTCTTTTGTATTAATTAAATGGTCAGTACATCCAGAATCTACACAAAACTCTATATTATAATTATCATTGGATATATTACCTTGCTGTCCATAGCTCAGGAATGCATTGTTCTGTACTGTATTGTTACCTGCTAAATTCACATCACTTTGTCCTCTTGTCCAGTTGTCTCCTCGGTTGCCATATCCATTTCCTCGTCTATACCCATTTCTCCAGTTACTTCCTCTTCCCTTCCACGTTGTCTTGTGTCATATCCTTGCCTGGTATTATCTTGTGGTCTGTTATTATTTCCTTGTCCGGTATCTCCTTGACCTATATTGTCCTGTCGTCCTTGTCCTCGACCTGTATGGTATCCACGTCCTCTATTCATTCTACATTGAAATTTCTTATGTCCTGGTTTCCCGCAGGTGTAACAATTAAATGCCGCTTGTGGATTAGTATCTGCCTTTTTATTACGCCCTTGGCGCCTATCGTCTTCTGCCAGTAACCTTCTCTTTGCAAAAATGTATGTTATCTCACTCTGGGTTTCAAGCGATGAGATTGCTATATTATAACTTTCTGGCATTGATAGTAAGAAATAGTTTATTTTTTCTTCTTCAGATAATTTAACCTCAGCTCCTTCTAATTCATTGAATATTCCTTCAATCTCTAATAAATGGTCTTGAAGAGTCTTCTTTTCATTATACTTTATTTCCGATAATTTTCGCCTTAAAAACAAAGTCCCAACTGTACTCTTTTACATAAAACTTTCCTCTAAACTTTTCCACATAAGATAGGCCGAATTTTTCTTAATATAATCAATGTGGGAGTCCGCCACACCGGCAATTAGTAATGCCTGCGCCCTTGACTCGAGTTTCTTATTTTCATCTTTAATAACAAACTGTTCACTCTGAATTGCCGCATAGTAATCATTTTCAGTGAGAATACTTTTCATGCGAAACGCCCACGTACCAAAGTTTTTTCCGCAGAATGGTTCTATCTTATACTTTATTGACTCCATCTTAGTTTTTCCTTACTTTAATTCTTTCGAGTAATTAATCCTTAACCGTACCTTATATTCCTTTTCTGTCACTTTCGTTGGCTGACTGGGCCCATAACTATTATTGATGTTGTTTAATATTATTGTTCCAAAACCACATTTTACTTTTATAATATTTGTTAGTAGGAAACATGAAAAATTACATCTTGTCATAAAACTGAGTGAGAACCACAGAGTATTAATTATGCAATAACATGTCACAGATAAAATAATAATCATAATGATAGGCATGCATGGGTTGCTACCTCAACACAAATGACGGAGTTCTGAGAAAACAAACATTAAAAAAAAAAACCACCGAATTGAGAACCTCCTCCTTTTTGAAGAAAGTCGGTTAAAAATGTAAACAAGATAAAAAGTTAACGAGCATCTGGGAATCTACAAAGCCTATAATGTTCACACATTCACAAATAATCGGTAAAAAAGAATCTATACAAAGGTAAGAAAATATTGTAAAATATTAAATTAAACAAGTGACACAAATATTGTCATGATGATGCCATGTGTTCGTTCTGGCGCAGCATCTGGTCGGTGCCTGTTAGCCATACCGAGGATGACTGGACTCCGGAGGTCGAGCGGGCGTGCGATCCAGTACCTACATGAAAAGGGGGCAATCACTATCTGCCCCCAAGATGTAGTTCACGCAGTCCGTCCCTTGCCTAACGAAATCTTCAGGGCCAGATGGGCTGCACAACTTCTGGATTAAATCATTTATAAGGTCGCGCGCTCGCCTGGCGAACCCGTTCCAGGTAGCCTTAGTCAGGGTCGCTGCCCGAGTTCCTGACAACAGGTATAACCCACAAGCCCGCGTAACATGACCACCGTAGATACGGGTTTTGTCGACGAAGAGTCGAATTGAATTGTCATTTTATGACTGATTGTATGGAAAGATTTCTATCGTCGCAAGCGCGGCGATGTTAGAAATGTATGAAATAAATGACAAGACATGTCAAGTTGTATAGAAAGAGCTTTGTCGAGTCTTGGTAGACTAGAGCTAGGATTGCCATGCTAAGGGGGCTGCTCCATAAATCTGGTAGTACTGCGGAGCCTAAAAATTGTAGAAAAATTATAGTTATAACATCAATTTTGAGAGCTAAAACTAACAAACACATTAATGACAATTGTGTCATGTCCGTGAGGAGCTACTTCTCATTGATATGGCCATTAGTTGACAGGTTCGCCGTTCCCGAAGGGACCTGTCCACATGCTGACTCGGTGCCACATACATGGCTCATGAGGGTGCTAGAGTTATATAAAGTTGATGCAACTCTGCGCACCTTCCTGATGTCATGTATGGGGCAATGGAGAACAGTTCTTCACTCTCCAGGATGTCGGCAAATCCAGAGGAATAGCGAGCCGATATCGATGGAGCGAGGTATATTTCAGGGCGATAGTTTGAGTCCATTTTGGTTCTGCTTAGCCTTGAATACTCTTAGCACGCTGCTGGATTTTTTTTGGATTCAGGTCTAAGCTATCGGCACATTCTATACATGGATGACCTGAAGCTCTTTATCCCCAACGATTTGAAACTGGTGGAGCTACTGAAGATAACTAAAACTTTCAGTAGCGCCATCAGGATGGAATTTGGTGTGCACAAATGTGCCGTCATGCATGTAAAGCGAGGCGAGATTGTGGAGTCTGTGAGAACCCAGATCTCGGATCCCATAAATCTTAGATCCCTCTCAGCAACCGAAACCTATAAATATTTGGGTATGTCGGAAGCGCCGGGCATCAATGTTGCTGACATGAAGCAATCGTCGAAGGAGCGCTTCTTTGGCCGCCTGAAAAAAAGGATTTAATAGTCTTATAGGTTTTTTATAGTTTTGTACTCTAATAACATTTAGTATAACGGTCATTAAATATAATTTTCAAATAGTATAATCCTCTTTTTATTTATCATTCAGTTGACCGAATTTTCATTTGGTCTAATTTTCATATTTACTCATTTTCAACCAAAATTCTGTAATGAAAAAGTAAATATCAGGAAACACCATATTGTTATAACTTCATCTAACCTTTGGGTTTGATTCACTAACAATGGAGAGGACCTGGCGTTCGGCGGCCGCTACCGCAACACGCTCGCTTCGCTCGCTCGCCTTCGCGCGTTAATGGTCACTGTTCTAACCTAACCTAACCCACATGATTCAATAACAGTAGATCTGTTATATGACGCAGTAATATACAGCGTGTGACAAGACCCTTAACGAAACCGTCAACCAAGCATTCTGTACATCAAACTAAGTAACTTTACCCAAAAATTATTGCTCGGAAACGACTTTTTTTTTTGGGGTGAAAAATCTCGTTTTACGGTAGGACTCAATGTAACGCACTCAAAACATTGTGCTGATGGATAGATTGAATAATACACAAACATTAAAAACATGTATTAAAAAAAAAAAATGTGAAGAACTTGGAACTTTGACCCCCAATATCTCCGTTACCAGAAGGTTCCCAGGTATGGTCTACAACAAAAAAATGATCGCAATGACGGGGAGAACAAATGCCTTTCGGCTTCGTTAAGGGTCTTGTTACACCCTTTATGTAAAAGGAGAAGATGAAAAAACAAAAAAATAATATTAATACGTATTTATTTATTCATAAAACAACAAACTAACCTGCAAAATAGAAGTTTCTAAATTATGTTAAACGTTACTTATAGATTTTTAGATTGTAGTAACTTAATGTAAGTACTAGTATTAGACTAACTGAATATTAGTACAAATTATAGATTATAGATTATGTTCTAACATTAGGTTAAATGAAATTATATCAATAATTGATTATCTCATTTCAACGTTATATTAAAAACTAGCGACCCGCCCCGGCTTCGCACGGGTGCAATGTTATGCATATAAACCTTCCTCTTGAATCACTCTATCTATTAAAAAACCCGCATCAAAATCCGTTGCGTAGTTTTAAAGGTCTAAGCATACATAGGGACAGACAGCGGAAAGCGACTTTGTTATATACAGCGTGTAACAGAAAGGGTATAATCATATGGAATACTGTGGTACGGACCATCAAACTGAACACCTTTCTCCATGGGACCACCATCGAAATCGTAAAAAAATAATCAGCTGTCCTATACAAAATTTCAATACCTACTCGACCACAATGTATGGGACAGCTGATTATTTTTTTACGATTTCGATGGTGGTCCCATAGAGAAAGTTGTTCAGTTTGATGGTCCGTACCACAGTATTCCATATGATTATACCCTTTCTGTTACACGCTGTACAATGTGGTGTTATAGAAGTATATTAAATGAAATTAGGTCATGTGATCATTAGAACTTTTGTTATTATTTCAAACGTTACACACCCAGATTTTGGTGCTCCAAGGTACTTAACTGAAATTGTTTCGTGTATTTTATAACCCAGCAAAAGTACTAGGCTAGCACGGGTATGCATTGTATGAATCGGTCTACTAGTAATGAAACTATCATTTAAATTTGACGTGGAGTTGCGGACATCCAGCCTGTTATACAATACAGGGTCAATTTTTATTCAGTACGCAAATTGACAAATTAAACTTAAATGAGTTTTATTACATACCTATTTTTTATTTTGATAAGTCTTAGTACAAAAAAATAAAGTTACCGTTAACGAAAAATCTTTACTTTGAAATTGATTTTATGGCCACCAATTCGCAGGCGGCGGCGCTCCACGCTCGTTTGTCATGCACAGGCATCATTTACGTGGGTTACAATGTACTGATCGTCGATTTTATCTGGTTCCAACTAGACTTTTTTAAGATTTAGCCGTGACCTGAAGTTATTTGAAGAGTAATTCCAATTTTTCCTTCATACTTTCGTGGGCTTAGGACCATCAAAATGCAGAAAATAAAGCATACTGACCGTGATCCTGAGCCTTTGAGTGGCTGCTAAAATAGTTTTTTCATTAGGGGTTGCGGGGTTAAGGATACCTTGGGCTCGCATTCGGGGTATGCTCTCCGTTGCATACATTCTGCGAGCTGCTCGTAAACTTTCACCACTTAATAAATACACCCGTACTATTTCATAAAACTCGCGGTTACTTAAGTCCGACATCGTGACCTGTAGGTACGATTAAGACACACGTGTGGCGCAGGAGCTGCGTGAGAAAGGTTGGACGCGACATCACGACAGCGCATGCGATGAGCGACTGTCGGGCCGCGGGCGTCGGCCCCGCCCCTGCCGCTCGGAAAGGGATTTCACCCCCGCTGTACAACATCGCCACGTGCGCCGCATGGCATGCGCCCATTGATATTATTACGAATAGATAGTGTCCATATTTTGCTGATTTATAGTCGGATAAAAAAATATGAAAAAAGTTTTGAACAAATAATGGAAATGTATTCTATTACTGATACTGAACCACCAAATTTTTTTTTGCACACTACTTAAAAAATATTCCAGTATATTGCCATCTTTGATTCATGCTAGCCTAGTACTTTTTGTGAGGTTACTATCTAGAACCAAAAAGACGATTTTAGTCAGTATAGTTTCGGAGCATTCGTTACAAACAAAAAAATATTTCCTCTTTATAATATGAGTAGGTACAGATAATTTTATTACTATAAAAACTAAGTGTTTTACCTCTACTGTTTTAACAACCTTTAAAATATTCACAAGTGCCTAAAACATTAATGTCAAAAATTCAACATTAGTTCCATTATTTACAGATTATTTTAAAATAGAAGTAGTGATAGCATAGATAGCCATACAACGTGGCAACGCCGCCAGTCTCTTGGGTTCATTACCAGTTGACTGCGTTAAGGAGGAGTTTTTTGACACCATTTTTTAATTTTATTAATAAGTTAGTTACTTTAGGTTATTTTAATTTATAAATTTTAGTAGTGATTAAAAAAAACATCAGTTCCATCATGCAACTGAATCTATCTAACTGTTAATTGTATTAACGATGGCAACGATTGGTTCATTGCCACTAGTACCATCAATACGCTTTATTACGAAAACTAAATTGGATTGGATTTATTTTCAAGAACTAATAGGATAATCACACTAATATAGGCGAAAGTTTATATGTTTGTTCCTCCTTCACGGTCAAACGGCTTAACGGATTTGGACGAAATTTGGTATTGGTTGAGCAGTGGGGAAGAACCGATCAAGATATAGCTTATATGCTGGATTAACACATAGGCTACATTTGGTCTCGGAAAAATGCGATGTTCCAGTGGGATGATCAAATGACTCAAATATTGTTTTCCCGAATTTTGACTAAAATCGTTTTGTTGGCGACCAAAAGTACTAGGTCAGCATAAATTCATAGGTAGGCAGGTAGCGTAGGTAGGGTAGAGAAGTAAAAACTATAAGCAAGTAGTACCTAGGTAAAGTACTAGGTCAGCATAAATTCAAGGTGTTGTTTATTCAAACGAAGTAGATAGGTAGGGTAGGTAAGTAAGCAGGTAGAATGGGTACGTTAGGTAGTTAGGTAGGGTAGGTAAGTAAGTAAGCAGGTAGGGTGGGTACGTGAGGTAGGTAGGTAGGGTAGGTAGGTAGGTAGAAAGTTAGGTGGGTATGGTAGGGTAGAGTAGTAAAAAGTACGAGGAGGTAGTAGTTAGGAAAAGTGGATTGGAAAGGTGCATTGCAACGTATGACGCCGGGCACAGCTTACTTTTGTCAGCTTTTAGCATCTAATTATCAAGAACATGAAAAAAATGTTCTTGAAGATTTGATGTCAGGTTTCAGTTACACCAGTATATGCTGCCTGCAGCATATGCTGCCCGAAATTGTCAAATTTTCCCAATCAACCTTGAACTTAATGCTTTAACGATAAAGTTGAAAATCTATTTAAGAAGTTTGACAGATTGTACTAGCTTCATGTGCTGGCTCTGGACGTGTGCTAACTTTTTTACCGCGGGTGGCACCGTGGGAGCAGCTAGTAAATCAAATAATAAACTCAAACTCAAAGCATCTATTTCAATTAGACCATAACAGGCACTTTTGAATGTCAGAAAAACAAAGGCGAAGCTACAGTCACAGACACAAGGCATAATAACTTGTGAAAGTACTGTAGTTGCACATTTCAAAGCGTAGATCTCTAATTCCTCTGAAGAAGAATGGGCAAGAAACTCCATGGACACTCTTTTCAATCAAAATATTGTTACAAGATCTTGGTTACATCATTCATGTTGTGTTTCAGAAGAAAATTCAAATAGCAATCGGTTATTAAATCTTTTTAAATCATTTGCCTTGACCAATATTTTTATAGAACCTACTAGAGTCACTCCATCTTCTGCTACTTGTATAGATAATGTTTTCTGCGATTGTGATTACTTAGATAAAGCAATATTAAATTGTCTGCCGTCTGACCATAGCGGACAAACTGTAACTTTCAGGTGTGACACACCATTGCAAAAAGTTGAGATTAAATTTAGACCCATAACTACTAGCAAATTAAATAGGTATAATACTTTCCTACAGAATAAGTTAAGTGTCATGAGTCATAATACTCGTATAGACGAAAATAATATAAATCAATTGTATGATAATTTCTTTTCAATAGTTCACACTGAATTCAACAAAACATTTGAATAGAAGACAAAAAGTATTTGCCCTAAATTTATATTTAGTGATTGGGCAACTAGAGGTATCAGGAAAAGAAGGGAAAGACTGTTTAAACACATAAACCTTATGATAGTTATTAAAGCTTTCTGGCAAATAAAAATCAAACTGACCGAAGATCTTTGGGGAATGTCTATCAAAGTTTGTACATCCATAGTTGAGACTATAGCACCATACTTGGCGTTAATTTTTTAATTTGTGTGTAGACCAAGGAGTTTTCCCAGATTTAATGAAATACAGTAAAGTCATACTGTAAGGTCGGGTGTTTAGGAGACAAATGAAACGTATGAGGTTCGAGAATACACTGACTATATTGGAATAAAGATACCTTATTATATACCTTACAACTACTACATCACACCTTCCCCTTTATTTAAAAAAATAATAAGATTACACAATTATTATTTTTAAATTCCAATATGGTATACCTGCGCAGGGTATATTGTTAATCATAATATAAATTTAACCTAATTATGGCTTAAAACTACATAGTAATATTATAACATAAGAATGTAATATTCTAAATTAATATACATGACACTGGAGAGGCCTATTTAGTAAACACACATTGGTTACTTTAGTCATTTTTATAAAGTTTAGTTCTATTTTTATGAACTACATATTCTTTTCCACTTTTCAAAATTTTAACATTAGTATCCATGTCATCAATAACTACATAAGGTCCCAAATATATAGGGTACATTTTACTATCTGATATATTTTTAATAATAACAAATCACCCTTTTTATAATACACTGGATTTATATTAATATCATAGTTATGCTTTCTATTAACCTTACTCTTAAATAAATTACTATGTGCATCTTTTTGCGCTACTTGTAGCCTGTATTTTAACTCAAGAGCGTAATTGTCATGAGCATACAGAGGATCTACCGTGTGTCCTTCTAAATTAGTCGGTAACACGCAGCGTTTGCCAAACACTAATTCATGTGGTGTGTACTTGGTCTCCGTATGTACTGTATTATTGTAAGAAAAACACCAATACGGCAACCAAGTACTCCACGTACTTGTTTGATTCTCACAATTAATCCTAAGATACGCACCCATCGCTTTATGATTGTTTTCCAGTGCCCCAATACTTTCGTGATGGTATGCTGTAGACGAAATTTGGTTGATTTTTAAGATTTGACATACCTCTCTCATAGTACTTGATATAAACTCGGACCCACGATCGGTCGCTATTTCTCTGGGTATGCCGTATCTTAAAATAAAGTTATCAACAAAAGCACGAGCTACACTTACTGTATCTTTATTGTGTAGAGGGTACGCCTCCGTAAATTTCGATAACTCGCACTGTAAAGTCAAAATATATTTGTAGTTATGTAGGTCTGTTGGTAGCGGCCCCACTATATCTAAAAATATTTTTTCTAGTGCTGAATTTGCAGTCGTTGTGACCTGCATTGGTTGCTTGGTGTGTTTAGAATATTTTTGTTTCTTACACTGCTCACATTTAGAGACATAATCAGCGACATCCTTTTCCAAACTTGGCCAATAATAGTACTTTTTAATATTATTTACCATCCGCCTAATGCCCGCGTGGCCACTTGTGGGCAATAGGTGGAAGTCATTTAATATCACACGCCTGTTATCTATATTATTTATTCTCTGGACATTGCTGACAACACAAATTCGTGGTCCGGACCACTTTTCATAACTTTTTATTTCATTTATAAGCCCACTTATAAAATCTTTATTGTAGTCGTTTCTTATTATGCATATTTCATTTATCGATAACTTTTTACATAAACTTAACAAATCTCTCACCAATTCGACTCGCGTAATCGGAGATCGAGAAATTGTTTGTAAATAAATTATAGATTTACTGGGCACATATATAAAATATTTGTATTTCTCCACTAATATTCCTTTTTTTTGTAAATTATTTAATTGCCTAGAGTTTATCAAAGATAATTCAACAGTATCCTTCGGTTTTTTAATTATTTCCAGAACTCTCGGTTGATCAGGCCTCGAGTTTGTGTCTATATTATCCACCGACTGGTTATTATTGCTTTTATCATTATTCATATTTAATTGACGTAATTGTGCTCTAGTCATTACACTGACTATCTGTTCATTCATTGATTTTAAGTCTTCCGACGTAATTATTATTCGCGACAGTGCGTCTGCCACTGAGTTTAATTGTCCTTTCAAATATTCAATTGTAAAGTTAAATTCTTCTAACTGCAGTCTAAATTTCAGTAATCTACTAGATGGATCTCTCATTGAAAATAAATAAACTAGGGGTCGATGGTCAGTCTGTATCTTAAACCGTCTTCCGTATAAATAAGGTCGAAAATATTTAACACTCCATACTATTGCTAAGAGTTCTTTTTCAATAGTAGGATAATTAATTTCGGCTTTATTCAAACCTCTACTTGCGTAAGCCACTGGCCGTCCATCTCCGTTACATAACACCGAACCGATTGCAATACCTGATGCATCGGTTTGTAATACAAACTCATTATTTTCTGCAAAATTTGGATACTGGAGGACAGGTGGGTGTATCAGGGCTGATTTTAGCATTTGAAAAGAATGCTCACAGTCTTTGGTCCAATTATACTTAACGTTTTTGCAACACAGTTTGTTTAAAGGAAATGCTAACTCGGCGAAGTTTCTTATAAACTTTCTGTAATAGTTTGCAAAGGCTACAAAACGCTTTAATTCGTCAACATTTTGTGGCCTTGGATAACTTTCTACTACTTTAATTTTTTCTGGGTCTGGTAAAATACCCTTTCCGGAGACTGTATGTCCTAAGTAAAGAATTTCTTTTTGCAAAAATGTACATTTAGTGGGATTCAATTTTAAATTTACTTCTCGTAATCTTGAAAAAACATCCATCAAATTTTGATTATGAGTACTCAAATTTCTACCCATTACTACCAAATCGTCTTGATAGATGAGACATTTATCATAATTGAGGCCAGACATTGCAATGGTCATCATTCTACTAAAACTATTGGGACTTGACTTGAGCCCCATCGGCATGCGAGTCATCTGATACTGATTGTTACCTGTAGTAAATGCCGTATGAGGTCTGCAGCTTTCTTTTAATGTAATTTGAAAAAATCCTTGAGCTAAATCTAAATGAGTAAAGTACATTGCTCCTGCCAAAGAATCTAGTATTTCGGTGATGTTGGGCAAGGGAAATTTATCGTCCTGTATGTTGTCATTTAACTTGCGGTAGTCTATTACGACACGCCACTTTTTATTACCGGCCGCGTCACATTTTTTCGGGACCAACAATAATGGACTAGACCATGCACTTCGGGATGGCTCAATTATGCCGTCATTTAACATGTTTTTGACCTGTTTCTCTATTTCCGGTTTTTGAGAATAAGGGACTCGGTATGGTTTGGTATAAATTGGAACAGTATGTGGTTTCATGTCAATTGTCTGTTCATATATTGGGGTAGTGGATAATTTATCCCCTGGTAGATGGAAAATATCAGGAAATTTTGCACAAATACATTCTATCGATTTCTGTTCCTCTACATTCAAGCCTTTTAAGTTTAATGAGGAAAGTAAAGTTTTCACCCTTTCCGAATCCAAAGTATTCCGATTAAATTGACAAATATAGTATTCATTTAACCTATTAGTGCTAACTTGAAAATAATTTAAATTTACATCTGTGTCTCGAGTATTTAAAATACGAATAGGCATTTTTCCGTTAGTCGGTTTATTTATACTACTCGCTAAATAAACACCATCACATAATTGTTGATTTGACACCACACACTCTTCTTTTATTGTTGTATTAATGTAATGCGTGGTTTCACTACGTGCTGGTATAGTTAGATAGTAGCCGTTACGCGTTGTCTGCTTATTTTCGAACGACAATGTTACTGACTTAGAGTCATTGGTCAATTGTAACGTATTGACTTCAAAATTTAAAGTAGCTCTATAATGTGTTAAAAAGTCTTGACCCAAAATGCCGTCAGTTATACATGGTAAATTTTTAAATACTGTAAATTTATATGGAAAACTATATTCATTATAAGTAAGAGTTAAATACACATAACCTTCTGAAAACAAATATCCACCAATACCTTTTACGCTAACTCTCTCTTTATGGTAAGGAATCTGTAAACGCTCTAAACATTCCAACTTTATTCCCGATATAGAAGCGCCCGTGTCAATTAGCATGTTATGGTTATAGTTACATATTTTAAACAAAACCTTATTTAAAATGTTACACGTGAAGATGACATCAGTCACGAAAAAAATGATTTAATGACTCATTATTCGAAGTGCTCGTTGCTACCTGGCTATTCTCTGTTATGACATTGATATCCTTTTTCAACTCGACACCCCGGCCGCGGTTACTTCGCGGTGGTCTATAAGTTTTGCGATAACGATTATTATAATTACTGCGATAATAATTGCTATTACTGTAACCATGTGGTACCTGTGGCCGATGACCCCGATGCTGGTGTGCATTTTGTGCACCACCTCTTGCGCCGTAATTTCGTTGACCTCGGTAACCTCGTTGGGTTCGCCAACCCTGGTAATGCGACTGTCTATACGTACCTATAAGTTCTGATGAGCTACTGGGGCCGGGTTTCTCCTCGTCTTGAGCTGCCTGGATTGCTTCTGTTAAAGAAGAAAAGTTACGCGCGGCAATTATGGTGCTTAATCTACGATCCCGCAAACCATCCGCAAATCGCTTGATTGCCAACTTCTCATTCATGGGTTTCAATAAGGCATACTTGGCTGAATCACTGTCAGCTTGCGATATCGTCAAATCTACAAAGAGTTCTGACATCTCTTTGCCGTAATCTGTAATTGTTTTACCCTCTTGTTTACTAAACTGTAACTTTGACTGAATAGCAATGTAACTTTTTTGTGGTAGTAGTAATTTACGCATATCCTTTGTAAGCTCTTCGACTGTCTCATATTTTGGAGACAATAATAACTTTGCACGCTGAGATAGCCTACTTTTCAATATAAACTGATTTAGTTTGTTTTTACATGCCGGTGTGTCTAATATACTATCGTAATATTCGATATTTTCTATCAGCTGCTTAGTGTTATTAATGCTATCATCCATGACGGGCATAAGATGTAGGGCAGTTTTTAAATCGAATGAATCCGTCGCCATGGTTTGTAATGGGATATCTTTCTCTTCTGTTAATCTGCACAAAGTGATTATTTCTGAAAATAACCTATCGAACTCTTCACAAATTTTGTTAATTAATGTAATTTCTGAACTTGTATAATTTTTTAAGTTTTCTTTATAGATTTCTAAAAACTTATTGTACCTGACTAAAACAGAATTTGCCTCTGTTCTTTTTATCTCTAAAATCTGTCCTTGTCGGCGGCTAGGACCAATTTTTATCAAGTAGCTTCTTATAACTTTTAACTCGTTTAATATTATACCTAAATCCTCAGCCATAACACATAGAAGCCCTTAAATTAGTCGTAGTGCTTGTTCTATGCTACGTATTTCATGTATTTGTAATATCTAAAAAATGCACATAATAATTCTGCAGAAACTATTAGCTACTTAGCAAATTCTCTTAAACTAAGATATAAATGTAAATATAAAACTTAAATACCGAAAGAGACAGGTAGTTCCTAAAATTCACAAAATAGGTTGTAAAATTAACCTCATTATTACTTTGATTCACTTACTAGTACTTTTGCCACTGATATACATATTAGGAATGATCACATCACTGCCTACTTTTTCACACCAACACTACACTAGCACGTACGTAGAATTATGAGCCTCGAAGATGCCATGGGTTATTTCGCCGTCGTAGTTATATGTCGAGAACTTCTGCTTTGCCAGGCTGCGGCACAGCACCCATGTATGCCTGCTGCCTGCGTAGAATGCTGGAGTATCGCTTCAATGTCACCTCATCTATGCGACGCTGTATTTGCTTTTTGTGACAACGATTATAAAGCTTGTATAATATTATTAAAAGTCCGATCGCCAATATGGTACATATTACCACCAAAATTGTATTTGAGGTCTCCTGCAGCTGCTGCGTACGAGCCGTATTACTACCGACTCCAGCGGTCTGTGCGATCACTACTTCCTCCTTGCTGTTTGTATTTCCCATTTTTCAATATAATAAATCTTGCACGAATTAGCACCAGTCAAACACGTTTTGTGCTTAGGGAGCCCAGTGTATTTTTTCTTCATTTTAAAAGTCCACATTAACTGCATGATTGTTTGTAATATTTTGTCCTTTTATGGTACACACACGCGCGGGCCCGTGCCGACTACTGTTACTGGCAGGGTCGCCATGTAAGGTCGGGTGTTTAGGAGACAAATGAAACGTATGAGGTTCGAGAATACACTGACTATATTGGAATAAAGATACCTTATTATATACCTTACAACTACTACATCACAATACCTCTTTTCAAATCCGGGGACAGTAAAGATACTAATAATTATAGGCCTGTATCCGTGTTGCCAGTTTTTAGCAAGGTTTTTGAAAAAGTGATGCTGAATCAAATGCTCAATCATTTTAACACCAACAAAATCCTACACGATCAGCAGTATGGTATCACCAGGGGACGTTGTACGACTGACGCTGGTGTAACCTTATTACAGCACATATTTACTGCGTGGGAAAAGTCCCAAGACGCCATAGGATTTTTTTGTGATCTCTCCAAAGCATTTGATTGCGTAAATCACGAGACATTACTCTTGAAACTTGAGCACTACGGACTAGGTAAACTTGCACTTAGTTTGGTAAAATCTTATTTGAGTGATAGACAACAACAATTGTTCAAATAAATGGTGTCAATTCACAGGGTTTAAAAGTAAAAATGGGGTTTCCACAAGGCTCAATTTTGGGTCCTTTTCTCTTTCTAGTATATATAAACGATCTACCCTATTTATTGAAAAACCAACCTCAACATATGCTGTTATTTGCTGATGACACTTCCCTAATTTTTAAGATAAATAGACGGGTCCAAAATCTAGATGACGTGAATAATGCGCTACTTCAGGTCCATAATTGGTTCACAGCAAACAATTTAGTATTAAACGAAAAAAAGACAAAATGCATAAAATTTGCTTCACCGAATGTTAAAAGTAGTGATTGTGATATAATATATTGAATAAAGAGAAACTAGAATTTGTAGATAAAACGGTTTACCTAGGGATTACGCTTGATTCAAGGCTACAATGGAGTTCTTATTTAACATCTCTTGCGGGGCGGCTAAGTTCAGCAGCATATGCCATTAGAAAAATCCGTCAATTTACTGATGTAGATACCGCTAGACTGGTCTATTTTAGTTATTTTCATAGTATAATGTCTTAAGGCATTTTGTTATGGGGAAAAAATCTGCATCTTTTTAGTAAAAGAGGGTCACCTCTTTTACTTAGTACATACTGTAATTGTGTCTGTCAAGACACAATTACAGTACTAGAAATAGGAACTAAATAGTTCAGCCAGGCTTCAGACTCGCTAAAGTAGACTCATCTTTCACGGGGTACTGTTTGAGATGCTATAATAAAATTCCACAAAGTATTCTTCACTTCCACGTGTTCTTCTCAATGAGACGAAATTTAAAACAAGCATTAAACGCACACTTGGCAAGCAAGCATATTACAAGTTGAACAATTATATCGTTGATAAAAATGCTTGGCTCAATGCCGGTCCTGCTCCACAACGACAAGGACGCACAAATTGATAACACTAAATAGTATTATTGGAGCTGCTGAAGATTGTACAAATATCTTTGCATTGTATAGAATCAATGTCTTTAGTATTATGTAAAGCCCATATTGTGTGAGAACTATGTGCTAAAAAGCTATCGTTCACTGGAAACCTACGTCCTTTCTTGACCTGAATGTGCCCTGGCGGTTGAGAGTATGTCATGCTCACTCAAATGTCTCGCTGATGGTGGCGCGTGTGTCGGATCATTTAGTTCCCTTCAAAATGGTTGAGTTGAATGGTGCTGATCTATGCGTCATGTCCGTGAATGGCGCTGTCAGTGTGACTGGTCATCTCTTAGTTGCCACGACTTATTTGAATTAATTATTTTTATTTTTTGAATTGTCTTTTTTGTTTTTACCGTGGATACTTTTAATGTGCACATCTTGCTACATCGTTCTCACATAGTGTACCATCTCAACATGAATGATGTAACCAAGATTTTGTAACAATTTGCTGATTTAAAAGAGTGTCCATGGAGTTTCTTGCCCGTTCTTCTCCATAGAGATCTACGATAGGGAATGGGCAACTACAGTACTTTCACAGTTTTTATGCCTTGTGACTGGGACTGTAGCTACATTTAATTGTTATCTTTGTTTCGACAATTCAAAAGTGCCTGTAACTGGCCTACTTGAAATAAATGCTTTGATTGATTGATTGATTGGTTGAGATTATACATACATATACGTGAGAACGATGTAGATGTAATCTATCCGCTATCGGCGGTTGGTGGCGACCACTCGTGAATATGAAATACGTCGAGAGGTGCACGGCACCGACGCGGACGCGCGCTTGTTTGCAAGGCGCGGGTGACGTGTCGTAGCGCATCGTGTCGTAACTGACGGCGGCACATAATTGGCTCGTCGCTGATGCCGTGAAGACGTACTGACGACATTCATTGCCGCAGTACACGGTAACGGTACAATACCGTGATCCCGTTCTTCATAACTCTCCGCATGAAAATTTGTTTTTAAAGAACTAAGTTAACTCCATTATATTGCAGGAAGTCATATTCCGAAATGGTAGAAAGAAAGCTTATCATCACAGAGCCCGCGGCTCGCGACGTGTGGCTACACGATCCATTGTTTTGTTACCATTACAAAGTTTAGTAGGGCGTGCGCCAGCGGGCGGGAGCGCGAGTGGCCGTGTGTGCGCGCCCTTCCCGCGCGGTGACCGTGCAGCCGTGACGCCGCGAGGGCCGACACGCTGGAATAGCAATTAACTAAATACGTTGTAATGTTGCTTGTACAGTACATTGTGCGTGTTGTGGCTTTTATGTTCCAACAAAATGGGAAGCGGTTTATTCTTTTGTTCCACTTGATATGCATTAAGCTAATAACAATAACCGTTTTAACTTGTACAGTGTAACTTACAGATAACAACTGTCATTTCAAAGGATAACCGCAACGTAGCCGAGCGTAGCCCGTAGCACGATCCGTAGCCGCTCGTAGCGAATCGTAGCGGCTCGTAGCGGTCGCGTAGCGCTGGATTCAAATACAATAATATTTTCTACGAAAGCGTTAGAAAGAAGGCATTACTTTTATTGTTTGGACAATTTCTGTAGCTGCTACTTGCGCTGCTCGGTGCATAGTTTCGTTTCAAGCGCGCTAACAATTAATGACTATATGAACATGTGTACAATGTTAGCTTCCCGCTCCGCAGCACACTGCAGCGCTATGTGAATACGTGTTATGTACTCTAATGCTCAATTTTGCCAGCTTTTGCTGGAATTACATAATGTACGTAAGATGTGAAATAAGTTGTTAATTTACCTTATAATAAGCAATTATTACACAGACCTACAAGATAATTGTTGAAAATATTTACGGCGTGATTGTAAGCACATCTATTACATTGATCATAAACCCAAAGTTATATTTTCTGATATTTTGTTTGTTGTTGGAACTAAACATGAAATCGATTTCACTAAAATACAGATGTACCTATTTTAGACCTCTACACAAAGAAATTGTCTTTTCTGTGATTGTTTTTGGTGAATTTGGTTTGATACTTAAAACAAGGTCTTAAATAACCAAAAATGTTATTCGTTTTTTTTTCGGCCTGTGTTACCTTTAAACATTCATTACAATTATATAATTCATAGTCTTGATGTTTTACAATGTTTTGTGCGGAGTGACAAGCGAACACTAAAGTTTAATTGTTAATTTGAGGAAAGCACCTGCGATTAGATGTGTGATAAGTAAGAGCAACTAGTAAAAGCGAACACGCCCCCCCCCCTCCGTCACAGCTCTGCCGCCGCTCCCCTCCCCGCGTTCCCTGTACGAGCGCAGCCAGCCCGCATACATAACATGAGCCTGCACTTGTACAGCTCTGATGTTTCACATGAAGATAGTTTCAAGCAATAACAATGTAAGGAGCACGAGACTCCTTGGTTCAATCCATGGTCCGAAGCGAGACGGAATGGGACGCCGTCAGCTCCTTCTGCGAAACAGCCATGCTAGCGAAGGAGGTGGCGGAACGTGAGAGGGAGAGAAACTCACGTCCCAGCCGCCGCGGGGGACGCACCGGGCGTCAGGGGCCACTTGGTGGCTCCCGGCCACCGTAGGCGCGGGCCTGTGGACGGTGAGCTATGGGCTAGCTCGCTAATGATTTCGAATCAGAAAAAAAAAAAAACCCGAGGCTGTCGCCGCCGGACGGCGAACTGGCGCAACTGAACTGATGAAGTGAAACTGAACTCAAACCCACGTGATGACTTACTTAATAATAATAATATATATAATAATCGAGGTAACTGAACTGACAACAGACCTGCAACTGAACAAAGAACCGGCCGAGGGCGAGTCGGACAGGCATCCAAACCGGGTTCCGTACCACCGTGCTAACCTAACAAACAATACATTTCATATTTAAATAGTTCGAGTAAAAAGATCGAGTAAAAACCGCCGAAAAAAACACGTTTCTTTTTTGGGGAACACCTTATTAATTCTATTTGTTGTCGTAGCGGCTATAGTAACAAATACTCCGTAAAATTCTTTGTGTCTACCTATTACGATTGAAAAAATACAGCTCTGTAACAGACGAGCGGACGGACTGACAACGGAGGCTTAATAACACTAGCCCTTTGAACTACTAGAAATGATTTCATAATCTACAAACATTCCATCCGCGCGACCCCGGTCGTTCACCCCCTTACGAGTACCGGTGAGTCTAGCCTTTGGCGGCGGCTTCACCCGCGTGGAGCTAGATGATTACACCACTGGACCGTACTACCGGGTGTGCTGTGTCCTAACACATCACACACGTCGTCCTGGACTACGTGTGCCTTTCATTGAAATACTAGTTTATAATATTAGTTTGGACAACAGTACTACCTACCTAAGTATTCACCTGAAAGTGTGTGCCAAAAAGA
This sequence comes from Eugnorisma glareosa, assembly GCA_947578425.1. Lineage (NCBI taxonomy): Eukaryota > Metazoa > Arthropoda > Insecta > Lepidoptera > Noctuidae > Eugnorisma > Eugnorisma glareosa. Next base: position 517,436 of record OX387968.1, read on the forward strand.
TTTTACAGTAATGGTTCTAAAAATATCTCAAGAACGTCAAATATACATAAAAGTACAGATCATGTAAACAAAAATGTTATATTCTTTAGATGTAGTGTGTTACATATATTAACGTTTACGACATGTTTGTTTACTGTGGCAATAAAACATGAACTCGACAAGAAATAGATGTTTGTTCAAAGAAATAAAGTGCGTGTAACGACACAAGTTGTCTGACAACTTGAACTTCGGTACGGTACAGTTTACAACTACTGAAGTACTGGCGTGGCTCGTGCCGGCGCGTACGTCAGGTTTATAGCGTAGACACCTTCATTCGGCACAACTACTGCGTATTATGAACACATTTGAAAATATTACTAACATTAAAGGCGAAACAACGAACAACAACGAGTTTTGTGTTCGCCTCACAGCTGTTCGGCTGCGCCAGAATGGTCCGTATTTGTACCTACTTACAGCTCGCGAGGAGCACATGTGGCCAGCTGTCCAGGTGTTACCGTCACACACCGTACACGTTAACACTTTATTGTTATTTTATAATCGGCCTGCTACGTGAAACTAACCTAATATTGTATCGGTTAACTGGCTAAATTATAGCCAAATTAACAGCGAACATTTGAATACATTAAATTCCCTTAGTTGGGTGATTGTAGCAACTAAACTGTTGAAATGTTCATTGTTCAGTGAATGAACGCGTTACAGTCGAGCGCGCGAGCTGCGAGCTGCGAGGTGAACCCGTATCTGCATAATTTAGTCGTCGTGCCTCGCTAATGTTGCTGATAATGTTTCCTGCACTAACAGCAGTTGGCTGAAGATAATCCGCGTTACTCTTACAGTAACATAAGCTTCAGTAACACTGAGGATTAGAATTCCTTATGATTTATACATTAATCGATACTAAAATATTAGTAGTAGTAAGCGAGGTAAGACGCTGGCTCAAAAGACCCCGAGAGGTGTACTGCAAGCTGTCGGTACATCGATACACGAGCGAGGCCCTCATCACTAGGACATCATGTTACCTCAGGCGTGATGCTGTTTTGCCGTTCAGATGTTAAACTTCAATGATACGCGTTGTATTCTCAGCGGACGCGTCTATGTGCAGATAATAATGCCAAGGTTGCATCTCCTTGTTGCCTTCTCGGAATATAAGCAGAATGTATTTTACGAGTAGTTCTTTGAGAATGCTTTTATAAAACGTAATTCTTTTTCTGTACAAAGCCGAGCAGCGAACTTTGACATTTTAATCCTAAGATGACAAGAAAATATATTGTTTAAGAAAAATATGATAGAACAAGTCATTACTCATCTCTGCGCGCTACCAACAAGACAACGTTGACAGACACGCGTATAGCGTCCGAGGCAGCGAGGTAGCGAGGCGAGGTGGCGAGGTGGCGAGGCGCGAGCCGGCGCGGCGTGCCACGAGCGCCACAAACAGCGCGGTAAGTACGTACTGTCCAGCGGAAGATTAGCGTTCACAGCGCTTGAACTGTAGCGCGGCGGTTTACGCAGGTGAAATGTTTTGCGAGATAATTTACTGAACTGATAAGAGAAATCAAAAACTATTAGGTGAATAGCCCGGGGTCTGGCGACCGCTCGCTGGGTTTGGACCGCAGATTTGTTCTCGGATAAAGAGCATGTTATTCACGGGTGGAATGCCGACGCTTTCTGTTTATTAGCACGACACATGTTTATTTACCTACTACAATGCTAATAAATATTATAGATTGATAAAGTTCTTTTTTCACGTTGTAGTTGAACCTGATATGTGAGGGGTTCATTACTTCAGCAATATTTAGTTTGGATTGCGTCACATGTGTTCATTACTCAGTCACGATACTCCCTCGCTAGCCACCGCTCGGCGCTTCACCCGGTTACTTTTTGTTCATGTTATACTAACCACCGCTCGGCACTTCACCCGGTTACTTTATGTTCATTTTATACTAGCTACCGCTCGGCATTCACCCGGTTACTTTTTGTTCATTTTATACTAGCTACCGCTCGGCGGTTCACCCAGTGACTTTTTATTCATGTTATACTAGCTACCGCTCGGCGCTTTACCCAGTTACTTTTTTCATGTTATAATAGCTACCGCTCGGCGGTTCACCTTGTTACTTTTTGTTCATTTTATACTGGCTACCGCTCGGCACTTCACCCGGTTACTTTTTGTTCATTTTATACTAGCTACTGCTCGGCACTTCACCCGGTTACTTTTTGTTCATTTTATACTAGCTACTGCTCGGCACTTCACCCGGTTACTTTTTGTTCATTTTATACTAGCTACCGCTCGGCGCTTTACCCGGTTACTTTTTTCATGTTATAATAGATACCGCTCGGCGGTTCACCTTGTTACTTTTTGTTCATGTTATACTAGCTACCACTCGGTACTTCACCCGGTTACTTTTTGTTCATGTTATACTAGCTACCGCTGGCGCTTTACCCGGTTACTTTTTGTTCATGTTATACTAGCTACCGCTCGGCCGTTCACCCGGTGACTTTTTATTCATGTTATAATAGCTACCGCTCGGCGGTTCACCTTGTTAATTTTTGTTCATGTTATACTAGCTACCACTCGGTACTTCACCCGGTTACTTTTTGTTCATGTTATACTAGCTACCGCTCGGCGGTTCACCCGGTGACTTTTTATTCATTTTATACTGGCTACCGCTCGGCACTTCACTCGGTTACTTTTTGTTCATGTTATACTAGCTACCACTCGGCGCTTCAACCGGTTACTTTTTATTCATGTTATACTAGCTACCGCTCGGCGGTTACCCGGTTAATTTTTGTTCATGTTATACTAGCTACCGCTCGGCGGTTCCCCGGTAATTTTTTGTTCATGTTATACTAGCTACCGCTCGGCGGTTCCCCGGTTACTTTTTGTTCATGTTATACTAGCTACCACTCGGCACTTCACCCGGTTACTTTTTGTTCATGTTATACTAGCTACCGCCCGGCGATTCATCCAGTTACTTTTTGTTCATGTTATAAGTACTAGCTACCGCTCGGCGGTTCACCCGGTTACTTATTGTTTTATTTTCCAATATCTTCATAAATTATAGCCTATTGTGTTATTCTAACGTCTAAGCTTTATTACTGTACAGTTTTATCAAAATACGTGCAGTCAGTTTAGTTTTTACGTGAAAAAGTAAAAACATAAGATTACGTTTATTTCACGTTATCTTATCGACAAAATAAGAGCAAATGCACAGAGAGCAACCTTGACTCGGAGCCGATATCGAGTGGACAAACCAGGCCAAGTACCTGGGGTTTACCATCGACAGTCGGCTCACCATGACGCCTCACGTCCGCACGATTGTCGCCAAGTGCAGGAGCGCCCGCTTCCTGTTTCACCCAGTGCTCTCATCCCGCCTCCCGCTGCGAGCTAAGCTGGGCGTGTACCAAAAAGTCCATCCGCCCGCAGCTCACGTGCCGCCCCAGCCTGGTTCGCCCTGACGAGCGAGACCAACAAGAAGTCCCTGCCTGCGCAACAGAACATTTCTCTGCGCAAGATTGTCGCCGCACCTCGCTTCGTGAGGAACTCTACCATCCAGCGGGACCTCGGTAGAGAGCCTGGATGACTTCTGCCGCCGCCTCGCGTCCAACATGTTCGCGCGGGCCGACGCATCTGCCTGGCCCATGGTCATGCACATAGCGCCATGGCACGCGCGGCCACCTGACGCGAGGCGCCTACCACGCGACCTCGTGGCGGACGTGGTCGCCACCCCACCGGTAAGTCGTTCCCCATCCACACGCGACTTACCTAACCACTAAGACTCCACACCCACAACACTCACCCAGTGAACGTAGTGTTCTAAGTTAATATAGGCACGACGCGCACCGCCCCACACATGCACGACTCCATAGGCGAACAAACTCACGCGTTGAATGTGCGACGCGGGCACGCCATTCAATCGCCTACATGAGCGGTGTTACACAACACACACTACCGCTCACACATACATACTCGGCCCCCGGGCTGGAGTGAGCTCGGCTAGACCTGAAAACGCCACCAGACGGGGGTCAGCAGCCTGGTAGGTGCGCCGAGTCGCCTCTGTTGCTGGTCGTCATCCGCTAGGCCTCCGCCGGGTAACCGGCGGTCTCACCTGGCGGTGACAGACCGCCGAGGCGGCGTGAAGAAAGCGGCGCTATATTAGCACTGTGGCGCCCCTACCGACACTTCTTAGCAACTACACATAGGCAAACCGCGCGCAACGCGATTGCCAACAGCCGGGCCTATAGGGCCACCCAATCGCAGGTGTCCGTTTTTACGAGCACAAAGTGAACCCGCGGGACCAAGGGCGATGCCCACAACCCGCCAGCCAGCCAGCAGTTTCCCACGACGACGGATCAGAAGTTGTCTAGTAGCAGACACGGTACGAAGGTGCTCTGAACTGTCAGGTAACGTTAAGTTTATTATTACTTTATACTGTTACTATGCTTCTTGCTATATTGATGTGATAATTAGTTACTTGTTTACTGAACACCTATATAAATTGTGTATTTACTGTATTGCTTATTATTTTGCTTATTCCATGTTTTATGCTTCATGCTATTATTGTATTATGGTGTGAATATAATTATAGAAATTAATCATCATTTACATATTTTATGAAAATATATCAATTTGATTTATTAAACTATTTCTTTCGTATTATTTCCACTATCTCTCCCACAAATATGTGTCACAATAAATCCTACACACTATAGCGAATAGTGTCGATGTGTACAGACCACATGATCTCACGGCTGAGCGCACTCGGGGACTATTTAATGTGTTTTGTTTATGTTATGGCGGGAAATAGAGCGGTAAGCCGGCGCGAGCTCCGGAAGCCGGCCGTAACTGCGGCCCGCCCGGCCCGGTCAGACCCGACCCGGCCCGGCACGCGTCGCCGACACACAACATTAACTCAACAACTGTATTTCGAATAAAATATTATCGTGAGATATTCTTATGCGTTGTGTATTAGTAAAAGCCGAGTGTAAAGGAGAGGGAATAGACTTGACCTCGCTCTGATACGACAACATCCGGCCATTTAACGTCACAGCCAGGAACACGTCCCTGATAACCGTTATCGTAACTTGACTGACGGCGACTAGTGGCTCTGCGTCGTGGCGCAGATATAATGTACTAACATGGTCTATCTGCAGCGACTCTAGAAGAATGTACGAGTACAAAGAGATATTCACTAATTGAGTGATGCAGCTCAGGCAATGCAAATAGACGACGATTTCTTATCTGTTGTCGATACCAGTTTAGTTATAGATTTAATTAAGATAAGCGTTACCTAACGTTTCTGGAACAAAGCGGGTCAAGCACTGCCTGCCTGCCCCCCTCCCCTGCCCCCGCAGCGCGGTTCATTGAGACCGGATTGTTTGATATGATAATAAACTATTAATTTATGTCTAACTAACGTGAATAATCAATCGAAGTTCCTCGAAGTTTGGAAACTATTCTGCAAACATTATTAATGAGACAAGAAGAAAGCACAAACCCAATGCGAGGATTGTGGGTAGCAGCCGACCGCATGTAGGCGAGGGAGACGGTTGCAGACACAACACGTGACCGATGGGTTCTGTGGGCTGAGGCACAAACTACTATAATAGCAGCTCCAAGTCAATAATAAAATAATTCCATTCGCGTCAGTTTGAGTACAAAGAGCTGCGGGTAGTTAAAACGTAACGTCGCATTATCAAGGCATCGGTGTGTAGTCATCGATGTTACAATTTTCGCAGAATAGTATTTCGAAGTCATATAGGGAACCCGCGGTCGCGTGCTACAACACGTTACTTTTCTTGTGTCTCACACTGCGCTACTCCGCGCGGTGCGAGCAGGCAGGGGGCGACCAAGCGCCGCGACGCGGTAACCTCAATCGACTATTTAATTAGTTTCAATGTCAACACCGTGACAGTCATTGTATTGGCATTGTTTGAATGTATTTTCCGCTGTTCTAAACTAGTTATAAACTACAAATAATGGCATAAAGTCTCGGGTGTTGAGTTTTATTCCAAAGTTGTGACAACCCAACCTTTGTGGACAATACGTAACGTAATAAATGGTCGATAGCACGTGGGGGTAATTAACTGCGCGCGTGTTGATCTAGGACCGAAACAAAAACACGGAGAGTAATTTAAACATTGTTCCACATAAACTGCTTGTTCAGAACGAGCTCAAAAGTAATGAGTTTGTGTTGTGTTAGCGAGTAGTGTCAACAGCACATTAGACGCGTCTCGTTATAGCGGGTTGTCTCAGACGCACAGACCGTGTCGTACGAGTTACGAGTGTAAGAGCGGGGAACATGCATGATTTACATAATGCTAATGAATAGTGTCGTTAGTCGGGAACGCGTGTATCCCTCGCTCCCCGCGCCCGCACAGCGGCCCGTGCTAGCGCGGCCGAGCCCACGCCCGCGCCCGCACCACGCGCCACGATCGCAGGGCCGACATAGTAATATCCACAATGTTACACCTATCCAGTGTGTAGGATGCTGAAACAGCAGTCTGTAGACAAGCACGCGCGTCATCGCGAGGTGCAACAACTGCTGCAGCGACTGCTGTAACAAGCTAAGAGACACAATCAGCGCTACTTAACACATCAGATAACATCCGAATAGTAATAGTTAGAGTGCGCAGTAATGTCGACAATAATGGTACTTCTGTTTGTGTCTGCTGCACACACTAACTCGCACAGTAACTGCTCATTTACGGAGAGGCGGCGCGTGCAGCGGCCCGTGTTACCGCACGCCCAAACACAAACATATGGCAATGTACGATGTTGTTTACGGAGAAGCGGCGCGTGGTGCAGTGCGTGAGGAGCAGCGGTGGCCGCCGCGTTGCATGAGGAGGGAAGGAATACGTGCTGCGCAACTTGCACGAAAGGCGTGTTGACTTATTATAAAAATCGATCTTTAGTTCGATTCAAATCGAACATACAATCATACCACCAAGTTCTATTTTCACGTAGCGGCGGGCACTGCCATATTTCGTATTAGTGCGTGTGCCACCGCGTGCACCGCCGCGGGCACCGCCGCGTCGCACGCCGACGCGGCGGTGGCATTAATATATATATATATATATAATATATAAATCTCACCTCCGTACGGAGCAGGCTACGGCAGGAATTATATCCGCGAAGCCAATTTATCTGACCCGCGAGCTCCACCATCCGGCTCGAGCCCTCGAGTCCAAGCGAGTTTAAGGTGGATGCGCAAGGGTAGCCCGCAAAATTTAAATTTTCTTATGTTTATTGCAATTTGCAGGTCAGTGTCAGGTTGTATGTTGATGAAAATATGAATCGCGCCAGTAACACGTATGGAGTTACAGAATTATAATTATCAAATCATCAATACAGCCCTCCAAGTTCATATAATCGCAAAAAGTGACTTTTTCATGAAATACCTATTGAATGTGATTATATGAACTTGGAGAGCTGTATTGATGATTTGAATGATTATAATTCTGTAACTCCATACGTGTTACTGGCGCGATTCATATTTTTATCAACATACAACTTGCCACTGACCTGCAAATTGCAATAAACTTGAGAAAATTTAAATTTCGCGGTCTACCCTTGCGCATCCACCTTAATAAGAAACAGTTGCGCGGCGGGCGCGTCACATAGTCGCACCGCCCGTGCAAACTCAAACTCAAAGCATTTATTTCAATTAGGCCATAACAGGCACTTTTGAATTTCAAAGAAACAAAGAAGGCAAAGCTACAGTCACAGACACAAGGTATAATAACTTTTGAATGTACTGTAGTTGCCCATTACAAAGCAATCAAATAATTTACTCCTATGGTTGTGGAGCAGGACCAGCACTGAGCCAAGCATTTTTATAATCAATATAGTCCCCAAACTTATAATATGACGACCCGAATGGCGCAGCGGTAGTGAGGCTGCCTTACGTTCTTAGGGTCCCGGGTTCGAATCCCGGTAGGAGCAAATGTTTGTGTGATGAGCATGGACATTTGTTTCCGAGCCACGGATGTTTATATGTATAATAAGTATGTATTTACAAACAAAAAGTATCTATGTAGTATTATCAACTATCTGGTGTCCACGACACAAGCCTCGTTGCCTAGTGTGGCACCTAGATGGCGCTGTGTGTAATGTCCAGCGATATTTATTTATTTATATTATTATTTTATCAACTATATGGTGTCCACGACACAAGCCTCGTTGCTTAATGTGGCACCTAGATGGCACTGTGATATCCAGCGATATTTATTTATTTTATTTATTTATTAATATGCTTGCCTACATAGTGTGCGTTTTAAACAAGATTTAAATTTCGTCTCAGTCAGTTGTTGAAGGTGGGAGGTATTTTATTGTAACATTTTCCCATGAAAGATGAGTGCATGCAGTAAGGAGGCGCAGATCAGATGACGCAAGAAAGAGAGGTTTCATTAAGAACCAAGCAATCTAAAGTTTGAGCAGTAATTACGAGTTGGCGCACTTGTTTGTGTGCAGTCGATGATTGCACGCGCCTCGGTGTCGCGCCTCGCGCTGGTGAGCACCAGTCCGTCGCCTCACTATCTCGTGGTGTGACGATAGAAGTGATAATGTCTGAACTACCAGATCGAACGAAGAACTTGTTGACGTCTCACAAAGGTTTCCGATGCCTCTACGGTACAATATTACAGGGATGCATGGATAATAGATTATATTATCTTACTGGATGATAGATTTAGCATTGCCCAATGTGTGATTTCAATTAGACAAATCAATTCATGATTCTTTATTTGCATGAAATATGCTACATTATGGTCTTACAAATTAAAAGGTTTCACATATTTCGCTTACTTCCTTCAGTATTGCCAGATCATATAATATAACTAAATCTGTAGTAAAAATATCAGTTGTCCTATTTAAGGTCCCATTAAAATAGATGGACAAATTTTAACACAGCGTTCAATTCGTCTAACCAATGATATCCAAGCAAAAAAAAACTGACTAAACTGATTTTATTTTGACCTAAAATAATAAATTGCCTCCGGTACTCTAGAATAAACACATCCATTAGTTCAAAATAAAATCACATTAATCAGTGTTTTTTTTTTGATCTGTCGACATGTTGGTTAAACTATAAGAAGGCCTATAATGACTCGATACCACAAATATGGCTCATGAGGGTGCTAGAGTTGTATAAAGTTGATGCAACTCTACGCACCTTCCTGATGTCATGTATGGGGCAAAGAAGACAGTCCTTCGCTATCCAGGATGTTGGCATATCCAGAGGAATAGCGAACCGGTAAGGATAGGTCTGGGCTATCGGTTGAGGAGAGGTGGTCAAGTTATACCTCACCTCCTTTACATGGATAAACTGAAACTGTTTGCCCCCAACGATTTGCAACTAATGGGGCTACTGAAGGTAACTGAAACTTTCAGTAGCGCCATCAGGATGTTTAGTGTGGACAAATGTGCGGTCATGCATGTAAAGCGAAGGCAGATTGTGGAATCTGTGGGAACCCAGCTCTCGGATTCCAGAAATATTAGATCTCACTCGCAACCGAAACCAAGTATTTGAGTATGTCGGAAGCGCTGTGCATCAATGTTGCTGACATGAAGCTATCGTTAAATAGCGCTTCTTTGGCCGTCTGAAAAAAGTATTTTTTTGTCTTTTATCAGGCGGAAATAAGGTGTGTTCCTGCAACGGTTGGGTCATGCCGGTTTTGATGTACTCTTTCGGCATACTCAAATGGACTCAAACAGAACTAGACGCCCTGTATAGAAAAGTACATTGTTGACGTCATATCGAATGTATCACCCATGTTCTTCGGTTATGAGACTGTTTACCCCGCGGAGGTGTGGGGTCGAGTCTTAGCGTTTATGCTAAGTCTTCACAATCGGGAGTTAAGCAGTCTCAGGGAATATTTCCTAGAAATTGTCGTGGGGAAGCATCAAGATGTGGTCGCATCGAACAAATTTAAGGCCTCCGCCCGCGAAATATTAAAAAATGTAATTAGTTTGTATGGAAATAAATAAAGGAAATAACAATCCATTGATTTTCAGGTAACAAAAAACCTATAGATAAAATGCCTTACCTAACCGTGTTAGTTTCACTTTACCTGCTTTTAATCGATCCTGTTTCTGATTAAAAACTCACTGGAAATCATGCAGGACCTTAGAAAGAATTTGTGAATCTGAAATACAAAAAAAAAAGACAAATGATCACGAAGACGGTATGTAACTTTAAGTTTTTTTTTTGCGATTTCTGACGATTTAGTATTCCAGCGATGGTTGGTCCATAGAAGTTTTTGATCAGTATTAGAAACAGAATGGTTTGGCATCAAAAAAGTGTTTTGAGTAAAATGGCCATAAATACTGATAGTAGTAATTCTATTTCGTACTGAGTATTTTTTATTATGGTTTTAGGTTTAATTTTAACAGAAGGCTGCCATTTTTGAAATTAAAGAAATATTTTATCGTTTTAGAAAAATAGTTTTATTTATATAACTTATAAATTGTTTGGTTGACCGTACTTTCTCTAGACTTAACTTTGTTTATTTTATTTAAGGTCCCAATTACTCAAAAATAATCATGGTATCTAAATGTGGAGTCCAGGACCGTGGTCCCGGTCCCAAAAGCCCTACGACCCAATTTTTTTGCCACCCTATCGAGTGGGATGACAACTGAAAGAGATGAGCATTTTGAGATAAATATTAATATAGTTCAATATTGAAATAATTCCAAAATATTTGTAATAAAGTTGAAAACTAAAACCAACTACGACAAAACGACCACTAACAATGTATAAACTAAACATTGTTTTTTACGCGATATACGACCCTCAATTCATCTTGTTTGCATACAGCTGACAACAGCCACATTGCGCGACCTTTTGTATTGTGCGCGTCGCCGTAGGTGTCGCGGTGTAAGGTCGCAAGGTCGCGCGTGCAGTTGGCTGCGCGCCAGACCACTTGAGGGTTGGCATTGAAGCAGCCGAAGATAATATTCAAACATCGTATCGCAGTTTACTATGTTATTGAATCAGTGCGTCTTTCAGAGTAAATAAATCATCTCAGTATCAGAGTAGTACCTATTTTAAATTGATGTTAACACATCTTCTAATCTGTATGTACTTACTATAAATTCATGAGCACGTGGAATACAGGAAGGCATACCCCATAAAGGCCCATGTTTACCAAGCAGTCTGTATCCACGCGGAGACTGTTTACAAGTCGTAACTTTGAGTGCTAAGTGTGTCATACATTGTTTATGATTGTTCGCGACGCACACAAAAGTTCCCGCGTTGCCCACACCTGCCGGAAGTTGCCACACTCTCGCACTCCCGCACTCACACACTTCCACACGCTAAACAACATTATAAATTATTAAGAAGCACGTGTATGTGGCACTTCAGTTATACTCATATCTCTGAAACACAATTAAAGTTATGAGCTAACTCACATTATCATGCTGCGTGTTGCGAGTTCGATTCCCGTACGGAACAAGTATTTGTATGACCTACAGATAGTTGTTCCACGTCTGGTCTAGTCTGTTTGTGTATGTGAGTCTATATGTTTGTAAACGCACCCACGATTCAGGAGAAATCCCTGTTCGGGGCAAGGTTTCTTTAAAAACAAATAAACAATGAATGAATACAAGTGAAGTACAGCGCCGAGGTCTATACTCGAACACGACACTTAATTGAACGCTCACTGTGCTGCACGCAAACTTGCGGGAATGCCGCTCAACCGTCTAACTGCGGCACTATTCATAAAGTTCACTCCATAGAAGACAACACAAACAGGTGCAGAAACTAAACTCACTCGAAATGTATTTTCAGGCATAGAGTAGGAACATAGACCATTTTGTATAAATTCTTAATTACTGCCATTTTATTTAGCCAGCAGACTGTGAATCTTAACTTCTTTAAAGCGTTTAAAAACTTTGATCTCTCATAACATTAGATATCATTTGAAAAAAATATGGTTATATCGTAGTTTTCGTTTTTAAGTGAACGTATACATCAAACGTTGTACTCGTAGTTTTAACTTGAGGGTATTGATTAATTTTATAATGAAAACGTAAGCAAGTTAAATTAATGGATACCCTCAAATTATAACATCTATCGAGTAGACAGAGACCTAAAGTTAAAGTAACTCGGACGATGGTAGACAACTAATTCAACACAATTCATATATTATGGGCTCTTCGTCAAACCGTATGACTGCCTATGACGACTTTCGATGCGATGGTTCAAATCCAAGTCGAAACAATGAACTCTTTTTGAAGTATTCTTTAGATTATTGTAACTGTGTTGATTAATGTAACATTTTAAAACTTGGCAGCTAAGCCCATACTGAGGCTGTGTGTACGTGGCGAGGGTGCCGCTGCTGGAGTCGCGCCGCAACGTCATCTTTAAGGCGTTTGTGGTGCGTATTTGGTATTTGGTACGTGCTTTTTGCACCTCGTCTTGGAAAAGGACTCTTGACCGCAGGGAGTTGTGTGGTCCGACGCTTCCGCCGGCGAGTGCCACATGAGCGCGCAGGGACATAGTGCATAAGTGAAGTGGTACTGACATAGTTAATGGTTTCTATTTAATATAGTGGAGCGCCTGGGGGTTTTGACTACTTACACAAAATGTTAGTCTGTAAGATTATATATGTATAATTTTCAGGCAACTAGATATGTCTAGTTGCCTGAAAATTAATGAATGTTATGTTGTTATAAATGAATGTCGTTAGTTGTAGAGACGCATTGTAGCACTAGTCCGCGGCGCTCGTGCGGGCTGCCACAACTTGTCGACGCGTAGGTAACCAGCGGTGTTGGCAACCTCCCCGCGATGGTGACAGCTAATCAAGAGTTTAAGGTCGCCTGTCGATCAACGTTCCTTCCGGGACCGCCTCATGTGCCGCTAAGTATACGTCGGTTACTCTAACTGTAACTTCCTGTTTATTACGCATTCCGGATTATACGGTAACATCGCTACATAGTTATGTATAATGTTACAAGTTCGTATCGTACGTCATCGTATATTTGTCTATCTCTACTCGGCTGGTCGCCACACACTTGAATGGCATAAAAACGTCGGCAAGTTAATACACACGGTAAATATTCAGCGCCGCATGAGATCAAACGCGGACAGTCCAGACAGAGCGGGTGACGTGTTGTGTTCATACGAGAGGGAAGATCATATTCTGAGCTTATTGTCTGACCCCGTCTCACGGAATCACTGAACGAAGACAAATAGAGAACATAATATCCTTGAGTGCAGCCCTACGTCTGACGAAGACTTACGACTTGCTCGCCCTCGGGATAATTAATAGGTATTGTTGAACGCCGGCCTAAATAAGATGACATCAGAGCAGTCGGCCCGGCGCGCGGCGGCGGCCGGAGGTTGGCGGCCATATTACTCGAGATCGCGGCCTGCGCCGGAATTCGCTCGCAGTTCGCCCTTCGACGTCAAACGACGGCCAGCGCCGACACAATGGAAGAATTTCTCATTAAATCGATCTCGGCAGATAAACAAAATGCCATCCCCTTGACTTTTGCTGTTTTATTACAACAACGCGCAGGCTCTGAATAACAAGGGACCCGCTGAGTGTACCTACTGCGTAGCTTCCTGAGCGACATACTTCATTACATAAAATGCGTGTCATGTCTGCGGGTCAGCTACATGTATGCTACGTATGCTACGCCACAACAAAGCGCCGCAAACGTGTCTTTGCTTTTGTTAAACACACCTACTCGGTTACATTAATTAACATCAGTTCATCACAGGACACAAGCGCACGCTATTCTCACCTCTATGCTCTCAGGGTAAGGTCGCTCATGGCGTGCACGGGCCGAGCGATGGAACGCCGGTGACGTAACCGCTCGCTACAAAGGGTTCCTGCTAAATACCTGCGCGCTCGGCGCTCGGCGCACAAATATTTACAGGCGCCAGGTATGCCGGCGGAGCGCCAAGCTATGCGTGTACTACTCGCCATCTCCGGAGCAATGAGCGCGTATTTATTTACGTGCTATCTAAACTTAAGGAGTACATTCATCCTCTCCGTCGGGGAGTGGCGAGGGTTGCTCACGTCCCGGGTAAATTGCGCCGAGAGCTCCGGGGGGTAGTTCACAAGAAACAACGTGCCGTATTTACAACGCACTAAATAAAAGTACGAATAATTTATTATTATTTGCGTATAATGAATACCGAGTCGCACAGAAACTAAGCGAAGTTCAGCGCGAAGCCACTCGCGTTTCATAGCATGCATGATGCGCGACACTTGGAGGCGGGGCACCGCGGCAGGGGCGGGGAGTGGGGGTGCTCATCAACCGACGACAAGCGTATGCTAATGAGGGCTCTGATGAGTATCGGTGACAGGCGCCGCAACACAAATACACACAAACACACAATGTTGTAAATTAACTCAAAACACACCACAACATGATAGAAATAGTAAACAAGACATGATTGGTTGACGAAAGCTGCAGAAATGCGTCGACTAGAGTTCGTGACTCACTTGAAGTAAATACACGAGTGCTGCGTCAAGCTGTCGAGCATCGAGCAACACAAGTGATGCCAGCCGCGCCCGCGCTCCCGCCGCGCCGGCGCCGCCTCGCGGCTCGCACACTAGTTATGTTTGCTACTCTCCAGCGCCGCACTGCTGCCCGCTTTGTGTCTCGACTGTACCGCGCCTTAGCTCCACACTACTTATGTTTGCTACTCTCCAGCTAGCCGCACTGCTGCCCGCTTCGTGTCTCGACTGTACCGCGCCTTAGCTCCACACTACTTATGTTTGCTACTCTCCAGCTAGCCGCACTGCTGCCCGCTTCGTGTCTCGACTGTACCGCGCCTTAGCTCCACACTACTTATGTTTGCTACTCTCCAGCTAGCCGCACTGCTGCCCGCTTTGTGTCTCGACTGTACCGCGCCTTAGCTCCACACTACTTGGTTGTCGCACACACGACTCTCCGACAGTCCACAGACATAAAACATATATTATTCTGCACAAAATAATATTTCAACAACGCAGCAACATAAATATATCAAATATAGCACGGCCACGATTGAATTCCAAAAAACAAAATCCATTAATTGGGAGAAAAAAGGCAATGGCCGTGAGTAAATCGAATCATATTGAAGAATAAACCGAACGCAATTGTTCCATTAGGCGCGGCCGGTCCCAGCAGCCTGTTATACAATCAGCGAGGGATGAATTAACAGTTGACTAAAGTTTAGGAGATTGAGGCATTCACCGCGCCGCCGCGCCGGCCGAGTTCCAGCTGAGAATCAAACAAATTACCGACCAAGTTCCTTTGCTTGCTCAATCCTGCGTATTTTTAGAAATGAGCACAAATCCTACGAAGTGGTCAATTACTTTAACGTTTGTGCCGTATATTTATTAACTATCATAATTTAAGACTCCTTTATGCTACATTTATACCAAAGTAAGAAAGCAAAACAAAATAATGCTAATAGTCGCAAAATAATCCGATCACCGGTTACGACGAGCTACGAGCTACGAGCCACGAGCTACGAGCTACGAGCTACGGCGTAGTTAGGACATCGACTACGGCGTAGCAACTCATCTGTGTTTTTCTTATCCGTAGTCAGTGTTAGTATGAAATTGTATTTATTATAAATAATCGAAGCGTGTACAAGTAATCATGAAGTCAGGAATACTGTGCTCGAGTTACACGTAAAAGTTATTTGCTTGAGCCGTGTAACGTGAGACGGTTAGCGACGGGCAATTTGTCACTCTCCGAGCAATATTCAATCATCAAACGTCGACCTCGTTCCGCCCTAGTTCACATCGAGGTGACGAACAGCGTTTTACTTTGACTTTTGACGAGTTATTAGTTTTCGAAAGAAACATAATACATATAAGTCCACGTTTGTAACGATCGAACGAGATTTCAGTAAATTTTTAAGTCAATGTTTATATAAAGATCAAAAAACCCCCAAAGCTGGTTAACCTACATCACCTGAGTTTTTTGTTCTGAATTGTTTTCACATATGCAAGCCACAATAATGTAGCCACGACTTGTTAAATCTAACTTGATTTTATAAGAGTGTCCATGGAATGTTTTGCGCAGTCCATCATGAGATCATCGCTTTGGCATCGGCAACTACAGTCCTTTCGCAGTTATTATGTCTGTGGCTGGCTTGTCCGACTGTAGGTCCATCGTGTTCAACATAAACATCTTCTTGTTGTTGACCATTCAACATGTCCCTTAACTGGTCTATTTTAAATAAATGCGTTGATGCTTGCGTCTGGGCTCGTTCTCCTTCTTAGCGTGTTCGGTGGTACTGCCCGATACATGGTTAATAGTGGTAGTCATTCATACAGCTTGTTGAGTGGCTTCTGCGTCGCGACCGGGGCCCGGGGGCCCGGGTACTATGGACCCGCGGGCCTGCGGGCCGCAAGCACTCATCCCCCACAGAGTCACACACAAAATCTCGTTAACAGCCCCTAAAGCCCCCCCCCTCCCCCACTCGTCGTCTCCCACCTCCACCCAGCAAGCAGCCCATGAATTTATCATGAAAGTTATCATCATATTATACTACATTATCTACTAACGTTGAAACTAAAACCACATATTGACAGCGATGCGATGCCGATGGTGAGTAATTAGCTGTAGTGGGTTATCTCACTATTGTTGGCTGTAAGCCATACAAACACAAAAAAAATGTACAACATAGACATACACACTACGATCAATAAAATATCTCTATAATAGTTCATTTATCGGATGACGTATGTTCTACTGACACATCTAAAGACAGATTTAAATTACTACTTCATTATCTATTCTATACTGTGACACAAACGAAACACACATACACACTCATACACCCACACCACACATACCCATACATACACTCACACCACACACACCCATTCCTTGCATACATAAATTATAATAAGTGTTAAGTACTTATATCTAAGTTTTATGCTTACAAAACTCGTACAAAGTGCAGCAAATTGTCAAAGAACTGTAAGAGGAAGGCGCCTGTGTCTGTAACACAGTTTATACTAGCACAGACACAGACGTTCACTCTATCTCAAATAATGCATAGCGTTGTACTTCATATATAATGGCGTTCCTTTTTTATGTTTTGATTGAGATGGACAATTGTATTTGGCTTTTTGGTAATAAATATTTATTATTACTGTTGTGGAATAACAAATAGATCTTGGACAAAAATGCAAAATTTATCTAACGTTTAGCCGGGTGTCCGAACACGACACATACGAGCGAGACATCAGCGTCAAGACACCCTTACCTTATTGTGACGAGTCCCCCCACCTACCTCACCCCCTCGCGGACCCCGGGACAGCCACGACGAACTACAACAATAACTAGTTTAACATACAGTAATTGTACGCAGCGTGCCGGTGAGTCAGTACTGGTGCGCCAGTGAGCTGTCGCATCAAATGGTTTGTTTCTATTCCGTGATTAGTTTGCTCCTTCAACTGCATTAAATGTGGTTTGACTAGCAAGGATTGTGGCGAGTGTGGCTCCCGCAGACAGTCGACTGTACATTTACTTAAACAGCATAGAGTAGTATTGAATTTACATTACATACGACTTCTCCTTGGCATTGAACCATTGGCAATTTGGGCACCGCCGGTTGCGTGCGATGTCCAAAACTAAACGAGCGCCGTAATATCCAACAGTTCCTCATGACGTCACAGACACGACATCATTGTATACGCACATAACATCACGCCATAGTACACCCACATTTCGCCAGTTATTGCAATACCATGTGATAGGGGGCGAACCTATTGCCATCCACCAGGCACAAGTCAGCCAACCACAAGTCAGCTGAGCTAGTCTTTACAACGTTATTTAAAAAACCGGCCCAGTGTGAGTCGTACTCACACGCACATAGGGTTCCGTAGCACCAAACAATATAATAATAGTACATTATGGTACAAGTGTGTAATGTTGGTGATTACCGCTGAGGTGCCATTGAGACCCGAGCCGTTAGGTGAGGGTCTTAAGAGAGCCGAGGACGGTAATCATCAATACACACGTGTAACATACGACGTTTTTCAACACACTTGTGAAGAAAATAATACAAAAAAATCATTTTCTTGATAACTAGTACTTGTGGACATTTTAATTAATTAATAAATAACTATAATTTCAACAGTGAAAACGAGTTGTGAAAAATTTACGTAATAGCGGGAAAACTTAATCAGTTTTCCTATGCGCGCGCAATGGCGATCGGCCATAGACTAAAAGAATGAGGTTTCTTTTTTTTTTTGGCTTTTCGCGGATAGTATTTTAGCCACGTACAAAATGGGAAATCAAAGTTTTCTTTATTACAGAGAAAACAAAAGTTATATTTGAGTGAAAGAAATTATCTATCAAATCAAATCAAATCATTTATTTCTTTGCAAACATGGGTAAAAAGATACATAGATGTTTCATATTTATAACCAAGTTCTCCACATTTTACCGTCCAATGGGCATGCAAAATAGTGTTTAGTAGTTTCAGTTTAATCACTTTAACATACTTAATTAAAAACATAATATAAAAAAGAAATGTCAAACATAAAAAAAAGATGTCAAACAGAGTAAAAGTATGTCAAACCATAATAATAATATGTCAACCAGAATAAAAATACATACGTCAATCAGCAAGTGAATCATCATTAGGAAAGCTGTCAAAAGTGTAATAGCATTTAATAACTAAAATTTCATTTAGCGCCCTTTTAAATTGTAATACAGACATTTTTTTAATATTATTCGGTAATTTATTATAAATGGGAGGGGCAATACAAAAAAAAACTTTTTTGCATTAGTGCAGTTTTATATTTCACATGACATAATTTGTTTTTGGAATAGATGTGGGTTACATTTCACAAACAAGGCCGTTTCTAATACATATAGAGAAGGCAATGTTTTTGATGACTTAAAATAGTCTTATCGTAATATCTAATATACATACTATCGTAATATCTATTTAAATACGAAGTTGCATGAAATGAGCAAGCAATAGGTACATTAATTTATTTGTAATAATGAACACGATGTTTTTTGTATCGAAACTTTTTTAAGAACAAAGAAACTCAACCAAACAAATAAAAAAACCCTATAACTCCGTTGTGAATGCTCAATAAAAAGCGCACAGTTTGATTACAGGTGTCATTATGTGCCTAATTGCGGTGAAATTAGAGGCATTTTATGAGCAAGTGTGTTGAAAAAAATATTTTGAAGGCTCATTCATAATATTATGTTGCATAGTTTTACATTCAACAAAAAAGCAAAGTTGTTGCTGCAGTTTGATGAAAAAGTCCCATATCTCAAAAAAAATAACATCAAATCTTATGCAAACAAATTTTGGTTGTAAGTTTTTTTTACGTTCCATAATCCTATATTTTTTTCTGAATTTTCCTCCTCTTACTTTAGAAATTAGAGGGGGGGGGGGGTTTACCACTTTGGAAGTATTTATTTTTCAGTTCCATGTTTGGGGAGAACTCTCTTAATCTTATTTTTTCTTTTTGTATAAAATCCATAAAGCGGTTCACAGAATACATCTACCTACTAAAGTTCAACAGTGTAGTCCTAATAATTTCGGAATAAAGTGGCTGTGACATACACGGACAGACAGACAGGCAGACAGACATAGCGAATCTATAAGGGTTCCGTTTTTTGCCATTCAGCTACGGAACCCTAAAAAACAGCTGTTTTCTACGTAACTGTAATACTGTAGGTGTTTCTATTTTACAGCATTTTAAAATAATTCTGTCAAAAACCTATTAAAAAATATATATATATAAATATAAAAACCCGACTGAAAAAACTGAAAAGCAAAAAACAAGCACATTTAAAAAAAATATACGTCGTAAAGTAGTATATATCACTACATAGTATAAAACAAAGTCGCTTTCTCTGTCCCTATGTCCCTTTGTATGCTTAAATCTTTGAAACTACGCAACGGATTTTGATGCGTTTTTTTTTAATAGATAGAGTGATTCAAGAGGAAGGTTTATATGTATAACATTGACCCGTGCGAAGCCGGGGCGGGTCGCTAGTATAGTATAAAGAAGTATTCGTCTTGGTGGCTCAAGAGTCAAATAAAAGTTGGAAGCAAGCGGGGCCCATTCCATTTTCATAATTTTATATTCAAAAGGACCCGGCCTGCTTCCAACTTTTATTTAATTTAAAATCCAGTGACTCTCGAGCCACCAAGACGAATCTAACGACGTATAATTTATCAACATCTGTTAATCCGTTTAGGAGTTAAGAGGGAACAAAGAAACGGACATACATACATACAAGTCAAACACATAACCCTCCTTTGGGGCTTCGCTGCAGTCAGGCATCGGGAACAAGGTCCAGGCAGCCGGTGCCCGGTTCAGAGAGAGGAACCGCCTCACTATGCGTGCCGTGTCCAGGCGTACTGCTTTCTGAATCAAGCTTGCTGGTGGGTAAATCATCCATGTAAAGAAAGTGAAATATAACCTGACCACCTCTCCTCAACCGGTAGCCTAGACCTGTACCCTCCTGATGACTCGGTACCACATGCATAGCTCATGAGGGTGCTAGTTAGTTAGTTGATGCAACTCTGCGCACCTTCCTGATGTCATGTAAGGGGCAATTGAAGACAGTCCTTTGCTATCCAGGATGTCGAGGAATTCAGAGGAATAGCGAGCTGATAAGAATAGAGTGAGGTATAATATTTCAGGGCGATAGTTTTAGTCCACTTTGGTTCTGCTTAGCCTTGAATCCTCTTACCACGCTGCTGGAGGATTGAGGTCTAGGCTATCGGGTGAGGAGAGGTGCTCAAGTTAGAGATATAACTTGACCACCTCTCTCGACCTGATACCTCCTCACCTCCTTTACATGGATGACCTGAAACTGTTTGCCCCCAACGATTTGCAACTGATAGAGCTACCGACTTGACTTGAATGTGTCCTGGCGGTTGAGAGTATGTCATGCTCACTCAAATGTCTCGCTGATGGTGGCGCGTGTGTCTGATCATTTAGTTCCCTTCAAAATGGTTGAGTTGAATGGTGCTGATCTATGCGTCATGTTCGTGAACGGGCGCTGTCAGTGTGACTGGTCATCTCTTAGTTGCAACGGCTTATTTGAATTAATCATTTGTAGTTTTTTAATTGTCTTTTTTGTTTTTACTGTGGACACTTTTAATGTGCACATCTTGCTACATCGTTCTCACATAGTGTACCATCTCAACGTAAATGATGTAATCAAGGTTTTGTAACAATATGCTGATTTAAAAGAGTGTCCATGGAGTTTCTTGCCCGTTCTTCTCCATAGAGATCTACGCTAGGGAATGGGCAACTACAGTACTTTCACAGTTTTTATGCCTTGTGACTGGGACTGTAGCTACATTTAATTGTTATCTTTGTTTCGACAGTTCAAAAGTGCCTGTAACTGGCTTATTTGAAATAAATGGTTTGATTTTGATTTTGAAGGTAACTGAAACTTTCAGTAGCGCAATGAGGATGGAATTTGGTGTGGACAAATGTCCGGTCAAGCATGTAAAGCGAGGGGAGATTGTGGAGTCTGTGGGAACCTAGCTCTCGGATTCCATACATCTTAGATCCCTCTCAGCAACCGAACCCTAAAGTATTTGGGTATGTCGGAAGCGCTGTGCTCTCCACAGTCGCGAGATATGCAGTCTCAGGGAATATTTCCTAGAATCAGACGTGGGGATGCATCGAGGTGTGGTCGCGGTGGACAAAAGCCTCACCTCGCTCTCCTTGGCTAAAGAGAACTGGCGCAAACCTGTAATGCCTGACACTAACGACCGCAAGGAGTTATGGCAGAGTAAGACGCCTCACGGACGCTTTTTCCGGGCCCTGCATAGACCCGATGTAGACTTATCAGCGTCCGTAGCCTGGCTATGTTCCGGACCCCTGTTCGGAGAAACCGAAGGTTTTGTCCGTGCAATTATGGATGAAGTTATGATAACGAATAACTACCGGAGATTTCTTGTGAAGGACGGCACGGTTGACATATGTCGGGCATGCCACCGTCCAGGCGAATCAATCCGTCACATTATCTCTGGGTGGTCTCATCTGGCTAATGGAGAGTACTTGCATAGACATAACCTTGTAGCCCGGATTATCCATTAGCAAAATACAACCTTGTGGAAGTGCCGTACTATAGGCATGTGCCCGACCCAGTTGTCGAAAATGGCAAAATCACATTTTACTGGGATCAATCCATCATGGCACACTCACAAAGATGTCGTGGTGATCAGCTGCAGACTAACCAGTTGTTGTGCAAGGTCAAACTTTGAAGTAATTTCAGTAAGACTATGTTAAAAGTTACTCCTTATAACATCAGCAATCTATCAGTAAAAGTCCCGTCAAAATTCATCCAGCCAGCCGCAGCAGTTTTCCGCAGCAGCCGTTTCCGAGATTACCCGGAACAAACAGACAGTTTTTTTTATTGTTTTTTGTTTTAAGTACCGTATATTATATATACTTTCTTAAGCATTCAAAAAAAAGACTGTTCTTTTGAAATGACAAACAGATACTTCAATTTTATTTATTTGTATAGATGATCCATGATCGCTCATTGAACTGCTTGCGAGCGTGATTTAGTTGTTAGTAACGATGCCCCTCAACACCAATGATTGTATTGTGTTATACTTATTTATTTAAGCACACAAAACAACACTGTAAAAATTCATAGAAAACAAATATTGTTTTCATTCAATTATTATTTTCTTGGCAGTGAAAGCCTCGTAAGGGTAAATTAACTTCGTTTAGTAAACAAATCGCAGGAGCGCATTATACAAACGACTGTTGTTCCCGGCGTCATTAAAATCCTATTTCCCGCAATCGACTTACTATTAGCACGTAATGCTCACACACAAGTAACCACGCACCCGCCCCCCCCGCGCTCCCATTCATGCTGAATGTGCGCGCAGTATAAATGTACAGTTGTGATCAGACAAGCAGCTGAAGCAGTCTACGGAACAGCGGATGGCGCCTTAATTACGCAATTAAACTACCTCCATAAAGCTAAATGGCGTCAAGTTTCCGCCGCGCGCCGCGCCAAGGTCACCGCGCGGGACAATTGCTTTGTTATTTAATAATAGTGATAGGTACGTATCGCCGCGCTGTAGTTACAACTTGGAACTGCTTCTGCGACTTTCATAAAAGGTACCTTATTTAACCGTAAAATAAATTCTTTGTTGGAAAAGTCCCAGCTCTCGTGAACTAGATTTATAATGTGAGAGGGTGACGCGCGCACGTCGCACTACAAGGTCTCTCTAAATAAACTCTAAAATACAACGCGGCCAAGCCGAGGTAAACGAACATCGGGTAGTTTTCGTTTCCTATAAACAAGCTCTATTCTGCTTTATAACATCCAATTAAAATGCTAATTTATTTATTTGTCGGCATCGGTGCGGCAGACGCGTGTCTCCGCGAGGCTGCGCGAGTCTGCGCTCACACGACGCGGTACACGGTCGACGTAGGTACTACTTGTCACACTTTTGTCATGTAAAGTTCCTGTCATTAGGCGTTTTAATTACGTAAAGAAAAAAACGGCATTAATATTCGCGAACAGTCGGAGCAAATGTCTGTGAATACCTTTAACGTAACAACTGTCGAGTAAGTAGGTGTCCACTCTGTTATCGACTACGTTTCCCTACAGGATGTCGGGTTGACTCTATTTCGATTTCAGTTCCGACGTAACATTATATAGTAAAGGCGACGTTATTTGCCGAAGTATTTCAGTACCTACGTCAAAAGCCGTCACCAGTTCGTCCTAAACTATATTTTTTTTCTGAAAAAAGATGATACATATACCTTACGTGCAAACACTCGGCAATATCGTATGACAAACTGTCGATATCAGTCGTCAACGTTTTGTGATTTGATCTCTCTCGCACGAATGGAGTGGTAGAGTGGGCAAATAGCAACAAGCACGAACAAAAGACATAGTTAGTGCAGGAAGCGCGGGAAATAGCGACGTTATAGTAACGTCACGTCACGCCAACCCTCGTCACGCCGCGTCACGCGTCACGAGTCACGCAGCGGGACGACCTCGTCGTCGATGAACACAGCTGCTTTACTTTGTACAAAAGTCAGTTGCGTACAGTCACTTACTCAGAAGGCGCTCGCGCTTCTATAAGAGGATGTGGCACTTGAGGCAGACAGCCTCATCCCGAAGTACTATTAGCAGTACTCAGTAGGTATGCATTTTGATTGCTGTTTGTAAGTAACCGTACCCTGGGTATGCCTCCATAAATTTAGGTGACTCTCAACGTGTTCAGATAACTCAACTGTGACCAACACGTGTCTACCTGCAACCTGTAACGCTACAGGACACAGTGATGCTACAGTAACACACTAACGCCACAGTGACACACTAACGCCACAGTGACACTAACGCCACAGCAACACACTAACGCCACAGTGACACACTAACGCCACAGTGACACACTAACGCCACAGTAACACACTAACGCCACGGTAACACACTAACGCCACGGTTACACACTAACGCCACAGTGACACACTAACGCCACAGTGACACCCTGACGCCACAGTGACACACTAACGCCACAGTAACACACTAACGCCACAGTAACACACTGACGCCACAGTGACACACTAAAGCCACAGTGACACTAAACCAGTGACACCAATTGTAAGTAAACTATAATGGCGATAAAACGTCAGTTCACAGCTTTCCCCTCAGTGCTCAGAGCTCAATGCTCGGCTACTGCTCCATACTTTCCTGATTAGAAATTCATGAGGAGCAGATAGCGCACGTTTCTGCGACAAGTTTGAAGTCCCAAAGAGGAGGAACCTCACCGCCCGCGCTTTCCACGACTGGGAATCGCGCATATTTGCATAAGTAATGCGCCCGAATGAGCACGCCGCGCGCCACACGCCACGCTCGTGTTCGCGCTTCAAGTCAAACAGAGGAGACTCAGACACTAGACAGGATTACATGACGATGTTAATATACACACATCAAAAGTGTCTAGGGATCAACATATATTTTTGCAATAACTTTTCTCCTGATTGATATTAATTAAAATTTTCTTTAAGGATTCATCAAATAAAGTGTTTTCGTTTGTCACAGTAACAATAAACCAAGTCACCTTTGCATTAATAAAGAAATTTGCCATTTTCCCAATAAAGGGATTTTTGACATTTGAACCACTAACACAAAAGTTCGAAAAAAAGACTGAAATAACAGTTTTCTTTAAAATTTTATTGGGTAACTTAAACAATTAATAATCCGTGTTTCTACCGCGAACACTAACAACACAAGAACATCGGTTTGGCATACTCAAAATGAGTTCATCCAAATCACGCTGTGGAATGGCCGCCCATGTTCGTTGCAACAACAAAAAAAGATCTTCTTGCGACTGGATACCCTCCATATTCGGCAGAGCTCTTCTCTGTAGCATATCCCATGCATGCTCAATCGGATTCAAGTCTGGCGACTGAGCAGGCCAGGGCAGGACATTGATGTTAGCTGCGGCGAGAGTCTGTCTTACAACTCTTGCGGTGTGCGGTCGTGCATTATCATGCATTAACTGAAATAAGGGACCGATTTGCACTTGTAGAGGAACGATGACGTCTGATACAATCGTCTCAGCATAAATTTGAGCGTTGAGGTTGCCTCTGATCCAAATCAACTCAGTTCTTCCGCCGATCCAAATACCCGCCCATACCATGATGGTTCCACCACTATAAGGATGGACTTCCTGGCAGGATTTTAATCGCTGTTGGCGTCCAGGGGTTCTCCAGTGTCGTATACGTCTTGTATCCGGTCTCATACCAAAACGAGACTCATCAGAAAAGCACACGAAACGCCATTGTTCTTCTGCCCAATTTCTGTGTTCAAGAGCCCATTGATATCGTATCCTACGATTGTGCATTGCTATAGGTGGTACCCGTAGCGGTCTTCGGGAATGAAGGTTCACTTCATGCAAGCGGTTTCTGACTGTTTGGTCGCTAATTAAGTTCCCTGAAGAGTGATGAAGCCTCACGGCTAACATCATGGCGGTTATTGTTGGAGCTCTTCGAGTTAAGATTTGAATGTATCGGTCTTGTCTCCGTGTGGTGCAGCGATACCGTCCTCCATGGCGCTCAGCCACGGTACCAGTGCTTCGGTAACGTGTCCAAAGTCGACTGATAACACTCTGACTTGTATTCAGAGCTAAAGCCACAGTACGTTGCCGGGAACCAGCTTCTATCATTCCCACGGCTCTGAGCATTTCTTCCCTGCTTAAATGACGTCGCCGCTCCATAATAACGTTGGTTTTAATCAGTAGTAGGGAAACAGTAGCACTAATAATGTCTTCAATGCGTTGTATGTTTTTATAGGGAAAATATTGACAGCTGATTTTCATCTTTTACTCGAATTTGATTCACAGTTCCTGATTCAAATTATGAAATGCACCAAAAAGGATCCATATAAATTTATAAAATCATAAATTTATTACAAAGCCACATCTCAATCTCAAGAAATCCACATAAAAATGCTTGATCCCTAGACACTTTTGATGTGTGTATCATCGAGCTCGCAATGTCTCATGATCATCGTCCTCCCACCCTTGCCCCAATCTATTTGGGCTCTTAAAGTGGCGCGACTTTTGAATTTAACTACTGGTTGTTGGAAATGTATGGTTTTTGGCGCCAGATTGATTGTTTCATTGACTTTCCAAAAATATGAATCAGTTAATTTTTGTAACATGCTACACACAGTAACGCACATGTACCTGACATCGGTGAAGGAGATCTTGTTGATGTATTCTACATCATCATCTGCCAGCCTTTCCCAACTACGTTGGGGTCGGCTTCCAGTCTAACACCACGCAGCTGAATACCAGTATTTTACTTTATGGTCTACTCTACTTATTGGTTGGACGGGTGTCAGACTTTTTGCGTCACTGACTACCTGTAACGACTGTCAAAGATCTACAGATGACAGCCGGGACCAATGGCCTAACGTGCTTTCCGAAGCACGAAGGAAACTCGGTATGTAAGGGGCGGTCACCCATCTACAGACCAACGTCGGCAAGCGCGGTCTTACCTGAAGACTGAGCCGAGTGGCTGTTATTTATTCTCCGTGTCCACTGAAATAACTAAGAAATTCATATTTATGAAATGAGTGTAAAGGCGGACATCACGACGACGACGTATACACGTGTGTGCGCGCGTTGCCGCTCCGATGACTCGGGCGGTTTCCTCTCGCGATGATTTACTCCGTCACCGCGCTACTATTGAACTCATAAATTGGCAACTTTCTCCCTTTTACTTAGAGATCGTTACCTCGCTCTAAATTATTGCTTATTTGCTTTTTCCTGCTTCGTAACTTTTGTGAAAAGAAATGTTTTTCTTCGACATTTTCCCTGAATTCCAAATGAAATAATATAAATCTTCATCGTTATATATTAATAATATTGGTGTCATAACAAACTGTATTATATAATAGAGTCCCGCAGACCGATACTACGTCAGTTGACGTGTCGATCAGCATACATCAACAAGACAAGTGACGAGCACTAATGCACGTCACTTGTCATTGGCAACGGTGTTTGTTATCAAATGCGGGCTACGAGACAAACGGATCAGTCACCTCCAACGCACATATACGTATCTACGTGAACCACTTGGGATCAAGCTGAGATCAATAATATTGTAGTATCCACTCCGGCTCGTTTATTTTTCAATTAAGATTCGATAAGTTGCGGTAATTAAAATTGATAATCAAGCCGCCGAATGAAAAATGTTCAGCGTGATGTCAGCTTGTGTTAACATGGCGAAGTAACGAGCGAGTAATCAGTGTTTCAGAGAGGTACAAGTTGCCTAAAGTTAATTAATTAGTTATCGGAGCAGAACATTAGCCGAATTTAATTAGATACAGTAGCAGACAAGTTTGTTGTTACGACGCTTTGCGACGAACAGGAACACGCGAACAGGAACAGCTGCTTGTGTACGAGGCTATGCGCCGGGCTAGGACTATTCTACAGAACGTTCTGCCAATCAAATAAGTAAGAATAAACTATAACGCTGACTGAAGAGTTAAAACCACCTGACCCCTCTACCCTCCCCAGCAAAGTACCCACTGCATGGCCGTGTATGTTTCTAAACTGTTAACCACGCCGTGGTTAACAGTTTAGAAACATACACCGTGCGCCACACGTGAGAACTTCAATAAGTCTCCTGCCTGACTAATGAGGGTAACATAATCAGTGGGTTTCCTAAAAGTGACTAATTTTTGTCTATGGCATAAACGCTGTCACTCCACTAGACAGAGTTCTCAACCGTCATAAAAGATGCGTCCCTACGCAGAATCATTCCTTTTTCTGGCTCATCGCGAATCTCTACATGAAACACCTTGTGTTAGGGTGAGTACTTTATTGTGTTTTCATGGTTAACCAATGTCCCGGTAGCCACGTCCCGGGCAGGCCTGCCTATAAAGTATGCACACCACATCCATCACCTGCCTCTCCATCCGCTCTGCTTGCTGGCGAGGTCCACTGCGCACCAGCCTCCAACCTGCAGCCTGGGGCGACGTGGCCACTAGGTACCATCCGCTGCCCGCAACACTTGAGACTGCGTGCGGCACCTACGGTGCGCACTAACGGACATAGCCCAGAGATAACCATCAACCAGTTAAAGAATCTAGACTCTAACATCCGTATCTTTAAGCAAGTTGAAGAAATTACTTTTTTTTTTGGTTGGGAAATCATCAAATAACTCCTGCCGCTCTGGGCTGAGCAGGAGGAAGTGTCAGACTTTTACTGACTAAAACCCATCTATGTTCCTTCTTTTGCCCTTTGTGTTCCAGGGCCGCGGTACCTCTTTCGAACAGTCCCGCAACCAAAGTAATTACTTGAGCTTAGGTTATTACTTATGCAAATATTTTTATGCAATATACAAGAATTTGACTTTCGAAAAGCCTGTGACAGGATCGATCATGATTTGCTTTTGAAGAAGGTAGCATTCAACGGAATCCGAGGGGATATGTTACATTGGTTTGTTTCCTATGTGTCAAATAGAACACAAAAGTAGTGGTCAATGGGTTCCACTCCACCGCCATCCGCAACAATTTTCAATTTTCACTAATGATATCGATAGGTATGTGTTTCCATAACTCTAAGTTCTTACTTTACGCGGTCGATCTAAAAATGTTTAGACCTGTTAGATCAATACTAGACTATCACTTACTCCAGCAAGATCTTGATCGCTTAGCAGAGTATTGTATTAAAAATTAATTCTTACTCAGTATTCCCCAATGTTGCTGTATCAGCTTTACTAAAAATAAAAACCAATTTAAACACCCTATGCACTACAAAGTAAAATCCGAGACAGATTCAACACAATTTGTGATCTAGGAATACTGCTCGATAATAAATTGCACCTGGACGCACATGTTGATAAAAAAATCATAAGTCAGGCTTATCGGATGTATGGATTCGTGATAAGATCAGCAACGGAATTCATTTATCCGAGTATATTTTTACATTTGTATCGGTCATTAATCCGGTCTCAACTAGACTATGCTGTGGCGGTGTGGACTCCCTATTATAATAAATATAATGACTGTATTGAGCATATACAACGTACGTTTCTGAAAACAATCCATTACCGTTGTACTAGGAGTCTTTATATCCGCTCTTGCAATCGAAAGCAAGCGAACGGTTATCATATCACCCATAAAGCGACTTGCTGAAAAATATAACATGATCTCTTTGAAGTGTAGACGTAATGTTCTAGATACTAGTTTCTATACGATCTGTGTAACCACTCATATGATTGTGTGCTCATCTGTAACAAGTTCTGCTTTGTTATTCCTAGAACGAATCAGGGACGTGAGGTGCGCACACGAACTGTTTTCGCCGTCACCCTTAGTCGCACGAATGCAGGCTTGCGGGCACCCCTACGTCGCCTCACAGGCAATTTTAATAAGTTTTTCTCTAACATGGATGTATTTGCTCTGTCTGTTGGATCATTTGAAACATATTAGGTACTTGACACAATCCGGAATCTATGTGAATAATTATGTCTTTAGTATTCCTTAGTGGCTGTAATTTATGCTTATTTTATTTATTGCAATTGTCTATTCTGTCCGATTTTTACTTCATAAACATTGTATTTGTCTTTTGTGCATCTGTGGAGAACGTTGTTGATTGCACATTTGTATAACTACTTATATTCTATTTTTTGTAATATATAAAGGGTGTAACAAGCCCCTTAACGAAGCCGAGAGGCACTTGTTCACCGTCATTGCGACATTTTTTTTGTTCTAGACCATACAAGGAAATATTTAAAAACGAAAAAAAAATTTTGAGTGAATTACATTGAGTCCTACCGTAAAACGTGATTTTTCACCCCAAAAAATAAAACGTTTCCCAGCAATAATTCTTGCATAAAGTTACTTAGTTTGATGTACATAAAGCTTGGTTGACGGCTTCGTGAAGGGTCTTGTTACACCCTGTAATGTATAATTGTTGGTTCTTCCGAATAAGTAAATGAAAAAAAAACGAAGTAAGAACTCAAAGTTAGTCAAGTAATCACTTTGACTTGTTTATAAATACGGGTGTAAGAAAGAGGCCCTTAAGATTATGTGCTCGTGCTCTGAAGCTAATCAATGTGTTATTAAGTGGTTTCGAGCTTTAATCAAGTCTATCTTAATCTCTAAATAATTATTATAATAATACCATCTTTCGAGGCTCTCCTTAGGCGGTTGGATCAAGGGCTTGATTCAGAAGGCAGTACTCCTCGATACGGCTCGCATTGTGAGGAGGTTCCTGTCTCTGGAGCCCTAACCACCGGTAGCTTGGACCCTGCTCCCGTCACCGGTGGACCACTATTTTTTATATTTTTAAATATTTTGATGTTCATTTGTTTAGGAATATTTAAACATGTAAATCATATGTATGTAAATAAATTAAGAGAATAACAATACATTATTTATTTCACCAAAAGCCATCCCAGTACATGATCCACAAATTTATAAGACTTATAACTAGGTCACAATAATGTTAATGAGCTGACTCCTATACTAGGTGTATGTGCCTGTGTCTTAGGAGTCAGCGATTCTCCGGAACAGACATAACCATTATACTACAACGGGATGATACAACAATAAGCAAGTGGTGGAAAAGAAAACAGGATATAATCTGTATAAAGAAAACAAAATGAAAAACGTTTAACTGTGTGGTGAGGTGAATTTATGTAGGGTCCGAGTGTGTGTGTGTGTAGTGAGTAGGTATAGGATGTGTGTGTGCGTATGTGGTGTGTAGGTGCAGGGTGTGTGTAGTGAGAAAGAATGGGGTGTAACCAGTACACATCCGCTGATGGTTAGATTTATATTGAATATTTATTATTAGCTAAATATTACATACATTTATAAATTAAAATAACCTAAAGTACCTAACTAACTTAACGACAAACTTAAAAAATGGCGTCAGAAAACTCCTCTACGCTGTCAATTGGTAATGTACCTAAGAGACTGGAGTTGTTACCACGTTGTATGGCAACGCTAAGCCTTTGGCCAAGGTAAAAGCCAGCCCTTAGATCACGAGAAGTAAACCCACTAAGCTTCACTAAGCTCAGAGGGGTCACTAAGCTTTTAGAAATATCCTTGAAAAGGATGTGAGCACTCAAACCTAACGGTCCTAGAGTTTAAATCCCAAACGGCTCGAAAATATAGTCACCAATAAGGTTACTATATTTACGCCGCTTGAGGTTCTCTGCAGCTCGGGCGGGAGGAAACGCCCGGGTGCTACCATTGTGAGGATCGACCGGAGGACACGGCGGAGCACCGTCGTGTCCTCATAGCGGCGATCGGCGGCGGCGACCTCTCGCGTCCGACCTTGGTTCAATCCATGGTCCGGAGCGAGATGGAATGGGACGCCGTCACCACCTTCTGCGAAGCAGTCATGCTAGCGAAGGAGGTGGCGGAACATGACTGGGAGAGAACCTCACGTCCCAGCCGCCGCGGGAGACGCACCGGGCGTCGGGGGCCACGTGGTCGCCTCCGGCCAACGTAGGCGCGGGCCTGTGGACGGTGAGGTATGGGCTAGCTCGCCGTCCGTACGTCTTATGACGAAAGGCCGTGTCGACGGCGCGTTCGTGTTCCACGCGCGCCTCAAAGAGAGTAAGCAAACAGGAAGGGGTCCGAAAGGACCGATGCCTGCCAGGGTTGCGGGACTGTTCGAAAGAGATACCGCGGCCCTGGAACACAAAGGGCAAAGGAAGGAACATGGATGGGTTTTAGTCAGTAAAAGTCTGACACTCCCTCCTGCTCAGCCCAGAGCGGGGGGCTTATTTGATGATTTCCAATCCGAAAAAAAAAAAAAGGTTCTCTGCAGCCACAGCGGCAGCCCCGGCCCAGCACGCTGAGCTAGGAAGATGGGATGGCGCATGAGTATCGCATGACACACATGTTGCGTTCCACACTAAAGGCCTACTCATCTTCAATGGAAACAAAGACATCCCGTCCGGTCTCTTGCCATCGTCGCGTGCCAAGCCATTGGTTTCTAAAATAGCTGGAACGCCGACGGTGACAAGAGATCGTCGGATGATGTCATTTAAGTTCGCGTGCCGTACAAAACGGCCCGCACTTCGGCTGCATGACAGGCCGTGATGTCCAAGGCTGTTGACAACTTCACCACAGTGACAGCGATGAGGAGAACAACATGGGGCACCTGGCGTAGAGAAGCAGCGATGCGGAAAGGTGTCGTCGAACAACGATCCTATGCCAACGCAGGTAGTGCGTGAAGCCAAAGACCCGACTCCTACTCATCCACAGCCAGCAGACGCGCGCGCTCAACAGTAGTAGCAGAAGATTTCATTATAATAATACATTCTTTATTTCACCGAAAAACATGCCAGTATTATTAATTCCTTTATTCATATATATACATATAAATTACATTTTTAAATATTTCTAAACAAATTAATATTAAAAAAACATTTAAAAATATAAAAAATAGTGGTCCGCCGGTATCGGGAGCAGGGTCCAAGCTACCGGTGGTTAGGGCTCCAGAGACAGGAACCTCCTCACAATGCGAGCCGTATCGAGGAGTACTGCCTTCTGAATCAGGCCCTTGATCCAACCGCCTAAGGAGAGCCTCGAAAGGTGGTCGTCGAGGCTCCTGGCCATAAGGCCATTGGCCGTCACGACAATCGGCACAATGATAGCCGAGTTTACATTCCACATGTCGACAACCTCGTGTGCCAAGTCGAGATATTTTATTTGTTTCTCCTTCTCAGCTTTCACGAGGTTCTCGTCATGCGGAATGGTAACATCGATTATCATTACGCGGCGCGCTGATCGGTCTATCACCACTATGTCAGGCTTATTGGCGACAATAGTCCTGTCAGTGATGATAGACCGATCCCAGTACAGCGTGACATGGTCTTTCTCGAGAACTGGGTCGGGCACATACTTGTAGTACGGTACCTCTGATTCCACAAGTTTATATTTCAAGGCAAGTTGCTGGTGTATAATCCTGGCTACTTGGTTATGCCTGTGCAAGTACTCGCCGTTAGCCAGACGAGAACAACCAGAAATAATATGTCTGATGGACTCACCCGGACGGTGGCATGCCCGACACACGTCAACCGTCCCGTCCTTCATAATATATTTCCGGTAGTTGTTCGTCAACATAACTTCGTCCATAATCGCACAGACAAAACTTTCAGTTTCCCCAAAGAGGTCACCGAAACGTAGCCAGGACACGGATGCTAGAAAATCTACATCGGGCCCATGAAGAGCCCGGTAGAAGCGCCCGTGAAGCTCCTTGCCTTGCCATACTTCCTTGCGGTCATCGGTAGTAAGTACTACAGGTTTGCGCCAGTTCTCTTTAGCCATGGACAGCGGGGTGAGGCCCTTGTCCACTGCGACCACATCTCGGTGCATACCCACCTCGGCTTTTAAAAAATATTCTCTGAGACTGCATACCTCGCGGTTGTGGAGCGTCTTCGCGTTTAAAAAGCCTCGACCCCCGCACTTCCGCGGGATATACAGTCTCATCACCGATGATCGTGGGTGATGCATCCGGTTTGCAGTCAGCAGTGTACGGACTCTCCTATCCAGGGTATCGAGTTCGGTCTGAGTCCATTTGAGTATGCCGAAAGAGTACATTAAAACCGGCATGACCCAACCGTTGAAGGCGCGCACCTTGTTCCCGCCCGAAAGAAGGCTATTTAATACCTTCTTCAGGCGACCGAAGAAGCGCTCCTTCAACGATTGCTTCATGTCAGTTACGTTAATGCCTAACGCTTCCGACATACCCAAATATTTATAGCTTTCGGATGAGGAGAGGGATCTCAGGTGTATGGAATCCGAGAGCTGAATTCCTTCGGATTCCATAATCTCCCCTCGCTTTACATACATGACTGCACATTTGTCCACACCAAATTCCATCCTGATGGCGCTACTAAAAGTTTCAGTTACTTTCAGTAGCTTCATCAGTTGCAATTTGTTGGGGGCAAAGAGTTTCAGATCATCCATGTAAAGAAGGTGAGATATGACCTGACCACCTCTCCTCAACCGATAGCCTAGACCTGAATCCTCCAGCAATGTCCAGTATTATTATTATTATCCCCTTTATTTAACTTTTGTACAAATTATTTACATTTTTAAATATTTCTTATAAAAACAATATAAAAACATTTAAAAATATAAAAAATTGTTGCCCACCGGTATCGGGAACAGGGTCCAAGCTACCGGCGGTCAGGGCTCCAGAGAGAGGAACCTCCTAACAATACGAGCCGTGTCCAGGAGTACCGCTTTCTGAATCAAGCCCTTGATCCAGCTGCCTAACGAGAGCCTCCTCAGGTATTCATCGAGGCTCTTGGCAATTAAGCCATGGGCTGATACGACTATCGGTACAATGATCGCTGAGTCCACATCCCACATGTCGACAACCTCGCGAGCCAAGTCAAGATACTTGATTTGCTTATCTTTCTCGGCTTTCACGAGGTTCCCATCATGCGGGACCGTTATGTCAACAATCATTGCGCGCCGCTCTGATCGATCCACCACCACTATATCGGGCTTATTGGCTACAATAGTCCTGTCAGTGATGATGGATCGATCCCAGTACAATGTGATATTGCCATTTTCGAGAACTGGGTCGGGCACATACCTATAATACGGCACTTCCGATTCCACAAGGCTGTATTTTAGAGCAAGTTGCTGATGGATAATCCTGGCTACAAGGTTGTGTCTATGCAAGTACTCTCCGTTAGCTAGACGAGAACACCCGGAGATAATGTGACGGATTGATTCGCCTGGACGGTGGCATGCCCGACATATGTCAACCGTGCCGTCCTTCACAATAAATCTCCGGTAGTTATTCGTCATCATAACTTCATCCATAATTGCACAGACAAAACCTTCGGTTTCTCCGAAGAGGTCCCCGGAACGTAGCCAGGCTACGGACGCGGATAGGTCTACATCGGGCCCATGTAGAGCCCGGAAAAAGCGTCCGTGGAGCTCCTTACTCTGCCATACCTCCCTGCGGTCGTTAGTGTCAAGCACTACAGGTTTGCGCCAGTTCTCTTTAGCCAAGGAGAGCGGGGTGAGGCCTTTGTCCACTGCGACCACATCTCGATGCATCCCCACGTCGGTTTCTAAGAAATATTCCCTGAGACTGCATATCTCGCGATTGTGGAGAGTCTTAGCGTTTAAAAAGCCTCGACCCCCACACCTCCGCGGGATATACAATCTCATAACCGAAGAACGTGGGTGATGCATTCGATATGTCGTCAACAATGTACGGACCTTCCTATCCAGGGCGTCTAGTTCTGTTTGAGACCATTTGAGTATACCGAAAGAGTACATCAAAACCGGCATGACCCAACCGTTGAAGGCACGCACCTTATTTCCGCCCGATAAAAGACTATTAAATACTTTTTTCAGGCGGCCAAAGAAACGCTCCTTCAACGATTGCTTCATGTCAGCATCATTGATGCCCAGCGCTTCCGACATACCCAAATACTTATAGGTTTCGGTTGCTGAGAGGGATCTAAGATTTATGGAATCCGAGAGCTGGGTTCCCACAGATTCCACAATCTCCCCTCGCTTTACATGCATGACCGCACATTTGTCCACACCAAATTCCATCCTGATGGCGCTACTGAAAGTTTCAGTTACCTTCAGTAGCTCCATCAGTTGCAAATCGTTGGGGGCAAAGAGTTTCAGATCATCCATGTAAAGGAGGTGAGATATAACTTTACCACCTCTCTTCAACCGATAGCCTAGACCTGAATCCTCCAGCAGCGTGCTAAGAGGATTCAAGGCTAAGCAGAACCAAAGTGGACTCAAACTATCACCCTGAAATATTCCTCGCTTTATCCTTATTGGCTCGCTATTCCTCTGGATTTGCTGACATCCTGGATAGCGAAGGACTGTCCTCCATTGGCCCATACATGAAATCAGGAAGGTGCGCAGAGTTGCATCAACTTTATACAACTCTAGCACCCTCATGAGCCATGTATGTGGCACAGAGTCATAGGCCTTCTTATAGTCTATCCAACATGTCGACAGATCCCTTCGGGAACGGCGAACCTGTTGGCTAATGGCCATATCAATGAGGAGTAGCTCCTTAGTACCACGGGACCCGTTCCTACATCCATTCTGAGAAGCAGACATAACAGAATTTTCGTCAATATGTTTAGTGATTTTAGTTCTCAAAATGGAGGTAAGAACTTTATAGACCGTCGGGAGACACGTAATAGGTCTATAATTTTTGGGTTCCGCAGTACTACCCGATTTATGGAGCAGGTGGGTTATTCCAGTTGTCAGGAACTCGGGGAGCGATCCCGACTCTAACGCTGACTGGAAAAGGGCTGCCAAGCGAGCGTGTGATCTTTGGATCCACTTAATCCAAAAGTTATGCAGCCCGTCCGGTCCTGGAGATTTCCAATTAGGTAAAGGACGGACCGCACGAGCTACATCTTGGGGGCTGATTGTGATCGCCCCCATTTCTGGTATTGGATCGCACGCTCGCTCGACCTCCCCTGTCCATTCGCCCTCGGTATGACTGACAGGCACCGACCAGATGCTGCGCCAGAAAGAACACATGGCGTCATCATCCGGTAAGCACGTGTCAGACACACCTTGGTCCGGTCGCTCCCATGCTCTATAAACCCACCTTTCATCGCTTTGGAATGTGCGATTCTGAGTGTATCGTTCCACCCGCCGCTTATACCTACGAATACGGTTTGCCCATGCATACACTTTCTGCTTCAGGAAGTCGATTATTATTATTATTATTATTATTATTTTTTACTTTTTTTCGACTTATATTTATATAGTACATTTTCATTGTAAATTATCCAGCAGAAGATCCTCATCCTAAATACCACTCACAAACTACTAAAAGCACTTCGTCACATGAGGAGCACTTTATGTGCGCACAGCATTAATTGTGCGCTTTATATTGCGTCGCGGTGATAATATATGCCTCCTGTGTTCACTAAGAGAACTCATCGCTTACAATAATGTACTAATTTACCTCACAAATAATCATAATGCTCTTTGAAGGTTAAATATTACCGTGACACTGCATTACATATAATAACTTGCGCTCATTGTTCACGCGCGTCCATCCACTGAGGGCTCATTTACGGACAAGCGGCGCGTTGCGCGGCCCGCTATAAATTCAAACATATGGAAATGTATGAGAGCGTTTACGGAGAAGCGATTTTACGCGCGTTTGCTTGTACTGCATGCGGCGCCCGCTGCGTCGCCCGCGGCGGGGAATGCGGCGGGGCCCGCGGCGGCACACGCGTTTATAGTCCGGGAGGTACCGTTGCAAATGAAAAAGTCATAATAAGCCGGCTGAAATTGACATAGATAGTTGATCTTATATGACTAATAAGAGAACCGACCGTCAGCTGCTCAAGTAGCGTGGGTTTGGGTATGGGAGGTTACGCAAGTTATAAAATATACTATCTATTAAAAAAGTTTCAGCCGGCGTACTACTCGTATGACTTAATTTTTTATTTTTTTTACAACTTCCGTAACCTCCACACCCAAACGGTTTGCTACTTGAGCAGCTGACGGTCGGTTCTCTTATTAGTCATATAAGATCAACTTTCTATGTCAATTTCAGCCGGCTTACTATGACTTTTTCATTTGCAACGCTACCTCCCGGACTATAAGCGTGTGTACCACCGCGTGCACCGCGGCGGGCGACGCGGCGGCCAACGCGGCGGCCACCGCTACTTCTCACGCACCGCACCACGCGCCGCGTCTCCGTAAACAACATCGTACATTGCCATATGTTTGTGTTTGGGCGTGCAGTAACGCAGGCCGCTGCACGCGCCGCTTCTCCGTAAACGGAAAAAACGCTCAACGCGCCGCCCGACGCGCCGCGTCCGAAAATGAGCACTACCTCGATGACTAAAGCGGACACAAAATATGGTATTTCAAATTATTTTGCTTCCCCTTTACTCGTCGTACCGTTAGGTGTATGTGTGTTGTCCTCCATCTGTAGGGTCACACCGCACATCGCAATGTGCACTCAAGTATTAACTGACGTATAGGCTGACGCTAATAACGAACATTCGGTACAGTATGATGCCAACGGCTTATGTGCCAACGTGTTTTCGATAGCACATCCAAAGTGTGTTTGGTTTAACGGTTACCGATATTAAGGGCATAATATATACTCATTACTATCGATACATACACGTTTATAAATACTTTTAACCCCATGATCTAATAACTCAAATATAGTATCCCGAATTTTCCATAAAAAGTCTTTTTGGCGACCAAAAGATATCATAAATTCAAGGTGTTGTTTATCCAAACGAGGTAGGTAGGTAGATAGATAGGGTAGGTAGGTAGGGTAGGGTAGGTGACTGTATAACGTGACGAGAACAAACGGAAGCGTGATTAACGCTTGTGCGACATAACTGTACTGCGACTCACTGTAGTTCGAATGCACAGCTTACTTTTGCCAGCTTTTAGCATCAAATTACCAAGAACATGAAAAAAATGTTCTTGAAAATTTGATGTCATTCTTTTTTCCAAGTACTGTCATTTCCTAATTTACCACCAAAATGGCCCCATGTTTAAAATTAATTAATTTATGTTTGTTGGGGTATTCTCGTCGTTGACTGATACCCCGGTAGTTGTTGTAGGAAGGTAGTTAATTCACACCAAACCACTGTTAGGTTCAATAGTTTAATTACGTTATGATTGTTTAGTTATCTGAGCCGCACTTGATACAATGTTGTTATTGATCGACCCGCTCTTGGCTAAGTTTTAGTGACGACTGAATATATGTTAAAATATAATTAATTAAGTACGTTTAGCGTAATTCGTTACGTGCGCAGAAACGTACTTTTGCTGTATGAGCATTATTGGCTCGTACATGTTCCCTAGGGAAAAATATGTACGCACTCAGATTACCAAACTTGAGTTACAAGTTAAATAGTATACATGTTATTAAGCAATCAAAACAATAAGCAAGACATAATTCTTAATTAATGAATCATAGTTTGAATCTTGTTCCAATTGCTGGTAGCGGCGGACGGTAGTTCTCCGAATGTCCACCTCGTACTTTGGCGTAGGCAGGAATGTCCTTCAGTTCTATATCATCTGTCCTTTCTTGAGTCTTGTTCGCGTTGGCTGCGGTATTGCTCTTTTTACACGACTGGAGACATCTTCTTATTCGCCAAACTATTATAGCGACGACGATTCCTCCCACCAACAAAGAGCTTATAGTGTAGTTGCCAATGTCGTGGACACTTAGGTCGTTGGGTAGACTCCCTCTTCCCTTTTGTGTGGTTATTTGGTCATCTAATAATTTGTGTTCATTAGATAAGTTTAGTTTCGGTAGCACAATCTTTGTGGTTTTGAACATTCAAAACCACTCGCCAAATGATATGTGGAATACATATTCCACATATCATTTGGCGAGTCAATAGTAAGTACCTCCAAAGTAATTCCAATATTAGTACTGCTACTAAAAACGTTGTGTGAATAAATTGTGTTGTCATTGTGCTGAAGTATGCAATCCTGACCTAGGGCAAGGAGCCCTGCTTTTGTTATAATGGTTGTTGTAATTCGATTTTCGCAGACAATGCGAGTCGTGCACTCATTGATGCAATTATACAGCCATATGTCTGGTCTGTGTAATTTTATCCATTGGTCAGAGCATTGTTGTGATACCCAATCACATGTAATGTTGTTTTTATTTTGACTAAGTACTTTAGCTTCACTGGATGCCGTGGTTCCATGCAAATTGCGAATAGTGGTAGAGGATTGGCAGATATGATTGTCCGCCGTCATTGTGGTACACTGCAGCTGAAGATCAACCTTTTCTATCACCTGACATTGTTTAGCCGTTTCCCATCTAGGCAGAGCTATATTGCGATACAATGTATACTCGTCATCGCTCAGTAACGGGATATGTAATTCGAAGAGTAAGTACTGGTCGGTGAGCCGGGCTTTAACATAAATAATTTTGTAAATATTTTTAATGTTCGACCCATTGCTGTTTTTGATAGGTAATGTTAATCTCTTCGGTATAATACCAGCAATGTAATTGAGTTGTTCAGATAGCTGCACCGGTGTCAATAATTTCATATCGAGGTGGCCTCTGTAGATATCTATCAATGCACTTAAGAGCATTTCTTGGTTTCTCCTCAATACTGAGATAAGTAAACTAGCAGTTAACGCCCCAGCATTGACATCATTCATTGTTTTCATTTTTTGAAATCTGTTTTCAATCACTGCCGTATTATATTTCGTTTATTTAATGAATTGTTGAATTATTTCCAGTTGCGTCTTTACAAAGTCTTCATTTTTCTTGATGACGTTGTTTTCTGCCTCGATAATCAGTGTCTGATTTCTTATTAGTTGTAGTAAATATTGTTCGTTTGTTTTAATTTTTTCTATGCCCTGAGCGTATTTTTCTGCGAAATCGCTGTCAAGGACACCAAACAGGGCTCGTGCAAGAATTCCTACGCCGTTGACGTAGCCACGTCGCCTTCGCTGTTGATGTTGAGACCGCAACAGTATGTTATACTCGTTCAGATGGTTCATTTCGAATTTGAGTTGTTGTGACGTAGAGTGACATGATTCGTTAGGCATGGTGTCGCATAGTTGGCCTATATGATTCACTAACTCTAGAGGAGTTTTCGTCGTATATTGCCAGAATGTTGTCAGCTTATAGTATACCAGCAGTTTCCATTCGTCGTGAATAAGTTGGATATTTCCGACGGGGTCAAAGTAAACTGGTTGGTTTTCAGCTAACCGAGTTATTTTTAAATGTTGCGGGGGTGCTGCTAGTCCACATGATAGCGTTGTGAATGCTACTAGTAACATCATAAGCAAGCTGTTTACCCCTTTTCGACTTTTATTAGTGCCTTTCTTTGGCTCGTCGTGGTCCGTTTCTGAACTCACTTCTTGTGTGTCAGCGCTTCCACGTGCCTCGTTTATAGGTAGCGGGGCGAGTTTAGGTATGGGTCTTTTAAGTACCCCATTTTGTGTCTTAAGCGTGACTACTCGTACTAAGTTATCGATTCCTGGGTGCAGTTCCAGTACGCGTCCCATAGCCCATCTGTTTGGGGTTAGATTACTTTCCCTGACGAGAACTAAACTTGTGAAATGTAACTGGAACTTGTTTCCTGCGTTAGTAGATACTAGAAAACGAACCACTCAACTTAGATCCCAATACAAAACCATGTTGTGTACAAGTAAATACAAAACAGCTCTAGCAAGGAAGAGTATTTTAGGCATGGGTCCGGTTATATACAATAAAATTCCTGATAGCATTAAGAATGAAAATTTGCACAACTTTAAGAGAAAATTAAAGAATTTTTTAATAGAAAAATGCTATTATTCAATCACCGAATATTTGAATGACATGCTGTTATAAAATTGTTGTTCTGACATTTCATAGTAACAATTATTGATCTTCCACATTGACATTTAATTTTAATTTATGACATTATTCACTGACATTTTTAGTTTTCATTATTTTATTTTTTCTCATAATTTATCTTAGTGTCTAATCGACATTGTTCGGTGTGAATGTAAATTCTTGTTGCGGTATATATGATCTAATATAGGTATTTTCTTGTTTATTTGTTCTAACAGCTATATTAATTTCCTGTTTTAATTATATTGCATGTATTACCACTTTTGTACGCCCTAGAGGCAAAACATAGCGCTCTCAATGTATTACCAAATAAGAACTTATAATGTACCTATGTTTTACAATCAATAAATGAATCTGAATCTGAATCTGAACTAGCTGCCCCTTCTGTATGTTTTCTTTAGTTTGTTGCCATTTGTTTCGGTTTTGTAGTGAATGAAGGTATTCTTTCGACCAGCGACCCCAATAGTGTCGACGCATGAGCTCAATGAGTTTCCAGTTGTTTCTG
Source organism: Eugnorisma glareosa (assembly GCA_947578425.1). NCBI lineage: Eukaryota > Metazoa > Arthropoda > Insecta > Lepidoptera > Noctuidae > Eugnorisma > Eugnorisma glareosa. Next base: position 559,754 of record OX387968.1, read on the forward strand.
ATGTCTATTGTTTTGTTTTCGTCAGGTTCACTGAGTGGTAGCGTTAGTGTTGGACTACCCGTGAGAAAGTGACCAGGGATGAGGTATTCCAGATCTTCGATATCGATGGCCGGCTGTTCATGCACGCTTCGATTTGTGTGAGAAGCGATGCAAATTGTTCGTAGGTAAGCTTTTGTTGTCCGATCACCCGTTTCAGGTGTGCTTTCATGGAACGTACAGCAGCTTCCCATAAGCCTCCTGCTGATGGCCAGGATGGAGCATTGAAGTGCCACTCGATTTGAAGATCGTTGATCTCCTTAAAGAATTCTGATGATTGTAATGTTTTAAATAGTTGGAACTCTTCTTTTAAGACTTTTGCGGCTCCGACAAAGTTAGTTCCGTTATCCGAGTAGATATGTTTAGGGGTGCCTCTTCGGGCGCACATTCTTCTTAGTGCTGCGATGAAAGTTTACGTTGATAGGTCAGAAACAAGGTCGATATGTACTGCTTTTGTGCACATACATATGAATATAGCTATGTAGCCTTTGCAGGTTTTAATCCCGCGGCCTTTGTTTATCTTTACGTCCACATGGCCTGTAAACTCGACGCCGGTATGTGAAAACGGCCTCGATGGAGTGATCCTTTCTTTAGGTAGGTTACCCATCAACTGTTCACTTCGAGTTGTTGCGTATCGACGGCATCGAATGCATTATCGCAGTATTTTCTTAACGGTTCGATTGCCGTTGATGATCCAGTAATTGTTTCTTGTGTCAGCTAGCGTTAGTCTTGCTCCACCGTGTAAGGTTCGTTGATGCGCCTTTTCGACAATAAGTTGGGTAAGTCTTCCCTCTCCTGGTAACAAAATGGGGTGTTTCGTTTCCACTGGCAAATTTGAGTGGTTTAGACGTCCTCCAACATGTAAAACTCCATTAGAGTCCAAAAATGGATTAAGTTTCACAGGGTACACAGCTGCATAGCTCTCAGTGATTCTCTCTTGGATTCTCTCCAAATTATTTTTTGAAGACATTGTTGATCTTGATGGATAAGGATTTGACGGTACATTTTCTCAATGTCCGCCGTTAGAACATATTTATAGCTCCGCCATTGATCAGGGATAGTATGTCCTTTTGTAGATTTGGCCCTTTTTCCATCAAATCGTTTAGGCTGTACCCGGAGTCCGTTTTCATTGATGCGTTAAACACAGCTCGTAGTTTCGTTGTTGATGAGCACTCCCTTACTACGCCATGCTGTGGTAGGTAGGCTTGTACTCGACATTCCGATTCTGTCACTGGTTTCATGTGACCCAAATCGATGTATTCTCGGATGAAGTCTTTGTATAGCTTAGCAAAGTGTTCATGCCTCGCCATTTTCTTTTCCAAATGAAGAAATTGTGCTGTAGCTTGAGGTTTCGAGTTACCCAGGCTTTGTTCGTAGTTTGCGTTCATTGGCATTTTCACCACATAACGCACGTTGCTTAATCGCTTTGTTGTTTCTGTAATATATTTTTCACAGAGTTCATTTTCCGTTTTATTTTCGAGTTCCGAAGGGATATCTTCTATTTCCCAAAATTTTGTTAAATTGTCTAGCTCTGTTAGCGTTACTAGACAGTTAAACTGCTTTGTAGCACCGCACAGTATCCAGCCCAACTTTGTCTGTTGCGCTACTGGTGACCCATTGTTTTGCTTAATTATTCCTCCTAAGATCACGTCGGAGTAAACATCTGCTCCAAGCAGTAGATCGATGGGTCCAGAGATGTTGTAGTCTGGATCAGCTAACGTGATATTGTGAAGATGCGTCCAGTTCTCCGTTGATCGTTGAGTTTGGCAAATTGTTGATGAGTTTACTCATCACTAACGCTTCTGTTAGGAATGTATAACCAGAGTGGATAGACTTGCATTCCAATTTTATCATCCCTTTACTCTTGCCCATTATAGTACCAACACCAGTGACTGCAGCATTCCTTTTGTTTCGGGGTAAGTTCAACCGTTGAGCAGCATTTTCTGTGACCAAGCTTACTTGAGAGCTTTGATCCAGTAACGCCCGAAGGATGACGTAATTTCCTTCCTTGTTCTTGACACTTAGTTGAAGAGTCATTAAGAGTATCTCTTGTTCACCGTTAATGTGGTTAGAAGTTCGCTCAGCCACCGTTGATGTGGTCAGCTTTGATTGTTGCCCTTTCAGATTATCATCATGGAGAAGGGAGTGATGTTTGAAGTTACACGTGCAGCATGTTTTCGTTGAATTGCATTTATTTCCGTCGTGACTAAACAAACAATTTTTGCACAAGTTAAGGTTTCTTGTTGTTTGGTTTCGCGTTGCGACATCCATGTTCAAAAATGTAGAACACTGCCTCAGCGTGTGTTCGTTTTTGCACAGTGGACATTTCCTGACCGTTGCATGGAAGGTTTTTGTCCACTTTTCTTTGTCTTTAGAGTTCGTTGACTTGTTGTTGTTATAACTTTTATGTTGGTTATTCGATGAGTAGTTTTGTTTCCCGCCGTTATTTTTGTTACGGGATGTTTCTAAAGTTATGAACTGCAATTCCAGGAACTCCATAAACTCCTCTAAGTCTGGAAGCTCTCTTGAATGTTTCATGATTTTTATGTAGTCAGCGTACGTGACGTCGTCCAGTTTGGACGATAGCAAATAGACGATAAGTGGACCCCATACAGGAATATTAACGTCTATGTTTTCGAGGCCGTTTAAGCACTCTTTAGTTATGTCATACAGCTTCTTCATGTTAATAGAGTTTGGTTTTTCGATAGACGCTTGATTGAGAAGTGTATCTATGTAGGAGGTGAAAAGTAATCGCTTGTTGTCGTAGCGGTGCTGAATAATATTTAGGCACGAGTCATAATTCTCAGCACTCACAGAAAGATGCTTGATCAACTTTTCCACTTCAACTTTTAACTTTGCTTTTAGGAACTTCATTTTCTGCGTTTTGTTCAGCGTTGGATTGTTGTGAATCATCTCAAAGAATAAATCCCTAAAGGAGATCCAATTGTTGAAAGTTCCGGTGAACTCCGGTAATTCCATACGCGGTGTTGTTTTTTCATAATGGGATGTCTCAAAGATTTTTCTATTTAGCTCTTCCTTTAGGTTGTCGTAGACTTGCTCCCAATGGTCGAATTTTGCTTCATAGTCCTTGTCGTTCCCCTGCAGTAAGTAGCTTAGTTCGCAATGAATCTTGTCGATTGATTCCCATTTAGATCGTAATATGTTAACGTGATCTTGGAGTTGCCACTTCTCTTTCATGTCATCCAGATTAATTTATGAGACCGCTCGCTTCAAAGCGTTGAAGTTACACATTTGATTACGTAACAGCGTTGATAGGTGCTTGTCCGTTTCATCTGCGATATGTTGGTGTACTCCAGTTGTATCAAATTGCGGTGTTCCAGGTGTCTCCAGTATTTTCGGTTTATGTATACCCGAAAATCCAGGTTCGTTTATCAACTTGTTTCGAAGTTGATTCATAGATTGCATTGTTTCGTCAAACATGCTTCTTGTAATAATAAATATATCCTGCCTAAAGTAGTCGTGATCTCTTTGAGCAGATTCATACGTCTTCAAAATTTCATGGTTTGATCGAAACTCATCCCATAGGGATTGTAAAGCTTCGATGCGCTTGTTTAGGTAGTCTGTGGTTTTTCTACTCACAGCATCCTTTTTATAGTTAGTTTGTAGAGTTTTGATTTTCTCGAAGCTGTTTTGATTATTATTTTTATACTTTATTACTTGACGAAGCTTTATTGGCGGAAATAACAATGTACTAGGCTAATATGGGACTGTAAAATTGTAAAATTGTGCAATGCCTGAAATAAAAGACATTTTATTTATTTATTTATTATTTGCTGTTTCGTTATAAGTTCCACAAATTCAGGGTAGTCTTCTGTCGACATTGTTTATGCTTTGTGGCTGCTTGTGGTTGGCGTGTAGGTAGTGAGTACTCACGAAGCTTTCGGCGCTGAAGTAACCGCAGTGGACGTTATCCCCGCTGATTATTTCTTAGTTGCTTAGTTGTAGCAGTAGACGTTATCTCTGCTGGTTCGTTAGTTAGTTGAAACGGTAGACGTAATCTCCGCCGTAGTGACCGCCGTGGATGTTATCCCCGCCGATCGTTTCTTAGTTGTAGTTTGTAGCAGTAGACGTGATCTCTGCTGGTTCGTTAGTTGCAGGCACTCAGTGCAGCTCACCCTTCTTTATGTTATGTGCAACGTCTCAATGCTACTGGTGAGACCCGCTTATGGGAAGCCAATAACACCGATTTGCTAACGTAACTGGGATATGCCACGCTAAGTACTCTGCTGATGAGGAGGCACGAAGACTCACAAGGTGATATGCGGCGTCATCCGGCTCGAAGGACCAAAAGATGTTGGGGTATTCTCGTCGTTGACTGATACCCCGGTAGTTGTTGTAGGAAGGTAGTTAATTCACACCAAACCACTGTTAGGTTCAATAGTTTAATTACGTTATGATTGTTTAGTTATCTGAGCCGCACTTGATACAATGTTGTTATTGATCGACCCGCTCTTGGCTAAGTTTTAGTGACGACTGAATATATGTTAAAATATAATTAATTAAGTACGTTTAGCGTAATTCGTTACGTGCGCAGAAACGTACTTTTGCTGTATGAGCATTACTGGCTCGTACAATGTTGCACGTCCGTCTTTGGGTCACCGACTTACTTATGTGTACCTGTCAACTGAATCAGTCCAACAGTTTCGGAGTAAATCGACTGAGACAGACAAACACGCGAGTGATCCTCACTATGTTTTTATCTCGAATTATTATATTTTTATGAAAAATTCACTACTACATAATACTACCGATACAATGTACATTATACAGTCCTGCTACACCACTATTTATAAAACTCAATAAGGCAAGAAATTTAAAAGTTGGATTGTTTAATGCGGGGTCACTTGGTTCGCGCTATGAGGAGTTCCTTGTCGCTATGGAGAGCCTCTCGGTGGACATCATGGCGATAAATGAGACCTGGCTCAGACAGGGGGAAGAGGGCCGTGCGCCGGCAGTCCCGGGCTACCGGCTGCGGCACGTGCCGCGCGCGCGCAACTGTGCGCGGTGGCCCCGGTGGCGGCGTGGGCTTCTACGTGTACGTTCCGCGGGCTGTGCGTGCGCACCGTGCCGCACCCGCCGGCAACGCAGGTCGAGCAGATGTGGCTCAGGCTTAACATCAACCCGCAATCAGTTGTCGTCGGTACTGCATACAGGCCGCCGTGGCTCGATGACAATGTCTTCCTGGATGCGGTTACTGATTTGCTCTCTTCCTTTGCTAATGCGGACAAGGTTGTCTTGCTGGGCGACTTCAATATTAATATTTTAAACCAAACTGACAATAAAACTAAACTTTTGAACAATTTTACACATTGCTGCAAACTTAAACAAATTATTACCGAGCCAACCCATTTCACAGATCACAGTGAAACCCTAATTGATGTCGTGCGTACTGATGCCCGTGTGTGTGGGGTCTCTGTATCACACATACCGGAGCTTGGTCACCACGCAGTTATATATGTTGAATTAAACTTTAAATTAGAGAAGCCTCCCCCTCATTGGGTTACTTATAGGCCAATCAAAGACATCCTCCCAGAATATTTTAATGACGATTTAAATAAAATGAACTGGGAATATATTGAAAGTCTGGAAGATGTTAACTCCATGGTGGCCACGTTTAATCAATACATCTTGACATTATTTGATTTGCATACTCCCCTTAAAAAAGTATTGCTTAAAAAAGAAATCTTATCCCTGGATAACAGACACTGTCAGGGAAATGATAAGGCTGCGTGACAAATGCCACTCGAAGTCTAAAACAACAAAAACTGAGCATCACATTCAATCGTACAAACAGATGAAATACCTTGTTAGAGCTACTTTCGAAAGTGAGAAGTGCGCATATTTTAAAACATACATTAATAATAATATCAAACAGACTAAGAAGTTATGGAGTCATATTAAATCAACTGTAGCCACTTCCAAAAAACCTGACCATGGACTGCCACCTTTTTGTAATAACCCAGAATCAATTAATCAGCACTTTTTGGATGTGCCAGGCAGTGGTAATGTTGCTACTGCAGATTTGACTTATTTTGAGCACCACAGGTATGGTGACACTCATTTCCAGCTTGAGCCAGTCCAGCAGGATGAGGGATTGAGGATCTTGCGTAGTCTGAAGTCGAACGCGCAGGGCTCTGACCACATTTCTCTGGAGATGCTGATATTGACACTTCCTCGAACACTTCCAGTTATCACAGCTATCATCAACACCTCTTCTTTTCCTGATCAGTCGAAAATGGCAATTGTTAGACCAATCCCTAAAGTATCGAACCCCACTAGTGTAAAAGACCTCCGACCGATAAGCCTACTGCCATATCTGTCCAAAATCCTGGAGAGAGTTGTCTCTGACCAACTCAGGGCATATCTTGAGAGAAATGGTATTTTACCAGTAGCTCAATCCGGTTTTCTAAAGGCTCATAGCACGGCGACAGCTCTTTCGGATGTCGTTGGTAACATACTTGAGGCCAGAGACCAGGGTATGTGAGCCTTGCTCGTCTTACTGGATTTTTCACGTGCATTTGATTCTATCAACACTTCACCTCTTCTCTCCAAACTGTCTTATTATGGGTGTAATTTCTAAACAGTCAAATGGTTTGAGAGTTACCTTAAGAATCGATCACAGTTCGTGCAGGTGACAGCGGGGAAACCATGTCCTCTGGTCCGAGGGGCGTGCACAGGGGCGTGCCGCAGGGATCGATCCTGGGCCCGCTTCTCTTCATTTTGTACACTGCTGACATCATCAACTGTCTTATCAACTGGAAGTTCCACCTTTACGCAGACAGAAGGAGAGGTACAGTTGTACCTCTCCTTCCGCTCCCAGGATCCTGCTGAAACTGTTAGCAGAATAAATGAGGACTTAGAAAGGATTTCATGTTGGTCCGGAAGGAACTCCTTGGTCCTGAATCCAAGTAAATCCAAGTTTATTGTTATGGGATCTAGAGCTTTCCTGAACAAAATGCTTGCTTGCAATCTGGACCTCAGGATTGATGGTCGTCGTGTGGAAAGGGTTCTGGAAGCTCGTAATCTTGGGGTAGTATTTGACGGGCAGCTGCATTTCGAAACTCACATATTGGAGGCAGTGCGCAACTGTTTCTACCGACTCAAGCTTTATATCGTCTACGTCCCTACATAAGTGTGTGTGTGCGTGTCATGCTGTGTGAGTCACTTGTTCTAAGCTGAATTACGCTGACACTGTGTATGGGACGTGCATTCTCGGTAGAAGCGAAAAGCTTATCCAGCGGGTGCAGAATGCCTGTGCAAGATTCTGCTACAATGTTCCACCTCGCTCCCACATCACACCATTTTTGAATAAGGGTAATTTGATGAAAATGTCAGCACGCAGAAAGCTTCACCTGGCTACCCTTCTCTTTGGCACTGTCCTCACAAGCAAACTTGATTATTTATATAATAAACTGACTTGGTCGCGCGATGTTAGCAGAATTAAAACTAGGGCTTCATCATACCTATTGTTGGCCGGATCTCACAAAACTGCTGCATTTCGTGGTAGCTTTAAATTCGCTGCGTCCCGCTGCTGGAACGACTTGCCACCGCCTTTCCGTGCTATAATAACAGTGGGGACCTTTAGATATAATTATAAACAACACTTGCTACAGTTACAAACAAAAACCAGTCACTAATTTTACTTACCCTAAGATTGCAGGAAGCTAATACTGGGATCGTAACGGAGTTTTTGCCTGGATCACTACCATGTACACAAGCAACACCAACACCGACGTACTTTATTAAATATATTTACACCTTAAGACGACCCACTGACTACCTTTTCTGTTATAACTTAGTATATACGCTGGGCTCTGATATACTCATTCCTTATTTTGTTGTACTTTATTGTTTCGGAAGTTTTTCTTGTTGTTTTCTTATGTTGTTTCTCTAAAAACACCTTGACAGTGACAGCCAGTTGCCAAAATGTATCATTTCTCCCTCTGCGCTGCGCTCGCGTCCCTTCGCTTGTCATGGACCATAGACAATAGTCTGTAGCGTTGACAAGCGAAGTCGGAAAGTTCGGTGCGGCCGAGCCGATTATTATTAATATTTTCATTTAATCATTTTTGTTTGTATACTTACAGTGTTTATTTTATATAAGTGAATATTATGTTATTTTATTTTTTGTGTTAATGTATTTTGTGTCCGTAGTTGTGACCGTGACGTCACAGTGGGCCCTATCAGAATACCAGCGCTGCGGTATTTGTTTTTCATATATCGCAGCATCATGCTGAGATAGGAGCCTTTCTGGCCTCGCACAGGTCTTTTTTTATTATTTAGTTTTAGATTCTTTTTTATTGTTATTTTTGTTGTTCCTGTGCTTGTCCCAAATAAATATTTTTCTTTCTTTTTCTGATCCTCTATAAGGGGTTCCGTTTTTTCCTTTTGAGGCACGGAACCCTAAAAAGTAAAAAAATGTAAAATTATAATACAAATATGAGAAATGCTACTAATACATTGATGTTGCCGCTACGGCGTAGCAGCAGTTTGCGAATACGGTTTGTATTTACAACAAAGTTGAGAGTGATCGGCATTACAAATGACCGCAGCAAATAAAACTGAGCAAGTCACGGCTACCGGCACCCATTAGAGTATGACGTTAGAACACAATAACCTAGGTATTCAACTCTCATACTCGCTGAATCTTCTTCGGCATCACGCCACCAAATGACGACATATTGAAATAAAATTGTCAGTTAACGACAAGCGAATACATTCGGGCAGATTGCACAGGTGGAGCGCCCTCCGATGAAATAGACACTCCGCTCTTACTTCACTCCGATGTCGGCGCGAATACGCCGATGTTTTAGCATTTCTTTTCTGTGCGAATCATATTTACCCAATCGTTTGGCGCACAGAGCCTCGACGAATACATTACAATACATTTACTCGCGCGTCTGTATCGGATATTCGTACCTACTGAGATATCACTGGATTTTTGCGAATGTTTCAGTTTTCCGCTCTGTATAATTTTCGGGTTTGGCCAATGAGTTAACTATAGTTAGATTAAATCTCGCAGGTCGGCCAAGCCAAGCTGCTGTTGTCGCTGGTCGGCCAAGCCAAGCTGCTCTTGTCTCAGGTCGGCCAAGTCAAGTTTGCTTGACAAAAATCAATTAAACTCGCTTCTTTTTTTCGACAGTTTATCTGCGTATCTATCCTTGCCAGCTATTTGAAATAGCCTATAACAATATACTTAGTATTTTTTTCTACGAAATAGATGTAATACAATCATACGTCCTCCGCTTGGAAGCGTTTTAATCTGAAGAGACTGAAATAGTGCTCGCTCGGTACCGGTCCGGTACTCGTAGTGGTGAGAACCGCGGCCAAGACCAAAACTGTAACAAATAAAGGACATCAGCGCTAATTTTAGGACCAGTTGCAATCCTAACATTACTCCTTTTCAAGTGCACAGGCTGTTAACCCCGGTGGCAGGGCTCCCCTCATACATCCTCCTCCGCCTATGGCTCTTCAAGCTGCCCCTCCCTTGCTGGCCCGCATTGACCAACCCGAGGAGATGAGCAGTATCTCGACGAAAACTAATCACCTCGAGGGAGAGCAAGCGGCCGCATCTTGATAAATCCAAACGGGCTAATCGAAGCTACGCCAAGCTGCAAGCTCCAACCTCCACGTCGCAGACCTGCGGCCTCAGCAAAGAGGTGTCATACTAGGAGCTTGCGGCCATCCAGAGGAAGATAGTCGCTGAGGCCTCCTCCCCCAAACAGGACTTACCAGCACCGACCTTCGAAGCAAGGCCGGTGTTTACCGATGGGATCCTCTAATTGTGGTGTGGCAGCGACCACACCTTAGCCTGGCTGAGGACACTCGTCTCCGAAATGCCTCCCCACTAGCACTTTGCTAGTGTTACGAGTAAAAATGAATAAACGAAATAACTTTCTATAATGTCACCGAAATGTGAAAAGTTCGCAGTGAAAAATCTAAAAGTAACTGCGCAGTAGGGTTCATAGTATTTAAAAAAAATAACAACGACTCCCACACAACATAAGTTAACGATCATACGTGGTTTAACACGAATGAACTTAATTCCGAATCCTAATAATTCCTGCCATGAGAACAAAGAGGGAAACGAAAAATTCTATTTGACTTAACTGTGTGAAAAAAAAACTGCGTTCAATTTGACTCACGTGTCTCAAGGAGCGAGCGCGGGAAGCGAGCGGAGTGCGCGCGCCCCGAGGCGAGCAAACGGAGCAGGTACACGACTATTAAACAATAACAAGAGATAATTACAACAATTATTATAAACATCGGAATGTTTGTACCAATTGTACGCAGCCGCAGACCGAATGAATAAATGTTTTCACAAAGAAAATTAATTATTCGTAACGCCGGAGCGAAAGTTTGGGCGATTCTAAGAATCGATTTAAGAAGCCCCCAAACGAAAAAATCTGGAAACTTCGACTATTAGTGTAATAGAGTTGAAAGTTAAAATCTCCAGCGAAAACTTCCCGTTCATTTATTTTATGACATGATAAATGTTTCAATGCTCATCGGCGATGTACCATTTACTTGAGAGAGATCCTATTTGTTCCTGATTTCGAACCGGTTTGTTAAAGTTAGAACAGAAAAGAATAATTATTATTTGTGTAAAACCATGGTACATTAAAGTCTTATAAATAAGGTTGTGAACTCACATGTTTCGCCATCGAATGGCAAAGAAATATTAGAACATATTAAACGTACAGTTTTAATACGAAACATGAATTTGTTAGAATATTAACCCGTGGGAAGGCGCGCCTCAGTTTGTTACACGGAGAGGCGCACGCCAGCAAATTACTCACACTACTTTAAATGCTCATATTTCTGCTTTTATAGTACTTATTGGCTTTTCATGGATTTATATGAATAAAAAAATGTTTAATAAGTAAGAAAATAAGTATTTTAATTAAAACTATGAAACATAATGCAACTTCTAAAGCAAATAACAAATCAACTTATTCTTATTTTCTAATTTTGACAGTCGTCATATAAATCACAATAAAAAATCTTACAATACAAAAACTTAAAAAAAAAAAAAATATTCCCGTAAATCTAAACGAGTGTGCCTCTCGAAATACATTGAACCCATAAATGTGATATGTTCGGTGCAGAGTAATTGCTTGACCGAATATTCTTACGTCTAGGACATACTTGAACAGAATCCGCTTGGTCCAGACTCTGCAATAGATCTAAGAGACTGCACAAATCGCTTCATTATGAACTTGAGATGGAACTAACGCTTTCTACGGTCTCAACACGATGTTGTTTTCCATTCTCAAGATTCGCATCCAATGTTTCATCACCAGAATCGGCATCCAGCCACGAACAAATTTATTATAAATAAAATTATATATTCTAGAGAACACAATAATACTTTTTTATTGATAAAATTACACGGATGGGCGCGTGATGAGCAAATTACCGCACGATGGTATGGCCCGGGCCTCCACAAACACTTCGCTACGTGATCGCAACAGATCTGACCGGCATGAGAGTTGCGTCAGGGGGAAGGGGATGAATAATTATGAAGGTACCTAGTAGCTTAAGACGTTAGGGCGTCGGTATCACCAGAAATATTTGCATTCAATTTTTGTGTGGGTGGATTGCTCATAGCTCGCCTTCTCACGGGTTAATATTATAACATGTGTTCGGTCTAAGCAACCGAGCACTGAAAAACGCAGCAGTTTACAACAATCATTGTACTTGTATCTAAGTATTCGTACGATATTCCTAAGATATTCATCTAAATGAAATGGTGTACAGGGCAATTTTGGTCACAATTGAACGCTAAAGATGACTAACATATTTATTTTGGTAAAAGAAAAAAAAAAAAATTGAAAATTTCCGCGTGTATACTAAATAGCTTGTTCGACGTTTGTATATTATTGTTATTTGCAAACATTAGATATTGTAGCTGTTTATTGTCCCATAATAAATAAAATAAAATAAAATTATTTCCTGGCAACTCGCCGTGGAATATTAATAAACATCCGCAGTACGAGTATATACTCTGTTCCGTGTGTCGACCTCGAAGAGAGTGGCGAGGAGCTCTCTGTGCAGTGCAGCGGTACCTACTATATGTTAAACGTAACGATCAAGGAGAGGCGTGCGCCGGGCCTGCTCGGTGCTAATGCTCAGGTACACCAGAATACAAATAAACAATACAATTAAAATATATGAACAAATAGAAAATCAAAACCAAGAGGAATACAAGTTCCGCTCACGGTAACAGAGTGGTAAATAAAGAAATAGAGAAGGTGGGGGTAGGGGGGCGAGCGGAACTGTGCGAGGGGATGTAGGACGACGAGGGCTAAAAGTAAACGACGATACAAGGCAGCCCGGGGGCCCGGGGGCCCGGGCGGCGCGCGGCCCAGACTGAACAAACGCTTGTTTCTTTTTAATTAAGCGAGTGCGCTCCAGCCGCGCGGCGCCGCCACCTGCCGCGACACGCGACGCGACGACGTGCGACACAACACGCGTGTGTTTGACGTTATTTATAAACAAAGTCACTTTAGAGAATAGTACAAAAATGTTTAGTGATATTCTTAATTTGTCTAAATTATAAGGATAAGCACACAACGCGAGCAAGAATGGTTTCAATAAAAAAATAGGCTTCCTCGTTATTTTGTTGCTAGTAAGCAGTAGGGAAGCACTATGCAGTAGTAAGTTATTCTCAACAATGATTTTTTATATCTATCTCTGATCAAAAGAATCGATCGTAACAGGTTGCATTCTGTAGTTTCTGCCTACCCACGTGAGAAAAATGCGTGAGTCTCGGCATTGTATGTCTGTATGTACCAAAATAACAACGAATTATTTCAATTTGCACACTGACACACACAACAGTTAGCACAGCACACACACAATTAGGTACACACTCATTCACTATTCATCTAAAATAAATATACATTTGTGTTATCTAAAAAGAAGACACTTGCTGTCTGTCCTAAAGTCACAAACTAGTTTGGGAAGCGCACAATAAAATATGTAGCATCGACGACAGTGAACGAGGTACCCCACCCCCCGGTTGATATCGCATATATCTAGAGACTAACTTAACAACGTTCTTATAACAAGTAACATGTAATAAAAAGTATAAAAAAATCCGACTGCAAATTGTATTCAATTTTCAATTCAATTCATTTTTATTTCAGATAAATTACATTATAATCATCCACACAACTTTTTTAAATAATATAATACGAACAAACAAACAACACAACAATGGAAACATTGGACGAGGACCGCAACACTCGTACATAGAGTTTTGTCCAATACTCCATGAAGGACCAGTCCATGTGCATGCTCCCAACAATGAGCTGCACGAACTGTTGGGGCTGCCCCGTATGCGGCGCATCAGAGACGCTATTCTCTTGCGATGTATCGCTTGAAAGCCATCCACTTGAGAGTCTGCAAACATACCTGATGCGCTACAAAAGCGTGGCAACCCATCAACATCCTTTAAGCGTTATTCTATTGGACACGCAGGGTAGTCCTCTGCGTACGCTTCACCCATAGGCTGCACGTATAAAATACTGATAGTACGCCTTAAATAAAGTTATTTTGACCAGTGCAGAACAGCGTGCAAACCTACGGGCCAGCATATTAGCTCTGACTGACAACCGACTTGCGTTCGTTTCCATACCTTCATCATATGAGAGGCTCTCGGTGACCCAGTGGCCCAGGTACTTAAATTGCGCCACTGTTTTGACAGCACTGCCGTCCAATGTGACCTGATGTACGGTGTCATAGGTACCGGACTTGACTCCATCATTTTGGTATTATGTAACATATTTTATACAGGTGATTTTTTTAAGTGGGCGTTGATGGCAAAAATCAAAACCATGAGGAATATCGAAAAATGCACAAAGGAGTCTCGAGCCCGATTTTGATGAAAACTAATAATGCGTCATTAGATTTTTGAAAAACCGACTTAAAAAAAAAGACAATAAAAAAAAGGAAAAATAAAAATAACAAACCAAAACACAAAAAAGTGAAAAATAACTTAAGCTTCAGAAGCCGGTGACAAAAACACCAAATCAATCAAACAAAGGTCCAGCTTAGAAGTCACCTTTGAATGACCTTTGGTTGATTTTGTGTTTTGGTTTGTTATTTTTGTTGTTCTTTTTTTTTATTGTGTGTGTTTTTTTTTGAAGTCCGTTTTATTTTTTGCAAAAAAGTTTTTATTTTTCCATTTTTAGTTGTTCCCATGTCGCTATGAATTTATTTTACTTACATTATTTTACATTATTAAATACGCGTCTAAATGACAACAACAGTTCTTTTCTTAAAGTCGGCTAAAATGATTAATATACTTCTAGTTTCTAGCACTCACTCTGTTGCCTCTAGAGAAATCAACTATCGATATTAACAAGTCGCATTATCTATACATTATTCTAGAACCAACAAGAAATCACCTAACTCCTAACCGTTATAGAGTTGTACCTTCCTCCATCAGCTCAGCGTCATGAGATGATGATGACCATACTCAAATGTCTCAATAGCTTTAGAAAATATTTTTTATTAACATTTATGTCGTGGCTATTGTGTTGTGTATAAAATACTGGTATTCAGCTGCATCCGGTAAGACTGGAAGCCGACCACAAAATAGTTGGGAAAATGATGCAGATGATGAACAATACATGTCATGGTAATGGGTTTATCTATCTATACATATAATAACATCGTAAAAATCCAAATGGTTGTTCCGAGTTGGCTCAAAAACTACTGCACAGATCCTGTTCATAATAATATAGTGAAACGAATAGATATTAAGAACTTATGATATATGAATAGATGAATAGATATTAACTCTACCTATATTTTATTCATTCAAATTTTGCACAAATATTCCTTATAGGCTTCTTCAAACCTTAGACTATATATTATCACGCTACTTGCATAGGGGGGTGAGCAATATTGCATTATGTCAGTATTCTTCAATTGTTTGACGTTTCAGCCATGACATGCTTGAGAACAGCTATTTTAAAACTTATGTCAAAGGTTTAAACAGCTTGGCGGATTCATACTCTCTCGTTTCGATTCGTACTCTGGAAACCATCCAGTTACATGTTCGAACCCCAGTAAGATTTTCAACTTTTGTGATTTGTTTTTTTTTCTATTTTTGATGCTGTGAGATTTCCATTTTTTTATTGGATTGAAATCGTTTGTATGTTTCTCATTTTTTTTCTTCAAATATTTCTCCGAAAATTAATAGAAAGTATAGAAGAAGAAGACATGCTGCGCCAACCCCAAATAAATCATGATATTTAAGGACAGAAAAATGATGATGATGATTCCTCCAAACAGTAGTAATGTAGTATAGGGAACAGAACTGTTGCTGAGTCTTTTTCTTTCTCTATTTGCAAATCATCAATATCTATACGCAGTTTGGATTTAAATATGTCACGGAGAGTTCCTTAATTTATTTTGTAATTATAATGATTTTAGTTGCTATCACTTTTAAGCATTTTGAATGTAAACCGTATGCTACAAACAAATAAGAAGTTTCTATAAAAAAATAAGCCTGGATTATGAGAAGTCGGAGGCATTCATTTCTTAGCGATAGACCTGCAAGATGTGTAAGGATTGATACCACATATCGTGTGTACCGTATTGTTGGTATAGTGATCGGAAGCGAGCATGAGGTCCTGGGTTAGATTCCCGGGTCGGGCAAAGTGTTGTTGAGTTTTTCCACCAGGAAATTCTCAGTAGCAGCTACAAAGCCCGAATTTATGGACGGTTGATGTCAATAGGCTGGCCTCCTATTTCATTGGGCTTAAACATGACTGGCAAAATGTGGGTGTACTATTAGGTACACCTCTGCCTCACCCGTCGGGAATTACGGCCGAGATGTTTTGTTAGTTCAATATCCCGCCTAAGATCAAGCTTCACTCATGTGGCTACTGTGGTGAACTTCTTAGTCGCCACATAAAGACTCCGAGTCTATGCTTTTCAGTGTTTGAAGTTTTATTATTTATTTTTCTCCATCTTACGACTATCTTTACAGGGTTACCTAACGCGATAGTGTACGCAATGAATGATTAAATTTTGTAACAAATCACAAAAAATGCATTTTTTATGAACTCACTCAGAGAACAATGGAATAAATCAACGTCTATGAGGTTGAGAGTGCGGAGTGCACGCGTCACTCGTCAGTGGCGCCTCAGCTAACAGATAGGTCCGCGCGCGCGGCACCGCCAGCAAGCGTGGCTACCGACGTCGCCCCACGTACCTGTCCGGAACACACAAACCTTTGTTCCCTAAAATGTCCGCATTATGAACCTTCCCTCTAAGTACCTTGAATATGTACGAGGTGAGTGTGAGATCTCTCCTGACCCTCAGCTCGTTATACCCAACCATACCCAAAATAAATAAAGTTGGATACATAAGCGGATAAAATGGGTATACACCATACAATTGCAAGTATAAATACCTAACAAACTTGTTTTGTACTTTCTGCAGCATGACCCTATATTTAGATTCACGTGGAGCCCAAATTACTGCGTTACACTCTAATTGACTTCTAACCAAAGCATTACATAAAGCTATAACCGCTTTTATGTTACTAAATTTACGTACCATACGGAGCATAAAACCTAAATTACGATAAGCATTTTTGCAGCAGCTTATGATGTGATCACGAAACGTCAGCCCCGTGTTGAATTTCACCCCTAAGTCTCTAACTTCCGTAGCCCTAGCCATTTGCAACCCGTCCAGATTGTAATTATATACAATAGGAGCACGCGCGCGAGAGGAAGTGATTGTTACACACTTAGAGGTGTTGAACTGCAAGAGATTGTTCTTGCTCCAGGTCGCCACTCTATCTATGTCTCTCTGAAGCCTGTCGCAGTCATCCAATCCACCTATCTCAAGCGATAGCTTGAGGTCATCAGCGAACAGCAAACACTTGGCGTCTTTAACAACTTCCGGCAGATCATTAACCATGAGAATAAACTGCAAAGGCCCAAGGTTACTGCCCTGCCTCACCCCAGACCTGGTAAAATATGGCTCTGACTTGTGCCCCGCATATTCCACATATTGTTGTCTACCGCTTAAGTAACTTGCAAAAATCCTAAGCAGATGTGGAGTGAAACCAAATGCTGCTAACTTTTTGAGCAAAACTTCATTATTAACTAGATCAAATGCTTTCTTATAATCGAAGTAAGCAGCATCAGTTTGCCCCCCACTATCCACCGATGGCACAAGACTAACCGTATGGCTCAGGAGATTGCTAGTAGTGCTTCTTTCCATTCCATCTTTGCCCCGGCATTCGTACGGTCAACATAGGTGTTAATTTGCTCTGTGTTCAAATATCTCTAATTACTACTAAATTCGTATTTAATTTAAAATAAACTACATCACAGTGATAATAGAACATCAGTGAAGTGGATTTCTTAAGAAATAATCGTGATAAACTGCATTAATTTAACTTTAAAAGTGATAACTGTTAAACATTTTAAATGACAACTGGTCAGCTGGTGAGTGAGTGACACGACACTTTGCGCGCAGTGCACAGAAGTCTCACGGTTCGGTAGCGCGCAGAAGTCACATTACCGCTTGCACCGACGTGTGGTGACGCATACGACGGCCCGCACCAAAGAGTAAGCGACACTGATCGCGCAACGTTTTAGTGCCATCGTTGCGTTGCCTCTGGGAGGACGATTGAAAAAAAAAAAAAAATACTAGCCTGCTAATCTGTGTTTCTAGCACCGTTACTACCTATCGTCGTAAGTAAATAAGTACGTAATAAGTACTATGCCGAGGACTGTGCGCTCGCCCCCTGCTACTCCTGCCCGAGAGACGGATAATCCACCTATTTTCTCAACTCCAGACATTTTTAACAATCCAAGTGAGCTCGAAACCACCAATATTACATCGCGGCCCAAGCGACTTCGACCAGATTTTTCTCCGGAGTGCGAATGGAAAAATTTCGAAGATAAAATAATGAAGTTATTTACCTCTTGGAAAACTGACCAACAGGCCCTGCTTGGGAAATTAACATCGGAGTTGACGGAAATTAAACTACAAAATGCAGAGATTCAAAAAACGAACGCTGAAACCCTAAAAACTGTAGAATTTCTAAGTCAAGATTACGATTGTATTAAAAAATCACTGCAGAAATTAGAAAGAGAAAATAGTGAACAGCGTAATTATATACTGGATTTGGAAAAAAAATTCGAAGATCTACAGTTGAGCTCGCGATCATCATGTATTGAGATAAGGAATGTCCCAGAAATTGAGAAGGAAACAGCTAGAGACTTAACTTCGATTGTTTTAAAAACCTGTGAGACCATCAAACCGTCGAATAACCCGCCACAACTACGTGATGTATATCGTCTGCCTGGGAAAAAAGGCTCAAACAGACCAATAGTCGCAGAGTTCCTGACTGTCCCCTCGAAGAATCAAGTACTGGATGCCTGCCGTACGTTCAATAAGGGTCTGCCATCAACTGAAAAACTAAACACGGGACACATTGGTGTTCCCGGTGAAGTCAAACCAGTATATATCGCCGACCACCTGCCTCGCACCCAGCGGCAACTATTCTTCGAGGCCCGTTCATTTGCTAAAACGAACAAATATAAATTTTGTTGGTCGCAAAATGGAAAAATTTTTCTTCGTGAACGTGAAGGAATGGACTCCGTTGTTATCAACTCATCTTCTTGTCTTAAGAAGCTGCTTACCCCTGCAAAATAAACGCAAGGCATATTTTTTCCATTTATATTGCATGCTTTTAGAATTACGTACTGCAACCTTACTTTTTCGTTTACTTAAAACTCTACCACCTTCTAACAATTCTGTTCTATACCTTTTTATCAATTTATGTTACCTTAAAATAATATCATTAATAATGTCAAATTTGTATAATGTATCTTGCATATATCAGCCTATGTGTTATAAAACGCACCTATTTAAACCGTGTAAAAATTATAAATATCTGAAAACTTGTTATTCCAAACACACAACTCATGTCATACCTGCGTTTATGTACATGCTAATAACTATGTTATTTCTACTTCATTTACCTGCAACTTCCAAAACAGAATTACAAAATACTCAAAAAACTAAAATACACATAATCCACATATTTATGGTTGAAATCAATATGCACCTAATATTAAACATCAACATTCGATTCTGACACTTTAAATGATATTGACTCTTTTGGTATGAGTGATTCACATATTTGTGTACCTGAGTCATGCAGTCGTCTTATTAGTGACACTAACAAGTCACTTAATATAATACACCTAAATATACGCAGTGTAAATTGTAACTTTGACAGCTTTCTTGTGCTCCTGGCTAGAATAAAAATTTCATGTCACGTTTTGATTCTATCTGAGTGCTGGCTGAGGGCGGCGACAGTTCCACCTCTGGAAGGCTACGTTTCTTATCACACGAGCAAAATTACTAATCAGAATGATGGTGTTATAATATATGTAAAATCAGACTTACCCCACATTGTCACCGAACCTTCTATATCTGGTGCTAGTTGTCTGATCTGTAACGTAAAATCTCACAATATCTTACTATTAGCGTTATATCGCTCTCCCTCCACACGGAATCTCGACAACTTTATCGATAGTTTAGACACTATCCTTACTCAGACATTAGCCCAAAAAAATGTTGTGATCATGGGTGACATCAATATTGACATCACACCGAGTGCTATCTCCCAGCAAGCAAATCAGTATCTGAACCTTATTGCTTCACATGGCCTCCTTCCTACACATCTATTCCCAACCCGTATTAACTCTTGTCTTGACCACGTAATGTTAAGATCTGACCTTAAAAATACGACTCTGGTTCTTGATTCTTATATTACTGATCATAGGCCCACAATTATTAGCATCCAACGTGTAATGTCAATCCCTACCTCTAAACATAGTCGTATTGTTGTTGATTATACAGCTGCAACAACTGATATCTTATCAATGGACTTTAGTGAAATATTGACTATTCAAGACCCAAACAATGCCGCCGAGTCTCTGGTATCCATCATTAGCTCTGTCATCGCCAATCACTCCAAATTGGTGCACATGTCCTCGAAACGGCGAATTCTGAAACCTTGGATTACAGATGGATTGCTCCGCTGTATCCGAAATAGAGATAGCATGGCTCGAACGTTAAAGACAGATCCTGAAAACTTCATTCTCATGGCTACATATAAGCGATACCGTAATTTCTGTAACAAGCTTCTCAAAAATCTAAAACACGCATATGAAAGCGAGGAGTTCCAAATGGCGAAGAACAACCCTAAAGCTACTTGGAAGGTAGTTAAAAATGTTACTGGAACTAGTCACAATACTAAATCCCCCACCGAGTTATTAAGAATATCTTCCGATGAGAAGTCTTCGGTAAATAAAGTCAACGAGTTCTTTGCCAATGTTGGCAAGAACTTGGCTGAAAAATTCTTGTCCACCTCGTATACCCCGGAATATTCTCTCGATGCTCTACCCTCTAACTCGCTAGTACTCCTTCCTACAGACGAAATCGAGGTCTCGAATCTCATTATTGGGTTACGAACTGATGCTGCGGTTGGCTGGGATGGCATTTCATCGAGAATCTTAAAATCCTGTCTGCCCGCGATTGTCCCAGCCATTACTCATATCTGCAATCGCTCTATTTCCACAGGCTGTTTTCCCAAGGTTTTTAAAAGGGCGGTTGTTCACCCAATCTTCAAAAATGGGGACAGACACAGTGTAGATAATTATAGACCGATCTCCGTTCTGCCTGCCATCTCTAAAATATTAGAAAAGATCCTTAATAATCGATTGGTAGACTATCTTGAGTCATACAATTTACTAAGCGACAACCAGTATGGGTTTAGGGGTGGCAGGTCTACTGAAAATGCTGTTGCTGCCTTGGTTGACCATGTAGTATCTAAATTAGATGGTAAAATGAAATGCTTGGCTATCTTCTTGGATCTTTCTAAGGCATTCGACACTGTGTCCGTTCCCCACTTATTATCTAAGCTGGAAGCTGCGGGCATTCGCGGACATGCCTTAAAGGTCTTCCGGGATTACCTTTGTGATAGAACTCAATGCGTTAAAATAAATGATGTTATTAGTGACACCATTTCATTGAGTTTTGGCGTTCCTCAGGGATCAATCCTGGGTCCTACCCTTTTTCTTATCTATATTAACAACTTGTGCAAAATGTCTCTAACGAATTGTTCAATCTTCACTTACGCAGATGATACGGCTATGTTAATTCATGGTAGTGACTGGCCTGAAACAGTAAAATACGCAGAACTTGCTCTGAACTCAGTGATGAAATGGTTGTCAAATAATATCCTTACTTTAAATTTAAATAAAACAGTATACTTACCTTTCTCCTTACTTTCCTCCAACCTCCCTCCTCCGAATTCAATGGTGCTCAGAGCGCATACTTGCTCAATCGGTCTTTCTGCCTCACAATGTGGCTGCCCTCAAATCAAAAGGTGCGAGTCTGTCAAGTATCTCGGTGTATATGTAGATAGTTCTCTGAGCTGGAAACCTCACCTTAGTAACCTCATATCGCGAGTCCGCAAGTGTATATTTATTTTTAAAAAGCTAAGGCACTCCGCGGACGGCCATACGATTAAAACTGTTTATTATGCCTTGTGTCAAAGCATAATAAACTACTGCATCACAGTGTGGGGTGGGACTCCCAAGACAATTTTCCTGCCTCTGGAACGAGCGCAGAGAGCTGTTCTCAAGGTTATGACCTCGAAGCCTTTTCGGTATCCCACTACGGCTCTGTACACCGAATGTCAGGTTCTCACTGTAAGACAGCTCTTTGTTCTTAATACCATTCTGCGCAAGCATCCTTCTGTGGTATACAATCCAAATACTACCAAAAAGCGCAGACATTTCGAAGTATGCTCAACCCAAGGATGTAGAACGGCCCTTGCTCAGCGTCATTTTGGTATACTGTCAAACCATTTATACAATAAAATAAATAAACTCTGCTCCATTGCTCCCATGTGTCTAAATGGCTGCAAAACCAAGGTCACGAAGTGGCTCTTGACATTAACTTATAATGAAACTGAAGACTTGCTACGGATATCGATCGCTTAACCTAATTTAGTAAAATGTATGTTTATAATCATTTTTATACAGACTTACATAAACACAGGTTTTCACCATATTTATATATCCCTAACACTCTACACACCCACACATAGGTACATTAATAGGCAACATTTTGGTTGCATTAGATATTAAATTATAATATAGTGTAGTAATTAAGTGATACTGTGCTCGTCTTACAACTACTGTAACATGTTCAAAGTATAGGCGAAGACGCTGGCACCCTAAACACAAGTTAAATCTTAAATTGGGTGCCTGAGCTCATCGAAAACACTCTTTCCCCTAGTTGTAATGCTGCATTAGTGCTTAGATAAGTGTTTCTTGTACAATGATTGAAGGTAATAAACAATTTTTTTTTTTTTTTTTTTTTTTTTTTTTTTTTCCGGTCGGAACCCGTGCTGGGCATCCGATAACTGACCGCAGACCTGCTGAAATATACTCTTATGAATAGCAGCTTCAAAAACTTTAGCAGGGGTCGACAGCACTACTACCGGCCTATAACCATCCACCGTCATCCCTGAGCCTCCCTTTGGCACCGGAACAACGCGGGTAATCTTCCACCTCTCTGGAAAAACAGCTCCACTCAGGCATTTATTATAAATATATTGCAACGGTTTGGCTAGCACCATTCGACAATCCCTAAAGATGTAAGGCGGAATGCTGTCCAGCCCCGAAGACCTTTTCGGTTAAAGTTGTTGTAGCGCGCAACATACGTCCGACAGTTGCAAGAGATCAAGAGGTACCCGCGCCGCTCCGTTCTCCCCACCCGCTTCCGCCATAGCTGCACTCACATCTAACTCGGCTTGCTCCGAACACCGAATAAAAGTACTCAACAAACTCCCGAACGCATTGTTCATCAGTCAACACCTCGTCATTCTTTAAAATCGTTTGCGGACTTCTACTACCTCTTCTAGATTTAGCATAATTCCAGAACGACTTTGGGTCTTCCAGCATTTGATGTTGAACACGATGCTCGTACTGTTCGCGAGCACAGAGTATACAATTTTTAACTTTGGTTCTACACTGAGCAAACGCTTCGTAATCAGACCTCACCCCACTTGTTTTATACTGTTTATGTAGGACCGCCTTCAATTTTATGTCGCGAATTATTTCAGCAGTGTACCACTCAGGGTAAATATACCTTGAGCTTACACGACTTTGCTTTTTCTTTGGAACGCAATCATCTAAAATGGAATTAATAATATTATAAAAATAGTTTAAACTCTTTTGTAAATCTAACTCATACATTGGAGCCCAATCTACGGATGCAATTGATGAGTACAAAACAAAAAAATCGGCTTTATTGAAATTCCAGCCAACAGGTTCATGGGTATACACCATTGGTGCTGATGAGCCCGCGCGCTGGCACTGACGCACGCGCAGAATCACCGACACCTTGAGCGGCGGGTGATACGCGTCCACCGGCACGAGAGGCGCCTCCGCCGCGCGCACGCTCACACTCCCTTCCTCTGCGAATGTACTCAACACTAGATCCAGTTGTCGACCATTGCAATTATCTACATTGTTACTCTGAGTGAATCCACAATAAGTTACAAAACATTGAAAATAATTTAAAATGTTTACATGACAAGAATTCAAGTTGAAATCACCTATTACAATAGTGTCCTTAAAAGATTTACACACTCGTTCAATAATTCTAAATAGGACCATGTATTCGTTTTCGTTACTATTAGGCGGGATATAAACAAAACATAACAAAAACAATAATCTATTCCGCTGATAAACTGACGCACAAACCAGTTCAAATACCTAATGATCGATGTTGACGTCACCGGGTAGGAACACACGCCGCAGCTCTAAACTCGGTCTGGCCACTAGACACGCGCCTCCGTGTTTGCGCCCATCTGCTCGGTCACATCGTAAAATGGAGTAACCAGGTGGAATTAATTCTGCGTCATGTATAGATTTATTGCAGCCTGTTTTTGTTATGGCAAATAAGTTTGCGCTTGAAGACAAGACTCCTACATAAAAATCATCCAATTTAGTGCGGAGTCCCCTGACATTTTGGTAAAAAATCTCCACCAATTTACTCCGGGGATTTTTGTTTATTGGTCTGTCTCCGAAACCACACCCATTCGCAGAAATCAATGTTAACTGACCAACTTTCTGGTTGACACAACACTTCATACTTGCTTTCCGGCACTCCTATAATGAAGGAAGCATAGTCTCTTTCTGTCCTGTGTTTTATTTTCTCTATTTTAATCGGCATTCCCTCTCCGCAAAGCGTCTTCACATGTTTCTCTAAATTTTCCACAGTAGTTT
Organism: Eugnorisma glareosa; assembly: GCA_947578425.1. Classification (NCBI taxonomy): domain Eukaryota; kingdom Metazoa; phylum Arthropoda; class Insecta; order Lepidoptera; family Noctuidae; genus Eugnorisma; species Eugnorisma glareosa. Next base: position 584,164 of record OX387968.1, read on the forward strand.
CTTTTTGCAGACGCCATATATGCAAATATTTCTTTCGCTCAGTTCCCTGAATTTCAGTTGAACCCACGCTTCCTCCTTTCCTCACTTCGCTATTTGGATATCGGTTTTTTTTTTATTAACCAATGTCCATTTTCCTTCTTTTCCTGGATCTTCATTTTCTTTTTCGATAACGTTAACTGGTATATTTAAACTCCTCTCTGTAATTGTTTCTTGTTTTTCCCCGGTTATTACTATGTTTGCCGATTTCGTGGCAACACATTCCTTAGTTGGTACAAAAATACCAACTACCTCCGGTTGACTGTCCTTGACTATGTTTTCAGATCCTTCTTCAGTCTCACTTTTCTCCATGATATTTCTGGCAGTAACCCTAGTCTCTAATTATTCATTTTTCTCTAAAAGTACTTTAATTCTAGTCTCTAAATTATCGACTTTATTTGCTTTTTCTTGAACTACCTTCAGTATGCTTTTTACATCTTTTAATTTTGTTTCTGTTTTGACTAATTTATTTTTAAGTAGTATGAATTCGTTCTTTTGCTCATCCAGGCGAGTTTTAATCTCTAAGCGAAACTCACGTAGTTCATCAAGTACTTGGTTCCCGCTATCAATCACAGTGATTTCCTTTGGATTGCGATTTGATTGAGTTGTCATGATAATATATTACCTAATGTCTGTACAAATTATAAGTTGAATAAAGCCAACATTTGGTAATTCGCTATTGTTATTTCATAACAATTTATTCAACTTATATTATGTGAAAAACGTTTCAATAATAACTGTAACGATGGAGAAATATCTTCGAACAAATATTCTTGACCTTGATCCGTCATCGTCTACAGCGGCTCAAGAATGGACACATTGGTTATCTACTTTTAAAAATTTTCTGATTGCGAATGAAGCAGAAAAGAAAATTAATGATGCGATGAAGATGCAACTTTGTATTAATCACGTATCACCCAAAGTATGTACAAATATATAAGCGAGTGTACGTCATACGAAACTGCAGTCAGTACACTCAACACCATATTTGTTAAACCAAAAAATGAAATTTTTGCGAGACATATTCTGGCCACAAGAAAACAGCAAAGCCATGAAAACATTCAACAATATCTTCAGCGGCTAAAAATATTAAGCAAGGAATGTCAATTTAAAAATGTTGATGCAGAAAGTAATAGGAATGATTGTGAGACGCATTTATTTCTGGCATTTCTTCGCATAAAATTCGAGAGCGCTTGCTAGAAAATTTTAATCTGACGTTGGATGAAGCTGCTAACCAGGAACAAGCAATTGAAACTGCTGAAAATAATGCGCAGACATTCAACAATACTACCATGGGTGAATCTCTTGTCATGGTGTTGCCAAAGTCGGCAACCGAAGATAAGAATAAGCTACTAACACCGGGATACCATTCGAGATAATGCTTTTTCTGTGGAGAAAAAACTCACAGGCGTCAGAACAGCCCGGCTTATAATGCCAATTGCCAAAATTGTCAAAAAAGGGGACATTTTGCTAACGTTTGTAGGAGCCTAAAGACAAATCTGAACGCTACTACTGCTACTGATGGATCTCCTGAAAAAGAATTCAACGAAGTTACGGCTATTGCTGCTCCGGTTAGTTTAAAGAAATCAGTCGTAACCATTGAAGTTAACGGCAAAAAAGCAAATGCCTTAATTGACTCTGGAAGCTCAAAAAGCTTTATCAGTCATGATTTCTTTTCGAATTCTTCTTTTAAGAAAACAAAATGTACTGAATCTGTAACAATGGCCCAAACAACTCACACAATTAATTGCGAAGGGCTACTTAAAGCAAAGATTGTTCTAAATGGCAATGTTTACGAAAAAGCTTCACTTCTTATCGTTAAATATCTTTGCGGTGATGTCATCATAGGACATAATATACTGAAAGAGCACTCAAAACTTGAAATTAACTTCGGGGGATCTAGAAAACCATTACAAATATGTAGTGTGATGGCTTCATCTGTTCCACCAGTTCCTTTATTTTCGAATTTACATTCCAACTGCTTACTAATTGCTGTAAAGTCTAGAAAATATAATAACAATGATCTGAAATTCGTAGAAACTGAAATAAATCAATTATTAGCAGATGGAGTAATCGAAGAGAGCAGATCACCTTGGCGAGCACAAGTTCTAATCACCAAAAATGAAAATCACCGCAAACTATTGGTAATAGACTATTCTCGGACCATTAACAAATACACAGATTTGGATGCCTACCCTTTACCAAACATAGAAAAAATGGTGAATGACATTTCAAAATATAACTTCTTTTCTAAAATTGATTTAAAAAGCGCTTACCATCAGGTATCTCATCATTCTCTGGAACGCATCTGACAGTAGTGTCATCGTTTTTACTGTGCTCTCGGTTATAAAACCTAAAAAAATCTAAAAAATTACCGTTAGTGTGTGTTGTTGACTGGATTAATTAGCCAATTAACTTTGCTACCAAGTAGAGTAAACTAGGCTATATACAAACAGTGAAAAATCTTTCAAATTTTTTGATCAAACGACCATAGTTATCCTACGACAGTCACTTCTTCCCACTACCAGCCTCCTACCCAGCACTGCAACGCAACTCGGTCATTGTGTACATACACCTGTTTCCACTATAGACCACTGGAATTGGAATTGTATTACAAGTGTGACAGCTGTCACTTAACAAGTAAACATTGAGCTCCGTTAATAATCTTAATATAAAATATTAAATAAAGTTATTTCTTAGTGTACTATCGTAAATATTGAAAAAAACAATGTAAACAATAAGTGAATGTGTTATCTCACAAAAAATCTCTTTAACAAAAATGTTTGAGTGGCTTATGCAATGAACAGTGAACCCTGTCAAAACTACATTAATTCTGTGTTTAAGTGATCTAAAATTACATTATCGATCAATAATAATACATGGACACATACATAAGTAAGTGAAACAAAACATTTTTTCCCAATTTAACCAAAACAAAAGTGAAAAAAACGATCTGTCAACAGTTTGAATTTTTACAATCTACGAGTCATCCTAACGAACTTTCATTAATTATATAACACAAGAAACAGATACATAATTTCAACACATGAGTACAGAAGCCAAATGGCCGTTTGTGTAGATGTATCCACTGCAGTTTGCTTAGACGCTGGTTCGAATCTCATTCACAATCTTGACTTTTTGTAAGTTAATAAATTGTCTTCATCATCACTTCAACGAAATTGCTTGGTTGGCCAGTCAACACAATACCAATAAGATTCGAAAAATGAATTTCTTCGAAAATATAACTATGCGTCGTACGCAAACAAAATCCGACTCAAATACCGTCATCAACCAATCACAAAATGACACTTTCGAAGATACAGTTAACAGTCTACCCGATTTATCAAGTGATGATAATAATGATGCACATCAACAAATAACAAAGTTAAAAGAACGAATAGACAAGTTTGTGTTGGAATTAAGCAGTGCTCATCAGGAAATCGAGTCACTGCCTTTGGAGAACAATGACCTTAAACAAATAAATATTGTTTTACAAAGCAAGAACAAACATCTTACTGAAATTACACATAGCCCTATTAAAAAACACAAAAAGGCAACTCCAACGTAGAAATATCCGAAAAACAATAAACAAACACAAACAGATCCTTCATTTATATCTAACCGGAAAGACGTAATGATAACACCCAATGCCATACAAAATAAAACAAGCACTGATAAGACAATGCCAGAACAAATCCAACAAACATAAAAGCGAGAGTAAAATATGCATTCTGATGAATACAAAAATGACATAGCAAATATTGCCGAAAATACGGCACACAAACATTCGGAAAACGTGTGCCATTATATAAGGACAAACTGTAAGACAGAACAACTATTGTGCGATATAGAAACTAAATTAAAAACATTTACAATGAAAGATTTCTGCATAATTCTGTTAGGAGAGGAAGACTCTAAAACTACGTATGACTATCTTCAAGTGACCCTCCACATTAGAACGACCTTACAAAAAGTAAACCATACGAACATAATAGTCTGCACGCCGACATATAAGTATAATTACCACAAAAATATGTATAATTGGAGAATAGAACACTTCAATAATTTACTGTACCTTGATATAATGTCTCATCAACATGCGTATCTCTTGGACTCGAACAAGAATCTGGCAAATGATTACACTATGTTTACCAAACAAACAGGACTACTAAACAATTTTGGCATGCAGACAATCTTCAAAGACATTGACGATTTTATCGCTGATCTTAAACAATACGACTTATTGATGATAGACACCGATACAACACCCAATGACGAATATTTAGACACGCAGTTTTTTCTATGATAAATATATAAATATACTACATCAAAACATTGCCGGATTGCTAAATAAATCTGACGCGCTTTCCGTATGCCTAGAAGAACTTATGAAGAAGAATATTGACATTGATGTAATTTGCATAACCGAGCATTTCATGATGGCTGGTTATGAACAGTATCTGTCAATCTCTAACTACGATCTGGTTTCATGTTTCAGTAGAAAAGACATCAAAAGAGGTGGAGCATGTGTCTTGATAAAAAAGGACACCTTTGGAAAGAAATTTGTGAGGTTAGAAACTTAGCAATAAGTAGCACTTTTGAATGTTGTGCTATTGAATTAATCCATACTGACACTATTGTAATCTGCTTAAATAGAGTTCCAAATGCAAATAATTTAACTACTTTTTTTGAGCGACTGTATAAATTGTGCCAGTTTATAACAAAGAAATATAAACGAAATATTGTAATATGCGGTGACTAGAATGTATTTTGCTTAACTTCAATTTTAAATTAGTAATTAACCAGCCAACCAGACTGTCCAGTAAAACATGCATAGACCACTTTGCAAATAATTTAGGTAAAAAATGCAAATATGACGTATTCGATTTTGCGTTATCTGACCACACCTGTCAAATTCTCAAGTGTCCGGTGAAAAGGATATGTGTTTTAAAACATTGGTATGTTAAACGCCGCGACTACAATCAAGAAAATATGAATACGTTCAGGGAATGTTTACAAAATGTTTCTTTCTCGGAAATATATGAACTTGACGATCCAAATACAACCTATAATATATTTCTGGAGACATTTACCCTAATGTATAATTTATGTTTTCCATTAAAACGTATAAAAGTAACCGTATACAAAAGCCCACAATGGGTATCGCGGGGAATTAAAACGTGCAATAAAAATAAAAGAACACTTCTGTGGCGTTACCGACTAGAACGCAATGAGCAAAAAAAACAAAAGTTCAAAAAATATTCAGCAATATATAAAAAACTAATTAAGTTAACACAACGTGCTCAGAACAGCTATAAAATCAAATCATCATCTAACAAGTCGAAAGCGACATGGGAAAACATTAATAGAACAAAGATGAATATGCCCAATAAAAACTCAATTGGAAACATTAAAATTGGAAATAAAAAAGTAACACAACCGCACGAGATAGCGGAAGCGTTTAACAACTTTTTGGTCGACAAGATAAAACCAATCAGAAAAAGAGGCAAACAAGTGACATCAAATATCTCAACATCAAGTAATTCAATGTTTATGGCACCGAGTAATGAAAATGACATCAAAATCATTATTAAATCTTTAAAAAATACCGTTAGTGTAGGTAATAATGGAATTTCCACCGAAGTACCTAATTTAGTACGTCTCAGACTACATAAGTGGACATTTGAGCTATATTCTCAATCTGTGCATAACACACGGTACTTTTCCAACTAGTCTCAAAACAACTGTAGTTAAACCATTATTTAAAAAAAATGACAAAGAATGCATGGACTCTTATAGGCCTGTTGCGCTTGTTCCAATAATATCCAAGATATTTGAAAAATACATTTACGCTCAGATTTATAAATACCTAGATAAACAAAACATTTTGACAGAGGAACAAAAAGGTTTTCGGAAAGGTAAAAGTATCAATTTAGCCATCTATGATTTTTTAAACAATGTGTATACGAATGTTGACAAAAGAATACCTGTGTGCTCGATATATTGTGACATGACTCAAGCCTTCGACTATGTTGACCATGATATTTTGTTAAGTAAACTAGACGCCTACGGCATTCGAGGTAATGTCTTAAATTGAATAGAATCTTATTTAAAGCACAGGAAACAGTACGTTGAAGTATCTGAAGTAGATTTTAAATCTAAATGTCAACGTATCTACAAATCTAATATTCGAACCCTTACATATGGCGTACCCCAGGGCAGTGTTTTGGGACCACCTCTATTTATAATCTATATAAATGATATGCCGAAAGTTACAAGTCACCCTATGTCACTATTTGCTGATGATAGCACTGTGACCATTAATAGCACGAACGCTGAAACCTATGATGACGAAATAAGTAAGACAATCACCTCCATAGTGCAATGGTTAGATAACAATAACGATGTTTAGCCAACGATCAGACACAAATATGAGTATATACTATGATAGCCAACGCATAACACAAGTAAACACATCTAAGTTCCTAGGATTAACAATTGATAATAAATTAGATTGGAAAACACACACGGAGGAGCTAACCAAACGAATTAGTAAGTCTGCTTATGCCCTATACAAACTTACCTCAGTTATGAGTGTGGACGCTTTAATCACAGCATATCATGGCTTGGTGGGTTCAGTTCTTAGATATGGTGTTATTTTTTGGGGGAATTCAACCAATAGGGAAATAATCTTTAAAGCACAGAAAAAGTGCATCAGGACAATGTTTGGATTACAGGTTATAGATACGTGCAAGCCATTATTTATTAAATTTAAAATATTGACTTTTCCATGATTATATATTTTTGAAGATGCAGTATTTGTAAAGGCCAACCCTAAGTTGTTTAAAAAAATGTCGGAATTTAATAACCGAAGACGAAGGGATAACAGTAGCTTATGCGTAAGAAGGTCCCACACAGCATTAATGTATAAGAGTGTTTTTTGCATGGCACCAGTCATATTCAACCACTTACCACGGCCAATCAAAGAATTGAATTTAAGCTTATTTAAGAAACGGTTAAAAGCCTTACTGGTGAACAAAGCATATTACAGTATTTCGGAGTTCTTAACAGACAAAAATGTAATGATGGAAACTTGACATGCTACATATGTATTGTTTGTCCTTGTTAATAAATTTGTATTGTAATTGTTGACATTAGTATTGTATATTGACATTAGTATTGTATATTGACATTAGTATTGTATATTGACATTAGTATTGTATATTGACATTAGTATTGTACATTGACATTAGTATTGTATATTGACATTAGTATTGTATATTGACATTAGTATTGAGAGACATTGTGTTATTATTGTTTTCAGTCTATGACTTGAAATTTTATTGACATTTTTATTTTTTTTTATTATTTAGATATATTTTTTATTGACATTGATTTGTGTTGTCATTTATTATTAATTAATTTTAGCATGCGATTCTTTATAATTGTTTTTATTTTTTTACATTGTACGCTCTCTGGCATAACATAGCGCACTCTTTATTACCTTGATACCATTATTATTGTACCTATGTTAAACAAATGAATAAATGACTTATGACTTATGACTTATTTTGCTAGGAGCTAACATCAAGGTACAAAAATCAAGGTTTAATTTCAAGACTACTATTAAAATTGAAATGGCTACACAAAGAACGCCACCTAAATCTAACGAGCTAACATTATCAAACATGTCTACCTCTGCACCAGATCTGAATAAAATAGACTCTTGTGACATCAGCACACCTATTAACGTAACACAACGTAAAAGACCACGATTACATGATGATCATACAAATAATATTTTCTCAAGTTTTAAAGACGAAATAATGTCCATGATGAATGAAATCCGTGTTTCGAAAAACTGTCGTCTAGACAAGTTGAAGGAATACATGATATCCATTCAAGAGCAAAATAAAGACATAAAAAAAACGAACATAGATATCGATAACTCAATCACGCACTTATCAATGAATGTTAAAGCAGTCGAAGATAAAATACACCAACGGGAACATGAACGTAAACAAATACGTTCGCACATATCGGCACTGGAAGAAAAACTAGATTCTCTCGAAATTGGTGGTCTAAAAACATATACCGAAGTAAGAAACGTACCTAAAGTCCACAATAAAAAGAAATCCGATAAGTTTATGACGTAACCAAATAGTGGTTACGTCATAAACTTATCCAAGACGGTAAACTAACTAGAATTAAATAAAAACGACATACGTGATGTCGCAAGATTGCCATCTAAAAAAGAAACAAGCAGTTCGTCAGTCGCAATTGAATTTACAAATACACTGACCAAACAATATTTTCAAGAAGCGGTAAAGAAATATAACCTTTCTAAACAACAACCTGATCAACTCAACTCAACCAACATGTGCCTTCAAACATCAAAACAACCGATCTACATTTCAGAATTACTCACAGCTAAAATGAAGCGGCTTTTATTCCTTACGCGAGACTTTGCAAAAACTGCTGGTTATAAGTTTGTCTGGCCCTCAAATGGCCACATTTATATACGCAAAGTTGAAGGAAAACCTTACACCCGTGTCAAAAATGAAGATCACTTGAATGAACTGAAGAAGAATCAAAGTAATGATATTTGACTAACCCTAAATCTTTTGTACATGTATTGCCCTTCATTGTTTATCATACTTTTTCTGTTTTATAATAATTATGCATGCCTAGTTTTATTTAGAAAATATGTCTGTACAACGTCACAAATTAATATTAACTACGAACATCAAATACAACACAAACAAACATTACACATAAATGATACTTATACCTCCACCACTACCACTGTTTACACTACAATCCCTCTGAAGATAATGAATCATTCACCGCAAAAACTAAACACATCTTCACTAAACAAAACATGTACCAATTATTTCATTCGTGTTACACTCGGAAGCGTCATAATCTCACTCACTCTTTCTTCGCAAATTGCATTCCACTATATACGTCTTATGAAATCCTTAATAATTTACAAATATCTTACACTTCACATTAGTACACACAATCTAAAAACCAGGATAAAGAATGAGATTCATTGCCTCATCTTAATTCACAATGCAAATAAACACGTAATTAGTGCGATCAAAGGATTCTATACGGCAACGACACAAGCTTTACTAAACTCCCACTCAATGTTCAATATCTTATGCCCATCTAAACATTATACTACCTACCTATATCTATACAGAAGTGGTACGCGCTCGCTTAATGACTCAAACGTTAACATGCAGATAATCACACCTCAATGTAAATACGTTTGCTGTTATTACGGTTCTAATAATATTGCACCCTCTTTAATTTTATTTTTACAAGTGGCTAATACCGACGTATAAATTGATGAATTAACCATATCGGAGTCCATGGTCTGTAATGCTGAAGACTGTCATAGTTTTATCTCACACAGTAAACCCAATTTAAAAATTCTGACCCAAAATATACGTAGTATTTCTCGTAATTTTGACGAACTAGTTGTCCTCTTGCAAAGATTAAAAATGGAGTGTGATGTTATAATACTAACAGAGTGCTGAATATCGTGCAATCTTACTATACCTAATCTACCTGGTTATAAGTATCACACAACACAGAATTATAAAAACCAGAACGACGGAATTACAATATATTATAAAGAATCGCTTAATGTAAATATAATTGAACCACCATTTTTGGATACTTTAAAAAAATTTAAAATGAATTTCTTAGATAACATCACCTTCCGTCGCAACCGTACTAAGTCCGACTCAAGCACTACTAGTATTGCGAATGAAAGTAAAAGTTCAACTGAATCGCCTATAGATGGCACCACAACAAGCTTACCTGACATTTCTGATGACGAAGACAACCAAACTATCCAACTAAAAAAACAAGTTGAACGATTAACATCAGAACTAAACAGCGCTCACAATAAAGTAGAATCACTATCGCTAGAAAATGCTAACCTCAAGCGTATTAATCAGGAGTTGCTTGAGCAAAATGAACATTCTAAAGACATGGCATGTAGTTCCCCAAAATTAAAAACAACAGTAAACCAAGATTTAGATGAAAACAGCAAATCAATCGTTTCAAATGCACCAGAAACAAATTCGATAACTACAGTGCACTACAATCAAAGCAAACAAAATAAAATTTGTATCATCAGTACCAACAAATCTAATAAAGTATTATCGATTGCAGAGGAAAAACTAAACAATTATAATATCTATCATTAATTAAAAACAAACTGCGGAATCCAACAACTACTCAGGGGAATAAAAAACATGCTTAAAGACTATACTAAGGAAGATTTTTGTATAATATTAATTGGAGAAGACGACTTCAAAACAACAAATGACTACTTCGATTTAATCTATGACATAAGAAACAACTTGAAAGAAATTGACAATACAAATATTATTCTATGCCTACCTACGTTTAAGTTTAATAGCAGTTCAAATCTGTTCAACTGGCGAGTAGAAAACTTTGCGAACTTACTTTATCTAGATAAAATGACACATTTACTTGCATACCTATTGGACTCTAACCTACATCTCACGTATGACAGTAGCATGTTTAGCAATTTGACAGGAAGACTGAATAACAATGGAATGCGTACTATATTTGACGATATAAAACAGCAAATGGAAGATATAATTGCTGTAAACCTTATGACCAACGATGACTACGATCTCGAACAAGAGGGTCATTCAAAAACAGAAGGGAAACTAGGTGACGGCTCTCAGTTTTTTCTCTAACATCAGATTGCACCAACGACACAGAGTACAAGGAAACAAAGGTCAACTCACTAGGTTCACACTAATTTTCCAAAATATTCAAAGCATCGGAAACAAAGTAGAATTAATAGAACAATTACTTTTAGATTCTGAAATTGATTTCATCTCACTATCCGAATTGTGGAAAAATGAAAATTATTGTGAATCTATCTTGCCCCAGGGATATAAAATAGCGTCCATTTTTTGTCGCAAAACCCGCGAAGGCGGAGGAGTTTGTATTATTGTTAAAGACTCATTAGATGTTATTGAACGAATAGACATTGTAAATCATTCAAAGGAGTATGTAATAGAATTAAGTGCTATTGATGTTCCCAAACTAAACTGTACTTTTATAGGACTTTATAGAGCAGACCGTCATTTTGACATATTTCTTCAACAATTGGGAAAAGTTTTACATAAATTAAATATTAAAAAAATCACATAAACACTTAATAATAGGAGGAGACTTTAATATAAACGTGTACAATAAAAATAAACAGACTCTAGAGTTCTTAAACTTTATGAAAACATATAACCTGCAACAAATAATCCGCGAACCAACACGAGTAACCAAGACAACATCCACCTGCATTGACCTACTGTTTACAAACTACCCACCGCTTATAAACAAAGCAACTGTCAATGATTATGGACTATCGGACCATAAGGCAATAAATGTTCAGTTAAACGTAGACTATTTATCAAATAACAAGCGTAAAACTTGGTATACTGAAAAAAGATTATTTACAAAAAATAACGTTGAATGTTTTAAAAATTCGCTAAAATCAGAAATTTGGGAAACTATACTAAATAAAAATAATAGTGTGCACACAAATTACGAATCCTTCAGTACAATAATAGAACACAACCTAAATAAATATATTCCATTGCAGAAAATAAAAATAAAAAGCAAACCAAAAAAAGGATGGCTTACTAAAGGTCTCAAAAAATCATGCGAACATAAAAGAGTGTTAAGAACTATTTTTAATGAAACCAAAAGTTGTGTCATAAAAAAACACTATAAATTATTTAGTAAAATATTAAAATTGACTATTAGAAAATCAAAAAAAATAACATATATTAAACAAATGCAAAAATCTGACAATAGGGTAAAGACGATGTGGAATATAATTAATACAAAAACAGGGAAGACAAAAATAAATAGACGTGAAAATATATCACTGAAGATAGACAATAAAGAAATAAAATGCCCGTTCAGTGTATCCAACAGATTTAACGAATTCTTTGCGACGGTAGGGCAAAATCAAACAACTAACTCGACCAATAACATTGGAAACCCCGTGATCAACCCATCTACTTGTTCAATGTATGTTCGCCCGGTAGACCAAAAAGAGATAGTAAATATAATAAGGTCAACTAAAAATAAACATAGCTGCGGTATCGATGACATTCCACCAATTTTATTAAAGCAATGCGCAATAGAACTTTCTATTCCTCTAATGTTTTTGGTCAATCAAAGCTTCCAAGACGGCCAATTTCCAGACGCACTTAAAGTAGCTTTAGTAAAACCAATACATAAAAAAGGTGACAAGCATATCCCAAGCAATTATAGACCCATAGCACTGCTACCAACCTTTTCCAAAATATTTGAAAAAGCTATGTGCAATCAGCTTTATATGTTCTTAGAAAAGTTTAATATTCTTGACGACGCATAAAATGGATTTAGAAAAAGTAGATCAACAACATTAGCAGTTTATAAATATGTTCAACAAGCGCTACAACATATAAACGACAAACAATATGTAATTGGGCTACTGCTAGACATGACAAAAGCATACGACAAGGTCCTCTATGACATTTTACTCACGAAACTATATGGTTCCGGCATACGAGGACCAGCTTATTCGTGGTTCAAATCATATTTACATAATAGGACACAAAGGTACAAATTGAAAATTATGACCACGATAAAAATGAGATCAAAGCAGTTAGATCACAAAAAAACAAATCACTTGCTCAATTCCACAAGGAAGTGTATTAGGATGCCCACTATTTTTAATTTATATTAATGACCTTCCCAAAATATTAGATAAAGAAAACGCTTTACCAGTACTATTTGCAGACGATATTTCAATATTAATTAAGTGTGGTAACGTAAATAACCCTAGTCTACAAATACAAGATACACTCCAAACTGTAGATACTTGGCTCCAGATCCACAACTTGGAAATTAATAGTAATAAAACTAAAATAATACAATTTAGATCATACAAAAAATCACCTCTCAATCTAAACACAACATTCAGAAACACGCAAATACAAGAAGTTAATACATTTAGCCTACTTGGCATAAATATTGACACACACATTAACTGGAAGTCACACATAGAACACATAAAAACAAAACTCTCCAGATTCTCTTACGCTCTTTTCCAAATTAAACAAAGCACTAACACACAAACAGCTATGGCTGCTTACTACGCGTACGCATTCTCATGGCTGCGATATGGAGTCATGCTATGGGGAAATAGTGTTAACGTAGATGAACTATTCATAATACAAAAGAAGTGTATAAGAATTCTAGCCCAAATAGATTATACGGAGACCTGCAAACCATACTTCATAGAGTATCAGATTTTAACTCTGCCGTCAATATATATACTTGACATTTGCGTATTTGTTTTCAAAAATATCGACAAATTCACTAAAGTTGAAGATACACACAACGTCAACACTCGCCATAAAAAGAGGTTATGCGCTCCATCCTCAAGAATTAAAATGCTAAGTAATAGCCCATATTATATGGCAATAAAAATATATAATAAGTTGCCCAACATGTTTAAAACTAAAAAATCTGTAACAATATTCCAAAAAAGGCTAAAACTATACCTAATCCAAAAATGTTTCTACTCAGTAAAAGAATATTTAGAGTCTAGCATAAAATAACGATTTTTTCTCATGTAAAAAAGTGATGATCTGTCCTATACAAACAATAAGATATAGTCTATCATTTCTAACACCTTAAAAAAAAAATTGTACTAGGTACCTGAAAAGGATGACATTAATGTTGCTGAATAATTGTATTAAATTAATTAATTTTGACATAACTAAAATTCTCTATCTAATTGTACTAATATAAAAGAAAGTAATTAAGTAATAACAATGTTTAATGCATGCTAATTTAGGATGATAATAAGGGCAGGCGAATGATAAATTGCAATGCTTGTAAAAGGCTGCTAAGTCAAAAGTACCAACTTAACATAAGACCACATTGTACACTTAGTTCGCAATAAATGTTTTGACTTTGACTTTGACTTTGGATAGCAACTGTTTAGTAATTACAATAAATAATAACATTGCTATAATTGCAATGTACCGCTCACCATCATACAATAACTTGACTCCTTTTTTAACATCTCTTAACTCAACTTTATCTTCCTTAAAAAATATTAAATCTGCTGCTATAATTGGAGACATAAATATAGATATTTCAAATCAATCGCACGACACCAAAGCACCTGAATACCTTAATACAACAGCTTTCGGAGGTTTGTTACCAGCCCATACTTTTCCCACTAGGCAAGGTAAAACCTGTCTAGATCACGTCATGCTTAAAACTAAATTTAAATCACACACCTTTGTCGTAAATTCCACAATCACAGATCACAATGCGGTACTACTCTGTCTTTATCAAGTACGCAAAAAAAAACATCATCAATCTCATAGTACTAAAGTTAACATCGCCGCTATTTGTGAACAGCTGAAGAATATTGACTTCAGCTTCATTAAGGATATAGAAGATCCTAATCAGGCTATGGACAGTCTTATTAAGATTTTACAAGATGCGGTAAATGAAAATACCATTATTGTCAAAATACCCCGTAAAAAACGAATAATTAGACCCTGGATCACACCAGGATTGCTTAAATGCATTAAAAATAGGGATCGCCTCCATAAAGATTCACAAACGACACCCGATAATGAAACTCTAAAACTAACATGCACTAGGTATAGAAATCATTGTAATGATTTGTTGAAAAGACTCAAGAGGGAACACGACAAAACTGAATTGGACAAAAATAGCAACAACAATAAAAAGCTTTGGGAAGTTATCAAAACAATAACAAATAAAACTAAATCAGGCTCTTCCGAGCCTACTTAAAGCCATTAAAAATATAATTGTTCAGCCACTTTGTCATATTTTCAATGTTTGCCTTGGACAGGGTGTCTTCCCGGACGTACTTAAAAAAGCCATTGTTGTTCCTATTTTCAAATCCGGTGATAAACACAATGTTCGTAACTACAGGCCTATTACCATTCTACCAGCTCTCTCTAAGATATTAGAAAGAGTAATTAATAGCAGACTCGTTAGGTATCTTGAAAGCAATAGTTTAATCTCCTCTACTCAGTTTGGTTTCCGCTCTGGTAAGTCAACGGAGGATGCAGTGCATAAACTTACTGACTATGTTATTAGGAAACTTGATGGTGGTAACAAAGCACTTGGCATCTTCTTAGACCTTGCCAAGGCGTTTGACACGGTGTCTGTCCCGAATCTGCTTGCTAAATTGGAACGCCTAAGAATAAGAGGTTTGCAGCTCAAATTGTTTCAGGTTTACCTGAGCGGTCGTAAACAATGCCTGAAAGTAGATTCTTACGTTAGCACGGATCTTCCTATCTCTTTTGGTGTCCCACAAGGTTCAGTGCTGGGACCCACACTTTTCTTAATTTATTTAAATGACCTTTGTGGCTTAAAATTGGACCAGGGCATTATAATATCATACACTGACGATACGGTTTTGCTATTCTCCGCTGACACGTGGGATAAAACTTTCACTCTGGTACAGAGAGGCTTCGACAAGGTATGTGATTGGCTAAAACAAAATATTCTTACCTTAAACACAGATAAAACTATGTACATGCCATTCTACATCAAAAATCCCAATAAACCACCCACACAACTAACCTTAAAATCACACTCTGCTGATATTCATCCAATAAACGGTAGTACCTGTAATTGTCCTTCACTGATCAGAAAATCTGAGGTGAAATACTTGGGCATTATTCTGGACTCATCTCTGAACTATAACGCACATGTATCATTGCTTCAGTCTAGACTAAGAAAATTGATATATGTCTTTAAAAACTTACGACATGTAGCCGAAATTTTGATAATAAAAAAAGTTTATAAGGCACTTTGCCAATCGGTACTAACCTATTGCATTACATGTTGGGGTGGAGCTTCGAAAACCACTCTTCTTCCGCTAGAAATAGCACAACGGGCAATCCTTAAAGTTAGCTCCTTTCGACCTATATATTACCCTACACATTTATTATATCAAACCTGGAAATTACCTACCGTCCGCCAACATTTCATTTTAACTACGATCCTTAAACAACACACTCTCACACCTTTAGACAGGAGTATTTTGCTTAAACGACGTCGCAATGCCGTAGTGCCAGGCTCCATTCAATTTAAACACACATTTACACATAGGTTCTTCTGCTTCTGCGGTCCTTTTCTTTACAAAAAACTCAATTCCATACTCAACATCTACACACCAAACAAACAAGAATGCAAAACCAAACTATTCGATTTTCTGCTTACATGCGATTACCAAACCACTGAGGATCTTCTTAAAACTTTAAAATAAAATAAAAACTTAACCCCAGTCTATGCACACACCACACACACAGCACACACCCACAACACAACACAACACTCACAATCACCTCACAATACACAAACACAACACACATCAAACTAACTTTTTGGAATTTCATTTTTATTATTTCTGTATATAAAAAGCGATTAACTGAAATGTCCAACCATTGTTAATACCGCTCATAACTCTCGGTAGAGAACTGTGACCTGAAATACAGGCTCGGCCTAGCTCAGGCGCAGTTGTCATATTTATTCTTTGTGCGTAATACTAGCTGCATTAAAAAAAAAAAAAAAACTGTAATTGAAGCAGAAAAACAATACACAGCATTTGAGGCGTGCGGGAAACTGTATCAATTTTGTCGTATCCCGTTTGGCGTGACAAATGGAGTCAGTTGCTTTCAAAGAGTCATGGACTGATTAATAAAAGAAGAACATTTGGCAGACACATATGCCTATTTAGATGACGTCACTGTATGCGGAAAAGACAAGGAAGCACATGACAAGAATTTTAAAAACTCATGCATGCATTTGAAAAGTACAGTTTAACTGTTAACAAAGAGAAACCGAAGTTTTCAATAAACATAATTAACCTACTCGGATACAACATTTCGGAAAAGTCAATCAAACCTGATCCAGACCGACTCCAGCCATTAATTAGTATGCCCATACCGACTGACAACACTTCACTTAAACGAGCTCTCGGTATATTTTCGCATTACTCCAAGTGGATACCAAAATTTTCGGAAATAATGCATAGCCTCGTGAATCCAGAATTCCCATTAAATGATGAAGCTAAATCTGTTTTTGAAGATCTAAAGAACTGCATTGCAAAGTCTACAATATTTGCTATCGACGAACACAAAATGTTTACGGTCGAAACAGATGCCTCCGATAATGCTATTGCGGCTACATTGACCCAAGAAGGACTCCCAGTAGCATTCTTTACGCGCACACTGTCCATAGCTGAAAAGCAACATTCGGCCATAGAAAAGGAAGCGTATGCCATTGTGGAAGCTCTCCGTAAGTGGCGGCACTACTTGATTGGAAGATCTTTTCGACTGATCACAGACCAACGATCAGTTTCTTTTATGTTCAATCGCACACATGCAAGCAAGATAAAAAACGAGAAGATAGATGGCGATTAGGATTATCTTGCTACAAATATGATATTGTCTATAGACCAGGAAAAAAAAAGACGCTGCTGACGCGCTGTCACGTATCTGTACTATTCACTCAGAATCTAAGTTGAAGGACTTGCATAATTAACTATGTCATCCGGGCATTACACGGATGTTTCACTGGGTACGAAGTAAGAATCTACCATTTTCGGTAGATGACGTTAGAAAGATGACAAATGCATGTTCGGTCTGTGCAGTTGTGAAACCTCGTTTTTTCAAAAATAATAGCAAATTGATAAAAGCGACCTCACTGTTCGAAAGACTGAATATCGATTCTAAAGGACCAGTACCGTCATCTTCGTCTAACAAGTACTTACCATTGTAGACGAATATTCTCGCTTTCCATTCGCATTCCCGTGCCAAGATGTTTCCGCTGCGACTGTAATGAAACATTTATCAACTCTTTTCTGCACATTTGGATTGCCAGCTTATGTTCATTCCGATCGTGGCTCCGCTTTTATATCAAAAGAAGTAAAGGATTACTTACATAGAAGAGGCATATCTACAAGTCAAACGACAGCATATAACCCCCAGGGTAATGGTCAAAAAGAGCGCACAAATGGAACAATTTGGAGGACAATACAATTAGCTCTGAAATCACAGGGATTAAAAATTGAGCAATGGGAAATGGTTCTTAATCAAGCACTGCACTCAATGAGATCACTGGTACGAGTATGTACAGCAACAAACCAAACTCCTCATGAAATAATGTTTGTACATAATAGAAAATATAATAACGGACATTCGGTACCTATTTGGCTTTTAACACCCGGTCCTGTCCTACTCAAAATGCACAACAAAACTAACAAAAAGATACTCTCCCATAGTCGAGAAAGTCGAACTGTTGGAGTCCAACCCGGACTATTCCTTTGTGAGACTACTACTCCCAATCTGATTACTAAAAAGTGTCTTCGTGCCTTCCCTGGTGTTAGTCTCGCGGAACTGCCCTGGGTCTAAAGGCTGGTGATCCAACTAAAAGATCTACCGGGACCTCTACTCCCGTTCTTCGAAATGCCGCCTTCTTGTGGAGCAGACCTAAAAGAACTGCATGCATCGTCCTACATCACCACCTCAACGTTTAATCGTGCTTCATTAACAGTGCTACTTATCGTGTGTATATACTCAAAAACTACTTCCAGATTGCGGGTTTGTTAGGTCTTTTTTATAAACACTTGTATTTTTTTATTTAACTTGTAAAACCATCCATTTACCTCTATTAAATTTTTAAATGTACAAGTCTACTTTTATCCTTTTATTTTTAATAGGATCAAGTAGATTTGTTACAAACTACAAAGCTTATGGGCCAAGAATATGTTGGATTGTCTATCTTTTTGTCCCTACCACAGGGTTGTAAGGTAGATGAGATGGTATTATAATTTTATACACTCATCTGTTTTCTTATTATATTAAAAAACAGACGGACTGCACTTGCATGTGAACTTCGGACATAAATCTGGTGTATAGACGAAGGTCTTGCTTCGACAGTAATTGTTACATGGAGCTGCGTCACCTTATAAATTTTTTTTTGCGTTCATCAGAGTCCTTAGAAAAGTATACGTTTCGGTAATCGTGGTCTACCTTTTAAAATACGAGATCTAATATTATTACCCTGTTCTTCTTCTTATTACGTATCGATGATAAATTTTACCAAATTATGAACACCCAGGTGGATACGTTAATCGCGGCGTCACTAGCGATTTGACAGTAAGTCCTCTAAAACGCAGGTATAGGGATACTTTGCACACTCCAGCAAGTCGGCCATGGTCTGGTCGGGAGCCGCGTATGCACATTGAGCTGCTGCAACCATGGAAGTAAATTTTGTCTATTGTGTATCACAATGGTTAGAAAATTACAGATTTACGAGTAAAATTTTTTCAAAACTTTGAGTAACACTAAGACGGAGTGTGACCAAAGTGGAGAGACTTCATAAGTGCGCAATGAAACATAAAGATTACCGAAGCGTATACTGTTTCTGGTTCCATTACTAAATACATTAACTTCAAGCTTTTACAGTATTTTTCAGTAACGCGGTTTGAAAGGATTTTTATACTTTCTAAGGATACTCAGAGTTGGGATCTAAGATAGATCTTGAATTGCATCTAATTGCTATTGTCATACTCTAACCTAACCTAACCTATCGTAACCTTAGACTTCTGTTGTATACTTATTAAAAAAAAACTTATTTGTTTTAGGCAAGTTCAAGACCAGGGTTTCGTCAAAAGATACGCAAGCGACATACAGTTTAATAAAGAGGTAAAGTGTTTGTTAGCACTCAGTTTTCTGGAGGAATCTGAAATATACGTATATTTCAACAGCATCCAAAAAGTTTTAAAGATCCAGATTGGCAACATTTAGCTCATTGGTTCGAGAAGAATTATGTACACGGTACTTCTAACGCACAACCTAAATATCAACCTAGTTTTTGGAGCTGTCATGAAACAAATAAAATGAATATACCACGAACACAGAACTCGGCCGAAGGCTGGCATAACAAAATCAACAATATCATTGATAAAAGACACCCAGGTGTATATGAATTGATAAAAGAATTATCATTGCCGACAAAGGGGAAATAGATAACATATTAACCGGTGCCCCACCAGAACCAAAGAAAAAAAAGTACCTAGGTACTTTGACAAAGAAGAAAGAATCAACAGAATTCTTGAACACAAAGCTACATACTCAGAGGTAAAATTATTGCTGTGGTGTGCATTATTGCTGTGGTGTGCATTATTGCTGCCAATTTAAAGATTTAATGTTATTTTTGAGATTGTTAAATAAAAAATGTATGTAAAACTTAGTTTATTTTTTATCATTAAATCAATGTATGAAAAGGGAACTGTTACACTGACAAAACGTCATTCGTCTAATAGTTGTGTGGCCTAGTGAAATGGTTGACAAATGATAAATGTCCCAAGCGTTTTGTGTCATTATAATAATCAGCTTAACAATAATTCTACCAAATGAAACGTTGTCATACAAAAATTTGTTAATCGTTAGTTGTCAAAGTGAAACATCGGCGAAACGTTGGTTAGCAACTGATAATCAGGCAAACAATTTTCTGCGAAAAGGCAGGACACCCTTTCAAATAAAAAAAGAAATTTGAGAATCGGTCCACAAATGGGGGAGAAATCAGGTAACATACATAAAAAAAAAGAAATACATACCCACGTACATATATCGCTCATTAAATTTAAAAGGGACGCATTCCAAAAACTTCATTTTTCAACCTCACACTGTAGTATTACACCATTTGTTAGTGCCACTAATAATAATATAATAAATAAGACAAAGGAAAGAGTTCATATTTTAACCGACTTTCTTCAAAAGGAGGAGGTTCTCAAATCGATGGTATTTTTTTTATGTTTGTTTCCTCATAACTCCGTCGTTTGAAAACCGATTTGAAAAATTCTTTTTCATCTGAAAGGATATGCTTCTCGATTGGTCCCATAAAAATTTCATCAAAATCGGTTTAGGAATTTGGTTGTTTTCCATACTTATGATACTTGCTAGTTAAATTTGACACACTTCCCGATTTCTGATTGAGCTGAAATTTTGCACGCATGTGTATATCGCGAGACAATGCAATATTATGATAACATGGAGCTGATCTGATGATGGAGCTGGAAGGGGCCATAGGAAATCCGTTATAAAACGACATAACCCCATCGAGTTTGGGTTCGTATAATTCATCTTGTCGAGTACTTTGTCTCTAGATGGTACCCAGGGTCTGGTGATGGAGGTGGAAGGTGGTCACAGGTAGTCCGTAATAAAATGACAAAATCCCATTGAGTTTGGGCTCGTTTGATTCGTCTTGACTTACTTTAGTCTTAAATGGTAACCAGGGTCTGATGATGGAGCTGGACGGTGGCCATAGGAACTCCGTTATAAAACGACAAAACCTCATCGCGTTTGGGCTCGTATGATTCGTCTTGACGAGTACTTTAACTAACTGATACAATGTAAAAATTAATTCATGACAAGAATTTGTGTGCACTACTACTACAACTAAAAAGAGTAAAATAAAATAAAAACTTTCTGAGAAAGCAAAACTGACTTCCAAAAAAACACTAGAAAAGTCTAAAATAACTTGACTTTCGGAAGTCGGTGGCAAGAAGTCAGAATACAAATAAAGACACCGACTTCCGAAAGTCAAGTTATTTTAGACTTTTTTAGTGTTACACATAAACTGTCACATATGGGATATCTTCCGTGATTGTCTGTAGTTTTGTAAGTGACAGTTTATGAGTAAGTGTAAACCGTGAAAGTTTAAAACAGTGTTTTTTAGTGTTTTTTTTGGAAATCGGTAGCGAAAAATGCTCAAAGGAGTCTCGAGCCCGATTTTGATAAAAACTAATACTGCGTTATTAGATTTTTGAAAAACTTTCTGCGAGAACAAAACCGACTTCCAAAAAAACACAAAAATTCTAAAATAACTGGATTTCAGACTTTTTTAATGTTTTTTTGGAAGAAGATTGTTTGTTTCACTGAACATTGGTTAAAAGAATATGAATTGCTTATTAATTACGCAAATTACAGTGTGGGCAGTTGCTTTAACCGGAAAGCTAAGATTCGTGGGGGTTCATAAACCTTAGTTAAAAATTGTATTAATTTTAAGACTTGTAATGACATTGTTGATCTATCGGTTGAACATAGTATTGAGCTGTCTTGTGTTGAGCTGGATATGCATGTAATAGTGTGCGTTTACAGACCCCCAAATTATCAAAACTACGCTATATTTGAGTCAGTAATGGAAGATGCTTTAGCAAAACTTGCAACTGGTAATAAATCATTAGTTATCTGTGGTGACTTTAATTTTAATATTTTAGGCAAGCATTCAAATAGCAGTAGATTCTTACATATTTTTAAATCGTTTAATTTGTCAAACGTGTTTTCGGAACCAACTCGAATTACTACAAGTACAAATACTGCTACATGTATTGATAATGTTTTTTGTTGCTGCAATTACTTAGATAACTCCATTGTAAATTACCTTCCTTCTGATCACAGCAGGCAGACCGTTGCTTTCGAGTCCTACACACCATTACAAAGAATCCAGATAAAATCTAGACTAATAACACCCAGTAATTTGAATAAATTTAAAAATAACTTAATTAGTAATTTAGGCATTCCGAGCCTTATTATTGAAAATTTTAATCAATTTTATGAGGAATTCTTTTCGGTAGTTTACACAGAGTTCAATAATACATTAAAAATTAAAACCAAATTTATTTGCCCAAAGTTAGTTACTTACTTTACTGTTCAGTGATAGTTCAACTAAGGGTATTAGGAAAAGTAGGGAACGATTGTTTGATCTGTACGGCCTGAAGCCTTACATCAACTCAGAAACTTTTAATAAATATGTTACAACTTACTCAAACATTTTTAAAAACTCCTTTAGGGTAGCTAAATTAGCCTTATTAATTAGCAACAAGATTAAATCCGCCGATAATAAAATAAAGACGGTTTGGAAAATTATCAACAGTGAAACAAATAGAAATAAAAAACGAAGTAATGACTTCACAGTAAACACCTCCAGTGGCCTCGTGAGTTCTAACAATGAAGTTGCTCAAGAATTTGTAAATTTCTTTACCAGTATCCCACTTAAAACTACAGAAACCTTAAATTCCTCACCCTTGCTTTCTATTGATTTATTGAAAGCGAACGTTTCAGCCTGTCCGAATGAAAAATCTATGAAAGATCTATGGGGTATGTCTATCAAAGCTTGTACCTCAATTATTGAGACTACAGCACCGTATTTAGCCTCATAATACCGCTTTTTAAATCCGGGGATAGTAAAGACACCAATAACTATAGCCCCGTATCTGTGTTGCCGGTTTTCAGCAAGGTGTTTGAAAAGATAATGCTCAATCAAATGCGAAACCATTTTAACGCCAATAAAATCTTACACGAGCATGGTTTCACCAAGGAACGTTGTACAACTGACGCAACTGCTGTGTTACTTTATTAAAAAATATATTTACTACGTGGGAAGAGGCATAAGATGCCATAGGAATCTTCTGTGACTAAACTACTGTGTAAATCACGAAACCCTGCTCTTGAAACTTGAGCATTACGGTTTAGGTAAACTTGCGCTCATTTTAGTAAAATCGTATTTGAATGATAGACAGCAGCAAGTACAAATAAATGGTGTCAATTCAATGGGTTTAAAAGTAAAAATGGGTGTACCACAAGGTTCGATATTGGGTCCTTTTCTCTTTTTAGTGTACATTAATGACCTACCCCACTTATTTAACAACCAACCACAAATGGTGTTGTTTGCTGACGATACTTCTCTAATATTTATTTAAGATAAACAGACGTGCCACAAATCTCGACGACGTAAATAACGCCTTAATGCAGGTCCATAATTGGTCCATAATTCACCGCTAATAATTTAGTATTAAATGGGAAAAAAACGAAGTGCATAAGATTTGCTCTACCAAATGTTAAAAGTAGTGATAGTGACATAGTATTGAATCAAGAAAAACTACAATTCGTCGAAAATACTGTTTTTCTGGGATCACGCTCGACTCAAGGCTACAATGGGGTCCGCATATAACATCTCTTGCAGGACGGCTGAGTTCAGCAGCATATGCTGTTAGAAAAATCCGTCAATTTACTGATTTAGATACCGCGAGGCTAGTCTATTTTAGTTATTTTCATAGTATTATGTCATACGGTATTTTACTATGGGGACGGGCTGCAGACATTGAGTCTATATTTATTCTGTAGAAAAGAGTCATCAGAGCCATATATGATCTACGTAGGCGCGATTCTCTAAGGGAACTGTTTAAGGAAATTAACATCATGACAGTACCTTGATAATACATCTATGAAAACATCATATACGTTAGGAAAAATCTGCATTTATTTAGTAAAAGAGGTGACAGACACCACTATAATACTAGAAACAGGGACCAACTAGTACAGCCAGGTGTCAGGCTAGCTAAAGTAGACTCATCTTACATGGGGTGCTGTTTAAAATGTTATTTATTTATTTCTTTAGGACTATGGAAGACTTACAGCTAAACAAAACAGAATAAAAAATAGTGAGTGAAACTAATAGCCAATTACAAGTCTTCACTTATAAAAAACAGACTGGCAAAGATGGTGTGAACAATACAGCACTGCCCACAAAAAAAAAACAGGACAACATCAACCGCTTAAACTAGAAAATCGTATTATCTAATATAGTAAAGCCACTAGTACTTACATCACAAATACCTACAAAATATTTATCAACTATATTTATATTTATAAACTAAAAAAGCTAAGGCTCAGGCACCTTCTGGCCGTGGACACACTTGTCGAGAAGGGATCGAAATCGTGCCGTTTACATACATTATTAAAGTTTTTGCTTGCACGCACAACAAACGAATTCTGCCTGTAATTAGTCGGGTACCATCGCTTCGACCTTCCGGGGACGTTGAAGTAAAATTTGGATAGAATATCGGAGCTATTAATGCTATTATTGAAAACCTTAAATAATAAAACACAGTCAGAAATTTCTCGGCGGTTCATTAGTGGTAAAATATGATACTTCTTACAGAGGTTGAGGTAATCTTCAGATCGGTAGGGCACTTTTTGATGAAAGCACAAATACTTGATAAATCTTTTTTGGATGCTCTCTAAACGGTCGATGTACTTGTGATAACAAGGGTTCCAAATTTCAGAGGCGTACTCCAAGTGGCTTCTAACAAAAGTACAATATAGAATTTTTAAAGTTTTGGCTTGTGTAAAGCACTTGGATAGCCGTATTATGAAACCTAATGATTTGGATGCTTTAGCTACTATGGCATCGACATGAAGTTCAAATGTGAGTTTGGAGTCGTGATATACTTCCAGATCTCGGATGGAAATCGACCTAGATAACCACCCAGGCCACCCAGGTGGCCACCCAGGCTATACGATGCAGCTATGGTTGAGCGCTTTCGAGAATATGTTACGACCGAACATTTGGTAGGGTTCAGATTTAGCTTACTTCTTTTACAATAATCCTCCAGGCGATGTAAATCATCCTGAAGTGCGATCACGTCCTGCTGTGATGATATTGTGGCATAGATTTTCATATCATCAGCGAAACACAACAATTTGGATGAAATCAGGCAAGAGTCGATGTCGTTGATATACATGATGAAAAGCAATGGACCGAGCAGTGAGCCCTGAGGGACTCCGCTTGGGACAGGCACCCAACCAGACATATAATTACTTAATACTACTGCTTGGGACCTGTTCTCAAGATAAGAAGAAGACAATCTGAGCAAGTCACCTCGTATTCCCATACCACATTACTTAGATAGGAGGATGTCATGGTCTATCCGATCAAAGGCCTTACTATAATCAGTATAAACGACATCGACCTGCTTCCATGGCTTCAGTTATAAAATCATTGAGGAGAATTAAGTTGGGAACGGTAGATCTGCCCTTCAAAAAACCATGTTGGAAGGAGCTAAATGAATGTTTGAGAGCGCTATATACCTGGTTATAGATAATCCTTTCGAAAATCTTAGCTATGATACAGAGTTTAGATATGGGCCTGTAGTTAACAATTTCTGTTTTGACTCCCTTCTTATGTATAGGTGTTATAAACGCCGATTTCCATAGTTCGGGTACAACACAAGTATCCAATGATTTGCTGAACAAAATCGAGATAGGTTGAGCGATGGTAGTTGCACAACGTACAAGAAATTTTGAAGAAATATTGTTCGGCCCAGCCGCTTTGGACGTATCTAACTTGCGTAGCAACTTAGAAACCTCTTCAACGTTAACTACAATACTACAAATGTCAGATCGGCTGGAGAATTCTGTAAAAAGAGGGGGAGAAGAATCTGTATGGCTAGGGCTAGTATCGAGGAATGTAGAATGAAAGTACGTGGAAAACGCCTCGCATATTGAATCACCGGTACGCAACGCTTCGTTATTATAGTATAAGGTGCTCGGAATGGCATTTGAGTTGTCGCTTTTTAACGAAGGTCCAAAAATATTTCGGCTTTTCTTTAATAGATTTTTCAGTTAGATTTAGGTACTTTTTATAACATTCCGATTCTAATATCTTTACCCTTTCACGAAGAAGCTTAAATGTTGACTCATCAGCTAGATTGCCGTAGGTTTTAAATTTTTTAAGATATTTGTATTTTTCTTTAATCGTTTTTATGAGAGCTGAATTGTACCAAGTTGGATATGTTTTATAGCGATGTAATTTTTGTGGAATATATTTGCGTGTAATTTAAAAATAAATTGATTGAAAAAAGTAACCGAATCATCAATTGATCGTATCGCAAACTCGAGTTCCCAGTCGGTCATACAAATATCATTGTTGATAGACTCATAGTCACCTTTGTCAAACAGAAATTACGTCCGTGACGCGCACTCTAACAGCGGAGCTACAACGAAATCCATATTAATTAATAGTGCTGGGTGGTAGGCGTCGATGGGAACCAGCGGGCTGGAACATTCAGTCACTATAACCAATTGGTTTGAAAGTACCAAATCTAAAATTTTACCATACCTATTTAGGACACCATTGTACTGACCCAAATCCAAGGTACATAATTCATCACCAAGTAAAACTTCCTCATGACCGTTATGGTTCATTGGGACGAGCGATAGATTCTCTGATGGGACCCAGTTTATACCACTCATGTTAAAGTCACCGATGACTAGAAAGGTATCAGAAGAATTACTTATAACTATTTGGTTTAATTTAGTAAGGTAATTGAGAAGTTGAGAAGAAAAAGAAAGACCTAAGTTTTGTTGACATAAATAAAGAACACAAATATGTAAAGTAATATATTGACGTGTATTAGAATTTCTCAGGCGTATGCTGAGCCACAGATCCTCCGCTGTGGAATGGAAACTAGGCTGACATATAACTGATAGTTCCCTGCGTGTAGCAATAAGCACACCCCCAGTCCCCACCACACGATTGTCCGGTCAAAACATAATCCCGATCACGACGCCACACAATGTACCGTTCGTCGAAGAATTCAGAATTTAAAACCCCATCCAATAACCACGTCTCTGTAAGAACAATAATATCACACGAGTTTAGTAACATTTGCCGGTAGAAGGTATCACTTTTAGTTCTAAGCCCGCGAACGTTTTGGTAAAATATATTTAATTCAGTAGCCATTGAAGCCAAGACCAATAACAGTGTCAAAATTTGTATAATTGATTAAAATAAAGCATCTCATTAAATAATGTTGTAGAATAGGGTATAATAATAACAAAAAATAATCATAAAGCAGGTAGCATTCAATAAAATTTGCGCGAGCGCAAGAATCATACGATGTTGAGTAGTAAACATCTGTGCGAGGAAGCAGGCAATAGTGAGTGGTGCGTGCAAGCGCGAAAGAGTAAAACATATTATCTTGCAGTAAAGCTTCAAAGTAAACAGCGCGATAACAAATACAAAGGATACAAGTAGCTAAACAAAGGAGAGGTGTCGAGCTCATTAGCGCGGCAGAGGTGTTAAACATTTTACAAAACATTGTTATGACACAAACATTTTTAAACACGTGGGGCCATCGAAATAAAAAAAAACAATATAAAAGCGAAATAGACTCGTAAAAACTAAAAAACACCTTAGACAATCTTGTTTAAATCTTCCTCTTTTCTTATAATAAGCACTTTGGAATGTTTATTTTTAAGAATATGAATTATACCATGCTTAACCCATACGCACTCATAACATTTATCCTTGGCCATGACTTTTACTTTGCTTAAAATTTTTTTGTACTCGACGCTCAGGTGATCGTTGACATACACACGTTGGGAAGAACCCTGGAACTCGATGTCAGAAGTGGATAGGTCATTGCTGGCACGTGCCGCCGCAATAAAATCTTCTTTTACATACCGATTTAAGAAACTCAGTATGATCAGTTTTTCATTGGAATTAAATATAGGGACCCTTGAAATATAGTTCACCTGGGCTTTGGGACAGCTGTAGTCAACCTTGCGGCCAATAGGGTCGAAGATCAAGTACAAATTCTCATCCTTTTTTATAGGTATTCCCTTAATTTCAACATTGTTCAGCCTGGACCGTTGTTCGTATGTCGAAAGTAGATACTTCGTGCCACACAAGTCAGTCTGCAAACAAATCACTATTTCTTTAAGCTTCTCCAGTTCAGACACTTTCACTTCAACTTCCACGAGCCTTGCACCAAATTCATCGAGTCTCCCACCAGTGCCCTCACATGTCAACTTGAGCTCAGCCAACTCATCCCTGATCACTCGTATATCATCTACGACTGTCAGCAAGTTAAGTAATTGCCGTTTCATGTCACGTATTTCACTTAAAATGGTATCCAGCGACGCAGGTTCAGGGTTAAAGGTAGGCACAGCTGGTGATGAGGTTCTGCATGTGGGGCATTTCCATTGCGCCATTCTATTGGCTCCCAGCTTCCTCCATCCAGTTTCGGAGATGTTTGCACATCCAAAATCCAGGTGTTTCTTGCAACTTCCACACTGGACACCATCGTTGAATTGCACGCTACAGACTGCGCACGTTTTCATTTTCGAAAAAATGTGATGAGTGACTACTTATTTCGAAATTAGATATAATATCAAAACGTGTACTAAGATAAAATGTATAAAAGGTTGGCGATCTATTTCTCGTGAGTGGCGCGTACTGTGCGTATGAGTGTTCACACATGAGTTATAATAAAATACCTTCCCACATTCAACAACTGAATGAGACTAAATTTAAATCTTGTATAAAACGCACACTATATAGGCAAGCATATTATAAGTTAGGGGTTTCCATCGATGATAATAATACTTGGCTCAATGCTGGTCCTGCTCCACAACTATAGGGGCAAACTAATCAGAAGCTCATGTGAAATTATTGTGGAAGCTGCAGGAGATTGTAAAAATATCTTTGCATTGTATAGATTCCATCTCTTAGTATTATATAATTGCATAGCACATGTGTGAGTACTATGTACTGTAAAGCTACCATTTACATTTGGTTATCCTTTATTGACTCGAATGTGCCATGGTGGCTGAGAGAATGTCAGGCTCACTCAAATGTTTCGCTGATGGTGGCGCGTGTGTCGGGTCGTTTAGTTC
Organism: Eugnorisma glareosa; assembly: GCA_947578425.1. Taxonomy (NCBI): domain Eukaryota; kingdom Metazoa; phylum Arthropoda; class Insecta; order Lepidoptera; family Noctuidae; genus Eugnorisma; species Eugnorisma glareosa. The sequence goes on from OX387968.1 coordinate 613,839, forward strand.
CCTTCAATACTTATATACTTTCAGTTGGGACTGGTCATCTCTTAGCTGTCACGGTTTATTTTAACTACTTTGTTTTTAAATTGTTAATAACCATCATTATAATCTTTTACTCTGGACGCTCTTAATATGCACGTCTTTGTACATCGTTCTCACATATATGTATAATCTCAACATGAATGATGTAACCAAGATATTGTAACAATATTTTGATCGAAAAGAGTGTCCATGGAGTTTCTTGTCCATTCTTCTCCATAGAGATCTACGCTTTGGAATGGGCAACTACACTACTGTCACAAGTTATTATGCCTTGTGTCTGTGACTGTAGCTTCGCCTTTGTTTTTCTGACTTTCAAAAGTGCCTGCTAAGGTCTAAAAATAAATGCGTTGAGTTTGAGTTTGAGTCGGTTTTGTTTTCGCAGAATATTTTTTTTATTTTACCCTTTTTAGTTGTAGAATACCACACAAATTCTTGTCATGAATTATTTTTTAGATTGTAACTAGAAGTTAATTAAAGTACTCGTCAAGACGAATCATACGAGCCCAAACTCGATGAGGTTTTGTCGTTCTATAACGGAGTTCCTATGGCCACCGTCCAGCTCCATCATCAGACACTGGATACCATTTAGGACCAAAGTACTCGTCAAGACGAATCATACGAGCCCAAATTCGATGGGATTGTGTCATTTTATTACGGACAACCTGTGACCACCTTCTAGCTCCATCACCAGACCCTGGGTACCATCTAGAGACAAAGAACTCGTCAAAACGAATCATACGAGCCCAAACTCGATGAGGTTTTGTCGCTTTATAACGGAGTTCCTATGGCCACCTTCCAGCTCCATCATCAGACCCTGATTACCAATTAGGACTAAAGTACTTGTCAAGACGAATCAACCTTCCAGCTCCATCATCAGATCATACATGCGTGCAAATCAGCTCATTCAGAAATCGGGAAGTGTGTCAAATTTAACTAGCAAGTATCACGCGACGTCGCGTGATGTACATCAAAGCGCCTTCACGCGACGTCGCGTGATGTGACAATGAACGTGGGGAAAACAAACGATTTTGATAAAATTTCTATGGGATCAATCGGGAACCATATCCTTTCAGATGAAAAAAGAATTTTTGAAATCGGTTTACAAATGACGGAGTTCTATGGTACTTAACAAACATTAAAAAAAATACAACCGAATTGAGAACCTCCTCCTTTTTGAACGAAGTCGGTTAACAAATAAACATACAAGATACGCGCAAAAAACATAAGCCTTCCATGGCAATAGGAGAGAGATAAGAGATATGAGTAGAGGAAGACCAAAGATAGATGGACAGTGTACAGGATGATATGGTAAGACATGTCTGATTAGATGATGAGTAATAGGGAAGTATGGAAGAAGACAAATAAAAATCAAATCATATTATTATTGTTCTTCAATTTCATACAACTCGAGATTAACTCTTCATCACTGAACTAAAATCATGTGACGTAACAGTTTCTAAATTCGCTTAGTCCAGTGGAGAGCATGCGACGCACACAGGCGACCGGCACCACGGAATACAGCGGCACTCACGGCACTGGCGGCACGCTCCGGCACAAAGAGGTTCGCTATCCTTTGAAGTGTGCCCTCATTGCGGCGCGATTAATTCCCGCACACTGCTCCGGGCTCGCCGCAAACAGTTTACTTCAGACATTGAATTTGTGAACAATTACGACGAACTAGAACTGTACCGCCTCCTACACTGAGGTGGGACCCCGGATCCGGGCTGACGGCTCCCAACAATTATCTGAGATGAACAAAAATAGAAATCTTGTCGAACGACAATACTTAATCAATTTGAAAGAACACAATTCACAACGCTACAATGTATTATATCAGAGATATGCTTGACAAGTCTCAAAGAGCAATAAGTAGTTTATTGCTCTTTGAGACTTAATTCGCAGTGCGCTGACAAACCAGAGGCGAGAGCATTAGTACGCCTGACTCACGACATTCAATAAAAGCTTTGTAAGAACAAGATTTCCTTCCTGCAATGAGATGCGCCGCCAGCTCTCGAAGAAGTGCAGACGTTCGCGTCAGCATCCACTGCGCTGTGCACACCGCGCGGCAGTAGCCACGCGCGCCCAGCCGGCGATATATGATACACACGCGACGTACGACCGACGTAGTATTGTTCCTCTTAATGAAGGCTACAGTACAGCAACACGTGCCATGTAATGAAATCATAATAAATGCTCGCGCTCACACGCCTCTTGATATACTGCTCCGCGGAGACTTCTCCGCTGGATTTATAGCACGATGCTGCTGTAATAACAATGTAGCATGTACATAAGACACCCGCGCGCCTCCATCTCTTGTATCTAGGTCATTTCACTTGGACTATAAAAGTTCTCTGATTTAGGAATTAATTTAGCTTTATACCTTTCAAAATCTATTCAGGATGATTTGGTTCGGAGTGCGCTGTAATCATCCCGAAGTTCGCTTTACAAACGAAATAGATTACCTAACTACAAGTAAATAGAGATGAGATTACGAAGGATTGAACCCATTTCATCTGAGTGCTTCAGCCATATTAGGTGTATAACGAAGTTAAACGAGATAGTAAGACGCATGTAATATTAACTAGACCGAGGCGAAACTCGGCACAAATTCAAAGTTGTGTGATCAGTTAGCCAAGATGTGCAGCAAACCAACATAAAACTGCGAGCATTCGCCAAACATTCCAGAAACTCCAATTGGCAGGCGCAATAAAGTTAATCAGAAGAAAATAGGCGACGAGGGAAGCCATGTGGCCTTTTTTTTTTTTTTTTTTTTTACCGATGGGAAATCATCAAATAACCCCTCCCGCTCTGGGCTGAGCAGGAGGGAGTGTCAGACTTCTACTGACTAAAACCCATCCATGTTCCTTCCTTTGCCCTTTATGTTCCAGGGCCGCGGTATCTCTTTCGAACAGTCCCGCAACCCTGGCAGGCGTCGGCCCTTACGGACCCCTCCCTGTTTGCTGACTCTCCTTGAGGCGCGCGTGGAACACGAACGCGCCGTCGACACGGCCTGTCGTCATAAGACGGACGGACGGCGAGCTAGCCCATAGCTCACCGTCCACAGGCCCGCGCCTACGGTGGCCGGGGGCCACCACGTGGCCCCCGACGCCCGGTGCGTCTCCCGCGGCGGCTGGGACGTGAGGTTCTCTCCCTCTCACGTTCCGCCACCTCCTTCGCTAGCATGACTGCTTCGCAGAAGGAGGTGACGGCGTCCCATTCCGTCTCGCTCCGGACCATGGATTGAACCAAGGCCGGAAGCGAGAGGTCGCCGCCGCCGATCGCCGCTACGAGGACACGGCGGTGCTCCGTCCACGCGGGGCAGATCTCCACCGTGTGCTCCACCGTGTCCTCCGGTCGATCCTCACAATGGTAGCACCCGGGCGTTTCCTCCCGCCCGATTCGGTGCAAGAACCTCCCGAAACAACCGTGTCCGGTGAGGACCTGCGTCAGGCGGAAGGTGAGGGCGCCGTGGCACCTCTCTAGCCACTCCTCAAAGAGGGGACTTATCGCCACTATTGTGACGTGCCCTGCACGGGGTTGCGACAGTCGCTCTCTCCATGTCGCCATGAGATCGCGCCGGAGGTCTGTCCGCTGAGCGACAATTTGCCGCGGCAGCGGAGTTACCCCCCGGCGTAGTGCCTCCACGCGCCATTCGTGTAGGCGCGCGAGGACTATCGCCTCCAGATCCCATGGCGGCAATCCGGCAAGGAGGCTCGCCGCCTCGCCGGAGATCGTGCGGTATCCCCGGACCAGCCTTACGGCTACCACCTTTTGGGGCGCGTTCAGGTAGTGGGCGGCTCGCCGCCTCAAGGAACGCGCCCACACCGGGGCCCCGTAAAGGGCCATGGACCGCACGACCCCCGCGTAGAGCCTCCGGCAGGAGGCGTTTGGACCCCCCAGGTTGGGCAGGAGCCGCTTGAAGGCAGCCCCGGCCCGTTCCAGTTTGGGGGCCAAACGTCGGAAGTGCTCCACGAAGTTCCACCGGCTGTCGAGGACGAGACCCAGGTACTTTAACGTCGGCTCGACGCCGATGGAAACCCCTCCTACCGTGAGCATGGATCCCGACGGTGGCGCATTCCGAGGCCCATGAAAGCACATGGCCTCGGACTTGTGCAATGCCACCTCGAGACCCAATTGCCGGATCCTCTCCACGACCATCGCAACCCCGCGTGTCATTAGCTCGGCCGCCGCCTCGTGCGACCTCCCTTGTGCCAGCACCAGCGTGTCGTCTGCGTAGCAAACTACGCTGACGCCGTCAGGGAGGTCGGCGCGCAGCACCCAGTCGTACCCGATGTTCCACAAGGGCGGCCCTAGAACCGATCCCTGTGGAACACCGCACGACATCTCTCGCCGGTTCCATTCTCCGCTGTGACCAGGGTAAATGACAAACCTGTCCGACAGGTAGTCCCCGACCACACGACGAAGGTAGGTCGGCACCCGGTGATACCGGAGTGCCTCCCTGATGCAGCTCCAGGGCATGGAGTTGAAGGCGTTGGCGATGTCGAGAGACACCGCCAAGACCACCCCACCCCGGGACACCGCATCCCCCGTCGTGAGGGCTCTCACGCGCATGATGGCGTCCACCGTCGAGCGCCCCCTGCGGAAACCAAACTGGTGTTCCGCAAGATCCGGCCCCATCTCCGCCAGGTGCCCGGCGAGGCGGTTGGCAATGACTCTTTCAAAGAGTTTGCCCACCTCGTCGAGCAACACGATGGGCCGGTATGCAGACGGAGAGTCCGCAGGGCGCCCCGGCTTCCGTATGAGGACCAACTTCCCCGTCTTCCAACGAAGCGGGAACTGGCCTCTCTCCAAGCATGCGCTTAGGAGCCCCTCCAGTCGGGGCCCGAGAGCCTCCAAGGCCAGGACCCAGGCTTTGCCAGGTAAGCCGTCGGGTCCCGGGGCGGCAGTTTTGGCCTTAAGCCTGCCTACCGCCACTCTCAGGTCTACCCCGGTCACTTCCGGAATGTCGTCATCGTCCTCTGGGTGGTCCGGTTCCAGCACCGCAAGCGGCGGAGCCATAGGCGGGGGAGTGTGCTCCCCTCGCGAAGGGAACAGAGCGCTCACCACGTCCTCCACCAGCTCAGGCCGGAGACTCTGCGTCAGCGGAGGGGCCCTGGTGCGGAGTTTATCCCGCACCATCTTATAAGGGCGCCCCCACGGATCTCTGTCGAGAGTCTCCAGCATCTCCTCGCGGGCCACATCCTTGGCCCGCAGGACAGCCTCTTGGAGGGCGGTCTTCGCCGCTCTGTATCCCTCATACAGCTCCGCCTCAATGGCTGCCGCATTCGGAGGGCGAATGCGGAGCCTGCGATGCCTGGCGTACAGGTGTCGCGCGGCGACGCACGCCTCACGCAGAGACGTCAGCTCTCGCGACCACCAGTACACCTGACGCCGGGCGCTTTCAGACCGAACCCGGGGCATTGCCACGTCACATATATCGGACATGGCCTCCTGGAACCAACCCGCCTCATTGTTGACGTCGGCAGGCCTGTCCGGTGATGTCACCCAGGCCTGCACGATCGAGGCTTCCAGGAGGAGCTCCCGGTCCAGCTGTTTTAGCGCCCAACGCGGACCACTCGGGGCCTGTTGGACCGGCGCGCTTGGGGACTGGGCGGAGACGTCAAACCGGATATACCGGTGGTCGGAATAGGTCTCCACCCCCTCCATGACGCGCCAGTCAACGACACGCGGTGACAGAGCGGGGCTAGCGAACGATATGTCCACCACCGACTCGCCCCGCATCCGCACACACGTGGGAACAGAACCCCTATTTAGGACGACCAGGCCTGCCTCCAGAGCCCAGTCCTCCACCATCCTTCCCCGCACGTCTGTGCAACGAGAACCCCAAGCCAAGTTCTTGGCATTGAAGTCCCCGAGCACAAGCACGGGGAGGGAAAAGCCATGTGGCCTAAAGAAACAATATCTCAAGTTATATAATAATATAATAATAATAATAATAAATCATTTTATTTCGGACAACTAAGCGATCCATAAATTGTTAGTAACAGGTTTGCACTTAAATACTATTGTTAGTAACTTAACTAAAGGCGAGTTTATAAGAAGACTACCCACAGTAAATAGCCATACTATCTAGCTAGGACAACAAAAAACTACGGAATAAGTCTTCTTACAAATTGCCTTATTATGGTGGACGAAGTATCAGCCGCCACAGCTTTCAGGATGCTATTGTGACTGCCCCTTATTCTGCTCAAGAGCGAGGCCGTTTTCTTGCGGATGATGGCATGAAACCCATCGGTATGAGTTACCGCGAACATTCCAGAGGCACTGCAAAAACGAGGCAATCGCAACAGCATCCTAAAAACATTATTGTATTGGACGCGCAGAACATCCAGCGATCTTTTCGAGTAGTTGACCCAAAGATTACCGGTGTAAAAACTCTGACAATAAGCTTTAAAAAGCGTTATCTTTACTTGGTCAGTACACCGAGCAAATCTTCGTGCCAACATATTTCCCCTGACCGCCAGTGCCCTACGCTCCCGTTCAATGTCAACATGGTCACTGAGGTCGTCGGTAAGAAAATGCCCAAGATACTTAAACTTTTTCACTCTATGTATTGTTGTACCGTTTATGGCAAGTTCGAATGTATTATCCCGGCACTTACCAGCGACCCCAAAGACCATGTATTCACACTTTTTGGCATTGTAGACCAATCCATGTGCAGCAGCATATTTGAGTGCAAGCTCGGCCGCTACAAGACTTATAAGTTACAAATGACGTCTGCGGTCGGTCGCCGTGCTGCTCGAGATGCGCGCCGGGCGCCTGAGGCATGCGGCGGCACCGAAGTTTCACTCGGCGCAGACTCTAGCGACCCACGTGAAACTATTGCATGGTTGTATTCTATAATACTAACGCAATAACGCAAGTGACCTCTGACTGCAATATACTATCGTCCTCATTTATTTTAATACTTAGGTTTTCTTGCAAAGTAAATATTAATGTGTAGTTTAAGTTTTCAACTTAGTTACTTAGCGCACGCTCACTCATTGACCTTTCATCGCATGCCAGTCACACGTGTGTGAGCTCTGCATGTTGACCACTCTGTGTCGCTGCATGCCAGTCACCCGTGTGGGCACTCTGCGTAGTCACTACTCTGTGTCCCGGCATGCCGGCCACCCGGGTGTGCACTCTGCGCGACGACTACTCTCTGTCTCCGCATTAGTATGCCAGACGAACGTGCGTTTTGTAAGTACAAGAAACTTTATTACACTGTGTATATTTGCATTCGTAATGAAACAATTTGCTGCGACGAAAACTTCGCAGATATTTCAGCTGTTGTAACCTGATTGAATATTGTAATGAGCGAGTTGCAAATTACATTTAGGGAGCAAAGAGAACGCGTGACTTGCTCTTGCTAATTACCAATATATGTATCTAGAAAGGATAAGTCTGCTTTCTGAATTTCTTACAAAGTACTCTAAGATCTTCAGACATCAGACCAAAATAAACATATAACTCTTTTTCTAAATAACTCTTAAACTCTTTTTCTCATTAGTATTTGTACACAAGTACAAAATGATATCATCGCCGCAGCATCAGCGCGAACAACAAACACAACGTGCGACAGAACTTACTGAGAGTGACGACGACTGGACTCGCTGGTAACAGGTGGTGGTATTGCCACAAACAAGTGTACAATGTATAGTCCTCCTGACCGTTTTCGGTCACGGAGGCAAATCTTAGCGCAGATTAGCCACCGGCGCGGGAGATATTATAGTGCACAAGTGTGTGCGCTGACACAGTGACTCAGTGCGCTCTCTGTTCCATTACTCTCTTAGTCCGATGAGACGACAATCCGACACGACCGGAGTGTGCAGGACCAACACGCACGGCACGGGGGTACCACCAGCATCCAAACTCCAGGGTACTACTGAGAAATTTTGAATGGGAACAACCCAATAGAACTTTTTCCCAATCCGGGAATCAAACCCAGTACCCCACGCTCTGCAGCCGTGCTTGTGACCACTAGACCAATGGGGCAGTTAAAACACACTACACTGTGATCAGTCATCTAATTGAGCTGTCGCCTGCCGTCGCCTCCAGGGGACCTCACTTGGCTCATCAAGTCACCAATTATTTATTTATTTATTTAAAATAGGTACACCAACAGTACACACATTTTATATTTTACACTATAAGTACACACGTTAGGGTTCTGATGTAGGTACCAATTACCGGTGTACGCAACAGTCTCAAGTACATTATAGCTATAAAGCAATAAGAGACAAAATATCCAAATAAAAACTAATTATAGCCGTTTAAATGTTGGTTCAAATGAGAACGCAGGCTTTGTAAGTCCGGTAGGGAGCCAAAGAACACCTCCAAGTCATCACCATTATCATAACAAACTCCGCCAACTTACTCAACATAGCAAAACATTCAAGTGAAATACGAGTGACTGTTCGAATACGAGTCTGAACATTGTGAACGTTTCATATTAAAAACTTTTATATTTACTCGTCTTCCCGGAGGATGGTAATGTTTTCGTAATATGAAATAAGATAAGTACCTAACTCTATTTTTAAGATTTCATTTCGCAGTAGTGCTCAAACGATCAGTTTCCGACTCTGATAATGTAGCTACACCGGCTGCTGTGGAAACTGCTCGCTCGGAAACTTAGAAAAGAAAGAATTATGATCAGAGCCAGTTATACCAGCGTAAATAAATAAAGCTGACAATATCGCGCGCCGCTGCAGCGCTGCAGCTGACGACCTAGCCGCCCACCGCTCATCGCTCACGTGAGCTAGCGCGCGCCGCCATGTTGCCCGCATTTTTTATTCCGTCATTTGTCAAATTTACGCGCGCGTCAGGTTTCTCTCCCGGCGGGCGCGGCACCGCGAGCCGACGCGCACCAGATTGCCGCACCGAATGCCGACATTCTACCGAGCGTAAAACTGAAATATTCCGGTCGTGAAGTGTACACGGCTGCGCTCACGGCCGATACCTCATAACCGTATCGTAAGTCTACGCTACGAGCCGGCTCCGTGGGGAATGCTCAAATTATTCATATTTACCGTTCTCTAAGATTGGGAAGGGTATAATAACGTGTGCTAGCTGTACCTTGTATACGACACACGTGCCGTGGGAGCTTGGGTTAACGTCCATATTGTCACAATTTCAACTCATCACGAACCCCTGCCGCTCCCTCGGCAATATGTTCCAGGATGTGACCGACACAGGTTCCTAGTAGGTCTATTTTGATTAGCTAAATAACGCGAAGAGTTCAATACATTGGTGTGGAATGTTGCAGTAAAACGTAACAGTTTAATGTTTTATGTATGAGCAAGACCAAAGTAGATCCGTGCAGATACTTGGAAAATAATGTCAGTTCATTATGAAGGCATTTATTACAAGAATGAAGGCAAGAGTTCCAGGCCTGTGGGTATTCTACATAAAGTTGAAGCCCAACGCGTGAGTAGCGAGTCAGTTATACTGCGGATTTTTTTACTGATATGGTGCAATGAGACGTGACGACTGAGGGACCTCTTTCTTCGATGACCCCACCATAGACGATAGGCTATGCGTGTGCACCGTTAGGTTACAGTTCGACTGTGCAGGCACAACTGAATGTGTGGAGGACAAACTGTACAGTTATGTTATCCTTGGTATGGAGCTCATGAAGGTTTACGCGCACATTTAAAACTGTCATGCATAACAGAGCGTGTATGGGGTACCTTAAACTTTAGACACTTGTCTTATCGTAGTATCGCTACACTTCAATAAATAAAGCTTTTATTTGATTCCTTTCCTGTGAGGACATTATTTTCATATTCATGCATAATCATTACAGACATTAATTAATTATATATATTCAACAACCTTAATAAACAAGCAATTTTATAGAGCTGACAATCGACACCCGAGCTGCAGGCGAGGGTGATATGGAGGCGAGAACTGCAGTAACAAATCCCCACGCATATTTCAATACACTTTCGAAAAAATAAAATATTAGAACGGATAATATTTTTGTCAGGAATTATTAATTAAGAAACTATGATTTAATTTTCTTTTTTTTCCGCGCTTTGATTTCGCCAGGTTGAAAAAGAAGCAAAGGTATGATGCCGTTATACAGCATAATATGAAAAATAGAAAATTTAAATATATTTATTTTAGAACACAAATAAATGTTAATTTGTTCATAAAAGTAAATATTTGTTTTAAATAATCATGTTTATCTATGATATTCTATTTATAAACACAATTTAAATACATAAAAAATATTTACGCCATAAAGATCTCTTTGCCAAGATTTAAAAAAAAACAATCACTGCCGACTATAGCTATAGTCATTGAACCTATTTGGACTTATTTTTATTTCAGCACGTGTGTGGAAAAATATAAAAAATCCACGCGTGCGAAATACATTCATCATCCTCATCGTATAGAATAGCATAGAATAATATTTATTTGCTTAAAAACATGGTATAAAAAGATGGCAAAATACAAAAAAAAAACAAGAGCATACATTTTTTTGCATAACAGTGATAAGTGTGTAGTGTATTTTTATTGTCAAAGAATTCTTTGACACTATAAAAACTGTGACTACACAAGCATTCAATCATTTTTTTATAATAATAATACCAGCCTATTACTAACATTAGTTTTTTTTTTTTTTTTTTTTAAGTACATTGTTACTAACAAAATATGGACCTAGTCTGAAATAAATGTTTATTATTATTATTACTGTCCCACTGCTGGGCAAAGGCCTCTTCTCAAGAGAGAAGGCACGAGCATTGTTTACCACTTAGTATCTTATTAAATAAATTAAATAAACCATTTATTTCAGGTAACAAAGACCCATAGATAAATACCTTAACCTAAAATATACACACATCAAAAGTGTCTAGGGATCAAGCATTTTTATGTGGATTTCTTGAGATTGAGATGTGGCTTTGTAATAAATTTATGATTTTATAAATTTATATGGATCCTTTTTGATGCATTTCATAATTTGAATCAGGAACTGTGAATCAAATTCGAGTAAAAGATGAAAATCAGCTGTCAATATTTTCCCTATAAAAACATACAACGCATTGAAGACATTATTAGTGCTACTGTTTCCCTACTACTGATTAAAACCAACGTTATTATGGAGCGGCGACGTCATTTAAGCAGGGAAGAAATGCTCAGAGCCGTGGGAATGATAGAAGCTGGTTCCCGGCAACGTACTGTGGCTTTAGCTCTGAATACAAGTCAGAGTGTTATCAGTCGACTTTGGACACGTTACCGAAGCACTGGTACCGTGGCTGAGCGCCATGGAGGACGGTATCGCTGCACCACACGGAGACAAGACCGATACATTCAAATCTTAACTCGAAGAGCTCCAACAATAACCGCCATGATGTTAGCCGTGAGGCTTCATCACTCTTCAGGGAACTTAATTAGCGACCAAACAGTCAGAAACCGCTTGCATGAAGTGAACCTTCATTCCCGAAGACCGCTACGGGTACCACCTATAGCAATGCACAATCGTAGGATACGATATCAATGGGCTCTTGAACACAGAAATTGGGCAGAAGAACAATGGCGTTTCGTGTGCTTTTCTGATGAGTCTCGTTTTGGTATGAGACCGGATACAAGACGTATACGACACTGGAGAACCCCTGGACGCCAACAGCGATTAAAATCCTGCCAGGAAGTCCATCCTTATAGTGGTGGAACCATCATGGTATGGGCGGGTATTTGGATCGGCGGAAGAACTGAGTTGATTTGGATCAGAGGCAACCTCAACGCTCAAATTTATGCTGAGACGATTGTATCAGACGTCATCGTTCCTCTACAAGTGCAAATCGGTCCCTTATTTCAGTTAATGCATGATAATGCACGACCGCACACCGCAAGAGTTGTAAGACAGACTCTCGCCGCAGCTAACATCAATGTCCTGCCCTGGCCTGCTCAGTCGCCAGACTTGAATCCGATTGAGCATGCATGGGATATGCTACAGAGAAGAGCTCTGCCGAATATGGAGGGTATCCAGTCGCAAGAAGACCTTTTTTTGTTGTTGCAACGAACATGGGCGGCCATTCCACAGCGTGATTTGGATGAACTCATTTTGAGTATGCCAAACCGATGTTCTTGTGTTGTTATTGTTCGCGGTAGAAACACGGATTATTAATTGTTTAAGTTACCCAATAAAATTTTAAAGAAAACTGTTATTTCAGTCTTTTTTTCGAACTTTTGTGTTAGTGGTTCAAATGTCAAAAATCCCTTTATTAGGAAAATGGCAAATTTCTTTATTAATGCAAAGGTGACTTGGTTTATCGTTACTGTGACAAACGAAAACACTTTATTTGATGAATCCTTAAAGAAAATTTTAATTAATATCAATCAGGAGAAAAGTTATTGCAAAAATATATGTTGATCCCTAGACACTTTTGATGTGTGTACATACTAATAAAAAAAAATGTTAGTATCAGCAACTTAAACTATGTTAATAACACTTCACTTGTACAATGATTTGTGCGTTCTTGTGGAATTAGTCCGCGGAAGCGACGGAACACCACATACTGCGGCCAAAAACTTTCCTCCAGCACCAAATGGAGCATACACGTTGGTATACGCACCACAAACGCCTTGAAATTGTCGTTATTATTTAAACGTACACACATAGATATACAACTTTTATTATATTTAGCTAGTCGTAGAAGGATATCAAGAGCTAGTCTGTGGGGTTCTCGTCAGTTACGTGGATATAAATCACCTGAATTATTAAACATAGCTGTTGCCCGCAGCTTCGCTCCCATTTTTGTCGGAAATTATCCCACGGGCACGTTGTAAATATAGCCTATGGCACTCGGGGATAATGTAGCTTCCTATAAGTGAAAGAATTTTCAAAATCGGTTCAGTAGATCCAGAGATTACCCCCTACATACAAACAAATTTTACCTTTTTATAATATTACTGTAGATTTCTAGCTTCCTCACAAACATACATGTTTCGTATATGTAAAAAGACAGTAGCGGTAACAAGCAAAGCTTTTCAAAATACCTGTCTACAGGATTCGTCAGGTTGAAGCCCGTAAATTACTCTGTTGCATTTTTTTTTGTGCAATGAATGCTCTACTTCGATCTGTGTTATTACCCCACATTATCAAACCGTAACGGAGCTCCGATTCACCGTATGCATGATGTGACGTTATTGCCATTTTAACGTTTGTTATATTTCTGACTTTCTTATGTGCGCAATTATACAAACTTATTTATTCGTTTGGGGACGGTATCAATATGTGCTTTCCAGTTTATGTCTTGATCTAAAGTTACACCTAGAAATTTTACTTTACTTACTTTTTAATTTTTTTTTTTAATTTTACTGAAATTTTACGTTACTTCATCAATTTTATATTCATTTTAGCATTATTCGATTTATTAAATTGTATTTATACAGATTTATTGATATTTTTTAGGGTTCCGTAGCCGAATGGCAAAAAACGGAACCCTTATATATTCGCCAAGTCTGTCTGTCCGTGCATGTCACAGCCACTTTACTCCCAAAACTATTAGGACTACACAGTTGAAACTTAGTAGGTCGGTTCGCAGAATACATCTATATTCTGTGAACCGCTATAAGGTTTTTATACAAAAATAAAATAAAACCATTTTCTCTCAAAGTCAATCTTTTGAAAAATAACCACTTCCAAAGTGGTAAAATGTGTGTTACCACTTTGGAAGTGGTTATTTCCCCCCCCCCCCCTCTTATTTCTAAAATAAGTGGAGAAAATTTTTGAAAACAATATTGGATTATAGAACGTAAAAAAAACTTTCAACCAAAATTGGTTTAAATAAGTTTTTTTTTTTTAATTGGTTTAGATAAGGGATTAGCAATATTTTGATGGAGTATTTTTAAATTACATGTTTTAGATGGCGGCGTTTTGGGGAATTGTTCCTTTTACTGCTTTATCGGTGGAATATACAACGTTATCCATTTCTTGTAGTTTTAAGATTCTCTGACTGAAAGTAGTGTAATAAGAACCAGTTTTCGAGAAAGTGTATTGAAAATTAATTACTAGTTAATTGCATTAATATCAAAATAACATGACACTACACATATTAAACATTACACTAATTAATAAAATCCATTACTATATTATTATATTTATTCGTTTCTATAATTTAAATGTAAGGAATGTAAAAGCCTCCTTCTTGGTGTGCCACTCATGTCGGTCTCTGGCTGACCTCGTCCAAGTTCTCCCTGCGATTGTCGCTATGTCGTCGCTCCGGCGCTAGTGGGGTGTACCGCGTTTACGTTTCTTATTGAACGGGTACCAGTTGGTTATTGTGGACGACCATCTTCCGCCTTGGGTCCTTTGTATATGCCCCGCTCAGCGCCACTTTTGTTTTAGTGTTGTATATATCGCTACACTTGCAACAAACAAAAAACTTATTAACAAAGTACTGTCTAACTAACATATAGAATTAAACGTTAACTACCTAATCAAAGTAAACATGTAATAGTGAAGTTACCCGCAGAGCTGTTCGACGCTCCTTCGCGCGTAACGTATGAGTAACATTAATAGGCGTCCCGTCGCCGCCGCGCTCCGGCGCAGATTGGATTAGCTCAACTTTGACGTACTAATAAATTACATGCTCCGTGTAAAACACTGAAATCCGTGTAAGTGAGTAATGAAGAAACCCGTGCGTAATGAGGCGCGCGCGATAAGGCGCGGTGCAGGGCGGGGCGCGGGGCGGGTGTGCGCGCTAATTGTTAATAAGCGCCCGGCAGGCGCCGGGCGCGTGATGTACGCGGCCAACTGGCCGCGTGCTACACTCGCCTGTATCACCTGTGTATCCTGTATGACATGTAGTCCCTTCATTGTGGACATAACACAATAGATTTGCCCAGTACGACGGTAAAGAAGATACAAACTGAGGCAAGCATCAATGACTGTAATAATAAAGCAAATCAGCCAATGGCCTAATTCCCAAAAGCCTCTACCTGAGGAGGCCCTCGTTAGGCAGCTGGTTCAAGGGTTTGATTCAGAAAGCGGTACTCCTGGACAAGGCTCGTATTGTTAGGAGGTTCCTCTCTCTGGAGCCCTGACCGCCGCCGGTAGCTTAGACCCTGTTGCTGATACCGGTTGGCTACATTTTTTATTGTATTTTTTTAAGTAATATTTATTGTACTAATACAAGCTAATCAATTGACCCCATTCCACTTATAGAACTATCTCACCACAGTTTGTTTGTCACTGTGACTGTTACTGATTGAGAGATGCTGGTTAAGGTTTAGAGGATTAAATAAGAAATATCTTTTAAAATAAACTGGTGTATTAGCATGACTTTTACAGAGAGCAAAAATGAATTGACAAGAGAAAAAACAAAGACAATCCATATACTTTTTATGTATTCAACACTCTTCCCCCCTCGGGTGTGAGGGCAGGCGCACCAGACGCAGAGCAGAGCGGCGGCGCAGCGTGCCGCGCGAGGTCCGCACATCGACGACCCGCACTCGGCCATCGGCGCCAGGGTACACGGCTTCTATAACACCGCGAGGCCAGTAGCTCCTCTCAGAAGTCGGGTCAATCACTAAGACCACATCCCCAACCTTAAGTTGATCTTCGTCGCTAGTCGACCTCATGGTTCGTGGCAGTAGAGACGGTAAAACTTCTTTGAGCCATCTCGACCAAAACATGTCAGCGAGCCTTTGAGCCACACGCCACTGTTTTCGTGAACATAAGTCTGTGTTCTCAGTTGCATCAATGGGAAGGTTGGATGAAGTTCCCAATAAAAAATGGAATGGTGTCAGGGCTAAATCGTCTGAGGAGCTGACGGACACGTGTGTCAGCGGACGGCTGTTAACTATTGCTTCAACTTCGCAAAGTAATGTCAACAGCGTTTCGTCTCGTGGTGCTCTTTCTTTCAGGATGACTTTTAGAGTTGACTTCACGCTTCGTATTAACCTCTCCCAAGCACCTCCCATGTGTGGGCTTAGAGGTGGATTAAAATGCCACCTTACTCTTTTGTTAGCAGCTTCATTCTGTAGCTTCTGAAGCTCAGCGTCGGCTCCGCGTAAATTAGTTCCATTATCGAAATATAAGTCGCTAGGCCAACCTCGTCGCGCTGCCATTCGTCGTAGAGCCATTAATAAACTATCAGTGGATATTGAATGCACAACTTCTAGATGTATGGCCCTTATTGTCATGCATGTAAAAATTACGCCGTACCTTTTCTCACGTCTTCTTCCAACTGTAACTTCCATTGGTCCAAAAAGGTCAAGACCGCAATGAGAAAATGGTCTGCAGTGGTGCGCGACTCTACCAGCAGGTAAGTTTCCTTGTCTCGGTGCTACAGGTGTCGCTTTCCTTATACGACAGACAAGGCATTTCGATGCTACATTTCGCACTGAAGGTCGTAGGTGAACGATCCAAAATCTTTGCCTTAGTTCATTTATAACTGTCTCATTATTAGCATGCGCAGCTCGAACATGATAGTGCATTATTATAAGCTTGGAGACATAATTGTGTCCGTCAAGTATGGCAGGCCTCTTGTACTCTAAAGTAACACTTTCTGCAGCGTCAATCCGGCCTTGAACACGTAAAATACCATCATGGTCCATGTAAGGTGTGAGTGACAAAATCTTACTCCTTTTTGGTAAAGGTTTTTGATCATTTAAGCAACTCAGCTCTTCAGGAAAAGATTCCTTTTGCGCTTGCCTCAGTATTAATATCTCAGCCTTATCTATTTGTATAGCGTTGACTGTTACGTCTCTCCCTTTCCATTTTTCTACAGCAGCCAATAACGTGGCTGTAGCGCAAAGTAAGCGCATCCATGAGGAAAACCTTTTGGCATCAGGAATGGAAAGATGCTCTAACGGAGTAATGACGGTCAAAGTTGCTTTCTTTAGCTCAACATCGTCATCGTGTGTCTTCGTGAATTTATTTGCAGGCCATTGAGCTGTCTCAAGACTCAAGAACTCAGGACCGTGAAACCATGGATGTGCGTAGGTAAGTTCATCTACATTTTCTTTGGTGGTTTTGGTCTTTATCTGTGGAAACTTGTAAATGGCCTTCAAATTTGTATTGTTTATGAATATTGTTTATATTAGCTGTAAGTTTCCCGAATAGAATAAAATAAAATAAAATAAATAAAATAGTCCGCTACATTCGCAGACGTCGGAACATATCTCCACTCATCAGGTTTGGTCAGCTCGTCTATCTCACCTAATCGATTAGCGACGAAAGGTTTATAATCTCGTGCATCGCTCATGATCCATAGCAGGACCGTAGACGAATCAGTCCAAAAATAGCGTTTATCGGGCTTTATTGTGTGCTCCTGCTCGATAGTAGCCGCTAATCTGCAGGCCAATACTGCTCCTTGAAGCTCTAGGCGTGGCACTGATACAGGTCTTAGTGGGGCCACTCTACTCTTACTGGCTATGAGGGCTATAGTCGCACTTTCTTTGTGAACTATACGCCAGTAGGCTACAGCGGCATAGGCTTGCGGTGAAGCATCGCAGAACATGTGTAGCTCACGTGCTAAAATAACATTTTGTGTGGCTAACGACTCTTCATTTAAATACCATCGCGGTATGCGTAGTGACTTGACCTTATCAAAACACTCTAGCCATTTGCGCCACTTTGTGAACTCTTTGTCCTTGACATGTTCGTCCTATGAAATGCCGCTTCTCCATGTATCTTGTAACAGTATTCGAGACTTTATAGTTAATGGAGCAAGAAAGCCTTGAACATCGAAAACGGACATGACTACTCGTAACATTTCTCGTTTAGTCGGTCTTTGTAAACATTTGAGGATTTCTTCACTAATGCGCTTCATGGAAACATCAAAACTAAGCACATCGTCAACTGGAAACCAGTACAATCCTAGCGTTCTATCGCCCTCGCTTGTTCCCTCGATATTGAACTTAACGGCGCTGGGGCCGAGATCACTCTCTGGTAAGCTTTCGAGTACTTTCTTACTGTTACTGATCCAGTTCCTGATTTCAAAGCCTCCTATTTTGTGAATATCCCTGACTTCATTAACAAGCTGTACTGCTGCACTCTCAGTCTCAATGCTATCCATTAGATCATCTACATAATGATTTTTCACAATGCTTCTGACAGCACGGGGCATCTCCTTTTCGTACAGCATGGCGTTTTTATTTTTCACATATTGTGCCACAAAAGGAGAGCAGCATGCGCCAAAGATAAGGGAGTTTATAGCGAACTTCGTAGGTGGCCTTGTACTATTGATGTCGTCCTTCCAGAGAAAACGCAAAGCATCTTGATCCTCTTTTCTAATTTGGACCCTCAAAAACATATCTTTGATGTCGCCAGTGATCGCGACTTGATGCTCTCTGAATCTTAATAGTACACCAAACAGCGATATGAGCAAATCTGGACCTTGAAGTAGGTAATCATTCAAAGAATAACATTGCGATTTTGCAGCGGCGTCAAATACAAGACGCAATTTCTTCTTGTTTGGATTATCAACTCCAAAATGGGGTAAATACCAAGGTCGATCAGATGTCACATCGGGTTCTGAACAGGGGTGAGCATAATTATTTTCAAACAGATGCTGTACCCTCTCTCTGTATCTAGCTTGAAAATCTGTGTTCATACGCATATTTTTCTCTACGCCTTGAAGACGACTAAACGCTGTGGGATATGAGTCTTTCATTTTAACGGTCACATCCTTCCAGGGCAGTCCCACCTCCCAATGGTCACCTACTTGTTTAGAAGTCTTGTCAAGAATCTCTAAAGCCTTAACGTCCTCTGAACATTATCGTGGTTTGACACTGACGCCAAGTGCACCGAGAGCATACGAACGCCTTACAAGATCATTGAGCTCATCTAGGCTGCGTCCGTTTTCGCTGTCGTGATGTGATAAAAACAGCGTACAAGCATCAGTTAGTCCATGCCGTCGGCGTCTGTTTATTATTTTGCCGTGTACATACCAGCCAAGAACGGTTCGAGTGGCGTTAGGATCACCCTCAATTATCTCTAATGGGGCTAAGAGATGGTAATTATCTTGCCAGATAATCATTGATGGCTTCATGGAATCAGAACACAGCTTTTCTTTTCTTGATACCTGACAGGTGCTCATAGCGTTCAGGTTCTGTGTATTGACTCGCAAGATTAATCCCTTTAACAGTGCGTGCGACAACTCTATAGCGATCAGTATTTTCGCTTGATATCTCAAATTCTAGTAGTTCAGCTTTACAAATCAATACACAGTTGTCCCAAGCGCCTCGCACATGTAAGCTTTCAGTGTGACCGGTTAATCCTGCTTGGCTGGCCACTTTTTCATCTATCATCGTGATGGTGGAACCGTCGTCGAGAAGAAGATCCGTAACAACGTCACCATTAGAGCCATGGATCCGGACGCGAATATATTTGAGTAACACGTGAGAAGGTGTAGGAGAGTTTGACACAGCTGATATGTTCGCTACACAATCGTCAGGACTTTCAGTAATATTAGCGTTGACAGGCTTTTCTATTGCTTTAGCTGTTGGCCAATGCAAAATCTGGTGGTGCGGCAATCTGCAGTCATCAATGCTACATAATGGAGCTTCACAAGTGTTCTTGTCATGGTCGCTAACAAGACATTTTGGACATAGCCGGTTGCTGCGCACAAATGACCAACGTTCCTTCCGGAGGGCGCGCTTGAACTTAGGGCAATCAATAACTATGTGATCGGAGCGCTTGTGACAAAAACGGCACTTTGAAGCTTCTTTCGTCTGTGCTTGTACAGCGTGAAGCCGCTAAAGGTTGGAGTGAGTAACAGGACCATCAAAATTCTTTATAGACGTCTGTAGTAACGACACGCCGACATTTGAAATCTTTTGCGCTTCAACTTCCAAAAGTTCGGATAACTGTTCAAGTCGAGTTATATTTGAACTTTTTTCTCGATTTTCGTGGGCATAGTCGGCCCATCGGGTAATCAAACTGCATGGTAATTTCGATAAAATGGCAGTAGTCAGCTCGGGACTCCTTAAATAATTATCTTGTTTTATAGCCTTCGTGGCAACTACGCAGTTTTTATTTTTTATAGAAAAAGAAACTATGTCATTATGATAAATGACAGCGACAGTGACGGAAGTTTTTTCAATTGACTTACGATTTTTGTTATGATAATTTCAGGTCGACCAAATCGTAATTCCAAAGTTTTCATGATATTTTCAGTCGACACATCACCCATCAGGAGCGCAGAAACGCATTCTCTAGCTTCGCCTGTTAGACATTTTCGTAGGCGACAAACGTTTTCTGCATTCGAAAATTGGCAAATGTTGGTCGACTCATCATAGGAATTCCTGGAGTTAACCCACTCCATCGGGTCTCCCTTGAAGAAAGGCAGCTCCTTAGGTGTCGCAATGCGACTCATTAATTTGTCTGCGGCGGTCATCTGCTTACAGCTATGGGTACAACCTAGAGCAAGATCGTGTATCGCGTCAGCTAGTTTGAGTATTGCTTTATCTTGAGCAACTGGTGATGACGAGCGTCGGTCATGTAGGGCAGGGCTTGAAGAACACATATTTTGAGCAGCGGGGGCCGGGCAATGGTCATCTTGTGCTGCGATAGGGGTTAAGTAGCGTTCATCTTGTGCAGTAGGGTCTGAGTAGCGCGCATTTTGTGTCGCGGTCGTACGACGAGGGGTTACATTCTGTTGCACCACCCAATCTTCCGTTCTTACTGCTGCGGATACCGATGAAACACTGGAACCCGCTCGGGAAGGTCCTTCTTGTTGTTCTTCCAATTCTGCTAGGCTTACACTCAGTTTTTTATTCACGAGGTCTATTTGGGCTTGCATTTTTACCTCCTGCAGCTGAGCTTGCATTTTCGCCTCCTGCATTTGCATTTTCGCTTCCTCTGCGGCGATCAGCAATCGTGATTTCTCCTCGGCCGCTTCAAATTCGAGTTGTTTTTTGCGCGCCTCTATTGAGATAACGGACATTTTGGAGCTGGTCGCTTTCGAAGACTTGCTCGGTGGAAGGTTTTGTTGATCTTTCTTTTGTGAGCCTGAAGGTGACGACATTTTGTGAGCTTTTGCTCGTGTTATCATTTTGCGAAAAAATAAAAATATTCCTCAGTCCTCTAGTCCTCAGTTTATGCTCGAAGGACCAATGTTACTGATTGAGAGATGCTGGTTAAGGTTTAGGGGATTAAATAAGTAATATCTTTTAAAATAAACTGGTGTATTAGCATGACTTTTACAGAGAGCAAAAATGAATTGACAAGAGAAAAAACAAAGACAATCCATATACTTTTTATGTATTCAACAGTGACTATTAGCATATAAGCGTCGAATAACAGAAAAACGAACCTGCCTAGCCGTTTATTGTATTATTATTCATTTAAGTAACTTCAAAATGCATAATTGATTGAAATTTTCTGACGCGTTAAACAATGCTTGTAATAATTACACAGTTCAAAAGTCGTCCAATTAGCTACGTGTCAGCGCTGAATATCCAATCAAACCGCTCATTTATTATTTACGACTAATCTTGTTACGCTTCAATTTAAAAACACGGCTTTTAAAAATATGAAGTGTCGGCGGCAAACGATCTCTAGCATATTTATTGCTGCCACATGCCACATGCTGTTGATAGATGCCAGCAGCACAGCGGTAACTGATCAGGATCACTGTACGGGCAGTAGCTCCGCACACTGAGATGTATGTAAGTAGATGGACGAATCACACGGGTTGTGTACAGTAAACATTAACCTATATGATACCTAAAGTAGGTGACTTGTGGCAGGCGTAATAGCCTAGTCAGCGAATGTACGTAAATCGGTGAATTAGCAACTGCTAAAGGCGAAAATACTATTCGGACACCTAAACCTAAATCGGTCAAGAAGAAAGGTGTCTCGAGGACTCAGATTCCATGCTATACTCCTCCAATATCACCGCCTGCCCGCCGATCAGTGAAAGCCCATTGGAGAAACCGAAATCTTCGCAAGAAATACATCCTTCCACGAAACACAAGATATGTCTGATAACCAGCAAAACGTCGAACAGACTATACAGCCTGTAACGGAAAGGGTATATACATACCAAAGGTACGACTTCTTTGGATGATCACAAACGATATGGCAAGGGTTTTTTAATCCCATCTCTACATGTTCGGAAGTTATGATATTTTTTAATTCATTGATACCAGATACTGAACTTTTCAAACTGAAATCAACACATCACAAGCAATAGTCAGCTGATCGGTGTCAGCGAACTATTTGTAAGTAAGAATAAACCTCTTACTCCTGGTAATTCTGAATAAAGGGTTCCGCATGTTTATTTTTTGAAATTTCCTAAACTTACATTATGTGTGTGAACAAGCTACAATTAATTTGTCTAGGTATCTAAATTTAATGAAATTTGATACCACTGCTTGCATTGTCACGGTCTTATCATTTACACACTTGTTTGTTTTTACGTAGTTTTTCTTTTGTAGAAGATTACTTTGTAGATAATTATTCATCATCATCATCTGCCTAGCCTTTTCCCAACTATGTTAGGGTCGGCTTCCAGTCTAACCGGATGCAGCTGAATACCAGTATTTTACATGGAGCAACTGTCTATCTGACCTCCACAACCCAGTTAGGACTGGGTAATACGATACCCCTTGGTAAGACTGGTAGATAATTATTATTTAGATAATATTCCACCCGCCACCCACCTTACCATCGTACCTACAACACAGTAATTACCTAATTTAATAACAATATTCCTGTAAATTTCCGAAGGTTATCCTTTTATTTTGGTGGCCATATGGATCAACGATGTTTTGCTTTATTTTTTTTATCGATTCACAGATCGAATACCGTGATCTTGTTTGAAATATGTAGATAAACCTACCTATTCGCTGTTTATTATTGTCAGCACAATACTTTGGGCAAAGAACTCGAATAACTAAATTATACGCCTTTTTACACTACGATGCAAGAGATTTGATTCACCTTACTATTGAAACAATTGATTAAAAAAAAGCATTATTGTTTGCCATTAAAAAAGGATTTTGTAACATAATTTGTCCAACTGAACCCAAAAAATCATCTTTATGCAACTTATGCATCTCCTAGTACAAATAAAATCACAGTGGGTTCCGTTCATCATTTTAAATTCACGCTCTGTCGAAAGTTGCTGTTTGAGTGGTACATAAGTTTGATTGGTTTGAGCACGTTTAGTCTTTATCATAATCCAAATGAAGTCAGTAAAAAATGTCTCAAAACAGTATATTCTAACTGAAGAAAGAAATTAATAAAAGTACCAAAACCGCATGAGTAACAAGAAGTGTTATTGCCGAATTGAAAATCGTTTGCTCACAGAACCCTGATTTCGTTGTTACACACACGTATTCAATCATCGTTGTGTATGTATGTAACCAGGTTTAGGTTTTACGGTACACTGGGACAGCTACCCTACTACCAGGATAGCAAGGAATAGGAGTTTTATTTTACATTATTGTTAATAATTTATTTGCTCGTCAGTCGTCGACTTCTCCGCGTGTAGTGCACATCGTTCCCATCCGTGTGATACGCGCATAAGTTCTAATTGTTGTTATTGTTTTCGTTGTGTTTGTTTCGCGCTTTCCGCAATGGACCGGGCGTGGTAGTAGAACCGTCCGCCCGTCCGTCCGGGCTGGAGTGGACACCACGCATTGGAAAGCGCAGCCTGTGACGGCCACCTGCCAGATGGACCGACGACCTTGCTAGAGTTGCAGGGAGTCGCTGGATGCAGGTGGCATTGGACCGGACACGTTGGAAATCGATTGGGGAGGCCTATGTTCAGCAGTGGACAACAACGGCCCTTACAACCCCAGACCTTACCCCGTTAGACTTTTTTTGTGGGGTTACATTAAAACGTAGTGTACGCAGTGCCGTGTGATACAGTGGACCAAATGAAAGTGCGGATTGAGTCCATGAACAAGCGAGCGGCCTTGTGCATACAATACCATGGACACCACATCGAACCCCACCTTTAAAAATGTAAGTTAATTTACTAAATTAAGCAAAGCTGTAAGATTTTACTGTTTACTCTTTATTAAATAATAGGATGAAACTAGCTAACCTACCTAAACTTTGTTTCGATTTTTTATTACGTAACTTCTATTAAGTATCTCAGTTTTTACGTGAAATTTGGCTTGATATTAAAGAGTAAACGGTAATTGTAAATCAATAATTAAATTACGCATTATTATTCATTTTTACATCACGGTCAAGTAGGTACACCCGGCGGCGCTGCGCGCGGCCGGCGCACGCGGCGGCTTGTTTGATTTCGTCAGTTCGCGCCTATGTACGCCTAGCAGTTAAATAATAATAATTTAGTAGTAAACCTAAGTAAGACAAATATAATGCAATTTCATCAACGCAGTGAAAACCCAAATGCTAATATTGCTTACCAAGGCTATAATATTGAAGGAGGAAATCAGGCGAAGTTTTTAGGTATAGTGATCGACAGCAAACTGACTTGGAAACCTCTTATAAAAGTTGTATGCAAAAAAGTCAGTAAATCGGCGTTTGCTCTCCATCAGCTTTCAAAAAAAGTCAACAGTCAGCTCTTTTAGCAGCCTACCATGGACTTGTTGCCTCTGTTTTGCGGTATGGTATTATTTTCTGGGGACAGTCTACCGATAAGGAACTAGTATTTAGAATGCAGAAGCGATGTATAAGGTCAATGTGCGGTCTTAAAACAACTGATAGCTGTCTTCCCTATTTTAAATCTTTAATTTTTTTTAACTTTTCCGTCTTTATACATTTTGGAAACAGCTCTATTTGTACAAAATAATCCACAATTATTTGAAAAACTGTCAGCAGTTAGAAAAAATCCGATACGAAGTCAATATGTAAACCAACTATGACAAATAAAATGTAAAACCGCACTAACGCAGAAAAGTTTTTTTGGTATCGCCCCACGCATTTATAATAAAGTACCTGATGTAATAAAAAATATGATTGTAGTAAAATGTAAAAGGGCTCTAAACCAAATATTAATTGAGAAATGTTATTACACAACTGATTGACAAACTATTATTATTGATTGACATAAATGTAACTATTCTGACATTTTATTTTTTGATCCTTCTTATTAACTTATTATGATTCCGTTTGACATCATTGATATTTTTTTACTACTGATATTTAATTTTGTGTTTGTAATTCGTATTGTAATTCTAATGATTTGACATCTAAATTTATTCGGTATCAATACAATTCTTTGATTTTATAATTGAATATTATTTGCATGCCTATGCGACGGTAGAATATGGAGGACAATATTATAAGAAAACATCAATGTACCAATTACCCATGTTTGCAAAGAAATAAATTGATTTGATTTGAATTGATTTGAACTATGTTGGGGTCGGCTTCCAGTCTAACCGGACACCGCTGAATACCAGTATTTTACATGAAGCGACTGCTCTGGCCTCCTCAGCCCAGTTAGTACTGGGTAATACGATACCCCTTGGTAACAAGGCAATAACCATTCACAGCTTAGACTACTTAACGACTGCCAAATATCTACTATTGTGAGCGGGTGAGATGTATGTACAAAGACGGCCGGTTGGTCGGTGGTCGATTGGTCCAATCGGGGACAAACAGCTTAGCGTGCTTTCCGAGGCTCGGGTGCCGGTGCTCACCCATCCACGGACCAATCTAGGCAAGCGCGGCTTAACCTGACATCGAGCCGAGCGGTTGTTGTTATTATTTAGCCACGAGCTCCTCCAACACTTCCACTCTAACAATAACAACGTAATAGAGGTACACATACAAGAGCGCGGCGCACCGGGATAAGCTCGCTGTCAACGGACCACGTTTGTTTGTGGACGTAATGCGGTCACTTACTCACTGCTCCTTACCCATGTATAAGCCTATTAAGTCCAATAGATTCCTCGATAGCATTATTTACTGTTCCAAGAACATAATGCAGCGATTGCGAAGTAAAAAAATGATAGTGGCTGACCCAAAAAGTGTATCTTGGAATAGGCATTTATTTGGTCGCGCGGCGGCGGGTGACCTTTAGCGTATACTTCGCTAATGCCGGCGCAAGACAGCAGGCACTCTATCGAACAACACTTCAGCTCTGACCTACTCTCACTAGCCAACATTTATATTTTAGTAAACATTCCCCAGTGAACTGAGAACAATTCCGCTGAACGCTACAGATTTACAGGCGATAGTGATTGCAGATCAGTCGGCACGCTTGGTGTGACTTGAACCCAATAAAGCTTTCAATAATACAATTACATATTATAATAAGATACCATCATACCGTTGTTACGAAGGCTGCCTCGTTGGTCTAGGTGTCGCAACCGCGACTGCTGAGCATGAGGTCCTGGGATCGATTCCCATGTCGGGCGGAGTCTGGATTTGTGTCGTAGGCCCTACTTGTGCAATAAGCTCGCTGCCTATTACATGGGACATACAGATAACTGGCGAACTGGTGCACTATCAGGTACACCTCCGCGTAACCCTTCGGGAATTACAGGCGTGGTGTCATGTTTATTATGCGACGGATATCAATCGAGACTAGCGCATGCGCAGTACGGTGTCGACCCCATAGTCATCGCGCTGCGTGGGGCTCCTATTTCTGTTTGCAGGGTTTACAGTAAGCGATTCGGGATGCCCCAAGTCCCGAGCTCGCTTCGATCGCTCGCTCTTGAATCCTAAGTGTTTGTTGTTCCATTAATTAAAATTACCGATGTGCCTATTTAATTAATTGATTTTTTAGGAAATTGCGTAATGTGTGCTACTGTGTTCGCGCTAGCCCAACACCATTCTTAGAACGTTGGCTGATAGGTGGGACTCTTCGATCTAGGGGGGGTGGATATCACTGCACGTAGTCAAGTAGACTTTCCCCAGGATCGGCGTGCCTCACGCAGCTTAGTATAAATGTTACAAACACTAGTATATAAGTTTTGATTGTTACTAAAAAATATGGAAGTGATTCTGAATTAAATGTGTATTAAAAACTTATACAAAAACATTTAAAAATATAAAAAAATAGTGGTCCGCCGGTGTCGGGAAGCAGGGTCCAAGCTACCGGTGGTTAGGGCTCCAGAGACAGGAACCTCCTCACAATGCGAGAAGTGTCGAGGAGTACTGCCTTCTGAATCAAGCCCTTGATCCAACCGCCTAAGGAGAGCCTCGAAAGATGTTCGTCGAGGCTCTTGGCTATGAGGCCATTGGCCGTCACGACAATCGGCACAATAATAGCCGAGTTCACATTCCACATGTCGACAACCTCGTGTGCCAAGTCGAGATATTTTATTTGTTTCTCTTTCTCAGCTTTCACGAGGTTCTCGTCATGCGGGATGGTAACATCTATTATCATTACGCGGCGCGCTGATCGGTCTATCACCACTATGTCAGACTTATTGGCGATAATAGTTCTGTCAGTGATGATAGACCGATCCCAGTACAGCGTGACATGGTCTTTCTCGAGAACTGGGTCGGGCACATACTTGTAGTACGGTACCTTAGATTCCACAAGTTTATATTTCAAGGCAAGTTGCTGGTGAATAATCCTGGCTACTTGGTTGTGCCTGTGCAAGTAATCGCCGTTAGCCAGACGAGAACAACCAGAAATAATATGTCTGATGGACTCACCCGGACGGTGGCATGCCCGACACACATCAACCGTCCCGTCCTTCATAATATATTTCCGGTAGTTGTTCGTCAACATAACTTCGTCCATAATCGCACAGACAAAACCTTCAGTTTCCCCAAAGAGATCACCGAAACGTAGCTAGGACACGGATGCTAGAAAATCGAAGCGCCCGTGAAGCTCCTTGCCTTGCCATACTTCCTTGCGGTCATCGGTAGTAAGTACTACAGGTTTGCGCCAGTTCTCTTTAGCCATGGACAGCGGGGTGAGGCCCTTGTCCATTGCGACCACATCTCGGTGCATACCCACCTCGGCTTTTAAAAAATATTCTCTGAGACTGCATACCTCGCGGTTGTGGCGTACCTTCGCGTTTAAAAAGCCTCGACCCCCGCACTTATTATTATTATTAATTAAAAAATTAAAATGTTTTTATTTCAAACGTTATTTAACGAGATGACATGAATATAAAATCAATTGTTTGTCAAATAACAGGTACGTTATCAAATAAAAGTTTATCAGATAAATATTTTTAAGTGCATTATTTGCCAAACTTGTTGTTGTAAAATAATGAAATGACCAATGCCAATGTGTTTGCCAATCGTTGCTTCTCAAATGAGAATTTGTAAATTATTTTTTGCGAAAAAATCGGTTTTACTATGGCACCGAAACCCAGTTCCGCAAATCCGCATGCCCTGATCGTAACACATACCCATAAGTCGTGTGAATGCTTTGAGTCCATGCATACGTTGGCACATCGTACAAGTTCCCACAGAATCAACTTAAATCCGACCATCAAACAAAGTCGAGCTAGGGTACATTGTTTCCTTAACATTTCGTGAGGTCAGTGGTCAAGGGCGTATCAATCTTCTTTATTTCGGTTTAAAACAAACAATACAGTGTCATTTCGTTTGTTTTCGTCAGAGATTTTTAGAGCGAACATTGGGAATATTTTCATGCAAAAACTTTGATCCCGAACCGTTTCGATGTTGCCACATGCATACTAGCTGACAAGCGGGCGTGTGACACTAGGCAGAGCGACTTGTTACTCAGTATTAACAAGTATTGGAATTTCTTCGTCTTGTCCCGTCTCTCGCTCGTAAATTTGAATGTCTTTGGTTTTCCTCGTAGAATTTATATTTTACTAGCTGCGCCCCGCGGTTTCACCCGCGTAAGTTTCGATCTCAATTTCAATTTGTGAAAATAAATTATAGCCTATGTTACTTCCTGATAACTTAGCAACCTATTGGTGAAAAAATTGTTAAAATCGGTCTAGTAATTTCGGAGCTTATTCGGTAAAACAAACAAAAAAAATCTTTCCTCTTTAAAATATGTATAAGTATATAAAAACTAGCTGTTGCCCGCGACCTTCGTTCACGAGAAATTATTATTAAAACCAATAATACTTTCCTTTTTGAATCGGATTTTGTTACCAATTTCAAGGGTTTATTTTTTTTTGCACGGAACCTTAATTATTATTCTTAAATAAAATTCGGGCCAGCCGTATGGGAGATTAGCCGTTTGAAACGGATTTTGTTAAAATTTCAAGACCATAGACCATACCTTCTTGTTACGGCGATATTGGGAGTCAAAGTTCCAACTTTTTCACACAAGTTTGTTTTTTAAATACATTTTTGTAATGTAAGATTTTTACTTTCAACACCTCCACAAACCCCGTACTATTCAATCCATCCATCAGCACAATGTTTTGAGTGCTTTACATTGAATCCTACCGTAAAACGTGATTTTTCAACCCAAAAACAAAAAGTCGTTTCCCTGCAATAATTTTTGCGTAAAGTTACTTAGTTAGATGTACAGAATACTTGGTTGACGGCTTCGTGAAGGGTCCTGTATACTTTCATAAGCATTCAGTAAAAAGCAGTTATTGTGGTATTGCAAACAGATACTTCAATTTTATTTAATTGTATAGATTATTATTTTAAAAAGTAATCCTTTTACAAAACTGTAGAATACGTGTGCGATTTGACCACGTGAGTACATTCTAGTTAATTCAGAGGTTTAACATTATAATCTGCTTTGCAAATGAGCGCTGCAGCCGCCACTGGCCGCCGCCAATTACAAATAAATTGACCGTATTATACCGCTTTCCGCACACTCCACACCCGCCTCCGCACCGCGGAATACATTAGTCCACCGCCACTCTTTATTTGTGATGTCTACATTCATAATCACTAATAAAAAAAGTAGTTGAAAAAGCTAATAAAACCGACTTCAAAAACACAAAAAAGTAAAAAATTACTTTAGCTTCAGAAGTCGGTGACTTTTGTTAATTTGATTTTGTTTACTTTGCAAAAAAGCTTTTTTAACGTTCCATTTTTAGTTATAGTACCCCTCAGACCTTCAAAGTCTGAGGTCAAGACGAATCATACGAGCCCAAACTCGATGAGGTTTTGTCGTTATAAAACGGAGTTCCTATGGCCACCGTCTGGCTCCATCATTAGAGACTGGATACCCTTTAGGACCAAAGTACTCGTCAAGTCGAATCAAAGGAGTCCAAACTCGATGGCGTCATCATAATATTGCATTGTCTCGCGATATACACATGCGTGCAAAATTTCAGCTCAATCAGAAATCGGAAAAAGTGTCAAATTTAACTAGCAAGTATCACGCGACGTCGCGTGATGTACATCAGAGCGCCTGCACGCGACGTCGCGTGATGTGACAATTAACGTGAAGAAAACAACCAAATTGCTAAACCGATTTTGATGAAATTCTATGGGACCAATCGAGAAGCATATTCCTTTCAGATGAAAAAAGAATTTTTCAGATCGATTTACAAATGACGGAGTTATGAGGTAACAAATATAAAAATAAAAAAAAGAATACATCCGCATTGAGAACCTTCTCCTTTTTGAAGAAAGTCGGTAAAAAACCAGACTGAAAGCATTGAAAATCAAAAAACAAGCACATTTTAAATTAAACAAAAGTGAAAAATGATGAAAGGAATCTTAATGTGCATGTCGCAGAATGTCGCCAATAACGATACAGCTAGTTTGTCACATTACCGCGCCCCGCACCGCCACACCCCGCACTCCGCACCCCGCACCACTAAAAAAACAACAACACAAAGTACTTACTCAATCGCAGGAGAACAACTTCACAATAGTAGATACATGTTAAAGGATGTAGTCATATGCTTTGTTTCTGAGGCGTATCAGCGTATGATACACGCGGTGTCTTTAGAAGATGCGATGGATAGTTTTTCCAATCCACGAAGAACTTATTCTGTGTTGTTTGGATCCTTTTTCTCCAAGTATGCACACGTTACCTAATAATAAATATTTGGCATCTTACATCTCTCTCTCATCTTTATCCACACAATGTCTCTGTCTCTGTTCCGATCCTTGTGAATAAATTAGAACAAGAATTCGGAATAAGAGGTAACCCTCTAGACCTCCTTCGTAACTATCTCTCTAATAGAAAACAGAGAGTAAGAGTTGGTGACTATATCAGTGAAGACGCACAAGTATCATACGGCGTGCCGCAAGGAAGCGTACTAGGTCCAACATTATTTTTGTCCTATATTAATGACCTCTGCAACTTGAGCATCAAAAATGCCGAAATTTTCGCTTATGCCGATGATACAGCTGTTTTTTTTCTGGAAAGTCCTGGAAAGAGGTCAAAGACCATGCTGAGATGGGTATGACGGTAATAGCCAAATGGTTAAAAGTAATTTACTCACATTGAACACCTCGAAAACCAAGTTTATATGTTTTAGTATTAATGACCGTACCCAGCCAGACGAACACTTCAGACTAAAAATTCACCAATGAGACAATATTAATAATCTGAAATGCAAATGTCATGTCAATGTCATACGAAATACTTAGGAGTGGTTGTTGACCAAAGGTTATCTTGGTACCAACATCTTGAACAAGTTACAAGCAGAGTTAGACAGCTAAGTTGGTTATTCAGCTCATTACGACATGTCGTCCCTAAAAATTTGTATTGTCGACACACTTCACCAAGAAATCTTCTGAATGAAATATATATTTCTCTGGTACAGTCAGTTTTGACGTACTGCATCCCAGTTTGGGGAGGGGCTATTAAATCAAAATTCATAGATGTTGAGCGTGCACAACGCGCTTTAATAAAAATTATGTATTTTAAGAAATCGAGATTCCACACTGACGAACTATTTAAGATTAGTGACCTGCTCTCGGTGAGAAAATTATATATTATACAGTCCATCTTGAAAATGCACAAAACTTTGCCGTTCGACTCTTCCAAATTAACAAAAAGACGAAAGGATAATATTGCACAAATTACCCAAACACGAACTCGGTTTGCTAGAATACAGCTACAAAAACGTTCGGCCCATTTAATAATAGGATTAATAGAGATTATACAAAACAATACTATGATTGCAAAAAATCGATAATTAATTGTATAAAACTTTTAAACTATGATGAAACAGAAGGGTGTTATCGTAACACTTGTATCATAATGCTTTGCTCTGTCTGATTGAACGGTTGCATTCAATGGAGTGCAACAGCTTTAGTGTCGTAGGGATAGTGGAAGTGCGGTGGCACGTACTCACCTCACATCACATGTTGGCACTTTTAATTTTACTCACACACAAACTCGCTCACACATTCACAAACACACACACACAATTAATGTATTCTTTTCTACTTATTTTTATATGGAAGAGCGGAGTCTCCCAATACAGGCATTACTTGCTTAAAGGGAGGCTCCAATCACTTATTCTGTTTGTAATAATATATTGTTTAAGAAATAAAAGTTTTTTTTTTTTTTTGAGTGTGTTTTGGCACAGTCGCCAGTGAAGGATCAGTCCCGAGAGTCGTCTAGGCTACCGACTGCTTCAGCACTACTCGTATATACAAAAGCAGCGTTTCATGCGCAAACACAACAAATGACAATCACTAATAATATATTATTTATGTACTTACTAAAACTGAACGAACTATTAAACGGGTGGGGCCACCCGTTTAATGAGCCCTGTTAAAATGAGTAATTAGTATGTTTTGTCTATAAAGCATATAAGGCTACATCTCTACGCTCCATACTCGTACAGCAAATGCGATGCACATGAGATAACATAATATTATTATTAAACTACAGTCAGCGCGTAGGGCTTGGCCCAGACAAGCGTGCATTTGCCCGGTTCCGGCGCCAGTACATTTTTTATCTGCACTCGGTTTGTTAGCCTAGCGGGCGCATTGTACGAATACTGAGACTATCAAAAAATATTTAATGTGCGTCATATGTTATGTACATATGGCGCACATTATGGACAGTCCTGTCGTAATTCTTTCTTTCTACAAGTGTTTCGTAAAATAGTGCTCAGTTTTTGAAGTGTTATGTTATGAGAATATCTTGGATAAACTGTTTTCGATTATTTAGTGGCGGTTTTAAAGGGTGTAACAAAACCCTTAACGAAGCCAAAGGGCACTTGTTCTTGTTCTAGACCATTCTAGAACAAAAAAATGATCACAATGATGAGGAGAACAAGTGCCCTTCGCCCTTCGCCCTCCGTAACTAGAAGGTCCCCAGGTATGGACTCTTCTAGTTACGGAGTTATTGGGATCAAAGTTCAGACTTTTTCACAAGTTTTTTTTTTAATGCATATAATTTTTAATGTAAGATTTTTACCTCTACGACCCCCATACTATTCAATCAATCCATCAGCACAATGTTTTGAGTGCGTTACATTGAGTCCTACCGTGTTTAACGTGATTTTTCAACCAAAAAAAAGCCGTTTCTTTGTAAAGTTTCTTAGTTTGATGTATATGTACATCATGCTTGGATCAACCAAGCTTCGTGAAGGGTCCTGTTACACCCGTATATTAAATTAAATTCCACTTTATTATCTGAGAACTTTTCTGAAAAGGTCATACATAACGAACATATCATCATGCTATTAATCCCCGAAGAGTAGGCAGAGGTGTATCTGATAGTTATGTTGCTGGCTGCTACTGACACATTCCTGATAGAAAAACCCAATAACACTTTGGCCGACCTGGGCATCGAACGCAGGGCCACATGTGCAGCAATAGCGCTTGCGACCACTAGACCAACATAATTTTCTAATTATGACGGTTAAATTCTACGACTAACCAACATGTTGTAATGTAACTCTAGTCATGAATTTAGGCTGAGCTTCACATCCGCGATGACCCCCTACCCCCCCGCCCCCCACCTACTGGGTCACCAACGCACCCCACCACATTAGTCCAGGTCTTTATACATTTCAATAATTCCACACAAGGGATTACCATTTCCAACGCTGACCCACAGTGGAACCCACTGACCGCGGCGGTATGTCTTTAGTTTATTACCAAGCTATAGCTACCGTCCGGAACGTTAGCTCCTAATGTAACGGTAACTGTATTATGTTCTTCAAAACAATGACCAGACCACGTGACCCGCAGCCCATGTACACCAGTACGAAGCGTACAACTGCGCTACGTGACTGCAGCGTCAATGCGTCACGCTGTATCACAAACATGACACGTTTTTATTCGACAAACAAGGATGAATATGTAAATGAATATTTGACGTGATATCGTACAATATGTAGCAGCCACGCTCCGCCCGCGTCACGATGCCGCGCGGCGTGGTATACACGCGGCGTGATATACACGCGGCGTGATATACACGCGGCGTGACGCGGTTTTGTGCTCTAAGCACAAATTCAACATTCATCATCTGCGGCGCCTTTTACCAACTATGTTAGGGTCGGCTTCCAGTCTAACCGGGTGCAGCTGAATACCAGTATTTTACATGGAGCTACTGCCTATCTGACCTTCACAACCCAGTTAATACTGGGAAATACGACTGTTTGCCAGACTTTCGGCCACTGACTATGTGTAACTGGCAAAGGTCTACAAATGACAGCCGGGACCAACAACGGCTTAGTGCGCGTTCCGAGGCACGGAGGAAACTCGTTATGAAATGGGTGGTCACCCATCCACAGACAACCTAGGCAAGCGCTGCTTAACCCGAAGATTGATCCGAGCGGCTGTTATAATCTAGCCACGAGCTCCTCCAACAACAAGTCAAACATTGTGATTCGCAAAATGGCCGCTTTCGTGCCCCTGGTTGTGAGGTTCTGGGTTCGATTCGCTTTAAGCCAGTGGCCCCACGCTGGTGCTATCTCCGGCCGCATCAGATTGCTGACGGCGGAGTGAGACAGTGCACCTGTGAAGGCGCACACACTTGTTCCGTGCGGAAGCTGTCTCTGCTGAGTTTGGCCGACATTACCGAAATTCGGTCTGGTGTACCATACATATAACAGCTACGCCAAATGTTACTCTCAACATAATTCTATACTCACAAAGTGTTCCTCCGCACTTGATTATTATATCAAATTCAGTAGTCTCTCCAGGACGCGGCGCTCGCCGTGCTCACGGCGCTCGAACATACATTGGTACATACTGTTAGCTTCTGCCTACGTCATACTCTGCACCTTCACCTGCCACTTCTGGGATTGGATTGAGGCCAATGACAATATAGTTGTCCAGATAGCAACTTACAGTTAGGACATAAATATAATATAGTTAATTGTTACGAAAAGAAAATGATCTTCACATCCACTCAGTG
Organism: Eugnorisma glareosa; assembly: GCA_947578425.1. Lineage (NCBI taxonomy): Eukaryota > Metazoa > Arthropoda > Insecta > Lepidoptera > Noctuidae > Eugnorisma > Eugnorisma glareosa. Next base: position 649,010 of record OX387968.1, read on the forward strand.
TCACTACCGGCCGGTATGGCTACCATTCGATACGTGTACATTTTTTTTTATATATTGTTCCCAAACATACATTTTTTTTTCTACAATTTACTCGCCAAACTATTCAGTTCCACTAAGATTTTACTATAAAATTGTTATTGCAATTTTTGCTTGAATAAAGCACGTACAATTAGTAAAACTATTCTATTAGACAAGGCCGCGACAGTCACGGACGTTTGAACTGTCGTAGAAAATTGTAGGAGTTTAATATTTTTTTAAGTGACAAGCAGTAGTTGAACTTTACTTTTCATTATTTTCTGGGGTTGATGATACTGTATTTTATTGATTTATAAGTGAAGAAAAAATTACATGTATATTCCTTAGTGTGTGGGTACTTAAATACGTCAAAAGATTACATTTCCGAGTCGGAAATGTAATCTTTTTTTGGTTCATTGGTGGATTTCCGTCGGAAGTTCCGACGGAAATCTCTTATGATGCTGTACCCATTGGCGGGTATAGCTCCTCCCGTCGTGCGCCGGGAAATAGCGTCTCGCATTGAGATGAGTGAACAGGAAACACACAGCCACTGTTTGAACACCAACAAGCACGAACCCGTTTGAAGAGGCGCAAAAGCTTTCTCAAACACACCAACTCTTTGGAAGACAGCGCGGCAGACGAACGAATCATACTGTGGAGACAAAAACATCCTTCAGTTCATCCCACCGGCAGAAACTACCCGGTCACGAACTGCAGTGATCGATATAGAAATCTTTGAACAAACTGCTTGCCGCGTTGGCCGCTGCCGATCCAGTCTGACTATGGGGTATAATCGACTTATCGCGGCACTATGCGAGTGTGAAGCTCTAACACAGGTTATGCCAGACGTCTCCTGCCTGTCGTTCACAACTCAAATAGTTGTGAACGACATTGCCTTGAATGAGGCAAACGACAGAGCTGTCCAGGTTGCTACGTACTGGTCAGACAAAAACTAAGCCATCGATTCGAGAAGAAGAAGAATACTGACAACTGATGTTTCATACATCGAGCTTGCAGCAGTTTTGTGCCCAGTTTAGAAAACATCTCCGTTAGACTACCCAATCCAATGAGCATTGAACCAAAATATCAACATCAGAACCTCACATAAGAGGTGTGTCACGACTACTCTGCTCTGCCTACAGTGACCATACACAGGGACACAATGGCTGTTATTCTATCCTAGTCTCCGAAGCACACATCCCTCGCGTGATAGACAACACCCCACGTGAGCGGTCGTAAGGTCGTCATGTTACGACATCGTGGAGCGTTATCTTTATGTTTACAACCGCACTTATCGCGCGCTCATCTTCGCATCAACAATAACAACTAGCACAACACACAAATCCCAAACCAAGATAGCTAACTTTATTACATGGTTTATAATTTGTGTGGTTGTGTTATGAATAAGTAATGTTCTGTTCAACGCATGAGAGGCATAGAACTGCTGCGTCTCCTCTCGTGGCCGCCACCACTGCCTAGAACGATTCAACTTTACCTACCTTTACCTTAACCTACTTCCTACTATTATATTATAAATGCTAAACTTTGTGAGTGTGACTGTTCCTAAATTACCAAAAAAAAAAAAAAAAGAAAAAAAAGGATAGAATATATGTATAGATAAAATTTTCGTTTTTCTTAAATCATATTAATATTAGAAAGTCGGTTTCCCCTGAAGGGGAAAAGGCCGCGCCCCGCCATCCGCCCCTGGCCGGCCATCCGGCCCTGTAAGGTTCGTCCCTGACTGATCGCCTTCTGAAGAAATCTGAATTCCTTAACATGAAGAAGTCCAATGCCTCGTATAATTATTAGAACAAGGAAAGGATTGAAAGATATAGTAAATCAGATTATGGAATTCATAGTTATTGAAATATATTGAAAGTGGTTTCAAAAGGGTAAAACATAACTGGGAGATGCAAAGTATAATTATATGCATAAGTGACGTAGGCGGCTTTTCAGCGGCAATGCGTCGACATCATGCTCCTAGTGAGCATTGTCCCTAGCAGTCCTTCCGAACTGGTGAACGTGACAAGGGCGGCTTTTCAGCGGCAGAACGTCAATCATCATGCTAATCAGTAGGCATGGTCCCTAACAGTCTTTCGACTGGGTATATAATAGTTGTGGTATCAAACCATTCCAATCCCACCCCATGGATCATGTGCTCTTTCTGTACAACTAGCGCATCTGCAAGTCACGTGCTTGTGTCAGCCTGAGCGAATCATTTGTCGTAGATAAAGAACATATTATTCTTGAATCACTATATGGTTGATCATAATAGGGTTGAGTCTCGAAACTCAAAAGGCAAATTGGCTGAATTGTTGGTCGGAGCTAATGAATACATATAATTCAAGAATTAATAGATAATAGAGTTGATAATCAAAACTCAATAACCATTTTGCAATAGAGTTGGGGGTCAACTCTATTGCAACCCTATAGACAGCCCCAAAAGCGCCACCCTTCACCACTTCCTAGTGTTACACTGAGGAGAAGCAGTGGCGCAACTAACTCCTCAGCAACACGTTTCTGTCTGTGTAGTTTTAAGAACTTTAATCACAACATCAGCCTAGGATAATTATTGGAAGAAAGGACTCACCCAATTGCTCACTAACAAACACACACACAGGGCTTCTAACCCAACTATATTTAACTTATCGTCGTTTCATGTGGCTCACGCAGTAATCTGCCGTTAATTGACCTTTATCCTTACGTTTTAACCCGTCGGTAAACAATATATTGAATGTAAATAAATTCGCCCGCTGAGGGATAATCCCGTGTTCTTGAAAAAAGGATTAATTTTAATGTGTTGCTTACCGGACCTTGTTAAACCACGGGTTTGTTCAGCGGTAAGTAACGAGCGCAGCGGCGCGCGGCTCGGGCCCAGGGCCCTTAGGGCCGGAACGGGCCGGGCCCGACTGGTGAGTTTATTAATTATGCAGTAAATACTGACGTTTTCCGGGTTGCTCCTACTAAATCACAACATCTGCCTTTCAAAATCACCGTTTATGAGCCGTTTCCTGCGAAAATAAATAAAATATGAATACATCCGGTAAACAGGTGAATACACACGTCGGCTGCTCGGAGGCGTATGTGAGGTGTAAGCGGAGCGAGTGCGGAGCGAGAGCGAGAGCGGGGCGGGTGCGGGGGGGGGGAGGGGGGGATTCATTTTCTGCGGCTCGAGCGATGCTATCGCCTTGTTTATATAGCGCACCTCGCCTGCCCTTCGCCCAGCACAACGCCCGGCGGCGGCGCCCGGCGACCATGTAAATGAATTTAGATATTAACTGACTGCACACTGATACACAGCGCCCATCTGTTTGCAATATTTATAATATTCGGGGCTCAGTTTTTTTACTACTATTACCTATTCAGCTCAAAGAATACGACAGTCAATATTTCTACAATTGTAGCAAATACATCATTTTATTTACAAAGGAGTCGTATTTGCTTTTGATATTGTTACTTTTGTATTTTATAAAATGATTTCTAAATTGTAAAGCTGAAACCTTCAAAAGGAATGCTTAACGGGCAATAAAGTTTTGTATCGAACAACAATTTGACTTGAGTGTTGTTTCGACAAAGTTGCTCTCCTAAGGTGCGCGAATAACTGAACATATCGGAACTGAACACAAGTGACAACGACAGATTACAACATTCAACTTTTGTGAACACAAAGAGAGAATATTAAGTGAATCGTATTGTCAGCGGGCGTAGGGGCCACCACGCACCGGAGCGCGCCTGTCTAAGTACAAAGGAACTTTCCTGTTCGGTATAATGATGTATGTGTAATGTGCATACTCAAAGCAGCAGTAACAGCGAGCCTGCACGGTGCGTGGCGACGATCTGCAGAACAATGAATGAATAGGCAATGCGCTGAGTGCCTCGTGCATTGCGATGCTCTCGGCCCAGCCGCAGGCTGGCAGGCAATTCGCGTCGCCTAATACCAAATTGTGTAGTCAATGTAAAAGTTTGTTCTCGCTTCGGCAGGAATCGTTCGGAGCCGAATTTCCGTCGATAAAAAGTTACACAATTTGTTTTGAGTATCGCGCTCCTCCGGCCACGCGGCGGCTCACGCGGCCCGCCTTCCAGCGGTTTTTCACGCCGGGAGCTGGCAGGGTGGGCAGACGTGCTGCTTCACTGAGCGAAGCTTCTGTTATTTGTCGGAACTAATTATTATGACCTAAATATCTATATCTATATGTCGGATTAGATCGTAAGTATGGCCATAAATTGAATCGCAAGTACGCCAGTGTGCACTGTGACATCGCGCGACCTACTTACCAGCCTACTTACCAGTCCGGGTTGACAGCTCGCGGCGAGGACGAGATGAGTGTCTGATCGCAGCGGAGTTGAGGCGTCCCGAAACTGAATCCGATTAATTGTGCCCCGTTATTGTGTTAAGTTGTAATTTCAAGTAATTTGCTAGTTTGCTAAAAACGGTGTATCGCACCCAGTGTGTTGTCATTGCACGCAAGCCAAGCCCATCTGCTGCCCTTACGATGGTCAAGCCTAACAGACTAAATTCTCAGAAATGCGACACATACATTTAATGAATAAATAAAATTGAAGTCTCTGTTTGTAATTTATAAGATAACAGCTTTTTACTAAATTCATAAAATATGAAATTTTGTGAAAAATGTTTTCATGTTTTGTGTCTGTTTGTGTTTGTTCCGGCTAATCTCCGAAACGGCAGGACCGATTTTGACGGGACTGGCAGATAACTGATGTTATAAAGAGTAACTTTCATTTTAGAAAAAGGATTAGGGTTCCGTGAAGAAAGCCCATGAAATGGTTGACACAATCCGATTCAAATAGGGAAGTAATATTTGTATAATACTGTCACGCGGACGGAGTCGCGGACAAGCGCTAGTCTTTAATATAATGTCTGCTTCTTAGTACCTCCTACCAGAAAACAATAACTTTACAGACACTAGTTAGTTATCAACGGCTTCTGTGTAAGTACCTGTACATCATCGTGAGTAACAATTACCCTTGGACTTGCACACTTGCCTAAACTACGGTCTAACAGGCTGTCGTCACATGGAGCACGCACGTCACGGGTCCCGGTTCCTCTTAGTTCAGCTGTAACACTACTTAAGTGCTTAATGTAACATTGTGGGAATGAATGAGACGCCTCCAAGACGGCTGTACGTGATAAAGGATAAGAGTGACGTCACTCGTCCTAATGTCGACATATCTCTTACATACACGTCAGCCGAAATACGTACATTTGTATTCAAATTCATGTATTCATTTGGGGAACATATGGTATCTGTGTATCAGCTTGTCTTAACAAACTAAAGCAGGTTACGATGCGGTCAACTTCAAACGGCTGGTGTGAAAGAAAGACCCTGATCAGCGATCAGAGGTTTTCCGAATACTTCAGGAACTTCTCCACAACCGCCATTTCCAGGTCCACCTTCTTTCAGACAAAAGCCGCTGGAGAGCCCGAGAGAACGGCCTTACCCCAAGTTTGTTTATTCCCTCCGCTTTTATCAATACATACAAATAAATAAAACTGAAGTGTCCATTTGTAATTTGAAAATAGCAATTTCTAAATGCCTAAAAAATTATGTACAGAATATGTTAAAAAAAAAACCCTGTCCGATCCGAAAGCGGGCGTATAGGTATACCCAATAACGTTACCAAATAAAATAAGAAATATAAAATATTTATGGAAGGATTAAGGATATACTAACGACCAACCATCACTCGACCCGAACACGTTCCGCTTCCTCTATGCAGACGACCTTGCCCTCACCTCCCAAGCCGCTACCTTTGAGGAGATCGAGGTCCGCTTGTCAGATGCTCTTGGTAAATTAGCCACGTACTACCTCGCTAACTCACTCAAGCCCAATCCGAGCAAAACACGGTCTTGTATTTTCCACCTTCGCAACAGAGAGGTTAGGCGCAGACCTAACATCGTTTGGGGTGGGGTGTCTACCGAACACAGTAAGAGTTTCTCTGGACTTTCAGCAAAAACTGCAATACCATCAAGCAGTCACTCGCACAGTATCTTACGGCGACTAGTCTCTTCAATGTCTTGCAGACTACTACGCTGACGCTATATTTTCCAGCTGGCGAATTTGCGTGCCCCGTGTGGAGCCGTTCAGCCCATGCAGAGTACAGCTGTGAAACGTGCATTGAAACGTGATCATCACTGGTGACCTTAAACCGACCCCGATACAGATGCTGTTTCCACTGGCAAGCTTAGCGTCACCAGAAATTCGTAGACGAGCTCTAGCGAAAGAGCCAAACGGCTTCAGACATGCGAAGTAGTAAACCCATTCGTTCCACCAGCTGATATCTCCCACCTGGCCATGGGTTGCCATGGCTGACCTGGAAGTTTTTAAATAGACTCCGGACCCAGGTTAGCCGGAGCAACGAAAATCTGCTCAGGGGAGATTAATTGATGACTCTAACCTGAAGTGTAAATGTGGTGCTGTTTCACAAACGATGGGGCACTTAATATTGTGTCCTGCGTGTCCTGTTGTTTGTTCACTACAGGAACTGACGAATGCTACTGAAGGCGGCAAACTAGTGGCTCAGTTCTGGGCATACATAATATTTTTTTTTTTTTTTTTTGTATATCGCTGGACATTACACACAGCGCCATCTAGGTGCCACACTAAGCAACTAGGCTTGTGTCGTGGACACCAGATAGTTGATAATACTGCATAGATACTTTTTGTTTGTAAATACATACTTATTATACATATAAACATCCATGACTCGGAAACAAATGTCCATGCTCATCACACAAACATTTGCTCCTACCGGGATTCGAACCCGGGACCCTAAGAACGTAAGGCAGCCTGACTACCGCTGCGCCATTCGGGTCGTCGAAGTCGAATATAGATTGCCATTGACACGCTTAGAAGACAAACAAACTAAACTCTAGAAGAAATAAATAAAGAAGAGTGAGAAATGACTCTTTTATTTAGCAGCTGTTTAAAATCAGTCCATGCACGGTAACATCCCACATGTCCTCAGGAAGGACTCATCCACACGGGCATTTTTGCTGCAAGCGATTTTGCGCCTGCTCTGTGTCCCATGTGCCGCGTGTGTCCGGGACTCTGGCCCCGCGTCCCAATAACAAGAAAGTTTGCCCCTATATAGCAGATCGTCGATTCCCCAGTATCTATATATCTCTTAACGAGTACCCGACCGCCCGGCGCGTCTGCCGGCGACCGACGCGATTTGTGAACATTCCACGAATTTTACAATCAATGCGTTTTCATTAAACAGCTTGTTTTTTTCTGCCGCTTCGCTTTACCATTTTTTAAGTGGGCTTCTACCGACTATGTTGTTGGGAATCTGCTTTGCATTAGGTTGGATCATATTTAAGTAGGTCCCAAAAAATACTTGTATTTATTTTGAATAAGAATAAGCTGCTTTGTTATCGCTTTCAATACTCTTCGGATCGTACCGAGCAGTTCTTTTGTCCCTCAACTACACATAAGTATGCATCTCCAGAAATTCGCAGAAAACACTCAATCATGAGTCGTGATCCTCGTTACGTATACAAGAGCCTAGATCGAGTCGATTGAGCGCTGTTCAAGTAGTTTGCTCAACGAGCTTACACGGTGCCACTCTATTATATAATGTTATGGGAGCGGCCACTACACATATCCCCCAGATCGTGCGACCGGTGCGGGCAGCCGGCGAGCAGCGGGCGGCGCTTTGTGCATTATACTGGGCGAACGAATGTCCTCGCATATTTAGATGACCGGCCGCGCTTCACGGCTTGCGCGACATGTCCGCGATTTATCGGAACATTTTCCGCTTTACATGCTAAATCACAAAGACGACAGTGGCGGCAGACGGGTGACATTACAAAAGAATCAGCCGCCGTGAGCCGCGGGACGGTGGGACGGTGGGACGGTGGGACGGTGGGACGGCGGACAAACGACGCGGGATGATGATAGGGATCATCATACTGGAGCACATGTCGTTAGTTTAGGACGCGTGCGTCACGACACACATCGTTGTATATCATGCGTTACATAATGGGCGCTTTGTGAGTAAACATATATACGAGCACACGCTGCTCAGCTGCTCACTCAGCCGACGTGAGCACGCGTTGTAAGGCCCTTATTATGCTACGAGTAGTCGCTACCGAACCGTTATTACCAAATGATTCTATTCTAGGCTAATATTAAAGAACCTATTGTACTAATGTTAGTACTATTGTGCTCAGAGCCCTGTCTGGTATACTAGAAATACATTTATTATGATAAGCTTTTCTAAATATATACTTTTTAACTTGCCTTGTTAGTATGTATTGGTCAGGGCTTGCAAAAACCAGTTCCCCCCACAAATTGAGCTGAAATTTTGCACACACGTTTGGTACTGGTGACAATAATTTTTTATTGCAGACATGACTTAATTCTGCAGCCAGAATCGTCTCCTCGTGAGGGAACTCCTCAATGGTAAATAGCACGGTTACATACATTTTTAGACGCGTTCATATTTGATGGAAAAAAATAATTCTATCTTAACCTTATCCTGCAGCCAGGATCGTCTCCTCAAGAGTGAAGTCGTCAACTGTTACTAGCATGGATAAGAAAAAAGTGTTGGGATAATGATGCGTTATCAGAAATTATTACGACAAAAACTATTTTTTTAAATAAAATTATTAATTAAAAAACCTTTCTAAAACTAAGCTTGTCGCGTACAGTTTGTTTGCCTTTCTATTCACACGAAAAGCTATAAAACTATTTTTAAGCAGTAAAACAATTTTTTCGTTTTTATTTAGTCCAAGGTTTATTTTCTTCAAGTGCATTTTTATAAAATATCATTTTTTTAAGGTTTTTTTAGGTATTTTTTTTTATTATTCTGTAAGTCTTAACTTTGTCAAATGCCCAACATTAACGATAAGCTTTTAGAGGAGAATTCTTTAAAGGTTAGAAACAAACAAAGTCCATCTAGTATTTCGGGATATAGGTATCGTCAAGCGGTTGATCGACTCTTCATATGACCCGAGAGCTGACCTTTTTTTGACCAAAGAATCTGCATTGTCAACCAAATTGGCAATGCTGCCAGCCTCCTGGGCACTTTTCCTGTTGACAACGATGTGGATAAATATTTTGAACATATGTTAGATCTGTTTGTAGTTTGTAAATAATGTGCATACTGAACTTAAAACTCACAAATGTTAAAATGTAAAAATGTATGACAAGGATTTGTGGGGGATATCTCAACTAAAACGGGCAAAGTAAAAAAAAAATCGAATCGGAACCCTAGTGTTTCAGCCCAAAATGGCTCAAACTCATAACTACCAATTAAGTTATGTGCCGTTTGAGGTTTTCAGCACCTTCAGCAGCCGCCCACCGTGCTAGAAAGATGGGATGGTGATGATCCATCTGATCTCTTCCCATCGACGCATGCCAAGCCATTGGGTTCTAAGACACTGGCACCGCGGCTGTGACAAGAGCATGACGGATGAGATCATTAATGCTAGCGTGCCGCGCAAGCCGACTTACTGCAAAAAAGGCCATGGATGAACATCTTTCGAGGCTCTCTTTAGGCAGTTGGATCAAGGGCCTGATTCAGAAGGCAGTACTCCTCGATACGGCTCGTAGTGTGAGGAGGTTCCTGTCTTTGAAGCCCTAACCACCGGTAGCTTGCACCCTGCTCCCGATACCGGCGGACCACTGTTTTTTATATTTTGTTTTTTTTTTTTTCAATATTAATTTGTTTAGGAATATTTAAAAATGTATATAATATGTATAAACATGAATAAAGAGAATACTAAGATATACAGGTATATATATTTTTTTTTATTTTGCTTGAAATTTTTTCTTACGTTCTATAATCCTATATTTTTTTCAGAATTTTTCTCCTCTTACTTTAGAAATTAGAGGGGGGGGACACACATTTTACCACTTTGGAGGTGTCTATCTTTCAAACTATAGACCTTGACAGAAAATAGTTTTAGGAACCTCAAAGTCATTTTTAAAGACGTATCTATAAACACCCCGCACGTATAGGTTTAACGAAAAAAATATTTTTTAGTTTCAGTTCCATGTATGGGGAGACCCCCTTTAATCTTATAATTTTTTATAATAATAAGTTTCAACTGTGTAGTCTTAACAGTTTCGGAGTAAACATACACGGACAGACAGACAGACTTGACGAATCTATAAGGGCTCCGTTTTTTGCCATTCGGCTACGGAACCCTAAAATGTAAATAATATGTAAAGAAAATAAATAAAGGAAATAATAAGGTTAACCGTACCAACCTGCTGAGTGGCTCGTCTCGGGGAAAACGGGTTCTCGGACCGATCCGTATCCCGGCAAGTCACTTTCCAGTCATGAGCAAGAAGCTATTATGATATCGTCATGTCATCAACATAGGCGAAACACTTTTTTGCAATAAAAAAAACCGACTTCCAAAAGAAACACTAAAAAAATTTTAAATACCTTTACTTTTGGAAGTCGTAGTAGTTGTATCCCACTCAAATACTTCGAAACCAGGATTCATAGACCATCATAATCATCAACATAGGCCAAGAGGAAAAAAATCATATTAAAGGGAGCTAACTCATAAACTACCTACTCAAGTAAATGATATTAATGCAGTTCCTCTGCCAAACGAAAAAAGAATCACGGAGTAATCGGTATATATACATGAAAAAAAGATATACTGGTGGAATACATAACCTCCTCCTTTTTAGAAGTCAGTTAAAAGTAGTCACTTAGGTATCACAAGAAGATTTTACAAAAATCGAAGCGATTTTAAAACAGGATTGATGATGCGAAGTGGCCGGCTGGAGGCTGGAGGTGACTCGGCGCAACATCGGTGCGGCTCTCCCCAGGGACGGACTGCGGCCGTCCGAGACGAAACACTGGACTATCATTATAATAAATAGTTTATTTATTACTAAACAATAATTGTCTCCACTAAACCAGAATACAACTTCTGTTTCGCTTCAATAAATTCAATATTGATAACGAACGTTTGTTTTCTAATATATTCATTAATTATTGTTAGAAGCTACGAAATGGTCATATTATATTTGACAATATCCAGCAACACTATCATTGATCAGTTCTACGAAGAGTCTATCCAGTCCCACTGTCTGTCTGCGTCGAGACTTGACGACAGCAGCGAATAACTCTAACTGTTTCTTATTTTATCTCCCACTGGCGAGATATACTTTAAGGCTGAATATAAAAATTAGTTATAAACCGACATGATGGTTGGTATGGTTTCGTTATTTAAAGAAGTTGTAAGACTGCAGCAATATAAAACGAATATATTGAACACGGCGGCCGGCCCTGACCGCTGTCAGCACTCCACAATACATTTTATAAATTGCCTCCAATGGAGCAAGCCTTGCCCTCTTCAATTTTATAATATTCCCGGTATAAATAGGCCACACTGAGCAGAGGCACCCAAGCGGACGTGAAGAGTGAAATGTTTTGTTCATTTGTCACGCGTCGTGACTTACGGCGCGATGCGCGGCGCGTCGTGCGGCGCGTTGAGCGTTTTTTCCGTTTACGGAGAGGCGGTGCGTGCAGCGGCCCGCGTTACCGCACGCCCAAACACAAACATATGGCAGTGTACGATGCTGTTTACGGAGAGCGGGGCGTGGTGCGGTGCGTGAGGAGCAGCGGTGGCCGCCACGCTGGCCGCCGCGTCGCCCGCCGCGTTGCCTGCGGCGGCGAACGCGGCAGTGCGCGCGGCGGCACACGCACTAATAGTCCGGGAGGTAGCGTTGCAAATGAAAAAGTCATAGTACGCCGGCTGAAACTTTTTTCGTAGATAGTATAATTTTACAACTTCCGTAACCTCCCAAACTCACGCTACTTGAACAGCTGACGGTCGGATCTCTTATTAGTCAAATAAGATCAACTATCTATGTCAATTTCAGCCGGCTTACTATGACTTTTTCTTCTGCAACGGTACCTCCCGGACTATAAGCGCGTGTGCCGCCGGTGGCGACGCAGCGGGCGACGCATGCAGTTCAAGCAAACGCGCGTAAAATCGCTTCTCCGTAAACACACTCATACATTTCCATATGTTTGAATTTAAAGCGGGCCGCGCCGCTCAACGCGCTGCGTATCCGTAAATGAGCCCTTAGTGAACGTCTGATGACGTCACGGCACGTGTCGGCGGTACGTCTGTAGAAGGGCACGCTACTAACATATCTGTGATACACATTATGTAGGTACCTACTAAAAAAACGTCGCTTCTTGTGTTGAAGCTTCCTGTTAACGTAATAGGCGTTCACGCAATAAGTAATGGGGGAGTATGTAAGTACAGACTCGCAGGTACAAACACTAGGCACTACTGAGGTGAACTGTCGAGTCAACTTGTATTGATTGATCGAGACCCAATCATACAAGTACAACATCGCGTAGCTTTGTTCATAATTCATTTTATTTATTGCTTGTCACAAGTGAACAGAAGATCTTATAATTAGTATTATTGTATCACTGTAACATACCCATGGGGTGTACAATATTTATATCATGTATGTCAATATTATTGGCTATGTTAAAAATAATATTACACATTCATTCTTACACAATTATTAGGGACATACAAAGACATACACGTTTAATAAGTCAAAAGATAAGTCAAAAAGAGAATAAGAATACAAAAATAAGTTTAACATTGTCAATTTTTGTCAACCTTAACAAACATTAATTTTATTAATGGACGTAATTATTTCGGTCATGCGATTTACATTATCATTAAATAGTTACAAAAATAATACAATAAGTTTAACATGTCAAGTTTTAATCATCCTCATTCTTCATTCATTATTATACATTATTATTATTGCGGTCATATAATTTACATTAAATAAGTAAAAAAAAAAACAATTTTAGTCAATAGTTCGGTCATTTAGAAATTCATTAATTGAGTAATATGTTATAGGAGAAATTCTTTGAGCTTTAATTTAAAAATTTTCAATGATGAGATATTCTTGATACAGTTGGGGAGTTTGTTATAGATTTTAACTCCAATACCAAATACACTCGATTTAAATTTTACTGTTCTACATTTAATGCCTTTAAGTTCAGTTTTATGTCTCGCACTTCTCAACGTATCATACTTATCTATATCGCATTTTATCATCATTGCCGCTTCAAATATACAGGGTGGAATTTTGTAATGCCACCTGGAGGGAAAGTACTCTTAATACTGCAGATAGAAAATTTTACTCAAAGGAAACATTCCTTTATTTTTGAATAGAAAGCAAACTGCATTCAAAGATTTTCGAAAATTCTCTTCTCCCACACCCGGGAATCAACCGGCTAAAATCTGAAAAAATTATACCCTGTACTTTTATTGCATCGATCGTTAGGGTCAATTATAAGAATGAAATCTCTCTAACAAACATGATAAATTAAATGAAAGGAAAAACAGGAAATCTTAAATTAATGTAATTATTTACAAAAAATGGTAAACTAATTAGTTACTCGAAATGGGCTCCATTCTCTTGGATACACAAATTTATTCTTTTAACGAATTCATTTCTAGTAACCTTTAATAAAGTGTTGTGGTGAATATTATATATTCTGAACTTCAACTCTCAACTCGTTGTCATTCGCATAAGATTTCATGTAAATTTGATTTTTTACATATCCCCACAAAAAAAAAACTAATGGGGTGAGATCTGGCGATCTCGCAGGCCATCTGATTGTGGCGTTTGTACCAATCCAGGTATTAAAATGGTTATTAATGTAGGCAGTAGTGATTCTGCTGTTATGTGCTGGAGCACCATCTTGATGTAGCATTATTTGTTTTCGCTCTTCCTCGGGGAAACCATTTAACTCGTTTCTTAAGAGATCCAGTATTTCAATATACTTGACAGTGTTTAAATGACCTTCGTACACGTGGACTAACACTACATTATTTCTCATAATTCCGCACCAAACGTTGAAAGAAAATCTTACTTGATTGTTAGTTCCATGAACACGAACAGGATTCACTCGAGACCAATAATGGTTATTGCGGCGATTGTGCATGCCATTATTGCTGAAGTTGGTTTCGTCAGACCATACAATGTTTCTCAAAAAATTAGGGTTTCGGTCAATTTCTCCAAGCATGTTTTCACAAAATTGTAATCGTCTCTCACGATCCCCAATATGCAATTTTTGCACCAACCGACCTTCACGATAGCATTTATACTTATACTTTTTCAGCACTTTAAGTACGCGAGATGTGGGTTGTTCCTAATTCATCGGCAGCATCTCTACTTGAAGCCTTCGGAAATGATTCAAAGTATGTTAAAACATCTAGTTCAAAATCGAAATAGTTTTGCTGAATAGTTTGCCGTCTCTTCTTGAAACCACTCATATTTTTTAAATTTTCTACCATTATTTTCAATACCAACCGAGTTGGTGCCTGTTGGTCTTGATATCTCTCTCCATACTACCGCAGAGCTAGATTCACGTTTTTGTTATTTAAAAAATAAGCTTGTCGTTGATAAGTCATTTTCGCCGTGAGACAAAATGTCAAATGAGTTGTAAAAACAATCAAATGTGAATAACAACTGTGACAATCTAATTTTCAAATTATAATCTAACATTCCATATTTAAATTACCTCATACACGCAGCTCCGAGTATGTCGTAAAGGAGTCTGCATGCTGCAGCTTTAACTTGACTCATTGAATTTGTAACTTCAAATTTCCTGGTTTTCCTTTCATTTAATTTATCATGTTTGTTAGAGAGATTTCATCCTTATAATTGACCCTAACGATCGATGCAATAAAAGTACAGGGTATAATTTTTTCAGATTTTAGCCGGTTCGATTTCCGGGTGTGGGAGAAGAGAATTTTCGAAAATCTTTGAATGCAGTTTGCTTTCTATTCAAAAATAAAGGAAAGTTTCCTTTGAGTAAAATTTTTTATCTACAGTATTAAGAGTACCTACTTTCCCTCCAGGTGGCATTACAAAATTCCACCCTGTATATAATGAAGGGAGCGTTAAGATTTTCAACCTTTTGAAAACTGGTCTACAGGAATCCGTCTGTCTAAGTCTGCATATACTTCTTATGCACTTTTTTGTGCTTTTAGAGCACACTCTCTGTTCGTTGAATTTCCCCACAATAGGATACCATATTTTAGCATGGAGCCTATATATGCATGGTATACACTTAGTAAAATACTCTCATTTGTAACTTTTCTTAACATGTAGAGAGCATATGAAAACTGATTTAGTTTTTTGCAAACAGGGTCAATTTGGATTTTCCAGTTTAGCTCAGAGTCAATGTGTATGCCAAGAAATTTAGTGGTGTTTACTTCTTTTACAGTTTCACCTTTATGCTTTATGTTTAGGCTCTTAAGTCTTGTATTTATATTAGCAAAGGAAATATAGCATGTTTTATCTAATTAAATTTTAAGATTGTTGGCATTTAACCAATTTATGATGCATTCAAGGGAATTATTTACGTTAATTTCATATTTATCTTGATTCTTGTCAGTGAAAATAGCTGTACTGTCATCTGCAAATAATATCATGTCTTGGATTATGGCTTTTGGGAGGTCATTAACATATATTATAAACAAAAGTGGACCAAGAATACTTCCTTGAGGCACCCCGTACTTAACCGTTTTAGGTTTAGCCTAGGTTTAGACTGAAATTTTTGTTCACGTTTTGTTTTATTTTTCAAATAACTCTTGTTATTTGAGTTATTTGAACCCTATTTTTGAGGTATGGTTTTATAAGATTTAAAGCATTCCCTCTAACTCCGTATTGTTCTAATTTACATAATAGTATATTATGATCTACGTAATCAAATGCTTTTGACATGTCCATAAATATTGCAGTAATATGTTGTTTATTATCAAGTCCTGTCATTACCTTCTTCAGAAAATTAAAAAGTGCGTCGCCCGTTGATTGGCCTTTACGAAACCCGAATTGCTCATGTGTGAATATATTATTGGTTTCAAAATAGTTGTATAAATTTTTATAAATTACTTTTTCAAAGATTTTTACAATAATTGGTATTAAAGCTATTGGTCTATAAATTTCATCTCTTTTCTATCTTCCTTTTTAAATAATGGGTTTATGACTGTTATTTTTAGTTTTGAGAGAAATATTCCGTGTTCTAGGCACAGATTTATTATGGTGCTGAGTACTGGAGCTATAATATGGGAAACGTGTTTAATTATTTTAGTATTTATATTATCATACCCTGTACTATTAGTCATTTAGTCCTTTTATTATTTGGTCAACTTCGTATGGGTTTGTCGGTTTCATGAACATTGAGTTGCAATTATTATATGTCAGTGTTTTTGGATAGGTACCCTCATTCTTAGTTATAGGTTTTATGTCATCTATAAAATAATCATTAAAAGATTCAGCTATTTGTTCCGGCATCGTAATTATTTTATCTTTTATTCTTATTTCCTCGATATCCTCTTTGGGAGTTACAGTTTTATAGTTATTAACTATCTGCCATGTTGCTTTGGGTTTGGTGGTAGCTGAACTTATATAATAGTTGTTTTGTGATTTCTGTGTTTTTTTAATTATAATTCTTAGCCTTTTTGTGTATTCTTTATAGTACTTTTTAACTTTCGAATTTGCTGTTAACCTATGCTTCCAAAGTAGTTGACATTTTCTTTTGGAGCATACTCGAATACCGTTACTCGCATGGTAGGGTAACATAAATCATAAAATAGCTTAAATATATCGTAAAACGCCTCATAAGCCTGTTCAGGGTCATTATTTGTGTAACATTCTGTAAAACTAAGGCTTTCAATGTAATCAATAAATTTCTTCACGTTATCTTCACAATTGTCACGTTTAAATTTGAACCAGTGTGTGATGTGATAGCTATTCTTTACAGGGAACGTTAAAATTTTGTGCTGTATGATCAGATAGCGAGTGTTCTAGAACTTTTGATTTAGAGCCTCTGATATTATGGGCTATATTGTCGATACATGTCATGCTACTCAATCTAGTCGTTTGATTTATTGATAATTTAAAATTATAACTCGTTAATAATTGCTCAAACTGTCGGGATACGTTGCTACTGTCCAACCTGTTAAAGTAAAAGTCACCACAAATTATAACTCTTTTGCCTGTGAAACATATTTTATTTAATAAGTCCGTTAGTCTAGTGAAAAATAAGTTAATATAGTCTTTTCCATTTTTTGGTGGTCGATAAATACATAATATTATGATTTTGTGTTCTATTAGTTCAATGCCACTACATTCAAATATCTTACTAATACTTAGGGTTTTGGCTTCAGTGACTACTCTAAATTTGTTGCTGGATTTTATAATTATGCAAGAACCTCCATTCCTATTGTTTCGTGAGAAAGAGTCTCCTAACGTAAAATTAGGCATTTTTAGTAGTTTAGCATCTTCTACAGTCATATTATGTTCGGTAATGCAGAGAAGATCGACAGGGTTGCAGTTGAAATTTTCACCTAATGTGTACAAATGAGCCGTAAGCTCATCTATTTTAGTAAGTAGACCGTTCATATTTTGGTGACGAATATTCATGTCTTTATAAGCGAAAAAAATCATTACTTGCTGGAGTACTCTCATTATCTAAATTTAAATTATTTTGTTCTCTTTGCGTACTCTTAAAGTAGTAGGATTTATATTATGAGTGTTAAGTTTATGTTTGTTTATATTATATCTGTCAAAGTTTTGTTTATAACCAGGTCCAGTTCTCAAAATTTCTCTAGGCAATAATTGTGATGTGTGCAGTGATAGAAAGCAATACTTTGGAATATACAATGAGAAATTCATAACCACATATGTTGCATGAGTGTACTGAAGACAGATAAATTTCAATCTACGAGTATAATTCAACTTTCTTTCATTTAAATAAGTATTAAATAGTACTTCAGAAATTATAACATTTGTGTTTTTAGTAGTATTTAAAAATTTCGTAAGACAGAGTTGAATTTCTTCTGGGTTTTTATCATTTACGCCGCCCAAAACAATAACGTAGTAGTTTTTATTCAATAAATTTATTTGTTTGTTCTGTGCTTAAAATCTCGTGATGCTCAAAGATGCTCCTGGCTTCCAAAAACATCGGACTAAAAATTCTTTGCCTATGAGTTTTTGGAGTGTTCTCTGAATAAATCGTCCCTGTTGATTGATCCGCAATAATAATAATTTTCTTCATCATTAGGCCAGTATTGTCTGAATATGATGATACTTTTGGTGGTGTGATCGGTTTCAGCGCTTTAACCTGAACGTTGCTGTTGCACGTAGTTGCATTTATTTCAGTTTCGTGGTAACCGTTGCAATGCATACCAGTATTTATTAAAATCTTTGTCTCGCCGTTCTGTTGTGGACTTTTGGATATTAGGTTTGTTTGAAAGTCGATGTGGTGCGAGGTCGAATTTGGTCGAGACAAATAGGCGCTATTCCACCGAGCCCCCAGCGTCGACCAACGCCGACTGTAGCCACCAGCCCCGTCAACCGTAGGCACGAACTCGGGCGCGTGTAGCCACGTCCATCAGTTTTGTGTCAAGTTCAATCAGTGTACGAGGAACGATTTCCTTTCTTGCAATGTTATCGAATAAGTTGTTGCATAATCAAAGTGAATGGGAGTACAAGTATGATTGGACTTCGGCGGCGGAACATCTGCGCGGTGCGACACATCACTAGTCACTAGTACGAGTGTGTTCGTGTGTTGG
The DNA here is from genome assembly GCA_947578425.1 of Eugnorisma glareosa. NCBI lineage: Eukaryota > Metazoa > Arthropoda > Insecta > Lepidoptera > Noctuidae > Eugnorisma > Eugnorisma glareosa. Next base: position 667,644 of record OX387968.1, read on the forward strand.
CGGCGATGCAGTGCATTGTGCAGGCGATGATTAATCATTGAGACCCGGCGCGGACTACAAGACGGATCACTTGCGGATGAGCTAAGGAAGGCGGGGGGGCGCGGGGCTGGGGCGGAGGGTACCTCATCAGTGGCCACATGTGACTGCCCTCGACACAATGAAACACTGAATGTACCCGAGCGAGCCCCGGAGACCACTACCACAAGTAACTAACAGAAGGACTACTCATCACAAAGCTTGAGAGATTGACTGGTTGATCTTACCAGAGGATATTGGTAAACAATGCGTTCAGGTGCTTTTTTATAACGTTACATTACGAATATTAAGATTGATGTTGCATCTAGTAAGATCCTCCTTTTTGAATGACTTTGATGAAAAGGTCCTCTCAAGGTCAGAAAATTGTCATGTAAATTGTGCAAGTACAGCGCCGCCGCCGCTGCCGCGCTGGCTCAGCACTGCGTACATAATACTGTAGCGAACCTTCTCAACTGAGGTATGTTGTGGCAATAAAGTGTGCGTCCTAATTACACCTGTCGGAGTCAGTTTACGGACTGTCATACATTGAATGGTAATATATAGGCCACGCGACGCCCGGACAGACTCGTCACACACACACTCTCTCTAAGAACAGAGCAAGTGTATGAGTCAACCAGCGCAGCGTGGCCAACAGCTTTGTTCTATCAAGAACAGCCCGCTTCTTTCTCTTTACGAGGAGTCCATTACTTATCTAGCGCTTCAATAAATAGGAAACTAAAGTCAAACCTGTATTGCTAAATACGACAAGTCAAATTATTAATTTTATCCCGATATGGGATGTGGCGCACGCGGCACGACCTGCTGGAGCGACATTACGCCGCCATTGATGGAGTTGTAGCGCTGGCGGTGTACGTGACGCGAGACGCGGCGCGCCGGCACGGGGCCGTGCAGCGGTTCATTAGCGGCAAACTATCGACGCGGCGGCGCGCGGCGGGCCCCGGCGCTGACGAGGGTCGCGGGCCCCACACGGGTGACATGTCTTTTGTTAACGAGATGCGTGCGCTTATTCTGTTAGAGAGGCTGAACGACGGCGCACGACATATCTTATTTAGCTAAACGTGGGTCGCGGCGGGAGTGAGATACTGTTGTTACATGATAGCACTACTGTTCCCATTTGACAGTGCTGCCTAAATTAAACTGAATCGACTAGACCAGTTTATATCCGAAAATGACGATGCTGAAACGTCAAAAATTACATACTTACGAAGTTATATATGAATTGTTTCTCAACTAATAATGATGAATAGTGAATCATAACAAATCGTACAAAACCGGCCAACTGCGAGGCGGACTCGCACACACACGGTTCCGTAACACCAAACAATATAATAACAATATTTTTAACGCTCATTCTTTCATTCATATGTAAATTTACACTCAATAGCAAAGCTAAATTTGTTTTTCATACTGCCAACCGAAGGTAAAGTTTATATTAAGAATTATTTAACATTGTAGCTAAAGTAAAAGTGTTTTTCCTATTGTTGTTATTGAATTAGATGTCGTATTTAATTTAATGTACTATACCTGTTTTAATGCTATTCGGCTACGAAACCCTAAAAACGGAACCCTTATAGATTCGCCATGTCTGTCTATCTGTCGGTCTGTCTGTCCGTCTGTCTTTCTGTCCGTGTATGTCACAGCCATTTTATTCTGAAACTATTAAGACTACACCGTTGAAACTGAGTAGGTAGATGTATTCTGCAAACTGCTTTACGATTTTTATATAAAAATAAAAGATTGAGGGGGGGGGGGCTCCCAATACATGGAACTGAAACTAAAAAATGTTTTTTCATCAAACCTATACGTGCGGGGTGTCTATAGATAGGTCTTTAAAAATGACATTGAGGTTCCTAAAACCATTTTCTCTCAAAGTCAATCGTTTGAAAGATAAACACTTCCAAAGTGGTAAAATGTGTGCCCCCCCCCCCCTCTAATTTCTAAAGTGAGAGAGAAAATGTAGGATTGTAGAACGTAAATGAAACTTTCAACCAAAATTACTTTGAATAAGATTTGATGTTTAGTTTTTGACATATGGGACTTTTTCATCAAACTGCAGCAGCAGTAACTTTGTTTTTCATTAAAATACTGTGAAAAAACCAATTTAGTTTTACTGTTGAATGTAAAACAATACAACATAATATGAATGAGGGTCGTACACTGTGTTACAGACAGAAGTTCCAGAGAATTTCGTTTCATATATTTTTTTTCTCATATTATCATTTCACAGAATAATCAATACGCAGAAACCTTGCTTCGAAAAAACTGAAATAATAGATTTTTGTTACAAATAAAATTTAATGTTTCAATAATTCATATCATAGAATAACAAATCAAATATTCTTTGTACTCATAATGTTTAGTTAATATAAAACTTATTACCTAGAAAAACATTATATCGAGTGACAGTTTCTAAAATGTTTCAATTCATACCTTTGACAAAATGCATACCCTCCAATAGAATTAAAACACCATGAAATTTACTTGGACTATGTTATAATTGATAACACTATATACCGTAGTATAGTTATATGATAACGTTTCATAATAATGGTCGGAGTGCCCTAATTTTGTTACTGCGACCAATTTCGACGTAGCGCTCGCTCGGCTCGCACGTAATTGGTCACTGTTCTAACCTAAACTAACCTATTTGGTCGGAGTGAGCAGAACGTTTCAACGTCAATCTTCTTCGAACCTAACCTGTTCGGAGTCCTGAGCTCACTTCGCTCGCTCTTGCATCCTAAGTTTTCCTTGTCACAATGCCTTGTTTATGTAGATGTGATGTGTGTACAAAACAACAAAAAAATATGGATAGCATAACGTCAATTTTCGTTGAAATAAAATACCATGGAAAAAAACACCGAACAAACAATATTCGTTAAAAAATAATTCTAATGTTTGATACGTATGTTAAATAAAAAAATGTGACTATAAAATTCATTGAATTGTATTTCAAACTCAAACCGTTTATTTCAATTAGACCTTAGCAGGCACTTTTGAAAGTCAGAAAAACAAAGGCGAAGCTACAGTCACAGATACAAGGCATAATAACTTGTGAAAGTACTGTAGTTGCCCATTCCAAAGCGTAGATCTCTATGGAGAAGAATGGGCAAGAAACTCCATGGACACTCTTTTCAATCAAAATATTGTTACAAAATCTTGCTTACATCATTCATGTTGAGATTATACATATATGTGAGAACGATGTAGAAAGACGTGCACATTAAGAGCGTCCAGAGTAAAAGATTATAACTATCAACAATTTAAAAACAAAGTAGTTAAAATAAACCGTGGCAGCTAAGAGATGACCAGACCCAACTGACAGCGCCCGTTCACGAACATGACGCATGCATCAGCTCCATTCAGCTCAACCATATTGAAGGGAACTAAAGGACCCAACACACCCGCCACTATCAGCGAGACATTTGAGTGAGCCTGACATTCTCTCAGCCACCAGGGCACATTCGAGTCAATGAAGGATAACTAAATGTAAATGGTAGCTTTACAGTACATAGTACTCACACATGTGCTATGCAGTTATATAATACTAAGATATTGAATCTATACAATGCAAAGATATTTTTACAATCTTCTGCAGCTTCCACAATAATTTCACATGAGCTTCTGATTAGTTTGCCCCTATGGTTGTGGAGCAGGACCAGCATTGAGCCAAACATTTTTATCATCGATGTAATCCCCTAACTTATAATATGCTTGCCTACATAGTGTGCGTTTTATACAAGATTTAAATTTTGTCTCATTCAGTTGTTGAATGTGGGGAGGTATTTTATTATAACATTTTAAACAGTACCCCATGAAAGATGAGTCTACTTTAGCTAGCCTGAAACCTGGCTGTACTAGTTGGTCCCTGTTTCTAGTATTATAGTGGTGTCTGTCACTGTTGAGGAGATTTAAATGGACTGTATGAATGACGACGACTGATTTCGAAATACTGGTTTATTACAAAAATAAAATAAATAACAGTAATAATTCGGACGGCGCGCGGCGCGTACAATGCAAAGCTGATCGAGTGCGCTCTCCGGTTTTTTTTTTTTTTTTTTGGTTATGGCATCTCGCAGTTCAGCCTCTGAGGCTGGCTACTGCTTAACCGGACTATTCCCTGTGGATGCCTTAAAAATGAATCTAAGGCCTCCAGGTAGGGGCTTAAAACTATACTTAAAAACTAAGCGACCACTCGCTAAGGGCACCCCCTGTGGGGTACGGGCCTCGGCTTAGGGCGTCGCTGGGGGGGGGGCAGCAGACGGACAGGCTGGATCTGAGTGAGCGCTCTCCGGACCACGGTTCCGTCTTATATAGCTGCTCCCTCGCGCTGCGCCGTACCCCCGCTGACGCCCTCGCCGGTGCCGCCTCCGTCGACGTCATCATTAAGTTCGAGAGGTTTCCGAACATTCTGCCCGGGTTGAAACGTTGTCTTCAATGGGTAAAAGACATATGTTGTTGAAGGCCCTTGTAATGTTGCCCTTCTTGGTTTTGATCTCTGCCACCCTTGTGATGCCATCAGGACCAGGAAACACCTTGATGATACGGCCCATCAGCCATCGTAGTGGTGGTTGCGTTTTCTCTCTGATCAGAACTAATTGATTTAATTTAAGTTCGCCTGTGGACGCATGCCATCTGGTTCTCTGCTGCAACATGACAACATATTCATGACTGAATCGGTTCCAAAAGTGTTGTCGGAGATGCTCGATTCTTTTGTAGCGATCCAATCGGGTGATGTTGTTGGAGTGTACCTGCGGCTGAGAAACGGATATTAGCGGTCGTCCAATTAAGAAGTGAGAAGGAGTGAGAGCGGTAGGTGACGAAGAAAGGGCAATAGGGGGACGGGAATTTAATATAGCCTCAATTTGGACTAAGTATGTGTTCATTTCTTCATACGTTAAATGAGAAGAATGAACAATAGTCTTCAAATGTTTTTTAGTAGATTTAACAGCAGCCTCTGTTATACCATTGAAGTGTGGACTATAAGGAGGAGTAAAGCTAAACTTTATACCATCTTGTCTCTAAATTTGAATTAGATAAGAATTGTGCAAGCTCATTAAATACTCCCACAAACGCCGTGCCATTATCAGAGAGGATGCTGTGTGGTTTACCCCGACGAGCAACGAATCTCTTTAACGCAGCCAGATAAGCGTCTTTGGTAAGATCCGTCACAAGTTCCAGATGGACAGCCTTTACTGCCAAACAGACAAACACACAGATATAAGACTTAATGAGTCTGGTACCTCTACCTTTACGGTCAGCTATTAGCATTGGTCCGGCGTAGTCAACACTACAATTATAAAATGGAAATTCAAGCTGTGTCCTCGTGCATGGTAGCTGACCCATGACTGGTTGCACCGCCTGAGTTCTAAATCTGAAACATTTGACACATTCTCTGAATATACCCTTAGATAGATTTCTGCCTCCTAAAGGCCAGTACTTTTGACGAATGTGTGATAACAGAAGTTGTGGCCCTGCATGCATAAGCTTAAGATGCTCACAACGAAATAATATTTTTGTAATGTGATGTTTACTATCTAGCAATATCGGATGTTTAATGTCGTAACTGTAGTTAGCGTTATCTAATCTGCCACCTACGCGAATTACACCCTGATCATCTAAAAAAGGAGATAATGAAACTAGTCTATTTTTCCTAGATAATGCCTTTTTTAAACTAAGTGTTTTGTATTCATCAGGAAACATTTCCATTTGACTAATACGTAGCATTACCGTAAATGCTTCCTGTAATTCATCACATGATAAATTACCACACAACCTGTTGCTAGGATTTTTTAAATTAAAAATGAACCTAAGTATATAAGCAATAATACGTTTTAATTTGAATATGTTTGATTTATTACTAATCAAACGACTTATTTCTGATTGAGTTGATTCATAGTTATCTAATAAATGAACTTTAATTTCAGGTATGTTGGAATTCGAACCTATATTTGGCATGTTAGGCCAGTGGTCTTCACCGAAATTTAAAAACTCTGGGCCCGACCACCACAATGAACAGGTGCCGATTTGATCGGCCCTCAGCCCGCGAGATACTAAGTCCGCTGGGTTCTCTTTGGACGACACGTATCTCCATGAATTTTCCCCGGTACTTTCTTGTATCTCACTGACACGGTTGCGAACAAAAGGTTTTAATTTGTTTGGTGATGTAGATAACCAACAGAGAACTATCGTCGAATCACACCAATAATAGATTTTATTTATTTTAACAGTTAATGAGGCTACTACCTTTGCACACAGTCTTGCTCCCAATACGGCCCCACATAGTTCAAGACGGGGTATGGTTGTATGTTTAATAGGAGCGACCTTATTTTTAGAAGTTAAAAGGTGAATGGTCTTTGTACCATCATTATTTATGCAACGAACATACACACATGCCCCATAGGCACATTCGGATGCATCTGTAAAAATGTGCAACTCAATTAATTTATGGTTAAAGTTAAATGCATGCCGCGGTACATTTAAATTATTCAGACACGGTAACGTAGTGACGAACAACAACCAACGTTCTTGAATTTCATGAGAAACCGGTTCATCCCACGAACATTTTTCTAACCATAATTTTTGCATTGTTATCTTTGCCAATACGACACATGGCCCCACTAGGCCCAATGGGTCAAAGATTTGGCTAATACTAGATAAAATATAACGTTTAGTTATTTTATTAGTTGGAGGTAGATTTATAAAAAATGTTAACTTATCTAAATCGCAAACCCAGTTTAGACCCAGTATTTTAGAAGTGTTAGGCGATTGGTTGCGATTTAAATCGAGTGTTTTATTATCATTCGGATCAAGAGATGTTAGTATACTCTTCAATACCTGTGGGCTATTAGATTGCCATTTTCTTAATTTGAATTGAGCTGATGCTAGAATCGAACTCACCTCCTTGCATAACTGTATGGTGGCGGACTCAGTGCCACAGCCCCCGAGATAATCGTCTACGTACATGTCTCGTTGTATGTTCTGTTGCTTGCTTTACGCCGTCATTTGAGGCCTGTGAAGCGAGACTTACGAGTGACTTTGTCGCTAAATATGGTGCCGAAGCTGTACCATAAGTAACTGTGTTAAGAACATATGTTTTAAGCGGTTCATATTGATTAAATCTAAATAATATTTTTTGTAAAGAGCGTTGAGATTTATTTAGTTCTATAGCTCTGTACATTTTCTCAATGTCCGTACTAATGTCCTACTACGTATCTATGTTGTCGAAAACGAAACAAAATAGAATAAAGATCGTCCTGCACAGTGGGACCAATCATTTGTAGTTGATTTAAAGAAAATCCTGAAGTTGTCACAGCTGACGCGTCAAAGACAACTCTTAATTTAGTTGTAGTACTTTGCTCGCGCAAAACACCGTGATGCGGTAAATAATAACTTATGTTATCATTTGAATTATTATCTTCAGACATGTGCCCTAGTTGTAGGTACTTGCGCATAAAATCCATATACCTACTTTGAAATACGGGATCACGATCGAACCTACGTTCTAGCGAAAGAAATCGAACTTTCGCCATCTGGTATGAGTCACCTAACACTTCAGGTGACTGTTTAAATGGTATTTTTACAATAAAACGTCCGTCTTTGCTACGAGTAGTAGTGCGTAAAAAATGCTCCTCACATGCCCGTTCCTCGGCTGACAACGAATGTTTTTCTGATATTGAATCTAGTTCCCAGAACCGAGTGAGTTCAGGTTTTAGTTCCTGTACGAAATTACACACCTTGTTGGTCACGAGATGGACTAGGTTGTGCAATATACCCAGAGATAAGCCATCCTAATTTAGATTCGTATAATCTTGGTTGATTTTTACCCAAATTGATTGTGTTAGTACCCAAAATATTCCAAAACTGTTCAGCACCTAGTAATATGTCTACGCTTGACGGTTTATAATAATGAGGATCAGCTAGACAGATGCCTGATGGCAGTGGAATAGTACTTATATCAATTAATTTCGATGGTAATGATTTAGTTATCTCAGGTAATACTAAACAATCAATTGTTGTTTTATAATTACCCGAGTAAGATTCTAACGTTAAGGAACAAGACTGTGTGCTTTTACAAGTTTGCTGGTTAATACCCGTTATTTTGGAGTTTACGTTACGTTTAAGTGAACCCAGCTTACCACACAGCTCCTTAGTTATGAAATTTGCGGTACTCCCGTTGTCCAAGAGCACCCTCGCCACGTGGCTGCGGCCACTGTTGTCTCGCACCTTCACCCTCGCTGTGGAAAGCAATACGGTGGAAGAAGTAGTATTCTGTATGGCTTTGGCTGTTAAAGTAACATTATCCGTTATTTGATTACTGGTAGGCGGTTCACTGTCTTTGTCCACGTGTAACAGCGTGTTATGTTTTGCCTTACAATACTTGCACCGAGCCCACAATTTACATTTATTTTCGGAATGGCCCGGGTTTAAACAATTAAGGCAAACCTTATATTCTTTAGCCTTCTGATTACGTACGTCTAAAGACAGTTTACGAAAACTATCACATTTAAATAAAACATGACTTTGTTTAAACATTGGACAATTTGAGCTCGAACCTTTATTTGAACCATTATTACAATCATTTGATGTTACTGCAAAGCTTTTTTGTTTATTTAATTTATTGTTTGAGGTTTTATTTTATTCATTTCTGATTCCTCAACTGATTCTAACAAGTCCGCCCTATTATTTAAAAATGTTAAAAATTGAGACAATGTAGGTGCCTCGGATAAAGTATTTCTAAATTCTTCCCAATGAATATAAGTTTTAGTATCTAACTTCTGAGCCACTATATAAATAATTAAGATGTCCCAGTGTTGCGTCGGTTGTCCTAGAATTGTTAAAGCCCTCAGATTTTTCGTGGTTATATCGACTAGATGACGTACTGCTTTACTGGACTCCTTTTCTATTTGGTCGACATTAAACAACGATTGAACATGATTATTCACCAAAAGACGATTATTATTATAGCGTTTCGTCAATAGATCCCAAGCGATGCTATAGTTACCAGAGTTAAAATCCAAACTTCTAATAATTAAGGCAGCAGCACCTTTTAACGAGGACCTAAGGTAGTGAAATTTACTTATATCATCTAACAATGTGTTCCTGTGTATTAATGAATCAAACGTGTCTCTAAACTCGAGCCAATGCTGATAGCTTCCATCAAAATGCGGTAAACTAATCTGAGGTAATTTCACAACACTATGTTTAGACTGTGTGACGTCATTAACATCTGAAGCCTGTACGGAACTCACCAAAACGCTGGCTCTTCGCTCGCTATGATGACGTTGCACCTCGCGCGCCGAGGACACCAAGGAGAAGTATTGGTTTTGAAAGGTTTCGCGATCACCCAAGGCCTCGGCGGAGGCCTCCATCATCAGCTCGATCTCCCCCTGTATTTTATCATAGTCATTATATAATAAATCCACTTTACCAAGTCGGGTTTCTAGTTCTGTTACTTGTAAATCACTTAAGCGTGCACAAGAAAGGACTACATTTAAATAATTGCTGAAAAGCGTTAGCTTAGCCTTACAGCTTGCACGTTTCTTAATTAATTCTTTAACTTGAGTCTCAGACATAATTAAAGTAAAGATTGATTACGTTATAATCTGTAAATATGAAGCAAGCAACGCGGTGACAGATGTTGATGTTGCCACCACGTGCCCGTGCAAAACAGGTTCCTTATTTTTTGCTCAGCGACTAATTATGAAGCGATGTATAATAGGTTTGAGCAATAACTAGGCTTGAAATATGTGAATCGAAATGAATGCGATGACTAAAAAATATGGGAAAGAGAATTGAACAGATTAAATGGGCAAAAGAAAGCAGGGAAAATTTTAGAAAGTATGATGGGATGGACGATTAATTGGAACGACACACTATTTACCGATCTGTAGCCACAGTTGTCCGTTCTCGTAGATTTTTTCTCTCGGAAATGGATGTGCGCCACGTTGGTTTTTTTTCTTCACTGCAAATACCCGCGCCCGCGCCGCCAAACAGCCTGCCGCCGCTGTTCGTTTTGTTTTTTCTTGCGAAGGACCAATTTGTTGAGGAGATTTAAATGGACTGTATGAATGACGACGACTGATTTCGAAATACTGGTTTATTACAAAAATAAAATAAATAACAGTAATAATTCGGACGGCGCGCGGCGCGTACAATGCAAAGCTGATCGAGTGCGCTCTCCGGACCACGGTTCCGTCTTATATAGCTGCTCCCTCGCGCTGCGCCGTACCCCCGCTGACGCCCTCGCCGGTGCCGCCTCCGTCGACGTCATCATTAAGTTCGAGAGGTTTCCGAACAGTCACCTCTTTTACTAAATAAATGCAGATTTTTCCTAACGTACATGATGTTTTCATAGATGTATTGACAAGGTACTGTCATGATGTTAATTTCCTTAAACAGTTCCCTTAGAGAATCGCGACTACGTAGATCATATATGGCTCTGACGGCTCTTTTCTACAGAATAAATATAGACTCAATGTCTGCAGCCCGTCCCCATAGTAAAATACCGTATGACATAATACTATGAAAATAACTAAAATAGACTAGCCTCGCGTTATCTGCATCAGTAAATTGGCGGATTTTTCTAACAGCATATGCTGCTGAACTCAGCCATCCTGCAAGAGATGCGGACCCCATTGTAGCCTTGAGTCGAGCGTGATCCCCGGAAAACAGTATTTTCGACGAATTGCAGTTTCTCTTGATTCAATACTACTATATTTCTGTGAAATATGTTTCATTCAAGTAAATAGTCGTTAATATAATAATATTCGAAATAAAAATACAAGAAACAAATATTATAAGAATCATTTTCGGCGAAACGAAATTCTATGAAATTTCTGTCTGCGAAATAAGGGACACCTATGAATGAGCCTTCAAAATATTTTCATTATATTATTTGGTGCTACGGAACCCTGTGTGCGTGTGAGTACAACTCACACTTGGCCGGGTTTTTTTTAAGAGCTTTCGATAAACACCTATACCTTGAAATATTATGTTCACCCCTCAGTTACATGTATGGAGAGCCACCCTTATTTTGTTTTTTGTTGGCAGGGTCGTGCCGTCCATAGAGGCAATTAGGCCTAGCCTACCCTACCATTCCTACCAACAACGCAACAAATGCATTTATTATAACTATATTAATCAAAAATAAAACGCCTGTTATAATACTTAAAGCAACTTGTCGCGGCCGTGTGACGTAACTGGTAATAATATTACGACGCTCGCTCCCGGCCGTCTAGGCAAGGCCCCAGCCGGCCTAATTTCCATTGATAAATTTAAGCACACTGATAAGTATTTTCGTGTATATACACGGAAATACGAACGGCACACATAGTAAATAGGGGCGTAAACTCCTGCGAGTGTAGCTGGCTAGCTGGCCACTGATTGGCTGCCCCACAAAGTATTATCCGGCTAAAACGGTATGCGGTGATGCAATTATATTTGGTAGTGTTTTTTTCATTGACAAAATAACAATTGTATTTTTTTTTTCTTAGAAGCCATATTTGTTTCATGTGACAAGCAAAATTTATTTCGTGATCTTGAATGTTTTGATTATTATAATATCTGACGGTTGTAATTCGTTTTGAAACGTACAGTAGTGTAAATATTATTTGTTGTATTTGTTTATTTACTTAAAAATGGTGTTCTGTTGTGAAGTTTGAGCTGATAATGTGTTTGTCAGAAGTTAAAAACAATAAGTATTCACGATTGTTTGATGTTAAGATTCAAGTTGTGTCTAAAGGAAAATGTGTAGATACCCGAATTACGAGAATTAACCCAAAATTCATCTCGTACTCGGTATTTCAAATGAATCTTTCTTATGTTTGCATTGTCAGAAAATCGTGATTTGAACCTTGATTAATGTGGTGAGTTCTTGTATTTATAACTTTGGTTTTTACAGGCTTATTTTCAATGTTTGTTTTTCAAATATTCCGGTCAGACGCTCAAAATTGGGTACGGAACGAAAACTAAACTATTTTTTTTTGTTTACAGCGCCCTCTGTTTTACTTTTTAGGTTTTTTTGTAACGAAGCGACATCCTTCGTTCTTGTATTGACAGAATACCATTGAAATTCCTTATATTTAAGCTAGATGGCGTTGTTTCTCATACGTTTACTAAAAAGACGATGAAGAAGACTAGAAGACAGATGCGGGGGCCTGGGTGGGTTAGTGAATATATCAATAGATGTGACTACTTTGAGGGTCATCCTAAGTAGAGCGACGCTGTGATGTTGCGAGTTTTTTTTTTTTTGCTTGGCCTGCCCACCTTCGGGAAGCACTGCACGCCACTGTTTGTTGGAGATACCTTCTCTCCAAATTCCAACTAAATATGTGGTGTCAACAGTCACGGAGTAAAATGGCTGTGACATACGGACGGGCAGACAGACAGACAGACGGACAGGGCGAATCTACATGAGTTCCGTTTTAGCCATTTGGCTACGGAACCCTAAAAATATCTGCTACGCAATTCCAATATTGCGTAGCACTTACTACGACATAAGCTACGTCGTAGCCAGCCCGCGCTACGAACTATATACGCTACGACGTAACTTGCGCTACACATTTATAATGATGCAGTATCGCTACGCCGTAGCTGTAAGTAATACGTCTGCGGCCGGCCACTTCGTAGCAAGAAAATGTCCATCGTAAGTACGTGGTTCGGTACGGTAACGTCGTAACTAGTCGTAGCACCGTAATGCCGTAATGTCGTAACCATCATTTATTCGCCTTCGGTCGGGACTCGTACAATTCTTTCACCACGTACCACTTTATACGACCGACCGTATGGAAATGGCACTGCCTTGTAGAGTGTGGCGTGCGGGTCGGGTAATTTTTAACCGACTTCAAAAAAGGTGGAGGTTATATGTTCGTGTGTATGTTTTTTTATGTACTTATATTACCTGATTTCTCCCCCATTTGTGGACCGATTCTCAAAATTCTTTTTTTATTTGAAAGATTATAGTTCTAAGGTGGTCCCATTTAAATTAAGTGAAGATCTGATGCTGATCTTCGGAAATATACTATGGAACTCTTCAAAAATAGACGGCAAATCTGTCGTGATTGCTGCAATCGCTTGGATGTTTATTGTTTATACAACATCATGACGTAACATCACGCCTTTATGCTCTGAGGGGGTACGCAGATGCGTACAATACACCCAGATTTCCATTTATTGGGGATAAGCCATTACCATGACATGTATTGTTCATTATTTTCCCAACTATTTTGTGGTCGGCTTCCAGTCTTACCGGATGTCGCACAGCAAACCCACCTGGGGTGGATATTGTGTGGAGGCTCAACAAAAACTTTCCAATGTAATGTAGTTCTGCACAACTTGGAAGACATGCATACATTCTGGGAAATAGAGGACATAACAGAACCGCCCAATCTGTCTGTCGAGGATCAGAAATGCATTACGTTTTACTTAAATACCACAACTAGGAAACAAAGCGGGCACTACGAAGTCAGGCTCCATTTAAAGGAAAACATAGAAAACAAGTTGGGTTCCTCAAAACAAATGGCTTTAGCACAATTTCGAAATTTGGAGCGCAAGTTCCAGAAGCACGAAACGCTAGCCATACATTACAAAATGTTCATGGATGAATATTTACAATTAAAACATATGATTTGCAAAGTAACGTGAAGTACATATGGAGGAGAAAATAAGACTATAGACATCAAATATAGAGGACTTAAATTAAACGAAGTAAACGAAATGACCTTCCTCGGTATCACGATTGATAAAAACTGCAACTGGAAGTCCCAGGTCAATAAAGTACGCAGTAAAATAAATAAATTCGTGTACGTTCTGTACGAACTCTCGAAAACGTCAGCGTTAAAAACAGCATACTCAAATCACATCACATACATCTGCATACTATGGGTACGTTGATTCTGTGTTGAGATATGGTCTTATCACCTGGGGTTTACTCAACAGAAAGTCAGAGAGGGTTCATCGCACAGAAAAAATGCATCCGCGCCATAGCGGGGATACGCCCATGGGAATCCTGCAAACCTTTTTTCAAATGTTCAAGATTCTAACACTTCCAAGTCTTTATATCTTTGAATGCGCTAAATTTGTGAAAATGCACCCAGAGTTGTTTAAAAAAGCTCATGAATATTTCCAAAAAGTAATAGGCATAGAAATAGAATAGTTTTGCCCATAATTCCTGGGACAGCATTATACAGCAAGAATAGCTATGCAATGTGTGTTCGCATATTTAATGCTATACCTGACAGTATTAAAAACTTACCAGCAAATAAATTTGCAAGATGTCTTAAAGTATGGTTAAGGGAAAAGAATTTCTACTCAGTAAGTGACATATATAATAAGAAATTGGTAAATAAAATATAACTAAACAAATATAACTAAATAAATTATTTAACCACTGACTTAATATTATGGAAAATGTATGGAATTTAATTTGACATTGAAATATGAATTTAATGATAATAATTATAAGCCCAAATGTTTATGACTTAGTATTAAGGATATGGATTATTTATGTTAAGACCGAAATTGTACCAATACTTTGTAGCAAATATTTAAGATTTGATTTGATTTAATACGCCTCAGTACTCTATTATTCGCATTAACGACTGCTGAACGTGAAGTTCGATTTCCAGGATTTTATTAGCGATGTATTGGCTCTTGTGCTCTTTAGATACTACACTTACGAGTACTAGTCGAGTGCAATTAGACAATGAGGTGGAACGAAGTATAAAGTGGTCGGATTTTATTGAGTTCCTAGAAGAGTGGAGAAGAAAGTTAACAAAAAAATACGGAGCTCGCGACTTTATTATTTTTTTATTTCCTTTGGTTTTTTTTTTTCGTTTATGAATAAATTCAAAGAATTCATATTGTGGCGTAATAATGTGACCTGCGTACATCCGTACATCCGTAAAACGCCAATTTGGTCTGTTTCTTTTTTAATTATTCATGTAATACACATTCCAAATATTTTTTTGGAAAATTTCCTATTTTCTTCAATAATTTAATATACTGGATTTTAAGTCAAGACTTCTTTTGTAATTGGTAACTGATAGCTGAGAACTTGTTCACGGATAACTGGATATAAAAATTTTCATGTAACCACATTCATGAGCGTAGTGACTAAAATTTAATTTGCAAATTGCAGAAAATCGTCTATGTTAATAAAGGCATTTTTTTTTTCGAAATGGTTCTATTTAACTCAATTTGCAAATTATTGTCAAAATCACATGATAATTAAAAGTGAATTCAGGCCAGATGTGATACTAAGCGAAGTGTACTCCGTGCCTGACCAAGGCACACAATACATGGTGGTTGTCAGGCGGTGTTCTAGTGAGTGCAAACAGAATGTAATTGATGTTGTTAATTAATGTGTATTTAATCCTGTGCGGCCGGCTGCCGGCTGTCGGCGCTAATCCGCCGACATCGCACAATCCACTCCAGAGAAGAAACCCCCCGCAGCCTCACGGTGAGGGGTGAGAGGGGGCCACAGGATCAAAGGGCTCACTGCGACAGAGCGCCCCATTCTCCCCGCCACCACTTTTTTTAACCCAAGCAGAATTATTAAAACGTTATTAAATAAGTACACACAAGATATACCGATTACAAATTCCCTTTTGATACGTGAAAAGCTACTTCGAGCTCACACTACTAACTTCATACATTGGTGAATTTGCACTTTTGTAAACAAAGTGTAAACTTTCGAGAAAACTTTATGCATGACATTCGTATAGGTCGCGCGTCGGTCGCTGTCAGTTCCCGTCGGCTCCGCCTGCCGCGCGGCGACTATCAGTTCCAGTCGGCTCCGCCTGCCGCGCGTCGACTATCAGTTCCCGTCGGCTCCGCCTGCCGCGCGGCGACTATCAGTTCCAGTCGGCTCCGCCTGCCGCGCGTCGACTATCAGTTCCCGTCGGCTCCGCCTGCCGCGTGGCGACTATCAGTTCCCGTCGGCTCCGCCTGCCGCGCGGCGACTATCAGTTCCCGTCGGCTCCGCCTGCCGCGCGGCGATTATCAGTTCCCGTCGGCTCCGCCTGCCGCGCGGCGACTATCAGTTCCCGTCGGCTCCGCCTGCCGCGCGGCGACTACCAGTTCCCGTCGGCTCCGCCTGCCGCGCGGCGACTATCAGTTCCCGTCGGCTCCGCCTGCCGCGCGGCGACTATCAGTTCCCGTCGGCTCCGCCTGCCGCGCGGCGACTATCAGTTCCCGTCGGCTCCGCCTGCCGCGCGGCGACTATCAGTTCCCGTCGGCTCCGCCTGCCGCGCGGCGACTATCAGTTCCCGTCGGCTCCGCCTGCCGCGCGGCGACTCCACTCATCACATTACTAACTCGAGCTGGAGGGCTCTCTTTGATGTCGCCGTTTAATATTTTGAACACCTATGTACACGTATATTATTTAGCCTTTCGTTCTTTTCGCTCTTTACGTTACAGAAGCTCTTGATAAACCTTTTAAAAATAAAATACCAACATTCATTATAATAGTTGAATGTTGTAAGAATTTTCCTGAGTTCAAGTAACTTTAATATACTAGAAAAATTAACTCAATGGAACCATCCGGGTAAATCGGAAAGTTCCGCTGGCTTCGAAGAGGTTGTGAAGTGCGAGGCGACCGCGGAGGGCGTGGGGGCGCGGGCGGGGGCGCGTATCTCCAACCACTTGAAGGAAATGCCTTTAAAATATTCCCGAGTGGCTGAAGTTGGTAATCCTCGCTCCAAATGCTCGCGCATGATCCGCGGCGGCGCACAGCGCGCAGCGATGAGGGCGCACCGGCCACCGACACGTCCCTGGTTGGCACTCACTTTACATCGCGCGTCACTCTTCGTTCATGAGCAGAGGAACACCGAGAGCGCTGGCGCACACATGTTAGAGTTGCTTCAAGTAGCGCATGTAGCGCAGCGACGAACTTCAGTTGTCCCGAACCCCTCAGCACGATCCCTAGCGGTAGATCGTGAGCATATAAATGGTGAATTAACATTACACTTTTACTGAACTTTCCCAAGTACATACCAGCTCGTACATGCACCCACAAAATATGCAAATATTTTTTTACAGTTCTTAGAGACATTAATAAAACAGGCATGTTACATGATTAAAATTGGCATTAAACAATATCCTTCTGTCTACAATACAGAAATAACTGATAGGTACGGCAGACCGCACACACACACGTGGTTACTGTTAAGCACACAACAAGATAAGCGCCCGCACACATACGAGTACATAGAGGCTACATGTAGGCGCTTAACCCAATCCATCGACTAAATGCTATCTCAACTGAAGAACCGGGGAGACGTCAGGTGAGCGAGGCGCGGGACGCGGGCTGCGGGGAGTGGGGAGCAGGGAGCAGAAGAGCCACTCATCCCGGATTTTACAAATTGGCTCGAGTCAAATCCGCAGCCTCCGGACCGGGCCGACCTCCGAGCTTTTCTTAGGATTTCCGGGACAGCTTTAAAATAACTTTCCTGATAAATATGAAAGGTTCCTGCGGACACCGGGAGTACTGAGCGCGGGCAGGCACAGACCCAGTTCCCAACAGACAATGTCGGCTGTTTCGAGTAAACCCACCTCTGCCGCTTTTGAGCAACTTATTTTGAAAAGTTCGGTGCAACCGCCCTGCCTCATCCAAGTGCTAGTTTCTTAAAAACCAAAAATCAAACAAAATGTCAGAGCAAATTATCAGAAAAAAAATACGTACACACACACATATAACCTCCTCCTTTTTTGAAGTCGGTTAAAAATGCATAATAGAGTTGTCGCGTGCGAATGGATTTAGTTTCCAGACATTAGCATTGCAGAATAGCATTTCTTATTAAGTTCAGTTATTGTAGCGCGCCAGGCCTCTTGATCTCCTCCCCAGTTTTAATTAAGAGCTCCGATTTATAAATAAATCCTCGCTTCCACTTTGTTTAATCGCTTCGAGGAAATATTGGTTGTCTTTTTAATTTCCATCCCATTGACTTCAATAAATCTGATTTCTTGAAAAGAGCACCTCTTTTCCGCACCCTTTCTTACCCCCATGCCCCCCCCTCCCCCTCCCTCGAGCGGGCCCCGCTCGTCCGCACAAGACTCGCGCGATTTATTGAATAGACTTCGGCACAATGGACACCATTCACTTGCTCCATACTTCCTGGCTGTTTATTCGTTGTGTTTATCACAATACATCAGCTTACTCTTGTGTACAATGCTCCTCTTCACTATCTGAATGTTTTATCTAGAGTAGAGGAGGCGGTACAGTGCTTCACTATCGTCAGTGACTTATATTCCTGAACTGCTGAAACATGTAGTGTTAAATCTATACTTTACTAGCATAAGATTCTCCCGGAAAGACTTCACAAGAACCTAAATAGTGGACAGGATGAACTATGTACAACCTTATCGTTGTAGTAATTGAGCGCATATACCTAACAGCGTTTTCTTCAATGAGTAATAAATACTGCTAGAAAAGTTATAATCATATTTACAAAACTGCTGGCATCCAGCTAGTACCTACCAAATTATTTCACGTTTCACCCCAAATAAAGCCCTGAGTAATTATTAGTAGGGAAATGTAAATGGAGCACTGAAAATAATGCCCTTATCAAAAGATCAACACAACAAACTACGTTATTTATCATTTGCAGTGTTTTGAAGCAAGCCAACAAACTGTAAGTTAGTCGGCAGTAAAGTGAAGTGTCTCACAAACAACCGGCGACTCGTTTGATAGACTCCGATCATGGTGGCCGTAACTCAACGCAAACTTTTTTGTTTTCCAGGTCGATCAATTTGTATGTTAATGTTCGCTTCTTACATCGCTAGCGAACGAGACGAGCCAACTTCGAGCGTGAAACTTTGTCACGCAATAAATCGGTCGATAAAACGACGGGAGAGGAAAACACGTTGAGAAGTGGTCGCGCGTGACGGCGTGACAGTGTGACTGTTAGCGACGTCTGTCGAGACGTAACGTGTCTGTCGGTCGGATGGCGACTTGAGGCGAGACGTGTCGAGTGCGACAGTGTGCCGAACGATGCGACACGTGACCGATGCCCCGTTTGTGCTCATATTTCAGGGTGTGATTCAGACCATCCAACTGAACAACTTTCTCCATGGGAACACTATTTGGGTCCAGACGGCCAGTACCTGTTGAAGTTTTGTACCGAACAGCACATTATTTTTTCGCGATTTCTATTAAGTTTCATGTCATTGTCTCTAAGTGTAGCTGGGGTGGGGTTTGCCAAGCCAAGCGTGTTCAATTGGATTCAGGTCCGGGCTCCTCGCGGGCCAGTCCATGCGATTGCAGCCAACGTCCTGATAAAACTGTCCTGGGCGTTGTCAAACATTAATATTGATTTTTCACGTAGTTTTAAGACCTTTGTTACTAACAATTATGGACAATTACTTGGTCTGAAATAAATGTATTTTGTTTTAATTAGAGGTCCAGAAAGCTCATAAAGATCATAGAAGACACCTGCTCTCCAAATGTCAACTGTGTTGTGCCAACAGTCTCGCAGTACAGTGACTGCGACATACGGCCGGGCCGACAGACGGGCAGCTCAATCTATAAGGGTTCCGTTTTTTCAAGGGAGCCCTAAAAACGGTCAGGAGGTCTATTACGCGACGGACCTCGCGCTGTTGCCCACCGACCGATGCCCTGTTCTTTCTGTTATTTAATACACTCTAGCAACTGTATCAAACACTGTCCACTCAAATACAAGTTTTTTTATAATAAACCGCGAAGTCGCTCGCCCGTATCCGTGGTCAGCTCTCAGCAGCACACTGCGGGAGGTGGCGGCGCGCGGCGAGGCGGCGAGGTCGCGTTGTAAATAAACATGTGCAGTGGAAGTCATCCGTATGAGCGGCAACAATGTGCTATAACCCACACGTTCATAGAACGCTCGACGCTCGACGTTACATAAAACATTCAGCAGTACCTTTTCCCGAGTTTCCGCGAGTTATTGTGTGATAGCTGTACGACTGTACGTTCATTGTCGCCGCAACTCGTTGCTAATGGCCAATGTCGGCGACCGTGCTCTAATTAAAATTTTGCTGGATCCGCAGAATACATACAAAGCGCATACAGCACATATTTCACGCGTACTCCGTGTTTGCGCGCCGCCCGTCCCGCGCAGTTACAACGATGAAAATATTACACAATACCTCGCGCCGCGCGGCTTACGTATGCGACGTAAGCATTTAATTTCTTAATATTAAATGTAAATTCTGTGCGAACTATCCATAGCAATAAATTCAAGTAAAAATAAATTAAAATAGACATTATGTATCGAAATTCGAAGCAATCCCTCTCATGTGACAAGAATATCATTAGCATGCAAACAGGCTAACGTCTAGGGATCTAAGCCGAGTCGGGGATGGAAGCGGACGGCAGAAAGTGCCAAATCCTGCTCACGATCACCAGCTATTCGACGACTTCGTAAAAAATACAACCTGGCAAATGTTCTGATATCAATAATGCAGGAAATAAGTCGCGCAAAAATTACACTTAACTTCAAAACGCTCCCTCAGTGCGCGCTATTCACACCGCTATGTCTGGGGGGATAAGCGTCACATTCACGAAAGATTGGAGATTTTTACAATTCAAAGAGATGGCTGGTCTCGGAAGCCATTTCGCGCTCGTCTCGATTTAATACGTTAGGCTCCAGAGAGACGGGCGGCTCCATCTATTAGTGAAGCGAGCGCATCACTCTCACGATGGCGGCGCGTGGGACCTATTTTGTCCACTTTAACAGTGTTGACTCAAGGTTCAGAACGGCAGACTGCGCCAGCACGGCTCGCCTGTGCACACGTAATGAATTCAATAAAATAGTAAGTCCCGAGCAATACGCGCATGCATGAGGAGATTGAGGGGATGGAATAAATTTAATTAGCTTGAATTCAAAAACTTTGCATTTAGTTTATTGTATGAAATTCATCGTTATACATATCATGGAGTAGTAAATGGCCTTTTGGTTGGGGTGTGGAGATTGATAAAATGGTATCAGAAACGGTAGTTAGGTAGGTTCGGGGGAGTTTGGGGTCGGTATAGGTCTTAGTGGGGCGGGTTTCTTTGCCAGGCAACTCGCACCTATAAAATGCTAAGCTGCCAACTGCGCACGCCTAAGTGTGTGAACCTAGGCTATCAGGCGGTCACCGACAAGTCCTTCATACACGTCCACGAAACGCTAGACTGCCGCCGCGGTCTAGTGATGGGCTCACATACTACAATCTTTGTGGGTCGTCGCCCCTGGGCAATGCTGCGGTCCATATCGAGCTTTACACACTCCACCTGCCTCGAGACCTGTAGCAGCCAAGTATGAAGGACGAGGGCGACTGTCGTCTGCGGTGTGCCTGCGCACCAATGACGGCATGTAACCGAAAAAACTGGCTAGGGGAAGAAAACCCTGACATAAAAAAAACACAACACCCGGGCACTTTACCTTGCCAGCGACGGAACAGCAATATGGGTATAGGAGAGCCAACTCCGAAATCTAACTGCAACCGCTGCCTTGTGGAGAGATGTTGGATCATCAAAGGCTAGGGCGTTACCCCGAAATTGTAACCAGCTCAGAAGTTGCTAACTTCGATACCATAAACGGCACCTACTGCCTTGTAGAGAGATGTTGGGTCATCAGAGGCTAGGGCGTCAACCCGAAATTGTGATGTGTAGTGCCTTGAAAAAGTGCTTCACTATCTTCCCAAAAATCGTAATGAAATGAGTGAAAATAATGAGAATGTTCTGCCATGCAATCCGGCTAGCCCGGCGCTCACGGGTATCCGGGCCTGTGAGTGAGAAATTGATTACCGAAGACTGTAAGAGGGTGGGTACCCAGGCCCCCTTACTAGTAAATACTACTGGTCTTAAAGAGAGTAGGAGCACTAAGAAGCTAGTCTAGCAAGCTTTTCATCCGGGTCTATTTGAGACTAGACCACGAAGTTTATCACTTAGCTCGATAAGGGATGCTAACATTGAAACACAAATTGAAAACAAACAGTACAATGAGTTGAGGAACAGTACGGACAACAAAGAAGCCAATCCTCCCACCTGGCAGAGAGTACCAGACTCAAGAAATGCCAAAAGAAAGAAAGTATCTTCATCTCCAGAGAGAACCAGAGAAAACACAACCATAGCACATGCTGATACAGCTAAAAAAGTTGTAAAGCCGCCACCCATAATTCTGTATGGCATTGAAGACCTTACCAAGCTAACTGAGCAGCTAGAGACTGTCGTAAACAAAGCAGATTTCACATACAAAATCATTAACCAGAATCAACTAAGGATTAACTGCGCCAACGTAGAGGTCTAAAAAACCACAATAGATATTGTCAGAAAAAAAGGACGGACATACATGTAATAGGAATGATGAGCGACCCTTTCGAATTGTGATACGGAACCTACACCACTCAACACCAAGCAGTGCGATAAAAGAAGTACAAGAAATACCGTGATTGGAGAGATAATATGTCAATCAGCAAGTGAATCATCATTAGGAAAGCTGTCAACAGTGTAATAGCATTTAATAACTAAAATTTCATTTAGCGCCCTTTTAAATTGTAATACAGACATTTGTTTTAATATTATTCGGTAATTTATTATAAATGCGAGGGGCAATACGAAAATAGTACATTTTGATATAAGTGGGGTAACTTTGTTATTGCATTCGAGCGCGGAATTAACACCCGAGCTGCAAGCGAGGGTGTTATGGAGCCGAGAACTGCAATAACAAATCCCGACGCGTATCAAACGACGTTTTTCAATACACTTTCGAAGAAATAAAATATTAGAACGGAAAGTATTTTTGTCAGGAATTATTAGGAAACTATGATTTAATTTGCTTTTTTTCCGCGCTTTGATTTCGCCAGGTTGAAGAAGATGCAAAGGTATGATGCTGTATACAGCCTACTATGAAAAAAAGAAAATTCATTTTTTTTAATTTAGAACACCTTAAGAGGTTAATTTGTTCATAAAAATAAATATTTGTTTTAAGTAATCATTTTTATCTATGATATTCTATTTATAAACACAATTTAAATACTCGAAAAATACTTAATCCGTAAAGACGCATATCTCTTTGCCGGGATTAAAAAAAAAACAATCACCGCCGACTATAGATATAGTCATTGAACCCTTTAGACTTATCTGTGCAAATTTTTATTTCCGCACGTGTGCGGAAAAATATTAAAAATTGCACGTGTGTGAAACACATTGCATGTTGAACCTAATCGTAATGCGATTAGAACCAGTTTACGAGAAAGTGTATTGAAAAAAACTTTTTTGCATTAGTGCAGTTTTACATTTCACATGACATTCGAGCGCGGAATTAACACCCGAGCTGCAAGCGAGGGTGTTATGGAGCCGAGAACTGCAATAACAAATCCCCACGCGTATCAAACGACGTTTTTCAATACACTTTTGAAGAAATAAAATATTAGAACAGAAAGTATTTTTGTCAGGAATTATTAGGAAACTATGATTTAATTTGCTTTTTTTCCGCGCTTTGCTTTCGCCAGGTTGAAGAAGATGCAAAGGTATGATGCTGTATACAGCCTACTATGAAAAACAGTTTTTTTTTTATAATTTAGAGCACATAGATGTTAATTTGTTCATAAAAATAAATATTTGTTTTAAATAATCATTTTTATCTATGATATTCTGTATAGAAACACAATTTAAATACTCGAAAATTACTTAATCCGTAAAGACGCATATCTCAATTCGGATAATTAACGATCTTCACGTCAAGATCGATGTATTTACATGCTATTTGAGTGAATTCGCAAAAGTACTGCTGTTTATTTTATGTTATACTTAGTGTAGATTAGAGTAGGCTAAATGTTGTGTTTTGTAATTTAAATATTGTGTTTAGTGTATTTAGGGAACTTAGTATAGAACTTAGGATTGTTAGATGTTATTTTAATTACTTACTACTAGTTTTTTTTGTTTGTTTTTACGTTTTGTATAGTTTAATTGTAAATAAGTTTAAATTTAAAGACCGCACTATCGCATTAGGAATACACCTGTAATGATAGTTGTAAGGGAGATTTTAATAAATAAATAAATAAATCTCTTTGCCGGGATTAAAAATAAAACAATCACCGCCGACTATAGATATAGTCATTGAACCCTTTAGACTTATCTGTGCAAATTTTTTCTGAATTTTCCTCCTCTTACTTTAGAAGTTAGAGGGGGGGGGGGTTTACCACTTTGGAAGTATTTATTTTTCAAACGATTCACTTCCAGAGAAAATGGTTTTAGGGAGCTCAATGTCATTTGTAAGAAACCCCGCACGTATAGGTTTGACGTTTTTTTTTTTTTTTTTCAGTTCCATGTTCGAGGAGAACTCCCTTAATCTTATTTTTTTTGTATATAATCCATAAAGCGGTTCCCAGAATACATCTACCTACTAAAGTTCAACAGTATAGTCCTAATAGTTTCGGAATAAAGTGGCTGTGATAATAATTCTGTCAAAAAGCTAATAAAAGAAAAAAAAAATATAAATATAAAAACCCGACTGAAAAAACTGAAAAGCAAAAAACAAGCACATTTAAAAAAAATATACGTCGTCAGATTCGTTTTGGTGGCTCAAGAGTCAAATAAAAGTTGGAAGCAAGCGGGGCCCATTCCATTTTCATAATTTTATATTCAAAAGGGCCCGGCCTGCTTCCAACTTTTATTTAATTTAAAATCCAGTGACTCGAGCCACCAAGACGAATCTAACGACGTATAATTTATCAACATCTGTTAATCCGTTTAGGAGTTAAGAGAGAACAAAGAAACGGACATACATACATACAGGTCAAACACATAACCCTCCTTTTGGACTTCGCTGCAGTCGGGTAAAAATAGATGGGCCATATTTCTTTTCTGGTTCATACTTTACCATGGTATAGTATGAACCAGAAAAGAAACCAACATCTACTTTCTTCGCCAACCTCGAACCCAGCCCCACCAACAAGGCTATAAAAAGTATTAAATACATACACCATAAGTCGGTAACTATAGTAGACACACGAAAACGAACCTCAGTAGTGCAATGTCAAAGATCCCAGCAGTGTAGACACTCTAAAAACTACTGCATGAGGCCTTTCCGCAATACCCCGGCAAAATGTGCCCTATGCCAAGGCGCGCATCCAGCAAACTTCAAAGGGTGCGAAGTACACAGAGAAATACTAACAAGGAAGTCAAACATGCAACCACATATTAAGGCCAGAGGAAACCTAAAACCAGATGCCGATGACGAGGCCCAGTAACAAAAGAAAAAGTACCTGTTATATGTATATGTACCCATGTCGAAGGATGCATAGTGTAGGAGTGCGGGCTACGCCCCGCCCCTCCCCGCCGTGCGGGTACCGTCTTTAAATATATGATCCAGTGTGCAACCAACTAGCGAGTTTGATTGACCTCCGACACTTCCGTACATATCTAACACGTAGCGACGAACGGACTCACACTTTTCTAAAAACGGCTACTGGCTACGGGTTCGACTTATGGCGTTCTATCAACTTTTGATCATATGTCACAAGAGTGGAATAGTTTTAAATTGCGAATAAACCAGTGGTTTATCGCAAACGGCATAACTAAAGAAACGGACAAGTCATCAATAAAATGGAGGGCGATATTGCTAACGTCGTTGGTTGAATCGACGTTCAAACTTGCCTGCGACCTGGCGCAACCAAGCAAGGTGGAAGAATTGGGGTACGAAGCGTTAATAAGGCTCTTCGACGACCACCGACGCCAA
Organism: Eugnorisma glareosa; assembly: GCA_947578425.1. NCBI lineage: Eukaryota > Metazoa > Arthropoda > Insecta > Lepidoptera > Noctuidae > Eugnorisma > Eugnorisma glareosa. The sequence goes on from OX387968.1 coordinate 693,374, forward strand.
AAAGGTTTGGGTTTGCAGAGAAATCAACCTTCTATTCTGCAACACAGCAGCCAGGTGAGTCGCACACTCAATGGGCGGCCAGGTTAAGAGGATTAGCGACTCACTGCGCAATCAAAAACTTGGATGAAGCGTTGCTGGACAAGTTTATTGTGGGCATGGCGGCAGGTCACGAACGTGACAAGCTCTTCGTGCAAGACCAGCGGGAGCTGACCCTCGCGAAGGCTACTACTCGAAATTTAAACAATTGCCCTTATCAGTCACCAACAAAAAATTATTAAGTTATACGGGGAAAAAATTGAAACGGTTGGAGTTGTTTTATTACCTGTGTCATATCTAGGGCGTACGCGTACTCTGTATGTGTACGTAGTGCAGGCAGCCGGACCGCCGCTGCTAGGTCGCGATTTCATTCATGAGTTCGGCCTGGAGTTAGCGCCGTCTCGCGTGCACGCTGTGCTCGAGCAAGCGCAAGCGGTATGCGATTCAAATAATAACATTGATAAACAACTCTCTAACATGTCCCCTAAAGTATACTCGGGCAATCTAGGATCATTCTACAAATATAAAATTGATTTACGGTTAAAAAACGATGCAAAGCCAATATTTTTCAAAGCGAGACCAGTACCTTACGTACTGCAAGATAAAATAGATAAAGATTAGTTTAGTTTATTTATTAATAATTATCAACAATTACAGGTCAGTTTTATATAAAAGAAAAAGTAAAAACACAAGTCATTAAACATTAAAAATAGCATCAAATACAAAATCGAAATAAATTAAAAATTACAATAAATTAAAATAAATGAAAAAATAATAATTAAGGACACGTGACCAACAGAATAATAGAAACACTACATTATCTCATCAAATTACCTAAAACCATTATTTTAGGTCATATAACGCCTGGTCGGTTAGCCAGCCTTTGAGTTTCGCTTTAAAAGCATTGTCAAATGTCGCGCACAAGATGTTAACCGGTATCCGGTTATACACTGATGGACCCATAACATGAATCAGCTTTCCAGATTTAGATAGGGTGTGTGGGTAGCCAATTTGTTTCTACCACGAGTACATTGTTGAGGGCTCCCTTTTCCGCATTTAGACTCAAAGGCGGTCCATTATGCGTGGGGTGGGACGGTTGGCTACAGGAGCCAACCCAGCTCCTTCCAGAAGCTCAGAAGTCTCCTGGGACGTTCACAGGCTTCTAGGAGCGACCTCGGACTGCCGAGGATTTGTGCCCGTTGGTCAGCAACCCCCTTACATTCCAGGATTACGTGGGCTGCCGTTTCATCCGCGCTAAGGCAGCCCCTGCACAGCGGGCTGTCTGTCCCGTTGAGGGTGAACAGATGTTTGTTGAGTGGGCAGTGGCCAGTGAGCATACCCACCACAATTCGCAGGTCCGTTCGTTGGAGACTGAGTAGTCTGCTAGTCAGTCGCGGTGTTAGTGCAGGTACCGCCTCTTTAGACTGTCTACAGTTGGTTGTAGATGCCCAGCGGGCATTGTGTTCTGTTTGGGTTAACAGACGCGTCCAGGTCCTGATCTGACTGAATGGAACCGGCAAGTGGGGCTCGGGGCCGGCCACAACCCCTTCCGAGCCCCTCCTTGCAAGCTCGTCTGCTGCATCATTACCCAATGATCCACTATGCCCCTTGATCCATTGCAAGGTGACCCTGTTGTGGTCGGAAATGGTTTGCAATGCTAGGTGACATTCATAAATAAGGCTGGAAGACATAATATTACTGTCTAGTGCCATTAGGACAGCCATGCTATCGGAGAGAATTCTAATACCGCGATTGGAAATCTTTCTTTTAATGACTGCGTTGGCAGCTTGCGAAATTCACATTGGAATATGGAGCTTTGTTCCCCTAGCGATAGTGATATTTTGACATTGAGATCCATGGAGAAAACACCAGCACCAGTACCGGTTTTGGTTTTTGAGCCATCCGTATAAATACGGACTTCGTCGGCTCCTGATTGGTCTCGCTCGGTCTCTGCTAATTGTATTCGATAGAGTTTATCGAACACGTGGACTTTGGGGATTCTATCACAGGGTGCGTCAATGAGCGGTACCTTACGCAGCGCTCTGTCCCATATTGTGGTGTGAATGCCCCTTTGTTGTTTCCACATGCCTGAGTGTCTTAGTCTGATTGCCGCCATACAGGCCTCCTGCCGGATGAAAAGATCCAGCGGCTGCAGACCAAGCATTATCTCCAAGGCATTAGTTGGTGCTGTCCGCATACATCCAGTGGTGGCTGAGCAAGCCAGTCTCTGGAATGACTGCAGTTTTTTACTGGTGGTAATGAGTTCAGTCCTGGGCCACCAAACTACCGCACCGTAGGTGATTATAGGTCTGATTACGGCTTTATATAGCCATAGTGTAATTTTCGGCGAAAGGCCCCAGGATTTTCCTAGAAGTCTTCTGCATTGCCAAAATGTTGCGCTAGCCTTATTAATCTTGTGGTCCAAGTGTTTGTTCCATAACAGTTTGCTGTCAATAATAACGCCCAGATATTTGACCGCTTTCGTAAGGGACAGCTCGGTACCAAACAGTTTGGGTAGTTGTAAACTGCCAAGATTGCGTTTGTGAGTGAACATAATGAGCTCCGTCTTTGACGGGTTCACTGATAGTTCGTGCTCAGAGCACCATTGTTCGACGATCTTTAAAGCCTGCTTAGCCAGGTTGCACAAAACATTCTCAACAGGTCCTGTTAAGAGAATGGCAAGATCGTCTGCATAGCCTACCGTATAATGGCCATGGTCACAGAGTCTGCTTATCAGCTCATTGACCACAATGTTCCATAGGAGGGGTGAGAGAACTCCTCCTTGTGGACAGCCTTTGGCTACCACGCCTCTGGTCGTGGTATTAACGGTGAATTGGATAGCCCTTTGTCTCAGCATGTTGTCAATCCACCCGGCAGTCGTGTGATCGACTCCATGTCTGGTCAGGGCAAGGTTTATGCTGTTGAAAGTAGTTTTGTCGAAGGCGCCTTCCACGTCTATAAAGACGCCAAGGGTTGATTGTTTACCGGATAGTCCATTTTCAATACGTGATACAACGCTATGAAGGGCGGACTCAGTTGATTTGCCCATACTGTAGGCATGTTGGTTAGCGTTGAGTGGCTTGTTCGACAGCGCATGTGTTCTGATGTCCCTATCACAGAGCCTTTCAAGCGTTTTCAACAGGAAAGATGTGAGGCTGATTGGCCTGAAGGACTTCGGCTGCGTGTAGTCACTCTTGCCGGGCTTGGGGATAAATATGACTTTAACTTCCCTCCATTTCAGGGGAGTGTAACCGTGTGCGATGCATGCTCTGAACAAGTTCACGAGATGTACCACCAAGCGATCGTCGCTCCATTTCAGTAGTCCTGGGAATAGACCATCCAAGCCAGCTGATTTGAATGGAAGGAAGCTATTGATAGCCCACTTCACCTTATCGTGTGTGACGATTCTTTGGGCCTGGGTCCAGTCGGTATTGGAGGCCGAATTGCTGGTCCCCGCTTCCCAGCTTTCCGTCTCAGTAATGACGCAGCCGGGGAAGTGCGTTTGAAGCAGCAGTTCGCACGTTTCGTCGTCCAACTTGGTGTATGTGCCGTCCAGTTTCTTTAAAGAACCGATACCGCGCTCAAGTTCGCTGATCAGGATGTTCTTTATTTTGGTGGCATGACTGTTGGACTCTATGTTCGAACAGAAGCGTCTCCATCATTGGTTTTTCCTGAGTCGGATCTGCTTCTTGTATTGGAGTTGGGTTTCTTTGTAATTGTCCCAATCGTTGTCTAGTCGGGTGTTTTTGGCTCTGTTAAACAGCTTTCTTACCTTGCGACGAAGTTTCTCCAGTTCCGGGCTCCACCAGCTGTTCCTACCTGCGGAGACCTTCCTTGGCGTCATAAGTGGGCATGTTTTTTCAAAGCAGTTCAGTAGAAAGTCTGTGAGTAGATTATTGTGGGTGTCAATCTCCGCGGCGTTGTCATAGTTAGGAATTGGGATCCCCTTCAGTTTTTCCGCCGTTTCGGCAAGGTACCTTACGCGGTCCATCGTCCGGGGATTCCGTCACGGCACCGCGGGATTTACCATGATGTTAATCGTGTAAATGACCCACCTGTGGTCAGAGCAAGATAATTCTTGGGAAACATGCCAATCTGAAATATGCCGCGATATGTGCTCTGTTGCTAAGGTAAGATCAATTATGGTTTGGGCCCTTCTCGTAACAAAAGTTGGTTCAGAGCCCCGATTCATAATTCTTAGACAGGTGGTAAAGAGATAGTTAAAAAGTTCCTCACGGCGTGCGTTCGACTTCTCGCAGCCCCAGATGGTGTGGTGCGCGTTGGAGTCGGCTGATATGATGAGCTCCAACCCTTCCCTCTCGCAGTGGGCCACCAGTGCAGTCTCCGGGTTTGGCACCTCCTCGTCGCCCGGCAGGTAGGCGGAGGCAAGTACCACTCCTGGCAAGTTGAGGGCTGGGTTACCCAGGAGCCTGATGGTAGTCAGGTCCCTGGAACAGAACTCGGTAAGTAGAACTGATGGTACATTTTTTGGTACGAAAATACATGTTCTTGGGTTACTTACGGTTGTATTCAGAAGGAGCTTGCCCCCGATGTTGGATAGACCACAGATTCTGCCCTGCCCTAATCCACGGCTCCTGGATTAGGGCTATGGTCATGGTGGGTAACTCCAGCGCCCTGCGTAAGTTGGCCGTGGCAGTAAGGCTATGCTGGAGGTTGGTCTGGACGATTTTAATTGTTTCGAGGGGGGGGACTGCCTGGTCCATCGCTGCTACCCTCCAGCAGTTTCTCCTCGTCGTCCAGACCCTCCCCCTTAAACCAGTCCAACTTGTTCGCCGCCAATGCCACAGCAACGACGTCGAACAAGGGAGTGGCTGGCGGGTCCTCACCAGACGCCTGCAATGATGCGGGGTTGGTTTGACCCACCACAGGGGGGGGGTGTACTATGTACCGGACCCAAGCCCCGCCCGGCTGCTTCCTCTGCCACTTGGACGGAATTCGGCCCCCGCTCGGTCTCTGGTCCGGTATGAAGGGAGGCAGGAGGTTCGGTTGGCATTCCCTTAGGACTGCCTGCCCACACCTCCTGCTGGAACAGCAGGTAGACTGACCCCGTCTTGTATGAGACACGGCGGTCTCTCCTGCTGATCTGTTCCAGTTCCGATTGCGGGATCCCAAGGACGATGAACACACCATCCTTGTTGTCCTGCTTCTCGGCGTGGTAGAGGCTCCAGGAGTCGACGTTGTACCAGGGGTTCTGACGCCGAAGCCTGATACGCAGTCTATCCACGGTCTCGTCCGTGAAGTTGGGCAAGAAAATCCTCGCTTTGATCCTATGCGGGATCTCAGATTGGCGGCGGACCACCAGTCTGGTTCCCGCGATAGGAGAGGGGAGCCCAACGATGGTGCGGCGAACCCACTCTAGCGAGAAGTCATCCTCGCACCGAAGTTTGAGGACTCCCTCGCTGAGGAAAAGCTTGCCGCGGAAGGAGGGAGCACGGTCAACGTCCGTCGATGAAGACGGGGCGAATATCGCCTCGTCAAGCGCCAAGTTGATGGCAGCCTGGACGGTGGCCGAGTACTCCTCAGATAGTTCATGGAACGGCTCAGTGGTGACGGACACGGCAAGGTCGTTGGACCCTATCGCGTCCGCGTAACTGGCCGCTCCATGGTGATGACGTCCGTGCGGGAGACGCCCGGGCGTGGCACCAAGTTTGGCGCGTTTGCCTCCGTCCCGGGGTGACAAAGTGTCCTCGGGACGAGTCCGCTTAGCGGGCTTGGATTGGCCACTGGCCGCACCAGAGGCATTCGCGGTGCGCCACTTTTTGCCCGCACGCTTCCCGCGGGGCCGATTGGTACTCTGTACCTGCTGGCGGGTTTGGTGGGTCTGGGTTGCCTGTCCAGCACCTGCCGATCCTGCTGCAGGCCCTATTGAGCCGCGCTGAACCGGATTGGCTGGACCGGTAACGACCGAACCTGCTGCAGGCCCTTGCGGGCAGCGCTGGTTCCGGTCGCTAGCTGGCACGGTTGTGCCCGCAGCTCCCCGCTGGTTACCCCCCGCGCCCGCCTGCCGGCGAGCCCTCCGCTTATCAGCGCGCGCTTTCGCGCGACGTGATTTGCTGGGCGACGCCTTCGACCCGGACTGAGGGGTATCAACCTAAGGCGGCCTGGTCTTAAGGCCACGTTCCACAGAGCCTGCCTCTGCGAAGCGACTCCGGGCATCGCGTCCCTCAGAGCCGTAAGGTCAATTGAGGTAGCATTGGCACTGGTGGAGCCAGAAGGTTCCACCTGTACCACTGTTGGTGGTAATTCAGGCGCGAATGCAGCCTGAGGAGGCAAAAGCAGCGCATTGGTTGCAGCAGGCAAACTTGCCTCCGCGCCTTGCCAGCCGCCGTATTCAGTAGCTCCACTGATGTGTCATACAAGTCTTTTGTTGGTTTGTGTGCGATCCTTTTCCTAATAATGTGGTATACCTCAATCGGTGAGAAGGGATGTAGCCCCACACACTGACTGGCTAGAGGTCACGCTTCCAGAAGCGTAGCCAGGGCTGTATTCGGGTCTGCTTGAGGAGCGCCACATGATATAGCTGCATGGATGAATTTGGCAGTGACCATATTTACTAAATGCTCTTTTGTGGAAAAAGACTTACCATCTGCTTGCTTCATACTCTCAGTGTAGTCCGATCTTGATTGATTTTTCCTACCAGATTCTATATTTACTACCTGCCACATACTTTTATTCGGGTTATTTGCCGTTTTTATATGGTGTATATAATACTTGGACCTCTTATGTCTAAGCATCCTGGAGTACTTTTCCTGAAGTCGATATACTACCTCGTTCAAATATGGAAAGTATGGGTACAGGACTTCTCCGTCTTTTTTGTGCTACGCGTCTCATAGGAAAATAAACATCTACCTTGCTCTGTATAGTTTTTACGATCGATCAAGCTAAGTCATCCGCGCCCTGCCAGCGCGCTGCCACCTCTTCTCAGTCAACGCTGGCCAGCGATGCGGCAAAGTTGTCCCTATTCATTTTGCTATAGTTCCGCGCCATATGTTTTACAGGTGTTTGTGACTCGACAGTACATAAGATTTCACCGCGAATTGCAAAGTGATCGCTAATGAATGTATTTAAACAGGAGGTCGCAATCGACCCTGGTGACATATTAGTATACAAGTGGTCTAGACAAGTAGAAGAATTCCCTTGTACCCTCGTAGGAAAGTTAATTTCAATAGAATAGGCATGGGCCGATAGCGTGTCTTTCAGTCTATTTTGACTAGAAATCATTGAACACATAAGGTCAATATTTATGTCACCTAAAATTATGGTTTGTTCGTCATAGTTGTTAAGTTCGTCAAGAAGTGTTTCAAAACAATTTAAAAATTCATTAACATATCTCGAGTTTGATCTATATATAATAATTATAATTACATTGAAGTCTATTAATTTAATCCCTGAGATCTCACACACCTGCTGTACTGATAATTCGGTAAATTTAGGACAATCCTCGAATCTAACATCACACGAACCTACACGAACCTCCGTGAGCTATGCTATGTCGACAAAACCATGACCCTAGCACATATTTATTAATGTTCACAACTTTTAGTTCTAGCTCCTTTAGCCAATGCTCTGTCAGGGCCAGCACATCACATTCGAGTTCACTCCCAAGCAGTACTTCAAGTTGCCTCGTCTTGTTATTTAGCGATTGCACATTCTGGTGGCATACAATTAGTGAGCGCTCGACATGTTTACTCGTCGTTATGTCGTGATGCCTCGTCGTTGTACCGCCGGCGCCGCCGTCTTGACTGTAGTGCGTGTGCGCCCCACTACACGCGGGGCCGGGTGAGAAACCACTCGGCGAACCGGACTCCTGGTGGCCACACAGTCGGAGTGATCGATGATACAGCGATTCTGGGATACCAATCACGAAAGATGCAAGCCTATTTGTTTTAATATCCCGTTTCTCAACATAAAATAATTCCGATTTTGCAATCTTACTAAGAAATTTGCTAATTTTATCTACCGTTGTGTCGGGTTTGAAGGACCATGTTTGAATATATTTCATTTTCTCAACGGTCTGTAATTCGTCATCCTTCTTCCCTGCTCCTATTATAATTTGACGCCTTTTACGTTGCTTTTTCGAATTTACTGTTTGCCAGTCATTTTCACTATTATCATTAACGTCATCTTCATATGTCTCATTTCCAGTAGTGTCTTCTTGCGTCCCTTTCGATTTTTTACCATCATTCATCGTTATAATGGAGTCATCTTGCTTTGCGTCACCAATCGCGGTTTTACGGGCCGCTGCGTCCGAAACAGCTGTGATTTGCATCGGGCTCGATCGGCTAGCCTCGGGTGTTTTCGTCACATTCGTCGACAGCGGTGTGCTTAGTGTGCTTGCAGCGGATGCAGCGCTACGTTTTTTTGGAACAGATGTTATTGCAGCCACTGCGTTTACGTGGGCCAAGCGCTTTAATCGCTTTTGAGGAGCACTGGCACTAGACACGTTTTCGACAGGTTTTCGGGTAGATTGAGTCTTCGCACTGTCAGTTTTTTGGATCCCTAGGTCGGCTAAGATTTTGCTTTGGTTCACTATAACTTCGTTTTGATTACAAACTTGGCACTCCAATGCAATTTTACGCACTAATAACTGTACTGTTTTTTGCAGATCGCGTATCACTAGTTCAAGCGATTTACTAGCCATTTTATTATTAAATCGAATTAATAGCTCCACGAACACAAAGAAACGTGCCCGTCCATATATAGGGGTCCATATATACCAACAAAAAAAAAAACCAACTAAAGAGCTCGATCATTTGTTATCAGTATCTTAAAGCCAGTGGAACACTCAGAATACGCATCGCCAATCGTGCCAGTTTTGAAAAAAGACAGCAGCATCAGACTATGTGCTGATTATTCTGTTACAATCAACAAACAGTTGATAATAGATCAGTACCCCTTTTTTTTTTTCGTTTGGGAAATCATCAAATAACCCCTCCCGCTCTGGGCTGAGCAGGAGGGAGTGTCAGACTTTTACTGACTAAAACCCATCTATGTTCCTTCCTTTGCCCTTTGTGTTCCAGGGCCGCGGTATCTCTTTCGAACAGTCCCGCAACCCTGGCGGGCATCGGTCCTTTCGGACCCCTTCCTGTTTGCTGACTCTCTTTAAGGCGCGCGTGGAACACGAACGCGCCGTCGACACGGCCTGTCGTCATAAGACGGACGGACGGCGAGCTAGCCCATAGCTCACCGTCCACAGGCCCGCGCCTACGGTGGCCGGTGCGTCTCCCGCGGCGGCCGGGACGTGAGGTTCTCTCCCTCTCACGTTCCGCCAAGATCAGTATCCCTTGCCGACGGTAAATGATTTATTAGCAAAATTACACGGGGACATACACTCACGTAAAATAGATTTGTCCATGGCGTACAACCAATTTATTTTAAACGAGGAATCACAGAAGCTGACATGCATCAATACCCACCGCGGTCTTTTTAACTTCACTCGACTGGTATTCGGGTTGTCCAGCGCACCAGCAATTTTCCAGCGCGCAATGGAATGTTTGCTCACGGGAATTGACGGAATAATTTTCCTATTAGATGATATCCTCGTAACAGGGTCAAATAAAGACCAACACAAGCAGAGACTCATCAGGGTGTTACGACGGTTAGACGATGCCGAATTAACGGTACACATGACAAAATGTGAATTTAATAAACATGAGTTTTCGTACCTGGGTCACATTATAGATAAACATGGAAAATAGCTTTGACTTTATACATAAAGTCAAAGCTATTTTAAAAGCACCTAAACCAACAAACGTGTTACAGTTGCAGTCGTTTTTGGGTCTAACAAATTATTATCGGAACTTCGTGCCGGACGCATCGTCCGTATTAAGTCCGTTATACAATTTATTGCATAGAAAAAACAGAGTGGAAATGGACTCGTAGTCACGATGACGCGTTCGTAACAATAAAAAACATCTTGGCATCCGATAAAACATAAGCACATTTCGATCCGACCGCTAAGTTAATATTAACTGTAGACGCGTCACCGTCAGGGTTAGGTGCTGTACTATCCCAAATAGACGTTGCAGGGTTAGAAAGGCCAATATCATACGCGTCGCGGACGCTGACGTCTGCGGAGAAAAACTACGCACAGATACAAAAGGAAGCAACGGCGATCATTTTTGGGGTACGACGGTTCCACCAATATCTATATGGTCGGACCGAGCCGTTCGTTCTATAAACAGACCATAAACCCCTGTTGGCTATATTCGGGCCCCATAAAGGCATCCCTGAAGTGTCTGCCAACCGCTTGCAGAGATATGCAATATATTTAGCCGCGTATAATTATACAATTGAGTACATTAGCAGCAAGCATAACAGCGCGAACTACTTATCCCGAGCCTGCGAGGGGGGTGAGGACGAGACGAAAGAGCCAGCAGACCTCGCAGATTGCGTGGAGCGCGCGTCCTACGTCAACTTCGTAGTGGACGGAAACTTACCGGCGACGCTAAGCGACTTACACCGCGAGACGGCTCGCGACGCTCTTCTAGCCACTGTTAAGCGTTATGTATTAAACGGTTGGCATAGGAAGGTTAATGACGAAGGTTTAAAACCATGTTTTAACTGTCGGGCACAGTTATCAATAGAAAAAGAGGTCTTAATGCGTGGACATAAAGTCGTAATACCCTCGTCCTTGCAAGAGAGCGTATGCAGGGAACTGCATAGTTCACATTTCGGGATGGTGAAGATGAAGGCAGAGGCTCGCAAGCGCATAAGTAGTTTTAATAGTATTATGTAGTTTTCATAGCAGGTATAAATAGGTTAAGTGTATCTGCTAGCTAAGGGGAAGGGATGTTATATATGTACCCACACATGTCGAAGGATGCATAGTGTAGGAGTGCGGGCTGCGCCCCGCCCCTCCCCGCCGCGCGGGTACCGTCTTTGAATATATGATCCAGTGTGCAACCAACTAGCGAGTTTGATTGACCTCCAACACTTCCGTACATATCTAACACTACCCATCCCTTCCAAATAAATGGGCCAGACCCACACCAGTGGTTTACCCAATCGAACCACGGCTAAAACCTAACAACACGCAAAAACTATACGCTGAAGTAATTAAAGATTACAAAACCAAACACGAGAATGTTCGCACACTAAGCATAGAAGACACGCTTATAAAACAAGCAGAAAAGTTTGATTTAATCCTACAACAAATGAGTATGTTAATGAATCTCATAACGACCTTAGTCACTAAGATGTCATAATGACTTCCCTCAAGGTAGCAACGTGGAACCCAGCTGGGCAATCTCCAAATAAAGTAGAGATAGAAGCTTTGTTACACTTCCACAACATAGACATACTACTAGTACCAGAATCTCATACAACCGCAAACAGTAGTGTTAAGATACAGAATTACAACATTTACTGCACTGATCACCCAGACGGCACGGCACACGCGGGAGCGGCTATGGTAGTAAGGTCTAATATCAAACACTATGAACAACCACAATTCAAAACTGAGCACATACAAGCAGCAACCATCGCAAAAGAAGATTGAAACGGAACATTTAATGTATCTGCCATTTATTGCCCTCCCAAACATAAACTAAAAGAGGACCAATATAATGAGTATTTTAAGACCCTAGGCACCCGCTTTATAGCCGGAGGTGACTGGAACGCCAAAAATGTTCACTAGACTTACTAATACAAGAGGAAGAGAGCTCAAAAAGTGTATAGACGAAAACCATCTCAGGACAATCTCTACAACGGACCCCACCAACTGGCCCACAGACCCAAACAAACTCCCTGATGTCATAGACTTTTTATTGTAAAGGGGTTCATCACCATGTAGAGACAAGCCTAGACGCAAAATCTAACCATGTTTCAGTAATACTGACGATTGGCACCACGGTCTTAAACACTAAAAGAAACCCCAAATTATATAACAAGCACACAGATTGGAGTTCATTTCGCGAATGTGTCGAAGACGAAATCAACCTCAAAATACCATTAAAAACTGAGTCGGACATCGATATTGCTGCGAGAAATCTCCCCTCGGTAATTCAAGAAAATTTTTGGAAGTCAACTCCAGAAGCCAAAGACGATCACATCAAAATAAAGTATACTCGGAAACCATACGATCAAAAATCATGGAAAAAAGAAGACTTCGGCGTATATATATATAATAATAATATAATTATTTCCTGTGACTACACTGGTCCACTGGTTAGTATACAACCTTATCAACTACGTGTTAGTATTTATTAATTATGAGACATATTATAATTATTTTTCATCCCTGCCGCACGAACAACTGAACAAAGTGTCTTAACATCGGTGCATCGTGCTGTTCAGCTAGGGTTTTCAAAATACTGTTACGTTCATTCTGCCTATTAGGAACACAAGGTATATGGCACACAAGTAAGCACCCAAATGACAAAGCGGCACTAAACAAAGCTATTAAAGAATTAAAAACCCTTTTAACTGAAGCAGATGATGCCGCTTTAGATACGTATTTGGAAGGTCTCACAGCTACAAAAACGACTGACATTATGGAGAGCCTGTAGAAACCTGAATCGACCCTTGCACCACAAACCACCGCTTCGGGACCCAAATGGAACCTGGTTTAGAACTGATCAAGACAAAGCTGACGCATTCGCGAATCATCTCAGCAATGTATTTATTTATTTATTTAGGGAAAACAAACAATTATAAGTACAAAAGCAATATAAGTTACAGTACATACTATGACATAAAGGCAGTGGCGTGCAGTAGTTCTTCTGGTAAGGCAGGCCACGCATACTGAATTACTGACACCCAAAACAAAAAACTCGGCAACATCACAGCGTCGCTCTACTTAGGATGACCCTCAAAGTAGTCACATCTATTGATATATTCAGTCACCCTTCCGGGACCCCCGCACCCGCCCCTGGTATTTTTAGTACTTAAGCTAATGAGAAACAACGCCATCTAGCTTAAATATCAGGAATTTCAATGGCATTCAGTCAATACAAAAACGAAGGTAGAAGCTTCGTTAAAAAAATCTTAAAAATAAAACAGCGTGCGCTGTCAACAAAAAAATAAAATTACCTAAAATTACCATGGTATAGTGTAGATTTTTGGAATATTAGAAAAAAAAACATTGAAAATAAGCCTGTAAAAACCAAAGTTATAAATACAAGAACTCACCACATTATTCAAAGTTCAAATCACGATTTTCTGACAATGCAAACAGAAGCAAGATTCATTTGAAATGACGAGTACGAGATGAATTTTGGGTTAATTCTCGTAATTCGGGTACCTACACCTTTAGACACAACTTGAATCTTATCATTAAACGATTGTGAATACTTACTGTTTTTAACTTATAACAAACACACATTATCAGCGCAAACTTCACAACGGAACACCATTTTACGTAAATAAACAAATACAACAAATAATATTTACACTACTGTACGTTTCAAAGCGAATTACAACCGTCAGATATTATAAAAAGCAAAACATTCAAGATCGCGAAATAAATTTTGCTTGTCACATGAAACAAATATGGCTTACAACTTTCTAAGAAAAACATAATTGCTACTTTGTCGATAAAAAACACTACCAAATATAATTGCATCACTGCATACCGTTTTAGCCGGATAATACTTTGTGGCCAATCAGTGGCCAGCTACACTCGCAGGAGTTGAGCCGCCAATCTATCAATGATCTATACATGTGTGCCGTTCATACACACGAAAATGTGCATTAGTGTGCGTAAATTTATCAATGGAAATTAGGCCGGCGGCGTCGTTGCCTAGAAGAGCCGGGAGCGAGCGTCGTAGTTACGTAGTATTATTATCAGTTACGTCACACGGGCGCGACAAGTTGCTATAAGTATTTTAACAGGAGTTTTAATTATTTTTTTTAATATTTTGCATTATTTTATTACATAGTTATAATAAATACATTTGTTGCGTTGTTGGTAGGAATGGTAGGGTAGGCTAGGCCTAATTGCCTCTATGGACGGCACGCCCCTGCATAAAGGTAGGCTAATGTACAATCCACGACTTTTCCACATATTACTTATGTAAAAGAAACAGTGTAGATACACTATTTTAAATTACAATACGTAAAAAAGGAGACGATAAATGAGAAAAAGTAATAATAAAGTAACGACAAAAAGAGATAAGAGGTAAATGAAAATTTCTTAACTTACCTTATGACTAAACCAAAAATAAAAATAACAATACGTAATTAAGAAAGGGCAACACAAACATGACTAATTACACAATTGCAAACTGCTGACTAAAAGTTTCTTAAATTTTTGGCGGTCTAAAGCAAATATGTCAATATTAACAAAATGTCCATTTTACGTTTTGACTATCCTATGGGAGTTCATTTCTTATGAACCTGAAATACAGAGGTCTTTTGTGGCTCCTAGGAAGAAACTCAAAACTGGCGATAGACAAGAAACTCCTCATTTACAAAACCATAATAAAGCCAATCTGGATTTATGGCATCCAACTTTGGGGATCAGCCAGTACCTCCAACATAGTGAAAGTGCAAAGGGCACAAAATTATATACTAAAACAAACATCCAACGCACCATGGTTTATTAAGACAACAGAGATCCATGAAATCCTCAATATACCTTTGGTCAACGAGGAGATAAGTTCACATGGCGACAACTACAAATCCCGACCACTAAAGCATCCGAACATGCTTGCGGGGCAGCTAACCATCCCAGAAAGCATCCGTCGATTTTAAAAGCGACGGGATATTTTCGACCAGAACAGGCAGTTTGAAGAATGACTTCGGAATGATAGGGCAGACTCTATTGAGAGTAGCGCCCAACACGCCATCTGAACCATCTCATCTAATCATAGTCTGAAAGACTGATCGCAAGACTACATTAAAAAAAAAAAAAAAAGAAACGGTGGGGGTTCAGACACTTTTTAACTAGCATATTCAGCTTAAAAACTTGATAGCTGAATAAACAGGGCATGATGAGAACAGGGCGTGATGAGAGATGCTAATTATACTATCAGAAGTTTCAGACGGAGCAGTTCGGACGGGGGCCCCCGTCACTTGCAGTTTTAAAAAGGGCCAAAAACGAACATCGGAGTTTCAGCAATATTGATTTTCATTTCATCGTACGGGGCCTGAACCAGAACGACTAAATACAATCAAAAGTTCTCGAAAATTGTAGCCTTGGCATGAGCGTAAAAATGTACTCCTTGCACGTCCTAGCCTAAGTAACCTACAGCTCAGTAGTACAGTATCGATGTACACCACGAGCCCATAAGTACTGGACTCATTGCACTAATGAGGTTGCGTCGTATACTAGAGCTGCAACCTTTACACCTACCGACACACCTGTCGTTACAATACTAACTTAAGTAGGTATATTATGTACCTACACATAAAACTTAAGGAAACATGTACCTAAAGCAGTGTCAAATAACGTTGTTGTCAAATGTGAGGCTTACTCAGACCGAGGAGGGTACACGATCGTGAGCCGCCGCCCGAAGAGCGACGCAGCCTCCCTTCCAAAGTAGTTAACACAACACACGCGACATCTAACACACCCATCGCGCCCTACACCAGATTATCTTTATTAAGCTTTGCTGGACGGGCCCAGTGACCCACATCCCCAAGAGTATGTGCCATCGATGTCATATGAGAGCCACTCCGCCCGTAGGAACGAGCAGTCTCTAGGGAAATGAATATTATTTCTGTATGAAATTAAACATTAAATGAATTTCCCTTGGATCTCTTGTCTCATTAAAAACTAGACGCATTCAAGTTAACTTGGAACATTCCATCTTTAGCTTTAATTTGAAAAAGCTGTTCGCATTTCTCGCTTCATCTTTCTCAAGGAAATGAGCTTCGCTGTTCAGCTTGTAATGAAAAGCTGTACTTTCTGATTGTTTATGAATTTAATATAAAACAAACTTTAGGAGGAGCTCGAGGCTAAACAATAACAGCCGCTCGGGTCGACCTTCAGGTTAAGCCGCGCTTGCTTAGGTTGGTCCGGGGATGTGCGGGGTGACCATCGGTGGCATCGAGTCTCCGCCGTACCTTGAGAAGCACGATAAGCCCTTGGTCCCGGCTGTCATTTGTCTATCATTAGGTAGTCAGTGGCACCAAACTATCTGACACCAGTCTTATCAAGGGTATCGTAGAATTTTTTTGTTTATTACATTTGGGAAAACAAACAGTAGTTTATTAAGCACTAGCTGTTGCCCGCGGCATCGCTCGCGTTTTGGTCGGAAATTATCCCACGGGCACGTTGTAAATATAACCTATGACACTTGGGAATAACGTAGCTTCCTATTAGTGAAAGAATTTTCTAAATCGGTTCAGTAGATCCAGAGATTACCCCCTACATACAAACTTACAAACAAATTTTACCTCTTTATAATATTTATTTATTTATTATCACATACATTAGTATAGCTGGACCCATAACAAAGTGCCTGTGCAAGTAACAGGCTGAGAAAGATGTAAGTCCACGCGGACGAAGTCGCGGGCACAGCTAGTAAGTATAATAATTCCAAGTTCCTCTTAAATGCTGTTACGCCGGTTGCCTTACAGAACATTCTAGATTACGTGCGAGTCTCGAATATTCCTGTAAGGACCTGTTTAGTAGATAAGAGTCTAGAATGTTCCACTATAGAACTGTCTAGATGATTCGAGAGAGTGGTGGAAGTTTCTCGAAGGACAATGTACTAATATGGAACTTTCTAGAAGATTCGAGAAACTTGTGGAAGTTTCTCGAAGGATGATGTTTCACTATGGACTGTGTAGAACGTTCGAGAAGGTTGTAGATCTTTCTCGAAGGATCGGTCGTCATATAAATAGCCGTCGTGTTTGCGGGAGCAGTCAGTCTGATTTTGGCTACACAACGAAGCGAATCAAAGTGAACTAGAAGTGCGATATCTAAGTGAATAGTGATCAGTAGTGTGAGTAAGTTTTAAGTGTTTTGTGTTAATTAAAGTTATTTCGTGTTGAATCGGTAGTATTTAATATATCCTATAACCAGCTCGTAACAATACTTTAAATTCATATATCTTTTTATAAAGAGGACCGATTACAATGAAACAAAAACTAAAACCTTCTCTAAGTTACGCACAATATTTGTGCATCTTCGATCAATAAGATCGATGTTGTGCATTGAATCTAATCACATTGGTTTTCCCAACAACATGTCAGCGCGCGCGGGTCATTAAATCTGAAGAAACCCCGTAATACTGTGGTATTAAGGGGCTATGGAGCCCTATTCGTCCCGTATATTCTGCAACCAACGTCAATCTACCATCCCGAGGCCACGGACGCCTGAATAATAGTTAAAAGTACACGAATTTTCTGCCCTCATCCCGATTTATTTGGGGTTGGCGCAGCATGTCTTCTGCTTCTATACTTTCTATTAATTTTCGGAGAAATATTTGAAAAAAAAAACAAATCACAAAAAGTGAAAATCTTACTGGGGTTTGAACATGCGACTGATACTTTACAGAGTGAGTATGAATCCGCCAGACTGTTTAAACCAGGGATTCCCAAAGTGGTCGATATCGGCCCCTTGGGGTCGACCCCAAGGGGTCGATATCGGTTTCCTAGGGGTCGACATAAACGAAAACTGATTATGGGGGTCGACGAGGTCTAAAAATCAACCCCTATTAAATTAACACAAGTTCTTATTTAAAACTTTCAAGATAGGTAGGTAGGTACTGTATTGTTTATGTTGTGTTACGTGTACTAAGAATAATTAATATTTATGTAGGAAATAGCATTGTTGTAGTAATATAAAGCCTCAAGTTCGTACAAGATGAAAAACTCGGCAAGTCAGTGTGGACAAGTTTGTGCAAGATAATGAGTTCGAGCGTACGTCTTTCAGGCGCGTTTTGACTTGCTCTCTATTTGACGCTTGCGCGATTTAACACGAACGAATTCATGATCAAGTTGCAAGTCCAAACATGTTCCTGATATTTTACTATTTAACGAGGTTGCACTTAGGTTGAAAGTTCATTTGCGTTTTGAAATTCGTTGGAGCTTGAACGATAATAACTCATATAAGTACTCATTTATTTCAAGAGATTACAAAGTTATTACATAGCTAAATTAAGTGAAGTAAAGTGACTGAAAAAGAATTTACAAAATGCTGAGCTCCCTACGCGAGTTAATAGCGTAACCACACAATATCTGCAGTTTATGAAAAATTAACAGGGTAAGTACCAAACAGTTTTTATCCGGCACAGCGCATCAGCATTGCCCCACTGCACACTGTGTGATAGTGATCAGTTGAGCTATCTGTAGATTATTTGCAACAGTTTGCAGTTGCCTCAGTTGTTTCAATTGTAAAAATTTACCAGTAAATTTAACAGTTTATTAGGTATTGTTTTTAATTTCGGTACTTAGTTTCTTATTTTTTTATTTGCAGGATTACTGAGAGTTTTATGATGGCGGACACGAAAAAAAAATGCAGACAATACAGTTTGGACTACTTGAAGTTCGGATTTATTGCATCTCCATCAAATCAACACTTGCCGATGTGTCTCATATGTGAAAAAGTATTCAGTAACGATGCCATGAAGCCTTCAAAAATGGATGACCACTTATCGAGAGTACATGCTGACAAAAAAAGTAAGCCCTTGACATTTTTTCAAGCACTTAAAGAAAAACTAGACAAAAGGCCATCCATAAGATCGATGTTTGCGTCATCATCTATTAAAGACGATGATGGTTTACGAGCGTCCTATAATATATCTTTACTAATAGCGAAGTCGGGGAAACCCCACACAATTGGAGAGCAGCTTATCTTACCAGCCATTGCGGAGGTCCTTAACAATGTATTGCACAAACCCGCACATGATATTTTAAAGAGAATACCTTTGAGCAATAACACCGTTCAGAGACGCATAGACGAGATGGGACGCGATGTGGAAAACATTTTATGCAAGTTCTTACAGACCAACAGATTCTCTCTCCAGTTGGACGAGTCTACATTACCCGGCAATGAAGCTCTGTTGTTAGGATATGTTCGATATATCAAAGATGAAAATATGTGCCAAGAACTGCTTTTTGCTACATATTTAGAGACTGATACCAGAGGAGAATCAATTTTTCAGGCCGTGGAACATTTTTTTACTGACAAAGCTATTCCATGGAAGAACATTGTTTCTGTTGCGACTGATGGTGCACCGTCTATGGTTGGTCGTCATCGTGGTTTTATAGCTCACTTAAAGCGACAACTGCCTGATGTACTGGTCATTCACTGCGTGATTCACAGGCAGCATTTAGTAGCAAAAAAGCTGAGTCCTAGATTGCATAAGTCTTTACAATATGTAATAAATGCTATCAACAAGATTCGAAGCAATTCTTTGAACTCTCGGTTATTTGCTCAGCTATGTGAGGAAAACGACGAAGTCTTTACTCGATTACTTCTTCACACTGAAGTTCGCTGGCTATCAAGAGGCTCTTGCTTAGAAAGATTTTCAGCCGTTTTTGAATCTGTGTTGGAGTTTTTACAAGAAAAAGATCCGAATTTGAAAGAAAATCTGAACAATTGTAAAACAAATATTTATTACTTGACTGATATCTTTGGAATGTTCAACAAAGTTAATTTGCAGCTGCAGGGTGACGATCTTAACTTGATTAAAACAAAATCAATAATATCGGCCTTCGTGGGTAAACTAATCCTTTATAAACAAAATTTAGGCAGAAAAGAATATTCGCAGTTTCTGCATTTGTCAAAATTACCAGAAACGCTTCAAGATGATGACATTTTATTATATGTCACTCACTTGGACGCATTACACAAGGATTTTACGGAGAGGTTTGAGGATCTTTTAAATTTACAAATTCCTCAATGGATAATAAATCCGTACAATACCACAGCCATAGAAGAAGCCAATGTGATAATGCAAGAAGAGTTGATTACCATCAGCACAGACGAAGAGCTTAAGCAGAAGTTCAACCAAGGCTATCAGAAGTTCTGGTTGCAACGCAACATTGAAACACAGTATCCTACATTGTGGAACATTGCTGAAAAATACCTTATCGCTTTTCCATCATCATACCTAGTTGAAAAAAGCTTCAGTGTGGTAACAAACATTTTGACGAAACAAAGAAACCGTTTGAAAATCAACGAACGTGGAGATTTAAGGCTGCAACTCACCAATATTGAACCGGATGTAGCTAGATTGGTAGATAGTCACCAGGTTCATCCATCACACTGAATGTTTTATTTTCTCTTTGCGAATTAATACTTTTTTAAATATAATTTCCTACCTACTTAAAATTCTTTAAGTACCTAATTTGTAATAATCGTTATAAATTAAACTTGATATTTACTGAATTGTATGTCTTTTTATTTTGTTAAATTTTGATACCAAAATGAAGTCAATTTTACTCACTTAACCAAGTGCAAAGTTTTCCAATTGGTACCTTAGTACCTAGGTATTTTGTGTCAATAGGAAAAAACTAAAGATAGGCCCCCTTATTCATAATAGTCTGCTAACTTAAAGCATTGCTAATTCTCACTCTGTCTTCTTCTATTGACCTAAGTCAGAATGAAAAATAACACACTGTAGCAGCTGTTTTAAGTTAGCGGACCATTATGAATAAGGGGGTTGATCTTAAAAGTAGGTAATTTGGCCATGGGGGTCTGAGGTAACAGTTCATTTTGGAAAAGGGGTCACTTGTCCAAAATAGTTTGGGGATCCCTGGTTTAAACCGTTAACATAAGTTTTAAAATAGCTGCTCTTATGCACGTCATGGCTGAAACGTCAAACAATTGAAGAATACTGACATAATGCAATATTGCTCACCCCCTTAAGCAAGTAGCGTGATAATATATAGCCTAACATTTGAAGAAATCTATAAGGAATATTTATGCGGAGTGTCAGACTTTTACTAACTAAAACCCATCCATGTTCCTTCTTTGGCCCTTTGTGTTCCAGGGCCGCGGTATCTCTTTCGAACAGTCCCGCAACCCTGGCAGGCATCGGTCCTTTCGGACCCCTTCCTGTTTGCTGACATCTCTTTGAGGCGCGCGTGGAACACGAACGCGCCGTCGACACGGCCTGTCGTCATAAGACGGACGGACGGCGTGCTAGCCGCCGTCAGGCCCGCGCCTACAGTGGCCAGGGGCCACCAGGTGGCCCCCGGCCACAAGGACACGGCGGTGCTCCACCCACGCGGGGCAGTGGCGGGGCAGATCTCCATCGTGTGCTCCACCGTGTCCTCCGGTCGATCCTCACAATGGTAGCACCCGGGCGTTTCCTCCCGCCCGATTCGGTGCAGGAACCTCCCGAAACAACCGTGTCCGGTGAGGACCTGCGTCAGGCGGAAGGTGAGGGCGCCGTGGCGTCTCTCTAGCCACTCCTCAAAGAGGGGACTTATCGCCACTATTGTGGCGTGGAAGAATACTGACATAATGCAATATTGCTCACCTCCTTAAGCAAGTAGCATGATAATATATAGCCTAACATTTGAAGAAATCTATAAGGAATATTTATGCAAAAAATGAACAGGATCTATGAAGGAGTTTTTGCGCCAAGTTGGAACATCCATTTTCATTTTTACGATTTTATTATATGTACTAGATGTTGCCCGTGACTTCGTTCGCGTGGACATTCTGATGTGGCTGTGAAATAAAAGATAGCCTTGTCCTTCCCCAGGATATAATTTACGTGGTATGGAGTAGAGGGTGTTAAGTTCTTCATCCCCCATAAAAAAGGGAGGATCTTCCGACTGGACGGGTGTTATGTCTGGTCGGCTACTGCCCGACAGTTGCTGTCGGGTTCTTCAATATAGTTTTAAGTCGCTGATAAGTTTAGTTGCACGATGTAGGATTTTAGATGTATTTCGATATTTAGTTCATCATCTGTGTCGTAGATGGCACTGTAGTACTCTTTGTTCTATGTTGCTGTAGTGCAACTCTCTGCTCTTTGTAGTGCAGCTACATAATCTACCTCCTTGCCAAATTTCATAACGATCCAATCAGCCATTTTGTTGTAAAAAAGTTACAAACAAACAGAGTTCGACTTCGACTTCACTCAGAACGCGTTTTTTTTGTCATTATCACGGAACATTACATGGGAACGTGAAGTCGTGGTATATTCCTAATATCCGCTACAACATAATATGTTAATAAACTGACTGGTTTTAGTTTAAATTCACAGGACATCAGTTAATTTAAATTGCCAAGAAGAAGTTCATGAACAAAGTAAATAGATGCAGTTCAAGATCTATCTTAGGTCCCAACGCTGAGTATCCTTAAAAAATTAAAAAAATCCTTTCAAACCCCGTTACTTAAAAATACTGTAAACGCTTGAAGTTAATGTATTTAATAATGGAACCAGAAACAGTATACGCTTCGCTTTGGTAATATTCATGTTTCATTGCGCACTTATGAAGTCTCTCCACTTTGTTCACAGTTCGTCTTATTTGTGTTATGGCCGACTTGCTGGAGCGTCCAAAGTATCCCGGACCTACGTTTTAGAGGACTTCGCTACTTCAGACTCAGTAGCGAAGTCCTCTAAAACGTACGCCGCGATTAACGTATCCACCTGGGTGTTAATAATTTGATCAAACGTATCATCGATACGAAAGATGAAGAAAAACAGGGTAATAATATTAGATCTCGTATTTCCAAATGTAGACCACGATTACCGAAGCGTATACGCCTTTATGCGTTTCTTGTACGCACGTCATGTCCCTGCGACAAATAAACATTTTTTTTCTTTCTTTATACTTTTCTAAGGACTCTGATGAACGGGCAAAAAAAAATGACACAGCTCGATGTAAAAAATACTGTCAAAGAAAGCCCTTCGTTTATACACCAGATTGATGTCCGAAGTTCACATGCAAGTGCAGACCCGCGAGTGAAACAGTTACATTTATGGATACAATTCCTCTTCACTGTGTGATATATCTACAATTGTAAATAAAGCTTATCTACTGAATAAATTCCTAATCCAGCTCCATCTGTATACCGAGTGAAAAATATTTTTAAATACCTACGTGAAAAAGAACAGAATTATAACGAAAGGGTGGCCTGTTGCATTAAATCAATACTATTTAAAATTGCGACAACCGTGAGTGAGGCTTCACTGCAGATTTTACTTCGACAACGTTATCCCATCGTGTTTGTTATAGTCTTTTATTAAATAGTTGTAAATTCTCTGTTTTTTTAATAATGATTTTAATAAGAAAACAGATGAGTGTATAAAATTATAGTTTCGTCTCATCTACCTTATAACCGTGTGGTAGGGACAAAAAAGTAGACAATCCAACATATTCTTGGTCCTTACGCTTTGTAGTTTCATTCAATTTTGATTTCGTTTGGTTTGTAAAACACATAGGTTCCGTTAATTTTAATAAAAGGTAGCCCTTACTTAATTTTATCAGGCAACCCATTTTCAGTTTGTTCATGTACTCGTAAGTCTTAAAAATATTGTTTTCATTCGGTAGCCACAGGAGTGAAGCTCGATCTTAGGCGGGATATTGAACTAACAAAACATCTCGGCCGTAATTCCCGACGGGTGAGGCAGAGGTGTACCTAATAGTACACCCGCATTTTGCCAGTCATGTTTAAGCCCAATGAAATAGGAGGCCAGCCTATTGACATCAACCGAGCACAAATTCGGGCTTTGTAGCTGCTACTGAGAATTTCCTGGTGGAAAAACTCAACAACACTTTGCCCGACCCGGGAATCTAACCCAGGACCTCATGCTCGCTCGCGATCACTATACCAACAATACGGTCCACACGATTGTGGTATCAATCCTTACACATCCTGCAGGTATATCGCTAAAAAAATAATGTCTCCGTCTTCTCATAATATAGGATTACTTTTTTTAAAGCATACGATTTACATACAAATGCTTAAAAGCGATAGCAACAAAAATCATTATAATTACAAACTAAATTAAGGAACTCTCCGTGACATATTTAAATCCAAACTGCGTATAGATATTGATGATTTGCAAATAGAGAAAGAAAAAGACTCAGCAAGACGTCTGTTCCCTATACTACATTACTACTTTTGGAGGAATCATCATAATCATCATTTTTCTGCCCTCATCCCAATTTATTTGGGGTTGGCGCAGCATGTCTTCTTCTCCTATACTTTTGTATTAATTTTCGGAGACATGTTTCAAGAAAAAAAATGAGAAACATACAAACGAATTTAATCCAATAAAAAAATGGAAATCTCACAGCATCAAAAAATTGAAAAAAAAACAAATCACAAAAAGTGAAAATTTTACTGGAGTTCGAACATGCGACAGATAGTTTACAGAGTGAGTATGAATCCGCCAGACTGTTTAAACCGTTGACATTAGTTTAAAATAGCTGCTCTAATGCACGTCATGGCTGAAACGTCAAACAATTGAAGAATACTAACATAATGCAATATTGCTCACCCCCTTAAACAAGTAGCGTGATAATATATAGCCTAAGGTTTGAAGAAGCCTAAGAATAAGGAATATTTGTACAAAATTTGAATGAATGAATGAATGATACATTTATTTGCAAGAATATAGGTAGTTACCATAAGTTCTTAATATCTATTCGTTTCACTATATTATTATGAACAGGATCTGTGCAGTAGTTTTTGAGCCAACTCGGAACAACCATTTGGATTTTTACGATTTTATTATATGTATAGATAGATGTTAGACTAAGCCTTCTAAGGTATATGATAATAAAGTAGTCTGAAAATAAATGTATGTTGTTATTGTAGGTAGCTTAATATGTAGCATGCTTTAAGCGGTCGGGCTATAAGCAATAAAATTAGAAATACATTTCTAAAGGCGAAGTATTTTGTCCTGAAAGTACCGAATGAACGGGGATTAGGTTTAGAAAACCCCGGTTCCCAAAACGACGCAAATTTCCGGGATTTCCAGTTACTTTGGGTTCCGGGATTTCCCGGGACTATTCACTAGTGTGGAACGCGCTACATATTAACGTAACAGAGGTGCCGCACAGCCGCACTTGACGCTCGCAGACAGTTTTTCAATTGGAGTTATGATAAGATACGGTGCGAGCCGGCGGCGTGGGCCAGTAAATCATACGACCCTCTGAGCGCGCTCATTTACAAGAGGCGAGTGAACGGAAGGGCGCGTGAGCGGAGCGAAGCGGCGGAGCGGTGCGACTTAACGTCTCTATTTACACTTTAAACAATAAATCATCGATGCGAGATAAAGGACTTCATCACATTACTTTTGGAACAGTGTCAAGCGCCCATAAAATAAATAAATCATATTACTACTCTACAATTTGAGTTGTTGTGTTGGTGTAAGTGCCAGTAATTTTGCAAATTGATATATGGTTGTGTCAGATTCAATCAAAAGACCTACAGCTATCCCAAAGCAATAAAGAAATCAGGAACGCACTCGTACGTACCCTCCTACACAGCGAAGTAACACGATGGTTGCAACAGAGAACCTAATAACTAGTATAGTACTTCAGTAGGCTAGGTAGGCATCTGTAATGACGTGACCGTTATGAAGAGAATATTATCTAGTGTTGCTCATTGTTGGCTGGTCGTAGGTATGGTAATCGACCTTCAAATTAAGGCAGCCCTCTCGACTCAACACTCACTAGACGATTACTTGATTACGAAGTGGGCGCGTTCCTTGAGGCAGCGGTTAGCCGCCCACTGCCTGAACGCGCCCCAAAAGGTGGTAGCCGTAAGGCTAGTCCGGGGGTACCGCACGATCTCCGGCGAAGCGTCAAGCCTCCTTGTCGGATTGCCGCCATGGGATCCGGAGGCGATAGTCCTCGCGCGCCTGCACGAGAGGCGCGCGGAGCCACTACGCCCGGGGTAACTCTGCTGCCGCGGCAAATCGCCGCTCAGCGAACAGACCTCCGGCGCGATCTCATGGCGATTGCTGGACAACAGGAGCAACTTAACACTTAAGCACATTATATTATCGTCTGCTCTCCGGTTACAAGCTTCTAATTTTCTTATTAAGACATAACTATAGCAGCACTGGAAGATATGAATAGGATGACCACCAAAGCGATTTGAATAATACTGAAGAGATTGTTTTTGCTAATTAGTAACGTGAGATGATTGGCCACCACACGAGGACTCCTGCCCGCCGCCGCCGCGCCGCCGCCGGTTGCCCCAGGCCCCAGGCTCGGATCTAGTTGGGTCGGGGCGCACTCGGCTACAAATTATATCCAATTTCGCGAGTTATATTAACAGACAGAGGAAAGGAGAGGACATTACTTGGAAACGTGATTTAGTTAACGTGGTTAAGATTCAGGATTTTTTCTTTTTTTTTTTTTTCTCTCAGTGGATAATTGAGATTTGTAATGGGTAAATAGCGGCCGCAGGCACGAAATTGTTTTCAACTAAGCTTTAATTGTTGCCAAAATATAAGATCGAACACCTAATCAAGCCCTTCTGGCTCACTGCACTGGTTGCTCTAAAAGCTCCACTACACAAAAGACATAAAACTTGTGTTATCTGAGTGAGTGCAGTGAGCCGGTCCTAACGTCCTGCTGGTCAATGTCTCCTGTACGTACTTGGATACTGTCAGACTGTCTCCACACTCAGTGCTCACACTGACTGGTTGTCTGACCGCCCTTGCTCAAACAATCATGTTTATTGGTGTCACAAGTTTTTAAACTGACATGTCACTAACACCATTTACCATCATTATTTTATCCAAAAAACCGCGAAATATCAAGAACTCACAGTAAATAGTAAAACATGGTAAATATCCCGTTTTATTGGCGTCGTTTATAAGCCTATGTCAGTAAGGTCAGCTGCTGCTACATTTCTAACCGACTTCTAAAACAGGAGAAGGTTGTGCATCCCAAACAGGAAGGGGTCCGAAAGGACCGATGCCTGCCAGGGTTGCGGGACTGTTCGAAAGAGATACCGCGGCCCTGGAACACAAAGGGCAAAGGAAGGAACATGGATGGGTTTTAGTCAGTAAAAGTCTGACACTCCCTCCTGCTCAGCCCAGAGCGGGAGGGGTTATTTGATGATTTCCCAAACGAAAAAAAAAAAAAAATGTTGTGCATCCCAACAGCAACTTCAATTTATTTTTTCCATGTACAGACGCCAGCAAATCAAGCTACTACCATCTGTTCAGTATCAGTCATAGAACACCATTTTTTATTTTTTTATTATAACTTTTGCATGCCTATTGGTAAAATATGGCTGAACCTTTTATCTGTTTATCACCATGTACTGTACCCATATTTGCAAAATAAAAACTACTTACTTACTTGTCCAAAACTTTTTTTTTTATCCGCCTTTAAATCAGCAAAATATGGACACTATCTATTCGTAATAATATCAAAAGGCGCGCGCCGTGCGGTGCACGCGGCATTGTTGTGCAGCGAGGGTGAAATCCCCTCCCGGGCGGCACGGGCGGGCCCGGCGTCCGCGGCCCGTCAGTCTGCTCTTCACATGCGTTGTCGTGACGTTGCGTCCTATCTTTACCGCACAGCCCCCGCGCCATACGTGTGTTGTACTCGTACCTACTGATTTACGGTATCCTAGATTTTAAAAAAAAAGTGTCTTTGATTTTGTCTTTGGTTGTTATTGTTACTAATGTTACTTCATGTTTGCTTCGCTCCAATAAATTCTAATTTATGTAATAAAGTATTTTAATTATAAAACATGGCGCAGCCAATGTAAATTGTAAGTATTCAACAAGTTTAAAGTGTGATAAAGTTTGAGAAGTGTTCTTAACATGGATAACAATCCAGTTAAACTGCCACCAAATTTTGACTTGATGTCGCCAACTGCAGCGTCGGAATGGCGGTTCTGGAAATGCCTTTTTAATGATTATTTAATATGAATTGGCCAAGATGAAGCATCAGACCGAGTTAAGCTCTCATTGCTTAGGAACATGATGGGGCCGGAGAGCACAAAAATTTATTCTAACCTTCAAATTGACGAAAAACAGATTTTGAAGAATTTGACAAAGTCATTGTGGCTATTGAGAAGTATGTACAGCCTAAATGCAATGAAACCTTTGAAAGGTATAAATTTAATGAAAGAAAACAGGCTCCGGGAGAATAGTTTGAAAATTTTTTCACCCATCTTAGACAACTCATCAGCACTTGTAATTATAGTGCAACATCCTCAGAAAGCCTAGAAGACCAACTGCTAAGAGACAGAATTATACAGGGCATTGCAGACAAGAGTCTCCAAGAAAGTCTATTACGACGTGAGGGCCTCACCGTGGATAAAGTTGCAGACATCTGTCGTGCTAGTGAAGTTAGTCGCACACAAGTTGAGGAGATGAATCCCATCCTGGATGTTGATGCTGTGAAATTTAGAAAGGGTTCGGCTAGAGATAGCATGAAGAATAAACCTGTGAACAAAAACACAGACAAATTTGATTGTCGACGCTGTCAAAAATATCATGGGCCGTGAGAGTGTCCTGCCTATGGAAAGCAATGTACCAAATGTGGACTATTAAATTACTTTGCAGTGAGTTGTAAAGTTAAGAAGGACCCTAAAGTGCGGGAGTTAAATGTGTCAAATTCGAATGAAAGTTTATATTGCGGGGTGGTCAAATCCGATGTCAACAAAGGAAATGAGTGGACTGAAAATATTTCTATTGAAAATCAAGTGCTAAAATGTAAATTAGACACTGGTGCAGATATAAGTGTTATGCCCAAACAAGTTTTTGAGAAAAGTAAAAAAATTAAATTACAGTCAACAAATTTAAAAATTGAATCTTTTGCAGGTGAAAAAGTTGAGCCATCAGGTATTGTGAATATGTCATGTAGATACAAAAACAACGAATGTCACGAAAATTTTGTGGTCGTAAATTGTAATACCATGTTGCTTGGGCTATCTGGCTGTGTAGCTTTAAATTTAGTGAAGCGCGTGCACAGCTGTGATACAAACTCTGACCTTGATAAAGAAAATTTTGTGAAACAAAATATTGGGGTCTTTGAGGGCATAGGAAGGTTGCCAGGTAAAATTGATATACCTACCAAATCTTTAGATGAACAAAATTGTCATCCAGCAGCTAGATTGCCCACTTGTTTACATGATCCGTTGAAGTGTGAATTAAAGAGGTTAGAGGAAAGAAAAGCTATTGTTTAATTATACCTTTGGTAGAAGAACACAGTAAACAAAAATAAAGGGAAAAAACAAAAAATTAATGTAGCTTTTTTAATTTTTTGTTTTTTCCCCTTTATTTTTGTTTACTGTGTTCTTCTACCAAAGGTATAATTCGATATCATTAATTTAAGATTTAATATACAATCACTGTTTTTGGGGGGGGGCCTGGTAATCTGTGTGACAGGTTTTTCCTAGTGCAGATACCAGTCTCCCACAAAGGATTTATCAGATGTAGTGTGTCTTCATATTTTTAAGGCGCCTTTGTGGAAGAGAAAACAAATGTTTATTATTATTATTTCCTTTATTCATATATATACATATAAATTACATTTTTAAATATTTCTAAACAAATTAATATTAAAAAAACATTTAAAAATATAAAAAATAGTGGTCCGCCGGTATCGGGAGCAGGGTCCAAGCTACCGGTGGTTAGGGCTCCAGAGACAGGAACCTCCTCACAATGCGAGCCGTATCGAGGAGTACTGCCTTCTGAATCAGGCCCTTGATCCAACCGCCTAAGGAGAGCCTCGAAAGGTGGTCGTCGAGGCTCTTGGCCATAAGGCCATTGGCCGTCACGACAATCGGCACAATGATAGCCGAGTTCACATTCCACATGTCGACAACCTCGTGTGCCAAGTCGAGATATTTTATTTGTTTCTCCTTCTCAGCTTTCACGAGGTTCTCGTCATGCGGAATGGTAACATCGATTATCATTACGCGGCGCGCTGATCGGTCTATCACCACTATGTCAGGCTTATTGGCGACAATAGTCCTGTCAGTGATGATAGACCGATCCCAGTACAGCGTGACATGGTCTTTCTCGAGAACTGGGTCTGGCACATACTTGTAGTACGGTACCTCTGATTCCACAAGTTTATATTTCAAGGCAAGTTGCTGGTGGATAATCCTGGCTACTTGGTTATGCCTGTGCAAGTACTCGCCGTTAGCCAGACGAGAACAACCAGAAATAATATGTCTGATGGACTCACCCGGACGGTGGCATGCCCGACACACGTCAACCGTCCCGTCCTTCATAATATATTTCCGGTAGTTGTTCGTCAACATAACTTCGTCCATAATCGCACAGACAAAACCTTCAGTTTCCCCAAAGAGGTCACCGAAACGTAGCCAGGACACGGATGCTAGAAAATCTACATCGGGCCCATGAAGAGCCCGGTAGAAGCGCCCGTGAAGCTCCTTGCCTTGCCATACTTCCTTGCGGTCATCGGTAGTAAGTACTACAGGTTTGCGCCAGTTTTCTTTAGCCATGGACAGCGGGGTGAGGCCCTTGTCCACTGCGACCACATCTCGGTGCATACCCACCTCGGCTTTTAAAAAATATTCTCTGAGACTGCATACCTCGCGGTTGTGGAGCGTCTTCGCGTTTAAAAAGCCTCGACCCCCGCACTTCCGCGGGATATACAGTCTCATCACCGATGATCGTGGGTGATGCATCCGGTTTGCAGTCAGCAGTGTACGGACTCTCCTATCCAGGGTATCGAGTTCGGTCTGAGTCCATTTGAGTATGCCGAAAGAGTACATTAAAACCGGCATGACCCAACCGTTGAAGGCGCGCACCTTGTTCCCGCCCGAAAGAAGGCTATTTAATACCTTCTTCAGGCGACCGAAGAAGCGCTCCTTCAACGATTGCTTCATGTCAGTTACGTTAATGCCTAACGCTTCCGACATACCCAAATATTTATAGCTTTCGGATGAAGAGAGGGGTCTCAGGTGTATGGAATCCGAGAGCTGAATTCCTTCGGATTCCATAATCTCCCCTCGCTTTACATACATGACTGCACATTTGTCCACACCAAATTCCATCCTGATGGCGCTACTAAAAGTTTCAGTTACTTTCAGTAGCTTCATCAGTTGCAATTTGTTGGGGGCAAAGAGTTTCAGATCATCCATGTAAAGAAGGTGAGATATGACCTGACCACCTCTCCTCAACCGATAGCCTAGACCTGAATCCTCCAGCAATGTACTTAGAGGATTCAGGGCTAGACAGAACCAAAGTGGACTCAAACTGTCGCCCTGGAATATTCCCCGTTTAATCCATACGGGCTCATCGTTCCCCTGAATCTGTCGACATCCTGGATATCGAAGGACCGTCTTCCATTGCCCCATACACGACTCAAGGAAGGCGCGTAGAGTTGCATCTATCTTGTACAACTCCAGCACCCTCATGAGCCATGTATGTGGAATCGAGTCGTAGGCCTTCTTATAATCTATCCAACATGTCGACAGATCCTTGCGGGATCGACGAACCTGTTGGCTAATGGCCATGTCGATGAGGAGTAGCTCCTTAGTACCGCGGGACCCGTTCTTACATCCATTTTGAGAGGCAGACATAATGGAGTTTTTGTCAATGTGTGTATTAATTTTCGCTCTCAAACACACAAACACGTGATCGGTCTATAATTCTTGGGTTCCGCGGGACTACCTGACTTATGGAGCAGGTGGGTAACGCCTGTTGTTAAAAACTGCGGTAGAGACCCAGACTCTAAGGATGACTGAAATTGAGATGCCAGGCAAGTGTGTGAACTACTAAACCATTTGAGCCAGAAATTGTGCAGTCCGTCCGGTCCCGGTGATTTCCAGTTCGGTAACGGACGAACTGCTCTGGCTACATCTAAAGGTGTAATTACAATCGGTTTATTATTATCCTTTATTCATATGAATACAAATTAGTTACATTTTTAAATATTTCTTATAAAAAAACAATATAAAAACATTTAAAAATATAAAAAATTGTTGCCCGCCGGTATCGGGAACAGGGTCCAAGCTACCGGTGGTCAGGGCTCCAGAGAGAGAAACCTCCTAACAATACGAGCCGTGTCCAGGAGTACTGCTTTCTGTATCAAGCCCTTGATCCAGCTGCCTAACGGGCTCTCCTCAGGTATTCATCGAGGCTCTTAGCAATTAAGCCATGGGCTGATACGACTATCGGCACAATGATCGCTGAGTCCACATCCCACATGTCGACAACCTCGCGAGCCAAGTCAAGATATTTTATTTGCTTATCTTTCTCGGCTTTCACGAGGTTCTCATCATGCGGGACCGTTATGTCAACAATCATTGCGCGCCGCTCTGATCGATCCACCACCACTATATCAGGCTTATTGGCTAAAATAGTCCTGTCAGTGATGATGGATTGATCCCAGTACAATGTGATATTGCCATTTTCGAGAACTGGGTCAGGCACATACCTATAGTACGGCACTTCCGATTCCACAAGTCTGTATTTTAGAGCAAGTTGCTGATGGATAATCCTGGCTACAAGGTTGTGTCTATGCAAGTACTCTCCGTTAGCCAAACGAGAACACCCAGAGATAATGTGACGGATTGATTCACCTGGACGGTGGCATGCCCGACATATGTCAACCGTGCCGTCCTTCACAATAAATCTCCGGTAGTTATTCGTCATCATAACTTCATCCATAATTGCACAGACAAAACCTTCGGTTTCTCCGAAGAGGTCCCCGGAACGTAGCCAGGCTACGGACGCTGACAGGTCTACATCGGGCCCGTGCAGGGCCCGGAAAAAGCGTCCGTGAAGCTCCTTACTCTGCCATACCTCCCTGCGGTCGTTAGTGTCAAGCACTACAGGTTTGCGCCAGTTCTCTTTAGCCAAGGAGAGCGGGGTGAGGCCCTTGTCCACCGCGACCACATCTCGATGCATCCCCACGTCGGCTTCTAGGAAATATTCCCTGAGACTGCATATCTCGCGATTGTGGAGAGTCTTAGCGTTTAAAAAGCCTCGACCCCCACACTTCCGCGGGATATACAGTCTCATAACCGAAGAACGTGGGTGATGCATTCGATATGCCGTCAACAATGTACGGACCTTCCTATCCAGGGCGTCTAGTTCTGTTTGAGTCCATTTCAGTATGCCGAAAGAGTACATCAAAACCGGCATGACCCAACCGTTGAAGGCACGCACCTTATTTCCGCCTGCTAAAAGACTATTAAATACTTTTGTCAGGCGGCCAAAGAAGCGTTCCTTCAACGATTGCTTCATGTCAGCAACATTGATGCCCAGCGCTTCCGACATACCCAAATACTTATAGGTTTCGGTTGCTGAGAGGGATCTAAGATTTATGGAATCCGAGAGCTGGGTTCCCACAGATTCCACAATCTCCCCTCGTTTTACATGCATGACCGCACATTTGTCCACACCAAATTCCATCCTGATGGCGCTACTGAAAGTTTCAGTTACCTTCAGTAGCTCCATCAGTTGCAAATCGTTGGGGGCAAAGAGTTTCAGGTCATCCATGTAAAGGAGGTGAGATACAACTTGACCACCTCTCCTCAACCGATAGCCTAGACCTGAATCCTCCAGCAGCGTGCTAAGAGGATTCAAGGCTAAGCAGAACCAAAGTGGACTCAAACTGTCGCCCTGAAATATACCTCGCTCTATCCTTATCGGCTCGCTATTCCTCTGGATTTGCCGACATCCTGGATAGCGAAGGACTGTCCTCCATTGTCCCATACGCGACATCAGGAAGGTGCGCAGAGTTGCATCTACTTTATACAACTCTAGCACCCTCATGAGCCATGTATGTGGCACGGAGTCATAGGCCTTCTTATAATCTATCCAACATGTCGACAGATCCCTTCGGGAACGGCGAACCTGTTGGCTAATGGCCATATCAATGAGGAGTAGCTCCTTAGTACCGCGGGACCCGTTCCTACATCCATTTTGAGAAGCGGACATGATAGAATTATCATTAATGTGTTTGTTAATTTTAGCTCTCAAAATGGATGTAAGAACTTTATAGACTGTCGGAAGACAGGTAATCGGTCTATAATTTTTAGGCTCCGCAGTACTACCCGATTTATGGAGCAGGTGGGTTATACCTGTTGTCAGGAACTCGGGCAGCGACCCTGACTCTAAGGCTGACTGGAACAGGGTTGCCAGGCGAGCGTGCGACCTTGTGAACCATTTGATCCAAAAGTTGTGCAGCCCATCCGGCCCTGGAGATTTCCAGTTAGGCAACGGACGGACTGCACGAACTACGTCTTGGGGGCAGATGGTAATTGCCCCCATTTCTTGTACTGGATCGCACGCCCGCTCGACCTCCCGGATCCATTCATCCTCGGTATGGCTAACAGGCACCGACCAGATGCTGCGCCAGAATGAACACATGGCATCATCATCCGGCAGGGGCGTGTCAGCCACACCTTGGTCCGGTCGCTCCCAAGCCCTATAAACCCACCTTTCATCTCTTTGGAATGTGCGATTCTGAGTGTATCGGTCCACCCGCCGTTTATACCTACGAATACGGTTTGCCCATGCATACACTTTCTGCTTCAGGAAGTCGATGCGCTCTGTGACACGGGACATGTAGTCTCGAGGACTGATATCAGTCCCCGAGAACGCCCGCCTCACAAAACGCATCACTCTAGGGCGTGTATTGCCCTCCCTGAAGCAGATCAGTTTGCCGATGAGTGCTCTGGCCCCACCAATACGTCGTTCAATCCTGTACTGCCATGCTGGTACGGCTGGCTTAGGTCGTGTAGCTCTGTCATCAGAAAATTTGACGTGAGCTACACGACATGCCGCTACAGCCGCACAATACAGGATTGAATGAGCATCGATGAGGTCTTCGCAGTTATCAAAATAGTTTGACAACTGCGAATCCAGAACAGCCACCAGCGCCCTATTTTTGTTATGCATGGGCAAACGAGGTATGCGTGGCCTAAGGTCGGCTGGCATGAATCGATATTCCCGAATCGCACCTTCCAAAGCACTCCTCATTTCCTCATTGCACTGGGTACTTATATTAGTAACCATGTCATCACTTACGTCGTTATTGCGATTTTATTATTATTATTATTGTCAAAGTGGAAAAAATTTATGAAAATGCTTGTGTTAACCGAATTGTTATTGTTGAGAAGCCAGATGGACCGGTAAGACTGTGCCTATATCCATCTGACTTAAATAAGTATATTGTAAAAAAAAAACAAAAGTTTTACCTACACTTGATGATTTAAATCTTAAACTCAAAGATAAAAAAATATTTTCTGTGTTGGATCTCACTGAAGGTTTCCATTTCATATTGCTTACTGAAGAAGCATCTTGGAAGTGCTATTTTGCTACTACTTTCGGGGTATATAGATATCTTGTGTTACCTTTTGGTCTCATGAATGCTCCGGAACTCTTCCAAGATGTTCTAGAACAGCATTTTGGTGAGATAAACAATGTTGTAGTATGGGCAGATGATATCTTAATTATGGGATCATCAGTTGAGGAGCATGACCTTGAATTGTCAAGTGTAATTAAAAAGGCAAACGAACTAATTGTGTTCAACAAAAATAAATTTAAATATAAGTCAAGTGAGGTTAAATATGTAGGGCAAGTATTTAATGAAAACGGCATGTCCCTTGACAAAGACAGAGTTGAGTCACTTTTGAGTTTAAAAGAACCTCAAAATAAAGATGAGCTTAGACAAATATTGGGTTCATTTAATTATGTCAGAAGGTATGTCACAAATATGGCTAGTTTAATGGCACCTCTGTGCAAGTTACTCAAAAAGAACACCGAGTTGATTTGGTTGCCTGCACATAGGCTTGCATTTGCAGAGCTTAAAAGACAAATATGCTTAGCGCCTGCATTGACAACTTTTGACCCACGTAAGAAAATAGTCTTGCAATGTGATGCCTCCAAAAGTGGTGTGGGCTGTTGTCTTTTTCAAAAAGATGAGAAAAATATTTTGAGATTGGTATATTGTGGTTCAAGAACTATGAATGAAACTGAGCTTAACTATAGCCAGACCGAAAAAGAATTGCTTTCGATTTCTTTTGCGGTAAAGAAATTCCACAGGTACATTTATGGTTCAGATGTAGATGTTCAAAGTGATCATAAGCCGATTGTCTCGATTATGTCAAAGCCTATATGCAAAATAGGTTCGCCAAGGTTGAAACGCCTTAGGTTAAAATTGTTAATGTATAACATAAATGTTTATTATGTTCCGGGTAAATTATTACACTTTGCGGATATGTTGTCACGAAATAGTCTAAATGTTACGGAAACTGACAGTGATATGTTAAGTATGGTACACACTGTTTCGGTACATTTGCCGATGTCCCCTGAAAGAAAGTCGATTTTTATAAAGGAAACCAACTCTGATCAATGTTTGAGTTTACTAAAATTATATTGTTTTAATGGATGGCCTGATCAAAACAAAATTTTAAAAGAATGTTATGAATTTTTTAAAGACATTATTTACTTTGAGTCTGATTAGGCATTCTATGAAAACAAAATTATTGTACCTAAATCTCCCCCCAATAAAATCCTAATCCTAATCTTTGAGGCCATATTCTTGACTTGGTTCATCACAGTCATCCAGGAATTTCTAAATCTATCAAAAAGGCTAGGCAATTATTCTTTTGGCCTGGAATGTCTAAAGACATCAATGATTTTGTATTAAAATGTCGCACTTGTGAGAAATTTCGTCCAGCAAATCCCAGAGATACCATGTTGCCACATAAAATACCTCAATTAAGATTTGCTAAGGTTGGGACAGACATACTTGAATTTGCAGGCAAACATTTTCTGGTAATTGTGGACTATTTTTCCCACTGGTTGGAAATAAGACCATTGTCTGATAAAACTTCCAAATCCATCATTGATGCTTTCCAAGAAGTTTTCACCAGATTTGGTTATCCACAAGAAATTGTGTCTGATAATAATCCGTTCAATTCGTTTGAATGTCACACATATTATAAAAATAAGGATATTTCATTGACCACTAGTAGTAGTCCCCATTACCCTAAAAGCAATGGTATGGCAGAGAAAGCAGTTCATATTGGCAAAAATATAATTAAGAAAGCTCATTATGATAAGGTGGTTTATAGGGACTATCTAATGTCATATAATAATACTCCATTGTCAGGTCTGGATGTTTCCCCTTCACAAATTCTTAATAGCAGAAGAGTTCGCACTCTTATCCCAACTAGCTCAGAACTGTTACAACCAAAATTTGAAACTCATGTTCATAAGTTGTCATTGTTGAGACAATCTGTGAATAAAATACAACATGATCAGTTCATTAAAAAGAAAGAACAAGAGTTTAAGATAGGAGATTATGTGGTTTTTAATAATAATAAAGATAAGAATTGGAAAAAAGGGAAAATTGTTTCAAAGAGTAAAGAACCAAGATCATATTGGATTCAGGGAGAAGGTCAGACTAATTTAATAAGAAGAAACATTGTAAACATAAAAAAAACATTTACTAAGAATACCACATATTGTAAAAATAGTTTTTTATTTGATGAAAGTTCTGTTAAAGAGATAAGTAATGATTGTTCAAATAATCATAACAATTCAAAAATTTCTGGGTCTAAGCCTTCACCTAAGATTCCTAATCATGATCAGAAAATAATTGTTACTCGTAGTGGTAGACAGGTTAAACCTAGACAAATTTTAAATTTGTAATTTAAGGAATTAATAGGGATAAGGGGAAGGGGGGGAGGGGGGGGGGGTAAATTGTTGTTTTAATAATCTTAAGGGGAAGGTGATTTATGGTATCCTAGATTTTAAAAAAAAAGTGTCTTTGATTTTGTCTTTGGTTGTTATTGTTACTAATGTTACTTCATGTTTGCTTCGCTCCAATAAATTCTAATTTATGTAATAAAGTATTTTAATTATAAAACACCTACAGGTCACGATGTCGGACTTAAGTAATCGCGAGTTTTATGAGATGGTGCAGGTGTATTTATAAAGTGTTGAAAGTTTACGAGCAGCTCGCAGAATGTATGCAACGCAGAGCATACGCGAGCCCATGGTATCCTTAACTCCGCGGTCCCTAATGAAAGAACCATTTTAGCAGCCACTGAAAGGCTGCTTGATCACGGTCAGTGTGCTTTATTTTCTGCATTTTGATGGTCCCATGAAAGTATGAAGGAAAAATTGGAATTACTCTTCAAATAACTTCAGATCACGGCCAAATGTTAAAAAAGTCTAGTTGGAAGATAAAATCAGCAATCAGTACATTGTAACCCACGTATAACCTAAGCTAATGCACAAAAAACAAACGAGCGCTGGGCGCTGGGGAACGAGCGCCGCGCGGCCCGGCGGGCGAGTAGGTGGGCATAAAATCAATTTCAAAGTAAACATCTTTCATTAACGATAACTTTATCTAATTGTACCAAGTCTTATAAAAAATAAGCTATTCTGAAATGGTTTGTAATAGAAAAATAAACAATTTGTCTTGGAAAGAACATTTTAATGAAAGATCAAAATCGAAAGGAATCTGGTATAAAAGTATACAATGTGAGCCTCATATACCTTGGTTCACCGGGTCGAAACTGAATCGAAGCCAAATTGTTGCTGAGCATCGTTTGCGGTCAGGACATATTCCACTAAACAACTTTGCTTATCTCATGCGAGAAAACCTGACTCTCCTAACTGTGAGGTGTGTGGCAAGATAGAGGATGCACAGCATGGGTTGGTGGAATGTGTCCGATATACTATTAAGAGAAACGCAGTTATCAACGCGACGAAATTATCGGTAACGCATGTTGGAGTGTTCCATGGTATTTTAGCTAAGCTTCCTCTGAAGCAGCAAAAATATTATATGCTTTTAAATTAGACTAGCTATTGCCCGTGACTTCGTTCGCGTGGACATTCTGATGTGGCTGTGAAATAAAAGATAGCCTTGCCTTTCCCCAGGATATAATTTTGGTGGTATGGAGTAGAGGGTGTTAAGTTCTTCATCCCCCATAAAAAAGGGAGGAGCCTCCGACCGGACGGGTGTTATGTCTGGTGGGCTACTGCCCGACAGTTGTTGTCGGGTTCTTCAATATAGTGTAAAGTCGCGGATAACTTTACTTGCACGATGTAGGATTTTAGATGTATTTCGATGTTTAGTTCATCATCTGCGTCATAGATGGCGCTGTTATTCTTTTTGTTCTATGTTACTGTACGGCTGTCTTTGCAGAGCAGCTACATAATCTAGCTCCTTGCCAAATATCGTTACGATCCAATCAGCCGTGTGTAAAAGGTTAAAAAAGGTTACAAACAAATTGAGTTGTTTTCCTTCGGCTTCACTCACGTGAGCGCTTTTTCTTTTGGCATTATCAGGGAACATTACATGGGAAAGTGAAGTCGTGGTATTAGGAATACCTAATATCCGCTACAAAATAAGATTACTAATAAACTGACTGGTATTAGTTTAAATTAACAGGAAATCAGTTAATTTAGATTGCCATCGACACGCTAAGAAGAAGTTTATGAACAAAGCAAATAAATCCAAGATCTATCTTACGAGTAGGTCCCAACGCTGAGTATCCTTAAAAAATTTAAAAATCCTTTCAAACCAAACAAACGCTTGAAGTTAATGTATTTAGTAATGTAACCAGAAACAGTATACGCTTCGGTAATCTTCATGTTTCATTGCGCACTTATGAAGTCTCTCCACTTTGGTCACACTTCGTCTTATTTTACTCGTAAATTTGTAATTTTCTAACCATTGTGATACAAAACAGGCAAAATGTACTTCCATGGTTGCAGCAGCTCAATGTGCATTCGCGGCTCCCGACCAGACCATGGCCGACTTGCTGGAGTGTCCAAAGTATCCCTGTACTTGCGTTTTAGAGGACTTACTGTCAAAATCGCTAGTGACGCTGCGATTAACGTATCCAACTGGGTGTTAATAATTTGATAAAACGTATCATCGATACGAAAGAAGAAGAAGAACAGGGTAATAATATTAGATCTCGTATTTCCAAAGGTAGACCACGATTACCGAAGCGTATACTTTTCTAAGGACTCTGATGAACGGGCAAAAAAAAATGATGAGTAGACGCAGCTCGATGTAAGAAATACTGCCGAAGCAAGACACAAGATAAGACTTCTTTTATACTACAGTTGATTGTAAGTAGAGCTAGAAATATCAAACGGTTGCATTTTTCTTGCACTGTCATTGATGGAAATGCATTAAAGACTCTATCAGAAGACTATATCATTCGTATATACACCCGATTGATGTCCGAAGTTCATATGCAAGTGCAGTCCCGCGAGTGAAACAGTTATTTTTATGGGTGCAATTCCTCTTCACTGTGCGATATAACCACAATTGTCAATAAAGCCTATCTACTGCACAATCTCCTAATCCGGCTCCATCTGTTTGCCGAGTGAAAAATATTTTTAATATACTTAGATGTAATAACATAATTATACTTAATGGGTTGCCTGTTGCATTAAATCAAGACTATTTAAAATTGCGA
Organism: Eugnorisma glareosa; assembly: GCA_947578425.1. Lineage (NCBI taxonomy): Eukaryota > Metazoa > Arthropoda > Insecta > Lepidoptera > Noctuidae > Eugnorisma > Eugnorisma glareosa. The sequence continues at coordinate 733,701 of OX387968.1, forward strand.
CAACCGTGAGTGAGATAAGATAAGATAAGATATATTTATTTGCTCAAACATGTGTACACATACAATAATAAAAAGTGCATGTAGATGACATAAATAAAATTCGTTCAGACATGTTTGCCACATACTATGGCGTGCAAATGTTTTGAATTTAAAAGTGTGATTTTTAATATATCAATAATTGTGAAGTTAATATAGCAAAAAAAAATATATTGAATGGTAAAATTAGACAATGCAAAAATAAAAAATAAAAACAATGTAAAGTTAGCATCGATGAATACCTAAATGTCAAAATGATACACGTCAAAAACAAAAACAAAAAAATGAAAATGATCGTAATTAAAATAATAAGTACATAATAAGAAGAGATGAGGCTTCACTGATTTTACTTAGACAACGTTATACCATCGTATTTGTTATAGTATTTCATTAAGTAGATGTAAATTGTCTGGTTCTTTTTAATACATGTTTTAATAAGAAAACAGATGAGTGTATGAAATTATAGTACCATCTCATCTACCTTACAACCCTGTGGTAGGGACAAAAAGATTGACAATCCAACATATTCTTGGCCCTTAAGCTTTATCATTCAATTTCGATTTCCTTTAGTTTGGAAAACACATTAGTTCCGTTAATTGTAATACATACAATATAATAAAATCGTAAAAATCCAAAGGGTTGTTCCGAGTTGGCACAAAAACTACTGCACAGATCCTGTTGAAATTTTGCACAAATATTCCTTATAGGCTCTTCAAACCTTAGGCTATATATTATCAGGCTACTTGCTTAAGGGGGTGAGCAATATTGCATTATGACAGTATTCTTCAATTGTTTGACGTTTCAGCCATGACATGCTTGAGAACAGCTATTTTAAAACTTATGTCAACGGTTTAAACAGCTTGACGGATTCATACTCACTCTGGAAACCATCCAGTTACATGTTCGAACTCCAGTACGATTTTCACCTTTTGTGATTTGTTTTTTTTTCAATTTTTTGATGCTGTGAGATTTCCATTTTTTTATTGGATTGAAATCGTTTGTATGTTTCTCATTTTTTTTCTTCAAATATTTCTCCGAAAATTAATAGAAAGTATAGAAGAAGAAGACATGCTGCGCCAACCCCAAATAAATCGGGATGAGGGCAGAAAAATGACGATGATGATGATTCCTCCAAAAGTAGTAATATAGTATAGGGAACAGACGTCTTGCTGAGTCTTTTTCCTTCTCTATTTGCAAATTATCAATACACACGCACGCAGCATACGCAGTTTGGATTTAAATATGTCACGGAGAGTTCCTTAATTTAGTTTGTAATTATAATGATTTTAGTTGCTATCAGTTTTAAGCATTTTGAATGTAAACCGTATGCTACAAACAAATAAGAAGTTTCTTTAAAAAAATAAGCCTGGATTATGAGAAGACGGAGGCATTCATTTCTTAGCGATATACCTGCAGGATGTGTAAGGATTGATACCACAATCGTGTAGACCCTATTGTTGGTATGAATTATACGAACCCAAAACTCGATGGGGTTATGTTGTTTTATAACGGAGTTCCTATGGCCACCGTCGAGCTCCATCATCAGACACTGGGTACCATTTAGGACCAAAGTACTCGTCAAGATGAATCATACGAGCCCAAACTCAATGGGATTGTGTCATTTTATTACGGATTACCTGTGACCACCTCCCACCTCCATCACCAGACCCTGGGTACCATCTAGAGACAAAGTACTCGACAAGATGAATTATACGAACCCAAACTCGATGGGGTTATGTCGTTTTATAACGGATTTCCTATGGCCCCTTCCAGCTCCATCATCAGACCCTGGTTACCATTTAAGACTAAAGTACTTGTCAAGACGAAATAAACGAGTCCAAACTCGACGGCGTTGCGTCGTTTTATTACAAAGTTCCTATGGCCACCGTCGAGCTCCATCATCAGACACTGGGTACCATTTAGGACCAAAGTACTTATGACTATATAAGACAAATACTTGTGACTGCACCCACCAACAAAAAGTAGCTAGTCCCAGTAGTACCTAGGTATTATAATAGATTGCAACTTGAGATTTAAGGAACACATCAACACCCTCAGCAATAGACTGCGTAAATTAATATTTGTTTTTAAAACCCTAAGAAATGTGGCTGACGTCAAGCTGATGAAATCGATCTACTTTGCCCTCGCTCAGTCTTTATTAACCTACTGTATAACGTCCTGGGGTGGTGCACCCAAATTCACAATCTTGCAACTGGAAAGAGCTCAGAGAGCTATCTTGAAGGTATCTTCCTTTCTACCATTTAGATATCCCACAGCAATGTTATACAAAGAGGCTAAAGTCCTAACTGTGCGTCAAATGTTTGTCTTACAAACAGCCCTGAAACAGCATGAACTCCTTATCTTCAGCTCCTCACTTTTAAACAAAAGACGTTATGACCCAGTAGATCGTCATGGTAAACGACTAACTACCATGTTCTCAAAACGTTTCTTCTGTTACCTTGGTCGTTTTCTCTATAATAAAGTAAATCCCGGTCTATGATCTTGCGAAAACCAAGTGTAAATTGAAAATCGAAAATCGAGCTGCCTTCTGGAGTTAAGTTATGACGCTACGGAAAAACTTCTAGCTACCCTGAAATAAAAGTGCTTGTCGAAGAACACTACCAAGATACATCACAATTCCAGAGAGCATCCAGCTAATTACATTTATTCCTTTTCCTTAATCACATGCATTCACGCTCACCACATACACACATCCATCACTTACACACACTCACATACTCACACACACACGTACTAACCCCTGATTGGATAATTAGTAATCACCATTGTTGTAAAGTGTATAGTTATTTTTTCCTTAATATTCATTTCCGCATTAATTTGTGTACCAGTGCATAATTCGGTCTAACGTTGCATTATCACGGCATCGATGTAGGTCATCGATGTAACAATTTTCGGAGTATAGTATTTCAAACTCATATAGGGAACCCGCTTCTGAAGGGGTGGAGACCTGGTGTCCTGAAATACAGGCTTTCGTCTAGCTTAGGCACCAGTCTCCCACAATATGAAAAACACATGTATTGTTCACGAAACCTAATAACGTACCTATGTATTGTGGTGAGAAAAATAAATCTTTATCGTATCTTAAAGTACTCGTCAAGACGAATCATACGAGCACAAACTCGATGGGATTGTGTCATTTTATTACGGGCTACCTGTGACCACCAGACCCTGGGTACCATCTAGAGACAAAGTATTCGACAACATGATAAAGATGATGATGATGAAGATACGAACCCAAACTCGATGGGGTTATGTCGTTTTAATGGAGTTCCTATGGCCGCCTTCCAGCTCCATCATTACACCCTGGTTACCATTTAGGACTACAGAACTTGTCAAGACAAATCAAACGAGTCCAAACTCGACGGTGTTGCGTCGTTTTATTACAGAGTTCGTAAGGCCACCTTCCAGCTCCATCATCAGATCAGCTCCATGTCATCATAATATTGCATTGTCTCGCGGTATACACATGCGTGCAAAATTTCAGCTCAATCAGAAATCGGGAAGTGTGTCAAATTTAACTAGCAAGTATCACGCGACGTCGCTTGATGTACATCAGAGCGCCAGCACGCGACGTCGCGTGATGTGACAATTAATGTGAGGAAAACAACCAAATTCCTTATCCGATTTTGATGAAACTTCTATGGGACTAATCGGGAAGCATATTCTTTCAGATGAAAAAAGGATTTTTCACATCGGTTTACAAATGACGGAGTTCTGAGGTAACAAACGTAAAAAAAAATGAAAAATTAAAAGAATTTCCTGGTGGAAAAACTCAACAACACTTTGCCCGACCCGGGAATCTAACCCAGGACCTCATGCTCGCTCGCGATCACTATACCAACAATACGGTCCACACGATATGTGGTATCAATCCTTACACATCCTGCAGGTCGATCGCTAAGAAATGAATGCCTCCGACTTCTCATAATCCAGGCATGTTTTTTTAAAGCATACGATTTACATACAAATGCTTAAAAGCGATAGCAACAAAAATCAATAAAATTACAAACTAAATTAAGGAACTCTCCGTGACATATTTAAATCCAAACTGCGTTTAGATATTGATGATTTGCAAATAGAGAAGGAAAAAGTCTCTAGCACAGCAAGAAGTCTGTTCCCTATACTACATTACTACTGTTTGGAGGAATCATCATAATCATCATTTTTCTGCCCTCATCCCAATTTATTTGGGGTTGGCGCAGCATGTCTTCTTCTCCTATACTTTTGTATTAATTTTCGGAGACATGTTTGAAGAAAAAAAATGAGAAACATACAAACGATTTCAATCCAATAAAAAAATGGAAATCTCACAGCATCAAAAAAATAAAAATAAAACAAATCACGAAAAGTGAAAATCTTACTGGGGTTCGAACATGCGACAGATAGTTTACAGAGTGAGTATGAATCCGCCAGACTGTTTAAACCGTTAACTTAAGTTTTATGTCATAAATAGCTGCTCTCATGTACGTCATGGCTGAAACGTCAACAGAAGAATACTGACTTAAAGCAATATTGCTCACCCCCTTCAGCAAGTAGCGTGATAATATATAATCTAAGTAAAAGAAAAAGTCTATAAGGAATATTTGTGCAAGAACAGGATCTATGGAGTAGTTTTTGCGCCAAGTCGGAACATCCATTTTCATTTTTACGATTTTATTATAGTATAGATAAGAAATTAGACGAAGTTCATTGAGTTATGTTATTTTGATAAGCTAAATTAGTTTAGGAAGTAAGTTAATACTGTAAAAGTACGATGGGATTGACATAGTCGTACTGGTGAACAAAAATCTCTTAAATAAAGAAGATTAAAAAAAAAGGATTAGGTGACAGATTGTTGATGGTAAAAAGGGAATTCCAGAACGGTTTGTAATTTGTACCATCATAACGAGAAAATATGCTTGTAAACTAATTGATGCTGGTGAACTAACTTGAATGAATAGACGTTTCTTTAAATCTACGATGTTTCATTGGTGTGAAGTTTATAATAAAACTCACTTAAGTTTAATTTGTCAAAGTATGCGCACTGAATAAATAATATTCCTGTATAATACGTATTTTTCTCCTTCGTGTATGTTAATGATCTCCTAATATCTTCTATGTAGTAACGATGTATGTAGAATGTATTTCATGGCAAAAATTTGTGTGGAATATTACAACTAATAAAAAGCGTAATACATTTTTTTTTACAGGAAAGTACCGACTAAACGATTATTGTATTTTGGATGCTGTTACTTTCATCTTACTCTTATGTGCTATATATAGGTTGCGGGTCCAACTGCTGAAGATGAAGATCAAGGTCTAGGAGTGTCTCAGACTGAAATCAGCGTGTATCATACATTCGTGCCGGTATCATTGGTATTGTTCGACTTTAAAAATACTGAAAGAAAATCAACTGGACAAGACTGCGGTGGCGACCATTTAATCATGAACCCCTGGCTCTCCCGCCAACCGCTCGGCACCCCGGCACCCGGGGGCCCGGGGCCTGCCAGTATTTTTTTAATTAATGAAGACGTTTCTCATCTTTTGCTAACATAAAGGCGTCGACGAAAATGCTTCAAATTATGCTTACCTAGCTGTACCTACGCAGTTCTAGATCAAAGCTGTTAATTGTGGCGTCACATCTAGGTAGGTACTCGTAGGTACCAACTTCAAAGCACTATTTTTGTTATTTTATCGCGTCACATACATACATCACCTACATCACCTATTTAATACACACCACACATTATCCGACAGTCAAAGTCGTAGCTCAATACTGAAAGTCCTCAACATAGTCTGACAACGTAGCCATAACATCAGTGGTTTACTGCGATGCATCTCCCGTTTGTAGCAATTCTGAACGACGGTAACTCAACTCGGAAAATGACTTATGATATTGAATGAACATAATATGTAAATATTTACCTACCTTTGTTCTAAAAAGTATTAGTAATCAAATAGCCTTAAATTATCACGAAATTGAGAAGCACGTATTATGTACCAAAGAACTGACCCTTACGTTATATACTTAGTTAGTTATACGTAGGTACTTGGTAGGTATTCGTGAGCTCAGACCTATTGGAGTGTAAAACCGTAGTTACTGTTCCAATACATTAAACGCCGCCTAACTTTTAAACAGAAACCCAAAATGTTGGGTTTAATACTTTATAGCGTGGAAATAATTGAGTTTCGAAATATTCATCAAATCATCTGATTAAAACGAGCAAGCTTTGAATCTGAAATGATTAAATAGGTGCTTACACGTTTAACAGTCCATGAAGGTGACAATGTTTGGTACAACTAAGTACTGTGATCTGTGCGACCCGCGACGGGCGAGAGTTGTCGTGGATCGCGCGCAGGGAGGAGACAGTTAGAACAGGCACAACTTCAGTAAAGAAAGAGTCGCCCTCTACTTTACTTGACAGAGAGATAGAACTTTACTTAGTTTCATAATTACCGATAGATGTCTCTGTGATCCCAACTCTAATATAAATAAGAAAATCAAATAATTAAGTTATCTAATTTACTTTATAGTATTTTTCTAGAGAATAGTTGTTACATTTTTCATCAAAATTATCACTTTTTAGGGTTCCGTACAAAAATGAAAAAAAAACTTTCTTGCGAAAACAAAACCGACTTCCAAAAAAACACTAAAACGTCTAAAATAACTTGACTTTCGGAAGTCGGTGTCTTGGTTTGTATCTTTTTTGTATTCACAATCGTTTAATGATAAGATTCAAGTTGTGTCCAAAGAAAGATGTGTACGTACCCCAAAATTCATTTCGTACTCGTCATTTCAAATGAATCTTTCTTCTGTTTGCATTGTCAGAAAATCGTGATTTGAACCTTGATTAATGTGGTGAGTCCTTATATTTATAACTTTGGTTTTAACAGGCTTATATTCAAGGTTTGTTTTTCAAATATTCCGGTCAGACGCCCAAAATTGGGCTCGGAACGAAGACTCTACCCTTTTTGTTTGTTTACAGCGCACTCTGTTTTATTTTTTAGATTTTTTTTGTAACGAAGCGACATCCTTCGTTCCTGTATTGACAGAATGCCATTGAAATTCCTGATATTTAAGCTAGATGGCATTGTTTCACATACGCTTACTAAAAACACCAGGGGCAGGTGCGGGGGGCCCGGAAGGGTGAGTGAATAGATCAATAGATGTGACTAGTTTGAGTGTCATCTTAAGTAGAGCGACGCTGTGACTTCGCGAGTTTTTTTTTTGTGTATCCGTACCGTATGCGTGGCCTACCCTCCGTGGGGAACCACTGCACGACACTGATTAATTATAGCATATGCACGGAAATCCTTATTGTGTAACATAATCTGTCAACATCTGAAAATCACATCACACCGCAACTTGCGCTTGCGCTTGCTTGTGTTTCGTGGAACAATTTTATATGTGTTATTACAGATTAATATGAATTACTAAAACTAAATAGTTCGTTACTGTGTAATTGTCAATTCTATTCAAATGTAAATGTAGCCGGCGAAATTCTTACTTTTTTTTGCAAATACGTAGAAGCTGTGTTTACATTGCATGTTGATCATCAATTCCCGAATAAAATGATGACTCGTTTACTTACTGAATCACGATTCTGAAAATATCAATAATGGAATGTATCATCATTCATCATTTTATTCGCAAATAGCATGATTAATATACGATGTAAACACAGCTGCTATTTGCAAAAACCAAGGAAATTTGAATAATTTATATAAATAATAATACTGGTCTAACCACAAAAAATATCTAAAAAAAAATATTTGTATTCTATCTACAGCCTTAGAGAGCCTTAGGCGCGGGACAAATACAAGAGGCGTCGGGCGGAGGTGAGGCGCGGGCGCAGCGCGGGCGCGGCGCCACTTCTTTGATATTTCATACAAAATGTATAGAAGAGGTGGGGAGCGAGTCAAACTGAGAGGGCGCGGCGCGGTCGCGGCGCGGTCGTCTTTTGTTCTGCTTTCTGCACCGGCGCCGCGCCCGCACCACGCCCGCGCCACACCTCGGTCCGACGCCTCTTGTATTTGTCCAGCGCCTTAGGTCCCGTCAAGAAATCTAGGTGTGAATCAGTATGCTTAGAAATGGCACATGAGGGCTCTTTTGTCCCTTATTATCTATCCCTTATTTTATCTTTGATCGCGCGTGTTGACGACAAAGTAATGAGCACTACTTTCGCGATACGACAGCCAGGGCGCAAACAGTGGTGGGGCCGAGCGAGCCGCGCACGCGGACGCGTGCCGCCTTCATAAATTACTAAGCAGCCCTGTGAGTGCCCTGTTGTTTGTTCTGTTTTTCGCTGCTAACGACTGAGGCCAACAGAGAAAACGATCATGGCACACCACACATCGCCTAAAAATGGACAACATTATGCGTCTGATCCTTTGGCGACTCTGACCGATAAGCAAAAAACGTTCGGTACGACGATTAACCCAAGACATCATAAGAAACGTTTTGTAATGGATTCTGGTAGTAATTCGTCAGGAGCGCAGGAAATTAGAAGAACTAAAACTGCCTGCTGCTCTACCAATACCTTGAATGACACAATAAATGCTTATCGAGAGGAAATGAAAGCTGTGCATTGTCTTCTTACCACTATGAAAGAAGAGCAGAATTCACGTTTCGTGCGTGTTCAGAGCAGACGGACATTTCCGAAATGAAAAGCGAAATGGCAGAAATTAAGAAAAACACCGGCCAAGTGCGAGTCGGACTCGTGCACGAAGGGTTCCGTAACATCATCTAAAAAAAATCACTGTAAATTTCAACTGTCAAGCTATTACGGTGAATGAGATACAGCCTGGTGACAGACAGACAGATGGACAGTGGAGTCTTAGTAATAGGGTCCCGTTTTAACCCCTTTTTTTTCGGATGGGATATCATCAAATAACCCTCCCGCTCTGGACGGAGCAGGAGGGAATGTCAGACTTGTACTGACTAAAACCCATCCATGTTCCTTAATCACCCTTTGTGTTCCAGGGCCACGGTATCTCTTTAGAAAGAAAGAAAGAAAGAAAGAAAAATGTTTATTCGACGTCAGTACATCAGGCACACACACACAATAATATTTAAAAAAGTTACAAAAAAGAGAAAACACATAGTATGACTGTACTGTGTGCCTCACGGCTGCGCCAAAAAGGTCCATTTCAGCATTAATGCCAGACAGGTGAGGCTGTCTGACGCTGATCTTCCAATGAACCTTGAGGGGGTAAGTGACATACAGAAAACAGTTTCAAAAATAGTATATTAATAGGTAAATGATTAAGTACAATAAATAGATATTGAGTTAATTTATGAAATGTGTATGTAGGTACGAGTTAGGATAAAAATGTGAGTAGGTAATAAGTGTTATAACGTGTTCGAAAGTACTACTGGTTACAATATATAAATACAGAGAAGCCAAAACAGAAGAAAGAATAAACAAGTAGGATATGTGCATTGTGCAATGTTATGAAAACCAGGCGTGATTTTGTCTCGTAATCCCGCATTCGTGTCGCCGTTGCATGCGCGCGCGCCCCCCGATCCTTCGTCACACGACGCTACGCAAGCGCATTTCTCCTCTGCACCTATTTGCGCGATGACGTACGCATCAGAAAGTCAGAGCGGCCTCGGTGGCGCGGCGCGCCGCGCCAAGAGTCCTTTGTGCTCATGCGACGAGTCCCGCTCGCGTGATTAGTTACCTACCTGCTTTTATTTAGTCGACGCTTACCAAAAAGTAACGTGTTTTCTCGGAAATCGTGATACCGTCTCGAGCCGATTGGATTGATTATGCCTTGCCGAAAGATGATAAACCTAATGTGAGTGTTTCTTATTTATACCTAATTTATTTGTTGTTCACACTATTGTTTTTTAAAGGACTTTTTTCAACGACTTTTTTCAACGTTATTTTAAAATGTTTCTTTTGGTTTTAGGAATCTTAAGGGAGGTGGCAAATAACTCCAACAGCGAGTGGCGGCGTACAGATTACTTGAAACATCCCCTGCAGGCTGTGGACTTACGACGAGGAATTGAGAGCGGATTGGCCGTGGACCGGGCAGAGTAGCTGTGGTACTCGCTGTAGTGAGTTGTTGCTGTGACGCTCAGTGTGTGTCAGGTTCAGTATGTGAGAGGGATATGGACCGTAAACGTAAACAGTGTCGAATAGTTCGCGAGTATGCGTGTATAAATAGGTACCTACGTACACGGTGCAGTCTGTAATTGCTGAGCGTTTATATTATCGAAACATTCATTGTGACCATATCCAGTTTCTGCTGTGCTGCTATCAAATACTGCCGCAGTCGTGTCCTGAACGTGTGAATAGTGCCCAGTACCCGTAATGGTGGAGGAATATTATTCCACACTTTAGATGCAGCGTATCGAAAAGTACCTCTGAAAGCTGCTGACCCATGAGATTGTGTCGATAATTGCTGCGCACAAAGCCTTGGTGCACAATCTCGTTTACTAGCCATCCAACTTAACTTGTCGTACAAATACTTCGGTTTCGTAGTCCTAATAACACCAAAAAGAAGACACGCTAGGTGTAACTTTCGCCTCGACTTCATTTTGAGCATGCAGTGTTTGTTCAGATAAGGGGTAACATGACTTCTAGGGGGAACTGAGTAACAGAATCGAGCACACGCATTTTGGACTCTTTGTATAAGTCTATCCGTACGAGCCAGCAAACGAGGGCCGTAAACCGTATCAGCGTAATTTAATTTGGATAGTACAAGGGTTTCGACTAGCTGTTCGCGAAGCTTTTCAGACAGGTATGGCCTCATCTTGTATAGCAGTTTCAGGCGGTAAAAACAGTTTTTCACGGAGTTAGCGACGTGTTTCTCAAACCTAAGGCTGTTGTCCATACACAACCCTAGGTTCCGCGCCTCATTAACTCGGTCAATAGGCTCACCCATTAGAGTCAAATTAAGGCTTACAGGTAGCTTCTTTAACTGCTGCCTCGTACCAAACAACATATACTTAGTTTTCAATGGGTTTAAGGCTAAACAGTTCTCATCTGACCAAGTGGCGATTCTTTCCAGGTCGTCATTTAGGTCTTTAATAGCTGAGTCAATGTCGTCAGGCTTAAAGGACAAATATAATTGCACATCGTCAGCATAAATGTGATATTTGCATTTCTGCAGACACTTTATTATGTCTGCACAATATAAAATAAAAATAATCGGACCTAAGATAGATCCCTGAGGAACTCCTCTTTCTATTGAAGTAAGGGCTGAAGTCAGGGAAGTACCGTCCGGCAACCGTAATTCTACAAGTTGTTTTCTGTCACCAAGATAACTATGGAACCACTGGATTGCATTATTGTCAAAACCGTAGTATTTTAACTTAGATAATAACAGTGGGACATTTATGCAATCAAATGCACGGGAAAAATCAAGTAGCACCATAAGTGTACACATGCCCTTATCTTGGGCAGACAAAATGTTATCGGTAACGTCCAGCAACGCCGTAGAAGTACTGCGCTGTTTCCTGAATCCAGATTGTAGGTCAGGTAATATTTCGTTCTCTTCTAAAAACTCGGTTAATTGACGGCATGCTACCCTCTCCATTACTTTTGAAAGACAGGGCAGAACACTAATAGGCCGCAAGTCTTTAACCTCTGTAGGATTTGGATTCTTGGGTAGAGGTCTAACTATAGCAATTTTCCATTGGTAGGGAAACTTAGCTGTCCATATGGAGCAATTAATTATGTCAGTGATAGTTGCTAAGGTGTATGGCATAGTCAGGGTAAGCATGCTCAAGGTTATGTTGTCGTAACCTTCAGCATTAGACTTTAGGTCAGATATAATGCGGGAGACATCATTTTGGTCTACCGGACCAAGTGAGAAAGTAGCTTCACTATGTCTGTTGGTCTCATAAAATGATATTAGCGAAGTGTTAGCTACTGGATTTCCAGGTACAGTCAAAAAAGTGTTATTTATAAGGTCTGGGTTTCTAAAATGTGAGGGAAGGTCTAATCTTTGCTTAGAGGGTGCAAACGTGGATTTAATGTTCTTCCATAGTAATTTTGGATTATTAATCTTATTATTTATATTGTGTTTGAAGTATGCAATTTTTTCATGATAAAGGGAACTTTCAACTAAAGATTTTAACTGTTTGTAGTAATTTTTTTTAATATCCGATTTCGTACGCCTATACTTGCCTAGTGCATTGTCTCTTAACTGCATCATAAGTTTAATAGTGTCCGTAATCCAAGGATACGATAATTCTTTAATAGTGCAGGTTTTTACTGGTGCGTGGACATCAAACAAAGATATTATGCAGTGATTAAAATAATCCACCATGTCACTAATATCAGCTTGTTCAGAAACTCGCTCAATGTTTGATTGTGTCAAATCCATATAGAAACTATCTAAATATATATCTTTAATTGGCCTAAATCTAGTTACGTAAGGTATAAACTTGTTCCGCTTTATATGAAATTCGCTGACTAAAATGGAGTGGCCAGTAGTCGAACCAAAGGATTCCACTGTCGTATATCTAGGCCTTAAGTCTGTGCACAGTAGGTCGATCAGAGTTTCACTCGTATCTGTGAAATGAGTTGGCATCGTGACTAGCTGAGCGAGACTTGTGTAATCTAAAAATTCTTGCACCTTTTTAGTTTTAGTCTCGTTTATGTTGAGCATATTTACATTAAAATCGCCTAGCAAAATATAATGATCGCAATTTCCCAGTGTGGTAATAGTATTTGTGATGGCATCCAAGAAAAGGTCAACGTCAAACCAAGGTGGCCGGTATGCTGTACCGATGGCAATTTTTTTCCCGCTTAGCGAGATTGTCAGCCACATCTGTTCGACGGAATCGAACCTGGGATCAACCGTGCCAGAACAGATACGCGCGCTCAGACCCCGGCGCAGGTAAAAACCAACACCCCCACCACGCCCCGCGCGAACAGCTGTCGGCCGCGGAGTGTGACGTAGGCGGTAGCCGGGGACAATAGGCGCGCGCCCCTCCTCGCCCGCCCGAAGCCAAGTCTCGTTTATTGCCATAATATCAAAACCATGCCTGTCCATTGCACAAATCAAATCGTCATGGCCTGTTCCCAGAGACCCTGCGTTGAGGAAGCCAACTTTAAAATATCTACCGCTTCTAGGCATCATGACGATATTGAAAAAAGGCTACTAAAGTTATCATTTCATTTGCTATGAGCTGTGTTGCGTATATTACTAACATTGTTGGCTTACAAAAAATTGTATAGATATTTGGATATATTATTATTGAAAAGTAGACTATACCTGTAAATATATATAGAAATCTGACTAAGTTTATAATTCGTGCTTGTGATGTTTGTATATTGATGTAAATAATAAATAATATAATATGTGTATGTTGAAACCGGTTAATGAGCCCACTGAGTTGCGCCGCCGTGTGACAGACAGCTGTGATGATTAACAAAGACAATGGATCATAATAATGATTGTTGTGCCATGACCTTTCAGCGACATACAGTATTAATGCCATGGGTACCCTAAATATTAAAAAAACGCAGCAGAAATACATTAAAAAAAAAATAGCAATTAAAAAGCTAATGAAAACAATTAGAAAGAGAAAAATACCAAAAAAAACGTTACATTTAGGACACCATGAGGCCGTCGGTAACCGACAGAGGTGTGGGTTCAAATACGCGCTGTATATCTGCCTCGCAGCTGATGTGGAAAGTGGCGTCTCCGGGTTTGTTACGGGCAAGAATACGGCCTCGTTTACACCACACAAATTGCCACCCGAGCCGTCCCCCAGCCTCTCGTGCCTTCCGAAATAATTCCCGATTCTGCTTGGTAAGACGCTCGTTGACGTAAAAACGCGCTGGCGGACCGGGCATACCGAGATCAGCAGAAGTCATGCCACGGCGTACTCGTGCGGCCTCCAACAACTCGTTGCGTAGATCGCGGCGCGCAAGGCGCACGACGAGAAAGCGCGGGCGGGACTCCACCGGCGCTGGCTGCGTTGCATTTATGCGTCTTCCTCCTAATCGCTCGGCGCTCACTATATCGCGACTTTCTACATTTACGCCCATCTTTGACGCCACCAACATAGCCGTATGGACAGGGTTTTCACCACTCGCCTCAGGAAGGTTAGATATTTGAATATCTGTGGCTAGTAGCTCCTGATCGCGAACATTTATGTCGCTCCGCAATTGGGCAATTAAATGATGCACATCCGGCGATACCTGGGCGGGAACCGGTTTTTGGTTCTCTATAATGGCCACTCTTTCCTCCAAACTGCTCATACGGTCATTTGTGGACTTTAGAGAGGATCTCAAGTCAGCCAAATCATTCCGCAGTAACTGAAACTCACTCCGTACTGTGTTAATAAAATCTTCCTTAAACTTCCTCAGCTCGGAGGTGAAGTCTTTGGAGAGTTCAGTTGTCGCGTCCGTAGCAGTGATGTTAATTGGACTCGTATCCATGAGATTTACCGCGCTCTCGTTCTGTGGTTCTTCTGCATGCCCTCGTACTGGCGTTTCGGACCGGTTATCCCGCACTAGATTTTTCTTGCACTCCGGGCAGTGCCAGGGAGATGCTATTGGACCTATTTGGTTCAATCCAGCGCACTGACGATGATACCACAACACGCATTTGTTGCATTTAGCGGCATCTGCCGACGCGAGAAATTTACCGCAGGCTCCGCACTTGACCATCGTAAAATACTCGATCTTTTTGCTTCGATCGATCTACAAGCAGTTTGCCTTGAAAACGATAGATGGCGCTGTTTCCAATATATGCGTTTACGGCAATTTCTATGGTGTTATGGTAAGTTGTGACACCACAAGACGTAACACAGCAACTATGCCAAGATACGCAAACACTGAAGCTATGCCACTAAGAAGTTTCAGACACTGAGCAAAACGGCTGTTATTATTTTAATGTATCGGGTAGAAGTTTAGCAGTACCAGATTGCTATGGAGTTTTTTGGTGTTTTAGTTATTGTACACAGCACTGATTCACAGGATAATAGCGTCACTTGTAAGTAGCAACTAACTAATGAATTTCACAATAAAGTTTATGTAAAAAACGTACTTGTTTTTGTTTTTTAGAAATAGAGATATATTTTAATACTGTCACTCGACAAGAGATTTCTACCTCCTCCCTCTTTCGAACAGTCCCGCAGCCCCGGCAGGCATCGGCCCTTGCTGACATCTCTTTGAGGCGCGCGTGGAACACGAACGCGCCATCGACACGGCCTGTCGTCATAAGACGGACGGACGGCGAGCTAGCCCATAGCTCACTGTCCACAGGCCCGCGCCTACGGTGGCCGAGGGCCACCACATGGCCCCCGACGCCCGGTGCGTCTCCCGCGGCGGCTGGGACGTGAGGTTCTCTCCCTCTCACGTTCCGCCGCCTCCTTCGCTAACATGACTGCTTCCCAGAAGGAGGCGCCGGGTCCCATTCCGTCTCGCTCCGGACCATGGATTGAACCAAGGCCCGCGTGAAACGAAACGGAATAGACCCACGTATTACGAGCTGCGTTACAAATCGTGATAAAAATGATTAAATAAAGTCATTTTATAGTGTATTATCGTGAATATTGAAAAAGACATTGTAAACAATAAGTGAAAGTGTTATCTCACAAAAATTCTCCTAAATAAAAATGTTTGAGTGCTATAATCAATAGAACAGTGGACCCTGTCAAAACTACACTAATTCTGTGATTTAATGATATAAAATAACATTAAAGGTCAATAATAATAAATGGACACACAAATATGTAAGTGAAACAAAACATTTTTAACAATATAAAACCAAAACACAAGTGAAAAAACAATCTGTCAAACGTTTGAATTTACAATCTACGAGTCATCCATAACGAACTTTCATCAATTACATCAAGACAAGCAGATACATAATTTGGACACGTTAGAACAGACGCCAAATGGCCCTATAGGTAGACGTACCGACTGCTACTTATTTGAACGCTGGTTCGAATCCCACTGACGACTTACACTTTTTGTATGTTGATAAATTGTATTTATCATCATTCCACCTATATTGCCTCCCCAGAGTGAGCCCAACACGATAAAAGACTAGAAAAATGAATTTCTTCGAAAACATTACTATGCGTCGTACACGTACTAAATCCGATTCAGATACCGTCATCAACCACTCACAAAATGACACTTTCGAAGACACCGTAAACAGTCTACCCGATTTATCAAGTGATGATATTAATGAGGCACATCAACAAATAAGTAAGTTAAAGGAACGAATAGACAAGCTTGTGTTAGAATTGAACAGTGCACATCAGGAGATTGAGTCACTGTCTTTGGAGAATAATGACCTAAAGCAAACAAATATGGTTTTGCAAAGCAAAAATAACCACCTTACAGAACTTACACATAGCCCAATTAAAAAACAAAAAAAGTCTACTCCAATTAAGAAATGTCCGAATAACAACAAAAAAACACAAACAGATTCTTCATTACTATCTAACCAGAAAGAAGCCATCAACGGCAACGTTCAGCTAAGCTCATCTAACCCAACTTCAAACATACGAGCCCCAACTAGTATGGAACAACCTTCCATAAAACACAAAATATGCCTGATTAGCAGCGAGACATCTAACAGGTTATATACAATTGCCGAAAGAACAAATTTGCATAGTTTTGAAATCTGTCATTATCGAAAACCCATGTGCGGATTGCGGCAAATTCTTCACAAAATTGAGGGAAAAGTACAAAACTTTACTCAGTCAGACTACTGTGTTATTTACATTGGCGAGGAAGATTTTCGGAAAACACACAACTATTTAGAATTAGTCATGTTTGTAAGAGAAAAGTTAATAGAATTGAGTCATACTAATTTTATAATTTGCTTGCCAACGTTTAAATATATGATAGATGCTAACTTAATGTATAACAGCCGCGTAGAAACATTCAATAACCTTATCTACTTGGACATAAACACATGCAACTATGCGTATTTACTTGACTCAAATTCTAATCTATCTTATGACTATAATACTTACAGCAAACGATATGGAACCTTGAATAACAGTGGTTTAAATATAGTTATATCAGACTTACAAGACCTGATTCTTAGCATATGCAACCTGAATGCTACGAACTCGGGAGGGGACTGCCACCTTCAAAATAATAGTCAACACGAACTTTCTAATAGTTCACAACAGTCAAATTCTCAGTTTTTTCGTTAACTACCTTTACATTTTACACCAGAATATAGCTGGTCTAATTAATAAATCCGATACACTGACTGTAAAATTAGTAGAATTAATCAACGGGGGGACGGGTATAGATGTTGTTTGTGTTACAGAACATTTCATACAAGCAGGGTATGAGGATTTATTGCATATTCCAAATTTCTGTCCAGCTGCTTTCTTTTCGAGAAATACAAAGAGAGGAGGTACAGGCATTCTTGTAAGAGTAGGATTGCAATTTAAAGAAATATCGGATATAGCAAAGCAATCAGTTTCAGGCATCTTTGAATGTTGCGCTGTGGAAATAATAGCTTATAAAATTATTATTATTTGTATCTATAGAATCCCAAAATACAATTATGAAGTATTCTATGATAAGTTAGACTATATCCTTAATAAAGTTTGTCTATCTTCAAATAAGAAGGTCGTCTTGTGTGGAGATTTTAATATTAATGTATTGATAAGAAACAAAACTACACTAGAACTTGAATATTTTCTCATGAAGTACAATTTAAAACTAGCGCTTTATACTCCCACTAGGTTAAAAAGTCAAAGCTGCATAGACAACTTTGCTCACAACTATCGGAATGAATGTAAAGCTGAAGTTGTAGATCTGGTTCTTTCTGATCATACTTCCCAAATACTTAAAGTCCCAATAAACAAAACTTGCAAACTAAAATATTGGAAAACAAAAAAACAGGATATTTGCTTGGAAAATTTAATTACTTTCAAAAGACATCTCAGCTCTCTCTCATTTATGCAAGTACATAATGCTAAGGACGCGAACGAAGCTTTTGACATTTTCATGGATGATTTCTCCCTTATATATAAATTATGTTTTCCCGAGAAAATTATAACTATTTCAACTAGCAAGAAAACGAAATGGATTTCTCGCGGAATAAAAATATGTAGTAATAAGCAAAGGCGGTTACTTTGGGCATATCGTCTAAACTCAGACACAAAAAATAAATTACTCCTTAAAAACTACACTAAACTTTATAGAAAAATTTTAAATTTAACACAAAAGGCGCAAAACAATCATTTCATAAACACCGCCCAAAATAAATCAAAAGCTACCTGGCAAATAATAAATCATTCCAAATTTAGGCTGCCGCCGGAGCCTATAATGTGCCTGAATAGAGACAATTTGACATTTACAGACCCCATGGACATAGCAAATGAGTTTAACAATTACTTTATAGAAACAATTGAGAATAATATTAATGCTGACATCACATCTAATAATAATACACAATTAAATAATAAAACCTTAAATTCACTATTTATGCAACCCGTTACCATTGACGACATAATCAAAATAATTTGCAACCTTAAAAACACGAATACTGTTGGATACGATGGAGTTTCCACAAAAGTATTAAAATTTACGAAAGAACTAATAGCATCTCCATTAGCTCATATAATTAACTTGTGCATAGCTGATGGCATCTTTCCGGACAAGCTTAAAAAAGTTATTATAAAACCTCTGTATAAAAAGGATGACAAAACTGATCTAAAAAATTACAGACCGCTTGCAAAAATTCCGATTTTTTCAAAAATTATTGAGAAAGTTATCTATAACTCTTTTTATGCCTATTTCGAGAAGTACAAACTATTTTGCCAAGAACAAAAAGGCTTCCGTAAGAACAATACGGTTAATATGGCATTGTTTGACTTATTAGCGAATGTCATGTCATCTGTAGATAGGAGAAATCCAGTCTGTGCAATCTACACTGACATGACCAAGGCTTTTGACTATGTTGACCATAAGATTCTGTTGCACAAATTGCATAGCTATGGTATAAGAGGGAACATCCTAAAGTTAATAGAATCTTACCTAAGTGATAGGATTCAATGCTCAGAAGTTTCTAGGATATGTCCAAAAAGCAAATTGGAAACCATATATGTGTCAAAACCAAGACCGGTAAAATATGGCGTCCCACAAGGTAGCGTATTGGGTCCGCCTCTTTTCTTAATATACATAAATGATCTCCCGAAAGCAACAACAAACCAAATGGTTCTTTTTGCAGATGATAGTACAGCTGTAATACAATGTAATGATCCAAATAATTATAAGAATGACATCAATACTTGTTTAAATGACATCATAAATTGGCTAAACAATAATAATTTGGTTATAAACCTAACTAAAACAAAAGTCATGCATTTTTATCAACGATGTCTAAACCCAAAGGTTGAAATTTCCTACAATGGATGTGATATTGAAGAAGCTAATAAAGCTAAGTTCTTAGGCATTATAATTGACAGCCAACTGACATGGAAGCCTCATGTTGAAGAATTATGTAAGAAACTCAGCAAATCCGCATATGCTCTATTCCAACTCTCAAAGAAAGTTAACGGTCAGGCTCTTATAGCTGCGTACCATGGACTGGTTGCCTCTGTGTTGCGGTATGGCATTATTTTCTGGGGTCAGTCCACTGATAGGGAGCTGGTATTTAGATTGCAGAAGCGATGCATCAGGTCAATGTGCGGTCTTAAGACAACTGATAGCTGCGTACCCTATTTTAAATCATTAAAAATTTTAACTTTACCATCTTTGTTTATATTAGAAACGGCTCTGTTTGTGAAATGTAATCCACATCTATTTTGTAAATTATCAGAGGTCAGAAAAAATCCAATACGTACACAATACGTCAATAAATTATGTCAAGTGAAATGTAAAACCGCATTAATGCAAAAAAGTTTTTTTGGTATTGCCCCACGCATATATAATAGAGTACCTAACGTTATAAAAAACTTGACTGTCTTAAAATTCAAAAGGGCGCTAAATGAAATTTTAATTATGAAAAGTTATTATTTAATTGACGATTTTCTAAATGATGATTCACTTACTGATTGATATACTTACTGTTACGCTATACACCTACTGTTATTGACTGATTTATAATTACCTACCTACTGTTACTCTAATTGACATAATTATTATTGTTATTCTAGTTGGTTTCATGAATATGTTATCCATAATTATTATTGTTATTCTAGTTGGTATAATGTTATTAATATTCTGATTGACATTATTGATAATATTTTTTTTTTTTTTTTTTTTTTACAGTTTTCATTGACATTGATAATATTTCTATTTTTTTTATTATTTTGACCATGTTGACATTTTTTAACTTTTTATTACTTTGACCATGTTGACATTTTAATTTTTTTATTGTATGTATTTCCAATGACATGCCATTTATTTTAAATTGATAATGTTATTATAACCAATTATTTGCATGCCCATGTGACGGCAAAATGTGGAGAACTTTATTTTAAAAGAACACCTTTGTACCTATTACCCATGTTTGCAAAGAATAAATGATTTGATTTGATTTGATTTGAAGGCCGGACGCGAGAGGTCCCCGCCACCGATCGCCGCTACGAGGACACGGCGCGCCGTGTCCTCGTACCGCCGCGGCGGTGCTCCGCCCACGCGGGGCAGACCTCCACCGTGTGCTCCACCGTGCCCTCCGGTCGATCCTCATAATGGTAACAGCCGGGCGTTTCCTCCCGCCCGATTCGATACAGGAACCTCCCGAAACAGCTGTGTCCGGTGAGGACCTGCGTCAGGCGGAAGGTGAGGACGCCGTGGCGCCTCTCAAGCCACTCCTCAAAGAGGAGACTCATCGCCTCGCCGCGGCAGCCGAGTTTCCTCCCGCCGTAGAGCCTCCGCGCGCCATTCGTGCAGGCGCGCGATGATTATTGCCTCTAGATCCCATGGCGGCAATCCGGCAACCCGTTTTTACCCCTTGGGTACGGAACTGTAAAAATGATAAAGACATCAAAAAAACTGTTAATGACCTGAAAATTAATTGTGAAGATTTAGATAAATCACAGAAAGAATTCTCAGAAAAGATGAAGGAACAAGATAACAAAAAACTTTTTTGCAAAAATTAAAACCGACTTCAAAAACACAAAAAAGTAAACAATAACTTTAGCTTCAGAAGTCGGTGACTTTTTGTTAATTTGACTTTTTTTACTTTGCAAAAAAGTTTTTTTTTAACTTTCCATTTTTAGTTATAGTACCCTATACAAATATTTGCTATGCATTTATTTTACATTGTACCAGTACATGTCTTGGTAATAGGCTTATCCCCAATAAATGGAACTTAACATACCTAAACTGTCGAAATCTGGGTGTATTGTACACATCTGCGAGTGAGTTTCAGCGATGAGTTTCATTGTATATCTCCGAAGATCAACATAAGATCTTCATCAAATTTAATATTCCGCATCAAACTAAAGAAGAATCAAGTAAATCGGATCATAAATCCCAGCGTAATCGGTGTACATACATTGAAAAAAAAAAACAATCGAATTGAGAACCTCCTCCATTTTGAAGTCGGTTATAAATAAAATATATATTTCAAAATGAAATTTATTGAATAAAAATGCAACAACGCGGAAGAGCGTATCATGATATTCGAACAAAAGAACTGAGCTGGAACATTGAACTAGTACATGTACAAAAATAGGATGGAGAAAATGTTATGGAAATTGTAGCAAGAATTACAAAGAAATTTTAACTAAACAAAACCAATAATCAATAACCAATAATCTTCACACTACGCATGAAGGCAGCCCGGTCAGACTGGTTGAAAACTCGCAAAGAGACAATAATAACAAATGACGTTATATATCAAAAAGATGATAATTCTCAGAAATAAATGTTAATGAGCATTTAACACGCCAAATGCGCAACCTGTTCTGGGCTGATATGACTAACTTAAAGAAATCCTACAAATACATCTGGATTAAAAATTCTAATGGAGAGAGCAATGTTCAATGGAGAGGGCTATGCTCGGAGTTTCCTTGCGTGATCGAATCAGAAATGAAGACATCCGCAAGAGAACCAAGGTTACCGACGTAGCCCGAAGAATTGCCAAACTGAAGTGGCAGTGGGCAGGGCACATTGCTCGCAGAACGGATGGCCGATGGGGCCGAAAAGTTTTGGAGTGGCGACCGCGAACCGGAAGACGTTGCATTGGAAGGCCTCCCACTAGGTGGACCGATGACCTGGTGAAGGTTGCGGGGATCCGCTGGATGCAAGTTGCACGGGACCAGTCAGTGTGGCGACACTTGGGGGAGGCCTATGTCCAGCAGTGGACGTCTTTCGGCTGAAACGATGATGATGAAAAATTCTAAAATCATGATAAAAAACCGGCGCACGAAGAGTTCCGTACCATTATCTAAAAAAATATATCCTATTGGCGTCAACTCTAAATGTATGGGGATACCCTTTAATTTTCAACTTTTTTTTTTAATTATTTGGAATTTTTCCTTTATTTGTGCTGTAAGGACTTGCTTTTTGCCAATAGGTCAACGGGAACTACCATTATAGGTTTTCGACTCATAACCTATAAGGTACTTCCGGTTGACCTAAAATTGTCATTTTTTATTAAAAGCACGGTCTTACAGCACAAGTAAAGGGAAAATTCCGAAATACAAGTTTTCACGAAAATCTAAATTTGCCGATATCTTTTTATCGTGTTGACTCAGCACCTTGATTTTTATACACCTAATAGGGACCATAGACCTCAGTATCTGGTATAAATTTCAATTTGCTAGGTACAGAAAATCGGTGGTGAGTGGTGACACACGGACAGACAGACGGACAGATGGACAACAGAGTGATCTTAAAAGGGTTCCTTTTTTACCTTTTGAGGCACGGAACCCTAAAAAGATGACGATGATAAATAAGTTTACCACATACGCTTTGAAAGCGAAATTGATAATTACCTTGCACAAAATAAAGAGTAGACAGATTACTACTACTAACAGTAGTAGGTAGATTAATAAATAGATTATAGAATTACAGTGCATAGATTTAAACGATAGTAGGTATCTAGAATGCACCTGGAATTGGAAATACAAAATATAGAATATAAAAATACACACAGTTCAATGAGTGGTACGAGCATGTAAACAAACGACCGACGCCACTTCAAGTTATAGATAATTATGTCGGATCCGGTCGTTAGTATGGACATAAAATGAATCGCAAGTACGCCGGTGGTGGGATCACGATCTACTTACAAGTCTACCCAACCGCAGCGTGCTTCTACAGAGCCCTGATGTTTTGAGCTCGAGGCGAGGATGACATTCAGTGCCTGATCGTAGCGGAGTTGAGACGTCCTGGAACTGTACCCCGATTAATTGTGCCCCGAGTGGCTGTGTTAAATTGCAATTATAAGTAATTTGTTAGCTTGCCAAACGGTGTATCGCACCCAGTGTGTTCATTGCACGAAACCCATTGTCTGCGCAGATGAAGTACGAGCCTAACGGAATGGGCACGCCACTATAATGGCGGTAAGTCCCCTCGTTGAGAAGTGGCTGGAGAGGCGCCACGGCGCCCTCACCTTCCGCCTGACGCAGGTCCTCACCGGACATGGTTGTTTCGGGAGGTTCCTGCACCTAATCGGGCGGGAGGAAACGCCCGGGTGTCACCACTGCGAGGATCGACCGGAGGACACGGTGGAGCACACTGTGCAGGTCTGCTCCGCTTGGGCGGAGCAACGCCGTGTCCTCGTAGCGGCGATCGGCGGCGGCGACCTCTCGCGTCCGGCCCTGGTTCAATCCATGGTCCGGAGCGAGACGGAATGGGACGCCGTCACCTCCTTCTGCGAAGCAGTCATGCTAGCGAAGGAGGTGGCGGGACGTGAGAGGGAGAGAACCTCACGTCCCAGCCGCCGCGGGAGACGCACCGGGCGTCGGGGGCCACGTGGTGGCTCCCGGCCACCGTAGACGCGGGCCTGTGGACGGTGAGCTATGGGCTAGCTCGCCGTCCGTCCGTCTTATGACGACAGGCCGTGTCGACGGCGCGTTCGTGTTCCACGCGCGCCTCAAAGAGAGTCAGCAAACAGGAAGGGGTCCGTAAGGGCCGACGCCTGCCAAGGTTGCGGGACTGTTCGAAAGAGATACCGCGGCCCTGGAACACAAAGGGCAGAGGAAGGAACATGGATGGGTTTTAGTCAGTAGAAGTCTGACACTCCCTCCTGCTCAGCCCAGAGCGGGAGGGATTATTTGATGATTTCCCATCGGTAAAAAAAAAAAAAAAAAAAAGCCTAACGGAATAAATCCTGACAATCCGACATATATAAAATTTGTGTTCACTGAAAACACATTTCAATGAGCTTATTGTTTTAACAAAGGAATGCTAGCACAGACTAGATTTAATGTGCTAAACGAAACAAAAATACACGTGATTAACGTGCATATTGAATCCACTATTCAATATGCACGTTTTAACAAGAGAAGACAGAAGAGGTGGAGGAATACTTGTCTACGTAAATGTCAGAGTGCAGTTTAATCCAGTAAAATCCAGAATTACCACCACGTACGAGTTTGTACATGGACCGATGGACGGCTAACCTTTAATGAGTACACTAGAATTTGAGAAGGCCTGCGCTCTAGAAGCGTACACGGTAAAAGATTGCGGACCACTACCCAACGGGATTATAACAGCTGATTTATACATAAACAAATGCACTCAACCCACTAGAATGACCATTCAAAACAACCTAGTAAGTAATAAACTTCACAATGTTGGTTGGCAACAATTATATTACTTATTAAAAATCATAAATGATTCTATTTAATTATGTTATAATAATGTACATGATTTATAGCGACATTTATGAGTGTTCTAAACAACAATCAACAGCTAGGGGATTAATTATTTAGTCGCTGGAAAATGTATCCAAACAATTACAATTTTAGATTAGAATACACGAAATCTAATAGACAAATAAATAAAATCAAAGTGTCTGTTTGTAATAACAAAATAACTGCTTTTACTCAATGGTCTCGCTTGACACCTCGATAAATAAGCTCTGTGTTTACATTTTATTTAAAAATATTTAAAATCGTACTTATGTGTTAAAAACCAATAAAATATATGTAAAAAATCCTAATTCACTAGTGTAAACGTTATCAAAGTGACTAATTCAACAGTAACTGAAATAATTCGTGTAATAAGTGTATAAATAACAACCAGGATTATTCGTAATAAACCACATCAGTGACAATAAAAAAAATGAAAAAATAAAAACTTTATTTCAATACAGTGACAACCTTGTTACAGACATCTTAAGATATAACATACAGATGATGTCCCACAGATAGGTCCCCTGGCTCCCAAACTAGGTGTTCACCTGTGACTTGGGAGAATTAAAAGTAACAATAACAGTCATATTATCAGAATCAATACAATCAATCAACCATCTGTATTCAAAGTGAACATATCAACAAAAAAAGTGTTTACATTAAGTGTCTCACACAAAGGTGTACCTATGTCAAGTGGAAAAAAAATCCTGACCAATTAGTCATACCAACCGCTTTGTAAAATTCAAACACAGAATACTAACTACACTGTGGCTCGGTTGAATGATCAGCTACATGTTACAGACGCGCGCTTCACATATCAAGTTCGATTCCTGGTCACACAATCGCTGACTTTTTGCGAGATTTAATTTCTTCCGAAATATTATTAGAAAATGTCATTTGAAGAATAAGCCATTCTGAGAACATGTCCTTTTTTTCGCCGTAAGCCGTTTTACGAATAGGTAACTTTGTATATTGGTTACTAAAAGTGCCAACAGAGGGCGCTACAGTAACATAGCTACGACACAAATAACCATGGATAATATCACACTTCGTAAGCAGAACACTGGCTCCTTGATTAACTTATCTGTCTTGACTAATGACGATGAAAAAACAATATTTGACACCACAATGATGAGCATACCGGACAGCTTGCACGATTACAATGACGACGACACTCAAAATCAAAATGGTTTTATTTCACATAGGCCTAGATGGGCACTTATTAAACGTCGACAAAAAGGTGCACGGTTCGGGTTGGTCGTTTCCTATGGAGAAGAACCGGCAAGAAACTCCATGGTTACTCTTTTCAAATCATTTGGTGTTACAATATTATCATGTTACAGCATTAGTACCTACTTAAGTATGGGGGGACAGCATAGGCCCGACAATAGGTCGTTGCTTACTACACAAAAAATGTAAAAAAAGATAAAAAGTTAACAAAAGTTAACGAGCATCTGGGAATCTACAGAGCCTATAATGTTCACACATTTACAAACAATCGGTAAAAAAGAATCTTCACAAAGGTAATAAAATATGCCAGGGTTGCGGGACTGTTCGAAAGAGATACCGCGGCCCTGGAACACAAAGGGCAAAGGAAGGAACATGGATGGGTTTTAGTCAGTACAAGTCTGACACTCCCTCCTGCTCAGCCCAGAGCGGGAGGGGTCATTTGATGATTTCCCATCGATAAAAAAAAAAAAAAAAAAAAAAAAAAAAAGGTAATAAAATATTGTAAAATAGTCAACTAAACAAGTGACACAAATATTGTCATCAGTGCTGTAACTATTCTGAGCAAAAGATGTATAAATGATTTGAAAACTATCGTGAAGGATCTGGTTAGAAAGATGAGAAAAAATGAGATTGAGAATAGTTAGAGACATCCACATATTTGTGCCGTTTATGAGCTACCAGGGAAGCCGCATGCGCAGAAGGAACTAAAGCCAAACTTCTTTGTCTTCGACGTAGTCCTTGATTTTGTAATATTATGCTTTTTTAGTAGGGACACGTTTGATGTAATTTTTGAACTTTCCATCGGTCAGTTCTATAACTGACTTTGGCAACTTGTTATAAAAGCGTATACTGTTTATAAGAAAATACTTGCTAGTTTTGTGATGTAAACACAGAGCTTATTTATCGAGGTGTCAAGCGAGACCATTGAGTAAAAGCAGTTATTTTGTTATTACAAACAGACACTTTGATTTTATTTATTTGTCTATTAGATTTCGTGTATTCTAATCTAAAATTGTAATTGTTTGGATACATTTTCCAGCGACTAAATAATTAATCCCCTAGCTGTTGATTGTTGTTTAGAACACTCATAAATGTCGCTATAAATCATGTACATTATTATAACATAATTAAATAGAATCATTTATGATTTTTAATAAGTAATATAATTGTTGCCAACCAACATTGTGAAGTTTATTACTTACTAGGTTGTTTTGAATGGTCATTCTAGTGGGTTGAGTGCATTTGTTTATGTATAAATCAGCTGTTATAATCCCGTTGGGTAGTGGTCCGCAATCTTTTACCGTGTACGCTTCTAGAGCGCAGGCCTTCTCAAATTCTAGTGTACTCATTAAAGGTTAGCCGTCCATCGGTCCATGTACAAACTCGTACGTGGTGGTAATTCTGGATTTTACTGGATTAAACTGCACTCTGACATTTACGTAGACAAGTATTCCTCCACCTCTTCTGTCTTCTCTTGTTAAAACGTGCATATTGAATAGTGGATTCAATATGCACGTTAATCACGTGTATTTTTGTTTCGTTTAGCACATTAAATCTAGTCTGTGCTAGCATTCCTTTGTTAAAACAATAAGCTCATTGAAATGTGTTTTCAGTGAACACAAATTTTATATATGTCGGATTGTCAGGATTTATTCCGTTAGGCTTTTTTTTTTTTTTTTTTTTACCGATGGGAAATCATCAAATAATCCCTCCCGCTCTGGGCTGAGCAGGAGGGAGTGTCAGACTTCTACTGACTAAAACCCATCCATGTTCCTTCCTCTGCCCTTTGTGTTCCAGGGCCGCGGTATCTCTTTCGAACAGTCCCGCAACCTTGGCAGGCGTCGGCCCTTACGGACCCCTTCCTGTTTGCTGACTCTCTTTGAGGCGCGCGTGGAACACGAACGCGCCGTCGACACGGCCTGTCGTCATAAGACGGACGGACGGCGAGCTAGCCCATAGCTCACCGTCCACAGGCCCGCGTCTACGGTGGCCGGGAGCCACCACGTGGCCCCCGACGCCCGGTGCGTCTCCCGCGGCGGCTGGGACGTGAGGTTCTCTCCCTCTCACGTCCCGCCACCTCCTTCGCTAGCATGACTGCTTCGCAGAAGGAGGTGACGGCGTCCCATTCCGTCTCGCTCCGGACCATGGATTGAACCAGGGCC
The DNA here is from genome assembly GCA_947578425.1 of Eugnorisma glareosa. Taxonomy (NCBI): domain Eukaryota; kingdom Metazoa; phylum Arthropoda; class Insecta; order Lepidoptera; family Noctuidae; genus Eugnorisma; species Eugnorisma glareosa. Next base: position 761,892 of record OX387968.1, read on the forward strand.
GGACGCGAGAGGTCGCCGCCGCCGATCGCCGCTACGAGGACACGGCGTTGCTCCGCCCAAGCGGAGCAGACCTGCACAGTGTGCTCCACCGTGTCCTCCGGTCGATCCTCGCAGTGGTGACACCCGGGCGTTTCCTCCCGCCCGATTAGGTGCAGGAACCTCCCGAAACAACCATGTCCGGTGAGGACCTGCGTCAGGCGGAAGGTGAGGGCGCCGTGGCGCCTCTCCAGCCACTTCTCAACGAGGGGACTTACCGCCATTATAGTGGCGTGCCCATTCCGTTAGGCTCGTACTTCATCTGCGCAGACAATGGGTTTCGTGCAATGAACACACTGGGTGCGATACACCGTTTGGCAAGCTAACAAATTACTTATAATTGCAATTTAACACAGCCACTCGGGGCACAATTAATCGGGGTACAGTTCCAGGACGTCTCAACTCCGCTACGATCAGGCACTGAATGTCATCCTCGCCTCGAGCTCAAAACATCAGGGCTCTGTAGAAGCACGCTGCGGTTGGGTAGACTTGTAAGTAGATCGTGATCCCACCACCGGCGTACTTGCGATTCATTTTATGTCCATACTAACGACCGGATCCGACATAATTATAATTATAATTACGACATAATTATAATTGATCAGTCGTGACTACACGATACTTCACATCTACACCTGGTGCACTCAGAGCAACATTTCCATAAGTGACGTAGGCGGCTTTTCAGCGGCAATGCGTCGACATCATGCTCCTAGTGAGCATTGTCCCTAGCAGTCCTTTCGAACTGGTGAACGTGACAAGGGCGGCTTTTCAGCGGCAGAACGCCAATCATCATGCTAATCAGTAGGCATGGTCCCTAACAGTCTTTCGACTGGGTATATAATAGTTGTGGTATCAAACCATTCCAATCCCACCCCATGGACCATGTGCTCTTTCTGTACAACTAGCGCATCTGCAAGACACGTGCTTGTGTCAGCCTGACCGAATCATTTGTCAGAGATAAAGAATATATTATTCTAGAATCACTATATGGTTAAATGATAAATGATAAATGATGTTTATTTTGCAAATAGGTTTTTTAAAAACACTTTTACACGTCTCTTTTTTAAACTAGATGGGGCCGGTGTTTCGTACCTGACTACTCTGAGAAGAAACAGCCGAAACAAACTCAGAGGTCATAGTCTCTTTTAAAGTCCAGACATAATCTTGGTTAACTCACATGAGGACTATGCAGATTAGTGTCTGAGGTGGTCTCTTGAAGATAGAACCACACAGATTTGAGTGGACCTGTCCAGTCAGTGCAAGCATTTGTCAGTTATCGTGTAGCTCGACTTATAACTCAAGGAGCTCAACGACACGACGAACAATACCAAAGAAAGGACATTTGGGTAGGTCGCTTATAGTACTCAAACTGCCAGACAATAGTGGAAAAAGATACACATGGTCCTCACATTCACAATAATCAAATAAAATTAATACAAAATACTCTACAAAATAAATGTCATTAAATGTGACCATTAACAATAAAAAATAAAAGTAAAATACTTAGCAAAGTAAGTATTCATGTCAAATCATTAAATATAACAATAAGAAAAATATAAAACAAAATAATAATAATAAAATACTAAAAGTATTCATGTCAAATAAATTAAATGTCACAGTGTATATGGGAAAGGAATCAATAATAAACAAGCGAAGTCCGAAATTTCGACATTCACAGAGTAAATTTAATTGGAGCAGCTTAATCCCAAGCCTTTTTATCTTCGAGATAGTGATTAATGTTATAGTAGGCTTTCAGACATAGCTTCCGTTTTATAAACGATTTGAATTTATTTAGGCTTAGTAATTGAATATGACTCGGAAGTTTATTGTAAAAACGTATACATTGGCATCTGAACGTACCCCCTATTTTTTTTAGCCTCGTTGCAGGAACAACATATTTGTGTTTATTCCTCGTATTTACATTGTGGATATCACTGTATTTTTTAAACAAATTAATATTTTTATGTGCGTACAAAAGGTTTTCATAAATAAATTGAGAGGGGACAGTAAGTATATTAATCTCTTTAAATTTTTCTCTGAGGGTGTGTCTAGGACTTAATTTATAAATTGAACGAATTGCCCTTTTTTGCAAAACAAATATTGTCTGAATATCGGCGGCATTGCCCCACAAGAGAATACCGTACGACATCACACTGTGGAAATAACTAAAGTAAACTAAACGGGCTGTCTCTAAATCAGTTAAATCACGAATTTTTCTAACGGCGTATGCTGCAGAGCTAAGCTTTTTTGACAATTTGTCTATATGGGGGCCCCACTGAAGCTTGGTTGATCATAATGGGGTTGAGTCTCGAAACTCAAAAGGCAAATTGGCTGAATTGTTGGTCGGAGCTAATGAATACATATAATATAATTTAAGAATTAACAGATAATAGAGTTAATAATCAAAACTCAATAACCATTTTACAATAGAGTTGGGGATCAACTCTATTCAAACCCTAAAGACAGCCCCAAAAGCGCCCACCCTTCACCACTTCCTAGTGTTGGAGCTGAGGAGAAGAAGTGGCGCAACAAACTCCTCAGCAACACGTTTCTGTCTGTGTAGTTTTAAGAACTTTAATCACAACATCAGCCTAGGATAATTATTGGAAGAAAGGACTCACCCAGTTGCTCACCAACAAACACACACACACACACACACACAGGGCTTCTAACCCAACTATATTTAACTTATTCAACAATTATCTTACTCTTGCAACAACCCACTTGGACATAGATCTCGGTATTCACCAAGTCTCCTAACTTAACTAAAATAGCTATATCGTCCGGTCCGGACCCTATAGCGGTGTCAGACCGACTGCCCCGTTCACCAAACTTCCCCCGGCCTCAGCCTCTAAAACCACCACGTATTTCTTCCCAGAAATGCTGTTTTTTTTTGTACAAATGTCTCAATTACAAGAGCACAAGATACAAGAGCTCAAAGAGCTATTCTCAAGGTGGCTACTTGCCGCCCTTTCCTTTTTCCCACTAACCTTCTGTATAAATCTTGTGAAGTACTAACAGTTCGACAGTTATTTATTATGAGCACTGTACTAAAACAACACGCAGCACTCCCATACAGCACTGAATTTACTAAAAAAAGACGAAAAGACATAGTTTGCCCTCAAAAAAGTACAAAACATGCTTTCACAGCCAAGTTTTATATGTACCTCGGACCGTTACTCTATAACAGACTAAATGAAAAAGGAAACATCTACTCCTTAAACCACAGTAACTGCAAGAAAATCCTTAAGGAAGCTCTTCAAGCTATGTCCTATGAAGATACAGAGAAGTTATTACTTGTGCTAAAGTAAATATTGTTCGTATTATTGTTATTTTTTATTTAATTAGTTAGCTAGGTTAAGCTACTATAATTTTTATATACCTTCTTTACCATTTAGATTATTAAGCTATGAGATTATTATGTCAATTAAACTTACCTCCAATCGCCTGAAACACAGGATTACCTAGTTCAGGCACAAATAATCGTGAACTTGCCGTAGATTTAAGAAAAACTGTAAACGTTGTATCTTATATTTTTGAATAAAATTTTATTATAAATTTTATTTAATTGTTTTAAGTATCCCTTAGGATGCTTTGACCGTGGTGTATTGCAACCAGATGAGAAAAAGAAGCATATAAATCGGTTCACAATTGGCGAAGATATCGCTGAACATACACACAAAAAAAAAAAAACAGTCAACTTGATAACCTCCTCCTTTTGGAAGTCGGTTAAAAATACGTACAATTGCAGAAAATGAGTTTGAAAATTATGAATTATGGCATTACCTAACACCATACTCAGGAATATGTTTCGCGACTTGGAACCAAAGCTAAAGAAATTCACTATGAATGACTTCTGTATTATTTTAATTGGTGAAACAGATTTCAAATCTACTAAGGACTATTCTAGTATCATTCTCCACATAAGAAAAGTACTTGAAAAAATCCAACACACAAATGTTGTTCCCTGCATGCCAATCTATAGCCATTGTATTAATAATGTTACTTTGTACAACATGAGAGTGGAAAATTTTAATAACCTGCTATACCAAGACATTTTAGCACATGAACATGCCTACTTTATTGACTCGAATAAGAACTGGCAGCGGCAGTATTGTTCTCCGGGTAATGAGTGGAAATGAGAATTTCCTCTTATCCCTCGGGGAGCATTACTGCCGCGGCTAATTATTCTGACATGAGTGGGGTCCAATATGGACCAAAGGTGCGTTCCTCTGCGTGACCCTCTGATAAGCAGAGGGCATAGCAGAGGAGTTAGGGCGGGCTCGGTGTGCACTCACCCTGCCTCCGAGCAGACAGAGAAGGATGCGTCCTCCTCTGTCACCGTCGATATCGTAATCCCACCATCGAAGTGCCGTGGATCACGTCTCGCGACTTCGATAGGGACCGAGGGTCTTGGCTTAACCGCCCGGACCGCGAGGTAGAAAACCTCTATAAAAAGTTACCCCGAATCCCAAGTGGCGGAGCACCGCGAGGGGATGTATGGCTGACGGGAACGTTTTTTGAACAATCAGTCGCTAGTGCTTTCCACCGCCAGGGTACCAGCCGACCCTCTGGCAGGTTATAAATGTCAAATGGCTTATCTGGGTACAGGGGGCACGCCCAGATGGACATTTTATTTCCCCCATACTCGTGGGAACAGTATGGATAAGCAAAAAACCACCCAAACGACGGCCGTTACAGGCAAAGATAGGGAGAGGAAGGATGCGGGGTCGGAGTCCGACACCGCATCCAGTGTGAGCGCGGGAGGCTCAGAGAGCTCCCGCTGCGAGAGGACTGGGGCTGCTGCTGCGGAGAACAGTAAGTTCTTCCGCAAGCGGTCCAGACCGGAAGGCGACCAAGGGTCGTCTACTGGAGGTGAGCTGACTTCGGCTCGTAAAATCCCCACTAGTAAGCGTGGCGGGATCCGAGGCAAGGGGAGAGGGCTCCCCGCGACCGAGAATTCGGTTCGGTCTGCCGAGGAGGGGCGCCACCTGGTTGGGGTGGCCGATCGCGGGGCAGCCCGTCTGGGCTCCTCTTGCGAAGAGGCGGATGCAGCTGGCGGCTCCGACGCGGAGCGTAAGGCCAGATTTGCTAAGGAGGTGGAGGCCGCTATAAGGGGCGTAGCTATGAAGAAGTTGCCTTCTTCTAAGCTACGGGCCATACCTGCGGCTTCCGCCTCCATCATGGCGGCAGCGGAGGCCAATTACGCGGGGCCTTCGCCGAGTGAAGTGGCCAAACTGCGGGCGGAGGTTGCCCGCCTTACGGCTGCCACAAAGCTTCTCCAGGAGGAGAATGGGAAGCTCCGAGCAGACCTGACCAGTCTGCGTGAGTCAGGCTCCCGCCAGGCGCCCCAAAAGGGCCAGCAGCGACCAAGCCAGCCGGTTCCGGTGGAGAATCAGGTCCTGAACCTGATTCGGCAGGAACTGGCTGCCTTCCAGGCACGGTTCTCCGTCCTGGAGGGCATTGTGCTGCGCCCCCCCCTGGCGGCAAACAAGGCAGCCTCGGGCCCAAGCCCGAGAGTGTCATATGCGGCTACTGCGGCTGCCGCCTCTGGACCTGGGCCGTCCAGCCAGCCCTCCGGCAGGGCTGTGTCGGCTCCCGAAAAGACGGCTCCGGTAAATCCGGCGCCGGCTAAAAAGGCGGCGGCCCGCAGAAAGAAGAAGGGCAAGGCGGTTCAGCCATCTTGCCCCTCGGTGGCGGCTCCCCAGCCCCCTAAGCCTCCCGTGGCCGAAGCCGGGTGGCAGGTGGTCGGGGAGAAGAAAAAAGGGAGGAAGGCGGCCAAAAAGGCCCGCAATGAGGAGCGGAGACGCCAGCACAAGGCGCGAAGCGTCGCGGCTAGGCTCCGCGCCCCGAAAACCGCGGCTGTAGTGATCACACTGCAGCCGGAAGCGGAAAAGAGGGGCGTATCCTACCGCGACGTGCTTGCGAAGGCCAAGGCTTCGGTGAACCTCGGCGAGCTTGGAATCACCGGGGGCCTCCGGCTTAAAGTCGCCGAGACAGGGGCTCGAGTACTGGAGATCCCCGGTGAAACCAGTGGCTCGTCCGCTGACGCTCTAGCTGAAAAGCTCAGAGCGTCCCTAGATGCGGACGAGGCCCGAGTGTCCAGGCCCGTCAGATGCGCAGACCTGCGCATCCTGGGCCTGGACGACTCGGTAACCGAGGAGGAGGTGGTGGCCGCCGTCACTAGGACTGGTGGGTGCCCTGCCGAGCAGGTGAAGGCAGGCACCTTACGTCCGGACCTATCGGGCATGCGAACCATCACGGTAAGCTGCCCGGCGACGGCGGCGAAAAATATTGTGGAGGGCCGAAGGCTCCTGGTGGGATGGGTGTCTGCGCAGGTGAAACTGCTGGAGCCCAGACCTCTGAGGTGCTTCCGCTGCCATGTGGGGCACCACGTGTCAGTGAAATGCACCTCGGAGGTGGACCGCAGTGGGCTCTGCTTCCGCTGCGGTCAGCCCGGTCACAAGGCCGCGGCCTGCTTCGCCACGCCGCACTGCGTCTCATGTGCGGCGACTGGCGGGCTGGCTGAGCACCGGGCAGGGAGCAAGGCCTGCGCTCCACCCGCCAAGGCCAGGGGCAAAGGAAGGCCCTCAGCCACCGCCCCCACCGTCGCCACCACCACAGCCGCCGCCAGTGTTGCCGCCGCTGCCGCCGCCACCGCCGTCGCTGCTCCTCCCGCAGCGGGGCCCTCGCAGGGGGCCCGAGTGGAGACCGTGATGGAGTGCCAATAACGGCCCCATTACGCCTCCTTCAGGCGAACATCAACCACTGCGCCTGCGCTCAGGATCTGTTGCTCCAGAGCATGGCGCAGTGGTCGATCAATGTCGCCGTGGTCTCTGAGCCCTACTTTGTCCCGCCCAGGGACGACTGGGTGGAGGACCTTAGCGGCTCAGTGGCCATAATTTCGTCGGCCGCCGCCGGTACCCCGACCCATGAAAGTGTCAGGAAGGGTCGGGGGTGCGTAGCAGCACGGTTCGGGGAGATCGTTGTAGCGGGAGTCTACTTCTCCCCGAACCATACTCTCGCCGAGTTCCACAACTCCCTCAGGGAGTTGAGTGTCGTCATCGGAAGCCATTCCCTCCCCGTGCTTGTGCTCGGGGACTTCAATGCCAAGAACTTGGCTTGGGGTTCTCGTTGTACAGACGTGCGGGGAAGGATGGTGGAGGACTGGGCTCTGGAGGCAGGCCTGGTCGTCCTAAATAGGGGTTCTGTTCCCACGTGTGTGCGGATGCGGGGCGAGTCGGTGGTGGACATCTCGTTCGCTAGCCCCGCTCTGTCACCGCGTGTCGTTGACTGGCGCGTCATGGAGGGGGTGGAGACCTATTCCGACCACCGGTATATCCGGTTTGACGTCTCCGCCCAGACCCCAAGCGCGCCGGTCCTACAGGCCCCGAGTGGTCCGCGTTGGGCGCTGAAACAGCTGGACCGGGAGCTCCTCCTGGAAGCCTCGATCGTGCAGGCCTGGGTGACATCACCGGACAGGCCTGCCGACGTCAACAATGAGGCGGGTTGGTTCCAGGAGGCCATGTCCGATATATGTGACGTGGCTATGCCCCGGGTTCGGTCAGAAAGCGCCCGGCGTCAGGTGTACTGGTGGTCGCGAGAGCTGACGTCTCTGCGCGAAGCGTGCGTCGATGCGCGGCACCTGTACGCCAGGCATCGCAGGCTCCGCATCCGCCCTCCGGATGCGGCGGCCATTGAGGCGGAGCTGTATGAGGGATACAGAGCGGCGAAGACCGCCCTCCAAGAGGCTGTCCTGCGGGCCAAGGATGTGGCCCGCGAGGAGATGCTGGAGACTCTCGACAGAGATCCGTGGGGGCGCCCTTATAAGATGGTGCGGGATAAACTCCGCACCAGGGCCCCTCCGCTGACGCAGAGTCTCCGGCCTGAGCTCGTGGAGGACGTGGTGAGTGCTCTGTTCCCTTCGCGAGGGGAGCACACTCCCCCGCCTATGGCTCCGCCGCTTGCGGTGCTGGAAGCGGACCACCCAGAGGACGATGACGACATTCCGGAAGTGACCGGGGTAGACCTGAGAGTGGCGGTAGGCAGGCTTAAGGCCAAAACTGCCGCCCCGGGACCCGATGGCTTACCTGGCAAAGCCTGGGTCCTGGCCTTGGAGGCTCTCGGGCCCCGACTGGAGGGGCTCCTAAGCGCATGCTTGGAGAGAGGCCAGTTCCCGCTTCGTTGGAAGACGGGGAAGCTGGTCCTCATACGGAAGCCGGGGCGCCCTGCGGACTCTCCGTCCGCATACCGGCCCATCGTGTTGCTCGACGAGGTGGGCAAACTCTTTGAAAGAGTCATTGCCAACCGCCTCGCCGGGCACCTGGCGGAGATGGGGCCGGATCTTGCGGAACACCAGTTTGGTTTCCGCAGGGGGCGCTCGACGGTGGACGCCATCATGCGCGTGAGAGCCCTCACGACGGGGGATGCGGTGTCCCGGGGTGGGGTGGTCTTGGCGGTGTCTCTCGACATCGCCAACGCCTTCAACTCCATGCCCTGGAGCTGCATCAGGGAGGCACTCCGGTATCACCGGGTGCCGACCTACCTTCGTCGTGTGGTCGGGGACTACCTGTCGGACAGGCTTGTCATTTACCCTGGTCACAGCGGAGAATGGAACCGGCGAGAGATGTCGTGCGGTGTTCCACAGGGATCGGTTCTAGGGCCGCCCTTGTGGAACATCGGGTACGACTGGGTGCTGCGCGCCGACCTCCCTGACGGCGTCAGCGTAGTTTGCTACGCAGACGACACGCTGGTGCTGGCACAAGGGAGGTCGCACGAGGCGGCGGCCGAGCTAATGACACGCGGGGTTGCGATGGTCGTGGAGAGGATCCGGCAATTGGGTCTCGAGGTGGCATTGCACAAGTCCGAGGCCATGTGCTTTCGTGGGCCTCGGAATGCGCCACCGTCGGGATCCATGCTCACGGTAGGAGGGGTTTCCATCGGCGTCGAGCCGACGTTGAAGTACCTGGGTCTCGTCCTCGACAGCCGGTGGAACTTCGTGGAGCACTTCCGACGTTTGGCCCCCAAACTGGAACGGGCCGGGGCTGCCTTCAAGCGGCTCCTGCCCAACTTGGGGGGTCCAAACGCCTCCTGCCGGAGGCTCTACGCGGGGGTCGTGCGGTCCATGGCCCTTTACGGGGCCCCGGTGTGGGCGCGTTCCTTGAGGCGGCGAGCCGCCCACTACCTGAACGCGCCCCAAAAGGTGGTAGCCGTAAGGCTGGTCCGGGGATACCGCACGATCTCCGGCGAGGCGGCGAGCCTCCTTGCCGGATTGCCGCCATGGGATCTGGAGGCGATAGTCCTCGCGCGCCTACACGAATGGCGCGTGGAGGCACTACGCCGGGGGGTAACTCCGCTGCCGCGGCAAATTGTCGCTCAGCGGACAGACCTCCGGCGCGATCTCATGGCGACATGGAGAGAGCGACTATCGCAACCCCGTGCAGGGCACGCCACAATAGTGGCGATAAGTCCCCTCTTTGAGGAGTGGCTAGAGAGGCGCCACGGCGCCCTCACCTTCCGCCTGACGCAGGTCCTCACCGGACACGGTTGTTTCGGGAGGTTCCTGCACCGAATCGGGCGGGAGGAAACGCCCGGGTGCTACCATTGTGAGGATCGACCGGAGGACACGGTGGAGCACACGGTGGAGATCTGCCCCGCGTGGGCGGAGCACCGCCGTGTCCTCGTAGCGGCGATCGGCGGCGGCGACCTCTCGCTTCCGGCCATGGTTCAATCCATGGTCCGGAGCGAGACGGAATGGGACGCCGTCACCTCCTTCTGCGAAGCAGTCATGCTAGCGAAGGAGGTGGCGGAACGTGAGAGGGAGAGAACCTCACGTCCCAGCCGCCGCGGGAGACGCACCGGGCGTCGGGGGCCACGTGGTGGCCTCCGGCCACCGTAGGCGCGGGCCTGTGGACGGTGAGCTATGGGCTAGCTCGCCGTCCGTCCATCTTATGACGACAGGCCGTGTCGACGGCGCGTTCGTGTTCCACGCGCGCCTCAAGGAGAGTCAGCAAACAGGGAGGGGTCCGTAAGGACCGACGCCTGCCAGGGTTGCGGGACTGTTCGAAAGAGATACCGCGGCCCTGGAACACAAAGGGCAAAAGAAGGAACATGGATGGGTTTTAGTCAGTAAAAGTCTGACACTCCTCCTGCTCAGCCCAGAGCGGGAGGGGTTATTTGATGATTTCCCATCGGTAAAAAAAAAAAAAAAAAAAAAAAAAAGACGTTATGCTATACATAATTTTTGTTGTTTTGTACACACACCACATCAACATAAACAAGGCATTGTAGAAAGGTAAACTTAGGATGCAAGAGCGAGCGAAGTGAGCTCAGGACTCCGGACAGGTTAGGTTCGAAGAAGGTTGGCAGGTGTGCTTCGCGATCCGAAGAGGTTTCTACGGAGCGAGTTGCAGCCTGATGTTCTCGAACAGCATCAAGTCTCTCCTGACGCTCTTCGGTAGATTCTTGGGATCTTAGGATCCTCAATCTTTTAGCTCCTTTGGGACGTTGGGAAAGATTTGACCCCTTTCTAGGCATAGTTATAGTTTAAATTTGAAGATACCTGATCAATTAAAATCTAAGTGACTGCTCGGTTGGAGTGTAGCCTGAGGGGCGCGGGACTTAGAAATTTTTTCGATTTTTTTTCAAATTGGTACCATACGCTTATACTTAGGCACCATGAGCCGTGCAGAAAACAAAAAAAAAAATTGGTAAAAAAAATTTTTGGGACTTAAAAAATTTCTCCTTACTTTTCACCTTGAGTACGGTTAGGGGCAAACACTTAGAATTTTTTTCGAAAATTTTTTTTTTTTCGAATTGGTACCATACGCTTATAGGCACCATGAGCCGTGCAGAAAACAAAACGGTGTGTACCTGCAAATATATCCATAGGTTAGGTTAGGTTAGAACTGTGACCAACTACGCGCGAGCCGAGCGAGCGAAGCGAGCGGTGCCGCGGCAGCGGCCGGCGAGCGCTACCTCGAAATTGAACGCGAAATTTTTCTAAGTATTTTTTTCATAGTGCCCCTAAGACACTCTGACCGACTGCTCCCCTGCGTTACCGGGTAGGCTACCGTGTCACGAAGATAAATGGAAAAGGAAATTAAACACTCAAATAACATAAGCCCGAAGGCATATTTATTTGACAGAATAGGTCAGAATAGGTAGAAGAAAAGGTATTTGTTGTGTAGGTATTAAGTCTGGGCAACATATAGGCTATAATTTATTTTGGAAATTGGAACACCTGATGCAGAACCGCAACAGAACAGCTAAAGTATAAGAGATATAAAAATGGTGTCATAGCAAAAATTATTCCACGTGAAGAGCATTTTCTGCTGTGAGAATAAATTTGGAGATCTGGAACCCTGTTGTGGATCTCCAAAGCCCAGCGACACTATAACATATTAAGGAATTACGTCTTAGCAAAAGTTGTTTAGTCTGATGGGCATTTCCTGTGGACTTACGAAAATGAAAGATCTGGAACGTCTTCAATCGTCTCGCTCATCCAGTTGTTTTCCCGTCCCCGGGCCTCAGAATTCTACATCTGACGTTTCAGATCTTCGATTTTCTTGACGACCCCGTTATCGCTGGCAAAAGCAACAGGATCCGCGTACGAAGTCGCGGGCAGAAGCTAGTGTATAATAATCTTTTTAATCTTAAGTAGAAGTCCCGCCAAGCCAGCGAACCAACCAGCAAGAGAACCAAACTCGCTTGCTGCCAACAAGCCATCTACTCAACCAACAACAGGCCATACGACCATCACAACGGGACCTGTGTACAGCTTACCACACCAACACGAAACTATTGAGTTATACCAACTGGAGCCTAGGTCCTGAGGGGCGCCAGAATGTTCAACCATGAACATACCATAGTTACACGCGGCAACAATAGCATCACAGCGTCAGCATTAAGAGCGACATACATTCGGTCCACGCGTCGGCATCACCGGCACACCGTCAGCGCTAAGAAGTGGCCTACTGAGATCTTCGCTTCATCGGCTCAATACACACACGACACACATGTAAATAGGCATCAATGTGTATTTACCACAAAATTTGTATATAATTAAGTTCATTATTGTAATAAAACAGCCATCAAGCTGGAGTCGAGTGTGATTCATCTCCTATACCTCCTCTCACTGTGGCCAAGACACCTTTCGCCATCATCGATCCCAAGAGTCTGGGGGATCGGCAGTCATCATCATCATCATATTTATTCATAAAACAATTTACATTGTATTCGAATTTTACAAAATAATTACAATTTAAATCTTAACCGAAACAATAAGTAATCAAATGTGGGGATGACAGTATTGAGTGAATGAGAGCGAGGGTGTGTGAAAGAGAAGGAGTACGAGTAGGGAGTGTGGAGTTTTGACAGAAGACGTAAAGACGAAAAGATTATTGTAAAGACGATATAAATTGAAATAAAATAGTTAAACGTTTTAAAGTGTTTGATTTCCCACATTTTCACGCCCACAAAAGTGGAATAACTGGGAAATCTTTAAAAGACGGGCTTTTATGTCGAAAACTGAAAAAAATTGAAAAAATTTCAGTTTTGAAGGCGGCCATTTTTGGTCATCAGACGCAACGGGTTTGAATTATAGTCACCCAGAAGACGAAATGGCGAAGGCTGGGACAAGCCAGAACCCTATCATGCAAGGGTATTTTGCTGATGATATGGTAAAAAAATTCAGTGGCCAGGATAAAACATACACGGTATTGAAATGGATCCAAGAAATAGACGACAACTCGGAGATTTTTATGTGGACGCCGTTACAGCAGCTCATTATAGCTCGTAGATCTCTGGTGGGAACAGCGGCTTTGTGGCTCCAGTCTGAGCGCCCATTTAGGTCGTGGGATGAGCTGAAGGTAGCGATCGCCAAGGAGTTTCCTGACGTTTTAGACCAAAAGACAGCCCACGAAGTAATGTCCAGCAGAAAGAAACAAGGTGATGAAAGCTGTATGGACTACTTATTAGTAATGCGTGAGCTAGGCAAAAGGGGAAAGATGCCAGATTATGTCGCTATAAAATACATCGTAGAAGGGATTGAGGACGAAGAAACACATAAAATAATGTTATACGGAGTTACCACGTATCCAGATTTAAAAGAAAAAATGAAAATTTACGAAACTCTGAAAGAAAAAATTAAAGACTCGAAGATGCGACGAAGTCAGCCGAAATATAGTGATGTGGTAGGAAAAAGGGTGATCAGGTGCTTCAGTTGTGGTGAAAGAAGTCATCAGTCCAAAGAATGCCCAAATAAACATCTCGGGCTAAAATGTTTTAAATGCAATAATTTCGGCCATATTGCGCCATACTGCAACAAGGCGGAAGTATCCGAACAGGTACCGAACAAATTACGAAGCGGCGACGAAGCAGGTGCGACTTTTACAAGACGTCAGCAGCACCCGACCCGGCAAGTTGTTGGTGAAAAACCACCAGGAGGCGTGAGTGCGTTGAACGACACGAAACGCACGATGTTTAACAAGGAGGCCGACAACTTTAAGTTTGCGTCCGCGGGTGGCAGCACTGAGTTGTCAACGGCGAACGAAAAAGGTTTCAGCACGGATTTGTCAACTACGAATAAAAAAGAATATGATGTTTTGCTTGACAATGAGAACGATGTAAAAAAAGATATTTCAAGAAGAAAACCCCAGAAAACTGTTAAAATTTGTGATAAGGCGACGAGAGCATTGATCGATACCGGCAGCGATGTTAACTTGATTTCTGAAGAATTTTACACAATGATTGGATTACCGAAAAGGGAAAATAAGTTTCTTTCGTTATTTGGTTTTGGACATGTAAAAGTGTGTTCTATGGGGAAAATTAAAGTTCCTGTTGTTATTGATGAACAAAACTATAGTGATGTGTGTTTCCATGTGGTATCTAATGGCACTATGCCGTATGATATTATAATAGGACATGAGTTCCTAAAAGATGTAACATTGTTTATGAAGGAAGGAAACATAATGTTTTTGCCGTCAAATGAGAATTGGTTGCGTAAACTTTCTTGTTATTTTACAGACGTTCCGTACGTTATCGGAGGTGAAGCTAGTAAACATGTTCAGCAGCAGGTAAAGCATATTATCGAGGGATATCAGCCGATGAAGACGAAAGACGCCCCGGTAAGGTTGCATATTATCTTGAAAGACGACATCCCGGTAGCTCAGTGGCCACGCCGTTTAGCTATCAGTGAACAAGAAGACGTTGAAAGACAGGTGGAACAGTGGCTTAAAGAAGGAATAGTACGGGTGAGTTGGTCAGAGTATGCTAGTCCGTTAGTCTTAGTTCGGAAGAAGGATGGAGCTATCCGGATTTGTGTGGACTACCGATTAATCAACAAGAAGATGTTAAAGGATGAATATCCTTTACCGATTATTGATGATCATATTGATAGACTTGCAGAAGCTAAGATTTTCAGTACGATTGATTTAAAAAATGCGTATTTTCATTTGCCAGTACATGAAGACTCTATTAAGTATACTGCTTTTGTCACGCATAATGGACAATATGAGTTTTTAAAGGCGCCATTTGGTTTGACGGTCTGCCCTAAAGTATTTACAAGATTTATAACGACTATTTTCCATGAATTGATTTCTAGACGTATTGTTTTGATTTTTATAGACGATTTACTAATTACAGCTCAGAATGAACTAGAAGCTGTAGAAAGATTGAAAGAAGTGTTAGACGTAGCGTCACAATACGGGTTGGAGATCAACTGGAAGAAATCACAACTTCTGGTAAGACGAGTGGAGTATTTAGGCCACATCATAGAGAATGGTCAAGTAAAACCTTCACCTGAGAAGAGTGATGCTGTCAAAAGGTTCCCAGAACCTAGGAACACCAAGCAACTGCAAAGTTTCATTGGCCTCACGTCATATTTTCGTAAGTATATCCAAAATTTTTCACTGATTGCGAAGCCATTGACCGATTTATTGAAAAAAGATAGTATTTTTAAGTTCAATCAAGAACAAATGATTGCATTCGAGACTTTGAAGGACAAACTGGCAAATAATCCAGTACTTAAGATTTATAATGCTAAGTCGTATACTGAACTACACACAGATGCCTCAGCAGTTGCGTATGCTGCTATTCTGATGCAACGAAGTAACGATGATGGAAGTTTGCATCCGATTTACTATATGAGTAGGAAGACGTCAGAGGCAGAAAGTCGGTATTCTAGTTATGAGTTAGAGGCACTGGCTGTAATAGAAGGGATTAAAAAGTTTAGGAAATATTTATTCGGTAAAAAATTTAAGATAGTAACGGATTGCCAAGCGTTTCAGATGACGTTGGAGAAGAAAGACATGGCTATTTCACCAAGAGTTGCCCGGTGGATAATTTTACTGCAAGAATACGACTTCACTATCGAGCACAGGAGTGGAAGCCAGATGCGACATGCCGATGCATTGAGTAGATACCCATATGTAGCTCAAATCACATCAGACTTTTACGAGAAATTAAAAGATAATCAAGCTAAAGATACTGCTTTGAAGGCGATAATTGAAATTTTGAAGGACAAGCCCTATGACGACTTTTGGCTAGAAAACGAAATTTTATTCAAGGGTCCTGAGAAACATTTGGTGGTACCAAAGAATATGGAGATGGAGTTGATTCGTAGCGCTCATGAGAATGGACATTTTGGTAAGAAAAAGACTATGGAATTGCTAAGAAAAGATTACTACATTAAGAGTATAGACAGAAAGGTTGAAGATTACATTCAAACATGCATACCATGTTTATTGGCAAGTCGTAAAGCAGGAAAGCAAGAAGGATTTTTGTCTCCAATTGAAAAAGGTGAATTACCATTGGATACATTACATCTAGATCACATTGGACCTATGACTGCAACGAAAAAACAATACAATCATATATTGACGGTGATTGATGCATTCACAAAGTTTACATGGATATTTCCTACAAAAAGCACAACAAGCCGAGAAGTATTAGCAAAACTACAGATTCACCAACAAGTTTTTGGTAATCCCAGACGCATTATTACTGACAGAGGAACTGCTTTTACCAGTGGAGAGTTCACAGGTTATTGCAAAGACGAGAAGATTGAACATATTACTATTACGACGGGTATTCCCAGAGCAAATGGGCAAGTGGAGAGGATTCATAGAGTGATGATTTCTGTACTAACAAAACTGTGTATAGAGCAACCAGGTAACTGGTACAAACATGTTAGTCGTTTGCAACAAGCACTGAACAGCAGTTTTCAGAGAAGTGTCAATGCTGCACCATATGAGTTACTCATTGGCACAAGGATGAGACGGCAAGCAGATCCTGAGATTTTAGATTTAATTCAACAGGAAAATCAAAACATTTTTATGAATAATCGAGAAGAACTGCGTATGAAGGCGAAAGAGCAGATTTTAAAAGTTCAAAACGAGAATAGGCGTGATTTTAATAAAGCAAGGAAGAAAAGTCGAGTCTATAAAGTTGGAGATGTTGTGGCTATACGACGCACGCAATTTGGAGTAGGTATAAAACTCAGACCGAAGTACCTAGGTCCTTATCGGGTTACCAAAGTGAAGGGTGCCGATAGATATGATGTAGCTAAGCTGGATTCTGAAACTGAAGGGCCGAATAAGACGAGCAGTGCGGCGGATTCTATGAAGCCATGGCCTAGTGTGCAGGAAAACGATATTGATACTAGAGATGACTGAGGTTAGCGCACAGGTTTAGAATTCAATTTTATTTTAATTTTTCAGTTAAGACGATTAAAACATTACGTTTCCTAATTCCTTGAATTATAAGATTTGTTTTCGTTTATGTCGTAGTTAGTTAGTTATGTTTTAATGTGATGTTGTGTAATGGTTGTAAGTTTAAGATGTTTGTTGTTTCGATTTTATTTTTACGGTTTACAGCTTTTATATGTTTTCTTAAAGATTTCTTATTTGTATTAGTCTAGGGACAGACTAATTGCAGGACGGCCGAATGTGGGGATGACAGTATTGAGTGAATGAGAGCGAGGGTGTGTGAAAGAGAAGGAGTACGAGTAGGGAGTGTGGAGTTTTGACAGAAGACGTAAAGACGATATAAATTGAAATAAAATAGTTAAACGTTTTAAAGTGTTTGATTTCCCACACAAATATAACAAAAAAAAAAAAAACAAAATAAATAAAAAATATTAGTATGTCATCAATTAAAAACCGTTTACATATCAGACCACAAAAAGCACAAAAATCAAATGTCAATTAGATTACTGTTTGCATGTCCAACCATAACAAACACAGGCACAACCATGTCCATTCAACGTTAGGTAAACTTTAAGAGAATTAAATGAAAATTAAATGCCAGTTAAATGTAAATTAAAAGTCAATCAAATTTAAATTAAATGTCAACTAAATTTAATTAAATGAAAACAGAAAGCCAAATAGATATCAATTAAATGCCAATTCAATCACCATTTACCTATTTATCCAACCACAGCCGAAAACAAACATGTCTGTTCCATGTTGCGTAAATTAAAAGAGAATTAAATGTCAGTTAAAAGTCAATTTAAATGTAAATTCAATGTCAGTTAAAATTCATTAAAAGTCAATTAAATGCAAACTAAATGTCAATTAAATGCAAATTAAATGTTAATCAAAAACAAATTAAATGTCAATCAAATTAAATGTCAATTAAATCAAATGTCAATTAAAATAAATGCCAACTAAGTTAAATTTCAAATACACAAATTATCTGGAATCGTTCAACGTCAAATCAGATACAGAATATAGAAATTTTTCTATTAAGAAGGCTTTCAGTTTTGCCTTAAATAAGTTTGTGTTATAGACCAAAGTTTTTAAATCAGTAGGTAACTTATTATATAGCTCTACTGCTTGGAAACGTGAACAATGCTTTGCTATATTAAATTTAGGCACCATTATATTTTTAATAACTTTCCTTCGTGTACTCTCTCTCAGCTCTCTTTCTTTTTGTGATTCATATTGATGTATATATTTTGCAAACTTGCTTAACAGAACTAGTATATACAAACTTGGAACTGTAAGGATGCCTAATTTCTTAAAGTATTCTTTACATGAATCACGCTGTGGAATTTTGACAATCGTTCTAATAGCACGCTTCTGAAGGATGAATGCTTTTTGGCAGTTGTAGTTATAGCTATTTCCCCAACACATAATGCTGTACCTTAACCTAGATTCAACCAAAGCATGATAACATGCTTTAAGTTGCTTCAAATCTATTTCATCCCTGAGGCTCCGAAGTGCATAACATGCAGAGGACACAGATGAATCAATTGCAGCAAGCTCTTGTTTCCAGTTTAGATTTGAATCAATGTTTATACCTAAGAATTTTACCCCATTTACCAATCCTATCTTGTCTCCTTTCAATGTCACATCAATAGTGTCGGTGTTGCGAGATGTAGTCTTAAATAACATTATATTTGTTTTATTTGTATTGATTAATAAATTATTAGCTGTAAACCAATCAGAAAGATTATCTAGACTTTTATTTACTTTTGTGGACAATTCTATTAAGTCATGCGCTCCTATTATTACATTTGTGTCATCAGCAAAAATAACACACGAAGCGTCAGGCTGAGCTGTGTTTAAGAAATTTAATAAATCGTTTGTGAAAATAAGATACAAAATTGGCCCTAAAATTGAGCCTTGAGGCACCCCGCGTCTTATGTATATCATCTTTGATTTATGTGCTATTTCATGATTGTTTTCATCAATGTTTTTTATTTCGACATACATTCGTCTGTTTTGTAAATAGGATGTCATAAGTTTTAAAGCATCACCTCTTATACCATAATGTTCCAGTTTACCAAGCAGCAATTGATGGTCTATGGTGTCAAATGCGGAACTCAGGTCAATAAATAGTCCAGCCACTTTCATTTTGTCATTTAATTTACTAACTACGTCATCAATGAGAGTATCTATGGCATCTGAAGTGCCAATGCCCTTTTGATAGCCAAATTGTCTTAAATGGATTATTTTATTTAGATTCAAATGTACCATCAGCCTAAATTTAATTAACTTTTCAAACAGTTTCGAAAGAGTTGGTAGCAAGGATATTGGTCGGTAATTTTTTGGGTCGGTCTTTGTGCCCTTTTTATATATCGGAATTACCTTTGCCAGTTTGAGTTGATCAGGAAAAATCGACTCTTTAATACATTTATTAAAAAAATCAGAAAGAGGATGTGCTAAAATTTCTATGTTCTCCTTAATAATTGTTATTGGTAAGTCATCATATCCGCAAGATTTTTTGTTAGCCATGTGATATACAATCTTTTTTACCTCATTTGGTGTAGTCGGCTTGAAAGACAAGTTACTCTCAACTCTCACCGTAGTTTCTTTCAGAAAGGACATTGCTTTATCTTTGCTAAGTGTCATTGATGGTTTGTAAACAAAGCTGTCAACGAATTTATCAGCAATATCCTGGGAATCATAAATAACTTTATTGTCTATATTTAGGACTAGTTTTTTACTAAGCTTGTTTTTTGTTTTCTTTGTATGTTCATTTACTAGTTTCCATGTCTCTTTGGGTATATTTTTAGCTTTACTAAGATGAACTGTTATGGCTAACTTTTTAGCTTGCTTTATAACCCTTCTGAAAATTCGAATATAGTTTGTTTTGTAATTCAAGATGCTACCATTATTTGGGGTGCCACAGCATAAAACTCTTTTCATTTTACTTGATACTTTGACTCCCTTGGTGACCCACTTTATTATTTTATTTTTCATCGGCTTCATTTTAATAGCCTTTTTTGGGTAACAGGTACGAAAAATTTTGCCAAAATTGTCTAGAAAATTATGTATTCCCATATTACTCAAATTTATATCTGAAATACTCTTTTTAAACGCAGCATTATTTTTCGTGTTAAATAATCTTTTTTGAATTGTTATGGTATAGTCTGAGCTCGAATCATTGATTTTATCAAGAACCATATCGCAAAAAAGTCCACCATGACCATCAGCTAGGCCATTGTGATCGACCAAACAACGCCCTATACAATCATCATCAACATTTGTAATTATATTATCAATACAAGAATATGATTTATTTCGAATGAAGGTAGGAGTTTTTATAAGGTATCTAAAATTAAAACATCTTAATAAACTTATGAACTCTGAAGCTTTTCTACTTTCAACCAGTACGTCAATATTAAAGTCGCCACAAACTACGCACTTCCTATCAAGAAAAAGTTCTAACAATTTTTCTAAACTACCCAAGAAACTTTCAAAATTTTTCTCAACTGGGCTTCTATAACAACAACATATGTGTAATCCCGTTTCAAGATCTTTCACACCACAAATCTCAAAACTTTCTGATCTATATAACTTTTTAATTGTGTCAATGTTTTCACATGGTTTATTTTTATGTGCCAAAATAAGGCTACCTCCCCTCTTTTTGTTTGTTCTTGTGTTGTATGATGCTAAATTATAATTGGACATACAAAACACAGGTGCAGATTTATCATTTAAGAAATGTTGTGATATGCATAAGTAGTCTAATTCATTTTCATGTGTTTCCATATAAAATTCAAGTTCTGTTTTTTTATTACTTATACCACATACATTTTGATGAAATATTTTCAGACATTTTGTTTTCGATGGTAAAAGAACTGAAGAATTATTATTAAGTATGTTTTGTGCACCTCTCTTAGTCACGAAAAAAATCATTATCATCGGTGGTTATTGACGAACTATTTAATTCTGTTTGTGTAGCAGAATTTACCAACACTTTCGGTGTCGTAGTATTGTTCCTATTATTGTCAAAATTAAAATTTGTTTGTGTATAAACATTCCTACGTTGCACGTTTGACGAATTATGCTCATTTTTAATCCTATTTTGCACATAATTTAAATATTCTGTTTTATACTTTAAACTTAGTATTTCCCTGTGTATTAATTGGCATGCAATCAACTTGTTGAAATAACCATCTGTGTTAGTATAATCGTTGTCAAGTGATATAATATTTGAATTTTCACAATTTTTACAAACGTATTTTAACGTGCAATTCAATTTGGATACATTTAAATATTTGTTGTTATGGATCTTACCTACTAGAATGTTCGTTGTTTGAATGTTGTGTAAGGTGTAATGCAAAGCACTTATTATACTTAACGGATTATCGTCATTAGAACCCGCCATTATCAAAACAAAGTCAGATTTGGAGAAATCTTTACACATGGATGAACATGAATTTAATATTTGATTCAGTGGCGCGTTTGGTTTTATTACTGACATTATACTGAAAGATTCTCCCAACAAGTTTTCTAGTTTTTCACGCATACCGTAGCCAGCTTGATCGGCGAATATCGCAAGTCTGTTCTTTCGTGCGGGGACTGAATCCTTTCGGAGCTCACAGTACTTATTCTCCACAAGCACTCGTGCGCTTTCATTAGTACCTACTAGTTGAAATGATGTTGACGAAACATTTGTTTGGGTTCTTATCGGATCCACCTCTACGAATGTAGTTAACGGTTCTTCATTGTCAGGCTCCTCCACGTAAGATAAATTTGAAATGTCTTGTATAAAGCAACTATTCAAATCTCCGTATTTTCTAGTGGGTGACGACAGTGCAGTACCTGTGACCGAAGACTCCTGTGTTATGGAAACGTCTAACTTCTTATTTGGGCTTATTGTTGATATGGCATGCAGGGTAAAATCTCTTGATGAGGTTCTTGGAAACCCCGTTTTCATCGTTATGGTCCTATAGCGCCGTTGATACTGAGGTGAATAGAACTTCCTAGGTGTTTCTGTTGGTTTGTTTGCTGCCAATCCCTGAATTCCGACTGATTTAAAAAACTTTATTTTATTCTCATAACTCCTATTTTTTTCTTTTAATGTGACATTTTCGATGTTCAACAAATCTATTTCATTGTTTGCAGACTGCAGTTCCAGTTTTAGTTTGTCTATATCTTCTTTCATCGAGACGATATCATCACTAAATTCGTTGTTGTGGTTAGGTAAACTATGATATGAGACATCGAGGTCCAGTTCACCCTCGCTAACATGTAAACAATGTTTTATTTTTTTTCGTTGAGTCACATTTGTAAGTTCTTCCATACTGTTATGTTTATAATAAGCCGAAAGTTCGAAACAATAACACAAAAAGTGCTACTGGCGCGGTGAGATTTGATCCGGTGACTCGTTGTTCGTCAGTCTCGATCTTTTGGAGGAAGCCAACTTTGCAATAACTAGTGTATCGAAATTGTAAGCCAGTCCAAGCATTCAGCACCGTACACTGTTTTATCGACTTATTAGTGTTTTAAGGCTTAAACTAGATGTCGCTAGTAGAGTAGTATTTATAGCAGTTCATCATTTGAAAGTTTTTTCCTAACGTTTTTCAAATGTTATGATTAATTTACGCACTGTTTTTACGAACTGCGCAATGTTTTATGAGTTCCAGCAGTTTAATTTGTCACAATCATAGATGATGCACAGTGGAATTATTATTAAGTATTGTTATAATTGAGTTATTAACAAATACGATCACTGCTTTTTTAACACAGTTTTCTTCATTATTTCACAAGGCATTTTATGGATAACACTGTCACGGATTGTTTATGTTGTTAGTCTTTAAATAAACACAATATTTTACTTTAAGCACTTGTTTCACTATTGTGATAAAACCATTTCCTGTGTACATTGCACGACGTACACGAAACCCTCTTCCTACCCAAATTCCGTCTGTAACCGTAGGTCTCCTTGTAACAGACTTCCCTCTCGTATAACCAACGTAACTTACGTTTGGTATGGTTTGTATGGTAGGCTAGGGCGTTAGGATAACTTTGACTAGGGAGCTAGGTAGGTAATTACTATAGAGTTAGGATAACTAGGGTGTTTAGTGATTATTGTAGGGCTAGGTTTGGGTTCAGTTGGGACTTAGGTAATTAACCAGGCTCAATTATATGAAACGTAGCCACATCGTACGCACTTGGAATAACGGCCGTACTAAGCTGTAAGTCCCGGTGTGTACAACTAGTGTAGGTACCTTCACCGTCTCGAAAACAAACGTTGCCGCCGCGTTAGATAGATAAACATTAATAAAATAAAAATACATACGCGATAGATAAATTGGTACACAAATAAAAATACGAAATGCGAATTCAGATTTTATTTCATAGCTGTTAACGGCGAAAATTAAAAAAATTACCAAACTAGGTAAGTACGCAGTTTACTAAAATTATTTACTTAATTTACTTACTGTTTTACTTAACCTATTGTCTCGTGTCCGACCTGACTTTACAAAGATGCACAACCGAATTACACGGTTAACTTCATAAAAATAAGGTCTTCATTCCAACTTAATATCTTCAATACCTCCTAATACCTTCAACTAATAATGAACTCTATTCGACAGACGAAACGATTGATAACTTTGACGAAGTGAACAATGCACTATCTAAGATTGTCCATTGGTTCAATGTAAATAATCTACTCCTGAATGGAAAAAAGACCAAGTTGATTAAATTCTCAACTCCAAATGTGAGGCAGTTATGTGCAAATGTTCAACTTAATCGAATAGAGTTGGATCCTGTTGAGTCAACGGTTTTTCTTGGAATAACTGTCGATTCAAAATTACAGTGGGGCCCACATATTGAAAAACTAGCTGACCCGCGCAACTTCGTCTGCGTGCGTGCGTACATAAAAGAAAGAGGTTAGAGAGAGTGTGCGTCAACCTTAAAAGTTAGACATATGGCCATTGCGGATATTTTTTTAGAGCTTTTTAAGAGGGACAATTCCGACATACATGATAATTGCGTAACTTTAACCGTTCACGCACAACGGAAGCTCTCAAAAGGAGTAAATCCCTATTATATACTATTACCGATGGATAATCATCAAATGACCCCTCCCACTCTGGACGGAGCGGAAGGGATTGTCAGACTTGTACTGACTAAAATCCACCCACGTTTCTTCTGTTGCCCTTTGCGTTCCAGGGCCGCGGTATCTCTTTCGAACAGTCCCGCAACCCTGGCAGGCCTCGCTCCTCTCGGATCCCTTCCCGTTTGCTGACATCTCTTTGAGGCGCGTGTGGAACACGAACACGCCGTCACCACGGCCTGTCGTCATAAGACGGACGGATGGCGAGCTAGCCCATTACTCACTGTCCACAGGCCCGCGACCCTTACGTCTTCATCTTTAGACACTCGATGACAATCATACACCAGCTAGAACGAAAGTTCTCATCAAAGTTCTTGAAATGGGCCGAGACACGATAAAACTGCTGTAAGCTGTTGCGGACCTCTTGCAACTGCCTTCCGTCTCCATCGTCAGACCTTTGATGATAGACATACTCCAGGCAGGTCTAAAGTTCTCATCAAGGTGCATGAAATCAGCCGAAACACGATATAGATGCTGTAAACTCTTGAGGACCTCTTGCAACTACCTTCCGTCTCCATCGTCAGACCTTCGATGACAGTCATACTCCAGCTAGGTCTAAAGTTCTCATCAAGGTGCATGAAATGAGCCCAGACACGATATAGATGCTGTAAACTCTTGAGGACCACTTGCAACTGCTTTCCTTCTCCATAGTCAGACATTCGATGAAAGTCATACTGACAACTCAGTATGGTTTAAAGTTTTCATCAAAGTGAATGAAATGAGCCCAATAACATTATACCTGCTGCAAACTGTTTAGGACCGCTTGCAACTGCCATTTGTCTCTATCGTTTGACCGTCGATGACAGTCATACTTCAGCAAGGCCTAAAGTTCTCATCAAGGTGCATGAATTGAGCCCAAACACGTTATTGTTGCTGCAAACTCTTGAGGACCTCTTGCAAGTGCCTTCCGTCTCCATCGTCAGACCTTCGATGACGTCATACTCCAGCTAGATCTAAAGTTCTCATCAAGGTGCAGGAAATGAGCCCAAACATGATTTCTCAATTTAAAAAACAAAAGATCATGTATATCGGACTTCTCTGTAAAAAGTTATGCGTGGTCAGGTCATACATAAAATAAAAAAAATATAGACGCGTCGAATTGAGAACCTCCTCTTTTTGTTTCGTTGGTTAATAAACCAAGCTTCAGACATTTGACACGGGCGAGGGTCATTCTTTCACGGAAAACTTAACACCGCGACTCAGAAAATGGAGTGAAATTAATAGCGCCATCTATCGAGCACGAAATTTAACCGTTAAAATATAATGCATGTAAAGCGATCGAACACACACTCTACAGGGTTATAGCGTCATGTAGACTAATCTAGAGTACTTTTTGCTCTCAGACCCGATTTAAAAGTTATCTTGTGAGCACATTTTTATTAATTAGTACCATTTTGGTGCAATAGATGTCGTTGCATGTATCTTACACAATGATGGTAAGTTCTTCTTGAACACTTTAAATTTATAAATCTTTTGATAGAGAGCACTGATAACAGCATGAAACAAAAACTAAAACCTTCTTTAAGTTCCCCACAATATTTGTGCATTGAATCTAATCACATTGGTTTTCCCAACAACATGAACACCCGCCTCGCAGCGCGCGCGGGTCATTATTTTGATGCGGAGTTATTTTAAAACTGTGATATCTCCTAAGATATTCATCTAAATTGAATAGTGTAAATGGCAATTTTGGTCACAATTGAATGCTAAAGATGACTAACATATTTATTTTGATAAGGATTAATACTATGTCGGTAAAAACACCTTCGCAAATAAAACATTAATTTTGACCAAATTTTAAAATCATAAAAATGGTTATTGTGAGTCAACCTTAAAAGATAGGCATGTGCCGTCGCGGACTTTTTTTGAGACCTTTTTAAGAGGAATAATTCCCTGCTACATTATATTTGTGCAACTTTTACCGTTTACGCAGCGCACGCAACGGAAGCTATCAAAGAGAATAATTTTCCCCCGTTTTTGCAACATTTGTCATTGATGCTCCGCTCCTATTGGTTGTAGCGTGATGATATATAGCCTATAGCCTTCCTCGATAAATAGGCTAACCAACACAAAAAGAATTTTTCAATTCGAACCAGTAGTTCCAGAGATTACCGCGTTCAAACAAACAAACAAACAAACTCTTCAGCTTTATAATCGCTTTTTTTTTTTTCTTTTTTTTTTTTTTTCGCGTTTCCGCGGAAGGCTACGTGACACCACGCAGCGCAACACGACGCCGTCACTTCGTGTACAATAGTTATATTTTCTATTTTTTTTTTTCTGGTTTTTATAAATATGTATGATAGTCTTTAAGGTATTTATGTTATGGGTCTTAGTCACCTGAAATAAATGATATATATATATTATATTATATTATTATTATTATTATTCCCTTTATTTAACTTTTAAACAAATTATTTACATTTTTAAATATTTCTTATAAAAAAAAAATATAAAAACATTTAAAAATATAAAAAATTGTTGCCCGCCGGTATCGGGAACAGGGTCCAAGCTACCGGTGGTCAGGGCTCCAGAGAGAGAAACCTCCTAACAATACGAGCCGTGTCCAGGAGTACTGCTTTCTGTATCAAGCCCTTGATCCAGCTGCCTAACGGGCTCTCCTCAGGTATTCATCGAGGCTCTTAGCAATTAAGCCATGGGCTGATACGACTATCGGCACAATGATCGCTGAGTCCACATCCCACATGTCGACAACCTCGCGAGCCAAGTCAAGATATTTTATTTGCTTATCTTTCTCGGCTTTCACGAGGTTCTCATCATGCGGGACCGTTATGTCAACAATCATTGCGCGCCGCTCTGATCGATCCACCACCACTATATCAGGCTTATTGGCTAAAATAGTCCTGTCAGTGATGATGGATTGATCCCAGTACAATGTGATATTGCCATTTTCGAGAACTGGGTCGGGCACATACCTATAGTACGGCACTTCCGATTCCACAAGTCTGTATTTTAGAGCAAGTTGCTGATGGATAATCCTGGCTACAAGGTTGTGTCTATGCAAGTACTCTCCGTTGGCCAAACGAGAACACCCAGAGATAATGTGACGGATTGATTCACCTGGACGGTGGCATGCCCGACATATGTCAACCGTGCCGTCCTTCACAATAAATCTCCGGTAGTTATTCGTCATCATAACTTCATCCATAATTGCACAGACAAAACCTTCGGTTTCTCCGAAGAGGTCCCCAGAACGTAGCCAGGCTACGGACGCTGACAGGTCTATATCGGGCCCGTGCAGGGCCCGGAAAAAGCGTCCGTGAAGCTCCTTACTCTGCCATACCTCCCTGCGGTCGTTAGTGTCAAGCACTACAGGTTTGCGCCAGTTCTCTTTAGCCAAGGAGAGCGGGGTGAGGCCCTTGTCCACCGCGACCACATCTCGATGCATCCCCACGTCGGCTTCTAGGAAATATTCCCTGAGACTGCATATCTCGCGATTGTGGAGAGTCTTAGCGTTTAAAAAGCCTCGACCCCCACACTTCCGCGGGATATACAGTCTCATAACCGAAGAACGTGGGTGATGCATTCGATATGCCGTCAACAATGTACGGACCTTCCTATCCAGGGCGTCTAGTTCTGTTTGAGTCCATTTCAGTATGCCGAAAGAGTACATCAAAACCGGCATGACCCAACCGTTGAAGGCACGCACCTTATTTCCGCCTGCTAAAAGACTATTAAATACTTTTTTCAGGCGGCCAAAGAAGCGTTCCTTCAACGATTGCTTCATGTCAGCAACATTGATGCCCAGCGCTTCCGACATACCCAAATACTTATAGGTTTCGGTTGCTGAGAGGGATCTAAGATTTATGGAATCCGAGAGCTGGGTTCCCACAGATTCCACAATCTCCCCTCGTTTTACATGCATGACCGCACATTTGTCCACACCAAATTCCATCCTGATGGCGCTACTGAAAGTTTCAGTTACCTTCAGTAGCTCCATCAGTTGCAAATCGTTGGGGGCAAAGAGTTTCAGGTCATCCATGTAAAGGAGGTGAGATACAACTTGACCACCTCTCCTCAACCGATAGCCTAGACCTGAATCCTCCAGCAGCGTGCTAAGAGGATTCAAGGCTAAGCAGAACCAAAGTGGACTCAAACTGTCGCCCTGAAATATACCTCGCTCTATCCTTATCGGCTCGCTATTCCTCTGGATTTGCCGACATCCTGGATAGCGAAGGACTGTCCTCCATTGTCCCATACACGACATCAGGAAGGTGCGCAGAGTTGCATCTACTTTATACAACTCTAGCACCCTCATGAGCCATGTTTGTGGCACGGAGTCATAGGCCTTCTTATAATCTATCCAACATGTCGACAGATCCCTTCGGGAACGGCGAACCTGTTGGCTAATGGCCATATCAATGAGGAGTAGCTCCTTAGTACCGCGGGACCCGTTCCTACATCCATTTTGAGAAGCGGACATGATAGAATTATCATCAATGTGTTTGTTAATTTTAGCTCTCAAAATGGATGTAAGAACTTTATAGACTGTCGGAAGACAGGTAATCGGTCTATAATTTTTAGGCTCCGCAGTACTACCCGATTTATGGAGCAGGTGGGTTATACCTGTTGTCAGGAACTCGGGCAGCGACCCTGACTCTAAGGCTGACTGGAACAGGGTTGCCAGGCGAGCGTGCGACCTTGTGAACCATTTGATCCAGAAGTTGTGCAGCCCATCCGGTCCTGGAGATTTCCAGTTAGGCAACGGACGGACTGCACGAACTACGTCTTGGGGGCAGATGGTGATTGCCCCCATTTCTTGTACTGGATCGCACGCTCGCTCGACCTCCCGGGTCCATTCATCCTCGGTATGGCTAACAGGCACCGACCAGATGCTGCGCCAGAACGAACACATGGCATCATCATCCGGCAGGCGCGTGTCAGCCACACCTTGGTCCGGTCGCTCCCAAGCCCTATAAACCCACCTTTCATCTCTTTGGAATGTGCGATTCTGAGTGTATCGGTCGACCCGCCGTTTATACCTACGAATACGGTTTGCCCATGCATACACTTTCTGCTTCAGGAAGTCGATGCGCTCTGTGACACGGGACATGTAGTCTCGAGGACTGATATCAGTCCCCGAGAACGCCCGCCTCACAAAACGCATCACTCTAGGGCGTGTATTGCCCTCCCTGAAGCAGATCAGTTTGCCGATGAGTGCTCTGGCCCCACCAATACGTCGTTCAATCCTGTACTGCCATGCTGGTATGGCTGGCTTAGGTCGTGTAGCTCTGTCATCAGAAAATTTGACGTGAGCTACACGACATAACGCTACAGCTGCACAATACAGGATTGAATGAGCATCGATGAGGTCTTCGCAGTTATCAAAATAGTTTGACAACTGCGAATCCAGAACAGCCACCAGCGCCCTATTTTTGTTATGCATGGGCAAACGAGGTATGCGTGGCCTAAGGTCGGCTGGCATGAACCGATATTCCCGAATCACACCTTCCAAAGCACTCCTCATTTCCTCATTGCACTGGGTACTTACATTAGTAACCATGTCATCACTTACGTCGTTATTGGGATTTGGTATTATGCTAGACTGTGGTGGAACCACAGCCTGCGACGGCGTGGCAATGACATGGCTACTCTGCATTTCAGTCCGCAAGCGATCAAGTACGGTGTCATCCAACATACGATTACGCTGGATGACTCGCACCTGATCCGACAGTCGTTGCGCCGACACGTTGACAGCTGGCTCAAGCACCTGAAACAGAGAGAGCATCCGAACACGGTACGCGGTCAGGTTGTTTCCTCCCTCTGTAGCCCCATAATATGCGCGCATGACATTCTCGTTTATGGAATGAGTCCATCGCATGCGCGACACATTTCCACCGGCAGCGGGGACCCTGTTCGGGGCCGGTTGGCCACGAGGTCCCGAGCCCGCTGGTGGCCGTCCTCTTGCTCGTCGTCGAGGCGATGGTGGTGGTGGTGTCGACGGCGGGGAGAAAAACTCGTCGCTCGAGCTCGACGCAACTGCAGCGACCGGCGACACGATGCTCACGGATGTGGCGCGTCCCGGCGGCTGCGAGGCGGAGCTGAGCGACGAGCCCGGAGATGGTGGGTGTGCCTGTTGTTTGGCTCGGCTTCTGGTCAGCATCTTAATATTATGACGTTTTATGGTTTTCCTTCAGATATTTTCATTTTTGGTATATTCCGGTAGTTTCATTTAATTTGGCTAATGTTTTTTTTTTTTCTTCTCATAATTTCGTTGTCTAAAGTTTTGTTGAAGAAATGTGGTAAAAATATTAAATTAAATTAGTTTCTGAAAATTTTATGTCACGTCAATTTGACATCCGAGCCACAGATTATATTATTATTATTATTATTATTTGTTGTTCTTTATGTTTCTTCTCATTCAAGAGAGGCCAAGAAACCTTACACGCGGGTCTGAACCAAGGATGTAAGGTGAAATTTAGATAGAGAAAGTGGATGATAATGTAGATGAAGTCAGAAACTTGCGGGTGATTCGACAAGTGTTGAGAATGGTGGCTTTTTGCAGCATGTAAAGTGTGTGATTAGGCATCTGTAGTGTGTTGAGGCTTTGTGTGAGAGATTTTGGTATAATACCAGTAGATGAGAGAACAATGGGGACTATATGGACAGTTTGTACTTTCCATTGGGTTTTAATTTCAATGGCAAGATCTTGGTATTTACTGAGCTTTTCGGATATTGTGGTTTGAATATTATGTGAGTTAGGTATTGCTATGTCTATCAGATAAACTGTTTTATTGGTTTTGTCGTGAACGGTAATGTCGGGTCTATTGTAGTGAATTGTTTTATCGGTTATTATAGTTCGGTCCCAGTAAATTTTTTGATAGTTATTCTCTAATGCTACTTCTGGTTTATATTTATAATACGGTATCATTTCGGAAACTAGTTTATATTTAAATGCTAACTGTTGGTGTATGATTGCAGCCACTTGGTCATGGCGGTGTTTATAATCGGTTTGTGCAAGTGATTTACATGCTCCTGTTATATGTTGTATAGTTTCGGAGGCATTGTTGCAATGTCTGCACAGGTCAGTCGGCTGGTTAGGGTCTTTTATGATGTATTTTCTGTAATTACGAGTAGCTATTATTTGATCTTGTATGGCCAGCATAAAACCTTCGGTCTCGGGAAACAATTCGCCTCGTTTGAGCCATTCGTTCGACTTTATTTTATCGACGTGTGGCTGGCTCAGACAGGCTCGATGTCTTCCGTGTAGGGCTTTTTCAGACCATGCTGCTATTTTTTGTTGTGTACTTACGATGTGTTCATTTACTTGCGTGTTTCGGTTTTTTAGGTTTAGTGGTGTTAGTTTGTTATCCGTCTCCGTTACTTCTTTGTGTAGTGATGAGGTTTCTGATTTGTTATGGAAGTATGCTCTGAGTGA
Source organism: Eugnorisma glareosa (assembly GCA_947578425.1). Lineage (NCBI taxonomy): Eukaryota > Metazoa > Arthropoda > Insecta > Lepidoptera > Noctuidae > Eugnorisma > Eugnorisma glareosa. The sequence continues at coordinate 793,180 of OX387968.1, forward strand.
AAGTATCTGTTTGTTGTGTAAATTGTGTATGTCTATTAATCCTCTCCCTCCTTCTTGGCGTGGTAATGTAAGTCGTTGTATGCATGATTTCGGATGGTGTTTTCTATGTTTGGTTAGGAGTGTATGGATAGTGCGCTGAAGTTTTTTAATATCAGTCTTTGACCATTGTATAATTCCAAAAGAGTATGTAAGAATGGGTATTGCAAAGGTGTTGATGGCTTTTATTGTATTTCTTGAATTAAGGTTGCTTTTTAGGATAAGGTTGAGGCGGTGTGAGAATTTTTTGAGCAGTTCTTGTTTTGAAATCTTTTGTTGTATCTGTCTGGACTGTTTGAAACCTAGGTATTTGTATGTACTCTGTTCATCCATCGGCTCGACCAATGCTCCTGATTGAAGTGTATAACTATTATTTTGGATTTTTCCTTTTACAATGGACAAAATTTTACATTTATCTACTCCGAAGGACATACAAATATCATCAGAAAATCGTTGCGTGTCATCAGCTAGTTGATAAAGCGCTTCCTTGTCAGCTGCATATAACTTTATGTCATCCATGTACATAAGATGTGTTAACGAATATTGTGTGTGATTGTTTTCCAGCGTGAATCCCGCGCCTGATTGGTCTAACAAGTGTGACAGTGGATTGAGTGCCATGCAAAACCACAGAGGACTTAGAGCATCTCCTTGAAAAATTCCACGTCTTATACAGATTGGTTCAGTAGCTACAGTTGAGGAGGAGGAATTGATTTTAAGAACAGTTTGCCAATTCTGCATCGAAGTTCCTAAAAATTGTTTAAGTGTAGGGTGAATTTCATATAGATTTAATACGTGTAGCAACCAACTGTGCGGAACTGAATCAAAGGCCTTTTGATAATCTATAAACATTGTGTGAATATCCTTTTTGCTTTTTACAGCGCTATTCATAGTAATGGCGTCAATGGTTAGTTGCTCCTTACACCCTTGGCTATTCTTACGACAACCCTTTTGCTGTTCTGCTAGAATGTTATTTTTAGTTAAATGCTTATATACTATTTCGCTTACGCAGGCTGTTAGGATTTTGTACAAAGTTTGTAGGCAAGTGATTGGACGGTATTTAGCTGGGTTTTTGGTGTCATTCGTATCTTTAGGTATCATGTAAGATACTCCGTGTGTTATGTACTGAGGAAGTAAATGAGGTGATTGGATGAATGTATTTAAATGATTATATAGGAAAGGGTGTATGCTCGAAAATTTCTTATACCAGTAGTTGTGGATGTTGTCAGTGCCAGGCGATTTCCAGTTGTGTGTGCGTTTGATGACATCTATAAATGTATCTATTGGTATAAACTCAAATTCCATTTCTGGAATTTCTGGTGTAGCTTCTTTAAGCCAGTCTGCGTGGTCATTATGGTGTACTGGATTTTCCCAAATGTTAGCCCAAAATTCTCGTAGTGTTTCGGATGTAGGTGTCTCTAGACTTTGGTTAGTGGTGTCTTTGTTATTAGATGTAAGATTCCTATAAAATATTTTTTCGTTGTTGATAAATTTCGTATTTTGGACTTTGCGATTCGTGCATGTTAAGTACCTTTTAAGTCTACTCGATGCAGCGCTTAATTTTTGTTTTAAAGTGTCTAAAAAGTGTGCTATTTCTGTGTTCGGGTTTTCGTGTTGTGCGTGTAGCTGGTATTTTATCATTATTTTTTCTACTGCAGATATTAATTTTTGACTTCTACAACCATTCATGAAATGTGTCAGCCTACCTATGTTTGCTCTTAGATTTTCAATCTTCTTTTCTAATCTGATTTGCCATTTTGGTTTTCTCTGTGTATATGGGTGGCGCTTATTTTGGGTAGGGTCTGATATTTTAGCCCCGTTGCATGTAGCTGCCGTCCATGCTGCACAGTAAATTATGGTCTGCAATTTGGTGAATTCGGTGTCGGCATTTACATGCTTAGGAAGAATGACAGTATTTATGTAAGAAACTATGGCAGAAAACTTTCGAGAAGTCTTCTGCTTGGGTATGTATGGTCTATTAGTGGGATGTGTGCAATTAAAGTTTATTTGAGCTTGATGAAATGTGGATTCAATTTCTTGGTCGGTTTCTGGAGCAGTATCAAAATTAATTTGCGTAGTTCCAAATTGACCAACATCAATATTATGCAAGAAATTTTCGTCATCTATATTTACGACGGTCTGAGATACGATGTTAGTGTCTGTGCTATTGTTTAAGATTGTATTTGTTGTAAGAGCATTAATAGGTGTATCAGAGAAATTAGTATTTGTAGCAGGTTGTTCTGAGTCGTCTTGGGTTTGTGTGTTCCAGTGATCATGATTTATGTCTTCAATATTTTGTGTGTTAGTGTTACTATATCTTAGTTCTGAAGCTACCTGGTTTTTAATTTCTTTTAATCTGTCGTTATGTATATATTTATTATTTATAATCGCTCTCACTTGATCAGACAATCTTTGCTCTGTTATATGCGCTAATTCTGGATATTTATTTTTGAATTCCTCCTGTAACTTTTTTCTATAGGCTGTTTTATTTGTTTCTAACTGTGTGGCAGTGAAGTATATTCTAATTAATGTTTCATTGTATTCTTTCGTCCATCTCATGCGTTGGCCGGATTGTGTAATAGGTTGTATAGAGTGTTGCTGTATTTGAGTGTGTATCATTTGTAGTTCAGCTCTGATTTCCTCATAAATCTGATCTATTGTGTCTTGTGGTAATAATTTTTTCTGTACTATGGCTCTACGTTGGTCACCTATTCTTTGTCGGCTGACTTGCATAGCCGGGTATTTTTCTAAGAACTTAGTGTGAAGCGGTGTTAAGTATGCATTTTTGTCTGTTTCCATATTAGTAAGGTGAAGATAGGTGCGTAGGATGAATTTATTCATTTCAATGCTCCATTTCCTACGACTTGTTGCAGCTTTAGCGGAGGGTACAGTATCGTCGACAAAATTTGTCTCCTGTACAACATCCGCTGTCTGTGTACTTATTGATGACGAAGAAGGCGCCGTTGTGACGCGAAAGGATTGTGATGATGAAGGAATTGATGGAAAAAGAGATGAAGACGATGGCGAAGATGGTTGTGAAGTTTCGTCATCTATCTGAGGCAGATTTGCCTGAAGTAGTTTTTTTGTTTTTGATCTGGTATTCATGTTGTTCCCACGAGTAGCTAGGGACTTAAAAAGTCGACCACAGCAGAGCCCTGCGTTCACTGTGGCAAGGGAGAGTAAAACTGGAGGTCCCCTATTATCCAGAGTTGGCACACTAGCGACTAACCTCTCCTATAGCCATGCAGCCCTCGGCGTGTGCGACCTTGGCTTGGATTGTATCTCTCTTAGTCTGGCCCCTCACCCTAGACCTGTTTCGGCAAAGTAAACCCTACCGGCACAGACCTAGGGCTCATCGGAGCACGCTAGCCCCACCACGACGTCAACGTAGAGATACAGCGGTGGGGTTATTATTATTATTATTTTTGTTTTGACATTTTTGTTTCTCCGGCTAGCCGGGAAGTTCTAATGGCACGGGCCTAAGCCAAGTTTTCATCAGTTGGGTTATGTTTGGGTATGGAAATGTTAGATTCTACGCGGTTGTGCGCAGACTGTATGATATTGTCAGACTCACACTGCAGAAACTTTCTTACTAGCCTGCATGTGTTTAGAATCACTGCCTTCTGCAGTAAGTGGTAGGTGCTAGCTGGTAAGTTTAGGGAACTAAGAGACTGATGAAGCTGTTTGGGGATGACTCCTGTTGAAGAAATAACTATGGGGACAATTATTACTTTTTGTAGGCGCCAAAGTCGGGTTATTTCATCTTTTAACTCGGTATATTTCGATAGTTTTTCGGCTATTGTAGTTTGTAAATTGTGAGTGTTTGGCACGGCTATATCTATTAGGAATCCAGTGTTGTTTATTTTGTTAATCAATGTAATGTCTGGCCTATTGTAATGAATTGTGCGGTCGGTGAAGAGAGCTCGGTCAAAGTACAACTTTGTTGTGGTGTTCTCTAGTACAGTTTCAGGTCTGTATTTATAATTATTATTATAATATTAGTATAGATTGTCAAAAAAACTTAGTTCGGCCGCCTACGCTGTCAAGAAAATTAGACAAGTTACTGATGTTGATACGGCCAGAATTGTTTATTTCAGTTATTTTCATAGCGTCATGTCGTATGGGATTCTTCTCTGGGGTGCCTGTGCGGACATCCACGCTATCTTTGTTCTACAGAAAAGGGCTGTTAGGGCCATTTACAATCTAGGTCCTAGGGATTCCCTCCGAGAGAAGTTCAAAGAGTTGAATATTCTGACCGTAGCCTCTCAATACATTTTTGAAAATTTATTGTACGTTCATAAAAATATATCTAATTTTAAGAAAATGTCCGATATTCATAACTTGAATACTAGGAATAAGCACAACCTCGCTGTACATCGCACACGCCTCCACAGAATAGGCAACTCATTCATGGGCCAATGCATACGCTTTTACAATAAACTTCCCATTGACATTAGAAATTTATCAATCAATCGATTTAAAATTTGCATTAAAACCAAACTATGTAAGAAAGGCTACTATAAAATAATTGATTATTTAGATGACAAAAAGGCTTGGGATTGAACTGCTCGCTCTGCTAAGCTTTGTGTAATTCCCATACAATCTATACTAATATTATAAAGCTGAAGAGTTTGTTTGTTTGTTTGTTTGAACGCGGTAATCTCTGGAACTACTGGTTCGAATTGAAAAATTCTTTTTGTGTTGGTTAGCCTATTTATCGAGGAAGGCTATAGGCTATATATCATCACGCTACAACCAATAGGAGCGGAGCATCAATGACAAATGTTGCAAAAACGGGGAAAAATTATTCTCTTTGATAGCTTCCGTTGCGTGCGCTGCGTAAACGGTAAAAGTTGCACAAATATAATGTAGCAGGGAATTATTCCTCTTAAAAAGGTCTCAAAAAAAGTCCGCGACGGCACATGCCTATCTTTTAAGGTTGACTCACAATAACCATTTTTATGATTTTAAAATTTGGTCAAAATTAATGTTTTATTTGCGAAGGTGTTTTTACCGACATAGTATTAATCCTTATCAAAATAAATATGTTAGTCATCTTTAGCATTCAATTGTGACCAAAATTGCCATTTACACTATTCAATTTAGATGAATATCTTAGGAGATATCACAGTTTTAAAATAACTCCGCATCAAAATAATGACCCGCGCGCGCTGCGAGGCGGGTGTTCATGTTGTTGGGAAAACCAATGTGATTAGATTCAATGCACAAATATTGTGGGGAACTTAAAGAAGGTTTTAGTTTTTGTTTCATGCTGTTATCAGTGCTCTCTATCAAAAGATTTATAAATTTAAAGTGTTCAAGAAGAACTTACCATCATTGTGTAAGATACATGCAACGACATCTATTGCACCAAAATGGTACTAATTAATAAAAATGTGCTCACAAGATAACTTTTAAATCGGGTCTGAGAGCAAAAAGTACTCTAGATTAGTCTACATGACGCTATAACCCTGTAGAGTGTGTGTTCGATCGCTTTACATGCATTATATTTTAACGGTTAAATTTCGTGCTCGATAGATGGCGCTATTAATTTCACTCCATTTTCTGAGTCGCGGTGTTAAGTTTTCCGTGAAAGAATGACCCTCGCCCGTGTCAAATGTCTGAAGCTTGGTTTATTAACCAACGAAACAAAAAGAGGAGGTTCTCAATTCGACGCGTCTATATTTTTTTTATTTTATGTATGACCTGACCACGCATAACTTTTTACAGAGAAGTCCGATATACATGATCTTTTGTTTTTTAAATTGAGAAATCATGTTTGGGCTCATTTCCTGCACCTTGATGAGAACTTTAGATCTAGCTGGAGTATGACGTCATCGAAGGTCTGACGATGGAGACGGAAGGCTCTTGCAAGAGGTCCTCAAGAGTTTGCAGCAACAATAACGTGTTTGGGCTCAATTCATGCACCTTGATGAGAACTTTAGGCCTTGCTGAAGTATGACTGTCATCGACGGTCAAACGATAGAGACAAATGGCAGTTGCAAGCGGTCCTAAACAGTTTGCAGCAGGTATAATGTTATTGGGCTCATTTCATTCACTTTGATGAAAACTTTAAACCATACTGAGTTGTCAGTATGACTTTCATCGAATGTCTGACTATGGAGAAGGAAAGCAGTTGCAAGTGGTCCTCAAGAGTTTACAGCATCTATATCGTGTCTGGGCTCATTTCATGCACCTTGATGAGAACTTTAGACCTAGCTGGAGTATGACTGTCATCGAAGGTCTGACGATGGAGACGGAAGGTAGTTGCAAGAGGTCCTCAAGAGTTTACAGCAGTTTTATCGTGTCTCGGCCCATTTCAAGAACTTTGATGAGAACTTTCGTTCTAGCTGGTGTATGATTGTCATCGAGTGTCTAAAGATGAAGACGTAAGGGTCGCGGGCCTGTGGACAGTGAGTAATGGGCTAGCTCGCCATCCGTTCGTCTTATGACGACAGGCCGTGGTGACGGCGTGTTCGTGTTCCACACGCGCCTCAAAGAGATGTCAGCAAACGGGAAGGGATCCGAGAGGAGCGAGGCCTGCCAGGGTTGCGGGACTGTTCGAAAGAGATACCGCGGCCCTGGAACGCAAAGGGCAACAGAAGAAACGTGGGTGGATTTTAGTCAGTACAAGTCTGACAATCCCTTCCGCTCCGTCCAGAGTGGGAGGGGTCATTTGATGATTATCCATCGGTAATCTATACTAATATTATAAAGCTGAAGAGTTTGTTTGTTTGTTTGTTTGAACGCGGTAATCTCAGGAACTACTGGTTCGAATTGAAAAATTCTTTTTGTGTTGGTTAGCCTATTTATCGAGGAAGGCTATAGGCTATATATCATCACGCTACAACCAAAAGGAGCGGAGCATCAATGACAAATGTTGCAAAAACGGGGAAAAATTATTCTCTTTGATAGCTTCCGTTGCGTGCGCTGCGTAAACGGTTAAAGTTGCACAAATATAATGTAGCAGGGAATTATTCCTCTTAAAAAGGTCTCAAAAAAAGTCCGCGACGGCACATGCCTATCTTTTAAGGTTGACTCACAATAACCATTTTTATGATTTTAAAATTTGGTCAAAATTAATGTTTTATTTGCGAAGGTGTTTTTACCGACATAGTATTAATCCTTATCAAAATAAATATGTTAGTCATCTTTAGCATTCAATTGTGACCAAAATTGCCATTTACACTATTCAATTTAGATGAATATCTTAGGAGATATCACAGTTTTAAAATAACTCCACATCAAAATAATGACCCGCGCGCGCTGCGAGGCGGGTGTTCATGTTGTTGGAAAAACCAATGTGATTAGATTCAATGCACAAATATTGTGGGGAACTTAGAGAAGGTTTTAGTTTTTGTTTCATGCTGTAATCAGTGCTCTCTATCAAAAGATTTATAAATTTAAAGTGTTCAAGAAGAACTTACCATCATTGTGTAAGATACATGCAACGACATCTATTGCACCAAAATGGTACTAATTAATAAAAATGTGCTCACAAGATAACTTTTAAATCGGGTCTGAGAGCAAAAAGTACTCTAGATTAGTCTACATGACGCTATAACCCTGTAGAGTGTGTGTTCGATCGCTTTACATGCATTATATTTTAACGGTTAAATTGCGTGCTCGATAGATGGCGCTATTAATTTCACTCCATTTTCTGAGTCGCGGTGTTAAGTTTTCCGTGAAAGAATGACCCTCGCCCGTGTCAAATGTCTGAAGCTTGGTTTATTAACCAACGAAACAAAAAGAGGAGGTTCTCAATTCGACGCGTCTATATTTTTTTATTTTATGTATGACCTGACCACGCATAACTTTTTATAGAGAAGTCCGATATACATGATCTTTTGTTTTTTAAATTGAGAAATCATGTTTGGGCTCATTTCCTGCACCTTGATGAGAACTTTAGATCTAGCTGGAGTATGACGTCATCGAAGGTCTGACGATGGAGACGGAAGGCTCTTGCAAGAGGTCCTCAAGAGTTTGCAGCAACAATAACGTGTTTGGGCTCAATTCATGCACCTTGATGAGAACTTTAGGCCTTGCTGAAGTATGACTGTCATCGACGGTCAAACGATAGAGACAAATGGCAGTTGCAAGCGGTCCTAAACAGTTTGCAGCAGGTATAATGTTATTGGGCTCATTTCATTCACTTTGATGAAAACTTTAAACCATACTGAGTTGTCAGTATGACTTTCATCGAATGTCTGACTATGGAGAAGGAAAGCAGTTGCAAGTGGTCCTCAAGAGTTTACAGCATCTATATCGTGTCTGGGCTCATTTCATGCACCTTGATGAGAACTTTAGACCTAGCTGGAGTATGACTGTCATCGAAGGTCTGACGATGGAGACGGAAGGTAGTTGTAAGAGGTCCTCAAGAGTTTACAGCATCTATATCGTGTTTCGGCTGATTTCATGCACCTTGATGAGAACTTTAGACCTGCCTGGAGTATGTCTATCATCAAAGGTCTGACGATGGAGACGGAAGGCAGTTGCAAAAGTCCGCAAAAGTTTACAGCAGTTTTATCGTGTCTCGGCCCATTTCAAGAACTTTGATGAGAACTTTCGTTCTAGCTGGTGTATGATTGTCATCGAGTGTCTAAAGATGAAGACGTAAGGCTGTCGAGGGTCGCGGGCCTGTGGACAGTGAGTAATGGGCTAGCTCGCCATCCGTCCGTCTTATGACGACAGGCCGTGGTGACGGCGTTTTCGTGTTCCACACGCGCCTCAAAGAGATGTCAGCAAACGGGAAGGGATCCGAGAGGAGCGAGGCCTGCCAGGGTTGAGGGACTGTTCGAAAGAGATACCGCGGCCCTGGTACGCAAAGGGCAACAGAAGAAACGTGGGTGGATTTTAGTCAGTACAAGTCTGACAATCCCTTCCGCTCCGTCCAGAGTGGGAGGGGTCATTTGATGATTATCCATCGGTAATAGTATATAATAGGGATTTACTCCTTTTGAGAGCTTCCGTTGTGCGTGAACGGTTAAAGTTACGCAATTATCATGTATGTCGGAATTGTCCCTCTTAAAAAGCTCTAAAAAAATATCCGCAATGGCCATATGTCTAACTTTTAAGGTTGACGCACACTCTCTCTAACCTCTCTTTCTTTTATGTACGCACGCACGCAGACGAAGTTGCGCGGGTCAGCTAGTAGTATATAATAGGGATTTACTCCTTTTGAGAGCTTCCGTTGTGCGTGAACGGTTAAAGTTACGCAATTATCATGTATGTCGGAATTGTCCCTCTTAAAAAGCTCTAAAAAAATATCCGCAATGGCCATATGTCTAACTTTTAAGGTTGACGCACACTCTCTCTAACCTCTTTCTTTTATGTACGCACGCACGCAGACGAAGTTGCGCGGGTCAGCTAGTTCATTATAAAACATGAAACATATTGTACATGCTTTAAAACAGACTTTGATCCCTGAGTTTGTTTCGCCATTTCTTCTCAGGGTAGTCAGATACGAAATGTCGACCCCATCTAGCTTAAGTTTAAATTGTGATGACGTGTAAAAGTGATACCTACATCCTATTTACTGAATAAACAATTTCATTTCATTTCATTTCATTTCATTCATTTTTCTGTGCGAATTCTACAAAGACATCTTTGTAGAAGCCGCCACCATTGCCGCAAAAAAATGTTTTAGGCAGTATTATTTTATGGATCATATGTAGGGCATACGGACCGGTATTTCCCGGTCCTGAAAAAACCGGGAATTCCCGGGTTTTAGCTTTGTCAAAAAAACCGGTTCTTTCGTATTAAACCCGGTCTTTTCGGGATTTCGGTTTTTTTTTGTTTCTTTTTTATATCCTTTAATTATTGATCTGTGAACTTCGCAGATCAGACACACAACACGTCGTAGGTCGCTTAAAATGTAGAAACATGAGTAAGTCAATTTTTTCTATTATTCCCACGACATATTCATCTAAAATTTATTCTCACAAGAATAAATGTAATTAGGAACATTCTGATTCTAAAGTACCCGTTGTATAATTTTTTGACGAAAAGACCCGACGCAGCTTCCCAAATACTGCCCAGCCCAGCTGGATTCTTCTGTTATTAATCTCAAAGTTGTTCTTACCAAGGTAGGTAGTAAATACATACATTCTCGAACAACCTCGAGAGGACCGCCATTGACAACAATAGATCCTGGGGTGACGAATTCGTTGAACATAACCTGGATTTTTTCAAGTTCACCCTGAGATTATGCGTATTGAAGAATCAACTAGGCCATCTAGTATCTGCTGTAAGTCGTGCAGCGATTCAGTCAGTATGATGATGTCATCTGCAAATCTCAAGTGTGAGATGTACTCGCCGTAGATGTTAATGCCATTCCCAGTTCAGCGTAAAACCATCCTCCAGTTCGTTGGTGAACAATATCGGTGGATTGAGCCCTTGCCTTGGTTCTGACTTTGGACGGCCATTATTTATGCCGTTTTCTTAAGCACTTTTCAGCACTTGGAAGTATCGCCAGTCTACTTGGCATCGCTGCAGAGACTCCAGAACAAACCAGGTCTCGATAGAGTGTTAAAAGCCTTCTCTCATAGTCCGCAAATGCAAGACACAAAACGCCGATTATACTCTTCGAAATTCAGCATAATTTGCCGCTCTGTGTGAATGTGATCTCTGATGCTGTATCCTCTTCTAAACCCGACTTGTCCGGTGGTCGGCGGTGTCAGTCGTCAAGTCTTCTCGCTATATGATTTGTGACGACTCTTAAACATGTGGCTAAGGAACGAAATAGGTCTGTAATTCTTTAATAGGGTCTTGTTCCCTTTTTTAAAGAAAAGAACTAACACGTTCTTTCTCCACGCTTATGGATTTCTCCCAGAGAACAGGATTGAGTTGAAAGCTCCCAAAGCTCTCTTAATAGAGGACTTCCTCACGCTTTCAGAATCTCAGTCGTTAACTGATCCTCACCAGGGGCTTTTCCATTCTTAAGCTATCTAAGAGCCACCTCGATTTCACCTTGGCTGACTTCTGGCAGGTCTTCTGTGAAATGGGATCAGGTCGAGATGCTTGCGATGCCTACAACTGACCGTGGAAGTTTTCGACTTCTGAAATAATCTCTGACGTAAGCCGCATATTGCAAAAACGCGTCCGAGGATGGACGCGTCCGCCTCCCTGAGGATTTTAACTATTTCGTCGAAGGCCTGGTCAATATTGTAAATTAATTTAAAAAACCCGAAAAACCCGGGTACCCGGTTTTAATGAAAACCCGAAACTGAAAAAAACCGGTCCCAAAATATGGCCCATTTTCGATGCCCTAATCATATGGCAGGTTGTGGGTACCTATGTGACTTTTTTAATTCATAATTATGTACTTTCTAAGTTTATCTTGGACATCACAGACATCGGTGAAGAAAAACATCGTGAGGAAACCTGGACTTATAAAAGTCTGAAATCGCCAACCCGTCTTAAGCAAGCGTGGTGATCAATGCTCGTGCCTTCTCTGTTGAGAAGAGGCCTTTGCCCAGCAATGGGACAGTAATAGGCTGGTATTATTTATTTATTTATTATGGTAGGTAGGTATGCTTATTAGGTACCTAGCTTGATTGGTTCCCAAGAGTACTCGTCGTGTCGGTGTCTAGTAGAATAGGTACGGTACAAGTACTAGTGATTTCGTGATGCGAGAGTGGTGAATTAAATGCCAATTAATTTCTCTCGTGTCGACAATTCGAGATGTGATAGTGGTAAACACCGTGCCGTGCTTCTGATATGAACGAGAGATGATGTAGGTAAATGAAGTTATACAAAACCTAAATCATACACTTGAATCCAGTTATTAAATTCATCCGACGTCCATTGAACCCACGCAACTGAATCGCACACGCACAGCTGTTCCGCGCAACCTCGTCACCCAGCGATCGCGTACGATATTGCGTTTATGAATGAAATAGTGGAAGCACTACTAAGATTTAACTCGAATGACAGAAAAAAAGTGATACATTTCTAACTTCTATAATTGATGTCCTAAACAAATAATAACAATGCCAATAGTAACTATTACTCGACTGGAGTTACGGTGTTTCGGCTCCAGAACGATGTAAAAGTAATCGTGTATATTTAGACAATATTTTGGTTTCCGTGCAAAAAAATTAAACCCTTGAAATTAGTCATAAAATTCGATTAAAAAACGGAAATGATATTTTTTTATAATAATAATAATTTCACGCGAACGAAGGTCGCGGACAATATAATAGAAATAAAACACAAACTAATAAATGTGGCTAAGAATCGACATAGGCGCGAGGAAATAAAAAAATGTAAGGGAGACATTTAGATATGGGGGAATATTAATACCTGGCTGGCTAGAAGTAAAGTAACAGTGCATAGCGTCATAGACAATTTTAATAATTTATGTAACATGTTCACAACGGAAATTGAAAATGTCAAGACGTTCTTAAATAGACGTGATTATGTTAAACTTTATAATGTTAGTTCTAGGTTAAATAAAGCAACGCCCACGCATATATCTCGATTAATAGATTTAATGGACTGCAACTAGTCGCCGGGATCAGATGGCATTAGGGTACAAGATTTAAAAGAAATCAAGATCTTTATTAGTCCTGTTAAAGCATATTTTATAAATCTTGTCTAAAAGAAAGTAAATACCCGAATAGGTTAAAAGAGCCAATTATTAGACCAGTTTACAAACAAGGATCATCTGGAATAAACAAATTACCATTAATAAGATTACTATTAATAAGATTATGGAAAAGTTTATAGTTAATCAAATCACAACTTACTTAGACCAAAATGAGATTATTACCGATATACAACATGGTTTTAGACCAAACAGAAGTTCGCCAACGGCACTCGCAAGATTTACGGACGATGTAAATAATTACCTAAAAGATAAAAACATAGTGGTAGCAGTATTTATAGACTTCAAAAAAGCCTACGATACACATACTCATTTCGCTCCTTGTGGGGCTCCACATCGCTGTCAATGTGTTGAAGCAGCCGACTGCCTCGGACACTATGGACTTTCTTGTAGTAAGAGTGCAGGTCGGCTTGCGCGGCACACTAGCATTAATGATCTCATCCGTCGTGCTCTTGCCACCGCCGGGGTGCCAGCTGTCTTAGAACCGAGTGACTTGGCACGCGTCGATGGGAAGAGACCAGATGGTATGACCATAATGCCATGGAAGTTGGGTAGGCGTTTGGTGTGGGATGCAACTTGCGTCGACACCTTTGCGCCATCCCATCTTCGTAGCACAGTGGGCTGCGCTGGGGCGGCTGCTGCAGGTGCTGAAAACGGCGCAAATACAATAATTTAATTGGTAAACACTGTTTGAAGCTTTCACGGCTTACAACTATTGTATTGTCACTTACGGGATATCTTCCATGATTCGTGATATCGGGAGCTCAAAATAATAAACAATCACGGAAGATATCCCGTATGTGACAGTATAAGTTTATTTAATTGGTAGTTATGTGTTTGAGCCGTTTGGGGTTGAAACACTAGTGCCATGGGGTCCGAGTGCCCCCCTAATGTTTAGAGAGATCGCCAAGTGGTTGGTCGACTCTTCACGTGACCAGAGGGCGGGCCTATTTTTTGGCCAAAGAATCAGAATTCCTATCATCATCATTAACATTCCAGCCGACAGACGTCCACTGCTGGACATAGGCCTCCACCAAGTGTCGCCACATTGACCGGTCCCGTGCGACTCGCATCCAGCGGATCCCCGCAACCTTCACCAGGTCATCGGTCCATCTAGTGGGAGGCCTTCCAACGCAACGTCTTCCGGTTGGCGGTCGCCATTCCAGAAGTTTTCGGCCTCATCGGCTATCCGTTCTGCAAGCAATGTACCCTGCCCACTGCCACTTAAGTTTGGCAATTCTTCGGCTACGTCGGTAACCTTGGTTCTCTTGCGGTTGTCTTCATTTCTGATTCCATCATCACGCAAGGAAACTCCGAGCATATATAGCCCTCTCCATTGCCCTTTGGGTGTCTTTAAGCTTTCGAATGAGGCCCATTATGAGCGACCACCTTTTGGTCCCGTATGTAATCACTGGCAACACACACTGGTCACAGACTTTCGTCTTGAGACACTGCGGTAAGTTGGACGAGAAGATACCGGACAGCTTCCCGAACGCTGCCCAGCCAAGTCGCATTCGACGGTTGATCTCTATCTCAAAGTTAGACCTACCTCGCTGGACCGTTTGTCCCAGGTAGACATAATCTTCTACAACTTCGAGTATAGAGTCTCCGATCTTGATAGGAGTGAGGGTTACAGGAGCATTCAACATGACCTTGGTTTTGTCCATGTTCATTTTAAGACCCACTCTTTCGGAGGCTCTAGTGAGGTCATCGAGCATTGTACTGAGGTCCTCCATGGTCTCAGCCATGACCACTATATCGTCGGCAACACTATACCGAAGGTGAGTGATGTACTCGCCATTAACGTTGATGCCTAGCCCTCTCCAGTCCAGAACCTTGAAGACAGCCTCCAGTGCAGCGGTGAACAGTTTCGGAGATATTACTTGTTCCTGTCTCACACCTTGCTGCTCATCCCCGTCTCGTTTGCCCAGTTTCGCGTTGAAGTCCCCCATAAAACCGGTGAATTGAGTTTTAAAACCCTGCATGGCTTTAGGAATATCCTCATACATGGTCTCCACTTCGTCGTCGGGGTGTGCCGAGGTCGGGGCGTAGACCTGTATGACCTTCAGCGAATATCTTGAGGATATTCTGAATATGAGGTACGCCACTCTGGTCGACACCCTCTCGATCTTCACCACTTTATTCACGAGGGACTTGTGGACGATAAACCCAACACCACCGGGGGACTGCCGGTCGCTCTCGGAAATAGAGCAGGTTGCCGGATTTAAGGATTATCGTGTCCTCCCCCTCTCTTCGGACTTTAGATAATCCCACAATACTCCATCGCAGCCTGCTCAATTCCTCTTCGAGTTCTGTAATCTTCTCGTCGGTCCGGAGTGTACGCGTGTTATATGTTGCCAGGTCAAGTCGTCGGTATAGGCAGCCGGATCCCTTCCGAAGATTCTACGCACCCCTTGCCACGCCGTAACCTCGACCGCTATCATAGTCGAGGGTAGACGCGCTGCCGGGTACTATGGGCCATCTCTGTGTTTCCCTCATCATTATATCATCATTAGGGGTTTAGCCAAAATCGTCACGCTTGGCAGGCGGGTTGGCGATCGCAGATACGGTTGTTACAAAGGCACAGAGAACGCTGCTGCCCATTCTGTGGTAAGTCCCTTAGTCGCCTTTTACGACACCCACGGGAAGATATGGGATGATGCTATTCTTTACGTCCGACACCATACAGAACATTGCCACACAACGTGGCATGGCAGCATTGCTTTCTGAGCACTTTTCCAGTTGTAGACCATTTTTTTGTGCCCTGTAACACTTTTGATACTTGTATGTACATATTTTTATTACTATTAGAGATTTGTAGTTTGTAAATAATGTCTAAATAGATCCAAAGATCTTGAATAAATTATTTTTTAAATATCGAATTTGAAAACTAAGATTTCTTTCAAAAATTATAACTGATTCTTTTTCACGGATAACTGGACCAGAAAATGTTCAAGAAAACCACATTCCTGAGTGTAGTGAATTAAAATTCATTCGCAAATGACATAAAAAGTCTGTTACTAAGGCAATTTTGTAGGGTTCCGTAGCCGAATTGCCAAAAACGGAACCCTTATAGATTTGCCATGTCTGTCTGTTTGTCTGTCCGTGTAAGTGACAGCCATTTTATTCCGAAACTATTACGACTACACAGTGGAAACTTAGTAGGTAGATGTATTCTGTGACCGCTTTACGATTTATACAAAAATAAAAAAACAAAGATTAACCCCCCTTAATCTTTGTTTTTTTATTTTTGTATTCGGTTCGATGATTCGGTTCCACGTATGGGTGCCCACCCATACGTGGAACCGAATCTAAAATTTTATTTTCATCAAACCCTTACCTGCGGGGCGTCTATAGATAGGTCTTTAAAATTGACATTGAGGTTCCTAAAACATTTTTTCTCAATGTCAATCGTTTGAAAGATAAATACTTCCAAAGTGGTAAAATGTCATCATTCATCATTTCAGCCGAAAGACGTCCTGCTGGACATAGGCCGCCCTTCCTCCCAACCTTCACCAGGTCATCGGTCCACCTAGTGGGAGGCCTTCCAACGCAACGTCTTCCGGTTGGCGGTCGCCATTCCAGAAGTTTTCGGCCTCATCGGCTATCCGTTCTGCAAGCAATGTACCCTGCCCACTGCCACTTAAGTTTGGCAATTCTTCGGCTACGTCGGTAACCTTGGTTCTCTTGCGGTTGTCTTCATTTCTGATTCGATCATCACGCAAGGAAACTCCGAGCATATATAGCCCTCTCCATTGCCCTTTGGGTGTCTTTAAGCTTTCGAATGAGGCCCATTCTGAGGGACCACGTTTAGGTCCGTTTTTTTTTTCAGAAATTTCCTCCTCATACTACTACTAATAAAATACTAATTTCTAAAGTAACCTCCTCTTACTTTAGAAATTAGTATTTTCTAAATTCTGAAAAAAAGTGTAGGATTCTAGAACGTAAATAAAACTTTCAATCAAAATTGCTTTGAATAAGATTAGATGTTTAGTTTTTGAGATATGGGACTTTTTCATCAAACTGCAGCAGTAACTTTGTTTTTAATTAATATACTATGAAAAAAATATATATAATACAATTTTGCCGTGACTGTAAAACAATACAACATTATGAGTGAGCCTTCAAAATATTTTTATTATATCGTTTGGTGCTACGGAACCCTGTGTGCGTGTGACTACGGCTCGCACTTGGCTGGTTTTTTTTCGAAATGTTTTTATGAATCTCAATGTGAAAATTATTGTCCAATTTCTCACTTTAGTAGCTATCTAATGAAGTGTAATAACTAGAAAAATATTTAAGGATACTTCATAAACATTAGTTACTGCTGGAAAAGTAAAACATGAGAAAAAAGAGAAAACAGCTGTATCGCTAACAATTGGGAGCGATATCGGTATCGGTATTGATATTAAATTGGGTACAGAGACCCCTGCTTGCATCTGATCCTAGATGATAATGTAACTGTTTGCTGTTCCTTTCAATAAAAAATAAAAATAAAATAAAAATATATAGAAATTGTGAGAAATGAGTCGTTATAATTAAGATATTTTTTGTCGACCAGCGGCCCTATCCCACCTTCCTCAGCAATAATCAAAATTTATCAAGTCCCTCCAATTTTTTTTTAGTTTTTGTTATCTGTGGATAGCAGATAACAATTATAGGATATTTTTAAGTTAATATTTACGCTGACCGCTCTAAAAAAAATTTGAGAAAAAAGTCACCGACTTCTGAGGCTAAAGTTATTTTTTACTTTTTTGTTTTTTTGAAGTCGGTTTTGTTTTTGAAAATAAGTTCTAGAAACTTCTTAATATCAGCCGATGAAAAATTGAGGAGATATTCACAAATGAATCGGCTTGTAGATGCTCTTATCATCTAGTTGCAGCGGTTTCTAGCCAACTTGTACAGGTTCCAGTTCTCCTCGCTGCGAACCTGTCTATATGTTCTAAAAGCCCATCCTAACTCCTGAGGTTATCCATGGAGCCGGAGGGCGCTTCACAGGGTCTGCCCTCAGTGGTGAATGCGCATCAATGAGCTGGATAACAGACCTATAAAATATCTCAACTTTCTCCGCCACTGTCGATGATTGGATAAGATCGTCCCAGTCAAGGGCTTGTGAATCTGTATTGAGTTTTTCTTTATCTAACCAAAGTGCAGTTCCGTATAAAAACAATAGCAGGGCGCTGCTTAAGGATTTAATATTGTTGGAGAGATAAATTAAATCATTATCATTAACACTAGAAACACGATATTTACCATGTTTACTGTTGGTTTTGACTTCCCGATGTTTCGTTTTGAGTTCCCGATGTTTCGTTTCGTTTTCGTGTTCATGATAATGTTAGTGACCATGACAGTTTAAAAAATTAAAAATTAAATCATGTCACCCTGAAGCAGCAACCTGACCATGGTTAGTAACGAGATTTGCAGAAAGTACAACATTATCTGATCTGATGACTATAACCTGACGCTGGCGGTAGGCCCCGCCCATGCTACGCCACTGGCTGAGCATAGCATAAGCATAATCAGCCTTTACAGTTCCCACTGCTGGGACACTCGGCCTCCTCTCCATGAGAGGGAATGGGCTATAATCCACCACGCGGGCCCAGTGCGGGTTGGTAGATGTCACATGTCTTCGAATTTTTGGTTCTAGGACATGCCGGTTTCCTCACGATGTTTTCCTTCACCGTTTTGGCTGAGCACCACTGTTCAATTCGTTTTGATATTGATCTAGTTTTGTAAACTTCTATTATGTAAAAAGAACTGCGCTTAGCCTCGCAGTGCGAACAGCCGTCCAGCCAGTTGCAGCCACAACGCCCACAACTGCCTCGACACAATCGTGTTTGCAGAAAGCCCGCTTCTGCAGACAAGGTTGCGGCCGCGCAATCATCCGACGAAGTGGTGTTCGTGGACTCGTAACCGCGTAGTGCACGGACCGTGGTAACGAGTAACAAGTACCTACAATTTGTTACAATACTCAAAGGAGGCGTGTTAAGAAACTTTTAACTATATCCTTGCAAATATAATCGATATTCGGCTGCGCCTGCTCGATATATCTTTGCACACATGAGCGCGTAATGAGCCACTTTATATTCGGAGCCGGCTCAGACTGTTCCCTACTTTCTATCGTTGTCACTTGATTCGGTCAGGTTTGGCAAATAGACAAAGGAATTAGTTATGCTCAAATGACTTCATCTTCTTAATAGCCGACCGCTACGCACAACAATGTCCCGGAGAACAGAGCCATAGCTTTATATTACACGTTAACTACATATTCCGTTTACAACACGTTTAGAAGTTTTCTGGTAGAATGCTCGCGGGCTGTAGCCGGGAAATACAGAGAATTACACGAAACATTGGGCAGGTACGCTCGCGGTGACAAATTTATCGGCCCGCAGCGCAGCGCAATAAATAACACCACATCGTAAACAACTCAACACTATAATTATTAAATAATAAACTGGAGGACGCGCGCGTTACGCGTTCAGCGTGGGATTCCTTAAAAAAGTGAGGTCTTCTTCGAGTCCTTTATCGAAGAAGCAGTTTGAAGGCGGTCCATTGTGGCCGGCGAGGCAGCGGTGCTGGCGCAGGAGCAGGTACAGCAGCAGGTTGTATTCCGACGTGGCGTTCTGCACCATCTTCAGCGTCACCTCCAGCTGCTCCTGCTGCGCGTCCCACGCGCGCAGCCGCTCCACGCTTGCGCCCAGGTACTGGTTCAGCTGCATACAACCGATTTGCGCCACCATTTAGACATTACGATAGCTTAGGAGTCAGCAGGTAGGTTTACTGTTTGTACTTTTTATATGTTTCACAAGGGTCCCGAGCCTGACTCTCGCCTACAGGGCGTGCGACACAAACAAACCATTATTTTTTTTAACTAGTATTTGGCTGTTGCTTCGCCCGCGAAAAGGCCTCACGGAAGCCACAAAGAATCCTATGGTCTAACCCAGTTCATGGTCTACTTGTGTGTCAAATTTCACGAAATCGTTTAGGCGTGAAAAGAGGACACAGGCTGACGCAACGGACGGAGTTACTTTAGCATTTATAGTATAATTAACTAAGAAGAATAGATGAAGCTCACCAAATTACCTTTACTATTCTTCTTTCCATCAGCTTTCTCTGTATCCACTCGCACAGATATGTAGACATTCCTAGCACCAATAACGTTACTGTCACAAACAGATCAAGCGGTGGCAAGTGCACGAACGCGCCATCGAACCACGCCAACGCGCCGGACACGCTCTCGGGCTGCTCCAGCAGCGGGTCCTCGACGCCAGCGTACAAGTCGGGCACGTAGTACTGCGCCGGCAGCAACAGCAGCGCCACCACCGCCGTCACCACCAGCCCGCTCGAACATCCATTTAGCGCCATTAGTAACCCACATCCGTCCACCACCGCTTAACTAAAGATCACTGCACAGTGTTGTGAACATAAAATTGCCCGTTCATTTGTATTTTGTGTATACCAATAATTAATAATTTATTTACAGACCTATTCCTATTATTAAGTCTATGACACATCCAAATTTTTCTTCAGGATTATACGTGACATCCACTATAAGTATGCTTTACTAAAAAGTTACTAAACGCACTTTATGTATGGAATATGAAAATTATTAATTGGTAATATCAAGCAGCTCGGTGAAATGCTTGGTCACATAAAATTATCGTTTTGATTTTTAAAATAATACTAGTGAGCCCGCGGTGTTACCCGCGATGAAAAAGTTTGCATAGACAAAGTGAAACTTAGAAAAAAAACTGACATCAAATTTTCAAGAACATTTAACCTACCTACCTGCCTACCTACCCACCTACCCACCCACCTACCCACCTACCCACCTACCCACCTACCTACCCACCTACCTACCCACCTACCTACCCACCTACCTACCTACCTACCTCGTTTGAATAAACAACATCTTGAATTTATGCTAACTTAGTATTTTTGGTCGCCAAAAAGACAATTTTTGACCAAAATTCGGGAAAACCCTATTTGAGTTATTTGATCATCTCACTGGAACACCGCATTTTTCCGGTGTAAAAAGCCTATGTGTTAATTCAGAATATAAGCTACCTTGATACCAAATTTCATCCAAATCCGTTAAGCCGTTTGAGCGTGAAGGAGTAACAAACTTATACACATACAAATTTTCGCAAGACTACTGTGATGTGATAATGTAAAGTTTTGTATGAACATTTAAATTTCACGGTCTACCCTGCACACTTTCGCCATAATTATATCAACCTTACAAACGAATTGAATGTTGGTGAATGAGTGTACAGAAGAACTTGTAAAACGTAATTCTCTTTCCCATGTTCTCACGGTTGTCTTCATGGCATAATTAAATACGTTACAGGATGTACATATCCGCCATCTACACATTCGTACATCAAACCAGGTACAGTGTTAGAAGGATCTTTCGGCGTTCCATTTACATTAGCAGGGGAAACACTTCCCTATTAATGTCAATCAGTGTAAAATGAAAATGAAAGTGAAATGTGTGTGGAAATTGTATTGAGAAACCAAATGGTGGCGTTAATCCTGATTGATTGATTGATTCCAGCACGCACCAAAAGATCATGTTCCAAGGGAAGTTCCAATGACTGCAAATGTCACTTGTCACTATTTTGACAGCCAGAGTTCCGAGTACGGTTGATAACTTGTATTTTATGATATTGAGCATCATAAAAGTACTCTGTGGCATCTATGAAACGAAAAATGAATAGGGAAATGCACTAACTAGTTCGCTCATGCATCTCATTACTTAAGTCTTATGTAGATTTACTAATTCCAGAACCTTAAATATATATTCGTAATATAATAACAAAAAAATATTAATCAAAACATCAATTCGTACTTTGGAATGAAACGCGAAGACCTTTGAATGTTCTATTCTATTTTTATTTATGGCAAATGCTGTCGATGCCAATGTCGACAATTCTGCCAATGTCAGAAGTGAATTTGACATGAATAAATGCATGACATTCATTTCAATTTGTGTTTCGATGACAGTTTTCGTAACAAAGCAAGTTTTAATATTGTTATATTTTGAACTAACTAATTGTTGTGCGTTTTACAAAGAAGTCTTTAAAACGAAGGCATGTTATATTTATTATGCATCTAGGGCTTTGAATTTCTTCCAGTCCTCTCATATTATAATACGCTTTTAATTATTCACCTACTTTCACACTTGTTCTGCATAAAGTTTTGTATTTGGTATTCAAAGTAGTTCCTTTAAGTGTTGCCTACTTCCATTTCAGGGCCAGCTGTCATGTGGAGGTAAACGAGAAAGAGTTGATGGATATCTAGGTTACAACTCGCCATCATGAAGAAAGTTGTATTATTCAAGAGCGAGTCGGAAGATTACGTGAATGCTTTCCTCGAAAACAACTACAGGGCCGTGTTCGTGGAGCCGCTGCAGTTCGAGTTCACCAACAAAGCAGAACTTTCTGAGAAACTGTTACAAAACTACACCGGCATTATACTCACCAGCCCCAGAGCAATCGAAGCTGTCTCCAAGTGCTGGGACCCAACCAGATTCGTGATATGGAACACAAAGAAAGTTTACACAGTGGGTGATGCAAGCTGCCAGAAAATCAAACTGCTCTTAGGTCTAGAAGCACTTGGCATGTCATCAGGAAATGCTGAAAATCTTGCAAAAATTATAGTTAAAGAAAACACTTCAGAGTCCAAGTTTTTATTTCCATGTGGTAGTTTAAGATCAGAGACTCTTCCGACTATTCTACAATCCTCTCTTATCACAGTGGACGCGCTGACAGTGTATGAAACTAAGGAAAATGAAAACTTGAAGGTAGATCTGATGGAGCTCAATGACTCAGGCAGTCCATGCTGCATGGTATTCTTCAGTCCCTCTGGGTGTGAGTACATATACCGGCAGCTACAGACATTTAGCAACAGTCTCTCAGAACTGCCACACTTTGCTATTGGCAACTCCACAGCATATAAGATTGAGAATCTTGGCGTTGAGGTAGCTGGGGTCGCGGCTAGACCTAAGGCTGACAGTCTGGTGCAGTCCGTACAGAACTATTTCACAAGTACACAGAGTTAATACCTGTGAGAGCTGTGTGTGCTGTGACTGCTCATACTTACTAAGTAAAAGTAATTAGTTAGGTATAAAATGTTTACAAATGGTGTTGGATGTACAAAATATTTGTTGTTATTATTATATCAAGTGCAATAATTATTATGAATGAATACAATCATTTATTTATAAAAGTAACTTAACTTAAGCTTTGTTAATTATACATACAATTGAAACTTTCAATAACATGAGAGGTTTGATAGTTCACACAATGCGCTCCATGTATGTGGTGTAATGATGTGAGTGGACTAGCCTGCCGCCTAGTTGCTCACACGTCGTGCTCGTCGGGCGGGCAGGGCGGCCGCGCCGCCGCTGCCTTGTCCCACAGCCGCATCACGGCCACGTACGTGATCACCGCGCTGCCTATCACCATGCCTGCGTTTAGCACAGCTAGTGGCTGGAATTCAAATTTGGGAAAAAAATACTTTCGATGATTAACAATATTACACCCGGGTTTTGTTTTGCTTGTATTATTCACGCAAATACAAGCAATAAGTTCACAGTTTTGTCGCAATCGGATGAACGGTATGGCAGCACATACACTCCAAACCAACAAACAAGCATTAATTTTAAAATATAAAATGAGAATATGGCGCTCTTTAGGGTTTTGTGCCTCAAAAGGAGAAAAGGGAAACCTCATACGATCAGTTTTTTGGCTGTCTGTCAGGTGCATTTCATCTCAATTTTCAGTCTTCTGGGTACCTACTTCATAGTGACTTAGCAGAATAATATTCGGCAAGAAGTAAGGTCTCACGTAGAAGTTAAGGAAAAGATCCGAAAATAGTTTATTTGTAGTTACAGCTGTACCTATTATACATCACACATACATAGTAATGTTAATTTTTTAACCAACTTCTAAAAAAGGAGGAAGTTATTGTATTCCACCATCATCTTCAAATCAAATATCTTTATTGGAACTAAAACACATTTAACAAATTGAATAAGCCTGTATTAGGAGACTCCGCTCTTTCATAGCTTGACAATTTTGCAACAGAACAGAATAGAATACCTACTTAACATTTTTTTCTTTTACATTTTTATAGTATACAAGTGTTAGTGTATGGGGATAGGGGGTTGTATGTGCTTAGTGTGTGTGTGTATGTAGGTGAGTGTGTGTGCGAAGCGAAATGGGTGAGTTAAACTATATGTTGTAATAGCGCCTCAGTATCATCTTAAAGTGGAAGCGCAAGGGTAGCCCGCGAAATTTAAATTTTCTCAAGTTTATTGCAATTTGCAGGTCAGTGTCAAGTTGTATGTTGATGAAAATATGAATCGCGCCAGTAAGACGTATGGAGTTACAGAATTATAATCATTCAAATCATCAATACAACCCTCCAAGTTCATATAATCTCAAAGAGTGACATGAAATGGCTATTGAATGTGATTAAATGAACTTGACACTGACCTGCAAATTGCAATAAACGTAAGACAATTTAAATTTCGCGGGCTACCCTTGCGCATCCACCTTAAGTAAAAGGTTTTATCCAATTTGTTACCATTTATTTACATTCATGTAGTTATTTAGTGTATATGTATATGCTATGAGCAGAGCGTTTTTGTATTGTATAGCAACGAATTTTGATTTAGTTTGTGGGATTTGAGCAATTATTATGTCTTTCCGTCTCTTTGATAGTGTGTTTGCAATAAAAGGAAGTGTCTTTTTAGGACTGTTTATGAGATGTATAGTTTTCTAACAGAAAGCTGGCCACTCATCTGGTAAAGACTTTCAGTTGGGTATCTTTTCTTTTTGAAGTACATTATTTTTATTAGTGCTCGTTGTGCTCGTTCTACGTCTATAAATCTAGTTTTTGCCGCACCGCCCCAAATAGGGATACAGTAAACTATTACAGATTGCACAAGTGCCACATAAACTTCATTTAGGACATTTCTATGAGGGTTTACAAATGACGGAGTTCTGAGGTAAAAAACATAAAACATACACACGAACATATAACCTCCTCCTTTTTGGAAGTCGGTTAATTTTTTTTTTTTTATGTATGTTACCTGATTTCTCCCCCATTTGTGGACCGATTCTCAAAATTCTTTTATTTGAAAGAGTATACTTCTGAGGTGGTCCCATTTAAATTTGGTGAAGATCTGATGCTGATCTTCGGAGATATACTTTGGAACTCTTCAAAAATAGATGGCAAATCTGTCCTGATTGCTGCAATCGCTTGGATGTTTATTGTTTATACAAAATCATGACGTAACATCACGTCTGTATGCTCTGAGGGGGTACGCAGATGTGTACAATACACCCAGACTTCCATTTATTGGGGATAAGCCCACTACCATGACATGTATTGTTCATCATCTGCATTATTTTCCCAACTATTTTGTGGTCGGCTTCCAGTCTTACCGGAATACCAGTATTTTATACACAACACAATAGCCACGACTTAAAAAATAATTTCTAAAGCTATTGAGACATTTGCGTATGGTCATCATCATCTCATGACGCTGAGCTGATGAAGGAAGGTACAACTCCTAACGAGTTAGGTGATTTCTTGTTCTAGAATAAAGTATAGAAAATGCGACTTGTCGATATCGATAGTTGATTTCTCTAGAGACAACAGAGTGAGTGCTAGAAACTAGAAGTATTAATCATTTTAACCGACTTTAAGAAAAGAACTGTTGTTGTCATTTAGACGCGTATTTAATAATGTAAAATAAATTCATGGCGACATGGGAACAACTAAAAATGGAAAAATAAAAACTTTATTGCAAAAAATAAAACCGACTTCAAAGAAAAGAAAAACAAAAATAACAAACCAAAACACAAAAATGTGAAATTTGTCAAGCTTCAGAAGTCGGTGACAAAAACACAAAATCAATCAAACAAAGGTCACCGACTTCGAAGCTTGACTTTTGTTTGATTGATTTGGTGTTTTTGTCACCGGCTTCTGAAGCTTGACTTTTGTTTGATTGATTTGGTGTTTTTGTCACCAGCTTCTGAAGCTAAAGTTATTTTTCACATTTTTGTGTTTTGGTTTGTTATTTTTGTTTTTCTTTTTGTTTTTTTTGAAGTTGGTTTTATTTTTTTAAATTTATATTTGTGGGGAGGACGTATTATAATGATTTAAATATCCATCCTACTTTCCTAACTCTTCCTGTAACATGCTCAAGATGTGCTCATCTTGCAGCATACCATGATTAATAAAGTGCTGAATATTTCTATTTGAAGGTGACCTATACAACGTGTAACGGCAGGGGCGTGCCGTCCATAGAGGCAATTAGGCCTAGCCTACCCTACCATTCCTACCAACAACGCAACAAATGCATTTATTATAACTATATTAATCAAAAATAAAACGCCTGTTATAATACTTAAAGCAACTTGTCGCGGCCGTGTGACGTAACTGGTAATAATACTACGACGTTCGCTCCCGGCCGTCTAGGCAAGGCCGCAGCCGGCCTAATTTCCATTGATAAATTTAAGCACACTGATGCGTATTTTCGTGTATATATACGGCACACATGCTAGAGTAGGGGCGTAAACTCCTGCGAGTGTAGCTGGCCACGATTGGCTGCCCCGCAAAGTATTATCCGGCTAAAACGGTATGCGGTGATGCAATTATATTTGGTAGTGTTTTTTTCATTGACTAAATAACAATTGTATTTTTCTTAGAAGCCATATTTGTTTCATGTGACAAGCAAAATTTATTTCGTGATCTTGAATGTTTTGATTATTATCTGACGGTTGTAATTCGTTTTGAAACGTACAGTAGTGTAAATATTATTTGTTGTATTTGTTTATTTACTTAAAAATGGTGTTCTGTTGTGAAGTTTGCGCTGATAATGTGTTTGTCACAAGTTAAAAACAATAAGTATTCACGATTGTTTGATGTTAAGATTCAAGTTGTGTCTAAAGGAAAATGTGTAGGTACCCGAATTATGAGAATTAACCCAATATTCATCTCGTACTCGGTATTTCAAATGAATCTTTCTTCTGTTTGCAGTGTCAGAAAATCGTGATTTGAACCTTGATTAATGTGGTGAGTTCTTGTATTTATAACTTTGGTTTTTACAGGCTTATTTTCAATGTTTGTTTTTCAAATATTCCGGTCAGACGCGCAAAATTGGGTACGGAACGAAAACTAAACTATTTTTTTTTTGTTTACAGCGCCCTCTGTTTTATTTTTTAGAATTTTTTGTAACGAAGCGACATCCTTCGTTCTTGTATTGACAGAATACCATTGAAATTCCTTATATTTAAGCTAGATGGCGTTGGCGTCATACGCTTACTAAAAACACCAGGGGCAGATGCGGGGGCCTGGAAGGGTGAGTGAATATATCAATAGATGTGACTACTTTGAGGGTCATCCTAAGTAGAGCGACGCTGTGATGTTGCGAGTTTTTTTTTTGCGTGGCCTGCCCGCCGTCGGGAAGCACTGCACGCCACTGTGTAACGGAAAGGGTATAACTATCCTTAACCACTAAAGATTACAGCTGGTATAGAATCACTATACAAAGTTTCAGCTCAAAATAAAATACTCAAAAAAAGATACCAAATTTTCGGTTTCACTAAGTTTCTGAAATCCAAATCATAAAAACGTGTCACCGCACTACGGGGGTCAATAACTTTCAACGTTACTTGCCATTATCACTCTCTCTCTGTCTAGTGAATAAATAAAATCTCTTCCGTAATTCTGCGCGCCTAGTACCATACTGTTTAGTAGCCTAGCAGGCGGTGTCTTTGTCGGCGCGAACTGACGAAATCAAACAAGCCGCACCAGCCGCGCGCCGAGCCGTGCGCCGCCGAGTGTAGGTGCCTACTTTACCGTGATGTAAAAATGATTATTGCGTAAGTTAATTATTGATTTACAATTACCGTTTACTCGTTAATATCAAGCTAGAAATTTCACGTAAAAACTGAGATACTAAAAGTTACGTAATAAAAAAATCGAAACAAAGTTTAGGTAGGTTAGCTAGTTTTGGTGGGACTTGGCTATCCGTAGATTGAAAAGGCAACGTAAAAAGCACATAGAAATTTTTATTTGGTTTTTCTTGACAACACAGAAAATAACAGTAATGACATACAGATGTTCCTAACAAGTCATATTTAAAACATCCGTCATCTCCCATACCAGCCAGTCTGACAAACACTTGCAAACCTCTTCTTAACACTCCTCCTCAAGCGTTTCCCTCTGACTCACTCTTGCACACCCATCTCCTTACGACAAAACTCATGCTTACTCTTAGGCACAGGTTTTGTCATAATGTCAGCGACCATCACATTTGTTGCGAGATATTTCAACTTAATAATCTCCTTCTCTAAGGCCTCTCTAACAAAATGATATCGTAAATCGATATGCTTAGTCTGCTGATGGTGCACCGGGTTTTGTGCTATAGCCATTGCTGACTGACTATCCGTGTAAACTGTGATAGCCTTTTCTTGGGTGTCCACCAGTTCTCCCAAGAACCTTCTCAAAAATATGGCATCTTTAGCAGCTTCCGATAAGCTGACATATTCAGCCTCTGCTGTTGATATGGCTATGCTTCTCTGCTTAGCACTCTGCCATGACACTGCTCCTCCTGCCAATGTGAAAACATTTCCGGAATAAGATTTTCTATCTATTATATTCCCTCCATGATCAGCATCAGAGAAACCTTGTATCTCTTTACTACAGGCATCATTTGAGTACACGAGTCCCATGTTCTTAGTACCTTTAAGGTACCTTAGAATCCTCTTGGCAGCACTCCAATGAATCTCTTCATAGCAGTTGCAGAATTGACTCATAATATTCACAGCATGAGCTATGTCTGGTCGCGTACACACAGCCAAGTACATCAGTGATCCTATTAACTCTCTGTAAGGTATTTTGTCACTCGGTGTGTGTGAGCCCTCTGGCTTCTTCAAATGTTGACCAGGTACTGCTGGTGTGGCAACTGTCTTGCAGTCCTCCATGCCAAATCTGCGTAGAAGCTTCTCTATATAATCTTCTTGGTCAATCTTTATGTGGCCATTCTCTTGCTTTACCCGCATCCCTAAAAATAATTCAGCTTTTCCTAAATCTTTCATCTCGAATTTGGACATAAGTTCTTTCTTGACCTTATGCATTTCTCTTGCATTGTTATAAAAGATTAGTATATCATCAACATAAACTGCAAGTATTATCATATCATTCTCGATTCGCCTGGTGTAGACACATGGTTCATTCTTGCAACGGTTGAAATTCAGACTCTCTAGCTCTGAATGAAGTTTATAATTCCATGAACGTGGTGCCTGTTTCAGCCCATAAAGAGATCTCTTCAATAAGCATACATGGTCTTCTTTGCCTTTCTCTTCGAAATATGGTGGTTGACGCATGTAAACCTCTTCGTTTAAGTTTCCATTTAGAAACGCTGTCTTCACGTCCATGTGATTTATTTGCAGATTCATCTGCGCTGCTAGCGCTATTAGCAGCCTCAAAGAGCTATGACGCACAACAGGGGAGAACGTCTCATCGTAATCAATACCCTTTCTCTGTCTGAAACCTCTTGCAACCAAACGAGCTTTATACCGAGTCTTATTTCCCGCCTCCTTTTTGATTCGGAATAACCATTTCGAATCAATAATGTTGCTCGCTTGGTTTGGCTTTACCAACAACCAGGTTTTATTTTTCTTTAATGCATCCAGCTCCTCCTGAATAGCAACTTTCCACTGTTTTGCATCTTTTCTCGACAGTGCCTCTTGAACTGTTAGTGGATCTCTTTCTTCCACTATCGCCTCATAGGTGATATGATCCTTAAACTCCACAGGTTTTCTGTTCCTGGGTGGGTATCTTCTCTCTTCTACTACAGGTATTGTTTCAACAGGTTGCTCTTCCTCCGGCCGCTCTTCAAATGATGTCCACTGTTCATCTTCCTCTTCCATGAATTCAGCATCTCTAATATCATCTGTGTGATCTCTATCACGTTCAAGTTCGGTCTCTTCTTGATGAACAACTTGTCTCTCATCATCATTCTCTAGAAGAATTGTTTCAGTCTTTCTATCCTCTTCAGTCTTAGTCAATTTATGGTTCATCTGGTTTTCGAAAAATACCACATCTCTCGCTCTATGCAGCTCTCCATTCATAGGGTTGACTAATCTGTAACCTTTCGATTCTTCACAGTATCCTACAAACACTAGTTCTTTACTCTTTGCATCCCATTTGGTTCTCTTTTCATCTGGGATATGCATAAACGCTCTGCAACCAAACACACGAAGATTAGACAAATCTATTTTATGGTCACTCCAAACCTCCTCGGGTGTTTTGTTCTTCACTGCGATGGTAGGACTCCTGTTTTTCAAATACACCGCTGTATTTACAGCTTCAGCCCAAAATCGAACGGGAAGACCTGCTTCTTGAAGCATTGTTCGTGCTTTTTCCCCTATGGTACGATTGGCTCTCTCCGCCACACCATTTTGTTGAGGTGTGTAAGCAATCGTAAGCTGGTGTCTAACACCGTGTTCTCTCAAGAACTCGTCAAACCTTTTATTGCAATATTCGCGCCCATTATCGGTTCTTAAAACCTTCAACTTCTTACCTGTTTGTGTCTCAGCAAAACTCTTGAACTCCTTCATCTTCTCAAAGGCTTCACTCTTTTGCTTTAAAAAGAATACGAAAGTTTTACGCGAAAAATCATCAATAAAAGTAATATAATATCTAAAACCTCCAAAAGAATTCTCACTCATTGGTCCGCTGATATCGGAATGTATCAATTCTAATAAACTTTTGGCTCGCGTGGCTTTATTTCTCTCAAACGGTTGCCGCGTTTGTTTTCCCATTAGACAAGCTACACAGTCTAATTTGTCGTTATGTTCAAACTTTACCCCAGTTGCCATTTTATCTCTCAATAGTGTCAAATTCCGTATACCCAAGTGTGCCATTCTCTTATGCCATAGCTCCATTGATGCTGTAGTCGCTATTGCACAGACCTGCTGAGAAGGAGATTTAATTTTATACACACCCTTATCAAGCAAACCTATCACACATGGTTGTCCTCTCGACGTATACTCACACTCATTGAAAATCTCGCAACCTCTGTTGGTAAAAACAACGACCTTACCTTTTTTAACAATACTACTAACACTCAGTAGGTTCGATGTCAGTCCTGGTACGTACAACACATTCTCAATGTTCAGATGCTCATCTACTACATTACCATATCCCTTTCCATACATCTTACCTCCATTTGCACAAGACACTTCAACCTTACGATTAGCCTCCGCAAATTTACTCATCCAGTCTTTTCTGCTACTCATATGCATCGAAGCTCCTGAATCAATAACCCATGCATCATCTGCTTGCTTCTCTTGACTTCTCGTATCAAGCGCTATCGCCGTCGCCGTTGCTGTCTCCATCGCCGTCGCAGTCGGTGTTGCAGTTACCATATTAACCGCCTTCGCCTTCCGCTTCGGATTATCCGGACAGTCACAAGCTTTATGCAATCCATCGCAAATGAAACATCTTATTTTCTTTTCTTTGTCTTTATTCCTCTGAACAAACTTTTTATGATTCTGATTCTTCATCTTCGCTGTAAGTGCAGCACTCGTCGAATTACTGGAACTTGCGCAAGATGCGCCTTGGTCTAATTGCAACAGTTTAGTTTTCACATAGTCTGTTGTCAGCTCAATATTGGTGTTCTCCAACGCCAATCTCATCGGATTATACTCCTCCGGTAATCCTTGCAACATCAGCGCCGCTAACAGCTCATCGTCAACTTCTTTTCCGATATCCCTCAGCTGCTGTGCTACTGACATTAGCGCAGTCACATAGTCTCTCATAGATGTGAACTGCTCAAGTTTAAGGCTTACTAGCTTTGATAAAAGTCTGCATCGGTTATGTAGTCCTTTATCTTCAAAAGCTGACCTCAAAGACTCCCAAGCCTCCTTTGCCGTTTTCGCATGTCTCACGTGAATCAGGCAATGCGGTTGTATCATCATACATATCCTGGCTCTCGCTTTTTGGTCTCTCTTTAAGCCAAATACATCTGTGCTCTCTGGTGTCTTCTGAGTGTACTCCCACAGATCATCATGGATTAAATACAACTCTACCATAAACTTCCATGTACTATAATTCGAGTTTCCATCAAGTTTCTCTATTGACATTAAACTCATACCCGTATCTCGTACCGGCTGCGATCTCTCTAGTCCGCCGCCCGTAGTCGTGTTTGCAACATCTTTCGTTTCCATATTGCCTACTCTCTACTACGTGTGTGGGCCCATAATCTGGTGGGACTTGGCTATCCGTAGATTGAAAAGGCAACGTAAAAAGCACATAGAAATTTTTATTTGGTTTTTCTTGACAACACAGAAAATAACAGTAATGACATACAGATGTTCCTAACAAGTCATATTTAAAACATCCGTCATCTCCCATACCAGCCAGTCTGACAAACACTTGCAAACCTCTTCTTAACAAGTTTCATCCTATTATTTATTAAAGAGTAAACAGTAAAATCTTAAAGCTTTGCTTAATTTAGTAAATTAACTTACATTTTTAAAGGTGGGGTTCGATGTGGTGTCCTTCGTATTGTATGCACAAAGCCGATCGCTTGTTCATGGACGCCTGAACATTGCGTAGCATTTCTGGTGTCACCAAAAAGTACTCTGTGGGTGTCACTGGCACCGCACTTTCATTTGGTCCACTGTATCACACGGCACTGCGTACACTACGTTTTAATGTACCCCCACAAAAAAAAAGTCAAACGGGGTAAAGTCTGGGGACCGCGGAGGCCATGCCACGGTTCTACTCATCATCATTTCAGCCCGTTGTTGTCCACTGCTGAACATAGGCCTCCCCAATCGATTTCCAAAGTGTCCGGTCCAATGCCACCTGCATTCAGCGTCTCCCTGCAGCTTTAGCAAGGTCGTCGGTCCATCTGGCAGGTGGCCGTCCCACGCTGCGCTTTCCAATGCGTGGTCTTCACTCCAGCCCGGACGGACGGGCGGACGGTTCTACCTACTACCACGCCCGATCCATTGCAGAAAGCGCGAAACAAACACAACGAAAACAATAACAACAATTAGGTAGTAGTCATTAATTAGTAGCCGTACTGAACTTATGCGCGTATCACACGGATGGAAACGAATAAACGATGTGCACGACACGCGGAGAAATCGACGACTGAAGAGCAAATAAATTATTAACAATAATGCAAAATAAAGCTCCTATTCCTTGCTATCCTGGTAATAGGGTAGGTGTCCCAATTAGTGTCCACCACTATTAAAAAAAAATGTTTTACATCTTAATAATAATTTTAACTATATTATTAAGATGTAAAACATTTTTTTTTAATAAACTGGCAACACTAAACGTCAAGACGTCTTGTAAATTTCATTCCATAATTTTCGTTGATAAATAATTATTTTAAACAGTCTGGAACCTAATCTACCTTTTATATATTATATTTTTTCCGTTTCTAAATAGTACACAGTGAAATGAAGCCTTTTTTTACCAATAAACACCATAGAAAAAAAACTGTGATCAACAATGACGTATGTCATATCTAAAATCGGACTAATAAAAAATGGGATGAGATGAAACAATAATGTTGACGAGATCAGCTGGTCGACGTGCACGCCTACCACCTCCGGACCCGTCGCTCAGCTCCGCCTCGCCGCCGCCGGAATCCAGCCCCGTCGTGAGTGCTGTGATACCGGCCGTGGCAGTCGCGTCGAGCTCGACCGACGAGTATTTCTCTCCACCGACGTCGCCAACACCTGTACGTCGGCAGGGGAGAGGCCGGCCACCGAGAAGCTTGGGACTTAGGGGCCATCCGGCCCCGAGCCGGGTCCCCGCTGCCGGTGGTTGTGTGCAGCGCATGAGATGGACTCAATCAATAAACGAGAACGTCATGCGCGCATACTACGGGTCTACAGAGGGGGGAACTAACCTCACTGCGTACCGTGTTAGGATGCTGTCTCTGTTTCAGGAACTGGAACCAACCGTCAACGTCTCGGCCCAACGACTGTCGGATCAGGTGCGGGTCATCCAACGCAATCACATGTTGGACGACGCCGCACTTGATAGGCTGCGCTCAGAGGTACTGAGCAACCGTATCGTCTTAACTCCGGCACAAACCGCGGTGCAAGCGTTAGCTATTGACGCAACCCCACCGCGGTCAAACCCTGCTGTTGTAGAGGAGGATGATAGGGTTGCCACGGTAAGTAGCCAGTGCAACGACCGATTTAGGAGCGCACTGGAGGATGCGCTTCGCGAATATCGATCCACTCCTACCGAACTTAGGCCCCGATTACCACGGTTACCCATGCATAAGAAAAATAGGGCGTTGGTGTGTGCCCTGGACTCGCAACTCAAGAATCTTTTCGAGAGTAGCGAGAACCTCGTTGATGCACACTCGATCCTGTACTGTGGGGCTGTTGCGGCATGTCGTGTAGCTAATGTCAAGTTCCCAAATTGTGACGTAGCTACTCGACCAAAACCAACCGTACCGGCCTGGCAGCGCAGGATCGAGCGCCGTATCGACGGGGCCAGGGTACTCATTGGCAAACTATACTGCTTCAGGGAGGGTAATACACGACCACGTGTGATGCGCTTTGTGAGGCGGGCATTCTCGGGGACTGAAATCAGTCCTCAAGAATTCATGTCTCGTGTTACAGAGCGCATCGACTTCCTGAAGCAGAAAGTTTATGCATGGGCGAGCCGTATTCGGCGGTATAAGCGGCGGGTTGATCGGTACTCGCAGAATCGCATGTTCCAGAGCGATGAGAGGTGGGTGTACAGAGCTTGGGAGCGACCCGAGCAAAGTATGACGGACGTATGCCGCCCGGATGATGCCACCACGAGTTCTTTCTGGCACAGCATCTGGTCGGTGCCCGTCCGTCATACTGAGGCTGACTGGATGCGTGATGTCGAGCAAGTGTGTGAACCTATCCCAGAAATGGAACCAATATTAATAACACCTTTGGATGTAGCCAGAGCAGTTCGTCCGTTACCGAACTGGAAATCACCGGGACCGGACGGACTGCACAATTTCTGGCTCAAATGGTTTAGTAGTTCACACACTTGTCTGGCATCTCAATTTCAGTCATCCTTAGAGTCTGGGTCTCTACCGCAGTTTTTAACAACAGGCGTTACCCACCTGCTCCATAAGTCAGGTAGTCCCGCGGAACCCAAGAATTATAGACCGATCACGTGTTTGTCGACGGTCTATAAGCTTCTTACATCCATTTTGAGAGCGAAAATCAATACACACATTGACAAAAACTCCATTATGTCTGCTTCTCAAAATGGATGTAGGAACGGGTCCCGCGGTACTAAGGAGCTACTCCTCATCGACATGGCCATTAGCCAACAGGTTCGTCGATCCCGCAAGGATCTGTCGACATGTTGGATAGATTATAAGAAGGCCTACGACTCGATTCCACATACATGGCTCATGAGGGTGCTGGAGTTGTACAAGATAGATGCAACTCTACGCGCCTTCCTTGAGTCGTGTATGGGGCAATGGAGGACGGTCCTTCGATATCCAGGATGTCGACAGATTCAGGGGAACGATGAGCCTGTATGGATTAAACGGGGAATATTCCAGGGCGACAGTTTGAGTCCACTTTGGTTCTGTCTAGCCCTGAATCCTCTAAGTACATTGCTGGAGGATTCAGGTCTAGGCTATCGGTTGAGGAGAGATGGTCAGGTCATATCTCACCTTCTTTACATGGATGATCTGAAACTCTTTGCCCCCAACAAATTGCAACTGATGAAGCTACTGAAAGTAACTGAAACTTTTAGTAGCGCCATCAGGATGGAATTTGGTGTGGACAAATGTGCAGTCATGTATGTAAAGCGAGGGGAGATTATGGAATCCGAAGGAATTCAGCTCTCGGATTCCATACACCTGAGATCCCTCTCCTCATCCGAAAGCTATAAATATTTGGGTATGTCGGAAGCGTTAGGCATTAACGTAACTGACATGAAGCAATCGTTGAAGGAGCGCTTCTTCGGTCGCCTGAAGAAGGTATTAAATAGCCTTCTTTCGGGCGGGAACAAGGTGCGCGCCTTCAACGGTTGGGTCATGCCGGTTTTAATGTACTCTTTCGGCATACTCAAATGGACTCAGACCGAACTCGATACCCTGGATAGGAGAGTCCGTACACTGCTGACTGCAAACCGGATGCATCACCCACGATCATCGGTGATGAGACTGTATATCCCGCGGAAGTGCGGGGGTCGAGGCTTTTTAAACGCGAAGACGCTCCACAACCGCGAGGTATGCAGTCTCAGAGAATATTTTTTAAAAGCCGAGGTGGGTATGCACCGAGATGTGTTCGCAGTGGACAAGGGCCTCACCCCGCTGTCCATGGCTAAAGAGAACTGGCGCAAACCTGTAGTACTTACTACCGATGACCGCAAGGAAGTATGGCAAGGCAAGGAGCTTCACGGGCGCTTCTACCGGGCTCTTCATGGGCCCGATGTAGATTTTCTAGCATCCGTGTCCTGGCTACGTTTCGGTGACCTCTTTGGGGAAACTGAAGGTTTTGTCTGTGCGATTATGGACGAAGTTATGTTGACGAACAACTACCGGAAATATATTATGAAGGACGGGACGGTTGACGTGTGTCGGGCATGCCACCGTGCGGGTGAGTCCATCAGACATATTATTTCTGGTTGTTCTCGTCTGGCTAACGGCGAGTACTTGCACAGGCATAAACAAGTAGCCAGGATTATCCACCAGCAACTTGCCTTGAAATATAAACTAGTGGAATCAGAGGTACCGTACTACAAGTATGTGCCCGACCCAGTTCTCGAGAAAGACCATGTCACGCTGTACTGGGATCGGTCTATCATCACTGACAGGACTATTGTCGCCAATAAGCCTGACATAGTGGTGATAGACCGATCAGCGCGCCGCGTAATGATAATCGATGTTACCATTCCGCATGACGAGAACCTCGTGAAAGCTGAGAAGGAGAAACAAATAAAATATCTCGACTTGGCACACGAGGTTGTCGACATGTGGAATGTGAACTCGGCTATCATTGTGCCGATTGTCGTGACGGCCAATGGCCTTATGGCCAAGAGCCTCGACGACCACCTTTCGAGGCTCTCCTTAGGCGGTTGGATCAAGGGCCTGATTCAGAAGGCAGTACTCCTCGATACGGCTCGCATTGTGAGGAGGTTCCTGTCTCTGGAGCCCTAACCACCGGTAGCTTGGACCCTGCTCCCGATACCGGCGGACCACTATTTTTTATATTTTTAAATGTTTTTTTAATATTAATTTGTTTAGAAATATTTAAAAATGTAATTTATATGTATATATATGAATAAAGGAAATTTTAACTAAAAATATAAAAAAAAATTGTTGCCCACCGGTTATTTAATTTTTTATATTTTTAAATGTTTTTATATTGTTTTTTTTAAGAAATATTTAAAAATGTAAATAATTTGTATAAAAGTTAAATAAAGGAAATTTAACTAAACTCCAATAAACATTTAAGGAAATTTAACAGACCGGAGCAAAAATAAAATAAGAGTTAACTACGTAAATCAAATTCAAAATTGAAAAATTGGTACATTCGATCATAATTATGTTGTACGTTTATTATCCGTGAGAATCTGAATCCAGAGCTTTTATTTCAAAATAACAAATAATAATCTTTGATCAAAATATTAACTTACCTAAGGGATTTTGAAATCTGATTAGAAGTTTAATTTACCAGGAGTAATTCAAACTACAGGACTGCAATTGGTACGTCTACCCTAAAACCTAAACCTGGTTACATACAAACACAACGATGATTGACTATGTGTGTGTAACGACGAAATCAGGGTTCTGTGAGCAAACGATTTTCAATTCGGCAATAGCACTTCTTGTTACTCATGCGATCCTGGTACTTTTATTAATTTCTTTTTTCAGTTAGATACAGTTTTGAGACATTTTTTAATGACTTCATTTGGATTATGAAGACTAAACGTGCTCAAACCAATAAAACTCATGTACCACTCAAACAGCAACTTTCGACAGAGCGTGAACTTCCGATAATTCTTCGGTTAGTCCTACAGACAGACTTGTTGTAATAGTAGTCGTAACCTTATTTTTAAAATGATGAACGGAACCCACTGTGATTTTATTTGTACAAGGAGATGCATAAGTTGCATAAAGATGATGTTTTGGGTTCAGTTGGACAAATTATGTTACTAAATCCTTTTTTAACGGCAAACAATAATGTTTTTTTTTATAAATTGATTTAATAGTAAGGTGAATGAAATCTCCTGGATCGTATGTGTAAAAAGGCGTATAATTTAGTTCTTTGCCCAAAGTATTGTGCTGACAATAACAAACAGTGAATAGGTAGGTTTATCTCATATCAAACAGAGGTCATTTGTGAATCAATAAAAAAAATTAAAGCAAAACATCGTTCATCCGTATGGCCACCAAAATAAAAGGACTTAACAACCTTCAGAAATTTACAGGAATATTGTTATTAAATTAGGTATTTACTGTGTTGTAGGTACGATGGTAAGGTGGGGTGGTGGGTGGAATATTATCTAAATAATAATTGTAATCTTCAACAAAAGCTAAACTACGTAAAGACAAATAATGATACGACCGTGACAATGCAAGCAGGTATCAATATTTAATTAAATTTAGATACCTAGACAAATTAACAGTAGCTTGTTCACAGACATAATCTAAGTTTAGGAAAAGTCTGCAAAAATATTTTGCAAACAAAAAATAAACATGCGGAACCCTTTATTCGAAATTACCAGTAGTAAGAGGTTTATTCTTACTTACAAATAGTTCGCTGACACCGATCAGCTGAGTTATTGCTAGTGATGTCTTTATTTCAATTTGAAAAGATTGGTTTCTGGTATCAATGAATTAAAAAATATCATAACTTCCGAACATGTAGAAATGGGTTTAAAAAACCCTTGCCATATCGTTTGTTATCATCCAAAGAAGCCGTGCCTTTCGTATGTATACCCTTTCCGTTACAGGCTGTATATAGCGACGAACGCCACTTCATTTTTAAATTTGAAAACAAGACAATTTGCATCGGTGAGTATAGGCTTTTCCAAAAGGAACTGTAACTCTATTTTAGTATACACCATAACTCCATCATTTTGGTTTGAGTGATCAGAATAATTAGATACAAAACCCGGTATGGAGAGAAGATGAGGGCATTTACGTAACCAGCGTTCCGATAAGACCACGACGTCAAATTGTGTCATTATTCGATGCACCAATATCAGGTTGTTATTTGCAGTGCTACCGATGCTTCTGATGTTAACGTGAAATTTTTTCAAGCCGTGATTAACGTTATGAAAGTATGAGTCAACCTGTTCCGGGGAGCGTTGATGTGATGCTGAGGCTGAAAGGTGTTCTATATCATCCATTAATTTAACATTGTCATGGATAATCAAGTCTGAGAACAAACAGGTGATTTGATCTCATTTCATGTACATACGTACACCAATTTCTCTACGATTACTGGTCCGATTTTCATAATTCTTTTTTCATTTGGTAGGGAAAACTTGCGCGATGACCCCATATAACTTTTATTAACTTGGGTGGGTACACTAGTTTTTATCCTCTATAATACGTATTTTTTCTCCTTCGTCTATGTTGATGATATGAAGGTATCCTAAGAACTTAAATTCTCATTACAAAGTAAAATTAATATAAATAAATCGAGCTTTATGTAGTATATTATGAGAAGAATTTGTGTAGGATATCTAAAAAAAAATAACTGACTTCCAAAAAAGACCCAAAATGTGATTTAGGTTTGGTCTTAAGAGGGAACAGTTTGCGAGGAATTTGAAAAAAGGTATTAGAAGAAACTATTGCCGTCGCGCTACCTCAAGTCGGCCGTCGTATAGAGTGCGATAGGGACAGCTGCAGCTCAGACCGTTTTTTTCCTCCTCGAAAACAGCCGATTTTTTTTTTTAACATTGTTAAGAAAGAGTATGTCTAGGTATCTATCAAATTCATTTATGCTAAAAAAAAAACGAATTTGTCTAATAGATCACGGCCGTAAAAATGGGGCTTTTTTTGTAATTTTTGGAAGGTCTTATTTTCTTCAGGGTAGAGTCGAAGGCGAGACCACGTCGTCAATCACACCAAACTCCATCAAATCTGTCACCAAGATCCCTCTGGCAGAATGTGCTCGCCATGCGGCCAATAGGGACCGAGCTTTAAACTGCCAATTTTAGTTAGACTTAAGTGTCGCCCACCCCCCTCTACCAGCTACAAACGGTTATGTTTGGTTGCGTGAAAAAACTCACGGTGTAGTATATATAACGAAGTTAAAAGGAAAACTATCACAGCTAAGAGGCTTTACAAGTTTACGAGTAATAGTCGACCAACTTATTAAATTTATGTACCTACTTGGATAACATATTTTCCTAAACATAATGTATGGGAGCACAGGTTTTTCAACTACAAACTAATGTACGTTTCATTTTTTATCTATAAATATATATACAATGTGTAACAGAATAAACGCACAACCTCTTAAGGGGTCATTGTACTCATCATTATGGACAACTTTCACTATGGGACTAACACCGAAACGCGAAAAAAAAAACAGCTGTTCAGTACATTTTGTCGAATTATGCGCACAGAAATGTATGGGGCAGTCGATTTTTTTTTCGCGATTTCAGTTTTGGTCCCATAGTGAAAGTTGTTCATAATGATGAGTACAATGACCCCTTAAGAGATGTCGTGTATGAATAGATAGACCCTATATTATATATACAACGTGTAACGGAAAGGGTATTACTATCCTTAACCACTAAAGATTACAGCTGGTATAGAATCACTATACAAAGTTTCAGCTCAAAATAAAATACTCAAAAAATGGATACCAAATTTTCGGTTTCTTATGTTTCTGAAATTCAAATCATAAAAACGTGTCACCGCACTACGGGGGTCAATAACTTTCCACATTACTTACCAATATCACTCTCTCTGTCTAATAAATAAATCAAATCTCTTCCGTAATTCTGCGCGCCTAGTACCATACTGTTTAGTAGCCTAGCAGGCGGTGTCTTTGTCGGCGCGAACTGAAGAAATCAAACAAGCAGCCGCGCGCGCCGGCCGGCCGCGCGCAGCGCCGCCAATGTACCTACTTGACCGTGATGTAAAAATGAATAATAATGCGTAATTTAATTATTGATTTACAATTACCGTTTACTCGTTAATATCAAGCCAGAAATTTCACGTAAAAACTGAGATACTTAATAGAAGTTACGTAATAAAAAATCGAAACAAAGTTTAGGTAGGTTAGCTAGTTTCATCCTATTATTTAATAAAGAGTAAACAGTAAAATCTTTCAGCTTTGCTTAATTTAGTAAATTAACTTACATTTTTAAAGGTGGGGTTCGATGTGGTGTCCATGGTATTGTATGCACAAGGCCGCTCGCTTGTTCATGGACTCAATCCGCACTTTCATTTGGTCCACCGTATCACACGGCACTGCGTACACTACGTTTTAATGTAACCCCACAAAAAAAAGTCTAACGGGGTAAGGTCTGGGGTTGTAAGGGCCGTTGTTGTCCACTGCTGAACATAGGCCTCCCCAATCGACTTCCAACGTGTCCGGTCCAATGCCACCTGCATCCAGCGACTCCCTGCAACTATAGCAAGGTCGTCAGTCCATCTGGCAGGTGGCCGTCACAGGCTGCGCTTTCCAATGCGTGGTCTCCACTCCAGTACGGACGGACGGGCGGACGGTTCTACTACCACGCCCGGTCCATTGCGGAAAGCGCGAAACAAACAACGAAAACAATAACAACAATTAGAACTTATGCGCGTATCACACGGATGGGAATTATGTGCACCACACGCGGAGTAGAAAGTGATTTAACCTTCTACACCACAACATCATCTGAAATTTCAAAGATTATTAGTAAAATGGCCAATAAAAAATCTTGCGGTTTTGATGATTTGCCGATATCTATTTTGAAGGAGAACATAGACTCTTTGGCATTCCCTCTTTCTGAGTTTTTTAATAAATGTTTCGAAGAGTCAGTCTTTCCAGACCAGTTGAAATTGGCTAAAGTAATTCCAATATTCAAAAAAGGTATTAAGACTGATCCGAAAAATTATCGACCTATATCCCTTTTGCCAACCTTATCGAAAGTATTTGAAAAAATCATTAAAACTAGGCTGATGGTGCATTTAAATGTAAATAAAATAATTAATTTAAGACAATTTGGGTATCAGAAAGGCGTCGG
The DNA here is from genome assembly GCA_947578425.1 of Eugnorisma glareosa. Classification (NCBI taxonomy): domain Eukaryota; kingdom Metazoa; phylum Arthropoda; class Insecta; order Lepidoptera; family Noctuidae; genus Eugnorisma; species Eugnorisma glareosa. Next base: position 835,079 of record OX387968.1, read on the forward strand.
TTGCTCAGATGCAATAAACACTCTTATAAATGACATAATTAATCAATTAAATGACAAAATGAAAGTGGCAGGGCTATTCATCGACCTTAGCTCCGCTTTTGATACGATTGATTATGAATTATTATTAACTAAACTTGAATATTATGGAATCAGAGGCAAGTCCTTACAACTTTTAAGATCCTACTTACAAAATAGACGAATGTTTGTCGAATTAAAAAGCATCGATGAAAGTAATCATGAAGTCATATACACCTCTAACATTACAAATATAAAACGAGGTGTGCCCCAAGGCTCCATATTATTACCTCTATTTATTTTATTTACAAATGACTTGCTTAACTTTATGCATTATGTTCAGCCTGATGTAAAACTTGTTGTTTTTGCAGATGATACAAATATAATAATTGGGGCGAATGATTTAAAAGAATTGACCAAAAATGTTAACAAAAACCTACAAAATCTCTGCGATTGGTTTACAGCCAATAACCTTTTGTTAAACACAAGTAAGACAAACATCATGTTATTTAAGACTACAACTCGCCATAATGATAATTTAGATGTACAAGTCAAAGGAAAGAAGATTGAGTTAGTGGACAAAGTCAAATTTTTAGGGATTGCCATAGAATATTTTTTTAAATTGGAAACAGGAGCTAGCTGCTATTGACGCTTCAATATCATCAGCATGCTATGCACTTAGGAGCCTTAGAGATATGTTGGATCTGAAGCAACTTAAGGCTATATATTACGCGCTGGTAGAATCTAGATTAAGATACAGCATAATGCTCTGGGGCAACAGCTATCATTATAACTGTCAGAAAGCATTTATTTTACAGAAACGTGCCGTACGGACTATAGTAAGAATCTCACAAAGAGACTCATGTAAAGAGTACTTTAAAGAATTAGAAATTTTGACAGTACCAAGTTTATATATATTAGTAATCCTAAATCACTTTGCTAAGAATATTCATGAGTATGAATCACAAGAGGAACGTGAGATAAGAGAAAGCACAAGAAGGAAGGAATTTAAACAAAAGATGGGACCAAAATTTAACATAGCTAAGCATTGTTCCAGATACCAAGCAATAGAATTATTTAATAGGTTACCGACTGATTTAAAATTATTAATTTATAGATCTCACTCATTTAAAACTAAATTAAAAGCTTTCTTGTTGGAAAAATGCTTTTACTCGGTATCAGAATGTATGTCAAATGATAAAAATACTCACTTAAAATAATAGCAGTGAACAAGCTTTAATTAAAATTATCTTTTGACATTAGCACTATGCTCATCATTAGGACCTTGACGAAGTTGTTCTCTTATTTTTTGGCATTATGTTTGACATTCTACCTGCTATTAACTTGACATTTAATTTGACATTGTATATTTATCTGTTGACATATTTTAAATTAATACACTTCACTTCAATTTTAATAGGCTTTTATATGAATTTGTTTCTGCATGTGATAATTTTATTTAATATGTATTTTTTCAACACAATGTAAATTGTTAATGAAATAAATGAAATGAAATGAGTAGTCGACGACTGACGAGCAAATAAATTATTAACAATAATGCAAAATAAAGCTCCTATTCCTTGCTATCCTGGTAGTAGGGAAGCTGTCCCAGTGTCAGAGGCGTGCCGTCCATAGAGGCAATTAGGCCTAGCCTATCCTACCATTCCTACCAACAACGCAACAAATGCATTTATTATAACTATGTAATAAAATAATGCAAAATATTTAAAAAAAAAAACTTCTGTTATAATACTTATAGCAACTTGTCGTGCCCGTGTGACGTAACTGATAATAATACTACGACGCTCGCTCCCGGCTCTTCTAGGCAACGACGCCGCCGGCCTAATTTCCATTGATAAATTTACGCACACTGATGCATATTTTCGTGTCTATGAACGGCACACATGTATAGATCATAGATAGATTGGCGCAACTCCTGCGAGGGTAGCTGGCCACTGATTGGCCACAAAGTATTATCCAGCTAAAACGGTATGCAGTGATGCAATTGTATTTGGTAGTGTTTTTATCGACAAAGTAGCAATTATATTTTTCTTAGAAAGTTGTAAGCCATATTTGTTTCATGTGACAAGCAAAATTTATTTCGTGATCTTGAATGTTTTGTTTTTTAAAATATCTGACGGCTGTAATTCGTTTTGAAACGTACAGTAGTGTAAATATTATTGGTTGTATTTGTTTATTTACTTAAAAATCTGTTGTTCTGTTGTGAAGTTTGCGCTGATAATGTGTGTTTGTTAAAAGTTAAAAACAGTAAGTATTCACAAGCGTTTAATGTTAAGATTCAAGTTGTGTTTAAAGGTGTAGGTCCGAATTACGAGAATCTTTCTTCTGTTTGCATTGTCAGAAAATCGTGATTTGAACCTTGAATAATGTGGTGAGTTCTTGTAACTTTGGTTTTTACAGGCTTATTTTCAATGTTTTTTTTCAAATATTCCAAAATTAGGCACGTAACGAAAAACTATACCATGGTAATTTTAGGTATTTTTTTTTTGTTGACAGCGCACTCTGTTTTATTTTTTAGATTTTTTTTAACGAAGCTACTACCTTCGTTCTTGTATTGACTGAATGCCATTGAAATTCCTGATATTTAAGCTAGATGGCGTTGTTTCTCATAAGCTTACTAAAAACACCAGGGACGGGTGCGGGGGGCCCGGAAGGGGGACTGAATATAAATATATCAATAGATGTGACTACTTTGAGAGTCCTCCTAAGTAGAGCGACGATGTGATGTTGCGAGTTTTTTTTTGGGTGTCAGTAATTCAGTATGCGTGGCCTACCCTCCGTGAGGAACCACTGCACGCCACTGCCCAGTGTACCGTAAAACCTAAACCTGGTTACATACATACACAACGATGATTGAATACGTGTGTGTAACAACGAAATCAGGGTTCTGTGAGCAAACGATTTTCAATTCGGCAATAACACTTCTTGTTACTCATGCGATCCTGGTACTTTTATTAATTTATTTCTTCAGTTAGATACTGTTTTGAGACATTTTTTACTGACTTCATTTGGATTGTGATAAAGACTAAACGTGCTCACACCAATAAAACTTATGTACCACTCAAACAGCAACTTTCGGCAGAGCGTGAATTTAAAATGATGAACGGAACCCACTGTGATTTTATTTGTACTAGGAGATGCATAAGTTGCATAAAGATGATTTTTTGGGTTCAGTTGGACAAATTATGTTACTAAATCCTTTTTTTAATGGCAAACAATAATGTTTTTTTTTAATCAATTGTTTCAATAGTAAGGTGAATCAAATCTGTTGCATCGTAGTGTAAAAAGGCGTATAATTTAGTTATTCGAGTTCTTTGCCCAAAGTATTGTGCTGACAATAATAAACAGCGAATAGGTAGGTTTATGAATCGATAAAAAAATTAAAGCAAAACATCGTTGATCCATATGGCCACCAAAATAAAAGGATAACCTTCGGAAATTTACAGGAATATTGTTATTAAATTAGGTAATTATTGGTTGTAGATACGATGGTAAGGTGGGTGGCGGGTGGAATATTATCTAAATAATCATTATCTACCAGTCTTACCAAGGGGTATCGTATTACCCAGTCCTAACTACCCAGTTATGTTGTGGAGGTCAGATAGACAGTCGCTCCATGTAAAATACTGGTATTCAGCTGCATCCGGTTAGACTGGAAGCCGACCCTAACATAGTTGGGAAAAGGCTAGGCAGATGATGATGATGAACAATTATCTACAAAGTAATCTTCTACAAAAGAAAAACTACGTAAAAACAAACAAGTGTGTAAATGATAAGACCGTGACAATGCAAGCAGTGGTATCAAATTTCATTAAATTTAGATACCTAGACAAATTAATTGTAGCTTGTCCACACACATAATCTAAGTTTAGGAAAAGTCAGTAAGTAAAATTATTTTGCAAACAAAAAATAAACATGCGGAACCCTTTATTCAGAATTACCAGGAGTAAGAGGTTTATTCTTACTAACAAATAGTTCGCTGACACCGATCAGCTGACTTATTGCTAGTGATGTGTTGATTTCAATTTGAAAAGTTCAGTATCTGGTATCAATGAATTAAAAAATATCATAACTTCCGAACATGTAGAGATGGGATTAAAAAACCCTTGCCATATCGTTTGTTATCATCCAAAGAAATCGTACCTTTGGTATGTATACACCCTTTCCGTTACAGGCTGTATAATAAAATCGTAAAAATGAAAATGGATGTTCCGACTTGGTGCAAAAACTACTGCACAGATCCTGTTCAAATTTTGCACAAATATTCCTTATAGGCTTCTTCAAATGTTAGGCTATACATATAGTATAAAGGGTGTAACAAGACCCTTAACGAAGCCGAAAGGTACTTGTTCTCCCCGTCATTGCGATCATTTTTTTCTTTAAGACTATACCTGGGAACCTTCTAGTTACGGAGATATTGGGGGTCAAAGTTCCAACTTTTTCACAAGTTTTTTTTAAATACAAGTTTTTAATATAAGATTTTTACTTAAAACACGTCCACGACCCGGGGGTCGTGGATACATTGAATAGTACGGGTACTATTCATCAGCACAGTGATTTAATTGCGTTACATAGAGATTTACGGAAAAACGTGATTCTTGACCCCAAAAAAAAAAGTTGTTTCCCAGCAATCATTTTTGCGTAGAGTTATTTAGTTTGATGTACATAATGCTTGGTTGACGGCTTCGTGAAGGGTCCTGTTACACCCTGTACTATCACGCTACTTGCTTAAGGGGGTGAGCAATATTGCATTGTCAGTATTCTTCAATTGTTTGACGTTGCAGCCATGATGTGCATGAGAGCAGCTATTTTAAAACTTAAGTCAAATGAAAATAAATAAATAAATATCGCTGGACATTACACACAGCGCCATCTAGGTGCCACACTAAGCAACGAGGTTGTGTCGTGGACACCAGATAGTTCATACATACATAGATACTTTTTATTTGTAAATACATACTTATCTATACTAATATTATAAATCTATACTAATATTATAAAGCTGAAGAGTTTGTTTGTTTGTTTGAACGCGCTAATCTCAGGAACTTCTGGTTCGAATTGAAAAATTCTTTTAGTGTTGGGTAGCTCATTTATCGAGGAAGGCTATAGGCTACATACAGCCTGTAACGGAAAGGGTATATACATACCAAAGGTACGACTTCTTTGGATGATAACAAACGAAATGGCAAGGGTTTTATAATCCCATCTCTACATGTTCGGAAGTTATGATATTTTTTAATTCATTGATACCAGATACTGAACTTTTCAAATTGAAATCAACACATCACTAGCAATAAACCAGCTGATCGGTGTCAGCGAACTATTTGGAAGTAAGAATAAACCTCTTACTCCCGGTAATTCTGAATAAAGGGTTCCGCATGTTTATTTTTTGTTTGCAAAATAATTTTACTTACTGACTTTTCCTAAACTTAGATTATGTGTGTGAACAAGCTACAATTAATTTGTCTAGGTATCTAAATTTAATGAAATTTGATACCACTGCTTGCATTGTCACGGTCTTATCATTTACACACTTGTTTGTTTTTACGTAGTTTTTCTTTTGTAGAAGATTACTTTGTAGATAATTGTTCATCATCATCATCTGCCTAGCCTTTTCCCAACTATGTTAGGGTCGGCTTCCAGTCTAACCGGATGCAGCTGAATACCAGTATTTTACATGGAGCAACTGTCTATCTGACCTCCACAACCCAGTTAGGACTGGGTAATACGATACCCCTTGGTAAGACTGGTAGATAATTATTATTTAGATAATATTCCACCCGCCACCCACCTTACCATCGTACCTACAACACAGTAATTACCTAATTTAATAACAATATTCCTGTAAATTTCCGAAGGTTATCCTTTTATTTTGGTGGCCATATGGATCAACGATGTTTTGCTTTAATTTTTTTATCGATTCACAGGTCGAATACCGTGATCTTGTTTGAAATATGTAGATAAACCTACCTATTCGCTGTTTATTATTGTCAGCACAATACTTTGGGCAAAGAACTCGAATAACTAAATCATTTGCCTTTTTACACTACGATCGATGCAAGAGATTTGATTCACTTTACTATTGAAACAATTGATTAAAAAAAACATTATTGTTTGCCATTAAAAAAGGATTTTGTAACATAATTTGTCCAACTGAACCCAAAAAATCATCTTTATGCAACTTATGCATCTCCTAGTACAAATAAAATCACAGTGGGTTCCGTTCATCATTTTAAATTCACGCTCTGTCGAAAGTTTCTGTTTGAGTGGTACATAAGTTTTATTGGTTTGAGCACGTTTAGTCTTTATCATAATCCAAATGAAGTCAGTAAAAAATGTCTCAAAACAGTATCTAACTGAAGAAAGAAATTAATAAAAGTACCAGGACCGCATGAGTAACAAGAAGTGTTGTTGCCGAATTGAAAATCGTTTGCTCACAGAACCCTGATTTCGTTGTTACACACACGTATTCAATCATCGTTGTGTATGTATGTAACCAGGTTTAGGTTTTACGGTACACTGGGACAGCTACCCTACTACCAGGATAGCAAGGAATAGGAGCTTTATTTTGCATTATTGTTAATAATTTATTTGCTCGTCAGTCGTCGACTACTCCGCGTGTAGTGCACATGGTTCCCATCCGTGTGATACGCGCATAAGTTCTAATTGTTGTTATTGTTTTCGTTGTGTTTGTTTCGAGCTTTCCGCAATGGACCGGGCATGGTAGTAGAACCGTCCGCCCGTCCGTCCGGGCTGGAGTGGACACCACGCATTGGTAAGCGCAGCCTGTGACGGCCACCTGCCAGATGGACCGACGACCTTGCTAGAGTTGCAGGGAGTCGCTGGATGCAGGTGGCATTGGACCGGACACGTTGGAAATCGATTGGGGAGGCCTATGTTCAGCAGTGGACAACAACGGCCCTTACAACCCCAGACCTTACCCCGTTAGACTTTTTTTTGTGGGGTTACATTACAACGTAGTGTACGCAGTGCCGTGTGATACAGTGGACCAAATGAAAGTGCGGATTGAGTCCATGAACAAGCGAGCGGCCTTGTGCATACAATACCATGGACACCACATCGAACCCCACCTTTAAAAATGTAAGTTAATTTACTAAATTAAGCAAAGCTGTAAGATTTTACTGTTTACTCTTTATTAAATAATAGGATGAAACTAGCTAACCTACCTAAACTTTGTTTCGATTTTTTATTACGTAACTTCTATTAAGTATCTCAGTTTTTACGTGAAATTTGGTTTGATATTAACGTGTAAACGGTAATTGTAAATCAATAATTAAATTACGCATTATTATTCATTTTTACATCACGGTCAAGTAGGTACACTCGGCGGCGATGCGCGCGGCCGGCGCGTGCGGCGGCTTGTTTGATTTCGTCAGTTCGCGCCGACAAAGACACTAGGCTACTAAACAGTATGGTACTAGGCGCGCAGAATTACGGAAGAGGTTTGATTTATTTATTAGACAAAGAGAGAGTGATATTGGCAAGTAATGTGGAAAGTTATTGACCCCCGTAGTGCGGTGACACGTTTTTATGATTTGAATTTCAGAAACATAAGAAACCGAAAATTTGGTATCCATTTTTTGAGTATCTTATTTTGAGCTGAAACTTTGTATAGTGATTCTATACCAGCTGTAATCTTTAGTGGTTAAGGATAGTAATACCCTTTCCGTTACACGTTGTATATCATCACGCTACAATCAATAGGAGCGAGGCATCAATGAAAAATGTTGCAAAGGCGGGGAAAATTTATTATTTTTGAGAGCTTCCTTTGCGTGCGCTGGTTAAACAGTTACAGTTGCACAAAAATAATGTATTAGGGAATTATTCCTCTTAAAAATGTCTAAAAATAAGTCCGCGACAGCACATGCCTATCTTTTAAGGTTGACTAACAATAACCATTTTTATGATTTTAAAATTTGGTCAAAAATAATTTATTTGCAAAGGTGTTTTTACCGACAAAGTATTAATCCTTATCAAAATAAATATATTAGTCATCTTAAGCGTTCAATTGTCACCAGAATTGCCCTTTACACTATTCAATTTAGGCGAATACCATAAGAGATATCACAGTTTTAAAATAACTCCGCATCAAAATAATGACCCGCGCGCGCTGCGAGGCGGGCGTTCATGTTGTTGGGAAAACCAATGTGATTCGATTCAATGCACACATATTGTGCGTAACTTAGAGAAGGTTTTAGTTTTTGTTTCATTATAATCAGTGCTTTCTATCAAAAAATTTATAAATTTATAGTGTTCAAGAAGAACTTATCAACATTGTGTAAGATACATGCAACGACATCTATTGCATCAAAATGGCACTAATTAATAAAAATGTGCTCACAAGATAACTTTTAAATCGGCTGACCCGCTTTACAAAAAAGTTCTGATGGCAAAAAGTACTCTAGATTAGTCTACATGACGCTATAACCCTGTAGAGTGTGTGCTCAATCGCTTTCCATGCTGTATATTCTATCGGTCTAACTTCGTGCTCGATAGATGGCGCTGTTTATTTCAGTCCATTCTCTTAATCGCGCTGTTTTTCGTGAAATAATGACCCTCGCCCGCGTCAAATGTCCCAAGCTTGGTTTTTTAACCGACGAAAGAAAAAGAGAGGAGGTTCTCAATTCGACGCGTCTATATTTTCTTATTTTATGAATGACCTGACCACGCATAACTTTTTACAGAAAAGTCCGATATGTATGATCCTTTTTCTTTAAATTGAGAAATCGTGTTTGGGCTCATTTCATGCTCCTTGATGAGAACTTTAGACCTAGCTGGAGTATGACTGTCATCAAAGGTTTGACGATGGAGACGGAAGGCAGTTGCAAAAGTTCCGCAACAGTTTACAGCGGTTTTATCGTGTCTCGGCTCATTTCAAGAACTGTCATCCAGTGTCTAAAGATGAAGACGTAAGATTATCGAGGGTCGCCGTTGGCCGTGGACGTTAAGTAATGGGCTAGCTCGCCATCCGTCCGTCTTATATCGACAGGCCGTATCAACGGCGCGTTCGTGTTCCACGCCCGCCTCAAAGAGATGTCAGCAAACGGGAAGGGGTCCGAGAGGACCGATGCCTGCCAGGGTTGCGGGACTGTTCGAAAGAGATACCGCGGCCCTGGAACGCAAAGGGTAAAAGAAGAAACGTGGATGGGTTTTGTCAGTACAAGTCTGACACTCCCTTCCGCTCCGTCCAGAGTGGGAGAGGTCATTTAATGATTTCCCATCGGTAAAAAAAGGAAAGCCTTATTTGGAAAAACATAAGTAGAATATTTTTGCGATTAATGCAAATATTTCCGAGAAACTTGAATCTGTAATAGTATTAAAAAGCTGAAGTGTTTGTTTATTTCGTTGATTGAACGCGCTAATTTCAGGAAACTGGTTTGAAATGATAAATTAGTTTAGTGTTGGATAGCCCATTTATCGAGGAGCGGAGCATCAATGAAAAATGTTTCAAAAACAGGGATTTATTCCTTTTGAGAGCTTCCGTTGTGCGTGAACGGTTAAAGTTACGCAATTATCATGTATGTCGGAATTGTCCCTCTTAAAAAGCTCTAAAAAATGTCCGCAAAGGCCATATGTCTAACTTTAAAGGTTGACGCAAACTCTCTCTAACCCTCTTTTTCTTTTATGTACTCACGCACGCAGACGTAGTTGCGCGGGTCAGCTAGTTATACATATACAAGTCAACGGTTTAAACAGCCTGGCGGCTTCATATTCTCTCTGTAAACTATCAGTTGCATGTTCGAACCCCAGTAAATTTTCACTTTTTGTGATTTGTTTTTTATTTTATTTTTTGATGCTGTAAGATTTCCATTTTTTATTGGATTAACATCGTTTGTATATTTCTTATTTTTTTTCTTCAAATATTTCTCCGAAAATTAATAGAAAGTATAGGAGAAGAAGACTTTAGATGACAGTAGACAGTATAGGAGAAGAAGACTTTATTTGGGGTTGGCGCAGCATGCGCCAACCCCAAATAAATCGGGATGAGGACAGAAAAATGAAGATGATGATTCCTCCAAACAGTAGTAACGTAGTATAGGGAACAGAACTGTTGCTGAGTCTTTTTCCTTCTCTATTTGCAAATTATCAATATCTATACGAAGTTTGGATTTAAATATGTCACGGAGAGTTCCCTAATTTATTTTGGAATTTTATTGATTTTTGTTGCTAGGTATATTTTGAATGTAAATCGTATGCTACAAAGAATAACTAGTTTCTTTAAAAAAACATGCCTGGATTATGAGAAGTCGGAGGCATTCATTTCTTAGCGATCGACCTGCAGGATGTGTAAGGATTGATACCACATATCGTGTGGACCGTATTGTTGGTATAGTGATCGCGAGCGAGCATGAGGTCCTGGGTTAGATTCCCGGGTCGGGCAAAGTGTTGTTGAGTTTTTCCACCAGGAAATTCTCAGTAGCAGCTACAAAGCCCGAATTTGTGCTTGGTTGATGTCAATAGGCTGGCCTCCTATTTCATTGGGCTTAAACATGACTGGCAAAATGTGGGTGTACTATTAGGTACACCTCTGCCTCACCCTTCGGGAATTACGGCCGAGATGTTTTGTTAGTTCAATATCCCGCCTAAGATCGAGCTTCACTCCTGTGGCTACCGAATGAAAACAATATTTTTAAGACTTACGAGTACATGAACAAATTGAAAATGGGTTGCCTGATAAAATTAAGTAAAGGCTACCTTTTATTAAAATTAACGGAACTAATGTGTTTTCCAAACAAAACGAAATCAAAATTGAATGATAAAGCTGGGCCAAGAATATGTTGGATTGTCTATCTTTTTGTCCCTACCACAGGGTTGTAAGGTAGATGAGATGATACTATAATTTTATACACTCATCTGTTTTCTTATTAAAATAGAAAGTCCTTAAAAAAGTATAAACTTCGGTAATCGTGGTCTATCTTTGGAAATACGAGATCTAATACGAGTATTATTACCCTGTTCTTCTTCTTATTTCGTATCGATGATACGTTTTATCAAATTATTAACACCCAGGTGGATACGTTAATCGCGGCGTCACTAGCGATTTGACAGTAAGTCCTCTAAAACGCAGGTACGAGTATAGGGATACTTTGGACACTCCAGCAAGTCGGCCATGCTCTGGTCGGGAGCCGCGTATGCAAATAGAGCTGCAGCAACCATGGAAGTACATTTTGTCTATTATGTATCACCATGGTTAGAAAATTACAGATTTACGAGTAAAATAAGACGAAGTGTGACCAAAAGTGGAGAGACTCTTGTGCGCAATGAAACATGAAGATTACCGAACCATGTACTGTTTCTGGTTCCATTACTAAATACATTAACTTCAAGCGTTTGTTTGGTTTGAAAAGATTTTTAAACTTTATAAGGATACTCAGCGTTGGAGGTTGTTGTACATTCGCCACAAAGTAAATTCGTCACATTTTGAAAACTCCATACATTGAAAGTAAATTCGCCACATGCATAAAAAATATGTGTAAATTCGTCACAAGACTTCATAGGTACATAATTTTTGCATAAAGAACTAGTAGCAAACAAAGTTATTGGTTTTTAGCGCTTGAAATGAAAATAATTTCTAAAATATTTATTTTCTCCTACGCTCCTGCACATGCTATCACGTGCTCGCTCGCTCGTTCGCCATATTTATCTCTTTCTAGCCGTATCGGTAAATGTATCGAAACTCATCAGTCCAGTCATCCAGTGACTCACTTGACGTTGTCGATGTGCTTCGACAATCCGCGACACCATAATTCTATCTTTTATATTTTAGTAGGTATTTTTCAACATACAGTGGATTTCGGATATAACGGCGATGAAGGGACCACTCTAATTTTGTCGTTATATCCGGGAGTCGTTACAATGTTGAAATGATTTCTGCCTTTTCTTTAACAGTAATGTGCTTCTAGGAGTCATACTTATTCAAAAGTTTACTAAACGCAGTTGATACTCAGAATATCACTTTATAACTGAACCATAAATTTAACTCCGAAACGTACACGCTTACCTACCTACTTACCTAGCTAATATCTTTTATAAACAAAAGATAAAGGTCTCTACAGTTGCTGACCATCTGTGTGGATTTAAAAAAAAGATAAGAAAGCTCCTTGTGTCTTTGGAGGCCGGTTGCGGTTTCAATATCTGCATGGTATTTCTAGGAATTTGTTACAGATGATTCATTAAAAACAGTCGCTACACCCGAACTCGGAAATTATCAGGTAAAAATAGAGATCCATATAAAAATTGCAATAATTAAATGTAACCCAAAGTAGCAAAAGCTTTTGCCTATACAATTCATTATGATGATACTTAAAAATTATGTACTACAGAGTTAAGTCACAATAGCAGCTTTTGTGTTCTAAAAAAATTAAATTAAAGTCAGCGACACCATATTCTATCTATTTAAGCAGATACTTTTTAGAACATAAAAGCTACAAAAGCATAAAAACATAAAAAAGCATAAAAGCTACTATAACTTTTATGTACTAAAAAGTATTTTTCGACATATATATCAAAAAAATATTATTCTACGCGGGTCAAATAGTCAAATAAATTATACTTATATCATGCAAATTAGCAGAGCTATCACAATTTTTGCGAACGAAGTCGCGGGCGAAGTGCTAGTGAAAAATAAAGAAATAATGTTTTATTCTACTATCGTTTGATTTTTCTGCTGTCTGTACGGGAATAAACAATATGGCGGATTTTTCTTCATGAAAATAGAATTGTGGCGAGTTTACACATACATTTTTTCGTGGCGAATTTACTTTGTGGCGAATCTACAATAACCCAGCGTTGGGACCTAATTAAAGATTTACATTTATTTGCTTTGTTCATAAACTCCTTAGCGTGTCGATGGCAATCTAAATTAACTGATTTCCTGTTAATTAAAACTAAAACCAGTCGGTTTATAGTAGTAGTATTATTTTGTAGCGGATATTAGGAATATACTCCGACTTCACGTTCCCATGTAATGTTCCCTGATAAATCATACTCCAGTAACTCTTAACTCCACCCAAAGTAATATCTTAGTGTATTCTGATAGATTAGGAACAGGTTTTGGATCATTGTAAATAACCGTTCTGAATATACAGTAGTGAACCATTGTCACCATAACCTGCATTTTAATGAGCTTATTCATAAGATCCAACATACACACTTGAATGAGCAGTCTACTGTAGTACTTCTAATTGGAAATGGCCTGAGTATATCAAAAAGGGACATAGTTAATGGTATCGAAACCCTACTTAAGTTAAGATTAGGAAAATTAATATTATGTGCATTGCCATATTCTGACAAGTTACTTGATCAAGAAAATGAATATATTTGTAGCCTGAATAACTTGATGCATATTTTATCTTGTCGTCATAGTGACCGTCTATTGTTTTTTGATACTAACAATTCTGTTAGAGATTTTGTTTTGATTCGGGAATATATGTTTCTTCCCAAAACAAGTCAACATTTATTAGCTGCATTGTTAGCTTTTAATATACACGCAGTTAATGATAGTTTAACTGAGACTAGGTCAAGTGAGGAAACAGTATTATCCAGTATCTCCAATAATACTGTAGTAGATTCTTTAAACTATTAGAGCCGACAAAAGAGAAGACGAATAGTAATATTTTACTTTATCACCAGAATATAAATCGCTTCTCCGGCAAAATTTTAGACGTGGAAATGTTAGTAGATAAATACGAGTACCACATTGATATTTTATGTTTTAGTGAAACTTGGTTAAAACCAGATAGGATGTTGTTTAATGTAAATAATTTTTCAGTTGCCAGCGCGTACAACAGATCCACAGTGGGTGGTGGTACCCTGATACTTTGTAACAGCTGTCTCAGATATAAGGAAAGGAAGCATATCACTGCTTACTCTGTTGACCGCTTATGTGAGGTAGCATGTGCAGAGGTTGAAGGGCATACTTTCTTATGTGTCTATAGACCACCAGCATCAAACTTGTCATTGTTCTTAATCACAATGGAAGAAATATTAAGTAGACTTTTTAGAGATAATAAATTAGTTTTTGTTTGTGGTGACTTAAATATTGATCTGTTAGTCAATTCACCCGAAAAATGTAAGCTCATCTCTTTGTTTAAATCATTCAATTTAAAATATTTATTTCATGAAGCGACTAGAATAACAGCAACTTCAGCTTCATGCATAGATAATGTATTTACCAATTGTAACCTAAAATATTCGTTCTTAATAAGTGGCGTTAGGTCAGACCATACTGGTCAAATTGTATCTTTTGAGTTAGACAAAAAGATACACTTAGCTAAAACTATTCAATTAAGACCTCTTACTAAAAATAAATTAAAATCTTTTAATGATAATGATCTTAGCAGCCTTTCTAACGCTAGTTTTGATTCAAAAGACCCCAATATAAACTACGGCACATTATTTTCTACCGTTTGCCAAGAATTTAATAAAACGTGTCCTTTGAAAACAGTCAAAGTTAATTCTAAATCGAAATTTAGTGAATGGGCCACTGCGGGAATAAGAAAAAGCAGAGATACTTTATACAATTTATATCACGAAAAATCTTTGACTTAAGATCAAGTTTTTCATACTTATGTTAGAAACTATTCAAAAATATTCAAAAGTGTCTGCGCTCAAGCAAAATAACAAATACTAATTAATAAAATTGGTATTTCTAATAATAAAATAAAAACTGTGTAGCAGGTAATTAACAGAGAAACTAGAAAGGCACAACAACGAAATCAGAATGAACTGTCTTTGAAAATAGATAATCAGACCATTTCTGATAAGCTAGAAGTCGCTGAGACACTAGAAAATTTCTTTACCAACATTCCGTTAGAGATTACGAAATCTCTCTCCTCTTCATCTAAACTAGCTGAAGCTCTTCTTAAAGAAAACTTTACTCGGGACATTATTATATTATTTAAATTTAAACCAATATGTATTGCTACAATTATAAACGCATTCAAAAGTCTCAACATAAAAAAAAACCGAAGACTTATGGGGGATATCCGTCAAGGTTCTTGGAGATATTAGTGACTCAATCGCTCCTGTCCTAACAGGCATATTCAATCAATGTTTGGACAGCGGCAAGTTTCCTGATCTAATGAAACATAGTAAAGTATTACCAATTTTTAAATCAGGTTGTAAGAGTGATCCTTCTAACTATAGACCATCATGCTATGAAAACATCATGCTGGACCAGATGCTATCGCACTTCAACCCTAATGGGATTCTGCATGGTCAGCAGTTTGGTTTCACGAAGAGTAGGTCGACAACGGACGCGGGAGTAAAACTCATCAGTCACATTTTGGAGTCTTGGGAGAAGTCCCAGGATGCCATTGGCATCTTCTGTGATCTCTCAAAAGCATTCGACTGCGACTGTAAATTACACCACTACGGAATTCGTGGACAAGCTGCTGATCTTGTTCTTTCCTATCTATCAAACAGGCAGCAAAAATTAAATGTAAATGGGGCGACGTCTCTAGTCCGGGTCTCTAGTCAAGATGGGCGTGCCCCAAGGTTCGATTCTAGGTCCTTCTTGTTTACATTAATGATCTCCCTTATTTGATGGCCAAATTATCGGATATAATTCTATTTGCTGATGACACTTCGCTAATTTTTAAAATAAATAGAAAAGATACGAATGTCTTACATGTCAACGAAAGTCTAACTGTTCTCTCAAAATAGTTCGCAGCTAACAATCAGCGAACAAAACAAAATGTCTAAAGTTCTCTTTACCAAATGTACCACAACGGGATCTAAATTTAAATCTTGACGGCAAAAAACTTGATGTTATAGCGGAAACTGTATTCTTAGGGATTACTATCGACTCAAAATTGCAGTGGGGCGCGCACATTAGAACTCTTTCGGGTAGGCTAAGCTCAGCTGCATATCGACGGTAAAAAGTAATAAGCGACATTTTGGTCAAAAATGAGTTATTTATGCCATCCTACGTAAAATTTTCCGCTCTTTTGAATGCGCTTACTCTCATGGCTCTACGATGACTTTTTTGGCGTTTATGCCCTAGCAAAAAAAAACATTTTCGTAGTATTATTTTTCGTAACCGACGAAAATTCAGGTGTTTTTTGCTATAAAGGTGCTTGTACCCCTTTTTTTTTTACCGATGGGAAATCATCAAATAACCCCTCCCGCCCTGGGCTGAGCAGGAGGGAGTGTCAGACTTTTACTGACTAAAACCCATCCATGTTCCTTCCTTTGCCCTTTGTGTTCCAGGGCCGCGGTATCTCTTTCGAACAGTCCCGCAACCCTGGCAGGCGTCGGTCCTTACGGACCCCTCCCTGTTTGCTGACTCTCCTTGAGGCGCGCGTGGAACACGAACGCGCCGTCGACACGGCCTGTCGTCATAAGACGGACGGACGGCGAGCTAGCCCATAGCTCACCGTCCACAGGCCCGCGCCTACGGTGGCCGGGGGCCACCACGTGGCCCCCGACGCCCGGTGC
Organism: Eugnorisma glareosa; assembly: GCA_947578425.1. NCBI lineage: Eukaryota > Metazoa > Arthropoda > Insecta > Lepidoptera > Noctuidae > Eugnorisma > Eugnorisma glareosa. Next base: position 851,576 of record OX387968.1, read on the forward strand.
GTCTCCCGCGGCGGCTGGGACGTAAGGTTCTCTCCCTCTCACGTTCCGCCACCTCCTTCGCTAGCATGACTGCTTCGCAGAAGGAAGTGACGGCGTCCCATTCCGTCTCGCTCCGGACCATGGATTGAACCAAGGCCGGAAGCGAGAGGTCGCCGCCGCCGATCGCCGCTACGAGGACACGGCGGTGCTCCGCCCACGCGGGGCAGATCTCCACCGTGTGCTCCACCGTGTCCTCCGGTCGATCCTCACAATGGTAGCACCCGGGCGTTTCCTCCCACCCAATTCGGTGCAGGAACCTCCCGAAACAACCGTGTCCGGTGAGGACCTGCGTCAGGCGGAAGGTGAGGACGCCGTGGCGTCTCTCTAGCCACTCCTCAAAGAGGGGACTTATCGCCACTATTGTGGCGTGCCCTTACGGGGTTGCGAAAGTCGCTCTCTCCATGTCGCCATGAGATCGCGCCGGAGGTCTGTCCGCTGAGCGACAATTTGCCGCAGCAGCGGAGTTACCCCCCGGCGTAGTGCCTCCACGCGCCATTCGTGTAGGCGCGCGAGGACTATCGCCTCCAGATCCCATGGCGGCAATCCGGCAAAGAGGCTCGCCGCCTCGCCGGCGATCGTGCGGTATCCCCGGACCAGCCTTACGGCTACCACCTTTTGGGGCGCATTCATGTAGTGGGCGGCTCGCCGCCTCAAGGAACGCGCCCACACCGGGGCCCCGTAAAGGGCCATGGACCGCACGACCCCCGCGTAGAGCCTCCGGCAGGAGGCGTTTGGACCCCCCAGGTTGGGCAAGAGCCGCTTGAAGGCAGCCCCGGCCCGTTTCAGTTTGGGGGCCAAATAAATAAAAAAATACTTCAACGTCGGCTCGACGCCGATAAACCTGTCCGACAGGTAGTCCCCGACCACACGACGAAGGTAGGTCGGCACCCGGTGATACCGGAGTGCCTCCCTGATGCAGCTCCAGGGCATGGAGTTGAAGGCGTTGGCGATGTCGAGAGACACCGCCAAGACCACCCCACCCCGGGACACCGCATCCCCCGTCGTGAGGGCTCTCACGCGCATGATGGCGTCCACCGTCGAGCGCCCCCTGCGGAAACCAAACTGGTGTTCCGCAAGATCCGGCCCCATCTCCGCCAGGTGCCCGGCGAGGCGGTTGGCAATGACTCTTTCAAAGAGTTTGCCCACCTCGTTGAGCAACACGATGGGCCGGTATGCGGACGGAGAGTCCGCAGGGCGCCCCGGCTTCCGTATGAGGACCAGCTTCCCCGTCTTCCAACGAAGCGGGATCTGGCCTCTCTCCAAGCATGCGCTTAGGAGCTCCTCCAGTTGGGGCCCGAGAGCCTCCAAGGCCAGGACCCAAGCTTTGCCAGGTAAGCCATCGGGTCCCGGGGCGGCAGTTTTGGCCTTAAGCCTGCCTACCGCCACTCTCAGGTCTACCCCGGTCACTTCCGGAATGTCGTCATCGTCCTCTGGGTGGTCCGGTTCCAGCACCGCAAGCGGCGGAGCCATAGGCGGGGGAGTGTGCTCCCCTCGCGAAGGGAACAGAGCGCTCACCACATCCTCCACCAGCTCAGGCCGGAGACTCTGCGTCAGCGGAGGGGCCCTGGTGCGGAGTTTATCCCGCACCATCTTATAAGGGCGCCCCCACGGATCTCTGTCGAGAGTCTCCAGCATCTCCGCGCGGGCCACATCCTTGGCCCGCAGGACAGCCTCTTGGAGGGCGGTCTTCGCCGCTCTGTATCCCTCATACAGCTCCGCCTCAATGGCTGCCGCATTCGGAGGGCGAATGCGGAGCCTGCGATGCCTGGCGTACAGGTGTCGTGCGGCGACGCACGCCTCGCGCAGAGACGTCAGCTCTCGCGACCACCAGTACACCTGACGCCGGGCGCTTTCTGACCGAACCCGGGGCATTGCCACGTCACATATATCGGACATGGCCTCCTGGAACCAACCCGCCTCATTGTTGACGTCGGCAGGCCTGTCCGGTGATGTCACCCAGGCCTGCACGATCGAGGCTTCCAGGAGGAGCTCCCGGTCCAGCTGTTTCAGCGCCCAACGCGGACCACTCGGGGCCTGTTGGACCGGCGCGCTTGGGGTCTGGGCGGAGACGTCAAACCGGATATACCGGTGGTTGGAATAGGACTCCACCCCCTCCATGACGCGCCAGTCAACGACACGCGGTGACAGAGCGGGGCTAGCGAACGAGATGTCCACCACCGACTCGCCCCGCATCCGCACACACGTGGGAACAGAACCCCTGTTTAGGACGACCAGGCCTGCCTCCAGAGCCCAGTCCTCCACCATCCTTCCCCGCACGTCTGTGCAACGAGAACCCGAACTGGTCAGTGAAGTGGAATTTGGCGACCAAAAACCGTCGCAGTTATGTACTAGTATTTGCCGAAAACAGTTGTTTTATCTACATGACTCACAATATCCAATATACACGTACGCAGTACGTACACTTACAACCTCTTTTTAAAACCGGGGACAGTAAATATAATAATACCAATAACTATAGACCCGTATCCGTGTTGCCGGTTTTCAGTATGGTGTTTGAAAAGGTAATGCTTTATCAAATGGTCAACCACTTTAACACCAATAAAATATTACATGAGAAACAGTATGGTTTCACCAAAATACGTTGTATGACTGACGCCAGTGTCACCTTATTAAAACACATATTTACTGCGTGGGAATAGGCACAAGTTGCCTTAGGAATCTTCTGTGATCTCTCGAAAGCATTTGATGGCGTAAAACACGAATGGCGTGAACTGATGGCGTAAACTGCTCTTAAAACTTGAACATTACTGGTTAGGGAAATTTGCGCTCAGTTTAGTGAAATCGTATTTAAACGATAGACATCAGCAAGTATAAATAAATGGTGTCAATTCAGTGGGTTTAAAAGTAAGTATGGGTGTACCACAACATTCGATATTAGGTCCTTTCCTCTTTTTGGTCTATATTAATGATCTACCCCATTTATTTAAAAACCAACCACTAATGGTGTTGTTTGCAGACGATACTTTTTAAATATTTAAGATAAACAGACGTGCCACAAATCACGACGACGTAAATAACGCCCTACTGCAGGTCCTTAATTATAATTGGCTCACCGCTAATAATTTAGTATTAAATGGGAAAAAAACGAAGCTCTACCAAATGTCAAAAATAGTGACAGTGATAAGTTATTGTGGAAGCTGCAGAAGATTGTAAAAATATATTTTCAAAACACTTTCTCGAAAACTGGTTCTTATCGCACTACGATTAGGTTCAACATGCAATGTATTTCACATGTGTGGATTTTTAATATTTTTCCGCACACGTGCCGAAATAAAACATTCTACAGATAAGTCCAAATGGGTTCAATGACTATAGCTTTAATCGGTGGTGATTGTTTTTTTTTAATCTCGGCAAAGAGATATGCGTCTATACGGCGTAAATATTTTTTAGTATTTAAATTGTGTTTATAAAATATCATATATACTATATACATGATTATTTAAAACAAATATTTACTTTTATGAACAAATTAACATTTCTTTGTTCTAAATGCAAAAATATTTGGTTTTTTTTTCTTTTCATATCGGGCTGTATAGCGGCATCATACCTTTGCTTCTTCTTCAGCCTGGCGAAAGCAAAGCGCGGAAAAAAAAGCAAATTAAATCATAGTTTCATAATAATTCCCGCCAAAAATACTTTCTGTTTTAATATTTTATTTCTTCGAAAGTGTATTGAAAAACGTCGTTTGATACGCGTCGGGATTTGTTATTGCAGTTCTCGGCTCCATAACACCCTCGCCTGCAGCTCGGGTGTTAACTCCGCGCTCGAATGCAATAACGAAGTTTCCCCACTTATATCAAAATGTACTATTGCATTGTAAAGATTCAATATCTTAGTAATTATTAAAGCTGAAAACAAATTCACTCTTAAAAAAAATGTTCGTAACCACTATTTAAGTCAGAATAATTAACTCTCAATTGGAAGTCGAGTCATGGTAATTATTGTTAGGTTTCTCGTTTTTCTTATTTTGGTATTTGTTAAAATATTTATTTGTTTATTTTATTTGTATTCACTATTATACGTGAAGTTTAAATAAATTTAATAATAGCATAGCACACGTGTGAGTACTATATACTGTACAACTACCACTTTATCGTACTCGTTATCTTTCATTGATTCGTATTTGCCCTAGCGCTTGAGAGAATGTCATGCTCTCTCAAGTGTCTCGCTGATCACCACCAGCGAGACATTTGAGTGAACGCGTGTGTCGGATCATTTAGTTCCCTTCAAAATGGTTGAGTTGAATGGTGCTGATCCATGCGTCAGGTTCGTGAACGGGCGCTGTTAGTTGCTCCTCTCTTAGCTGCCACGGTTTATTTAAAACCGATTAACCAATTACTTCCCAGAATCGAATGGTGTAATAACAAAGTGTGTTTTTTCTTCAAAACCAACAGGTTCGATGCCTAGCCAGGAATATTGATTTTTCAAAAATCCAATGTTGCAGTTTTAGTTTTCATCAAAATTGGGCTCGAGAGTCCTAAGCATTTTTGATATTCCTCACAGTTTCGGATTTGGCCATCCACGCTCACTTGAAAAATTCACCCTGTATGTATTATCTCAACATGAATTATGTAACCAAGATCTTGTAAAAATGTTTTGATTGAAAAGAGTGTCCATGTAGTTTCTTACCCATTCTTCTCCATAGAGATCTACACTTTGGTTTGGACAACTACAGTACTTTCCCAAGTTATTATGCCTTGTGTCTGTGACTGTAGCTTCGCCTTCTTTGTTTTTAGGATTTGGTCTAATTGATGCTTTGAGTTTGAGTTTGATACCTCTCAATTTTATTTTTCAAGTAATGGTCTTTTGTCGTCTAGTCTAGAGGATGCAATATTGATTTTAGTGTAACGTCACATAGTCTATAAATAACCAGCGGTCGATGAAGACGTTTCTATCGATAGGTACCTCATTTGTAGAATTATGTTATGTACCTAATTTAGGAGTTAGCGAGAACAGATGAACATTCATACATATGGGCTGAAATCATAACCCTCCTCCGTAGTCGGGTAAATGGAGTACTTGTTGGTAACATCGTTTAAAGAGTTTTGTTTCGATATACCCCTTTAAGCCGGTACCTAATTCCTCCAAGGTCGTTTTCAACTTTCCACCTATTTATCTGTGACCACTGACACGACACTCACCCCGTGCAAGTAGCTGACGAGGCTGTAGAACTCGCAGACCGTCATGCTGAGCACCGCGGACACCAGCAACAGCAAGCCCATCACTGTCGACAAGATGATGTCCTGCGCACAACGAGACATTAGCGTGGCAGAATAAGGCGGAAACCGCGCGCAGTTAGGGAAATTCCAGGATAGGTGCCCCACTTTGTGATAGAGAGCCATAACTTATTAATTGAAAATGTATTGGCAATACGATTTTTGCATATGGTAACTTTGATCTGTAATCTATGACGATACCTTTTGTTTTTACATAAGTTTCATAGATTTTGAGGAAATTGTGTCTTTTTACCCTCTCATAAGTAGGATAGATGCCTATCGTGAGGATAGAAGACTCGTAGTAAAAATGCTTCAATGATCACGCTTAGCATGAGGGATAGAAGATTCACTGTTTGAATGCTTCAATATTAGATGCTAATTGAAATAAAACATAATAGATTCAACAATAATCAGTTTTTATTCATTTAACAATAATTTGTGACATCTTTTATAATTATATCTCTATCTAGAATTAGTGAACAAAAGAAGCATTTTTTATTGGTGAGATAATAATCGTAATTTTATCAGTCTTATTCTTCTTAGGTACGTACCTTAGTTATACCGCAATCATCTTATGCTTAACACTTTTCGAGGCATTTCTTCCACCTGCAATAAGAAAACATTAAAAGAAATAGCATCCCTAAGGGCATCTATCCCTAACTATTTCTAGCAGGCCGGGCAGCAGATGGGGCAGAATACTTTAAACTCTTTTAGCACAGAATAGAAGATGCCTCTAATAATTAAAAAAAAGTTAAAAAGAAAACTATAATTAATACCATTATTTCGTGTACTTTAAACTGTAATAATAGCAAATAAATTTAAAAAATATACAGAGTGCAATTTAAGTCATAGGCAATATTTTAATCTACGGCTCAACTCACGATACTGATTGCATTAGGGCGGCCGGCCGGCGCGCCCCGGCCGGCCGCAAACTATTTATTATTATTATTTGATGTTTGTTTACTTTTCGTTACGTGTTGTACTACGCTTTAAAATGTTGATACTTCAAGACTTATTGGGGTTTAAGAAGTATTTTTTTATTACTTTTAGTGTTTATTTGCAACAATAAGCCTTTGCAATGTGATTACTACATTTTTAAGTTTTCCATACTTGCATTAATAATATTTTTGATTTGCGAATTATTAGCCCTAATGCAATCAGTATCGTGAGTAGAGCCTTAGATTAAAATATTGCCTACGACTTAAATTGCACCCTGTAGAATTTATAACAGAGTGAAATAGTAGATTGTATGACAAGGGAGTAAAATATTTTTTTTACGGCGAGGGCGCTATTTGAATACAGGGCGAAGCGAAGGATTTTAGAATAGAATCCCGAGCATAGCGAGGGATTCTATAATAGAATCCTGAGTGTAGCGAGGGATTCAAAGTTTTACATCGCCTGAGGGAAAAATATTTTTGCTTTCGAGTCATATACTCTACTTTTCATCTCCTTCCATGAGAAAATGAATAAGAGACACTTTTAAAATTTAAATTTAAAAGAAAGGGAATCAGACGACTAAGTACAGTATGTATACGTACATGTTATAAAACACTGTTTATAGTTTATAATGGAATAATTAAAAGATACTCACTTATATAGTTTTTTTTTTAGTTACCGTGCGTGCCCACACCAACACACACACACACACACAACACAACACTTACAGCCAGTCATTTATAAAATTTGCGTTCTATTTCATTGAACGATTCATGTTCCAAATTCAAATCTCGTTACTGCCCGCTAAAAAGTCTAATGGAGAAAAGAGCTACTTTGCTCCCGCTTATAGAGGAACAAAAGGACACTTTTCGAATAGCAGGGATGAAAAGATATTTTGACAGTAAGCACTTACGATTATAATTTCAACGCTTGTTAAGGTCTCGCCGCGGAAGATTTTTACACTCACCGGCAAAGCGGGTGCGTTCTCGCGTGCGGTTGGCGTGGCATCGTCGCAGCGTGGCACTAGGGTCTGCGGAGGGAGCGCATACGTAGTACGATTTTAGCCTACGACATTTTAACAAAGAGTATTCAAAGCCGCAGCACCTATCCCATTGGGGCACCTATCCTAGAATTACCGTACATATTGTAAGCCCAACACACCCGCGGTGGCGTGGCGAAGGGAATGAGAAGATAACAATTTATAGAAAACCTCAATTTGTATGACATATTTAGATTGGAAAGTGCATGCAAAAGATAAATTATAGCGAACGGGGGCGCGCCGCGCTGTCAAGCTGCCACTAGAGCCAGCCCGCGACAGCTCCAGTGGCCGCGCCCCGCCCCGCACAGGGGCTCTCAATGGCTCGCGGCCAACGTGCAACGTTCAGAATCTGTTTCTTTGCGCCAAAAACCACGCTTCGGCGCATCTCCGCAGGTGCAAGCTGTCATATTATACTGACTGTGAGTAGGTAAGGCTGCGGCGCCTTGAGTGGTAGATCCAGCACGACACCGCCGAACAGCAGCGTGGAGGCGGCGCCGCACGCCAGCGCCACTCCTGCCGCGCTCGGCGCCAGCGCGGGCGCACGCGGGCACGCCGTCCAGCCCAGGAACAGCACGCCCGACACCACGCACGCCATCTGTCGGCGCACACACGTCACTCTCGTATATACTGCGTAATGGCTCTTGTGTACATAATGCGTAATGGCTCTCGTATATAGTGCGTAATGGCTCTCGTATATAGTGCGTAATGGCTCTTGTGGCGCCTGCCCTTAGCCAGACCTAACGCCGCTATCTTTTTGTTTTAAATACAGTTTCACAAATGTTTAACAGTTAGCCTGACACTCATTCAAGCGCCCAAAGAACCATGACGCTCGCGCTGTTATAGTCATAATAACCGAGGTTGACGGCCCGAATGTATCGCAGGAATGTATAATTATGCAACCACGGTTATAACACAAAATAAATATTTTAACTACACTTCGCCCGCGATTTCGTCCGCACAAATTGTAATAGCTCGGCCAATATTCATGATAGGTATATCTACTTTTATTTTATTTTTTATTTTATTTTTATTCAGTACAACAATGCTTTCAGGATACTGTTGGGGCTTCCGCGGTGTTGTAGTGCTTCGACTATGTTTGCTGAGGCGCGGACCGATGATATTTTCGCGATCATGAGGAAGCGGAGCGCTTCACTATTAAGTCGCCTACGAAGCAGCTCGAACAGTCTCCTGAGAGTTTTGTCCGAGCGGTGGAACCTGTCCCTGATACAGAGGTGGATGCAGCTTCATGTTAGCGCCTCTCCTCGTTTTATTTGAAATGCGTGTATGAATGTTGTTATTGATTATTATTTTAAATGTGTATTATTTTAATTTATATTTAATTTAATTGTATGGGACATTTAACCCTAATGTGTGTGTGTGTGTGTAATTTTATTTTTATTGATTGTTTTGTATGGACCATGTCTGAATTAAATGTATTATTATTATTATTCAAATTAAACAACAAACAGCTGCAATATAAAACATAGAGATAACAAATATACAAAACTTATTGACAACATTGCAGCCCACAACGCTGTTCACAAATTAACTACAGGATAAGTAACAGAAAATAATCGCTAGGGTTACAATTAATACAAAATACAAAAAAATACAAAAAAAAATATGTAAAACAAGAAATAAGAGAAAAACTGTAAAAAGGTGTATCAATAATCAAGAAAGCTCCTGAAGTATATGACTTTTAAATTTATAAAAAATATCAATATGTTCAAAGGTCTTGTTGTAGGAATCGACCATTCTGCGAACAGGCAAACGCAAGCCAGAGTTGGACTTGCAAGTGCCCACTGAAAATAATCTGCCAGCGCACACCTTTCGCTTATGGACTGTCCTAGGAACCGCATAACATAACATATTGGACATCTACAATAATTTATTTATGGCCTATAATAGCTAGTGAATAGTCCCGGGAAATCCCGGGACCGAAAGTTTTCCCGGGATTCTCAAAACCAAATTCCGGTTCTTTCGGTAATTTCGGGACAAAATATTTCGCCTTTAGAATATGTATTTATTTTTAATTTTATTGCTTAAAGCCCGACCGCTAAAGCGTGCTACACTATATGCTACCTAGTACAAGAGCATGCTACTTTCGAGCAAATGCTACGTACAACGACAATATCCGTTTTTTATTCAGGCTACTTTGGCCCATAGATAGTATTATATACCTTAGAATAACATATGATAAAATACAAATTGTGTTAGTAAATAGAAACTTCAAACTGTGTTAGTAACACTTCACCCCCCTTTCTTCTTCTTCGTTCTTCTACTTAGCAACATTCAACTAGCATGTCTATACCAAAAGAGCATAAGTATTTTACAGGCACAGAGAGCAATGAGAGCATGCTACCTAGTAGCAAACAAGCATACTTATTAGTGGCATGTGTGTTCCAGGCTTCAATTCCATACAAAATATTGTAATAAATCAAGCATATAATAGAAAACAACAACTGATCAGCAAAATCCAAAAACTATTAACAGAAGGCCATACATTTACTATATATTATTTAGCGAGATATTATTTAGCCTGAATCTGCCCTCAAAGCGTTTACCCGAAAATTTAAAAAATCTAAGAATATTAAGAGTGTACGGTTCATTTTCAGCAAAAAGATGCGTCGAAGAAATAAAGTTAAAAAATAACAGAGTTTGACCCCTCTAAGTAAGGCTGCGTGATAATATATACTTACTTAGCCTAAAATTCGAAGACGCCTTTAAGAAATCTTTGAGCATAATTTGAACAGAATCTATGAAGTAGTTTTTACGCCATTTTGAAACATAATAATTTCAGTTTTAAATCAAATCAATCTTTATTTGTGAACACAGGTACTACAATAAGGTCTTATGTATACATTTTAGTCAAGCTCTGTGTCCTACTAATGAAATTGGTGTACAAATGTTAGTTTTTTAATAATAAGTCTGAATCTTTGATTATATAATTTGAATCCATACAATACAAAGTCAAGTTCGAGTAAATATTGTGTATTAAATGTATTATTAATAAATAATTAATCAATTATAATTTATTTTTACATGCATTTCAATGGTAAATTAAGGCTAGTAACGTCATATTTTATCATTTTGTAAGTAATGTCAAGTAAATGTAATAAGAATAAGTAATTAATCAATAACAATATAATTTTACATGCATGTCAATGTTAAATTATATTAAAGGGCTAGGTAATGTCATATTTTATCATTTAAAAATTCTTCGATAGAGTAATACGTCTTTTCTATTAAAAATAAAAACAATTTACTTTTGAATTTGCGGACATTATCTTCACTCCTTATACATTTTGGTAATTTATTATAGACCCTTGGAGCCATTACAAAAATACTGTTCTTGTATAGTGCAGTACTAGATCCGACTGTTTGTCAAATTTATGTAAATTCTTTTTGACGAACATAGACGTTTCAAAGATGTACAACGATGGCATAGTTAATATTTTCTCGTATTCTTAAAAAATGGTTTACAGCTGTCTGTAGGCTGCAAATTATAGATAGCTCTTATTCACCTTTTTTGGCATTTAAATACTTTCTTTACCCGTGGCATTGCCCCAAAACATAATTCCGTATCTCAATGTTGAAGCTACTTGGCCATGATACGCCGTTAAGACTGTTGCTCGATTGGCCGTCTTACTGAACATGTGCAAAGCATAGGAATGTTGGTTGAGCTTACTGCATACTTTGTCAATATGTGAGTTTCATTTTAAAGTGTTTTCTATGTTTAGTCCAAGAAATTTAGTCACATTTGCTTCATTAGTTTAAATCTCTCTTATTTTTTCCGTTTCAGGACTTTCAACTTTACTATCTTAGAAAGGTTTACTTAAGTACTGAAAGTACCGGGAATCCCAGTTCTATGACCAGAAGGTCCTAAAATCCCGGTTCTTTAAAACGGAACTGGTTCTGCATTAATCCCTAAATAGCACCCACAAATAATGTAAGCATACTATATTTCTATCAGTGAATAAGTTTTTAGAATGGATTGGACCATTAGTTGGAATGGTCCAATCTATATATCTATCTATATCTTCTATATATATACATATAATAAAATCTTAAAAATCCAAATGGATGTTCCGATATGGCGCAAAAACTACTGCACAGATCCTGTTCAAATTTTGCACAAATATTCCTTATAGACTTCTTCAAATGTTAGGCTATATTTTATCACGCTACTTGCTTTAGGGGGTGAGTAATATTGCATTATGTCAGTATTCTTCAATTGTTTGACGTTTCAGCCATGACGTGTATCAGAGCAGCTATTTTACGCGCAAGCCAATTGTTTACCCAGCCTAGCGGATTCATGATCACTCTGTAAACCGCTGTAAACTATCGGTCGCACGTTCGAACCCCAGTATGGTTTTCACTTTTTTTGACTTTGAACATAGCAGACTTCTGTTCCTACTACTTTTTGGAGAAAAAATCATCATCATCCACATCATTCTCCTGTTCTTATTCCAGTTTCTTTGGGTCGGCGCAGTATGTCTGCTTCTTTTATAATTTTCGGAGAAATATTTGAAGAGAAAATATTAGAAAAATACAAATGATGTCAATCCAAAAAAAAAAGAAAATCTTACAGGATCCAAAAAAAAAACAAGTCACATAAAGTGAAAACCATACTGGGGTTCGAACATGCGACCAATAGTTTACAGAGTGATCATGAATTCGCTAGGCTAGGTTAACCGTTGACGTGAGTGTAAAATAGCTGCTCTCATACACATCATGGCTGAAACGTCAAACATTTGAAGAATACTGACATAATGCAATATTACTCACCCCATAAAGCAAGTAGCGTGATAATATATAGCCTAACATCTGAACAGGATCTGTGCAGTAGTTTTTGCGCCAAGTCGGAACATCCATTTGGATTTTTACGATTTTATTATATGTATAGATAATATAGATAAGCTTGGTATCACATCTCTACAAGGCATTCATCAAAATTATCCACAACCGCACCGATGCAAAATTATGATGCCCAAATTTCTCTACTACAGACCACCTTCATGCTTTAAACCAAATCATGGAAAAGCACATAGATTTTAGAAAACCTTTGTGTTTGGCCTTCGTGGACTATACGAAGGCATTTGATTGCGTGAAACATGCAGCCATATTTTCCTCTTTACAAAATAAAAATTTAGACCAAACCTACAAAGCTACTTATATCCTCAAAGTAATTTACAACAATAGCACAGCAAACATTAAACTCCAACGCCATTAAATTCCAAAATAGTCAAAGGCGTGAAACAGTGTGACCCGCTCTCTTAAACTATTTACAACTACTTACAAGCACCCTCAGGAGGTATTCAAGAACCTAGCAGATCTCTGGTCCAGGTATAACAATCGGTTGCATAAAACCAACCTTCGTTTGCTGATGATATCGATATTCGCCTAGTTACAACAGATGTTCCAAGATATGTAAAGTCATGGCCAATAGCACAAAAAGTAGGGTTGAGGTAGATGGGCAAGAAATCCACTACGTCGATGAGTACATTCGTTTGGCCAGCTAGTTTCCGTCAAAAACAGACAAGACTAAGAAATCGACCGCCGAGTTGAGAACGCCTGGAAGAGCTACTAGTGCATAAAGTCGCTGATCAAGGGTGACCTACTGTTATCCCTGAAGCGCAAACTCATCGACATGTGCATTCTGCCCATCCGTGCATTAAACCTACGGTGCTCAAACTTAGTCCCTTACCGAGTCGCAAAAGTCCAAACTCAAGGTTTGCCAAAGGGCGATGGAACGTAACGTATTGGGTATTAAGGCCCCAGTCCATTATCATTGACAGCCCGTCGAAATATTCGCGCAGGTTTACAATGTCTTTTTGATTAAAGTAGTAAAGGAATTGCAATTATTTTGAATGCACCTTAATATTGGTTATATGCTTAATAACTACGTATTATTTTAAAGTTCATAAAACTCGCTCTTATTGCGTAAATCTGGCGTTGAATACAGGGCTCTCGCGCCCAACGAGAATACGAGTTCTGTTTCCGCACTTCTTCCGAGGCAACAGAAGCTAAATCGCAAAATCTATCGAGCCAATAAATACCTTTATATCCTTGTCTTCAAAGTTGGCTCGTTACTTTTTGTAAAAAGTCTTAAAATTTCTGGTTACGATAATATCGTCTGACGATATTACCGAGAAATATATACCGAGAAATTTGACGATAATCGTCAAATTTCTCGGTCTTTGCTCTCAAAAAATACGTAGGTTCTGTTAGATTTGTTATTATTCGATTTTATCGAAGGGCCACTGTTGAATGACTCGACAAAATAGAAAAACACATTAAAATTAACGTAAACTGAAAATATATAATAACAGTTTACGTTAATTTTAATGTGTTTTTCTATATAATTATTGGTATACCAATTTAAAACACCCATAAACTTACAGTTTATTTAAAGAAAAGTTTGCCATATTTCCTCAGTGACCGCCGAGTATATTATGATGCTCTGTGCCGCCGAGCGGTCGAGGTAGAAGGATGTCGGAATATTGTCAATTGTTTTCCGGACTTCTCACTCGCACAATCATGCTATTGCGCTCACGTTATGTCATGTAGGCTGCTCTACTTATTTCAAACCGACAAAGAAAAGAAGGGTTATGTTTTTGTCTATCATTTTTCATTTTTTTACGCATGCGGGGATTACACTAGTGCGAACGGATACTTGCGGGAAATAAGATTTCTTACGATGAATCGAAACCAAAATCAAAGATAGCGGCTGCGAAAAGTTGCGAATTCTTCGTCTGGGGTATCACATCTATGGTAATCGAGGGCGCTCTAAACGAATATGGGGTCCAAATTAAAATCAAAGATAGCTGATACGAAAATTAATCAATTTTTTATCAAGGGTGTCATTTTCATAGTAATCGAGGGCGTTTTAAACGAAAATCGGGTCAAAATCAAAGATGGCGGCTGCGAAAAGTAGCGAATTTTCCGTCTTGGGTGTCACGTTCACGGTAATCGAGGGCGTTATAAACGAAAATCGGGTCAAAATCAAAGATGGCGGCTGTAAAAAGTTGCGAATTTTTCGTCATGGGTGTCACGTCCATGGTAATCAAATCATTTATTTCAAGTAGGCCAGTTACAGGCACTTTTGAACTGTCGAAACAAAGATAACAATGAAATGTAGCTACAGTCCCAGTCACAAGGCATAAAAACTGTGAAAGTACTGTAGTTGCCCATTCCCTAGCGTAGATCTCTATGGAGAAGAACGGGCAAGAAACTCCATGGACGCTCTTTTAAATCAGCATATTGTTACAAAACCTTGGTTACATCATTCATATTGAGATGGTACATTATGTGAGAACGATGTAGCAAGATGTGCACGTTAAAAGTGTCCATAGTAAAAACAAAACACACAATAAAAAAAATCAATTAATTAATTCAAATAAGCCGTCGCAACTAAGAGATGACCAGTCACAACTGACAGCGCCCGTTCACGAACATGACGCATGGATCAGCACCATTCAACTCAACCATTTTGAAGGGAACTAAATGATCCGACACACGCGCCACCATCAGCGAGACATTGAGTGAGCATGACATACTCTCAACCGCCAGGGCACATTCAAGTCGAGAAAGGACGTAGGTTTCCAGTGAACGATAGCTCTTTAGTACATAGCACTCACACAATATGGGCTTTATATAATACTAAAGAGATTGAATCTATACAATGCAAAGATAGTTGTACAATCTTCAGCAGCTCCAACAATACTATTTAATGTTATCAATTTATGCGTCCCTGTCCTTGTGGAGCAGGACCGGCATTGAGCCAAGCATTTTTGTCAGCGATATAATCGTCCAACTTGTAATATGCTTGCTTAAATAGTGTGCGTTTAATGCATGTTTTAAATTTCGTCTCATTGAGTTCAACAATACTTTATGGAATTTTATTATAGCATCTCAAACAGTACCCCATGAAAGATGAATCTACTTTAGCGAGTCTGAAGCCTGGCTGAACTAATTGGTCCCTATTTCTAGTACTGTAACTGTGTCTGTCACCTCTTTTACTAAAAAGATGCAGATTTTTTCTTACGTACATTATATTTTCGTAGATGTATTGACAATGTACCGTCATGATGTTAATGTCCTTAAACAGTTCCCTTAGAGAATCGCACCTACGAAGATTATATATAGCTCTGATGGCTCTTTTTTGCAGAATAAATATTGACTGAATGTCTGCAACTCGTCCCCATAACAAAATGCCATAAGACATTATACTATGAAAGTAACTAAAATAGACCAGTCTAGCGGTATCAACATCTGTAAATTGACGGATTTTTCTAATAGCATATGCTGCTGAACTTAGCCGCCCCGCAAGAGATGTTAAATGAGAACTCCATTGTAGCCTTGAATCAAGCGTAATCCCCAGGAAAACCGTTTTATCTACGAATTCAAGTTTCTCTTTATTCAATATTATATCACAATCACTACTTTTAACATTCGGTAAAGCAAATCTAATGCATTTAGTCTTTTTTTCGTTTAATACTAAATTGTTTGCTGTGAACCAATTTTGAACCTGAAGTAGGGCATTATTCACATCATCCAGAATTTGGGCCCGTCTATTTATCTTAAAAATTAGAGAAGTGTCAAATACAAATACAAATAACACCATATTTTGAGGTTGGTTTTTCGGTAAATAAAGTAGATCATTTATGTTTACTAGAAAGAGGAAAGGACCCAATATTGATCCTTGCGGAACCCCCATTTTTACTTTTAAACCCTGTGAATTGATACCATTTATTTGAACATGTTGAGGTCTATCACTCAAATAAGATTTTACCAAACTAAGTGCAAGTTTACCTAGTCCGTAATGCTCAAGTTTAAAAAGTAATGTGTCGTGATTTACGCAATCAAACGTTTTGGAGAGATCACAAAAAATTCCTATGGCGTCTTGGGACTCTTCCCATGCAGTAAATATGTGCTTTAATAAGGTTACACCGGCGTCAGTCGTACAACGTCCCTTGGTGAAACCATACTGTTGATCGTGTAGGATTTTGTTGGTGTTAAAATGATTAAGCATTTGATTCAGCATTACTTTTCAAAAACCTTGCTAAAAACTGGCAACACGGATACAGGTCTATAATTATTAGTATCTTTACTATCCCCGGATTTTAAAAGTGGTATGACTTTACTGTATTTCATTAAATCAGGGAAAACTCCTTGGTCTACACACAAAGCTAAGTAAGGTGCTATAGTTTCAACTATGGATGTACAAACTTTGATAGACATTCCCCATAGATCTTCGGTCAGTTTGATTTTTATTTGCCGGAAAGCTTTGATAACTATCACAGGGCTTATGTGTTTAAATTTAAATTCAGCCGAGCATCCAGACACGTTGGCCCTTAATAAACCAATTGCGACTTCAGGTGAGGAATTTAGAGCTTCCGTAGTTTTTAACGGGATATCGGTAAAGAAGTTTACAAATTCTTGAGCTACTTCCAAATTAGAGCTTTTAGGACCACATTCTGTATCTAATGTGTAGCTAGTGTTACGTATTTTCTTCCTGTTTGTCCCGTTATTTATGACTTTCCAAACTGTCTTTATTTTATTTTCTCCTGTCTTGATCTTGTTGCTATTGCGATCTATGTGCAGGGCTTTAGCAACCTTGCATGTATTTCTAAAAATGTTTGAATACTTAGCAACATACTTGTTGAAAGTTTCAGTGTTTATGAAAGGCTTAAGGCCATAAAGCTCAAATAGTCTTTCCCTACTTTTCCTGATACCTTTAGTAGCCCAATCACTAAATATAAATTTAGGGCAAATACTTTTTGTCTTCTTTTCAAATGTTTTGTTGAATTCAGTTCGAACTATTGAAAATAAATTATCATACAATTGATTTATATTAATATCGTCCATATGATGGCTCATAACATTTAACTTTTTCTGTAGGGAAATATTATACCTATTTAATTTGCTAGTAGTTACAGGTCTAAATTTAATCAGAACTTTTTGCAATGGTGTGTTACACCTAAAAGTTACAGTTTGTCCGCTGTGGTCAGACGGGAGACAATTTAATATGGCTTTATCTAAGTAATCACAATCGCAGAAAACATTATCTATACAAGTAGCAGAAGATGGAGTGACTCTAGTAGGTTCTATAAAAATATTGGTCAGGTCAAATGATTTAAAAAGATTTAATAACCGACTGCTATTGGAAATTTCTTCTAAAATATTGATATTGAAATCACCACAAACAATTGCAGATTTATTACTGGCTGAAAGTTTTGCAAGGACATCTTCCATTATTGATTCAAATAAGGAAAAGTTTTGATAATTTGGGGGTCTGTACACACACATAATTACATGCTTATCCAGCTCAACACAGGACAGTTCGACGCAATGTTCAACCGACAGACCTACTATGTCATTACGTTGCTTATATTTAACACATTTTTTTATTAATATTAGGGAACCTCCACGCAGCATAGATTTACGGTTAAAGCGGCTACCCACCGTATAGTTATCATAATTAATGAGCATTTGGTAATCCTTTAGCCAATGTTCAGTAAAACAAATAATATCAAACATACTTTTTTCTAAAAACAATTCAATTTCTAATAATTTCGAAGAAATGCCTTGGATATTTTGGTGGAATAATTTTAAGGTGTTCTGCTGAGGCCCTTTTTTACTAACTAATTGAGTGCAAGAAGGTACCTTGCTGTTGGTAGGATTAACAATATTGTTAATGGTACCATCTGTTGTCTCACTTCCTAGTTTAAATTACTACTAATATCTGGAGTGAGGCCGGAGACTCTGGTGCCATCCCCAGACAACAAGACCCTATCACTACTACACCCTAATTGAGAATTTTCCACGGTGACACATGGATCCTCCTCAGTACAATGTTTGTAAACATTTATAGCACTAATGCTATACTCATTTAAGGTCACCTGTACATTAGTATTATCACTAATAGTCTCAGTATTAATAATATAACCAAACTTCGACATACTACATATGTCTGAGTGAATATTAAAAGCTAATAGCCTAGCTATTTTGTGTCTACATCTAACAGGTAGATACACCTTACCCCGTGTCGACTCGAATCGAGGGCGTTCTAAATGAATATCGGGTCAAAATCGATTATGGTTATGTTTTGTCTGCAATTAATTTCACGGGCTATTAGACGTGCAAGTGCCCATTCGCACAAGTGTCCGTTCGCGCAAAAGTTCATTCGCAGCAGGTGTCCTTTCGTGCTGATGTGCTTGCGCGAAAAGACATTTGCGCGTGTCTTTCGCGCAAATGTCTTTGATATTATAAAATCAATCCTTAGCATTGTTACAATTTTGCAGTGGCAAGACGACAAATTCCATTATGCGGAAGCAAAAAAACTGTTCGAAAACTAGTGATTATGAATTTCAATAATAACTATCCGATTTATTTATTTTATAATGGTATTGTGGTGTGGTGTATTTGTATCGGTGATGGTCCCTGGAAATAAGAATAAATATAAGGGTCGAATTGATAACCTTCTTTTTTTTAAGTCAGTTAATAGGCAGGCAGAGCAACTTTAACATCATCTCAAATAATTTAAGTACGAGTAGGTGTCAAAGTGGGAGGTCCCCGGCGTCCCGGTCGTAAACAAAAACAAATCGTGTGTGCGGACACACGATTGTTTTTTGCTTTTGCTGTGAATTTCTGAGTTTTGCACAAGCAGACCACAGCTTTAAGCTCAGCGACAAAATTTACAATACCACAATACGCTAGGCTAAGACTGCTAGGTTGAAGTGGGATTGGGTCGACATGTCTGTAGAATGCATCCAGGACCGATGGACCAGAGTCGTCACGCAGTGGGTGCCAGAAGACGATCGTCGTCGCCGAGAGGGAGGCCTAGAAAACGCTGGAGTGACGAGTTAGATGCGTTTGTGACAGATTGGCCGATGAAAACAGCACAGAGAGAAGATTGTAAGGCTATGGGGGAGGCCTTTGCCCAACAGTGGGACAATAAAGGCTAAAAAAAAAACCTAAGGGTAGCCCGCGACATTCGAATTTTCTTACGTTTTTGCCTGAAATGACTTTTTCATGAAATACTCATTCAATTGGATTAAATCAGGGATTCCCAAAGTGGTCGATATCGACCCCTTGGGGTCGATATCGGTTTCCTAGGGGTCGACATAAACGAAAACTGATTATGGGGGTCGACGAGGTCTAAAAATCGACCCCTATTAAATTAACACAAGTTCTTATTTAAAACTTTCAAGATAGGTAGGTAGGTACTGTATTGTTTATGTTTTGTTACGTGTACTAAGAATAATTAATATTTATGTAGGAAATAGCATTGTTGTAGTAATATAAAGCCTCAAGTTCGTACAAGATGAAAAACTCGGCAAGTCAGTGTGGACAAGTTTGTGCAAGATAATGAGTTCGAGCGTACGTCTTTCAGGCGCGTTTTGACTTGCTCTCTATTTGACGCTTGCGCGATTTAACACGAACGAATTCATGATCAAGTTGCAAGTCCAAACATGTTCCTGATATTTTACTATTTAACGAGGTTGCACTTAGGTTGAAAGTTCATTTGCGTTTTGAAATTCGTTGGAGCTTGAACGATAATAACTCATATAAGTACTCATTTATTTCAAGAGATTACAAAGTTATTACATAGCTAAATTAAGTGAAGTAAAGTGACTGAAAAAGAATTTACAAAATGCTGAGCTCCCTACGCGAGTTAATAGCGTAACCACACAATATCTGCAGTTTATGAAAAATTAACAGGGTAAGTACCAAACAGTTTTTATCCGGCACAGCGCATCAGCATTGCCCCACTGCACACTGTGTGATAGTGATCAGTTGAGCTATCTGTAGATTGTTTGCAACAGTTTGCAGTTGCCTCAGTTGTTTCAATTGTAAAAATTTACCAGTAAATTTAACAGTTTATTAGGTATTGTTTTTAATTTAGGTACTTAGTTTCTTATTTTTTTATTTGCAGGATTACTGAGAGTTTTATGATGGCGGACACGAAAAAAAAATGCAGACAATACAGTTTGGACTACTTGAAGTTCGGATTTATTGCATCTCCATCAAATCAACACTTGCCGATGTGTCTCATATGTGAAAAAGTATTCAGTAACGATGCCATGAAGCCTTCAAAAATGGATGACCACTTATCGAGAGTACATGCTGACAAAAAAAGTAAGCCCTTGACATTTTTTCAAGCACTTAAAGAAAAACTAGACAAAAGGCCATCCATAAGATCGATGTTTGCGTCATCATCTATTAAAGACGATGATGGTTTACGAGCGTCCTATAATATATCTTTACTAATAGCGAAGTCGGGGAAACCCCACACAATTGGAGAGCAGCTTATCTTACCAGCCATTGCGGAGGTCCTTAACAATGTATTGCACAAACCCGCACATGATATTTTAAAGAGAATACCTTTGAGCAATAACACCGTTCAGAGACGCATAGACGAGATGAGACGCGATGTGGAAAACATTTTATGCAAGTTCTTACAGACCAACAGATTCTCTCTCCAGTTGGACGAGTCTACATTACCCGGCAATGAAGCTCTGTTGTTAGGATATGTTCGATATATCAAAGATGAAAATATGTGCCAAGAACTGCTTTTTGCTACATATTTAGAGACTGATACCAGAGGAGAATAAATTTTTCAGGCCGTGGAACATTTTTTTACTGACAAAGCTATTCCATGGAAGAACATTGTTTCTGTTGCGACTGATGGTGCACCGTCTATGGTTGGTCGTCATCGTGGTTTTATAGCTCACTTAAAGCGACAACTGCCTGATGTACTGGTCATTCACTGCGTGATTCACAGGCAGCATTTAGTAGCAAAAAAGCTGAGTCCTAGATTGCATAAGTCTTTACAAGATGTAATAAATGCTATCAACAAGATTCGAAGCAATTCTTTGAACTCTCGGTTATTTGCTCAGCTATGTGAGGAAAACGACGAAGTCTTTACTCGATTACTTCTTCACACTGAAGTTCGCTGGCTATCAAGAGGCTCTTGCTTAGAAAGATTTTCAGCCGTTTTTGAATCTGTGTTGGAGTTTTTACAAGAAAAAGATCCGAATTTGAAAGAAAATCTGAACAATTGTAAAACAGATATTTATTACTTGACTGATATCTTTGGAATGTTCAACAAAGTTAATTTGCAGCTGCAGGGTGACGATCTTAACTTGATTAAAACAAAATCAATAATATCGGCCTTCGTGGGTAAACTAATCCTTTATAAACAAAATTTAGGCAGAAAAGAATATTCGCAGTTTCTGCATTTGTCAAAATTACCAGAAACGCTTCAAGATGATGACATTTTATTATATGTCACTCACTTGGACGCATTACACAAGGATTTTACGGAGAGGTTTGAGGATCTTTTAAATTTACAAATTCCTCAATGGATAATAAATCCGTACAATACCACAGCCATAGAAGAAGCCAATTTGATAATGCAAGAAGAGTTGATTACCATCAGCACAGACGAAGAGCTTAAGCAGAAGTTCAACCAAGGCTATCAGAAGTTCTGGTTGCAACGCAACATTGAAACACAGTATCCTACATTGTGGAACATTGCTGAAAAATACCTTATCGCTTTTCCATCATCATACCTAGTTGAAAAAAGCTTCAGTGTGGTAACAAACATTTTGACGAAACAAAGAAACCGTTTGAAAATCAACGAACGTGGAGATTTAAGGCTGCAACTCACCAATATTGAACCGGATGTAGCTAGATTGGTAGATAGTCACCAGGTTCATCCATCACACTGAATGTTTTATTTTCTCTTTGCGAATTAATACTTTTTTAAATATAATTTCCTACCTACTTAAAATTCTTTAAGTACCTAATTTGTAATAATCGTTATAAATTAAACTTGATATTTACTGAATTGTATGTCTTTTTATTTTGTTAAATTTTGATACGAAAATGAAGTCAATTTTACTCACTTAACCAAGTGCAAAGTTTTCCAATTGGTACCTTAGTACCTAGGTATTTTGTGTCAATAGGAAAAAACTAAAGATAGGCCCCCTTATTCATAATAGTCTGCTAACTTAAAGCATTGCTAATTCTCACTCTGTCTTCTTCTATTGACCTAAGTCAGAATGAAAAATAACACACTGTAGCAGCTGTTTTAAGTTAGCGGACCATTATGAATAAGGGGGTTGATCTTAAAAGTAGGTAATTTGGCCATGGGGGTCTGAGGTAACAGTTCATTTTGGAAAAGGGGTCACTTGTCCAAAATAGTTTGGGGATCCCTGGATTAAATGAACTGAAGAAGAAGGGATGTATTGATGATCTTAATTATCATAATTCTGTAAATATATAAGTGTTACGGTCGCTTATTTTGTTCAACATGTTTTACATGTTTTACATATTTTTATTTGTTTTATTTTTTTGTATTTTGTATTAATTGTAACCCTAGCGATTATTTTCTCTATTACTTATCCTGTAGTTAATTTGTGAACAGCGTTGTGGGCTGCAATATTGTCAATAAGTTTTGTATATTTGTTATCTCTATGTTTTATATTGCAGCTGTTTGTTGTACCTTTTGAATAAAAAAAAAAAAAAGCAAAAAAACGTAAGAAAGTATGAATTTCGCTGGCTACCGTGGCGCTTCTCCCTTACATAACTTTTAAATAAGTCAATAGTTTTAGAGATGAGATACTTTAGGTTAAAAACTGAAAAATACCTTTGTTTTTAAGGATTCCTAGACCTTTAGATACGCTTTCCGGAGAAAATACCAGGCTTTACAGAGTTGAATGGGGCAATAAGGGCAGCATTCCAACATCACGCAGATTGTTTCTCCCTTAGTCTCCCAAAACCATGTTTCTGTAGCCACAACGGTTAAGTTTGATTCTGATTGGCTTAATACAATTATAAATACTGCTGTAATTTAATTTTTTTTTTGTATTTTAATGCGCTAAGCGCATAATACCTATACAGCGTGTAACAGAAAGGGTATAATCATATGGAATACTGTGGTACGGACCATCAAACTGAACAACTTTCTCTATGGGACCACGATCGAAATCGTAAAAAAATAATCAGCTGTGCTATACAAAATTTCAATACCTACTCAACCCAAATGTATGGGACAGCTGATTATTTTTTTACGATTTCGATGGTGGTCCCATAGAGAAAGTTGTTCAGTTTGATGGTTCGTACCACAGTATTCCATACGATTATACCCTTTCTGTTACAGGGTGTAGTGCATGCAGTGCTCTTCTTTATGACATACTGATTTATGGGGTACTGAGACTTAAGTATGAAACGTTTTGCCAAATAAATAATACGCCTATAAATAATTTTTCCAAGCTTAGGAAAATGATTTATCTTTCATAATTTTTTTATTCGCCGATATTTCTTTTTTTAGATGTTTTATTCTGCTATTCAGCTATACAGCAGTGGCGAAGGGTGAAAATTGGGTCAGGAGAAGCCGAAGAAAAAAAATGAAAATTAATATATTTTTTTCGTTTTTCTACGTTTATTTTGACCTCATTTTCATTATAAGTGACCCCGAAAACCATGAAAATGATACCCCTGACGAAGGAAACAAAAGAAATTGTTGGCGCCATTTGAATTTGGATTTTGACCTCATTTTCGTTATAAGCGACCCCAAAAACCACGAAAATGACACTCATAAAGAAAAAACCGAAAATTTCCATCGCCGTCATCTTAAATTTGGGTTTTGATCTCATTTTTGTTATCAGCGACCCTGAAAACCATGAAAATTTCACGAATAACGGAAAAGCCAAAAATTTTCGTCGGTGCCATCTTGCATTTTCATTTTGACCTCATTTTCGTTATCAGTGACCCCAAAAACCACGAAAATGACACTCATAAAGAAAAAACCGAAAATTTCCATCGGCGTCATCTTAAATTTGGGTTTTGATCTCATTTTCGTTATCAGTGACCCTGAAAACCATGAAAATGACACGAATAACGAAAAAGCCAAAAATTTTCGTCGGTGCCATCTTGCATTTTCATTTTGACCTCATTTTCGTTATCAGTGAACCCTAAAACCACGAAAATGACGCCCATGACACAAAACCGAAAAAATATATAGAGTAAAAATCAATATATTTTTGTAAAAGAGCGATAGAAATGCCTTTACAAAACTGAATTATCATTTAAAAGCATTGCTAGCTTACCTTTATACAGTAATTATGATTTATAAATAATTATAATATTTTAGAGAGAGGATCTCAGTTATAGTACTGTTGTGTAATAGAGGGACTATAATAGTTATAAAAATATGTCATTTTAAGCTACATAAATGTAATTTGTAGACTTTTTGAGCCCAATGTTGTAGACTTTTTGTGCCCACTATAGTAATATGTACTGTAACAACGATCTAAAAACCCACAATATCACAATATCGCCCTGTTCTTGTGTTTTCATCTCTACTATAACGAAATACCCATTATCAAACGCTTTTACACAACAATCAATCACCGCCAACACCTTTATAAATCGTTCAACCAGCTTTTTTGAGATATAAGGTTTGGGTATAGGGCAGAATTGCTAGTTGGGAAGAACGAACAAACCGACAAAAAGACAAAAACTTAAAAAAAATATTGTTTTGCTTTCTATTACTTATTTCTCGCACCTTCCAGTAATTTATTTGCAAAAATCTGTAATGTACAGACACGGAAGTCTACAATTGTATTATATGTATTAATAAATTAATCATGTAATAAAAATCTAGAAGATAGATAAGATAGAAGACAGATATAGATAGAAGAAGATGGATATAGATAGATGGATCGATATTCTCCCATCAAGTTAGCGAGCGTGAAACATTTAAACATCATTTTATCTCCAAGTAATAACAAAAATTAAATAAGATCCTAAGTTGCTACTAAAAATCCAAAGAATATTATTTAATATAATTATTTTTTGGCAGAATATTTATGTGTCAAAATTAACAATGGCATTCTTTTAAGATGGCAGAATTTTATTTGCCATAATTACCTTTCGTTAAGTTTAAATTTCGCATAACTTCGTTTGGCATAACGTTTATTTAGAACGACGATTATTTACTAGAATTTCATTTTGCATAATTACGAAGATGGCAGAATTTTATATGGAATAATGTTATTAGGCATATTGTCATTTCTTCATATAAGCATCTTTAACCTTAAATAAAAATAAAAATATCATCTTTAAAAGTCAATACAATGTTGTGCTATAAAATTCAAATTCAAATTCATTTATTGTTTGTCACAGGTAAAATATCAGTTCTTATGGTTATTATAAAGGATCGCTGTAACATACCTTTAAGGTGTACAATATTAAGTGTTTTTTCAACATTTATATAATATCGTAATCATTATTCGTCTTAAATCAACGTCCATCATTAGTCATGCATTAATAAAGTTGTTCATTCACAAGTCAGTTTAAAAAAAAAAAACATAATAATAAGTAAATAAGGACATTGATTTCATTAAAATTAAATGACTCATTGATGTCATACAAATTAGATTTTTCATTGATTTCATTACAATTGAATTACTCGGTGATGTCATACATATTACATTTTTCAGTGGTTTCATTACAATATATTAAATTAGTCATTAATGTCATACAAATTAAATGTCAGCATATCTTATCCCTAAGTGTAGTCACCGGTATTTTTGTCACTAAAAAAGTCATTAATTGAATAGTAGGCTTTACCAATCAAGAATTCCTTAAGTCTTTTTTTAAAACTATGCAAGGTTACACTGCTTTTTACGTCATTTGGTAGTTTGTTATAAATTTTTACTCCTATCCCAAATATACTCGTTTTAAATTTAACTGTCCTACACTTAATTCCGCTTAATACATTTTTATACCCTGTGTACTTCTCAATGTGTCATAGTTCTTTAAATCACGTTTTATCATTACTGCTGCTTCATAGATGTAAAGTGAAGGTAATGTCAAAATGTGTAATCTTGTAAACTCTGTTCTACATGAATCGGTCTGTTTAAGCCCACATATACTTCTAACGCACTTTTTTTGTGCCCTAAAAGCGTACTCTTTGTTAGTTGAGTTTCCCCAAAAGTTAGTGACAGAAACGAATCGCTGCAAAACCGACTCCACGTAGTCTTGTCTGCCCTACCCCTAGAGTGTAATTTAAACCCGCGTAGGCGCGGAGGAGGGGCGAGGCGGTATCTCGCGTGGTACCGCCGGAGCCCAGCAGCGCCGGAGCCCAGCAGCGCCGGACCCGTGACAGAAACCATGCATGCTGCATGTTGCATACTCGCTTGCATGCTGAATGCTCGCTTGCATAATGCATGCTTGCATGCATGGTGTATGCTTGTTTGCATGCTTCTTATAAGTAAGAAATACAAAATTATTCCAACTATGAAGTTTCTGTAATGTTTTAGATGAGTCTTTCAATTATTATGCATATGAAATGTATGCCAAAAGATGGTTCTAACTGTAAAGTTTCTGAGATATGATAGTTCTGCCTTTAAATGACTATCGGTATGAAATATATGCCAAAAGAAGATTCTGACTGTGAACTTTCTGCCATGTGATGGTTCTACTTTTTAATTCTTATGGATATGAAATTTATGCCTAAAGATGATTTTGACTTACAAAATTATGATTTTTTAATGTATGATAAATGAGTGTCTGCCAAACGATTTTCTGCGAAATGAAGTTTATGCTATTCGCTGTTATGCAAAATAATATTATGACATAAGAAATTCTGCTATAAAGGGTAGACCCAGTTCGAACACCATGTTCATTAGATGGCGTTGTGCATTTGACGCATTTTCTGAACTCCGCGGCTGAAGGACCATCTCCCATGTTTGCAACTAGTATTGTTGGTTGATTCTGTCGACTCTGTCGGTATGGGTCATTGGCGGTTTTGAGTTATTGTAATTTAACTGTTTGTTAATCGTTAATAGTCAACGGGTTAAAAAGCTATTATATAAATAACCGGTTTTCGGTGGCGTAGCTATGTAACCATTTCTGCTGTAAAGTTCTTGTTGCTACTGTGCAGGGCTTTAGCAACCTTGCACGTATTTCTAAAAAAAATGAATTCTTAGCAACATACTTGTTGAAAGTTTCAGTGTTTATATAAGGCATAAGGCATATAAGGCATAAAGCTCAAATAGTATTTCCCTATTTTTCCTGATACCTTTAAGTAATTGCCAAATCACTAATTATAAAATTTAGGGCAAATACTTTTTATCTTCTTTTCAAATGTTTTGTTGAATTCAGTGTGTTTTTTTTTTTTGTTTAATGAAAAGATTCAAGTTGTGTCTAAAGGTAATGTGTAGGTACATGAATTACGAGAATTAACCCACAACAATTCATCTCGCACTCGTCATTTCAAATGAATCTTTCTTCTGTTTGCATCGTCAGAAAATCGTGATTTGAACCTTGAGTAGTGTGGTGAGTTTTTGTATTTATAACTTTTGTTTAAACAGACTTATTTTTAATGCTTTTTTTTCAAATATTCCGGTCAGACGCCCATGGCCAAAATTGAGCATGAAACTAAAACTCTAGACTGTATATGGCATTTTTTGTTGACAGCGCACTCTGTTTTATTTTTTGATTTGTTCTAACGAAGCGACAAGTCTTGTACTAAAATTTACTGATATTTAAGCTAGATGCCGTTGTTTCATGTAACTAAAAATCCGAGCACCGTATGCATTAATCGCTTACCCCAGCCCCCGCACGAAGAGGCAATACGTAACACATTACGCTGCGCTGGAATCGCGCGCGTTCTCAAAACAGATAGGTATCGAATCGCATCACTACACCGACACGAAGTCACTTCAGTGACTGCTACTGGAACTCTTAGATGACTAGAGCTAGATGTACCGAGTTTGGGCTCGTTTTGTTAGTTATGATGAGATCTTAATTTCAGACTTGGTGGAGTCACCTGAAGGTGTACTTCGGTGACTGCTAATGGAACTTCTAGACGACAAGAGTTAGATATGCCGAGTTCGGGCTCGTTTTGTTAGTTATGATGAGATCTTACTTTCAGACTTGGTGGAGTCACCTGAAGATGTGCCTCGGTGACTGCTACTGGAACTTCTAGACGACAAGAGTTAGATATGCCGAGTTCGGGCTCGTTTTGTTAGTTATGATGAGATCTTACTTTCAGACTTGGTGGAGTCACCTGAAGGTGTGCCTCGGTGACTGCTACTGGAACTTCTAGACGACAAGAGTTAGATATGCCGAGTTCGGGCTCGTTTTGTTAGTTATGATGAGATCTTACTTTCAGACTTGGTGGAGTCACCTGAAGGTGTGCCTCGGTGACTGCTACTGGAACTTCTAGACGACAAGAGTTAGATATGCCGAGTTCGGGCTCGTTTTGTTAGTTATGATCAGAGATAACCTCTGGACTTGATAAATTGGTTTGGTGATTGAACAATATTATAGGCAATAAAGGGAAAGCACAGGAAAAAAAACTAAATCAAACCTTTATTTTTTAAATTTTTGTTTGCAAATGTGAGGAATGAACCCGTAACTTTTCCTAATTGATTTCTTCAGAAGTAGGTACTACAACTCGTTTGGTCATGTCTTTCCGGATGCTCTTCGTGTCTATTACGATTATCGCAACTACCTCCATCGTCGAGTAGCGCAACTCGAGAGTAAATACGGAGTCGCGCACACACCCGCATTTCTTAAGACAGAACGTACTACACAATCAGTTATGAACCTTATCCCATCAAACACAGCGTTTATTTACCATTCACCGTACAACTTACCCACACAAAAACATCGGTCGCTATCGTTGTGCTGTGCAAAAGCAATGCATTTTACATAGACGCTCACTAGCGTCTATGTAAAATGCATTGACTAAATCGGAAAGTTATAGAATCTTAATGTGTTCGAAAAATTGGTCTGATCAACAAAGTAACTAAGTAAAGCAAAGAATGTTGTTGTACTGACATAGTAAAATCGATTCCTACTCTAAGTGTGTTACGCAATTATTCCGCATTTAATAGATTTTTGGTATAAAAAACCCTAGTTAGTATTTTTTTATAAATAAATGTAAACAAACCCATGAATATAACATATAAATAGCTTGAATATGACTTATTTCAAGCAAACGTCACTGATTATCTGAACCATGACGATTACTCACGCATTCAAATCTATGATGGAAGTAAAATACAAAAACCATAAAAAGCATGGTAATAGCCGAAAATAAGTCATATTAAACGATAATTCAAAGCCAAACCACCGATTATTGACCTGTTAATTAACTTACTTCACAAAAGTTGGTTACGCATTTGTCTACTACGCTGTAAAATAATCAAAATACGTAAAAAACGGTTCTCTGCCTTTTCGCCGAAAATTGTTTGCCAGATTTTCACTTGCCAACCAACGTTTCGCAGAATTTTATTTCGCCGAATAATCATTTGCCAACTTATCATATAATTTTGTTTTATTTCCCAACCTCACAGTTACCAAGTGTAGGTACGTTTGGTCTGCTTTTCATAATGACACTTTTTAAAATGCCAACTTTTAAGTAGCAGAATGTTTTAGGTTGAGTAATATTCATTTAGTTGTTTATTGTTTAAGTAGTTGGGTTGAATATTTTTACGGACAATAAAAAAACATTTCCGTTGTGCTTTTGTTTGTGCACTAATAAAGACAAACACACATATGACACAATGTTTGAACTAATAATAGAATACGGCAAAGAACACGGTATTAATCTTGCACCAAAAGTATGTGTGTTAGATTTCGAAAAAGCTGCAATACTTAGTCTTCGATCCAATTTTTTTTGTTTTTACTTTATCTTTAATGTTTTATACGGGACTTCTAACGCACAACCTAAATATCACCCTTGTTTTGGAGCTGTCATGAAACAAATAAAATGAATATACCACGAACACAGAACTCGGCCGAAGGCTGGCATAACAAAATCAACAATATCATTGATAAAAGACACCTAGGTGTATATGAATTGATAAAAGAATTATCATCGCCAACAAAGGGGAAATAGATAATATATTAACCGGTGCCCCACCAGAACCAAAGAAAAAAAGTACCTAGGTACTTTGACAAAGAAGAAAGAATCAACAGAATTCTTGAACACAAAGCTACATACTCAGAAGAAAAATTATGAGCATTGCTGCCAATTTAAAGATTATTTTAATGTTATTTTTGAGATTGTTAAATAAAAAAATTATGTAAAAATTAGTTTATTTTTTATCATTAAATCAATGTATGAAAAGGGAACTGTTACACTGACAAAACGTCATTCGTCTAATAGTTGTGTGGCCTAGTGAAATGGTTGACAAATGATAGTCCCAAACATTTTGTGTCATTATAATAATCAGCTTAACAATAATTCTACCAAATGAAACGTTGTCATACAAAAATTTGTTAATCGTTAGTTGTCAAAGTGAAACATCGGCGAAACGTTGGTTAGCAACTGATAATCAGGCAAACAATTTTCTGCGAAAAGGCAGGACACCGTAAAAAACACTATTTGTAGTCTATGAAAAGTATGTGTTCTTGCAATAAATAATAATTATGATACTCATATACATAATTTTCGACTAACTATAAGCAATAATGATGATTTCATTGTTTAAAAGAATATAATAGGTAGGTACTACTTTTCAGTAGTGTACTTCTACACGAAAAATTCAAAATGGCATTTTCTTTTGACAAACCCATCAGTGTCTGTAAGTCGAGTCTCGTTCGTCTCCATTTTCGTGGCTTTCGGTGTAATGTTACGTTCTCTCATCTGTGTTTTGTTCCTACGACTTTTGCTTTGTACTTATTATCAAATAAGAATTTCTAGGTTATGTTAACGTGATTTCTACAACCTGTCATAGCTGTCATAACACTCACAACAAACGTCAAACATTTTTAGTTGGTTCTTATTATGTGCATAAAAACCATGTATTATTATGTAAAAAATGTCACTTTATTCTATTCAGGGGTTTGTTTCTCAGCTTTTTTAAAAAGTACAGGCTATGGCCGGAGTCCCATACAAAAATGAAACATCTCCTTTCAACAGTCTTAGGGGGGCACTTGCACTGGGTCTAAATTTGTAACATTAACTGTAATACTGAAGAAACGACCTGTTAATTGTAGATGGTATAACATAAATCAAGTTTATTAACAAAATTTTACACCGATAAAGTGGTAAAATAAAATGTCAAAATGTATTTGTTTTTAGGGTAGGTATCTCCTGTACACAAGTGCGATTGCAGTTTTCTTTTTCTCGCGTACCCTATATTGTGGGATGAAATGGAGTAGTCTTTAAAAAAACTTTCTGCGAAAACAAAACCGACTTCCAAAAAAACACTAAAAGAGTCTAAAATAACTTTACTTTCGGAAGTCGGTGGCAAAAAAGATACAAACAAAGACACCGACTTCCGAAAGTAAAGTTATTTTAGACTCTTTAAGTGTTTTTTTGGAAGTCGGTTTTGTTTTCGCAGAAAGTTTTTTTTTATTTTACCCTTTTTAGTTGTATAAACCACACAAATTATTGTCATGAATTAATGTTTACATTGTAACTAGAAGTTAGTTAAAGTACTCGTCAAGACGAATCATACAAGCCCAAACTCGATGAGGTTTTGTCGTTTTTAACGGAGTTCCTATGGCCACCGTCCAGCTCCATCAACAGACACTGGATACCATTTAGGACCAAAGTACTCGTCAAGACGAATCATACGAGCCCAAACTCGATGGGATTGTGTCATTTCATTACAGACTACCTGTGACCACCTTCCAGCTCCATCACCAGACCCTGGGTACTATCTACAGACAAATAGTACTCGACAACATGAATTATACGAACCCAAACTCGATGGGGTTATGTCGTTTTATAACAGAGTTCCTATGGCCACCTTCCAGCTCCATCATCAGACCCTGTGTCCTAAATGGTCACCAGACCATAATAATAAGCTATATAGTGCTAATTTTTGTTAGACTCAAGTGTCCCCCCCGCTCTACCAACTAAACGGTTGTGTTTGGGTATGTGAAAAAAATCACGGTGGTAGTTTAAGGGGAGGAAGGGAAAAAAACCAGCTGTTTCCTACAAAAGTGCAATACCTACACGGTCTAAATGTATGGAACAGCTGATTTTTTTGATAACCGATGAAAAAATTATATGTAGGGGGCTCTGAGTGATGTACTGGATACGTGGTAACCGTTTCCGCGTCCGTGTCCCTCCCACCCTGTACGTAGCGAAGATAAAGAAAACTGACAAGTAGGTAGGCTTTACAAGTTTACGAGTAATAGTCGACCAACTTATTAAATGTACTTGGGTTACATATTTTCCTAAACATAATGTATCGGAACATTATGTTTAGGAAAATATGTTATCCAAGCACAGGTTATTCAACTGCAAATGTAAGTTCGTTTTTATTATTACAATAAAAATCATCTTTCGGAGGCAAATCGGACCGTAGGAAGTGTCCGCATATTTTGATGGGCACCTACGGAACATTATGCGTGGCCCGACACGCACAGTCTGCCAGCCTCGAAAGGCTAATTCAAAACTTGTTATTAAGAATCTTTTTGTTCTAAGATATAACATTTTATGATGTCGTAAGTTTCGGCGCGGCCGAAAGGTTCGGCTGTTTTTTGGCCGCAACCGAACCTTTGGCCGAAACATGATTTTTAGGCCCAAACCGGCCAAAACCGAAACCGAAGCATGCGGGGGGCCTAGACGGGTGAGTGAAATGATTACTTGCAGGTGTCGGCACTACACTTCTGTCTGTTCTTTCTGGGAATACCTACGTACAAACACGATGCTATCTCTGGAGATACGAGGCACATTACTGATTAGGCGAAGTTTTCATTAATAAGAGTAGGTACGTTGCTATCAGTTGATCTGTAGATTGTATCTAAGTATAACTTATTAAAAGTAGATAATAATGTTTATATTACTTGTGTAATCAGATCGAAGAGAGTAGCAGTGTTTTGGGTAGGTAGCTAGGTACCTACCAGCTGTGAAACTGTAAAAAAGTAACTCAATAACAACAGGAGAGTTTTCTCGATAGGTACCTAGGTAACAGGGCCTACATAATAAGTATCCTGGCAGTCCTTGTAGCAAGGTGTTACGTACCTAGCAAGAATACGATGATCTACCCAAGAGTACCTATTCTTTTTAGACGAACAGGTACGAGTTGTTTATATGGTCTGAGTACTTATGGGAAAGTATTGTTCCGTGTACCCTGTGGAAGCAATAGTCACGCACGTGTTTGCCGTGTGTGGAGACTATGCCTGCGTCATGGTAGGTACTTTACCGACGTGTATGTAGGTGTGTATACACAGTGAAAGCCAGTACTTAGGTGCTGAATTATGTAGAACGTTCTGACTATCGTCCACGCAGCACGAAATACATAGGTAAATGTTAACACAGTCTTGTATGCAATGTGTAGTGAGACAGTAGTTAGACACGGACTAGGTAGGATTCCTAAATCCCTACCTACAAAAAAAATATAATAATAAGGTAGTCTATCTACCTTAATTTTTTTTTTTTTTTCTGATGGGTAATCATCAAATTACTCCTCCCGCTTTGGGCGGAGCAGGTTAGGCGGCATGTTCCTACATCGCCCTTTGTGTTCCGGGGCCACGGTATCTCTTTCGAACAGTCCCGCAGCCCCGGTACGTAGACTACCTAAAATATGATCGACCTGATAAGCTTGATACCATCGGCGGAACGTTCAAAGTTAGAAAGCAATTATGATAAGGAATGCAGACCTACCGCCTACCGTCGCAAATACTCATAGAGTTACTTAGAAAATGATAGCCGATTGTTGAATCAAGTCACGGGGGCAATCGCATCAACATCCATTGTGCAGTTTAGAAATTACATGCTTAAATTAGTGGCTGTATCAAGGGGCGCTGCAGGCGCCCCTTTGTATCTCATTCCGTCCACAATGAGGCACAAAGGGGCGCCTCATTCCGTCTTCGCCGTCGAGGCCCATCGCGACCTCCCGGTCCTTGCCCTCCCCGACCATTGCTCGAGCCAGGCGGCGATACTGACTCTGTTATTTTTAAATCAGCTCCTAAATAATGATATCACTCAGAACCACCCTGTCCCTTTGCTGTCCTCCCCCAGCGATGCCCTAAGCCGAGGCTCGTACCCTACAAAGGGTGCCCTTAGCATGTAGTCCTTGCCCTGCCTTACACTCAAGGCACCCACAGATAGGCCGGTTAAGCAGACTACAATCTCCTAGGTTGAACTGCAACATGCCATTCACCAAAAAAAAAACGCCCCTTTATTTCCCCTCACAAACATACACCGTTTTCAAATTCTAACCGATCACTTAAGATTATCTACAAAACGGACCTGCACGAAACCGTCGGCCCAGCATTCTGTACAATCAAACTAAGTAACCCTACGCAAAAATTATATCTGGAAAACAACTTTATTTTGGAGTGGAAAAAATCACGCTTTACGGTAAAACTTAATGTAACGCACTCAAAAAATTGTGCTGGTGGATGCATTGAATAGTAAACGAGTCATGGAGGTATTTAAAGTAAAGTTATAGCCTTAAAAACTAGTTTTAATTAAAAAAAACTTGTGAAAAAGCTGTAACTTCCACCTCCTATAACCCCAAATGTATACAGGGTAGAAGGAACACCAACGCGAAACGAAAAAGGTTACCGCGTATTCAGTGCATCATTCTGAACCCCCCACAGAAATTGTTCATCTGAAAAAAAATTATGTGGGGGGTTCAAAATGATGAAGGTACTTACTGAATACCTGAATAGGTACGTGGTTACCGTTTTCGCGACGGTGTCCAATCTAGTTAGTTCATTATATCCTTTGCATTTTTTTCGTATGTAGTGCAGTCATATTAGGGGTTTCACCTCGGAATGAAAGCTGTAAACTCGTATAAACCTCCATTTTTGTTTTAAAAGTTGTCTCGTGTCTGCGTTGTAAGTTATTCAAAGTCAAACGTCACATAATCAGGGGGCCTAAAATGGCTGCTTTATCAGAATTATAATAGGAATCACGATAAAAATTTAAAACTCTTAAAATGGACTTTGTGTTCATAACCATAAAGACCATTTTAAGAATTTTAAATTTTTAACGTGATTCATATTATGATTCTGATAAAGCTTCCATTTTAGCCCCCCAGTTTTTCGCGATTATTTCGGTTTCTATAGATCCAATGTTGTTTATAGTCATTGTAAAAATTGTAGAGCATAAAATTTGCGACAAATTTTGTTTTGAATAATTTTTCATACGCCCAACCGTTTTTGAGACAGAGGACTGAGAGCCCGCAGCGCACAGCCATGGTAATTGTAATGCAAGGTCAACCGTGAACCGTGTCGACGGCGCGCCTCAAAGAGATGTCAGCAAACCGGAAGGGGTCTGCAAGAGCCGATGCCTGCCGGCTTTTCGAAAGAGATACCGCGGTCCTGGAACACAATGGGCTAAGAAGGAACATGGATGGGTTTTAGTCAGTACATGTCTGACTCGTCTGACTGAGGGGTCATTTGATGATTTCCCATACGGAAAAAAAAGGTCACCACTGACTATGTCTTTGGCTGAGCGCTGCGGGCTCTTAGCCCTGTATCTCAAAAACGGTTAGGCGTATGAAATTTTTTTCAAAACATTTGTCGCAAATTTTATGCCCACAATTTTTTTAATAAATTTTAACATCATTGGAGGTATAGAAACCGAGATAATCGCGAAAAACACATTTTTTTGACGTTTGACCTTGAATGACTTACGACGCAGACACGAGATTTTATGAGAGTTTTGAGACAACTTTTAGAACACCAAAATGAAGGTGTTTACAGCTTATTATCTCTCATTCCGAGGTTGACACCTTTTTTTGCGTAAGTGACTAGAAGGCTTTGAATTGCAGTTACGGGGCGCCGGCGCGGCGCCATGGAAATCTCGCCCAGGGCGCTGATAATACTAAAACCGGCACTGCAGCGAGCGCTATAGAGAGCTCTATCTATTGACATAACTTATATAAATTCATGATGGAACCTCCATAACTAGCTTGTTTGGCTTTTTTTCCAATCTTTCTAAATGGCGTTTCTATCTTTCGGATTTACTTGTGTTCAATTTTTATATAATGATTTTTATTTATTAAAAAATCTCATATTTCATTGGATTTTCAAACGTCCAATAATCTTAAGTTCTGCAACCTGCCTTAACCTTTACTGAGACATTTCTGATGGAAAAACCCAATAGCACTTTATGCCCAACCCGGGAATCGAACCCAAGACTCAGCAGTCGCGCCTGCGACCACTAGACCAACGGGGCAGCCAGGCTAAGAATAACTAGCTTCTTGAAATATCCGCTTGAAGTTGTGCGTCGCCTGCTTCTCCGTGGAAACTGACTCAGTACCTATACTTGTAAAGGCGCTCCCTCACCCGGAGCATTCGCCTGTAACGTAACAGTTTAGATTCGAGCATTACACGTTAGTACTATTATTTATTATGTGGCATTACATTACATTGAGTGAGGGAGAACAGGGGGCCTAAAATGGAAACTTTATCAGAATCATACTATGAACTTCATGGTTATGCTCACAAAGTCCATTTTAAGAGTTTTAATTTTTTAACGTGATTAGTATTATGATTCTGATAAAGCAGCCATTTTAGGTACCCAGACCATTAGAGCGCAACCTATAACTGTGGCGCTACAACGCGCTAGTCTAGCCTCGGTGTTCCTTCCTCACTCCACAAGTGACCAACACCGAGGACCAGCGCTACTATTAAACACTCTCGCAATCGCCCTGCCTCGCAGTGTGTCAGCGAGTGTACAGCCACCATAATGATACAATTTGTAACAATCACTTATTTCTGTACGAAAGTGAATCTTGGATTGTTAGGTATATTTCAGGCGAATGCGCGTTTCGTCACACGTTTCGCAGTGTTCATATTTTTAACAAGTTGCACGTTATCTCATTCATCTCTTTGTTGTTTTACAGTCAACATACAATTTTAAGTTTTAATTTTTTTTTTTTAAACCATTATTTTCCATTTAGCCAATCTTAAACTGTATTTCTTTGGGTTATTATACCAAATAAATGGCGTCGGCCAGAAATCTACCTTCAATAGGACACTGACTGTATTAACTGCACTCCAATCAATGAGCGTTCAACCAAAGTTCACCGATCATCCAGATAAGTAGATCATATGTTAAAAGTTAAATAGATACAACATGCAGGTAATTTGTTTTAAATATAAAAGAAAATGGCAAATGTTAGACATGCCTTACGATACTCACAGCGGACAACACTTTCAAGACTCCCTCAAGCGACGTAATGTAGTCTTTGTCAGTGTAATATTTACGAAAGATATGATCTCCCGGCTCAGCGGAGCCTGCAGGGTGCGTCGGCTCCCGCGGCCGCGTCGCCTGCATGTCCTTGGATATCAACCACTATAGCCACTTGCTAATTAGTCAATTTGATTATCTCTAATAATCCTTACTATCTGTCAATATAAATCACATTAGTCGATCGAGTGACGAGTTTGAAGAAGCACAATGAATTGGAGACTGAATTACCTGCGATAGTAGCTTTATCGACACGACCAATCTTTATGACATGAATAGAAGATAATCTACTCATTTTATTGATAAAAAAGTGTATTACCATAAATATCAGCTATTGCTCCCTGAAAATTACAATGTCATTAAAACAGACAGGAGAGTTGAAGTGGGCCTTGGAGTACTCCCCCGTAACTCTTATAATATCGGTAAGAGTAGATAAATATTAGTCACATACTTCCACCCTGTATGGCCGACTTCACATCGACGTTTAGGAATCCAAATGGATTATCAGGAATACGAATAAACTCGTGGGTTAGGGTACCCACTGTGGGTACCTACATAATGGAATAGAAATTATGACGTAAGTTCTCGTTGTGTGCAGTGTGCACTATGATATGGCCGACACACACAGGGGACGGCAGGGCAGAGCCTTTTATCTAGATCCAACGTACCTAGCTTTATAGTGGTAACAAGATACAGATCCCATCGTTCAATGCCGCGAATGTTAATCCCCTTTGATGCCTTGGGGTCGGTCTCTAAAGGTGGCTCTGCGCTGGCCTTTACAAATCTTAGAAAACCTTTCCCATCAAAAACATAAATGTGAAATGAGAGCCAAGTTCAATATTATCATTGATATGGTACCTTGGTTGTTGACTTCAACGACAAAAGAAGTGGGATCCAAGCGGGTACCTACCAAGTTCAATGGTCAGTCCTGAATTTATTTATAACAACACAAAATATTATTTAACAACCATCATTTCTTCTTATATTAGGATAATATTATATTGAAGCCTAAGGTCTGACTTGGCTAGTTCTGATATACGAATTATTATTAAGTAGGTACCTACTAAAACAGTCATAGAAGAGCCGTATGTTCGATGGCTAGTTTCTCCCGGCAAACCAAATTTTCGGAAGAATAAAATAAGAACTTGCAGCTTTAGAACTTGCGAAGGCTATAATATAATTGCAATGTACGCAGGTATTCATATTAGAATGAATTAATTGAAAAATTACAACTGCCTATCTGGATGCCAAATTTGAACTTTCTAGGACATCTGGAACTGGGTTAGAATTTTGATCTATAGGTCAATCAGTGATAAAAATGACGATTTTTGGACATTAATATCTAAATAACCGTTTAGGTGTGTTTATGAGATTTGGAGTATATATGTATCTCGAAGGCATTAAAACAGACAGGAGAGTTGAAGTGGGCCAAATTTGACATATTTAAGTGAAATGGTTTTTGAGTTATGAGGTGGTCAAGAGTGGCTCCATATGGTTCGTGTAATATTACACACGGTGCTGCTCGCCAGTTCGGTTGTAGCTTGAACTTGGCTTGACGAGCTACCGCGTGTCTAGATATCTTAATTAGTTTCTTGTGTGTGTATTACCTATGTACTGTTGGAAGTGATTAAAAATGAAACAAAAGCAAATATTTGTATAAAACCATATAATTATTATTATTAAAATTTTAAAGTAAAAATGACTCGTACATTATTTAATCGAGATCGTAGAGTAGGTACACAATAAACGTCCGTGTTACGTGTCACGTCACATGATCCTGTGGCAACGAGTGTGTCGCAGTGTGCGACTGCGCAAGTGCGCAGGCACCGGCCACCGCGAGTCACACACCGACGGGACCAAACAATACTTACATGTGATATGTATAAGACATACAAAGAAATATTAATCGAAAATTGTAACAGAGGTGCGGAGAGGGGCCGCGAGGATAAGCACTCGGTAAGCTCGTGGGAGACCACACATCGGACAGTATAAAATTATTTCCTATTAACAACTTGTATTACATGTCGAACTTTCCCTTAAAACTAACTATAATGTACGTTTACTATTGTATGAACAATAATTATATCATACCATATATCATGCAAACGATTTGATCCATTACAAGCTTACGAGGAAATAAAGTACGCATACACGACGTACGCGCCGTCTATACAACAATTATGACTAATAACATAATAATAAATACTTCACTTACAGTTTAAAACATTACCCTTCGCATACATTTCGTGTATAGTTAATTAATTACATGATCCATTTTAATATCGCTTAAATGACGTGTATAACTTTAGTAAAGAATGCGTAGTGGACGAAGAGAAAACCAGGACAACACGGACACGGTCAAACGAACGCCAGGTAATGGACAACGACTGCTCCCGAACAACCAGACATCGGTATAAAACGACTAGACCACTAGAAATATTTGTGCAAAAACTAACCGAGGAACCGTCCGAGCTCGTCAAACTATTCGAGGAACCGTCCGAGCTCGTCAAACTCACAAATGATCCATCGCTAACCTATAACGGACTAGAATCAAAATCAGACTTGCGGAAATCATAAAGAGATCGTGCCGCCGCGAACCGCGGAGCGGAGTCGCGGCCGGCGTACAAAACTATAAAACGGGCCTCCGTCCGGGCCCGCGCCGCCTAGAAGTCGGTGGCGGGCGGCCTTCACTATAACGGGTCGTCGCGCGACGTGGACGGCACGGCCGGCGCCGGCGCGGCGGGCGCGGCCGGCACGGCGCGGTAGGCCCCCGCCCCGCCCCGCCCCGCGCGCCGCCGCAGCCAGCCGCGCGCGCCGCCCAGCGCCAGCCCCAGCGCCGCCAGCGCGCCGCCCAGCCCCAGCCCCGCGCCCCACGCCAGCAGCTGCGCCACGGGCGCCGGCGCCCAGCGGTACTCGGGCGCCGCCAGCACGGCGTGCAGCGTCAGCGCGCCGCCCGCCGCCAGCGACGCCGCGCTCCACGCGCTGGTCCACGCGCCCTGCGGACAGAGCGGGCGTCAGCCAGGGCGAGGGGCGCCGCGCGCCGCGGCCGCGAGCCTACTCACCAGCTTGTTCCAGTCCAGCGGCAGCAGCGCGGCCAGGCGCGTCACGTGCAGCACGAGCAGCGCCGAGTGCAGCAGCAGCGAGGACAGCGCCGCCAGCAGCAGCAGGCGCACGCGCGCCGCCAGCGGCACGCGGCCCACGCGCAGCCCCACGCCGGCCCACACGCACGCGCACGTGCCCAGCGAGCACAGCTACGCACAAACACACACATCGGTATTGAACGTTATGGGACTCCAAGGCTGCGTGTCGTTTAATAATAATCGACGCGCAGTTTAAGCGTTGGTTAATACTAGCCTACGGGAGGATTAGGACATAGGATACTTTACCGCGGTTTCTTTTATGCAACTTCTTCGTACTGCCGAACGCAGGCAAGAGACAATGATATACTAATAGTTCAAGCAATACTCTTTTTCTTAAGAGTGCCGTAAGTGCGTAAAGTGTTATATTGTACAAAGGCCCTCCTCCTCTGGTTGCTACAGGTCGCAGGTCGCAGGTCGCTGGGGGCGGTAGCCGGACGTGTCAGTTTAATAAAGTCCGTGACGTTTTAAATTACATAACATCGGAGTCAGGCGAGCCTCTGCCGCACAGGTGTACTAGTACATTTCGCCAGTTACGTTTAAAGTTCCATGTAACAGGGGGCCAGCCTATTGCCATCAACCAAGCACAAATTAATCCAGACTTATTGGCTGCTACTAAGAATTTCCTGATGGAAAGACCCAATACACACACTTTGCCCAACCCGAGAATCGAACCCGGGACCTCATGCTCAGCAGTCGCGCTTGCTCGCACTAGACACACGGCCTGGTGGCTAGCAGGCTACAGGAGGGTCAGTCAGTGTGAGGTTAGCTTACAACGAGCAGCAGCGTGGCGGCGCCGCGCGGCGTGAGCAGGTGGCGCAGGCGGCAGTACAGCGGCGCGAGCGGGCGCGGGCGCGGCGGCGGCGCGCGCCGGTACTGCGCGTGCGAGTCCCAGCTGCGCTCCGTCAGCTCCGTGCCGGCCGGCGAGCGCCCGCCAGCGCCCGCACCGCACCCGCTGCCCGCTATCTCGAAGTCCTGATCCCACACCCGTAGTACATGTTTAGTATTGCAACAGATCAGCCAGTTAGTATGACAGAAGCAGTGCGCCCACTCAGCGTCTGGCACTAACAATGCAACAACCGGAACAAACAGACAGACAGACAAAATTATATATTTTTTTTTGTTCAAGATAGCTACAGTATACAGTAGGGTGGTCCTTATTCCTAAGAAAAAAAAACTTTAATTTCGCGGGGCAACTCGTAATTTGATTATATGTATACCATGAAAGTATTTCAGCCGTTTTTTTTGAATTTTTTTAATGACATTTAGAGGTTGAATTTTAAATAAAAACTCAAAATCTGTTTTTGTTAGAT
Organism: Eugnorisma glareosa; assembly: GCA_947578425.1. Taxonomy (NCBI): domain Eukaryota; kingdom Metazoa; phylum Arthropoda; class Insecta; order Lepidoptera; family Noctuidae; genus Eugnorisma; species Eugnorisma glareosa. Next base: position 893,473 of record OX387968.1, read on the forward strand.
TCTTTTATTTTTATAGCCAGGACATAAAAAAATATTACAAAATTATTGTTGTTGTTATGAACAAGATATTATGTAAATATTTGAATCATTTATTTTTAAGATACTAGGGTTGACTTGTCAGTATTATGGTACTTTTTAGGGTTCCGTAGCCGAATGGCAGAAAACGGAACCCTTATAGATTCGCCAAGTCAGTCTGTCTGTCTGTCCGTGTATGTCACAGCCACTTTACTCCGAAACTATTAGGACTACACAGTTGAAACTTAGTAGGTATATGTATTCTGTGAACCGCTTTATGGTTCTTATACAAAAATAAAAATAAAATATAAGATTAAGGGGGGTCTCCCCATACATGGAACTGACAAAAAAAATATTTTTTTGATCAAACCTATACGTGCGGGGTGTCTAAAGATAGGTCTTTAAAAATGACATTGAGGTTCCGAAAACCATTTTCTCTCAAAGTCAATCGTTTGAAAGATAAACACTTCCACAGTGATAAAATGTGTGTGTGTGTGTCCTCTAATTACTAAAGTAAGAGGAGAAAAATTCTGAAAAAAATATAGGATTATAGAACGTAAAAAAAACTTTGAACCAAAATTGGTTTGAATAAGATTTGATGTTTATTTTTTGAGATATGGGACTTTTTCATCAAACTGCAGCAACAACTTTGTTTTTCATTAGAATACTATGAAAAACAAATTTAGTTTTGTTGATGAATTTAAAACAATACAAAATATGAACGAATGCCCTCAAAATATTTTCATTATATTGTTTGGTGCTACGGAACCCTATGTGCGTGTGAGTACGACTCGCACTTGGCCGGTTTTTTCCTATACTCTTTTAACAACAAAAGCAAATATTACTTTGTTCTTCATTGGTTGTAATTAATTTATTATCTTCCATTAGGGTGGAAGCGCAAGGGTTTTTTGCAATATGCAGGTCAGTGTCAAGTTGTTTGTTGATGAAAAATGAGTCGCGCCAGTAACACGAATGTAGTTACAGAATTATAATAATTAAAATCATCAATACAACCTTCAAAGTTCATTTACCCCTATTCAGTAACTATTTTATGAAAAAGTCATTCAATGCGGTTAAATGAACTTGAAATCCAATGATGCAGTTTTAGTTTTCATCAAAATCGGGCCCGAGACTCCTTTAAGCATTTTTCGATATTCCTCTCAGTTTTGGATTTGGTCATCCCCACCTTGTTAAGTTCACTCTGTATATTTAAGGCACTCACAACAAAAACACATTTTTTTCTGTCTGTCTGTTTGTCTCTCCGAAACGGCTGGACCGATTTAAACGGGACTTTTACTGGCAGATAGCTGATGTTATAAGGTCTAACACAGGCTACTTTTATTCTAGAAAAATAATTAGCGTTCCATGCAAAAAAATTAAAACCCTTGAAATTGTTGACAAAATCCGATTCAAAAAGGAAAGTAATAATTTAATGCGAACGAAGGTCGCGGGCAACAGCTAGTTAGAACATAACGTGAACATGTGATGGTGCGCTGCGGGTGGCATCAGTCAACGAGATTCATTTAAAATATGAGAAAACATATAATTTATCTCTTTCCTTAAATTTGTCGCATGTCATTACTTCCCAGAACTTGATCGCTATTAGCGACATTATCGAACTGTGTAATAATCTATTGTGTGCAGTTTTTTTCAAATCAACGGGGTCAATTCCTGGCTAGGAATATTGATTTTCCAAAAATCTAATGATGCAGTTTTAGTTTTCATCAAAATCGAGCTCGAGAGTGCTTTGAGTATTTTTCGCTATTGCTCATAGTTTCGGATTTGGCCATCCACGCCCACTTGGAAAATTCACACTGTATAGTTCTATATTCAGAAAAAAACTGTTATTTTGAAATTGAAAACAGACACTTTAATTATATTTTTATTAATTTTTTGTCTCATTCATTACGTGTCACTGTGGCCAGGACACCTTTTGCCATCTCTGATCAGTCTTGTGAGTGTGCAGGGCTGGCAGTTAGTGTACCCTTCCCGAATGTGGAATTCCTGCCCACTATTCCTCTGTTACCTTAGGTCGCTTGGTTCAGACCTCCTGAACTTTTGTTATTCATCACATACTAGGTATTCAATAGGTTAGGTCATTGGGACTGTTAGGCTGGTAGAGGCAGAGTAGGTCCTGTAACTTATCATCCCTTATTATTACCGCGGCCATACATTAACTTTGTTAGGCTTACAATTTGTATAGATTTTGTACACCCAAGAAAGGTCGGGAGACCCTTTAACCTTTCGTATGCCTTTCATACATATAGACCCAATTAAAAACCTACTGTGTCTCGCGTAGATCTACGTTCCGGCACACAAAGGGTTAAAAGATGGGCTGACGATATCGTCATAGCTTGGCAAGATTGAGCCAGCAGTCTGCGCTATATAGCGCAGACTGCTGGCTACACCCAAGAAAGGTCGGGAGACCCTTTAACCTTTCGTATGCCTTTCATACATATAGACCCAATTAAAAACCTACTGTGTCTCGCGTAGATCTACGTTCCGGCACACAAAGGGTTAAAAGATGGGCTGACGATATCGTCATAGCTTGGCAAGATTGAGCCAGCAGTCTGCGCTATATAGCGCAGACTGCTGGCTCAATCTTGCCAAGAACCGTGAGAAGTAGAAAAAGAAGTCCTTTACCCGTAATGGAGCTATATCTCCAATCTTTAATAAAAACTATTTGCCAGCATTTGCCAGCAGTCTGCGCTATATAGCGCAGACTGCTGGCTCAATTTTGCCAAGAACCGTGAGAAGTAGAAAAAGAAGTCCTTTACCCGTAATGGAGCTATATCTCCAATCTTTAATAAAAACTAACTAGAATTAACAACTAACATTTAATTACTAATAAGTAACTTGTGTTAAAAGTGTGTTAATTTAATTGCGATTAGAAATGAAAGGCTTTTTATTTATTTATTATGTATACCCAACAAAGTTGGTGGTTGCCCACTTGTCACCTTTACTTTTAGTAATAGGGTTGGGAAATGTTCTAGCTATACCTCTCCTAACACCTCACACTAGAGAATTATTGTGTTTTTAAGATGGGAATTGAGGGCAATAGCTAAATTGAGTAAATAGGGCAAAGTGCTCTGATGAACCAAGTGCTGTAAGCCATTGTTTTTCAAAGTTAATTTGTTTTTTTTTTTCAGGAATTTAGCTAGTAATAAAATTGCAGTAAAAAAAACCTATATAGCAGATTACAAAGTAATAATTTACCTACCATAAGATATGAATGACACATTGTGAATTTTCAATACTATCCATGTTTACATGACCTATGCAATGGTGACATGACCTAGGTAAACATGTTCCAGGTATGAAACTGCTCAGGATGGGAATACAGCACAAAGAATCGTGCAAGTATCTAAACACTTACAGAGAAGACCATTAGTATTTTGTTATTAAATTGTTGCTCCAAAGAACCTATCATAATGTAAGGGAAGAAGAGAACCTATTCTATCAGGTATTAATCAAACCCTCTTTCAAGAATTTTGGTGCAGGATGGTGCCTGGCAGTTAAGCAAATAACCTGTCACGTTATATACCCTCTTGGGTCATTTTCGTTAATGACAGTACCTTGTCATTTAGCAAGAATATTTTAAACTTTATAAAACCAAATAAACTGTTACGAGAGGTTTAATAACATAAAAATTAAATAATATTGTATTGTACAGCGGGCTGGTCTCCGCAAATCCACGTCCAAGCGCGTATTTTGCGTGCGGATGTAAACAATATGCTTATTACTCCAGGGCGCTGGCAAACATTAGTGCAAATAGTTAAATTCTGTGCAAAGCATGTGTGCTAATAGAGTGGAACTGTATCATCAGGCATATGGGGTCACCTGTCGCAGTGTTAGTACCTGCAGGTCTTCGCCGCGGCAGCTCGTCGGCTCCAGCTCCCTAATCTCGTCCAGCAGCAGCTCCACTTCGTCTGTCGAGTACAGTTCGCTCACTGACACGTAGCGCGCCGGCGCCGCTTGCATATCACCCGCCGAGTCGCCTACCGCCGAGCGCCTTCGCCCCGGCACTTCCTGTAACCACTAACCACGCTCACGTTATCCGCTCGCTCGTGCAACTTCTACACGCAAAACGCATTGCCACAAACCTTTTCCGCACGTTGGCATTGAGGCTCCGTCCCCTTGTATGTGACCACATAATCCGTAGGCGTGATACAATTAAATACAAAAACGTTGACCTGACCTAATAAACAAGATTCAGTGACGCTCTGTGGCCCGCCATGTTTGTTATCATATTTTTTTCTTCCGTCATTCAAGCTTTGTCTATGCCCACATATTTCGTTCGGAATCGTAAAAACCAAATTATGTTGTTCTGTAATTTTTCACACCTTTTTTTTTGACTATTTATGCTAAACGAAGGTTTTCAAAGTGTACACCAACAAAAAATGACGCCTGTAATCCCCGAAGTATTGCCGCTAAACTGTGCGAAACAGGATGGATGCGATTTTTGTGCAAAGAGCAAAGCTATTGGAAAGAGCTTTTCAATCGGAACCTATATCACAGTCCATTCGGAGTTATTGAAATAAACTTGCGAATAAGCAAAATATACGACATAGATGGCTTTAATCAATGGTGCGTTGACTAAGAAGTTCAATTATTTACAGCTGCTGCTACTTTACTGCTTCAAGAGGAGAGGGACCGGTCAATGGGTCGTTTTAGGAGCGGATTTGTATTGTAGGATTTGTAGGAGTTGGGAGTTTACATTTAGGGCACTATAATAATTAAATACGAGCATTTGTCAAGGTTCTCGTCTCGCTAGGCGGTTGGATTATGTGCCTGATTCAGAAGGCAGAGCCTAGCCATGTTGAACACCACATGATGACATGACATCTCGTTTTGTATGAAGCGTGGGCTACGTAACTTCCTAATTTAATTCCTAATAAAATATATTCCTTTCTTAAATTTTATTTTTAAAATAGCATAAAACCTATATTAAATAAATAGCTGCTATTAATACAAACAAGACTAAACTTTATATGAGACAAAGTCTTCGAACTCGTCACGTTTCCGAGATGTAAGCAATCGAAGTTACAGGTAACGTAAATCTATTCATTGACGGCACCATGACTACTAAGTAAATAAATAATCTGAAGTTTACAGTGTTAAACGTAATAAAATAAACTTTTTTTGAAGTTATTGGTAATTTATAGTGTAAAATAGAATTATATACATGACCATAAGGGACAGCGACGCCATCTGGTGAGCTCAAAAACGATAGCCTTCATTCAATCATGATTCGAAAGATACGTGGCGCCATCTATTAACATAAGAATGTTATTGTTGTTTTCCTCGGGAATAGATTTTTTTTCGGGATGAAAGGTACCATATGTCTGTTTCTGTACATCCGGCAACGTACAGAATGATCGGTTCAGTGGTTTCGGCATTAAAAGGCAACAAACTCCCTTTCGCATTTATAATATTAGTTGGGTTGGGAGTTGGGAAGTCCGGAAGTTAGGCTGAAAGTTGTGCTGATGGCGAAGATTGTAACTTTCATGACTTACCTATATCTCTGAAAAGTGACGCTTTAAAAGATTTTCTCCCATTCAATACTTACCTATTTGCAGACGCGGTCCAAGCCTAAGCCAACTTTGGGGAGGATAGGTCCGTTGCCAGGAGATTGGGGGCCCCGGGTGTTAAACTACGAACAACTAAATTATATCAACCATCTCTGGATTTACCTATAGAAAAAGATCATGGGCGCCTATAGGTTTATTTCCAGGGGGCTTCCGAAAAGAGCTTGTACTCCGCCATGGATATGTTAGGTTTTTGTTTGACGGTGTCGATTCATGCAAGGAATAATTTTGTCGACTATTATAGAAAACCAATCAACTTAGAAAAATCAGGAATTCAGGATTCAAGAGCGAGCGCAGCGAGCTTGTAAAATTTAGCACTCAGTTCGAATTTGAGAGGCTTTCAGAAATTGTGTCAGTTTATAAAGAAAAACTGAAAAGAACGCAGAATGTCAGAGCGAGCAAAGCGAGCTCGAAAATATTATCACTACATCGTGTAGGTTACATTAGCTTTTGACCATTCATACAGGAGTAATGTAGGTACATACATGCAAGAGAAGGAAGAAGAGAGCGAGCGAAGCGCGGTCGAAATTTTTTGCACCATTCCTAAGATAAATTAAGTTCTTTGTCAACTTTCGCAGAATCTGAAAAAATATAAGGTGTACTAGGTTGTCGAGCGAAACGAGTGAGAAAACTTTTGCATTCAGCCTCGGAAAGGTTGATTTTTTTTATAGTTGTCGGAGATTTCGGGGGCACCAATCTACCCCCGGGAGGGTTGAACCCCCCCCGGGTTCAACCCTCACCCCCTATGCCTACGGCCCTGCGCCTGAGATAGTTAGATTTTACAGTTTTAAGATGAAGAGAACGCAAGAGTGAGCAAAGCGAGCCGAGCCTCTATTTATTTTATTTAAATAAATGAGTTCAGTTCAGAAACATGATCACGGTCGACCTAGTCCCAGCCCAGGGCGGGTTGATCATGACGCCCGGTCATGACCACCACTATGGATCAAAAGGACAGGATGCATTAGCGAGCGAAGCGAGCTCGAAAATTTTAGCATTCTGTCTCTAAACGGTTAGTTTCTCTTGTTGAAAGATTAAGCCGGACGATAATAATTTATATCCGAAAAAAAATATTTTAAAAAGGTTAGTCAATGGGGGCTATTGCGTATGAATTCGCAGCTAGAGGCTCTAGTGTAGCGCGGGGCCACCAAAATGTCAGATGACATAAATTGTTCGCGTGTTGCGTGCTGTTTTAACACGTATTTTTACAAATATTCACAATTATGGTCTAGAATTCTAGATAGAGCCATTCCTGATTAATTATGTCTTGAAAATTTTAAGTAGCAACTCAGAATCTTAATTTTCAGTACTTGGAGGTAAAATGATTTTTAAATGTTTCATGCTTGCTAATTTTAGGGAGAATATTGCAAATATATGAACCTGAAGTTTACACTATGTTGTTGTACGTAATAAAATAAACTTTTTATGAAGTTAATGGTACTTTAAAGTATAAAAAGGAATTATTGACAGGACCTTAATCGACAGTGGCGCCATCTGGTGAGCTCAAAAACAATAGCCCTCATTGGCGTGTAAGATTTTGGGGGGGTCCTGACCCCTGTGACCCCCCTCTGGGACCGCGCCTGCCTATTTGTTTGTAATGTATTGATGTTTATCACTATACACTATCTATTGATGCCAGCTATTGATTGATACAGGTTATAAGAGTGGCTAATAAAATCAAAGTTGTACTGATGGTGCTATCAGTGAAAAGATTCTTACGCTGTGATAGCCTATATCTCGGAAATATGACACTTCAGAAAAAACAATTTTTACCCGCTATTGATTGATAGGTTTAATGCTGTTGTAAAATAAAATAAAATGGCGGAAGTTAGGCCGGCCAATAAATTAGAGTTCTAAGTGACAAAAATAATTAATTTACGTTATAGTATTACTAATTAAGTGAACGACTGACTGACTGCGAGTGACGAAAAATCAACAGAACAGCAACTTACAAACATTAATTCGAGTTAGGTAAGTACATATAATACAAAATGAGAAGCTTCATAATATTTGAACGATCTAATTTATGTATGAGTGTCAACATGAGGTTACGTCCTGCATTTTTTTACCAATACTATTTCATGAAACATTCAATAGCTATTTCATGAAAAAGTCACTCTTTGAAATTATATGAACTTGGAGGGTTGTATTGATGATTTGAATGATTATAATTCTGTAACTCCGTACGTGTTACTGGCGCGATTCATATTTTCATCAACATACAACCTGACACTGACCTGCAAATTGCAATAAACGTAAGAAAATTTAAACTTCGCGGGCTACCCTTGCGCATCCACCTTAAATGAAGTGTTTCGAATAGAAAAACCACTTTGAAAAATACTATAATGAGCAGAGTACTACGAGCTCACATTTTTTTGAAAATAATCTGAAATAATTAGTTGAAGAAACAAATGTAACGCAAACCTAATGTTTGGCAAGTGAACGATTAAACAATAACTTGCTTAACAACTTTTACCACTTTTAATGGAGTCACACATTTCAGTTGGTTTATTTATAACATATTTTACTCAAAATAAAATAAGCCAAATATTTAGTATTGTATTGTATAGCGGGCTGTCCGCAACTCCACGTCTAAGCGCGTATTTTGCGTGCGGAAAATATTAAAATATGAAAAAATATTAGAAATATTTAGTATCATCAGTTTTCAATTTACCATTTCTATGACAAAAGATTGTCATAGACTTTAGAAATTAAATTACAATGTGTTTTGTTATGTTGGTAGAATGACGCTCACACACTAGAAATTATCACTGTGTTATGTAGCGGAAGTTTCTTGACATTGTTTGTTACACTAAATTATTATTTATATGACCGATTGATGGTACTGAATCGACAGCATCGTCTTTTGCTTTTTTTGAAGCGGCACGAGACGGCATTATGTTTTTCAAAAAAAACACGTTTCTTGTCAAAAAGATTCAAAGTAAATATTCGCGCCAGGCGCGTCGCGTGAGCACGCAAGGCTCGTGCGGAGTTGTGTCGTGCGACACCGCGCCCGCCAGAGCCGCGCGCCGTCGCTGGCGATCGAATCGATCGCATCGTGACGAATAGTACGTCATCGCGCAAACAGGCGCAGAGGAGTTATGCGTTATAGCTACGCGCCTGTGATGAAGTCGTATGTTCGGCGGCGCGCTGCGATGCGGAGTGGGAGCGAGACAAAAAAAAACCCTTTTCACTGTATTAATGTTTGTTTTGTTTAGCCTGCGCACATACTTATTATCTTTTAGTGTTTATTATATTTCCTATATTTCTTTATATTATAATCCAAGTAGGTACTGTTTGTTTTATCTTATTTAATGTAGTTCAATATTTATGCTGTCTTGGCTTCCGTACGTTTTTTTCACGGGTGACCACTGAAAACCAGCGCTGTGCTGTGGGCCCCCCATAGCACAGCATAATGCTGAGTGGTAACGTGCTTGTCGCGGTCACGACGTGCAAGCTGTTAATTTTGTATTTATTTTTCTTTGTACCTGTATGTCCTGTGTATTTATAATATTTGTTATGTATTGAATGATTATTTTTAATTTATCTCTTGTACGCACGTCATGTCCCTGCGACAAATAAACATTTTTTCTTTCTATCTTTTCTTCTTTTGGCATACATTTCATATCGACAATCACTAAAAGGTAGAACTATCATATCTCAGAAAGTTTACAATTAGAATCATCTACACCATGCATGCAGCAAGCATGTAGCATGCAAGCAAGCATGCAGCAGGCATGCAACATGCAGCAGGCATGGTTTCTGTCACGGCTCCGGTGCTGCAGGGCTCCGGCCGTCCCACGCGAGCTTATCGTCGCAGATGGTTTTAACGCTCACCACCGCTGCTTCGGCTAAGCCGGCCAGCCTCAGCCGCGGCGGCAAGCGTTGAAACTACCTGCTCCTCAGCTCGCGGGCCGCCTCGCCGCTCCGCGCCTACTCGGGCTTAAATTACACTCTAGGGTTAGGGCAGACAAGACTACGTGGAGTCGGTTTTGCAGCGAATCGTAATTCCTGTCACTAACTTTTTTGGCACAACACATTGACTTATTTTTTTGTCTTTATATTTTTTGTCATAACAAATCATTTATCAAATGTTTATTGTCAGATTGTTTGGTGTATATCATTTGATAAAAGACCAAATGCCTAAATTACTTTATCCTTGTAGTCCGGGAGGTAGCATTGCATTTTTAACCGACTTCAAAAAAGGAGGAGGTTATAATTATGTTCGTGTGTAGGTAGGTATGTTTTACACGGCTCAGCGCAACATTTTCGCCTTTAGCAAAATAAATTCATGGTGACATGGGAATAACTAAAAATGGAAAAATAATAATATTTTAAGTAGTGTTTTTACGCTGATCGATTGACATATTTTTCAATAGATCTCGAATTTAATATATATAACTGAACCAACCGTCAGCTAGCGCACCGGTACCAGCACCAATCCACAGTTGGCATTGTCGTGAGATATTGAAAATCATTAAATCACCTATAAAGACTCATTAGAAGACCTAATCAGTGTAGTTACTTAATCACTTCTTTTCGGACTCATTAGAAGAGTAAACAATTGGTAATTTGGTTGTATGAAAAGTTTTAAAACTCATGATGTGTTGATAAATATCTAGCTCAAACATAGTTGTCTACGTGTGGGTGTACTATAAACCTCTGCCAACTCCTTCGGAAATATAGGAGTGATGCTATTTTATGTTACGTGTAGTTAAAAGTCCGTGTTCTTCAACATAAACACTAAAAAGAATCGTTTCATATGTAAAAACAAATAAAAATATTTTGACGATTTAAAAAAAAAAACGGCTTGAAATTGTTCGTCAAATCGGCAACCAAAAAATCATAAATAAATAGCACTATGACCACCTCCAAGGATATTACGGCTAAACATGCCGTATAATTAAGAGATAATTCGATTTTTCATACTAGCTTCATACAAATTTTTCGTAAAAAAAATATATTTCTTTCGTTTTTGGGCAGAATTAACTCGGGTGTCATTTTGAACTATCTATGCAAAACCCCACGAAAAATTTCAGCCGTCGTACTATAACTTAATTTTTTATTATTTTTTCACAACTTCCGTAGCCTCCCACACCCAAACCCACCGCCGCGCCGCCGCCGCCGCGGCGGTGGGTTTGGCGACGACGGCTGAAATTTTATTGTATTTTATGAATTGACTTGACATTACTTTTTAAAACTTTTTTATTCTTATTTCTAATTTGGATAATTGTAATGATTTTGGATTGCAAGTATGTTTCTTAAATATTTAGTTATAGAAATTAAAACACGATGTAAAAATCGTTATTGAATAAATGAATTGAATTGACAGTTCGAGAGCGAGTTTTTCAGTAGTTTGATGAACATGTTGGGTATAAAGAAAATCCGTACAACTGCATACCATCCACCAGGCCCGGACTGGCCATACGGGCAAATCTGGCAAATGCCTGATGGGCCGGATGCCCGAAGGGCCGGTGTGGCCGATTGGCGGTCGACTTTCTTTTGCTATTTAAAAAAAAAACATCGCAATACATCGACTAAAATAACGTCCTCTACCGTCAAGTCGAGGACTTAATTCAATTAAAAAATATATTAAACGACATGCGCCCACAGTCACGAGCGGACAGCGGTTCACGAAAAATTTTCGTTCATAAGGATTTGAACACTTGTACACACGTATTCATTAGAAATGAGATGGTAAGGAAACCATTGATACCATCGTATAAGGGACCAAGTCATAAGCAGAGGCGAGAAGACTTTTGTCATAAAAAAAGACGACCGTCAAACAACCGTGTCCATTGATAGATTAAAACCGACATACATTATTAATGAGGATACGATATCAGAAAGCGTAGGGAATAATAGCAACAGTGAAACAATAAAAACAGCAGGTTGGGCAAAACTCGCTACTGCCTATGATTAAGACCACGCGCTCGGGCCGAGTAATCAAGAAACCCGTGCGATTTTTGCTCAACTAGCAAAGTAGCTTAGGTATAACGATGTAAGAAACGCAATGTAAGAAATTCATGCACAATTCACTAATTACGGTGCCAAATCCAAGTAAAGAGTATACAGATTTATAGACATGGGAAATTCATAAAATAAAGAATATATTTCCATAGCCCAAGCCCCGACCGGTACTAGCTGGACACTGATAATTAAAAAACAAACTGGATTATTTTGGGATAATACTTATCATCATCGCGGTTATATTGGGAATTTTGCTATGTTACGCAATAAAAAGAGGCTGAATGGGCCAACTGAGGGGTTGGCTGAAAAAATAACTGACGACACTGACTGGGACCTGCGGCAATGCCCGGAAACATGGGTATTCCGGCAGCCGCAGGAATCGCAGCAGGTTACGTGTAAACAGTGTACGAAAAGTGAACTGTGCAAGAATCACCCGGTTCATACTGAGTGTAATTAGGAAAACAACCATGTATTTGCTATCGTGAACAGTGCACGGTTACAATATTTGTCATACCCTGTATTACTATTGTATTTTATAACAAGGATTGTGATTATTTGTACCTAAGTCTCAGTAAGTGTTTTTTATTCGTTCGTTTTATAATTCCCCAATAATTCAAAGCACTTTCAAGTGTTACTTAATACGGTTAAAAAATGCAGCCCTGTGACAGGCGACCGGATGCCTTTGGGCGCGGAGCCCTACAAACGGCCATGTGTGTGTGTAGTAAGGTGAGAGTTTGGGTGTTCCAAACAATAACTTTAATAATGAAAAAAAAAAACATGTTAATTTTGAAAATACGTACCTTTAATTCAAAGAAAGTGTTGACTATTTTACTTGATTCATTATCTTTATCACAGAAAAGATCATTATATAATAATTATACTTAATTCTAAGTAATGGAAAATAACAGTGGCGTGCCTCTCGTCAAATGTTTTGGTGCAAGATTTCATTCAGAAAATGTTAGCTAGTATATTGAGAACAGAACCGAACTTCTCTTTTAGATTACAAGTACAACTATTGGACGGGTGGCATACTATCCAACAGATAGCGACAGTCCTTTCACCGTTAGTTTGCCTCTGGAAGCAGCAAGCCAACAACGTCATTTTAATGCGAATAAATATCACTGGTATTTTAACAGTAATGCTCTATCAGAAGTAAACTAACTGTGAAAGAACAGTAAATGTTTCATACAATAACTTGACGTCACTGTCGATCATACATGTAAGTACTAGAACACAGATTAATTATAATATCCGATTTTTGAACACCTTTAAAACTAACGTCAGAAGACACTAAAGAATTTTGAAAATTAAATGATCGAAAATATTATCTGGATGTCAAAAAATCATATTAACAAATGAGTCTATGAAAAATATAAGTAGAGAAAAAAAACATAGCACTTAACAAAATAATAATAATGAATGTTTCTAATGGTCAAACCGAAGTAATCTTAGTCTAAAGTTAAACTTCCTAATACCTAATGTAAAAAAACTTAGAATAAAAATGCTTTTGGCAGCAGCTGTCAAGATCTATTCAATAAGAGGTAGGCTTGTTTAAACGTATAGCAGGGCGCGGGGTCGGACTGTCGGTCGGGGCGGTCTGTGGGACTAGGCGCCGAAGCCCGGCGGCGGCCGCACCGGCCCCCCGGAGCCCATCGCGCCCATCGCGCCCACCATGTACCAGTGCGCCGCGTCCGGGTTCACGTGCGCCAGCATGCGGTACGTGTCGTACTCGGCGCGGCCCAGCGCCGGCCAGCGCACGTAGGGAGGGTGCACGACCACTTGTGGCCGAAAGGTATGTAAGGTATGTCGGGGACTAAAGGGTTGGGCGTAGGGGTTAACTACAGATTGTGTCACCGGACCCTGCACCCCTACCGGCACGAGACACGTACGCGAACACAGAAAGGGCGGGGCGGGAGGGGGAGACGGTGAGGGTCGGAAGCACGAGGGGGGGGCGGGAGGGGGAGACGGTGAGCGTCGGAAACACGAGGGCGGGGCGGGAGGGGGAGACGGTGAGGGTCGGGAGCGCGAGGGGGGGCAGGGAGACTCTGCAGGCGGCGGGTGCTTGGCTGCGGGACAAGGAGTCGCAGGCGCAGGCGGCACGGGCGCGGGCATCAGCAGCGGGATGCGCGTGGCGAGCTCGGGGCTGGCCGCGCGGGGCGGGGGCGGCGGGGAGGGCGGCGCGGTTACGTAGAAGTCGTGCAGCGTGGCGTCTTCAGAGTCGGGCGAGGCGGGGGGCGGCGCGGCGGGGTGCGGGGGCGAAGGCTCGGGTGCCAGGCTCAGGGGCACGTGCCGGCGGTAGGCCTCCACGTAGTCGAGCGCGATGCCGTCGCGCAGGTAGGCCTGTATCTCGCCGAGCGAGGGCGTGTCGCCGCCCTCGAGCGCCTCGAACCTCGGGTACAGGTAGGTCTCCGCCGTCTGCAAGGGCGAGAGGGCGAGGGGGCGTGAGCGGGCGAGGTGACTGTGCGCGAATCTCGAGGACGCGTCCGACGCTCGTCGTGTACCGATTGTACCGAACCCTTCCGCGAGGTTCGAGCGCAGCGATTTTTACATAAAGCAATATATCTACCACTAGCATAACATAAACAAATTATAAACAGTCCATCAAGTCCATCCCCACAGGATTGAGATAATTTTTGATACTACGATTAAAGATACGCGCCGAGGCAAATTTCAATTGTGTTTCCGAATCAACCGTGTGCGACGGTCTCGTCATTTGTCAAAACATATAATCTGCCGAAACATTATTGCAATACAAAATTAATTTATTCCGTATATCCGAGGATATATTCTGATTTCCAAGGCGCATAACTTATATGACCGCACGTCAAAGTACGACTAACGATCTGCTCAACCACAGTATTTCTTATCAAGTCCAGTTTTCGTAATTCAAGTAGTAACAAGCAGTTATCCGTACAGTCATTACAAAGGGTCTTGTCAAAAGTCTAACAGAACTAAAATCAAAGAGATTTAGACATAAAGAGCGGACATTAGGAATATTTTCATACAACAATTATTTAGATCCAGAACATTTTCGATGTTGACACACGAATGCTACCTGACAAGCGGGCGTGTGACACAACAGATCAAGTATTGGATTACTATTTTTTACTCTTGTCCCGTCTATCTGTACTTCTTTATTAATATTATAAATAGGTGAATTTGTTTATGGTAGTTTGTATGTAGGGGGTAATCTCTGGATCTACTGAACCGATTTTGAAAAAGAAAGAAAGGCTATATATAGGCTATATTTACAACGTGCCCGTGGAATAATTTCCGACCAAAACGCGAGCGAAGCCGCGGGCAACAGCTAGTCGGTCGTAAATATTTGAATGTCTTTCGACTAAAATACTCAAACAATAAATAGCTAAGTAGCTAAGCTAATAAGTTCTCCAATTCATACTATCGCAATAAGTACCTATAAAGTCCAGACCAGAGCTACGGTGTACGTTACCCCAGCAGGAAAGTGGCTCCTCAAGTGATATTAGTGGAACGAATAATTAGTGTATAATTTGATGTGCATATGCACCACATAAAAAATTGGTGCACTAACGGGAAAAAAACGATTCCTGCTGGGGTAACGCTTTTCCAGTAGGAAAATTCTAGACGAATGATCGGAAAGAGAAATATTGTACATGGCCAGAGAGCTTATATTTGTGAAAAAAAGTGTAACGAAAATATAATTTGTTCGCCTTCAGGTTTTCGAGATATTGCATTTCCTGCTAGAGTAACGTTTTGCAGAATCGTGAACATCTAAAACCATTGTACGTGCGCCTGTAGAATAAACACACGAGTAGCTCTTTATTTGTGCGTATTTGTGATAGAATAAGATTTAAAAAAATATTTATAATTTTCAAGTCATCGCAGTTTTTTGAAAATCCGATAAAATATCGCAGCGCCTAAATGAGAAAACGTATAAGCTCGCAGAAAACTGTATTCGGTCGTTCTTGACGCTTATAAGAACCATTAAAAGTTTCAAAAGTGAACCATGCGTTAATGAATAATATTGCTAAAAGTCAAAACGACGGGGTCATTAGTTTGATGGCAAAATACAAGAAACCGGCTTAACCTAAGATGTGTAAATGTAAACCAAAAAAAAAAACGGCCAAGTGCGAGTCGTACTCACACGACCACAGGATTCCGTATAGGGAATGCAGAACCGGTTCCGTTTTGCTGATCAGTTGTTTTTTTCTTTTATCTGTTTGATTTATTACAATATATTATATGAAATTTGAAGACCCTTAACCTTTTTTTTTGTATAAAAATCGTAAAGCGGTTCACAGAATACATCTACCTACTAAGTATCAACTGTGTAGTCCTTATAGTTTCGGAATAAAGTGGCTGTGACATACACGGACAGACAGACAGACATGACGAATCTATAAGGGTCGCGTTTTTTGCCATTCGGCTACGGAATCTTAACTAGTGTATTTAGTCCAAAATATACAGTGAAAATATTCAGCTTGATATGTTTCGTATTAAGACAAGCGCTAACCCGAGCGCCGTATGCATTAATCGAACTCGAGAATAGATACGCAGTCGCGCACACACCCGCATTCAATGATGTTATATATACTAGATCAGAGTTGTCGCCGCCAAAGCGTTGCCTCGTCGTAAATGTCCATAGCCGTATCTGCCTTAAATAACAAATTAGGGAAATATGCTGTTAAAATTTGTATGTCACGGTCTTAAAATATAAATAAAACATGTGGTGTGTGTTTCACACCACATGTTTTATTTTGTTTCTTCAGATTGACCAAAAAAACATTACGAAACGAAGTCAAATTTTCAAACATTTTTAATATCATCAGTGTTACCAGTAAAACGATTTAAATTTTGCCAGACTGTTGGGAGTTTAGTGAATGACGAAAGTATGTTCCTGTAAGTCTGAATTATTATTATAGTCTGTTTGGTTTAAACATACTGTAACCCAAACACATTCACGTGTATGTCGAAGGTATACATTTAATTTAATTATCACCATCTTCTTTATCAAAAGATATTTTATGAGCAATAAAAATGTGACACGATATAATAAATTCGATAATACACACGATATAATTAAACGTGTTAAATAGTGTTGTGCTGTACGGAACAAAACAATCGGTTTATTTTCTGTCGTCGTAATTTTCTTAAGTCAAATATAACAAATAGCCGTGAATTTTTTCTTTTTTCAGACGAGGTGTATCAGTAGTATGAAGAAACATATGACTCATTTGTAAGTTTTTATGCCTTGCGACTGGGACTGCAGCTACATTTCATTGTTATCTTTGTTTCGACAGTTCAAAAGTGCCTGTAACTGGCCTACTTCAAATAAATGGTTTGATTTTGATTTTGAAGGTAACTGAAACTTTCAGTAGCGCAATGAGGATGGAATTTGGTGTGGACAAATGTCCGGTCAAGCATGTAAAGCGAGGGCCTGTAACAGGCTTACTTGAAATAAATGCTTTGATTTTAAATATACTTACAAAAAAAAAGTGAAAAACCGACAAAACAGATTAAGAAAAAAAATGAATGTAATTTTAATTTATTTTAGGTACTTAAAATTTGAAATTTATTTCGTGTACACAGTTTGTTACGACAAACTGTGTAACAGTAACATTATCATTCCATTTTGAACAATAGTTATTTGACACAATCATAATAGTCTTAAAATAAAATATTTACGTTTACGCATTTCTTTTCATCCTGTATGTACCTAATCCATCCATTCATCTATTTCTTTAATTTTCAATAAAAAGTTGCATGATACAACTTTTCATAGTAATTGATTCAATAAATACCTTCATTAATTCTGGGGAAATTATCTTGATCATTGGCAACTCTGGCCGTTCTTCCGATAACAATGTCTTGTCACTTTCCAACGTCATTAGTTTGAAGGAGTAGAAATGAGACATTATTTTGTCAGATGACATAATTTATATATCCGTTTCAATAAAGCTACGACTTTAAATTCGGAAGTGGCTACGTTTTTCTGAGAGTTGTTAGTATGACACTGCTCCTCTAGTAAAATATAACCTCATTGCCCGCATTTCTTAAAACAAAACGTACTACACAATCAATTATAAACCTTATCTTTGTGTGTGTATTGTTTGTTATAAACCTTACCTTGTCGCTATCGTTGTGCTGTGCAAAAGCAATGCATTTTACATTGACGCTAGTGATTGAGTAAATCGGAAAGTTATCGAATCTAAATGTGTTATATCATAGACATATCAATTCAACGTTAAAATCCCTTTCAAAGTTGTGTATCCAGTCACCCCTTTATTTTTATTTTTTTATCGATGGGAAATCATCAAATAACCCCTCCCGCTCTGGGCTGAGCAGGAGGGAGTGTCAGACTTTTACTGACTAAAACCCATCTATGTTCCTTCCTTTGCCCTTTATGTTCCAGGGCCGCGGTATCTCTTTCGAACAGTCCCGCAACCCTGGATCCAGTCACCCCTGCGTTCCTATTTACCCTGTTTGACGGTAGTTACTTAATCATGTGCGAAGTCACAGAAACAGCTAGTAGAATATAATCCAATAACAACTTTGTTATTACTTCTTTTCTACTTCAGTGTACTCGGGCACAACACGTTTAAACCGGTTCGTGAGTAAAGTAAAGGTCATCAACATGTACGAATCCGTCACTTTTTTTAAGTCATTCGAATTTGGTCGGATAACCAGCTGTTGATTACATGTAATGTTTTTTGTTTATAATTCTTTAATGCTAAACATAACAAGCTGAATATTTTCACTTTGACTAAATACACTAGTTTATGGTTTACACCGTCGTTTTGACTTTAATTCATTAACGCATGCATGTTCACTTTTGTTCATGGATATTATAGGCGTCAAGAACGACCGAATACAGTTTTTAGCGAGCTTATACGTTTTCTCATTTAGGCGCTACCATAAATTTTCGTATTTTCGAAAAACCGCGATTACTTGAAAATTATAAATATTTTCTTATTCTGTCACAAATACGCACAAATAAAAAGCTACTCGTCTATGTTTATTCTACAGGCGCACGTACAATGGTTTTAGATGTTCATGATTCGGCAAAACGTGACTCCAGCAGGAAATGCAATATCTCGAAAACCTGAACGCTAACAAATTGTATTTTCGTTACTTTTTTTCACAAATATAAGGTCTCTGGCCATGTACAATATTTCTCTTTCCGACCATTCGTCTAGAATTTTCCTGCTGGAAAAGCGTTACCCCAGCAGGAATCGTTTTTTTCCGATTTTTTCCAAAACGACAAAGCGCACTAATTTTTTCTAGATTATACACTAATTATTCGTTCCACTCATATCACTCTAGGAGCCACTTTCCTGCTGGGGTAACGTACACCGTAGCTCTGGTCTCCAGCGACTTTATAGGTACTTATTGCGATAGTATGAATTGGAGAACTTATTGAGAGCTATTGTTTGAGTATTTTAGTCAAAGACATTCAAATATTTACGACCGACTTAGCTGTTGCCCATGGCTTAGTTTGCGATGATTTATTTATTTCCTCTATGAACTTTAACTTCCCCACCCCCTTAAGGGATTTGATCATATATTTTCATCATCAGTTTGCATTTCTTATTAATACAAAGATTCAGGCCGAAAGTAACCTACCCCGCTTCGATCCCAGGCTAGCTATATGTCAGTTCAGTAGTTTAGGCGTGGAAAGAGTAGGGCGGTAACAGTCGGCCCCCGTATTCACAAACGGTCCGATTTCCTCGTCTTTATTGGCATTACGAAAGCGAGTGACATAGATATACGACTTCCCGAATAAAAGCGTTTGTGAATATGGGGGCAGGTCGACAGAGAATTTTACATTTTCATGACGTGAGTGACAGGAAATATATTTTTGTATTTGTCTCTAGCCTACATTTAAAACGATTAAACGATTTCTATTATTAAACAGAGCACCGCTGTCAACTAACGCATATTTTAGTTTCGAAGTTGTACCGTATTTTAACACAATGTAACATGGTTTTGCCTCCGAGCATGTGAGGCAAAGAAAGAAATAAATGCTGCGAGCCAGACAGTCTGTAACTTAATCTAGATATTTTTCAGTTAATGCGAGTCGACGGCGCAGAGTGGGATTTTTGATAGGAGAGTGATGTTCCGGCGCCGACGTCTGTCGGATCGACTCGCGTGCGACCGGCGACTGTACGGTCGGCCACGGCGCGCTCGGCTCGCGTGCGACCGGCGACCGTACGGTCGGCCTCGGCGCGCTCGGCTCGCGTGCGACCGGCGACTGTACGGTCGGCCACGGTGCGCTCGGCTCGCGTGCGACCGGCGACCGTACGGTCGGCCACGGCGCGCTCGGCTCGCGTGCGACCGGCGACCGTACGGTCGGCCACGGCGCGCTCGGCTCGCGTGCGACCGGCGACCGTACGGTCGGCTCATCGTCGGGCTCGTGCCGCTGCAGCCGCTCGCGCAGCTCGCAGCGCCGGCGCAGGCGCGCGCACAGCGGGCGCTCGTCCGCGTCCCACGTGCGCAGGCGCCGCGGGCCCGCGCCCACCAGCTCGGACGCGGACGCGCTCACGTCGCTGTCGGGCTCACTCACCGCCAGCGCGGAGTCCGCGCGCCCGTCCGCGTGGCCGGCGCGCACCAGCGCCGAGCCCACGCTCACGTCCGCGGAGCCGCGCGTGTCGATCAGCAGCGTCTCCACCACTTCTAGCTAAACGAGGGAGGAGCGAATGTCAAACTGTATTTCGTAAACGTTCGCTAGCAAAAACAACGGATCCATCTACAGTTTATTTAGAAAAGGGGTTAAGCGACGAGAAGACATCTAATTAATAGGTAAGTAGGAAAGAAAAAGATGCGCTGCGCTCACCTTGGGGTCGATGGCGACGACGTTGGCGTAGAGCTGGGCGTCGTTGACGAGCTGCAGGAAGTGCGTGCAGGCGGCGTGCGGCCAGCGCCGGCCGCCCGCGCCGGGCCGCACGCAGGCCAGGCGCGCGCGCACGGCCTGCGCCGGCAGCGCGGCCCAGCGCCGGCACAGCGCGCGCAGGCCGCGCACCGGCACCGTCTCCACCGTGCCGTAGTCCACGTGCCGCACCTGAAACGTCCGCCGCACGCTTTAGGCCCCGCCCTCAAAGGTCTTCTCACGCCACTTTAGTTAAACAAGGTATAAACAGGGTCCGTTTAAAAAATCATGTGGTTATGACGACCTTCCCATAGCAATTATTAAAGAAAATATAGATATACTAACTGAACCTTTGTCTAGTTTTTACAATAAATGCATTTCAGAAGGTATTTTTCCGGAACAGTTAAAAATAGCAAAAATTATTCCACTCCACAAAAAGGGCTCAAAGACAGATCCAAAAAAATCTTTGCTCCCTATTCTTTCCAAAATTTTTGAAAACATTATTAAGAGTAGACTTGTAGTTCATCTAAATTTAAACAAGGTTTTGCATTTGAGACAATTTGGATTCCAAAAAAATATCGGAACAGCTATATATACAGCGTGTAACACAAAGGGTATAATCATATGGAATACTGTGGTACGGACCATCAAACTGAACAACTTTCTCTATGGGACCACCATCGAAATCGTAAAAAAATAATCAGCTGTCCCATACATTTGGGTCGAGTAGGTATTGAAATTTTGTATAGGACAGCTGATTATTTTTTTACGATTTCGATGGTGGTCCCATAGAGAAAGTTGTTCAGTTTTATGGTCCGTACCACAGTATTCCATATGATTATACCCTTTCTGTTACACGCTGTATATACATTAGTGGAAGATATTATAAGTAAATGGAAAAAGAGGGTAGCTGGCATTTTTCTTGATTTAAGCTCAGCCTTTGATACAATTGACCACAAAATACTCATTGCAAAATTCGAGCATTATGGTGTGAGAGGCAAACCTTACAACTTTTCTCTTCATATTTACGAAACAGGAGAATGTATGTAGATATTAGTAATATGCAAGCTAATGGTAATAGTAATTGCAGTAAATCTTCTATGCGAGATATAGTAGCGGGCGTACCTCAAGGTTCGATTTTGGGGCCTATTTTGTTTATATTATTTACAAATGATTTAATTAATTATATTAATTAAATGTTTCCCGACACACAGCTGACAGTTTTTGCAGATGACACCAACGCAATAGTTTAAGCTCACGACATACAGGAGCTTTCCGCTAAGGTTAATGCAGTGTTGGCAGTTTTTGAATCTTGGTTTGATAGTAACAAGCTTTTAATTAACACTGAAAAAACCAAAATAATGTTATTTAGTACAACAGCTCGTAATAAAGACAACATGACGATCGTACTTAATGAAGTTAAAATCGACATAGTTAGTGAGGTAAAGTTTCTAGGGATATACATTGACAAATATTTAACTTGGAAAAGGGAATTATAAGCAATTGATTCGTATATTTCCTCAGCATGTTATGCCTTACGCAGTCTTAGGGATGTAAAAGACATAAAACACCTTAAAATGGTATATTATGCTCTAATAGAATCAAGGTTGAGATATAGTGTTCAGTTTTGGGGGAATAGTTTTAAATATAACTGCCAGAGAGCCTTTGTGCTCCAAAAGAGAGCCATACGAACCATGGTCCGGATATCGCAAATAGAGAGCTCTCGGCCACACTTTATAAATTTAAAAATTCTAACTGTGCCCAGCCTCTATGTTTTAGTATTGTTGGTGAATTTAAAAAAATACCTGCATAATTATGAAACAGATGAGGAAAGACAGTTGAGGGAAAGTACGCGCAGGAAAGATTTTGGAAATAAATTAATACCTCAACTTAATATTGTGCAACATAGTGCTCAATATCAAGCAGTGCGGATTTTTAACAGATTGCCAATGGACTTAAAAAATATAATTTACAAAGGCTCTTATATGTCAAGACTTAAAGCATTCCTATTGGAGAAATGTCTGTATTCAATAGACGATAACATTTCCACATTTTAATTTTTTTATATCAGTTAATGTGAGACTGGGAGATATTGGTATAATATGTAATTGAATCTTTATTTTTGTGTGCTTGTAATGTTATTAAATTTTTAATTGTATTGTTCTCTTAATTTATAATGTTATTGTTTTTTTTTTTTTTTTTATTACTTTTTTCTATAATTTTAATTTTAATGAATGTGATTTTATTTTTATTATTTAGTTATAGATTTAAGATTTCAAACACAATGTGAATTGTTCAAGAATAAATTGAAATGAATTGAAATTTACGAAGCCGTCAGCCAAGCGTTCGGTACATCAAACTAAGTAATTCTGTGGGACATTATTACCGGGAAGCGAAATTTTTTTTGGGGGTGAGCAATCACATTTTACGGTAGGAGTCGATATGGTGCACTCAAAACATTGTGCCGATGGATGCATTGAATAGTACGGAGCTCGTGGAGGTGTTTACAGTAAAGTTATAACAATAAAAACCTAACTTATACTGTCACTTACGGGATATCTTCCGTGACTATTAATAATTAAAAAAAAAAAGTGTTTGCCAGTGTCTGATTGTTAGTCGGGCACAAATAGCAGGCAAAAAAGTCAGGAAAGTTTTCTGCAGCTTTTCGAGCATTACTGTTAGGGGTCGCGGTGTAGTGGTGCTAGACACAGTCATTCGACCTATCTATTATAAGAATGGAATGACTTTCGACTTTTTACATTTTGCAATGTAAGAAATACAAATAGCAACAGTACAATACCTTGACGATGTCGGTGTCGACGATCTTGACGATGAGCGAGCGGTGCCAGTCGTTGTCGTAGAGCGCGGCGCAGTAGTGGCCCACGCGCACGGCGCCGCGAGCCAGGACGCGCCCGCGGCCCTCGCCGTCGTAGTAGTGCCTGCGACATTGCACGTGTTCATGACGCATGACGGTACGTTGTCGCGGAAAAACCACGCAACGCAACGGGAAGTCCAAATTCAAATAATTTATTGTGGATCAATGGTTCATAAGATGTTGTGTTAAATACAGGTAAGTCTGCTATGTCCCGCCAAAATTCATGTCACAAGTTCGGTAAATATGCAGTTACAATACAATCCATCCAATTGTCGTGCAATACATTGTGATATATAATCATAGTGAAGTAGTAAATAAGAGAAAGAAAGAAGTGTAGTAGTCATTTGTATTTATATCAAATTACAAATTATTCCTTCAATGAATTCGCTTCAATGTATTGTCATCTAGAAATTCTCATATAGAGTAATAACATTTACTTATCAATAATTCGTGTAAACTACACGACGTTTTTGAAGGTATTTACTCGTATATCGTCCATAGTTGTTAGAAAAGGTGGAAGATTATTAAATATACAGGGGCCCACACAAAAGATGCATTGATGCAAAGGCTTTGTTTTACTGGGGACGGTGCGCACTTTGTCTTTGTCTGGCCCTAGTGCAAAATTCAAAAGTTTCAAAAGTACACATGCATGCGTTATTGAACAATATTGATATAAGTCGAAACTATGCTGTCATAACTTTGACGGCAAATTACAAGAAACCGGCTCAATCCAAGATGTGTAGGTGTAAATAAAAAAATTGTGTATTTAGTCAAAAATATATAGTGAAAATATTCAGCTTGGAATGTTTCGCATTAAGTAAATATAAACAAAAACATGACACGTAAACATCGGTTGGTTATCCGACCAAATTCGATGACCATCTTTATTGGACGTATTTAACCTAAGCTGTTGTCCGTACAGTCGCGTTCAAACGTTTTTAAGCAATTATATTATGAACTTTGGGCTTGCTTTTTGCTTTTGAGTTTTGGGGGCTAATTAAAAAATATATTAAATGCACCTTGTGATCATATCAAATAAAAAGCTTGTTGATGTAGAAATTATTGTTTTTATTCGCTTAATAATTAATTAATTCGCTAATTTTGACTCTTTAAGTAATTATAGCATCAAATCACAGATCAAATTACCTACCTATAAATATTAGAACAACTAATATTACCTATAAAATTATTTGTACCTTGTGTAGTCATTATTATTTAAAATCACAGATCAGTTTTTCATTTAAGTCTAAAAATACAAACAGTAAATTTGCATTATCACAAAAAATCACAGAGCAGTTATAAGTATAATATTGGTAATTAAACATATATACAACATCTAGATATGTGTGTAAAAAAATATCAAATTTTAATTCACAGATAAATAATTTTCTTATGAGTAATTGTAACTGCTTAAAGATTCAGTTAAAGCATGTTAGTATAGTAACCACATAAAGATATGACTGGTTAACATCGAATGTCTGACTGTGGAATGACACTTAAATATCTAAAACGCAACCAAATCAGAATTATGTGACACGAAATAACCAGCTTTAATATAATCGTAGGTTATAAATGTTTTATTACACATAATTATAATGGAAACACGTTGTTGCAACACATATCTTTGCGCGGTTGACTATAGTATACACTAAATACAACTCTAAAAACTGTCCCAAACTTTGCTTAACCCTCTACAATTTTGATACTTGATAAGTATCTACTTGGATAAGCCTAATTTTGCCTAATTTGAAATAAGTCAAAACAATTCCAATAAATACTTACCATGGCAGATTGTGCCATCATTGTAACTCATTGTTAAAATCCACCACCCCAACAACCACATCACTGTTATTAAATGTTCAAATATGCTTAATTATTACGTCACTTTCAACAACTTCGAAAAAAAATAGTAAACAAACAGTAACAGTGCAACCGCGTGACTCAACGCCACAGTGTCCTTGGTACTTGGCGTCATAGCTGCAACTCTTTACTAATACCAAAAGATAACCCAACCGCACTTCCCAGTCAAAACAATACAATAGAGCGACGTTTATGTATCTGTCTCTGTCACACTAATACCTGTATTTTAGCTGTCTCACTATCTCCAAGCTAGACAAAGCGACTCCTAGCGACGTGACGTCAGCGGATAGCGCGGGACCAGAGTTAGCGGTGGGGAGGCGAATTTATCTAACCTACGCTACGGCTTAAATCAATGTATGTAGGTAATAATATATTTTTTGACTGTTGTGTTAATTGGCTTTTTATTTATATTCTGTTTCCGTAGGCTCTTCTTTGTAGTAGGTATTTGTCACACATTTCTTGAACTATATATTTTTTTAAAACCACCAGCCATCGTGTTTTGGTCTGTATAATACTTTTTTGTACTAATGTTCCTTCGTTCACACACAAAATACTGGATGTACTTATTTTAATGAAATTTGGAATGAAGAAGATAGCTTATACCTTGGAATAGCACTTAGGCTATTTTTATAATGATGTTCTTATGTGCAAAGTCACAGAAACAGCTAGTAGAATAAAATCCAATAAAAACTTTATTTTATTACACTTTTCTACTTCAGTGTACTCAGGCACAAAACGTTTCAACCGGTTTGTCAGTAAAGTAAAGAAGGTCATAGAAATGTATGAAACCGTCGCTTTTTTGTGGTCATTCGAATTTGGTCGGATAACCAACCAATGTTTACGTGTTATGTTTTTGTTTATATTTACTTAATGCGAAACATTCCAAGCTGAATATTTTCACTATATATTTTTGAATAAATACACAAATTTTTTATTTACACCATCTTGGGTTGAACCGGTTTCTTGTAATTTGCCGTCAAAGTTATGACACCATCCATAGTTTCGACTTATATCAATATTATTCAATAACGCATGCATGTGTAGTTTTGAAACTTTTTATGTTTATTATAAGCGTCAAGTCGGACCGAATACAGTTTTCAGCGAGCTTCTACGTTTTCTCATTTAGGCGCTACGATATTTTTTCGGGGTTTCAAGAAACCGCGATTACTTGAAAATCATAAATATTTTCTTAAATCTTATTCTGTGTGTACACACTAATATAGAGCTACTCGTGTATGTTTATTCTACAGCCGCACATTCTTTGATTTTAGAGGTACAGGATTCTGCAAAACGTTACCCTAGCAGGAAACGCAATATCTCGGAAACCTAAAGACGCACAACATATATTTTTGGTGCACTTCTTTACACAAACATAAGCTCTCTAGCCATGCACAACATTTCTCTCTCCGTTTAGAATGTTCCTGCTGGAAGAGCGTGCGGCAAAGCGCACCAATTTTTTATGTGGTGCACACACACAGCAGATCATACACTAATTATTCGTCCCACTCATAGCACTCTAAGAGACACTTTCTTGCTAGGGTAACGTACACTCAGAAACAGTGTTCCTTAATCTGTAAAGAGCATAAGAGCTCTAAGTCTTTTGTAGACTTGCTCAATATGTTACTTCCAATTTTCTTTGCTATCAATTTACCAAACAGACCCAGAAATTTAGTTACATCGATTTCTTCTTGAGAGTAACATATATTTAAATTGGCAACAGGTTATACTCACTGTTAAAAATTAATGATTTTAGTTTTTTTAGAAATACGCTGTTTAAAATTAAAAATAAAACAATTTTATATTTTTTATAAAATAAAATTGAGTAATTAAATATAATGTAACAGAAATTTGATAGAAAGAAAAAGACTGTTTAACTAAAATTAAACAACAATTTATTAATAAAATTCAAAAGTTTATGTTCATTATAATATAACTCCTCCCCTGGCTCGAACACATGCGAAGATCCTCCTGGGCATGCTGAGAATCAAGTTATCCAGCATTTCTTGGGGTAACCTGACCCATTCTTGAATAGCGGCTTCCCTGAGCTCTGGCACTGTCTGGGGACGTGGATGACGGTTCCAAACAGTTCGCTTAAGAGCATCCCACGCGTGCTCTATTGGCTTTAAGTCAGGCGAGCCGGCAGGCCAGTTTAACCTTGTGATGTCGTATTCTCGGAGAGCAGCATTGATTCGTTGAGCTCGATGGGCGCATTATCATCGACCAGTACAAATTGGTTCCCACGGTTTACTTGGAATGGTCTGACAATTCCATCAATAGCAACTGCTATATACAGGTCTGCTGTCATGAAGCCTCGATACGGGATCAAAGGCGTTCTAGCTCCAATCATAATACCACCCCAAAAGGACACCGATTTCCCGCTTTGCTGAACTGTTCCAGTGGCAGTTCTTTGCCTTTCACGGTCTCCTGGGGGTCTAAAATCGCCGCTTTATCAGAATCATAATACGAATCAGGTTACAAATTTAAAACTCTTAAAATGTACTTTGTGGTCATAACCATAAAGTCCATTTTAAGAGTTTTACATTTTTACATATTATGATTCTGATATAGCGGGCATTTTAGACCCTCTGATCTTCTCCAGACGCGGACACGTCGGTTATCTGGATGAGTACCGATTCGCGATTCGTCAACAAAGAGACCGTTTTGCCAAATGTTTTCTTCTTCATTTTGCCGAAGTCTAGTCCACTGCAATCTTCTTCGTTGACGTTGCCGGGAATTCAGAGGAGCTCGCCAAGACCTCCGTGCTCGTAATCCAGCCTGGTGCAAGCAATTCCGAATGGTCTGAGTGCTGATTTCAATCCCAGAGGCGCACGGTGGGCTGAAAATCGGCATTATATTTCTGAAAATCGGCTTTGGGATTTTAATTTGCAAGTGCCGGATTTTTTGCCGGATATCGCTTCTATTAGTTATAACTATATACAAAAATGACACCCGAGTTAATCCTACTCAATTTTTTTTTTCCGAAAAGTTTGTATGAAGTTAGTATGAAAAATCAAATTATCTCTTAAACGGAAAGGAAAACCGTAATATCCTTACAGGTGGTTATAGTACTAATTATTAATGATTTTTGGTCGCCAATTCGCGGAAAAAGAGTATGCCGTTTTTTTAAAAAAAATCGTCAAATTATTTTTATTTATTTTTGCATATGAAACGGTTCCTTTTAGTGTTTGAAGTTGAGGAACGCAGACTTTTAACAACACCTAACATAAAATAGCATCACCCCTATATCCGCGAAGGAGAAGGCATAGGTTAATAGTACACCCCACTTAGATAACTATGTTTGAGCCAGATATTTATCAACAAAAAATGAATTTTAAAACTTTGCGTTCAACCTAAATAACAAATTATTTAGTTTTCCATTGAGTCTGAAAACAAGTGAAAGTAATTACAATGATTGGTCTTCCACTGACAGATAGAGATAATACTCTATGGACGAACCCAAAACCATGCTCAGCTTTGTAATGATTTCAGTTCAGTTTACTTTTGTTAAGGAGAGCGAACCACTTGTCATTGAATAATAGTTGTTATTTAGTAATACGATATTTTTTGACATTTATTCCAAATCTATTGTGTATTTTGCTTTTGACCTGTTAATTTAATTTAAAATATTTTTTGTGTAATTCTGAAAATTTGGCTTTTGCCAATATTTTATGTGTCTGTTTGTATTTTTATCTTGTTTGTTTTATATGGGTCTCGGACCTGAAATAAATGATCTGAAAATTTGGCTTTTGACAATATTTTATGTGTCTGTTTGTATTTTTATCTTGTTTGTTTTATATGTGTCTCAGACCTAAAATAAATGATCTGAAAATTTGGCTTTTGCCAATATTTTATGTGTCTGTTCGTATTTTTATCTTGTTTGTTTTATATGGGTCTCGGACCTGAAATAAATGATCTGAAAATTTGGCTTTTGACAATATTTTATGTCTGTTTGTATTTTTATCTTGTTTGTTTTATATGGGTCTCGGACCTGAAATAAATGATCTGAAAATTTGGCTTTTGACAATATTTTATGTGTCTGTTTGTATTTTTATCTTGTTTGTTTTATATGGGTCTCGGACCTGAAATAAATGATCTGAAAATTTGGCTTTTGACAATATTTTATGTGTCTGTTTGTATTTTTATCTTGTTTGTTTTATATGGGTCGCGGACCTGAAATAAATGATCTGAAAATTTGGCTTTTGACAATATTTTATGTGTCTGTTTGTATTTTTATCTTGTTTGTTTTATATGTGTCTCGGACCTGAAATAAATGATCTGAAAATTTGGCTTTTGCCAATATTTTATGTGTCTGTTTGTATTTTTATCTTGGTTGTTTTATATGGGTCTCGGACCTGAAATAAATGATCTGAAAATTTGGCTTTTGACAATATTTTATGTGTCCGTTTGTATTTTTATCTTGTTTGTTTTATATGGGTCTCGGACCTGAAATAAATGATCTGAAAATTTGGCTTTTGAGAATATTTTATGTGTCTGTTAGTATTTTTAAAATCCGGCACTTGCAAAGCCCACCGTGAGGCGGCCCGAACTTCTGCTTTTATTTTAGTAGCGTTGATTGTTGGGTCACGGGCTGCCAGCAATCTAATATAGCGCTTAAGAGCAGCAGTCAAAACAGTTGGGCGACCACTGCGGGGTCGGTCAGCTACATTACCCATCCCGTGGTACCTCTGCAACGTGGTCACGACACAGGATTGGGATATAGCAACTCTGCGTGCTATTTCTCTCGCGGTGTATCCTTCTTCCCTCAAAGTTACTATTCTTGCTCGTAAAACTTCTGATAGTCCTCTTGGCATTTTTTCAATCACACACAACTTTCCACGAAAAATAATTTTAAATCCGTTAAAATTGACTAAATCAGATTTCTGAATGAGCGTAAGCTAGGACTGAAAGCCGTTTTATATGGAAAAACAATTGAACTGTTTTATTGTTTTATATTCTAAATCTATATTTTTAAATAAAGAATCTAAAAAGATGAAATCATAATATAATGTACCGTAACAAAAAAGATTTCGATTTTTCAAAGTGATCGCAAACTTTTTGTGACGTGTGTACGTTATTATCGAGTGCCATGCGACAACGTTCACTTGGAATAATTTCCGACCATAAAGCAAAAAGTTAGTAAATTAGTAAAGTGTCAATGTTCTCACGTCATCTCGTCCATCATTTCATCCATGGCGATACTGTAGTCCTCGCCGATGCGGATGAACCAGAAGTGCGAAGGCGAGTACACCTCGCCGATCTTGACTAGCAGCGATTCGTTGCCCCAGAGGCCCGTCAGCGGGAGCGAAGGGATCTCCTCGTTGAAGCGCATGCAGTCCGCCGGGAACACGTCCGGATCCTGGCGACACAACTAAGTCATACACCGTGTAATATCGATCCCAGATAGCTTATAGCCTGTTTCTTCTCCGAGTAGTCGGATAGGAAACACCGACCTTATCTAGCTTTTAAAATCATTTATGGCACAATTGCACGTAGTAGTGAGCCCGTATTATTAGTTTTATTTTATTAATTTTGAGAAAACTTACCGCTTATAAGTAGTCGGTAACAATAAGTAGAAGAAATCACATTACAAGTTTCCGCTTATACAGGTTGAATTTTCCAAGTGGGCGTGGATAGTTAAATCCTAAGCTGAGGAATAGCGAAAAATACTCAAACGCGTCTCGAGCCTGATTTTGATCAAGGACATTCATTTAAAATATGATAAAATATAAAATTTTACATTTGCCGCATGTCATTACTTCCCAGAATTTGATGGTTATTTATCGACAGAGCGACACTATCGAATGGTGTAATAATACAGTGTTTTTATTTCAAAACCGACAGGTTCGATTCCTAGCCAGGAATATTGATTTTTCAAAAATCTAATGATTCAGTTTTACTTTTCATCAAAATCGGGCTCGAGACTCCTTTGACCATTTTTTGGTATTCCTCATAGTTACGGATTCGGCCATCCACGCCCACTTGAAAAATTCACCCTGTATAAACTTAGGTATAAAAATGACAAGACGGCGTTAGTGTCACACCTTTAAGTATTTGAAGAGAATAGAAAATACTACATTAAGTGGTACCAAAGTAGAAAGCCTGATCAAAGTCTGACAGCCAGTCTTACCAAGGGGTATCCTATTGCCCAGTAAGTGGATTGGGAAGGCCGCTCCATGTAAAGTAAAGTACCGATATTCAGCTGCATCCATCAATCAATAGTTGGGAACAGATTAGGCAGATGATGACTCGATTTCCTCGTTTGGCATGATTATGGTATGAGTGAGCAGTTGCAAAAACAAAATGTCAATAGATGAGCGCCATGTAATAATTATACACTCTATAATTATAGACTCACGAATTCGACACCGGGTAGCGCGTCGTCGGAGTCGGGGTCGCGTTGTGCGGGCGCGGCGCGGCTGGTGCGGCTGGTGCGGCCGGCGCGGCTCACGCGCAGCGCGGGCGGCGCGGGCGCGGCGCGCGCGCGCTCGGTCAGCAGCCAGTCGCCCGTGTCCTCGGGCCGCGTGATCTGCACGCGCGCCTCCAGCGCGTACGCCAGACTGACGATACTCGTGTAGCCGAAGCGCGTGAAGTTCAGCTCGCGGTTGTAGCTCTCTCTGTGCACGACACGACAGTCTTACTGACCTCGTCAGGTATGGCTCGCTGGACTGCGAGCTTATACTGAGTTGTAGCTAATACGAGTAGCAACACTTCTCAATTTAACTTACCATAATAATATGTACCCATCGTGGGCGTCGCCAGGGGGGGGGCGGGGGGGGGCAGGGGCGGTCGGGCAGGGGTATCCGTTAGACTCGCGGGTGTATACTCCCAAAGAGATCACAAATAAACTATATAAATGTTCGTAAAATGTACGTTTTTTTTATACCAAAATAAGTATAAATGTACGTGTCTGTATGCGTAGCAAATAGGGATTGTAATCTCATTTTCATCGGCAGGGTCCGACCGGATCCGGCCGGATTGATCTTACCAGGATAACTTAACTTTCCTTTTGCGTTCCAACATGGACCGTTGATGAATTGTACAAAAACGATACGTCTAAGAGATCAACGTTATTATTAATAATAAAATTAATTAATAAAATAATAATAAATTAACGTTAATTTTAAAAAGAGAAAATAATCAAATTTAGCTAGCTGAATCTGTAATTGCAGTTCTTCCTCTAATGTAATCTTACTAGAAACTAAGTTCTTATCTTCAATTTCTTCTACGAGTTCCATGTTATCGTAAGAGCTGTCTTTCCAAGTTTTTTTCATTTCAAGGCGCATATTATAAAGATCTTAATACAACAAATATCTCGACAGCGGCAAGCAGCGGCAGAGGCTTAAACGTCTCGTTAAAAAAAACCCTAAAAATCTTAAACTATATTGGTTAATTTTATTTTATTAAACCAATATAAATATAATCTATATTAATATTATGAAGTGGTAAAATTTGTAAGTTTCTTTCACTAATAGGAAGCTACATTATCCCCGTGTGCCATATTTACTAGGCTATATTTACTACGTGCCCGTGGGATAATTAGCGACAAAAACGCGAGCGAACTCGCGGGCAACAGCTAGTATTAATTATAAAACGGCATGAGGAGATTATAAGCATTCCAAAAATGTATAATACCTGTTACATTTTCGTGAGACTTTCGAGTAATGTGGCGTTAAATTGTTGTAACGTATTGCGTCAAAATTACGGTATTGAACATGAGTTAGCTTTGATGCCTATTTAAATCTATTACGATAAAAAAAAACAGAAAAATTGCCGAAAAATGAATGTGTATTAGAATAATATCATTTATATTATTTTTATTCCATACAACGACTTTCACTTGAAACGGTTTGAGACGGCTTTGTATGAGGCTTGCCCATAGCGCGCCGTTCTGATGCCAGGTTGGCGGGTGAATTGTAATTCAATTTACTTTTTTCAAATTTGACATTACTGCCTGAGTCGATTATATGTATAACATCTATTTCTGAATAAAAGGACTAAAGAAAAGCTTACTTGCCTGGAGTGGAGAGTTTAACATTTCGTTTAGTTCCTAGACTATTCAAATAACTCTTCAAAATAGCTTATTAACGTCTACTTCTATGTAAACAAGTATTCAAAATCTAAGCAATCCGAGGTAACCGAGGTAGTAACATTTTTGTAGTGGCTTTTTATATTCTTAGAAGAACTTGAGCTGCATCCGTAAATAGTAAACTTAACCCTTACAAATCTGTTCTTACTCGCACCCTTCTGCCCCCAGCCCAAAAGCTGGCGACGCCCTTGGTACCCATAAGGTTAATGTATTAGCAATAGGGTAGTATTAAAACTCCGATAAAAAAAATGAACCTACTCAAAATATGAAATTTAGTGCTGTAAATACTAATTTTCCGACAACTTAAATGCGAATACAAATAAAGAAGCGACCAAATAAAATACTGAAAATTCCGAAAATCAATACTTACAGCATAATATTCTGACGTACCTAATATTTTTCCTGCAGCTTAAATTGCATTTTACCGAAAACTACAGTTATTTTCATCGTTACTCACATAGTTTAAATTTAGACCTTTAACCTATAAAATAGATAATAAATATCGAAAAAAATCAACGTCAAGATAAATATCAAGTAATAAGGCGTAGTCGCCATAAAGCCGAGTGCAATTAGACAATAAATACTCAAAAGGTGGAACGAAGTTTATAGTGGTCGGGTTTCCATGGGACTTTTTTATTGAGTTCCCAGAGGAGTGGAGAAGAAAGTTAACAAAAAAATGGCCCCCCGAGCTTTTTTTTTTAATTCCTTTATTATATTTTATTTTCGTGTATGAATAACTTAAAATTCAACGAATTCATATTGTGGCTTAATAGTGTGACCTGCGTGCATCCAATAAACGCCAATTTGGTCTATTTCTTTGTTCATTAATGTCCATGTAATGCTTAATTCAAGTATTTTTTGAAAATTTCCAATTTTCTTCAATAATTTCTAAAATATCGAATTTTAAGTCTAAGACTTCTTTTGAAATTGGTAACTGATGCTTTTTCACAGATAACTGGAAGTAAAAATATTCAAGAAAACCACTTTTACGAGTGAAGTGACTAAAAATTTAAAGTTTAAAGAAAACCGTTGTTCTCAAAATATTTCTACAACGGTCAACGTAAATATTAGCTGAAAATATCCTTATTTTATCTGCTATCCACAGATAACAAAAACCGGCCAAGTGCGAGTCGTACTCACACGCACATAGGGTTCCGTAGCACCAAACAATATAATAAAAATCTTTTGAAGACAATCGTTCATAAATGTTGTATTGTTTTACATTCATCAACAAACCTAAATTTGTTTTTCATATTATGTTAATGAAAAACAAAGTTGTTGCTGCAGTTTGATGAAAAAGTCCCATATCTCAAAAAATAAACATCAAATCTTATTTAAACCAATTTAGGTTGAAAGTTTTTTTTTACGTTCTATAATCCTATAATTTTTTCAGAATTTTTCTCCACTTACTTTAGAAATTAGACGGGTTACACATTTTACCACTTTGGAAGTGTTTATCTTTCAAACGATTGACTTTGAGAGAAAATGGTTTTAGGAACCTCAATGTCGTTTTTATAGACCTATCCTAGGTTTGACGAAAAAAATATTTTTTAGTTTCAGTTCTATGTATGAGGAATTGAGGAGAACCCCCTTAATTTTTTTATTATTTTTTTTTTGTATAAAAACCTTATAGCGGTTCACAGAATACATTTACCTACAAAGTTTCAACTGTGTAGTCCTAATAGTTTAGGAGTAAAGTGGCTGTGACATACACGGACAGACAGACAGACAGACTTGGCGAATCTATAAGGCTTCCGTTTTTTGCCATTCGGCTACGGAACCCTAAAAACTAACTAAAATATAGGTACTCGATAAATGTTGATTATTGCTGACGAAGGTGGAAAGGGGCCGCTGGTAAATTTACAAAAAATATCGTAATTCCAACGTAACCATTCCTCACGATTTCTACCTAAGATTATTTGCAAGCTTGGGTTTCAGCGCGCAATTTAATATCAATACCGATACCGCTCCCAATTCTTAGCGATAGAGACCTTTTGTCATGTTTTACTTTTTCAGTAGTAACTAATGTTTAAGAAGTATCCTTACATATTTTTCTAGTTATGATACCTGCAGGGTTTAAAGTAACGTGGTAAGTAGTCGGGCTGCCCAAGTCCCGAGCTCGCTTCGCTCGCTCTCGCGTCCTAAGTTACAGACCTTAAGAAAACGATTATTTTAGCAGAACATGTTTTGGGAAACTTAGTATTTTTTTTGGAAACTAAATATTTTTTTCGGAAGTTTGGTACTTTTTTGGAAATTTAGTTAATTATTTTCGTAGAATTTTAATTTGAATAATGCTTATATTTGTTTGTTAACTACAACATTTTTTGTTGGGTAATAAATTTTTCGAATTCATTTTAACACAGCTTAGTGTTACAGTCAACCACAGATTGTTAGAAGTTAATTTGTTTTTCGGAAGCTTCATTATTTCCCTTAGAAATAATGGGTGTAAAAGTACCCTTAACGAAGCCGAAAGGCTTTTTGTTCTTGTACTCCCCGTCATTGTGATCATTTTTTTCATCTAGTAGACCATACCTTCTAGTTACAGAGATATTGGGTCAGCTCCAAATTTTCAAGTTTATTTCTTTAAATAAATATTTTGACTGTTATAACTTTACTTTCATCAATGCGTCCATCAGCACAATGTTTAGAATGCGTTACATTGATTCCTACCGTAAAACGTGATTTTTCACCCCAAAACCAAGTAGTTTCGGTTAGAGGACATTTGAATTATCATTCCAATAATTACAAATTAAATAATATTTATTATCAACACAATTTGAATTTAATTTAATTTGTATTTTTATTCAATTTGTATTTTAATTTAATTTGTAATTTAATTTAATTTGTAGTTTAATTTAATTTGTACTTTAATTTATATTTCTATTTCTATTTTTAATCTCAATTCCAACCATTATTAATTGATCATGACATTACTATGTAATTTTTTATTTGATTTGACTTTATTCTAATATTAATACTATCATGATTGTTCAATTATATGTATTCTTAATTTTAATTTCTATTAATTATGTATTTAGAGCTTGTGTACCTACTCGATAATGCGTAAGCTGTGGTTACCTGTAATTGAGTGTGCGTTACATGACCATGTATTTGTAATAGTTTTCATTTATATAAGATAAATTGTAACGTGACTTGTTGGTAATCCTAAATAAATAAATAGTTTCCCAGCAATAATTTTTATGTAGAATTGCTTAGTTTGACGTACAGAATGCTTGGTAGACGGCTTCGTAATGGGTCCGTTTACAGTTTATCTGTTAATTATCAGCAAGTATGTACAATAGTTGTGCTTTCATTGGTCACAAACAACTTAGTATGCAAAATAACCAAATGGTGTTAATACAAGAACTTGACTATATTCAAATTGCAGTTTTCTGTTCATTGGTAAATAAATTATTATTTAAAATAATACCAAACAAACAACTTGACATTCAATTGATCACAGTATGACAACTAATGCGTAACATTAGAATTATTTAAGTACCAAGCCTGCATACAACATTACAGGTGTGATCCCACCACTGACAGCTAGTGTATGTAAATATCATGAGGCCAGGACACCAGGTGGCTGTCCGAAGTACTCACCTGTAAAGCCTTATAAGATCTGTGCACCAAACTCCCTCCGGCGCTGCAGTGATCAGCTCCATTATTTCCGACTTTAGCTCCTCAAACTTGAGAGCTTTTGTACTGTTGCTGCCTGAAGAGAGAAGCATTATGTGGTGTTTGACAGGTTGGTTGTAAACTAACTGTCACTTGATTATTATTATAATGTGACTACCCTCACTTGTAATAGTAATCAACTGACAGTTTTAAGTAATCCACAACCACCTGACAGCACAATGAGTATGAGTAATACTAAAAATATGGGTACATTTACAATAATTCGCATAGAGCTAAAAATTGGTACGAATGTTGGGAACATCATTACAAATGAAATGTGAAAAGTCCCTAACAATCCGATATTTGCAAAAAGCCTATTACTTCCAATGTATTGTCAATTAACTTCCAACTCCAGTCTTCTGGGTCTAGTTTATTACCAAGCAGAAGCAGAGGTTGGGGGAAGACAAGGTATTGGCACTCGTTTTTAATTCCATAAGAATGTTTCATTTCCACAAATACTCATAATTTTAACTGCAATTTCCAATAGTACAATTTTTTATTTGTTATAATACGTTTTTATTAAACATGACAACAATGACTATCACAATGATGATCATTGAATAGGCTCACCAGGGTAACTATGTTAAAAAACCTGCCAGGTACACTATTTGGTGGTATGGAACACCACACGCAGTGGCACGGCAACCTGTAATTATTATAAAGAACAAAACTTTTTCAACTTTTTAAATAGCTACATTGCAGAAATAGTGATTGTTAAGAAAAAGAGTAAAATCAATTATTATATACAGAAAATTGCATGATCTACAATTTTTGTCTGAAATATTTTTATAATAAAACTTAACAGGTGGCTGAAATACGCAAACTACCCATATTTGCAAACTTTGGCCTTGAATTATTTTTTTCCCAAATGTCGGATTGATTGGGACTTTTCACATTTCATTTGTAATGGTGTGCTGAACATCATACTAATTTCCAACTCTATGCAAATTTTTGTAGCCTTGCATGTCTAACTTGACCGGGCTTTAGGTACTTGTCACCACATGACACTGGTAGAATAGTCAGTCAAAAAAACTACTTAATATGTTAATACACAAAACAAGTACGGGCTAATGGAGCTAGTTCTGAAAGTTCTGAACGATCTAAGCGATAAGTCTAATATGGAAATGTGGGACAGATGGGAAATCAGTATGGTGAGAAGGCTCGGAAAAAAGGTCGATGGACGCACCAGACCCGTACTAATATCACTAACACTTACTTGGCGAAAAATCGAAATCCTTAAAAACAATAAAAAATTCCTTGAAAACATCTACGCAACGGAAGATTTACCGAAAGATGTCTTAAATAAAAGGAAGGATTTAAAGAAAACTGTGGAAGAGGAAAAGGCAAAAGGAAATTTAGCATTTATCCGATACGACAAGGTAATAATAAAAGAAGCCAAAAAAGGAAAAGAAGACCAGGAAAATAGACAGGGAATAACACAAGCAGAGAAAAGGAGAGAAGACAAAAGGAAAAGAACTACAACAAAATCTCCAAACGCGATGCACTCACCAGACCCGAAAATAAACAAGATCATGGATAGCGGATCGACCAAGGGAAAGAGCTTCTCGACAATGGAAGACTCCACAAAAAACTTCTGACAACTAAATGCGACTTCAACCCTAAACCAACGAAAAAAACAAAAAAATAATAATTTAAAACAAGCCTATGAGAAACAAAAACAGCCAACAAACGAGAAACCGAATACCCCAACCCGGCCGGTCACCGTGGGGAATAACGACCAACACCCTCCATCTATAAAAATAAACGAACTAAGTTCATTAAAAATTGGTACCTATAATGTAAGAACATTATCATCAACGGAACGCTACCTAGAACTCGCCCACGCCTTAGAAAAAATAGACTGCCATATCTTAGGCCTAGCCGAAGTGAGAAGAAACGGAAGTGAGATAGAAGAGCATGAAAACCATATATTTTGCTACAAAGGAGAAAGAAACGGACAATACGGCGTTGGCTTTCTTATAAACAAAAAACTCAAGCAAGACATCATTAACTTCACAGGAATATGTGAGAGAGTGGCCTTACTTAAGCTCCAAATCAATGGTACAGCCCTGTCACTAATACAAGTACATGCTCCAACTGCCCAATCAAGCGAAGATGAAATTAATGCATTTTACGAAAATCTAACCAAAGCCCACGACCTCGCAGACGACTTAGTGCTAGTTATGGGAGATTTCAATGCCAAAATCGGACAACCACAGTCAGATGAAAACTGCATAATGGGAAAATACGGATATGGCACCAGAAACGAAAGAGGAGAAAAGCTAATAGAATATGCATACGAGCATAAAATGTCGATAATGAATACCTTTTTCAAAAAGAAACCAAGCCGAAAATGGACGTGGAAATCACCAGACGGCACATCAAAAAACGAGATAGACTTCATTCTGAGCAGTAATCCAAGATTTATATTTAATGTGGAAGTGTTGAACAAAATAAACTTTACTTCTGATCATCGACTAGTGAGAGCATCACTAAACCTAAAAAAAACAAAACTAAATAGAACATCCTTCACAACAACACCAAAACCACCAAAATCAGAAGTCGAAATTATAAAGTACAAGGAAAACCTAGAAAAATACATAAAAATCCAAGTAGAAAAGCTCAATAACATGCAAGAGGTACAAAACTACAACCATCTTGAAAACACAATCATCACAAGTCTAAAAACAAAAACAGAAAACAAAACAAAAGAAAGTAAAGAACACAATATTTTCAAACGCAGTACTATAGAACTGATAAACAAACGCACAGAACTTACAACTAGCAGGATAAAAACCAAAGAAATAAAAAATGAAATAAAAAGCCTTTACAAAAAAACAAGCAAAGCAATCAAAGAAGACTACAATCAACATAGAAAAAATATTATAACATCGAACCTGACTAATTATAGAAGCATGAAAAAGGCAAACAAACAATTAAATACACACAAAAACTGGATACAAACTCTGAAAAGAGGACAAGATACTACAAAAACAAGACAAGAAGTACTAAAATGTGCCACAAAATTCTACAAAGAGCTGTACTCAAAACTGCCTGAGGACATTGAAGGAGAAGAAACAACAATAAATACAGGGAATCAAAAGTTTAACGAAAATATGGAAATAACAGGAATGGAAGTGCTGAAACACATACAGAAACTAAAACCCGAAAAAAGCCCCGGTCCAGATGGCATCAGCAATGAAGCCTTAAAAATTGGAGCCCCAATTCTACTTACATTTCTAACGACGCTCTTCAACATGGTACTTACAACTGGAGTAGTCCCACACCAATGGTGTAAATCAGATATAGTACTCCTATATAAAAAAGGAAGTCCACTGGATATTGCAAACTATAGACCAATAAGTCTGCTGCCTAGCATGTACAAGCTATTCTCATCCATTATATTATCACGAATAACAGATAAGATAGACAATAATCAGCCAGTAGAGCAAGCAGGTTTCCGTTCAGGTTTCTCTACAATCGACCACATACATACCATAGAACAAGTCATAGAAAAGTTCAAAGAATACAACCAACCACTGTATATTGGCTTTATAGACTACACAAAAGCGTTCGACAGCATATCTCATACCTCCATATGGAAAGCACTAAAGAATTGCAACTTAGAGGAAAATTACATAACCATTCTGAAAAATATCTACACAAACAGCTCAAGCAAAATAAGGCTAGAAACAAGAGGAGAAGAGATTGCAATAGAAAGGGGAGTCCGGCAGGGTGACCCCCTGTCTCCGAAAATATTCATTGCAGTACTGGACGATATATTCCAAAACATCAACTGGAGCAAAATGGGTATTTGGATAACTAATAAACATTTAAGCCACCTAAGATTTGCAGATGACATTGTTATCTTCGCTAAGTCAGCCAGAGAACTGCAACAAATGATACAGACTCTAAGCGAAGAGAGCAAAAAGGCGGGACTAGAGATGAATGCAAGTAAATCCAAAGTGATGACAAATGGCCTACAGAAACCAATCCAAATAGACAACACAACCCAAATAGAATATGTCAACGAGTATATATACCTCGGCAAACAAGTATCCTTCAATCAAGATAGCAATGAAAAAGAAGTGGAAAGAAGAGTCAACTGTGCATGGAAAAGCTTTTGGGCCCAAAAAGAAATAATGAAAGGAAACTACAGCATGCCACTAAAAAAGACGGTAATAGAAACCAGCATTTTCCCATGCCTAACATATGGCTGCCAGACATGGGTCTACACAAATAACATAAAAAATAAAATAACCACAACCCAAAGAGCTATGGAAAGAAGCATCTTGAAACTGAAAAAAATAGAAAGAGTAAAAAGTGAAGATATAAGAAAGAAAACAAAGCTGACAGATGCCCTTAAGCAAGCCTTGAAGCTGAAGTGGCAATGGGCGGGCCACGTAACAAGATACGCAGATAAAAGGTGGACCTCACAGGCGACAAAGTGGTCTGGCCCACTGGGGAAAAGAAAAGTAGGAAGACCAAAGAAAAGGTGGGCAGATGATATCACAGAAGTTGCAGGCAGGAACTGGTGGAATCTCGGCGAAAAAAGAGAGGATTGGAAGAGGATGGAGGAGGCTTTTACCCAAAAGGGATCCATTACAAGTGCAATAAAAACATAACTATGTATTATTCTTGTTACTTGGAAATGGATTAAAGAAGCTTATTATTGTTATATTATGTTAATACACACACACAAATACATACATACAACACATAATACATTAATACATTTCCTTCTACACACTTATAGGAGAGCTTTTGAGTTTAAGAGATGTACCTACATAAACCAGTAATAGGAAAACAAGAAACTCACTAGATGATGTATGTTTCCCTGAATCATTGTCCTGAGACAGAGACAAAGCCCCGTCTTTCTCAGACAGAGCCTCTTCAAAATTATGTAAACTATTATATATTGGGAAACGTTTCTTCAGGAAATTCTTGACATCGTTGCTAGTGACTGTAGTATACTTCTGATTGTTAACATTCTCTTTGTTTTGGCAGCTGTTGTTGGTGATAATGTCTGGAGCTTTCACCTCCTCCTCTTTTGGCTTTTCAATGATGGACGGTTTACATTTGATAAATGAATTGTATTTGGAATCTTGCTTTGGTGGGTTCACTCTAGATTCTGGTATGCTTCTCCTTTTTACCCGACTACAGCAAAGTTGATAGGAAAAAATATTATTTTAGCAGTCTATGTAAGTATGTATATTTGTAATATTATTTATTCCACCATAGCCCCTAAACTATGGAGTTGATTTTGATGAATGAGGAGTCAAACAATTTCTTACTATGGTCCGAAACATGGGCTACATATTATGTTAACAAAATCCAAAAACAATGTACTTAATATTATAAGTTTTTTCATTTAAACAACACAAAATGTGCATTTAAAAATAAGTGAATGAAAAATCTATGTTTAAGATAGTTTAATATATTATGCTTACACTTTTGAAGTAGAAGGTACTTTTGATTTCTGCACAAAATTATCAATGTGTTTTGTTGAGTCTGGCACAATCACAGTGAGAATTGGATTTGATTGTGGACCTGATAGCTGTAATCAAAAAACAAATATCTATGAGTTTTGTTGATACTGAGGCATCTTGGGTGAACACAGACTGAACACCAATGCCAGTTTAAATTTCAATAGTTTGACCAGTTTGAGTTTGGCAGGAAAAATCTTAACAGAGACTTCACCATTCCATGAGTGAGGAAAATACCATGCTAACTTAAAAAACAAACATCCACACAACTCTTCAAGGAGACAAATGTCTAGAATTGGATGAATAAATAAGCATGCAGGCAGTACTCACCAGGAAGCTGTCGTGACACCGCTCCCTGAGGAAGGAGACGAAGTCTCTGTATCCCATCTTGGCCAATGGAATATGTGTACCCAACATCTTAAAGTAGTCGCGCATCAACATGCGCGTATCCATCTGGGTGGGGCTCGACACCACCAGAGAGCGCAGCCTTATTTTCACCTCTTTTACTAATTCTTCATCCATCTTTGCTTACACTTATTAGTATAGTACCTTGTAATATTCACCAATAATCACTCTTCCAAAGTTCCAAACCACATATTCAATCTAAAATATTGTTTTTTTTCTTTGTTTTGAAATGACTCTAATACCTATTTTAATTTTTTATCTAGTTATAATTACTAATAATAACAGCCATATTATTCTTTAAAATAAGAAAGTGCTTAGAACAGGCTGCATAACGATAAAAAAGTGTATATTAGTTAGCAATAATTGTACAATGATTAATGGCCGAGTAGGCAGAAGTGACATTTCATGAACAATCCGGTTCTTCACTTCACGTTCACGCTGTTCTTTTCTTTTCAACCGGTAAATACATATATATTATAATTTATTATATATGTAGACGGTACATGATGGTATACTACTTAGTGTTGCCAGTATGATTTCCCAAAAATGGACGGACGGTGGGCTTTCTGAAAAGGTACGGTTTTTAACTTCAAGCCCAAGGTACGGTTGGGCGGGATACTTCTGCAAGAAGTAAATCTGTTTTTTTCTTCTTCGAGTTGGCTGTCTGCAACCACAGGTTGGAAAAAAAGCGATCGGGAATCGAATATTCAAAGGGATATGGTAAAGTAGAACATTATTACTGATTGCTAATATCGAACAAATTCATTTGTAAATCAATTATAGAATGAATTAAAGTCATTAAATTCGTTAATGCGTTAATGATGCAATTTTTTTTTTTTTTTTTGACTATAATTTATCATAGGAATAATGTGATGAGGAGGTTCAGTTATGAAGCGATACTATTCTCTATATTTAAAGGAACAAAAAGTATTTTAAAGAAAAAAGCAAATTTTAAACGCAAATTCAGAATGTTGAGAAAAACAGGAGAAGGCGATTTTTTTTTATTTTTTTTTACCCTTTGTAGTGAAAAATAAATCACTAGTATAGAAAAGGTACGGTCTACACTGAGGTACGGTTGTGGTACGATTGTGTGATGAGTAGTACGGAAAACCGTGCTTTTTGGTACGGTCTGGCAACGCTTGGCAGAATAGAACACATTAGGTATATGCCATAGCCAACTCCTGTCCAAAGAGTAAAGCGGCCTTTACATTTGGCTAAATTCAGTTCACTAAGTTCAGACAGTGAGCGTGAGCGAATAAAAAGCTTGTTCTTTTACACTTGGTCTAATTAGCTAGCTAAGACAGTCGATCAGCGAATTTCGAGCGTATCGTACGTCCATACTCGTACACACGGCTACACATCAAGCTATACATTTCCAGTTTACGCTGATCTCGTATTGTATAGGATTTCCATACAATGCGAGGTCAGCTTATACTGGAATGTGTTGCTTGATGTGTAGCCGTGTGTACATAGCACCATGGCACTCTCATGAGACCATTAAAATAACATCAAAGTGTCAAAGAACAGGGCTCGCCTTAGCTATGGTTGCGTCAAGTTCTATTTTAAGGTGGATGCGCAAGGGTAGCCCGCGAAATTTAAATTTTCTTGCGTTTATTGCAATTTGCAAGTCTGTGTCAGGTTGTATGTTGATGAAAATATGAATCGCGCCAGTAACATGTATGGAGTTACAAAATTTTAATCACGACCCGAATGGCGCAGCGGTAGTGAGGCTGCCTTACGTTCTTAGGGTCCCGGGTTCGAATCCCGGCAGGAGCAAATGTTTGTGTGATGAGCATAGACATTTGTTTCCGAGTCATGGATGTTTATATATATAATAAGTATATATTTACAAACAAAAATTATCTATGTAGTAATATCAACTATCTGGTGTCCACGACACAAGCCTCGTTGCTTAGTGTGGCACCTAGATGGCGCTGTGTGTAATGTCCAGCAATATTTATTTATTTATTATTTATTATTCAAATCATCAATACAACCCTCCAA
This sequence comes from Eugnorisma glareosa, assembly GCA_947578425.1. Taxonomy (NCBI): domain Eukaryota; kingdom Metazoa; phylum Arthropoda; class Insecta; order Lepidoptera; family Noctuidae; genus Eugnorisma; species Eugnorisma glareosa. The sequence continues at coordinate 938,282 of OX387968.1, forward strand.
GTTCATATAATCTCAAAGAGTGACTTTTTCATGAAATAGCTATTGAATGTGATTATATGAACTTGGAGAGCTGTATTGATGATTTGAATGATTATAATTCTGTAACTCCATACGTGTTACTGGCGCGATTAATATTTTCATCAACGTACAACTTGACACTGACCTGCAAATTGCAATAAACTTGAGAAAATTTAAATTTCGCGAGCTACCCTTGCGCACCTTAATTACTTTTAGAAAGATGCAGGAAGTATTGGGTGAAAATATTTATATATATTTATATACTTACCTATATAATGGTTTTACGAAAAAAAACTGTCTATATAAAATTATATTTTAAATGAGCTGGAAAATGTAAGAAATTTTCTAAGATTGGAATCTGAACAATTTTAAGAATTGTTGAGATTAGTTACACTGTACATTAAAAAGAAGACAGTTAGCTCAGAGATGCTGTTATTCCAAGAGAAAGATTAGCTGTTACTTTAATGATCGACGTGCGCAGTCCACTGTGAGTGGCAGACAACTAAACGCACTTCTTGCCTAAGTCGCTTTACACTTGGCTAAATTCAGCATACTAACTGATTTAGATCGGCAGTCATGACTCTGATTGCCTAATTAGTGTGTCTAACAGTCTGAATGTCTTTACACTTGTCTAAATTCATTTAGTGAACTGAATTTAGCCAAATGTAAAGGCCGCTTCAAGTAAGTATATAGAGCTCCTGCTTGAGTCCTGCCCACAGAGTACAACTTTACTACCTTATACGTCCTGCCTCCTTAAAATAATATTATGTTATCTTCTTTGGAAGTTTCGACCTCCGCTCCGCTAGGAGTAGGGGCTTCAGTGAATTTAGTCGTCTAAACTCAGAAGCAACTTTAGAAACAAATTAGAACTAATTAGAAGCTTCTGATCACACTGTCCTAAATTTAGTTACTGAATCAGTGTCCACTTGGAGCGCGACGAAGTCGGACGTGTCGTATAGGTACGAGGATGGCTCCAGTATTGTCCAGACACCAAAAAAATGGCCTTTGCCTAGCCATGGCCGTTGGCACAATTAAAATAGAAAAAGAAGAACATGGGTGAAGGAATATTTATTACTGCGCGGAAAGTTAGCAAACATGGACATGAGTGTTTTAGAACCAGCGGTCTTTAGAAATTATCAACGAATGGATTCGAGATCGTTTGACACATTATTAAATCTTGTGACACCGTTTATTCAAAAGCAAGATACTATCCTACGAGACAGTATTAGTGCAAAAGAAAGATTTGTCGTAGCACTAAGATTTCTTGCAACAGGACATTCGTATCAAGATAAATAAATAAAAATACTTTATTTCAGACCTTGATCCATATGATGTTAGTAATACACTCTACTTATATGCTATGTTAGTAACAAACGAAATATAAGATTTTAATTCATATATCTGCTGCACTCACGCAATGTCACGCACTCTGCGCAACATAGATGCACTCTTTTTACGTAAGATGGTACTGAAACCATCAGCACGTGCCTCTGCAAACATTCCTGATTGAAAGTATTGTTGTACTGAACTCTGAGGGCGTTGTATGCCCTCTACGTATATCGAACCCACAGGGTGCACGTGTACAACGATTGATAGAAAGCCTTAAAAAGAGTTATTACTAAAGAGATTTAAAATTCAGTTTTCTAATATCCCAACCCCTGCTGACAAAAATTATCCCAGAAACATGATGGGACAACCAATTTTTTATTCGGGAACACCAAACAGATACGTCCTCCACGCACAAGAGCCATGAGCGACTGAAAGAAATCAGTAACTAAATACGATTACACCTTCCTAAATGCGTTTCTAATTAGGCTTCTATATGATTCAGTCAGTTTATGTATTGCAAGTTCAAGTAAATGTACGACACGATGCAATGGCCTGTAAAGCTGCGTCTATGCTAAGCGAGTCGAACACGAGCAGAGCACAAGCGGAGCACAAATTCCCTTGGTGTGAGTGCTCGGTCGAGGCTTCTAAGTCCGTCTACGCTAAGCGAATTCGTGCTCCGATCGTGTTCGGCTCGCCTAGCATAGACGCAGCATAATGTAATAATGCAAATGCAATCGCTCCCTCAACTCAACACGCCCCGGGAGCATTCACCTACAAGGTCATTATGATTTAACTTGATTAGAATGTTTTAATTTTAAAATTGCCAAACTAAAGGGATCTTTCCTTGTAATTTGTATGTAATTTCTTGCAAATAAAAATAAACACTTTTGATTTGATTCGACAATTTTAATTTGACATTGTCATAATGAAATAAATAATTACAAATGTAATACAGTCAGTATTTTACGCTAAGTAAATATGGATATTGATATTAATTAAGACCAATTAAATTAAACTACAAATACCATAATCTTATTATAATTATCGGCTTTTATACATCCTAACAGGGGCCTTAGTCTGCTATTGCAATAGTGTCAGAATGGTCTATCATTGATTTAATAAGGCCCCTAGGCCACGGCGTATTGAAGCGCGTTCGAAACTCGTTTGACGTGCGTACAAAGGGTAATTCGTCTGCGCGGGGCCTTATTAAATCAATGATAGACCATTCTGACACTATTGCAATAGCAGACTTATACCCATATTCAGAATTGTAACCTCGAAAGCTCCTCGACTCACACCTCTGTCGAGGAGACCTCAAGGCGTGCCTCGAAAGATCCTCAAAATCGGTATTCATAGTCGCCAGATTAAGGAAATTATGAGGTCCCTCGAATGAGTAGGAGTTGAGGTGATACGTCACGAATACGTCATTATTTGGAGGAATATTCCGTTTGTTATATTGGCTAAGCTTATTTTGAGAGCAGTCTGTGAGCGCGTTATCTGTGGTTCTCATATTAAAGTATCAACACTTTGATTATGGGTGGAATTGGCCATCCACGTCTGTTACCACGAATGTCTTGAAAAAATAGCGGCAGCAAGAAACTCATCACAATAACTTTAGTGAAGCGAAATCTAATTTAAAAATTCATTTTCATCATAAAACTCAATAGGATTTTCTGCATAAGAGTGTGTCCGGTCATACTAGCGATATTTTAGGTACATAAATATCAACCATTTTAATACACAAATACACTACATACTTGGGTCCAATGGGGGCTATCGCGTGTGAATTCGCCGCTAGAGGCGCTAGTGAAGCCCGAGGGCACCGCATTTTCAGATGTCATAGAAAGTTCAAGCGTTGCGTGCTATTTTATTACGTAGTTTTACTAATATGTGAAGATTGTGGTCTAGATTAAGCTATTCCTCAATAATGAAGACTTGGAGATTTTAAGTAGCAACTTAGCAGCTTATTTGTTAGTACTTGGAGGTAAAATGATTTTTAAATGTAATGTTTCATGCCTGCTAATTTTAGGGAGAATATTGTATAATTGTATATACGTAATAAAATAAACTTTTTATCAAGCTATTGGTTCTGTAAAGTCTAAAATAGAATGACATGACCTTACGCGACAGTGGCGCCATCTGGTTAGCCCAAAAACGATAGCCCTCATTCACTTCCCCGCTATTAGGCAGACAATCTGAGATAATAAAAATAAGCTTATTCGGAGGGAAATAATGCGTTCACATATTTGTAACTTTCAGAAAAAAGATTAAACTCTAAAAACCATCCAAAAATTTTGCAAATCGACAATTTTTTTGTGAATAAACAAACAAATTTTGTGTCAACAAATTCTTTGCAAATCAACGAATTTGTGTATTAATAAAACCGTTGATAAATAAGTACCTAGAATATCGCTAGTCCATGACTGGACACATTGTATAGCGTCGCGATATGTAATCGTATAAATATTCAATAAACTCTTCAAAAGACATTATGAAAATCGGATAAAATACGCGTATTTTGGTTAAAAGTCCCTTGTAAACTACCTCAAGGAAGTTTCAAGGTAGATAGCGACGTACCTTATATTTGACAGTTGGTTCCTCAAGTCAAACTCACCTCGACTGAGGAAACTGTTTGAGATAAGGAGTAAAATAACAACTATGAATATGAAACCGCCTTAAGTGAGGTTCAGTCGAGTCGAGGAAATCATGAGATTTGACTTTGAATATGGGTATTAATACAGTACGAACTGTATGGAGAGTTAAAGCTCAGTATAAATATGGTAATATTTATACTGTGGTTAAAGTGCGTCATGGTTATTGTGGCCATAATCGGAACTAACGAAGACAATCATCTTATTTTTCAATGAGGTTTTTTAGGCCAGTTTCCACTAAAAACGATAGCTGGCACTGTACACGACTTAATGTAGAAATGTTTGGTTTGACTAAACACCGAGAAATTGAATAACTTCCCATAAGGAGTACTTTCGAAGCATGGAGTAAAAGTAAAAAAATTAAGATTTTTTGTTTTAAAACAATTTAAAAAATATTCATCAACTCGAAAACGTGATATTCATCAACTCGAAAACGTGAGAATCAATAGTAACTCTAGACGTAACTTGTAGGTATTACTCGAATCGAACGCGCCTCCGCCGCAGACAAAGACACGATGCATAAATGTTCAAAGTAAAATAAGCTCTCTTTCGTTGTGATTACTTGTGATACAGCATAAACTAGTTTGCACGCAACAATACAAAACACAGCCGCGAAGCCGACAAAGGAAAGACCGAATTTTAAATGTTCATAGCAAAAGAAGCTCTCGCGTGTACGGTGTAGTGACACGACAAACTAGCCTGCGCCACAATATAAATATGGAACAGTACGGAAACTACGTACTAACGGTCGAATCAGCACACTCACACAAACGCGCGCATCTACGAGACCCCGAAGCGATGCCGAAGCGGACATCGGAGTGCGCTCAGTCGTGACTGTCGCGTCAAGACGAGTAGTCGCGAAGTATTTCTTCTGATTTTTTTTTTAAATGCCACGTACTTATTGCGTATGCCTATGGGTGTTTAAACACGGCTTTATCAAAACCGGAGCTTTCGTTTTTTAAACTCCCTGCTGATTTAGAACGGTAAGAATGATTTATTGTTTTATTCGTTATCGAATTAAAAGTCCATGTGATCGATCATTATAAATTCGTGAATTTATTTGTAAATCCAACATGGCGGCTGCAACAAATTTATCATCATGGGTATTGTTTTCGTGGTTTTAGAGGGTGTTGAAGCCGATAGTGCTGTCAAAATGTCAATCCAAGAAGACGGCTGCAAAAAATGTCAAATTTTTCGTCATGGGTGTCGTTTTCATGGTTTTCGAGGGTGTTGAAGCCGATAGTGTTGTCAAAATGTAAATCCAAGATGGCGGCTCCAAAAAATGACAAGTTTTTCGTCATGGGTGTCGTTTTCGTGGTTTTCGAGGGTGTTGAAGCCGATAGTGCTATCAAAATGTCAATCCAAGATGGCGGCTGCAAAAATGTCAAGTTTTTCGTCATGGGTGTCGCTTTCATGGTTTTCGAGAGTGTTGGAGCCGATCGTGCTGTCAAAGTGTCAATCCAAGATGGCGGCTGCAAAAAATGTCAAGTTTTTCGTCATGGGTGTCGTTTTCATGGTTTTCGAGGGTGTTGAAGCCGATAGTGCTGTCAAAATGTAAATCCAAGATGGCGGCTTATTATTAATACAGCAAAGATACTAACCGAAGCTTACTAGTTGTACCACCAAATGATTTTGTTCATTATGTCGAAAAAATGGATGAAATTTTTCGTTACTGCTTTAAAAGAAAACACATTAACTGCAAAATAGCTGCATTAATTTACAAAGAATTAGAAAATATAGCTTTTATAGTACCCTGCCCTTGTATCTCAATTGTTTATTTAAATAAACTCTTTATTAGAATGATAATTTATTACACCATAGAATATAATAATAAAGCATTTCGAACGTGTCGTAGCAGACGTTACTATTTTTCAGTTACTAATTTGTAAGTATGGAGAATAAAGGTATTTTTTTAATGTTATGGTTTTTTAATTACTGTACTGTGCTGTCAAAGTGTCAATCCAAGATGGCGGCTGCAAAAAATGTCAAGTTTTTCGTCATGGGTGTCGTTTTCATGGTTTTCGAGGGTGTTGAAGCCGATAGTGCTGTCAAAATGTAAATCCAAGATGGCGGCTTATTATTAATACAGCAAAGATACTAACCGAAGCTTACTAGTTGTACCACCAAATGATTTTGTTCATTATGTCGAAAAAATGGATGAAATTTTTCGTTACTGCTTTAAAAGAAAACACATTAACTGCAAAATAGCTGCATTAATTTACAAAGAATTAGAAAATATAGCTTTTATAGTACCCTGCCCTTGTATCTCAATTGTTTATTTAAATAAACTCTTTATTAGAATGATAATTTATTACACCATAGAATATAATAATAAAGCATTTCGAACGTGTCGTAGCAGACGTTACTATTTTTCAGTTACTAATTTGTAAGTGTGGAGAATAAAGGTATTTTTTTAATGTTATGGTTTTTTAATTACTGTAATGTTTGGGTTGTAACGCGGTACGGTGCGCAGCCGCTGGGTTAACCAGGCATCGGCGTCGCACATGCGCCCTGTTATGCCATTCTCTAAGTCGTCGTCGACGAGGTACAGTTTGTCTTTTAATAGATTCTCAACTTTATACCCTAGAGCATAAAGTTGAAAATCTATTAAAGACCAACTGTAGTTTCAACGGAGGAGCGCACGTAACGTTTTCGCCTTTCCGCGGCTCACGCGGTCACGCCAAAACATGTAAAAGGTTACGCCATATTGACAAAGCCAAGTGTAATTTATATACTTCTACAAGTTATTGTGTGTTAATAATAAACTGTTCCGTGTTATAAACTACTTCAACTCGATTGTTTGATCAATACACTACACAATATTTTCATAAATAAATTTCAATTTCAAAAACATTATGAGTGACAACGCTAATGTTGCAATGGAGCGTAGGTAGGTAATTATTTTAACAACTAGGTCTAGTTTCCGTACTGTTCCATATTTATACTGTGCCTGCGCGCAACAATTACAAACGACGCCACGCGCCGGCTTCCTATTGTATTATTATTGTATTATTGCGGCGGCGGCGCACTTAGTTTTCCCGTGAATGTCGTAAGCGCAGTAGAATAGAATAGAATAAACATTTATTCGTTAATGGACAGCAGCAACACAATAGAGCAGCACATACATATACATATTACTAACAAACAGCTTAACAATTAACTAAAACAGCTCAACTGCGCTGAGCATGCCCATAACGAAAGGGTCACCTACTCAGCATATGCTGGGCTGGGTGTAAAACACTCAGCGCTGGTTTTCAGTAGGCCCCCCGCAGTGACACACGGATGATGATGATGATGATGATGAGGGTAGCAGGTGGTAAATAAATAACGTTATTCTATTAAATGGGCATTTCTAAGTGTGTAATAAATAAATAATATAAAATAAATATTTTTGTCACAGAGTCTAACATAATTATATCACTAATAATAGAACACGAAAATACCTGCCAAATAAATAAGAACTTATCCGAAAACGAAATCACAGTTGATTGACATGACTCACTTCGGGCTGGGCGATGCCGCATCGACCTATGCATTTTTAAGTTGCAATACCGCCATGTCATTTAGTGAGAGTGCCTAGTTAATAGGTATTATTTTATTGAGTTAAAAAACAAAAAAATATGTTACGATGTAATTTATCATTATGTATTACAGTACACGTTATCACCTTAACAATAACAGTAACGGATCGTCATTACAGTTATTGTAATTTGGAGTACGTCGCTATGGTGCAGCTGTATGCTAGGGCTGATTATGACTCCCATGCTACCCGGCGACTTTACGCGGAGCCGCAACACTTACGAGTCGCTCCGTTTTCGCGGGGTTCTGAACCCCAAAGTCCCATCGACCTGGACGATCGTAGCGGCGACACAGCGGCTACTCGATCATGGGCAGTTCCAGACACCAGCACATGCACAGGGCAGAGGTCAAGGCCATTATTTTGCCAGAGCTCGACGAGGAGATCATCGAGTACTTCGAACGGGATCCTCGTTGAAGTACGCGAAAGGCTGCGGCTAGGTTTGGCATAAGCCTGAAGGACTGCGTCCTTACCATTTTCACCAGAATTGTTTTTTATCAGTGGTTGATCGACAATCAAAATACGAACATTTTGTGGACGGATGAAGCAACTTATACGCGAGTTGGACTCAACCAGCGTAACGAACATTTTTGGGCTTTGAATAACCCACATGTTATTCGCGAGTGTGCGCATCAAGTGCAATTTAGTGTTCATGTGTGGACAATAATGTGTGGGTAATAATTAATGGCCACCTTATTGGACCGCACCGGACTTTTTGGACGACGTTCCACTAGCGGTGCCCATGGAAAATCTGTGCTATCAGCATGACGGGTGCCCGGCTCATTATCACCGTGCCGTGCGAGAGCACCTGCACTCGGTGTTTCCCCAGCACTGGATCGGACGCGGTGGGCCAGTGCCTTGGCCAGCAAGAAGCCCGGACCTAACTCCGTTAGACTTTTACTTGTGGTCGGAGCTCAAACGCCTAGTGTATCGTGAGGAACACGAAACTCGCAACGCGTTAATGACTGCGGTGGACGTTTTTAATATTGTAAGAAGTGACAGAGACACCTTACTAAAATTGAAAGACAATCAATTAAAACGTGCTCGATTGTGTATACAACACAGTGGCTTGCATTTCGAACAATTACGAACACTACTACAATTCGAAACCTACTCGTACTTTTGTAAATAGTGAACATTTAAAAGTAGTTTAGGTGGTTAAAATGATTGTAAATAACTTGATTCAAATTAAAAAAAATTAAATACGCCACAAATACTTTGTTAGGTATCTAATTCAGAAAATTATTTTTCTTAGACGATAAACTTGTTTTTATTTAATTTCTTGTTCAGTAAATTGCAGCTAAAAACGTATTTATGACAGTCCTAAGCCCGTAAAAGTATGAAGGGAAAAGAATAACTTGTTGGGTAAAGCTTACTATTATCAAGAAAAAGTAATCAGCTGATTGAAAAGCACGCGGGTCAACGGCCGCGCGGCCGTTTTCACAATGGTTAATCTGCCATTTTTTGTTTCTAATATTTTATTTGTTTATTAAACGATTGTAATAACAAGACAAAACCATTTCGCTGCGAGAACATATCCATTAAAATTTCTCGGTGTATGGAGCTGGCGCAATATTATTAATTCTAATCTCTTCCTAATAAACCGGAATAGTTTTTAAGCAGTGCGCAAAAAAATTTTGGTGGATCAGTATCAGTAATAGAACACATTGAATTCCATTATTTGTTCAAAACGTTTTTATATTTTTTTATCCGACTTTAAATCAGCAAAATATGGACACTATCTATTCGTAATATTATCAACAGGGCGCGCGCCATGCATCGCAGGCGACGATGTTGTGCAGCCGCAGCCGGGGTAAAATCCCTTCCCGGGCGGCAGGGGCAAGGCCGACACCCGCGGCCCGACAGTCCATTAGTAGGAGTAATAGTGTTCTGTGCGACAGTCGCTCATCGTATGCGCTGTCGTGACGTCGCGTCCAATCTTTCCCGCGGAGCTCCCGCGCCACACGTGTGTCGTACTCGTACCTCGGTCACGATGTCGGACTTAAGTAACCGCAAGTTTTATGAAATGGTGCGGGTGTATTTATTAAGTGGCGAAAGTTTACGAGCAGCTCGCAGAATGCATACCCCGAATGCGAGCCCATGGTATCCTTAACCCCGCAGGCCGCAGCCCCTATAATGAAAGGACCATTTTAGCAGCCACTCAAAGGCTGCTTGATCACGGTCAGTATGCTTTATTTTCTCCATTTTGATGGTCGTAAGCCCACGAAAGTATGTAGGAAAAATTGGAATGAATCTTCAAATAACTTCAGCAGCAGTGTTGCCAGGGCCCTTGAGTCGTAAGTTACGTTTTGTTTCCTGATATGTTACATTTTAGCTGTAAAAGTTACATTGTTGTTTTTTTTTTAATTTACTTGTTTTTGGGGTCGCATATTGGAGGCAAATTGATGTCATTAAAAAGGCAGCATATAAAGGAATCTATGATGTCTAATGGTGATTTTTAATCTTATGTTAAAACAGACTCTAGTTTCATTTGTTCGCAGCGCCATCTTCACTGTTGTTGCTATCTAGTCTAGCACCTAACTTATGTTGAGAATAGACATTGAGCGAAGACTCAGTGGTTATATTCTTGTACTAGCTGACCCGCGCAACTTCGTCTGCGTGCGTGCGTACATAAAAGAAAGAGAGGTTAGAGAGAGTGTGCGTCAACCTTAAAAGTTAGACATATGGCCATTGCGGATATTTTTTTAGAGCTTTTTAAGAGGGACAATTCCGACATACATGATAATTGCGTAACTTTAACCGTTCACGCACAACGGAAGCTCTCAAAAGGAGTAAATCCCTATTATATACTATTACCGATGGATAATCATCAAATGACCCCTCCCACTCTGGACGGAGCGGAAGGGATTGTCAGACTTGTACTGACTAAAATCCACCCACGTTTCTTCTGTTGCCCTTTGCGTACCAGGGCCGCGGTATCTCTTTCGAACAGTCCCGCAACCCTGGCAGGCCTCGCTCCTCTCGGATCCCTTCCCGTTTGCTGACATCTCTTCGAGGCGCGTGTGGAACACGAACACGCCGTCACCACGGCCTGTCGTCATAAGACGGACGGATGGCGAGCTAGCCCATTACTCACTGTCCACAGGCCCGCGACCCTCGACAGCCTTACGTCTTCATCTTTAGACACTCGATGACAATCATACACCAGCTAGAACGAAAGTTCTCATCAAAGTTCTTGAAATGGGCCGAGACACGATAAAACTGCTGTAAACTGTTGCGGACCTCTTGCAACTGCCTTCCGTCTCCATCGTCAGACCTTTGATGATAGATATACTCCAGGCAGGTCTAAAGTTCTCATCAAGGTGCATGAAATCAGCCGAAACACGATATAGATGCTGTAAACTCTTGAGGACCTCTTGCAACTACCTTCCGTCTCCATCGTCAGACCTTCGATGACAGTCATACTCCAGCTAGGTCTAAAGTTCTCATCAAGGTGCATGAAATGAGCCCAGACACGATATAGATGCTGTAAACTCTTGAGGACCACTTGCAACTGCTTTCCTTCTCCATCGTCAGACATTCGATGAAAGTCATACTGGCAACTCAGTATGGTTTAAAGTTTTCATCAAAGTGAATGAAATGAGCCCAATAACATTATACCTGCTGCAAACTGTTTAGGACCGCTTGCAACTGCCATTTGTCTCTATCGTTTGACCGTCGATGACAGTCATACTTCAGCAAGGCCTAAAGTTCTCATCAAGGTGCATGAATTGAGCCCAAACACGTTATTGTTGCTGCCAACTCTTGAGGACCTCTTGCAAGTGCCTTCCGTCTCCATCGTCAGACCTTCGATGACGTCATACTCCAGCTAGATCTAAAGTTCTCATCAAGGTGCAGGAAATGAGCCCAAACATGATTTCTCAATTTAAAAAACAAAAGATCATGTATATCGGACTTCTCTGTAAAAAGTTATGCGTGGTCAGGTCATACATAAAATAAAAAAATATAGACGCGTCGAATTGAGAACCTCCTCTTTTTGTTTCGTTGGTTAATAAACCAAGCTTCCTGAACATTTGACACGGGCGAGTTTCTTTCTTTTCTTTCTTTCTTTCACGGAAAACTTAACACCGCGTCTCAGAAAATGGAGTGAAATTAATAGCGCCATCTATCGAGCACGAAATTTAACCGTTAAAATATAATGCATGTAAAGCGACCGAACACACACTCTACAGGGTTACAGCGTCATGTAGACTAATCTAGAGTACTTTTTGCTCTCAGACCCGATTTAAAAGTTATCTTGTGAGCACATTTTTATTAATTAGTACCATTTTGGTGCAACAGATGTCGTTGCATGTATCTTACACAATGATGGTAAGTTCTTCTTGAACACTTTAAATTTATAAATCTTTTGATAGAGAGCACTGATTACAGCATGAAACAAAAACTAAAACCTTCTCTAAGTTCCCCACAATATTTGTGCATTGAATCTAATCACATTGGTTTTCCCAACAACATGAACACCCGCCTCGCAGCGCGCGCGGGTCATTATTTTGATGCGGAGTTATTTTAAAACTGTGATATCTCCTAAGATATTCATCTAAATTGAATAGTGTAAAGGTCAATTTTGGTCACAATTGAATGCTAAAGATGACTAACATATTTATTTTGATAAGGATTAATACTATGTCGGTAAAAACACCTTCGCAAATAAAACATTAATTTTGACCAAATTTTAAAATCATAAAAATGGTTATTGTGAGTCAACCTTAAAAGATAGGCATGTGCCATCGCGGACTTTTTTTGAGACCTTTTTAAGAGGAATAATTCCCTACTACATTATATTTGTGCAACTTTAACCGTTGACGCAGCGCACGCAACGGAAGCTATCAAAGAGAATAATTTTTCCCCGTTTTTGCAACATTTGTCATTGATGCTCCGCTCCTATTGGTTGTAGTGTGATGATATATAGCCTATAGCCTTCCTCGATAAATAGGCTAACCAACACAAAAAGAATTTTTCAATTCGAACCAGTAGTTCCTGAGATTACCGCGTTCAAACAAACAAACAAACAAACAAACAAACTCTTCAGCTTTATAATATTAAGTATAGATTATGAACTCCTTTTTAGTGTTGTGCCTTTTTTTCTTTATGGCTTCATGTCTTGTCAAGGCTGACACATTCTTGTTGTAAAAGAAAATATACTGGAATTAGTTAAAATTCTCGAAAAAAAAAAAAAAAAAAAAAAAAATTGCATTGATGCATTGTAGCGATCCACCAAATCTGCATATTATTTAACATGGTAGCAGAGTAAAATAAAGTGAACTGTAGAAAAGTGGAAAAATCGTCTGTGAAGTGGAAAATTCACGATGGAAGACAAATCGTTTGAAAGTGCATCAAAAGTGAAGATCGAGTGCCTAAGTGATGGCAAAGACTTCAAGCATTGGAAATACAGAATCCGCAACGTACTCAAAGGTTATCACGATGCGTTGAAGATTATTGATGGGACACTTAAAGTTCCGATAGAACCAAAGAGTATAGATTCAACAGAAACAAGGGCTGATTATGAGAAGAAACTGTAAGAATTTCAAGCTAAAGACAGCCTTGTACTAACGCTACTGACGAACAACATGACAAATGAAGTACTTGACCAAGTTATGCGCTTCGAAACCGCTAAAGAGGTATGGGATGAACTAGAACGTCTCTACTGTGGGTGCGCTGAAGAAAAGAGTTACGATTTGTGTCTACAATTCTTTAGTTATAGTAAAGACCCAGAACATGAAGAATATATGGCATGAGCTGAACAACCAAATTCAAGCGAAGCTGCCTGATATACTACTGATCTGCAAGATACTTGGGACCCTAAGAATTTCTTTGCTTTCAAGTCAAGCTGGCTCCTTGTAAACAAAAACGATAGGACAGTAGAGAATCTAACTGCACAGCTAAGTACCTTCGAGAAAGCCTTAGAGAGCAATGAAGAAGTAAGTGAATACAAAGAGGAAGTACTAGTAGTCAAGACAGAGAAAACGAAAGGTAAAGGAGCAATCTTCAAATGCAAATACTGTGGATTAGCTGGGCACAGAGTTCGCAAATGCCGTAAATGGATAGAAGATGGACGCCCACCAAAGCCGTCGTGCAGCAAAATAAATGTAAATTTGACCGTGTTAGCTGTAGGAGACAGTCTACCAATTGATGACAAGAACTGGTACGTCGACAACGGAGCGACAAGCCATGTTACGCATCAAGGAGACATCTTCGAAAGCTTCGAGCACTTTGACGATTCGCACAATGTTACTGTCACCGCAGCAAATGGACAAACCATCGAAGCCATTGGGAAAGGCAATATTCGAGCTGAAGCCAACTGCAACGGTAAAGTCGAACAACTCCTACTGAAAGATGTATAGATGTACCAGAAATCAAGAGAAATCTATTTTCTGTTCTTGCAACGCATAATGTATCGTCGAAGAGCACATTTGAATCTACGCCAAAGCAATGCATACTCAAAGTAGATGGAGTGATAAAAGCAATTGGGACAAGAAAAATTGACGGAGGCCTATACAAGTTGGCTATTAACTGTATCAGACCAAACAAGCTGGAAGTTAACCAATTACTGACAAACCCACTACAGCTGTATCATGAAAGGCTAGTACACCAAAATAAAAGACACGTAAAGCAAGTTATTGAAACTGAGCTCGGAATAAAGATAAATAACAACAAGTCAGATCTATATGAAGGCTGTATTTATGGAAAGACGCACAGATTGCAGTTTGGAACAAGAACAAGAGCCACTCAACCTGGTGAACTTGTTCACACTGACATATGCGGGCCATTTCCGACATCATATGGGAAGAATCGATACTATATTCTGTTCAAAGATGACTATACAAGGCATAGACATGTTTACTTTCTAAAGCAGAAGTCTGAAGCAGCATCAAAGTTAAGGCAATTCCTAGCTGCAGCTAAAGTTGCGGGACACACTGTAAAAGAAGTACTCAGTGACTACGGCGGTGAGTTTGTTAGCGCAGAATTTAAAAGGATCCTTCAAGAACGCGGCATAACACAAAGACTGACAATGCCATACACTCACGAGCAAGCTGGATGTGTAGAGCGAGAGAATCGCACAATAGTAGAAGCAGCGCGTGCCATCATGCATGCACGTGAAAAGATTCCAGAGAAGCTGTGGGCAGAAGTGATAGAAGCTGTTGTGTACGTGCTAGATCGCACTGGACCATCAAGCGTACCCAATAAGTCCCCATACGAATTGTGGTTCAGAAAGAAACCATCAATCAAGCATCTAAGGATTCTCGGCTGCAAATGCTACGCCCATGTACCTAAAGCTAACAGAAAAAAGCTTGAAAAGAAAGCAGAGCTGGGTATACTGGTTGGCTACGAAGGAAGCGAAGGCTACAGGATCTGGAACAAAGAAAAGTCTAAACTGACTAGGTCTAGAGATGTGACATTTGATGAGCGGCCACTTCTAGAAAAACCTGCAGAAGATGAAAAAATTGTTTTACTAAAGCCGATTACTAAAGAGTGGATTTTTCCATGGATTAAACATGTCAGAGATGAAAGCATTGAGAGGAATGCTAATGATCAGAGACATGAAGATAATCCAGAAAGCCATCAAGATCAGAGTGACATACACTTGAATGACAATGAACCTTCATCATCAAGAGCTGTTGAATACAATGATGTTCAGGAAGATGACAATCTAAATCAAAGTGAGACTGCAAACTCGGATCAAAACTATGAAACAGCTCATTCAGATAATGAAGAGGAAGAGCCTATTGAAGAGCCTGCCAATAACTTGAATTTGAACCTCTCTAATAATGAGATTGAAAGAGAAGGTCAGAGGACATTGAGATACAGATCTACATTGAGACCACCAGATCGATTTAAAGATTATGTGATGGCAGTAGAGGCTAACAGTATGGCTGAACATAAGACCTACAAGGAGGCAATGAATTCTTCAGAGCGTGAAAAATGGCTACAAGCCATAGCTAGTGAAATAAATTCACTAAAAGACAACAAAACTTGGGAGCTAGTGGAGTTACCTAAAGGAAGAAAAGCAATCCCTTGCAAGTGGATATTCAAAATAAAAACGAATCCGGATGGTACAATAGAAAAGTACAAAGCCCGACTAGTAATAAAGGGATACTCACAAAAGAAGGACATTGACTTTCACGAGACATTCAGTCCCGTAGCGAGAAGTAGCACCATAAGAGCTGTACTGAGTGTTGCAGCAAAGGAGAAGTTAAGTCTAGCACAATTTGATGTATCGACGGCATTCCTATATGGCACGTTAGATGAAGAAATATACATGAAACCCCCAGAAGGTTATGCGAATGATAAAAAGCTGATATTCAAGCTGAAAAAGAGCCTCTATGGGCTAAAGCAAGCGCCCTTATGTTGGAATAGGTGCATAACGGACTATATAGTTCAAATTGGCTTCAACCAAAGTAAATCGGATCCCTGCCTGCTTACAAGAAAGCGAGGGGGAGAAAAGATAATCCTTGCCCTATACGTTGACGACGGTCTAATAGCGTCAACAAGTGAGAAGGAGACGACATTTTTTTTTAGAGGAAATGAAAAAGAGATTCAAACTCACAACCAAACAGGCCACCTATTTTCTAGGCATGGAGATAGAGAGACAGTCAGATGGCTCAATACTGCTTCACCAAAAAGCGTATGCGAACCGAGTACTGGAGAGGTTTGGGATGGAGGGATGAAAAACCCTTAATCTTATATGTTTCGTCCTCTGATGAAACTCTGGAGGGTTTTTCGCTATCTTGATAGCCGATTCGTTGTCCACGCACAGATATGCATGACAATCATCTCCTGTGATATCTTTCAAAATGCGTTTCAGCCATATTATTTCTCTAGCAGTCTCACTCGCTGCGTAGATCTCCGCCTCCGTTGACGATATAGCAACAACGTTCTGTCGTTTGCTATTCCAAGAGATGGCACCTCCGGCAAACATGCGGAGAATGCCTGAGGTCGATCTTCCAGTGTTTGCATCTCCACCGTGGTCAGCGTCACTATAGCACTTCAAGTCAGCAACACAATCTGGTGTGTACTTAATTCCATGATCAATAGTGCCTTTGATGTATCGCATGATCCGTTTTACAATCTGCACATCATCTTTCTATTCTAGTGTTTGAACCAAAACTACGAGGTTGTGCATTTGTTAGTTTTACACTGAACGACTAAATACTAATACAAAACCCTCATAACCTCTATTTTTGTGGCATATTTTGTGGTATTTTTGTGGCTTCCTTATTTAATATTTATTTAAAAATAGTTAATTGGTATTTTCTTCTATTTTAATGTGTTAAATAATTGATAAACCCACCTTCGCTTTGAACTATCCTATCATTTACTCTCTACACCAACCACAACACTGCAATTTATCAACTCAACATGGACAACCAACTTGTGCACAGTATGGAGCAAATGGAGAAGCTGTTTAGCTCTCGCATGTGTGAGTACGAAGATAAGCTGCAGAGAGCTACAGCTGGACCTATCCCTGGACACTCAGATCTTGCTACACTTTCACTGGATTTCTCAGAGTTCAAGTCCTTTGTCTGTCAAACATTTCTTCACTTCAAGACACAGATAGAACTCCTTTCTTTGAGTCTGGACAAGCATGAGACCACGATGCGACGAAAGATCTTGCTGTTCCACGGTATTCCTGAGAAACCTAATGAAAAATTGAGTGACTCAGTTCTCCATATCATTTCCAAGCAGCTGAAGATAGATGACTTTAAAACGGATTATCTAGAAGTTTGCCACAGGCTGGGAGCCTCACAGGGTAAAACTAGACCGGTGCTGGTGCGTTTCTGTGGCATGGAGTATCGTCGGTTAGTTTGGGACGGTAAAACTACACTCAAGGGCAGCGGTATCACCATTTCCGAGTTTCTGACCAAAACACGACACCAGGTATTTATGGCTGCCCGCAAGCACTTTAATATCAACAACTGCTGGTCTGCAGAGGGCAAGATTATTGTCTTGACGCCTGACAAGTCACGCCGGACGATTTCAACTATGGGTGAGCTTGAAACTTTAATCGCGCTTTATCCCGCTCTCGCCCGTGCTGCCACTCCCAGTGACCTCGTGCCTGCTGTTTCTACCTCGCCGGCAGCAGCATCTGCATCGCCTGTAACCGCAACCCCCAAAGGGAAGCTTGTGAGGAAGGCTCGTCGCTAAGTTTGCTACCATGTTTTTCTTTGATCGCTACGCCTACTCCGGGTATTGTCGGTACATGTTTAAATTTTTGTTAATCTACCCATAGTCTTTAGAATTCGTTTTTATCACTACTTCTTCCTCAATTTAATTTTGCTAGCCGGTAGATGTTTTTGTTGTTTATAATGACGTGACGTCTGTCAAAGTATCACTCACTGTCATTTTATTTTTGCATGGAACTCAGTTAGTCCTAAATTTTTATTGTCTCTGCTTGTATTTTTATGTTTTGCATGGAACTTATTAAGTCCTCAATTTAACGTTTCATTACATTTCTACTTTTAATTCTGTCTGCTTGTAATTGTTGTGGCTGATATTTTAATTGGTATTTTCTTTTTCTCTTTTAATGTTTCTGTTTCCACTTATTCTTGTTTTCCTTCAAATTTTACGCACTAACTATATTAACTGTTGTTAATATATCTACTATCTACAGCGACTAGGTGTTTTTATTAGTTATGTGTATTGGACTATTGTTGTTTTAAGTAAAACAATAATAGTTAAGTTTATTTTAGTAATTTAGTTTAGTAATTTTAATACCATCCATACCTATATATATATACATTTTTTTTTTTTTATTAGTATTTTTATATTGTTTATGCAAACTATGACCAATGTCGACCTTGAGGATGATTTTTTCTCCTGTTCTTCCTCTTCCAGCAGTTTCCTCAGTGCAGCAAGTGGTTCTTCCTCCTATCTGACTCTTAGTGATCAGATTTCCTCTTTGCTTTCCCACCTCCCAAACAATCTCAACATAGCTCACATTAATGCCCAGAGTGTTCCTGGCCATTACTCTGATCTTCTGGCTTCCTTCAACAGTGCGCAGATAGATGCTTTGCTGATCTCCGAGTCCTTCCTTAAACCCTCTCTTTTATCAGTGCACTACGCCATTCCAGGTTTTGTTCTTATCCGTAATGATAGAACTGGAAAGGGTGGCGGTGGTGTAGCCATTTACTTGCGTGCTGATATCCCTTATAAGGTTGTTAGCACATCACCATCTCCGTACTCGGAGTCAGCGGAGCATCTATTTCTGGAAATTACACTACATCGCGTTAAAATGCTTCTTGGGGTTATGTATAGTCCTAACCTCAGCATCAACTACTTTGACTCTTTTGATTCGCTTTTAAATGATTACTGTCCAACTTATGACCACGTAGTCTTGATGGGTGATTTTAATACTTGCCTTCTTAAAAATGACATTCGTAGTAACAAACTTCAATCTATCCTTTCTTCTTTTAATCTCAGTATTTTGCCTCTCTCTGCTACTCATCATTTCCCTAATTGCACTCCTTCTCTCCTAGACCTGATTATTGTTTCTAATTCTAACAATGTTTCTATCCATGGACAGCTTACTGCTTGTTTCTCTTACCATGATCTCGTCTTCTTGTCATATAAGTTACGCCCTCCTAAGCGCAAGGCGCAATATATTCTCCTCCGGAACTACAAGGGCATAGACCTGGAGGCATTATTGCATGACGCCGGCAGCATCGACTGGACGGATATCTTGGAGAGCTCGTGTGTCAACGAAATGGTTCGTATTTTAAACAGCAAGATACTTAGCTTATATGATTGTCATGCCCCTATGCGTCGAGTGAAGGTGAAATATGTTCCGGCTCCCTGGCTTGCTCCTGCCATTAAGGATGCGATGGCAAGTAGAGATAGAGCCAAGAGAAGGTTAAAACGCTGTCCTTCTGAGCGCAATCTAACTGCGTACAAAATGTTGCGTAATAGCTGCAGTCGTATGTGTAGAGATGCTAAGAAACGCTACTTCCACAAATCGCTCGACAACCGCAACTCTTCTGAAGTCTGGAGGTTTTTAAAATCTGTCGGCATTGGCAAGTCTCCAGTTATTTCTGGTAGCGGCACTGACGTGTGGGCTCTTAACGAACATTTCTCACTCCCCCCTGTTACGTTGGATCCGCACGTCAAGTCTGTTACTTTAAATAAACTTTCCTGTTTGCCTTTGCCGCAATGTTCTCCCTTTGAATTAAGTCCTGTGAGTGAGATTGAGGTCAAAAAATCGATTTCTGCTATCTCCTCGTCTGCTGTTGGTAATGACAACCTTTGCCTAAGAATGATTTCTCCTATCCTTCCCACATTACTTCCCGTTTTAACTCACATTTTTAATTACTCCCTGTTTTCTTGTACTGTTCCTGAGGTCTGGAAACAAGCCCATATCATCCCCTTACCCAAAATCTCTAATCCGGTTGCACCAACCGATTTTAGACCTATTTCCATCCTCCCTTATCTCTCTAAAGTTCTTGAGCACATTGTCCATCAGCAACTCACGGCCTTCCTTTCTAGGAATGATCTCCTCAGTACTTTTCAATCTGGTTTTCGTCCTGGCCATAGCACTGTAACGGCTCTTATAAAGGTTACTGACGATATTCGCTGGGCTATGGACCACAAGTCTCTTACCTTACTTGTACTTCTAGACTTTAGCAGCGCCTTTAACTCTGTTGATTTCGACATCCTTCTGGGGATCCTTAAATCTCTCAATTTCTCCTCTTCCTCTATTGGTTGGTTTGACTCCTATCTTAAAGGCCGCTCACAGCGTGTTCGTCTTGATGAGTCTTCCTCTGATTGGTGCCC
Organism: Eugnorisma glareosa; assembly: GCA_947578425.1. NCBI lineage: Eukaryota > Metazoa > Arthropoda > Insecta > Lepidoptera > Noctuidae > Eugnorisma > Eugnorisma glareosa. The sequence continues at coordinate 958,643 of OX387968.1, forward strand.
TCTTAGCGCGGGTGTGCCTCAGGGTGGCGTTCTCTCTCCTCTCATTTTCTCTATTTTCATAAACTCTGTCACCAGAGTCATCTCTTCCTTCTTCCATCTCTATGCAGACGACTTGCAGCTTTACCATCATTTCTTAAGGGAAGATGCGGAAGCCGCCGTGTCTCTCATGAACAAGGATCTGGATTTGATTAGTGAGTGGTCGCAGTCCTTTGGACTGCAAATCAATCCTAAGAAATCTCAGGCCTTGATCATCGGCGGCAGATATATGCGGAATAGGCTCGATGTTGCGTCGCTGTCTCCACTCAGGCTGAATGGAGTTCAGATTGATTACGCAATTAAGGCTAAAAATCTGGGGGTGACTATGGATTCCTACTTATCTTGGACTGCCCATGTTGCTGAAGTTAGTCGCAAAGTGCACTACACGTTCCACTCATTGAAATGCCTCCAGAGCTTCCTGCCATTGAACACCAAAATCTCCCTTGCGCAAACTCTCATTCAACCCATCATAGACTACGCCGATGCCTGTTATTTGGATGCCACTGAGGAGCTCTTAAATAAACTTGAGCGCTTGCAAAACATCTGTATTCGTTTTGTATTTAACCTTAAAAAGTATGATCATGTTTCTAACTTTCGCAAAATACTCAAGTGGCTCCCAATTCGACTTCGCAGGAACTCTCGGATATTGTGTTTGCTATTTAACATCCTTCATAACCCTAAAACACCATCATATCTGCGGGAACGCTTTTCCTACTCCCGTCCTTCTGATGCACCTTGCAGGTCGCATCTTAAGAACCTCCTTAAATCCCCTCCACACTCTACCGACTTCTACTCTTATTCCTTCACTGTGCATGCCGTGCGGTTGTGGAATTCACTTCCGCCTGATATTAGGGACTGCCAAACTGTTACAGTTTTCAAGAGAAGAGTGAAAGAACATTATCTTTCCATTTCGTCATAGTTGCATAAATTAGTATGTATTATTAGTTATTTTATAGTATTTATAGTATTTTTATATGTTTGTATTTATAAGTATGTTAGTAGGTATATTCTTATATGGTATGAGGAGGTATTATATTTAAATAGGTCTGCTTTATGTTTTGTATTCCATTTTCTTTTCTTCTTTTACACACTGTGTCTACATCTCTTTTTTAAATTCTCCTTTCGCAGGTATGCTGGAAGAGATTTCTTTAGAAATAAGCATCACCTTTGTACTATTTTCTGTTCCTTTTTTCTTTTCTGTATTTAGTGTGTACATAAATTGTTAAATAAATAAAAAAAAAATAAAATAAAATAAACCTCTGTTCTACCAAGTGGTCGTAAGATGGCTCTGTTAATAAAGGGCAAGAACGCCTCAATGCAAAAAAGCATTACAAATCTCGTTGTTCTGAAAAGTTACGAAAATATCCTAAAATGTAAAAATTACTTACATGTTACGCGAGGGGGTCAAAAGTTACGAAAAATGTAAGAAATGTAACCTTCTGGCAACACTGTTCAGCAGGGCTATTGCGTATCTCTGTTGACAGTTCATAGTGACCATCAGTGTTGCCAGGGCCCTTGAGTCGTAAGTTACGTTTCGTTTCCTCAAATGTTACATTTTTGCTGTAAAAGTTACATTATTGTTTTTTTTTTTTAATTTACCTGTTCTTGGGGTCGGAGGTCGGAGGAAAATTGATGTCAGTAAAATGGCGAAATGTAAAGGAATCTATGATGTCTAATGGTTTATTTAATCTTATGATAAAATAGACAGTTTAATTTGTTCGCAGCGCCATCTTCACTGTTGTTACTATCTAGTCTAGCACCTAACTTATTCTTCTAGTTTGAACCAAAACTACGAGGTTGTGCATCTGTTAGTTTTACACTTAGCTAACTTCTATAATATTACGTATAGAACCCTCATATCGTACTGTTCTACCAAGTGGTCGTAAACTGGCTCTGTTATTAAAGGGCAAGAATGCCTCATTGCAAAAAAGCATTACAAATCTCGTTGTTCTGAAAAGTTACGAAATTACCCCAAAATGTAAAAATTACTTACATGTTACGCGAGGGGGTCAAAAGTTACGAAAAATGTAAGAAATGTAACCTTCTGGCAACACTGGTGACCATCCCTTGGCGAGTTTTGATATACAAGGACCGTTCTTGTTGGTTTCAACTAACGCTACCCGTGCAAAACTGTCATCGTATATGAAAACTCGCCAAGTGATGATCATGCCCTGGTAACTTAGAACATTTTTTTTTCATTGCGAAAAGCGCCATCTATCCCCCAAGCACAGAAGTGTTTTTGAGTGTTGCCACCTTTTTTGCTTAAAAAATTATAGTATACACTAATTTTTAATTTTGTTAGCAACACTGAGTCTCAATGTCACAAGAAAATTTTCTACCGGTGTGTTTGCATGCTCGTGCGCATTTTTTCTTGTACTATTTGGTGTTTTTGTGTTATTGCGTTGAGTCTGAACTGTAGTTCCTCCGTATATTCCAGAAATACCGAAATTCCAGCATAGTTTGTACTTTGTGAAAGTGTTTGTGACGCCATCTTCATACAGGCTCGAGAACATAATAATAAAACAAAAGGAGCAAAATGTGAGCGGCAAACAGGTGTTGTTTTAATGTTTAATAAATTAATTCAATAATATATTTTTGTGTTATTAATCTCGTTCCCTTTGCCCATTACATTTATATTTCCTTTATTAGATACCTAAATTGTGTTCACAACTATTGTGTCTATAAACATCCATTAAAATATGCCTACGTCAAAACGCAGTATAAAAGGTAAAACCGGAAGGGTGTTCAAATTTTCTTACGTTTTATGCAAATTTTTTGGTCAGTGTCGGGCTGCATGTTGATTAAAATATGATTCGCGACCGCAAAAAATATGGCTTTACAGAATTATAATCATTTTAATCATCAATACAACCCCCTTAGTTCACATTGCCATTGAACTTTTTCATGAAATAGTAATTCAAGGGCACTATATGAACTAAGAGGATTGTATTGATGATTTAAATGATTATAATTCTGTAAAGCTATATTTGATACGGTCGCGATTCATATTTTAATCAACATACAGCCCGACAGAACAACAAATTGCTTAAAACGTAAAAAAAAATGTAAAATATTGACATATAGGCACCTACATAGCTACCTTTACGTATATATATACGTAAAGGTAGCTATACGTTAAGGTAGTTTTGAAATAATAAGCTCCTTTTAAAACTATTTACTTTTAACGTTATATTTTTATTGCGGGGTTATAAAAATATAGTAAATGCCTGAAGATACTCTTTAGGCACCCATGAGTATAAGAATTAGAATTCCAACATTCTAAAAATCTTTATTTTTTTGTACAAATTCTGCCCTGATTCTTTATCCTAGTCAGGCGAAAACTTATACCAGCGGACGACGGCAGATTAAATTTTAGTCAGTTTAATTTTTCAACTCGCGGTGTGCTTGAACGGGGTGTTTGACTGACGTTTAGTCAGTGTTGTAAATTGGTGTACTAAAGGGAGCTAAACGACATAGTTAACACGCAGTTGGTTTTAAATATTTTCATTGTATTTTATTAAGACATCACACTGACACAGAAAATTATAAAACAAGTTGTTACTTAGTAACAGAACTAAAACGCACTTACACCTCGGTGAAAATCGTATGCGTTCCAAGTTCGAACCACAGTGACAACAAAAAGTTCTTTTTGTTTTGTTTATTCACCTTCTTACTGCATTTAGACGAAATGGATTACGAAAATATAACTATTCGAAAAAAGAAGTCTTTGTTAAACGAATCATTAAATGATTCATTTCAGTCAACACATTCAGCTGACAACTATCTGTGTAAAAGTTTACCGGACCTGTCAACCAGGAATGAGGCCTCTGAAGCACTACATGACGTAATAGAAGACCTGAAACAACAGCTAGAACAAGCTCAGAACAAAATAGACAATTTACTTCATGAAAACAGTGCATTGAAAGTACAAACAATTGAACAACAAAATATCATCACACAGTTTCAAAGTCAAAAAATTCCTACACCTAAAAAGAAAGTCAAGCAGAAGCAGTCTGTACCAGTATCTCCATTAAAAGTAAAAATTGTAAGTCCCAACAAAAATATCCAAAAAAACTCGCAGCCAGAAAACAGAGCTACCACTAATAGTTGCGACCAGTCGTCAACAGATGGAGCTATTACTGCATGCGAACGATCGACCAAAGACCTGCCAAATTCGTTTCAGAAAAATACGATAGATGGAGTTAATAGCTCCGAGGTGAACAAATGCCGGAAAATATACATTTATGGTGGTCAACAGTGTGCTGGATTAGGAGACATTCTAGTTCGTACGAGACAGAGTACAAAATTTGAACGGTATAAAATATCCTCTACAATAAAACCGTCTGCTCAAACTACAGATATCCTCAAAGACTGTTACAAGTTTATAGAAGATGCACCGGAAAATTATATTATCTTGAGTGTTGCACAGAATGATAAAAATCCTACGAAAATTACTATGGACTTGGCTGCATTATTAAGTAAGCTACAATTTATAAACATTATAATTTTAAGTGTCACATACAATCCATACTTGAATGAATGGAAGCTCAATAATTTACTACAAGGTATTTGTAATAATTTTAAACAATGTAAATTCCTATCATTATCAAATGTTACAAAATATAAGACACCCTTCCTATATGACACTAGTAATCGAATTAATAGATTGATAGACAGAAATGACTATGGGAACCTAAATACAAGACATTTTCCTGACCCTGTATCTGAAAAAAATAAAATTGTGTCAAAACCACCGCCAAAGAGGGGCACTATTCCATTTTATTTCCCAGTAAACACTAACCAACAACGTCATAATTGTACACAGGAAAAACTAAATTCTAACACGGATAATCTTTTTCGTGACCAATAATAATACTGATTGCAATTATGATTATACCGCAACTCTTTTGCATCAAAATATTGCTGGGTTGCTCAATAAAGTTGATTCTGTCCAACTTTGTTTAAATGAATTATCTGATAATGATTTTAATGTAGATATTCTTTGTTTTTCTGAGACGTTTGTAAGAGCAGGCGATGAACTAAATATTAATTTTAAAAACTTTAATCTTGCATGCTCGTTTTCTAGGAAAAGAGAAAAGCGTGGAGGTGTTTGTATTCTGGTACAAAAAATGTTTGACTTTAAGAACATAGAATTACCTAAGGATTTATGTACTGAAAAAATATTTGAATGTTGTGGAGTAGAGATACCTTCTCTAAAATGTATTGTTATTTGTATTTATAGAATTCCTAATTCCAGAACATTTCTATTTTTTGAAAAATTAGACCTATTGTTGTACAAATTACTCAAACGGAAAAAACGTATTATAATTACAGGAGACCTAAATATTGATACATTAAAAGGAACCAATGATACAACCAAACTTAAAGATATTTTATCTAACTATGGGTTAACTCTGCATATTGATACACCAACACGCCAGCTTTCTTGCTTAGATCAGATTATAAGTAACATAGAAAATTCAACTGGAACCACACACGAAGTTTATTTATCAGATCATAATACATGCCAAACACTAACATTCCCAGTTGCTGAGAGGAAACCTGCCTTAAAATATTGGTATAAAATAAACAGGGATTACTCAGATGATAACATTAAAAAATTTATGGAAGCTGTAGGGAATTTGTCGTGGATCGATGTTTTCGACAACACCGACGCAAACGATAGCTTTAATATATTCCATGAAAACTTCTCGCTATTTTATAAGTTATGTTTTCCCTTAAGGAAAACTAAAGTATATGTTAATAATACGTCACCTAAATGGATTACCAAAGGTATTAGGAAATCTTGTTCTAATAAAAGACAACTTAAAAAGATGTGTTACTTAAAAAATAAAAATAACGAAATACGGTCTAGGTATTTAGAATATAATAAAATATTAAAATCTTGCGTAATCCGCTCAAAGAAAAGTTCTAACCTTAACTACATACTAAAATCTAAAAATAAAAATAAAGCTACATGGGATATCATCAAAAATAGAACAGATACACACAAAACATTTAATCATATAAACGCAATAGATCACGATGGTTTAATTTTAAATGACCCAACTCAAATAGCTAACTCATTAAATAATTTCTTTATTGATATTTCTCATACAAAACAATCTGCCAAAAGTACCCATACATCTCAACTCACACGGAACAACTCCAGCATATTTTTGAAACCATGCTCTGACACTGAAGTGTTTCGTGTAATATCATCCCTCAACAATAAAAAATCAGTAGGATATGATGAGATCTCCACTCACATACTGAAACTATGCGCTAAAGTGATATCACCAATTCTGTGTCACACAATTAATTTATCTCTATTTGAGGGAGTCTTTCCAATTATTCTAAAATCTTCTATAGTCAAGCCCCTGCATAAAAGTAAGAGTACATTAGACAAAACTAATTATAGACCTATCACACTCATTTCAATATTCTCTAAAATTTATGAGAAAATAATGCATAGTCGTTTAATTGAATTTATAAATAAGCATAAAATTATTAATGAAGAACAAAATGGGTTTCAAAAAGGTAAGTCAACCACTTTGGCAGCATTCTCTCTAGTAAGGTCCATAACTGATAATATAGATAAAAAACGTTCTGTTTCAGTAATCTTCCTTGACATGAGCAAGGCTTTTGATCTCGTTAATCACGATACACTTCTTGATAAGTGCGAACGCTATGGAATTAGAGGTCCTGCACTAGATTGGCTAAAAGGTTATCTGAGCAATAGACAACAGTGTGTTGAAATATCCCGAATTAGTGATAAACTTGTTGCAATGATATATAGATCCTTATTTCGTCACAATGGGTCAGGAGTGCCTCAAGGAAGTATCCTTGGGCCTCTTCTCTTCCTCTTATACATCAACGACTTACCAAATATCACTAAACATAAATGCGTACTATTTGCCGATGATGTGTCAGTAATAATACCTACCTGAGAATGACAAAACACTGCACCAACAAGAAGTAAAAGAAACCATTACCGATATCATAAATTGGCTCAATGAAAACCACTTAAAAGTTAATTTATCTAAAACAAAATTCATTCAATTTGCAAACTATAAACAAAATCCACCAATAATTAACATAGAACACAATAATGAAACAATTAATAGAGAAAACAGCATACAATTTTTAGGGTTAACATTAGATAAAAATTGTAATTGGGGAATCCATATTGACAACCTGTGTAAAAAAATAAACAGATTTGTATACGCGCTAAAAGAGCTACGCAAAACAGCAAATGAACAAGCCGCACTCAACGCCTACCATGGCTATGTAGCGTCTATACTGAGATACGGTTTACTCTTATGGGGTAATTCGACTCATGTCCAAAGAGCGTTTATAGCACAAAAAAAATGCTTGAGAGCAATTACTGGGACACCTCCTTACGAGAGCTGCAGACCTGTTTTTAAAAAGTTAAAGGTTTTAACTCTAGCTTGTACCTATATCTTAGAGATAGGTATATTTGTTAAAAAAAAATCACACTTCTTCTCCACTGTAGCCGAAAACAACAGATTCACAAAAAGGGACCCTACTAAACTTAAAAACCAATTTTGCAATAGTACTCTTCACTATAAAAACAGTTACTTAATGTCCATTAAAATTTACAACCACATTCCGAAACCAATAAGAGAGTCACCACTTCATTTTTTTAAAAACAAGTTGAAATCATGGCTACTTCAAAAGACTTTTTACTCAGTAAAAGAATTTCTTGAAGATATTAAATATAATAGGTAGATACTGGATATTGTTATACACTTTTTTATGTTTTTATTTTATTTTTTTATTATATCCAAGGTTAATGTTAATGTTGTGTTTTATATTTTATGTATTAGATTATAAAGAGTTTAGACATTTAGTTTTTTTTTTTTTTTTTTTTTGCTTTATTCTAATAGAGTGTAAAATTTTAGTGTTTTCATGTGTAAATAATGTAAATATTCGTATGCCGCGTCTAGCGGCGGATATGTCCTGAACTATGCTATTTCTATTTAACAACTTTGTGCCTACCGTATCCTACGAATAAATGTCTTTGTCTTTGAAAAAAAAAAAAAAAAAAAAAAAACTAACTCTATGGGACGCATGATGATTTCAACCTATTTTCAACAGTCAGTTTAAATTTTAAACTGGATAATTGACTTAAACGCACCCCAGCGAGCCCTCGCTATTTTAATTTTTATCAGGCGAAAATTTCGCCGGCTTACCCTGTAACTGACCTGCAAATTGCAATAAACGTAAGAAAATTTAAATTTCGCGGGTTACCCTTGCGCATCCACCTTAAACGTACCCCAAGGCCGCATTCCGAATTACGCTGTAATCGCTTTGAGCGTCCATAAACCCGTTCCAAATTACCGTGAGCGCGATATTGATGTCCCTTGAATCGTCATAGATGACGTCATGACATGCGCCATCTTGCGATTACACCGACCATGCCCCAAATAAATATCACCGTGAGCGCTGTCAAAAATGACAGTTCTGTTCACAGGTTGTGTTTTTTTGCTAAGGTGGAAGCGCAAGAGTTGCCCGCGAAATTTAAATTTTCTTACGATTTACAGATCAGTGTAAACTTGTATGTTGATGAAAATAACAATCGCGCCAGTAACACGTATGAAGTTACAGAATTATAATAATTCAAATCATCAATACAACCCTCCAAGTTCATTTAACCCCATTGAGTGACTTTATCATGAAATAGTTATTGAATGGGGTTAATTGAACTTGGAGGGTTGTATGTGCAGCAGAGTCAACCAACATATCGTCCATTTTCAAAAATAGGTCTTATCAAAGGTTTCAGTTTGGGGTTATGTTCACTGTGAACGCGTTCACGAGCGTTCCAAATTGATAACAGCTCTCAGCTGTCATAATCGCGATATCTAAAACGGAACGCAAAATATCGTTGTGAGCGCTGTGAGTGATTATTTTGTAATTCGGAATGCGGCCCAAGTGTTTCGAATTGACACTGGCAGTTGAACTGACGGTCTTCTGTCACTGTCTACTCTTTGAACTGTCATTCTGTCCTGTGTTGGGCGATTATGAGATTAATGAGTGTGGTCGGGTTGTTCAATATTCGAATTACGTAAGTTTATTTTGGAAATACAGAACGAGCGAGATGTCGTTCCTTCTAAAACGCGCCGTTGGGGCTGGATGCGGCTTAGGCCGTAACATTCTAAACAATGTGAAGACTCCGGTTGTCTTGCGTGTGGCTACAAAAGCGGACCAAACTGCTCCTCAAACGGAGACTCGACCAACCGTCGCTAAACTGGATCCTCTTCAGAAGACTCATTTGGTTGATTTTGGAAAATACGTTGCTGAATGTTTGCCTAAATATGTACAAAAAGTACAACTAACAGCAGGTAACGAGCTTGAGGTTCTTATTCCTCCTGAAGGTGTCATTCCAGTGCTACAGTTTTTAAAGGATAACCACAGCGCGCAGTTCACGAACCTCGTGGATATCGCTGGCATGGATGTGCCTAACCGACCCAACAGGTTCGAGATCATATACAATTTGCTGTCACTGCGTTACAATGCAAGAATCAGAGTCAAGACATACACTGATGAATTGACTCCTGTAGACTCTGCCAATGATGTGTTCAAAGCTGCAAATTGGTATGAAAGAGAAATATGGGATATGTATGGTGTATTCTTTGCCAACCATCCTGATTTACGTAGAATTTTGACTGATTACGGTTTTGAGGGTCACCCCTTCAGAAAGGACTTCCCACTCAGTGGCTATGTGGAGGTGCGCTATGATGACGAACAAAAGCGCGTGGTTGTAGAGCCTTTGGAGCTGGCTCAGGAGTTCCGTCGCTTTGAGCTTAGTGCTCCATGGGAACAGTTCCCGAATTTCCGCAGTAACCCTGCTTCAGAGGAAGTTGTGAACCCAGCTGAAGACAAGCCAAAACAATAATACAATGTAATTATAGTCAACATATTGGTCATTTATTTTATTGATGTTAAAAATAAAAACTTTTAAAAGCTTGAATTTCATCATGATTAAAGTCATGATGGAAAATAATCTTTATGTACTCTATTGCGCAGAATAGTTTCAATTTATAAAGATGTTTTTAGTACATGTTATAAGAAGATAGCTTACTAGTTTAATTTATTATGAATCACACTCATCAACCCAAAACTGCTTGACAGTAATTCTTCAAGAATAACAATTGACTGTCTCCCTGTTGTCTGTATAAATAAATGCATTTGCATTTTGGAAATATTAAATGTAATTTTCAGGGGTTTTTGATTTGTAGTCTATAAACCAAATCAAATTAAAAATACTGTTTATTTCAAATACGAATATAAGTGAAATGTCTTAGCTAGCTACAGTTTGCTTGTAGTACGAGGCCAGGCGCACTTCGCAGTTTATGTATTTAGCTACAAGTACGCGGCGTTCATTTGGAAGGACTAATTCAGTAGGGCTGCCACGCGACGGCGTCGTCGCACGCGCACTTCAGAGTACATTGCTTGGTGTTTCCATTTTTTTTTCCTATTTATGTCACCCGTATTTACGTAGTTAGAATATTAATTATTATAGTACCTGGAAAAGCTACTGGTCCATGAAAGAGCTTATGAAAGGATATCTTACCATTTTGACTATCAAAAGTCCAAGCTCAAGGTTTGCCAACGTGCAATGGGAGCGCAGTATCCTAGGCGTCAAATCAACCGACCATGTGCTCCAAAACACAAAATACAGTTTAGCTTTTTGAGCTTACGTTGCTCAAAAAGCCGCTAAACTGAAGTGGGACTGGGGTGGTCATGTCTGCCGTATGCCCGACGAGCTGTGGGCCAAAATATCTATTACCTAATAGTTATTAACTAACAAATTGGATTTTATGTCCTGGTAAATAAATGTTTTTTTCGATTGATAACCACAATGTGGAGCCCTGACAGCCAGATGCAGCCACAGAGATGGCGGGACGAGGCTAGACAAAACCAAACACCAGTGGTCCGCATTGACCCTGGATCTGGAAGGATTTGGAAGTCATGTGGAGAGGCCTTTGCCCAGCAGTTGTATGACACAGGTTAACAGTAACAGTAAGTATAGGTCGGAGAGTACCTATTTAAATAGTATTTGAGTTTTTTTTGGTGGTGAATTTGTTAGGTAGGTACCTACCAACGATAGACTAACTATAAGTAAACATTATGGACTTTTTTATTAGCCCAATTACATGGGTATTTAGTAATAAATAATGGAGATTAATCAAATATAACGAGCGAGCTCATGTCGGTGTGAACACGTTCGCGCACATCTGATTTAAAACGTATTTAAAATAACTGCACTACTTGTGGTCGTTAACACGTTAACAGTGCATGACTCATCGCTGATGGATTTTGAGATTCATATCGTACGATGGTGCATTTTGAGGTTCATATCGTACGAGCATGCCCTGTCCATGGGTCAAGAGTTTAAAAAAGTCTTAAATACACATGGAAGCTTATTCGTTGTCATCGGCATACACGTATGAGTATTGAACTAAATCTACATCTACACTAATATTATAAAGAGGAAAGATTTGTATTTTTGTGTGTATGTTTGTAATGAATAAACTCAAAAACTACTGCGCCAATTTCAAAAATTCTTTCTGTTTAGATGTCGATATCCATCACGTCTGCGGAGTACCTATCGCTACCTAATTTAATTAAGCAAATCTAGTTTTAATCTATGGAAATAAGTAATGCAGTTTGGGTAAAATATTCTTTATTACACCTCAGTATTGTCCACAAAAACAGATGAATGTAAGTTGAATGTTGAGAAGTGGTTCGCGTGGCCCCTAGCGGCGGTACCGGTAGCGCTTGAAGTGGAACCACAGCTGGAAGATGTTGTTGTGGAAGTGGCAGCGGAAGCCGCGCTTGTACGAGTACTCCCACTCGCGGTTTACGATCTTGAAGGCGATGTCCTCGTAGGGCGGCCCGGCGTGGAAGCGCAGCACGGCGAAGTCGGGATTTTCGGGACATGCTTTCTGAAAACGACACAGACAAACTAATCAATCTCAATGAACTTCATTTTGGTAATAGTCTTGTTAATTATTTCCATTATTAGTAGATGCTTAACATCAATATTGGCAGTTGTTAGAACAGCTCATCATCAAATATTATATTCTGTGCGAAATTTAGAATAATTAAGTAGTTCTGTGGTAAAAAAGAAAGATGACAACCCGGAGGGAACAGATGTCATGTGTCAGGCGCGATAACGGGGATCTATGAAAAAAAACATTTTGATTTGGAACGGATTTTGAATGTAACAATTGTGATACGTAATTGTGAATAAGAATATACTATTCAACACTCTCACTTGTTTCACTGATTCTAACAGTCTTAACTAGGTAACAAATTCGCAGAGGCCAAAAAATCCAACAAAAATTTAATAATAATAATAATCAATTTTTTATATATTTTTTTTTATATTGTTTTTTTATAAGAAATATTTAAAAATGTAAATAATTTGTACAAAAGTTAAATAAAGGGAATAATAATTTAATTTATTGACACACACAAGTTAAAGAAAAAACATACAAACAGAAACAATGATAGTTAGCAGAGTACATAAGATTAAGTAACCGTGGGCCCCAAACTAGGCACAGCCTGTATCTTGGTGACCCAATATAGACAGAAAACGCAGATTGACTTATTGACTGGTAAGCGTGACACAGCACAACAAGGCACAAGTGACAATTAATTAAGAAAATAGTAATTAAAATTATTCAGATATCAAAATAAAATAATAATAACAATCAATAAAATAAAAATAATCCAAACCAAAATAAAGTCAAAGAGAAGATCGACATGCGTAACTAAAGACAAGTAAATATTATGGTTTTATTAATTGGATGGTTGAAAGAGTAGTGTGTGTGTGAGAGTGAGCGTGTGTGTGTGTGTGTTTATGTTAGAAAGTTCAAGACAGGAGCCGGGAAGGGACTTGACAACCTGAGTGTCGTCTTGACTATGAGAGAGAGTGACGTTTGAGTGCTAGTTACTTCAAGGGGCACAAGAGATATTCTGTTTCATCATAGGTCAGGTCCTGAACCCAAGCCTTTATAGCAATCTTGGCTTCGAGTGTATTTCCAGGGATCTTTAGTGTGGATTTATTGACTGTGTTAAAGACTCGGATAGGGAGAAAGAGTGAAAACCGTGTAGCAAAAACCGTTCTAACTCTTGGGATTGGAAGTCTATCCGCTCCTATCCTACCTCTTTGTTTGTATGTGAATTGACTCCCTGACACAGCAACAAGTTTAAGAAGGGACTTCAATATACAGCGTGACATTTTAATGGTTGTTTTCCCGCAGCGAAATGGTTTTGCCTTTGTAATACAATCGTTTAATAAACAATTAAAATATTAGAAACAAAAAATGGCAGATTAACCATTGTGAAAAACAAAACTCGAAACCGACCACGAACCAATATTTACTGTGTTTTTCAAGAAAGCTGATGAGACGGTTATTAACCAGCTTTTCTAAGAACTTAGATAGAACACAGAGCAAAGAGATAGGCCTGTAGTTGTCAGGACAGTCTTTCTCACCCTTCTTATGAATCGGCGTTACAGCGGCCACCTTCCAGCAGTTAGGAAATGTACCCGTTGACATGCTCAGGTTACAGATATGCGTAAGAGGGCTTAGTATGAATGGTTTAATGTGCTTGAGGAGGAGTGGACGGATCTCGTCAGAACCAGGTGCACTGTCGTCCTTCATATTAGTAATGAGATTGTCAATTTCACTGTTGTCTGTTGGCTGAAAGAACAGAGAGTCTTTGGATCGGTTTATGAGAGAGGCATCATTGCATAGCTTGCTTTCTGTAGTCTGGAGTTTGTTTAGAATGTTGAGTGCCAAGTGCTTACCTACTGAGACGAAATGGCTGTTGCAGTAGTTAATGGATGAAGAGCTATTTTCTTCACACTTGAGGAGTTCCTGACTGTCGTTATTTCTTTTGGGAAACGCGCAAATGTCCTTAATGACTCGCCAGAGCTTTTTGGGTTGGTTGCTGTGATTCTCTAGCTCCTTACCCTCATACTCTGTCTTACGTTTATGAAGGATGTCGTTACAGGAGTTTCTATAACGTGTGTATATGGATTTTAACTCTAGGTTTGATGGTTGCGCTTTTACTTGGGCATGCAGTGCGTCTCGATGGTTCATGCACCAAATCAAGCCGGGAGTGACCCATGGTTTCAAATTAAACTTCGAACGGGTAATTTTGACTTTTCCCTTTGTTTCTTTATGGTGTCTGTTAAAATTTTGTTGAACATTAGCACCGCATCATTTACTTCTGTACTAGATGTTACTTCAGTCCAGTCGACTGTACTAATCTCCTCGGTGATCTTAGAGTAATCTATTTTTATTTTAAACCTGTTGCGTGGTTGATTACTTACTTTTAACATGTTTGTGGCTAGGATAACAAGGTCATGGTCCGTTATAGATGATTTACAGACTACTCCCTGCGTTGATCCTTTAGTTCTAATAAACGCGTGATCTAAGCAAGCTTCGCCTCTAGTTGGTTTAGTGATAGCAGGGAGGAGCCCGTATTCTGACAGGAGACACTGATACGCGATAAAAGTGGCATTGGGTTTGTTATCAAGGAGGTTTATATTCATGTCCCCTGTTACAATCACGCATGGACTATTTAGACCGGTTACCGAGTTTTCTAATGAGTTCAGGAATTTATCTGTGTTACTAAATGACGGGGAGCGATAGATCCCTAGAAGTGTAACATTTGTGTTAATGTTGACAACTAGACAATTGGCCTCATCAAACTCCGGTTCGCTAACTGAAACTGCCCAGATATCTCTCACGTAAACAGTCACTCCACCACTTTTATTGATAACTTTACGAGTGTGAAAGCAGTTGTACCCTGGTAACTGATTGACTATCGAGTTATCGTTAAGCCAGCACTCTGTTAGCACTATTGCATCGAACTGACAGTCAAGGCGGTGGAGTACCGTTATAAGCTCAGGAAAGTTCTTCTGTAAGCTCCTTATATTACAAGTTAGCACCTTAAAGTCGTGCTCCACTAATATATTCCGACATAACTCTGGTCTATCAATAATGCGGCAAGGTAACGTTAGCGTTTCATCGATTTCATTAGATAGATCGACTTTATCCATTATCCAACAACGTTGGAGAAATGCTGAAATATAGTTCTAGGGGGCTTGATGCCGCTTTTGTGCCGGAGAGAAGGGATCGGCCTCGTTGACCAGTGAGTTTAGGGAGAAGTTTGCTGTGTGACTGATGTGAGTGAGTGTTTGACTGTGACTCATGTGAGTGAGTGTTTGACTGGGAGTGTGATTTGTAGATGTGCTGGTTTTGTGACAGGAAGTATGAGACTTTGTTTATAGGTAATATTTGATTTGTGGTGGTGAGTTGTTCTGTGAGTGCGGGGAGTTTGGAGTTAAAAGTATGGCGAGCATAATTATTACTGACTAGAGCACATTCTAATATATAGCAACCATTCCTATTCGTAAAGCGACTTATTAACTTATACCTATAATAAACATTTTTTAAGGATACAGGAACAATTATGATAATTACAACACATAAGCATCGGGACTTGTCACAAAAATAGAATTCAATTCGGGACATCTGGAAAGGGAGGTGAGGCTGAGAGGATTGTGCCAAGAAAGTGGTCCAGGTCTCTATTGTTTTTAATTTGAATAGCTGTCTTCCCCTCAACTTGACGAACGAGTATTTGGCCTCGGCTCGTCCAGCAGAACTTAAATCCCGCATTCTTAGCTGGGGTTCTGGCTTCACGAAATAAGATACGATTTTCTTTAGTGAGGTGTTCGTTAATGAAAATTTTTCTGTTCGGGCCCTGTATTTCAATATCCTTGGATGATAAATTGCGCCTAGTTTTAAATGCTTTTATAATTTCATCCTTTTTTGCTCTTCGCAAAAGTTTGACTATAACCGGCCGGGGGAAATTGGAGTCAGGGGTGGATGTTAGGCCTTTCTTCAGGCCTGCACGAGCGGTCCAGTCGATATCATCTAGGGCTAATTTGACTCCAATTTTAGTTGCAGCCACCATCGCAATATGATGAAGATTTTCATTAGTAGTTTCTTCCACTCCTATGATCTCAATTTCATTTCTCATGCCCGCCTGCGACTGCTGATTCAATTGGTCTTTTAATGAGCATATAGTTGCATTCATTGCAGCCACTTGAGTGGAGTTTTGTTCAAGCGATGCAATACGCTCTTCAAAAAGGTCTAAACGAGCATTACATTTCTCCATTCCGTCGAACAGTTTTGTTAGAGTGAATTTAACCTCGGCCATGTCCGAGCGCATGTGGCGAATTTCTGTAACAAGCTCAGAAAATGACACGGAGTTTTCAAGGCCATCCCGGCTGGGTGAACCCATAGCCATGCGTTTGTGAGCGCGAGATTGCGTGTTGATGTTGACGCGCGAGACGTCGAGCTCAACAGGTGTAGCAGATGGGCAGACAGGAGTGTTGCTGTTGTCAGTCCGTGGTGTTTTAGAGCGGCAAGAAGGACAAACCCAGTTATCACTTTGCTTTGAGGATTCAAGTGTTACATTTACACAGATCGGGTGGTAGTTTTCCTCACACCGAGTACAGTTTATTGCTCTGTTAGAAGTAATATCCTGTTTACAAGCATTACAATTTGTATTCATTTTGAATGTAATAAAATAAAGTTTGCGTTCGTGAACAAAGGCGGTGACTCAGCTAGCTTGCGGCGAGGAGTACACGCATAGAGTGCGTGGAGGTGCGTGATAAGTGAGCGAGCAGTGTAGCAACAGTCCGCACGCATAGAAGCGGCTGCGACAGCGATAGTGTAACGGGTAGACCGGTCGGCGCATGCGGTGACTCACCCGTGACAAGCAGCTGATCAGTGTTTACTGACTTTTTGTTTCACTTATTACTGCGATATCTTCGGTATTATAGGTCCAACTTTAATGATCACTCTCACAGAACGCAGAACTTTTCCTGAGCTTTACACTGATGTAACTTTTGTCTTTAGATGTATACTTTATACTACTTTTATAATTATTAAACACGGAGAGCGTACAATTGTGCTGCGCACACTAACGAGTCGGTCGGCCCAATCACACCAATATTTGAATACCATTAAAAAAAGTTTTATGCGCAATTTGTGTAAAGGTTTTTATTTAGTATGCATAAGATTGTGTGTTCAAATCCGGGCAAGTAACAGTGTGACTTTTTAATTCATAAGTACTTTTTAAGTTTATCTTGGACATCACAGACATCGGTGAAGGAAAACACCGTGAGGAAACCTGGACTTCTGAAATCGCCAACCCGTATTAAGCAAGCGTGGTGATCAATGCTCGTGCCTTCTCTGTTGAGAAGAGGCCTTTGCTCAGCAGTGGGACAGTAATAGGCTGGTATTATTATATTTGTTTAACATAATAATTTACTTTAAATTAGCTGGAAATATTATATTTATTAAAAAAAATATATAGTAATTGGATGGACCTTTGAGTAAAAGTGCTTTACCTTATTCCATTGAATATACTAGTTAAGATTTCATGGTTTACCTTTAATTTAATTTATCTTGTTTGTTAGAGATTTAATCCACGATTGACCCTATCTATTGATGCCATAAAGTACAGGATGTTATTTTTTTTTAAATTTAGCTGGTTCAATTCCCGAGTGTGGCAAGAGAATTTTCGAAAATCTTTTAATGCAGATTTATTTCTTTTTAAAAATAAAGGAATGTTTCCTTTGAGTAAAATTTTCTATCTCCAGTATTTCGAGTATTTCCCTCCAGGTGGCGTTGAAAAATTGTACTCTGTATATATTTTTTAATAGGCCGGTTTTTGTCTAAACTATCTATTCAATCAACTGGTAACACCTTTATTTTACGCAAATAAATTATTCTTATTTCCTTCCCGTCAGTTATAAAGGATGTAACAAGACCCTTAACGAAGTGGAAAGGTACTTGTTCTCTCCGTCATTGCGATATATTTTTTATTGTAGACCATACCTGGGAACTTTCTAGTTACGAAGATATTAGGGGTCAAAGTTCCAATTTTTTCACAAGTTTTTTTTAATATACTTGTTTTTAATGTAAGATTTTTACCTAAAACACCTCCGCGACCCCCATACTATTCAATGCATCCATCAGCACAGTGTTTTGAGTGCGTTACATTGAGTTTTATGGAAAAACGGATTTTTCACCTCGCAAAAAAAAAGTCGTTTCCCAACAACAATTTTTGCGTAAAGTTACTTAGTTTAATGTACATAATGGTTGGTTGACGACTTCGTGTAGGATCTTGTTACACCCTGTATTATCTAAAAGTATTGGATACCAGGGGCGTGCCGTCCATAGAAGCAATTAGGCCTAGCCTACCCTACCATTCCTACCAACAACGCAACAAATGCATTTATTATAACTATGTAATTAAATAATGCAAAATATTAAAAAAAAAAACTATATAATTATATAATACTTATAGCAACTTGTCGCGCCCTTGTGACGTAACTGATAATAATACTACGACGCTCGCTCCCGGCTCTTCTAGGCAACGACATCGCCGCGCCGGCCTAATTTCCATTGATAAATTTACGCACACTGATGCATATTTTCGTGTGTATGAACGGCACAAATGTATAGATCATAGATAGATTGGGGGCGCAACTCCTGCGAGTGTAGCTGGCCACTGATTGGCTACAAAGTATTATCCGGATAAAACGGTATGCAGTGATGCAATTATATTTGGTAGTGTTTTTTATCGACAAAGTAGCAATTATATTTTTCTTAGAAAGTTGTAAGCCATATTTGTTTCATGTGACAAGCAAAATTTATTTCGCGATCTTGAATGTTTTGCTTTTTATAATATCTGACGGTTGTTTCGTTTTGAAACGTACAGTAGTGTAAATATTATTTGTTGTATTTGTTTATTTACTTAAAATTATTTTATTCACAATCGTTTAATGATACGATTCAAGTTGTTCTAAAGGTGTAGGTACCCGAATTACTAGAATTAACCCAAAATTCATCTCGTACTCGTCATTTCCAATGAATCTTTCTTCTGTTTGCATTGTCAGAAAATCGTGATTTGAACTTTGAATAATGTGGTGAGTTCTTGTATTTATAACTTTGGTTTTTACAGGCTTATTTTCAATGCTTTTTTTTGTAATATTCCAAAACTCTAAACTATACCATGGTAATTTTAGGTAATTTTATTTTTTTGTTGACAGCGCACTCTGTTTAATTTTTAAGATTTTTTTTAACGAAGCTACTACCTTCGTTTTTGTATTAACTGAATCCCATTGAAATTCCTGATATTTAAGCTAGATGGCGTTGTTTCTCATAAGCTTACTAAAAACACCAGGGGCGGGTGCGGGGGGCCCGGAAGGGTGTCTGAATCACTGAATATATCGTAGATGACTAGATGTGACTACTTTGAGGGTCATCCTAAGTAGAGCGACGCTGTGATGTTGCGAGTTTTTTTTTTTTGGGTGTCAGTAATTCAGTATGCGTGGCCTACTCTCCGTGAGGAACCACTGCACGCCACTGTTGGATACGTATTCTTGGTTTTATCAAATCAATAAAAAATGACGTTGATAAAATGCATCAAATAATCGAAGCGGGGGCGTGTGACGTCACTTGTCGGTAAAAAGTATACCCAAGTTTTCGAGGCACTGTATCGTCTTCATTTTTTGTTTACTTGAACAAATAAAAAACACGTATCCAATATTTTTTGTGAATCTATCTGACGGACTAATTAGATTTTCTTGGTCATCTACCCTATTACCAAGAGCCTCGACCAATACCTGAGGCTCTCGTCAGGCAGCTGGATCATGGGCACGGCTCGTACTGATAAGAGGTTCCTTTCTCTGGAGCCCGGACTGCTAGTAGCTTAGACTCTGTTCCCGATACCGTGGACTATCTTTTATATAGGAATGTTTCAAACTGTAAATAGTTAGAAAAATGAATTCGATTCGATTCGGAAAGTCGCATGTCTATCTCGCTCGCTTTCGTAATGCTAATAAAAATAGACATACGTATTGTCGAATCTAAGCGTTTGTGAATAGCTATTGAGTAGTAACTATCTAAATTGTAAAGTGTGTGGCGGTCGGTATGGTACAGAAAGTGTAAGTAAGTGCAGCACTGACCAGCGAGAACTCGGGCGTGGCGTTCTTGTCGATGAGGTCCGGATAGAAGATGTTGAACTTGTAGCCCTGCACGATCTTGGGCGGCGGGTTGTCCATGTCGTAGTGCGTCTGGTTGTACTTGTTCCACTCGAAGCCCGTGTGCACTCTGCCATGAAAATAACACATCGACATTACAATAAGGGTGAATGTTGCTTCTTTACTAGTACAAAGGACTTATTCATTTAGTTGGTGAAACTTCATGGACAAGATAGATAGATAGGCATCATTATCTATGTAGGAATTGACATAACATAAATACAAGTAAAATCTTAGTTATAATATAAGCGCGAAGGTTTCTGGGTAGGTTAGGTATGTATGTTAGGAACATTTTCACGCAAAAACTACTGATCGATTTTGCGTACATCTTATAAATCAGAATAACAAAATACCCGGCCAAGTGCGAGTGAAACTCGCACACACATGGTTCCGTAGCATCGAACAATAATATACGGTGTAAACGGACCCTGCACGAAGCCGACAACCAAGCATTCTGTACGTCAAACTAAGTAACTCTACGCAAACAAAAATGCTGCGGATTGACTTTTTTTTAGGGTGATAGATAAATCACGTTTTACGGTAGGACTAAATATAACGCACTCAAAACTTTGTGCTGATGGACGCATTGAATAGTCCAGGGGTCGTGCAGGTATTTTAAGTAAAGTTACATTATTATGTCAAACATCAAAGTTATAACATTAAAAATTGTATTTATAAAAAATTGAGAAAAAGTTTGAACTTTGACCCCCAATATCTCCGTAACTAGAAAGTTCCCAGATATGGTCTACAACAAAAAAAACATCACAATGAAAGGGAGAACAAGTGCCTTTCGGCTTCGTTAAGGGTACTTTTACACTTTACACCCTTTATAATAACAATGTTTTTAAAGCTCATTTATTATGTAAATCACTCGATAGCAAAACTAAATTGGTTTTTCATAGGTTAATGAAAAACAAGATGTCCGATGTGTTTCGCAGACAGAAATTTCATAGAATTTCGTTTCGCCGAAAATGTTTCATACAATATTTGGTTCTTGTATTTTTATTTCGAATATTTTTGTTTTAACGGCTATTTACTTGAATTAAACTTATTTCACAGAAATACAATTCAATGAATTTTATAATCACATTTTTTTATTTAACAAACTTATCCAGTAGAATATATTTTTAACTAATATTGTTTGTTCGGTGTATTTTTCCATGGTATTTTATTTTAACGAAATTGTAAAAGTAGACGTTATGCTTTCCATAATTTTATAAAAACACACACAGTCGAATGCGTCTTTCGTATTCCTATTTTTTAATGTTGTTTTGCACACACACCACATCAACATAAACAAGGCATTGTGGCAAGGAAAACTTAGGATGCAAGAGTGATCGAAGCGAGCTCAGGACTTAGGGCACCCCGACTCAGGACAGGTTAGGTCCGAAGAAGCTTGACATTGAAACGTTCCGTTCACTCCGACCAAATAGGTTAGGTTAAAACGGTGACCAACTACGCGCGAGCCGAGCGAGCGAAGCGAGCGGTGCCGCGGCAGCGGCCGGTGAGCACTACCTCGAAATTGGTCGCAGTAATGAAATTAGGGCACTCCGACAATATTATGAACCGCGCAATAAACAGTACGTACAGCCGCCAGCGCAGCAAGCTACACGATACTGACCAATTTTCCCAATCAACCTTGAACCTAATGCTTAAGCGATATAGTTGACAATCTATTAAAGAAATTTGTCAGATTGTAGTAGCTTGATGTACTGACTGGCGTCTGTACGTGTATATGAAGTCACTATTAGAAATTATTATGAGAATAACAAGATTACTCGCATAGTTTTTGTGAACGCGGTGTTGTAATTTTATAGGAGGCTATGTGTACGGGCCTACCACAGTACAGCACGTTTACTTGGGTCATCAATATTGCGCCACCCGCCCAGTATGTTTCCATTATTTATGTTATTGCATTTACACAGCAATAGTTCAGTACGTAATTCGGCGTCATACCGTGCGCGTGACTCATAATCCCATATCGTCCACCATAGTATAAATTAATCTTAATCTTATATTTGTGGAAACAGACAATACAGTGAATTTATTAATCTTAGACTGACTTTCATCTCTTATAGCATCCTTGATCTCTATCTTAACCCAACCCCGAACGGTATGCATTTTGTCAAAGGTGTGAATTGAAACATTTAGAAACAGTCACTCGATTAAATGTTTTTCTTGGTAATAAGTTTTATATTAAATTATTAATTAAACAATATGAGTATAAAGAATATTTGATTTGTTATTCTTTATTATTTTATTTTATTTGGAACAACAAACAATTACATAATAAAGCATAGAGACATAAAATTAACAATTATGTAATCAGCAGCATTATTCACAGAATACCAGCAGAATATTAATAACACGCTTCAAAGAGAAGTTAAAAGTAACAATAATAATGAAAAAAATACAGTGATTATGACACAAACTAACCTACAATAACCTAAGAATAAAAGGATAGGATGTCTAATTCCTTGATTGCCTTGTGAGTCGAGTTTCGGAATGTTTCACAGAATAAATCGATGTCAAGAAAGTGTTTATTATAATTGTCAACAAGACGACTAAACGGTGCCCGAACACCAGCATTTGTTCGACATGCTCTCACTGCAAACAACGGTTGCTTGCGCACTGCACGGAAATGTGTCCTTCTGGGTACTAAATAACAAATTCTGTTGCAAATATCAGAACAGTCGTACGTGTTTCTGGAGAGGTCGTACAGGAGCACGGTCTCCAGAAATATCCGTCGGCCAGTAAGGCATAGAAGACTATATTTTTCCAATAAATCGACATAAGACGCAGCAGAGTGAAAGCACCGGTAAGTCATAGTTCTTAAAAATTTCTTTTGTACCATTTCTAGGCAGTTAGAATATTTAATATAAAGGGTATTCCACACCCCAACTGCATATTCTAATTGACATCTAATTAAGGTCTTGTATAGATAAAGGTAGGTCTGAGGGCGCACGAATTCGGTGGCTGATCGCATAACAAATCCGTACATGCGCCAAGCCTTGTTAACAATAGTATTTATGTGTACATCAAGATGAAGCTTGTCATCAAACTAACAATGATTCCACCACTTTTGAGAATCTGAGCTTATTAGGCGATACGTTGTGCTCAGAAGAAAGAAGCACCTCAAACATCAACACACACGCTGAACTGTCTCTACAAAACCTAAGTGAGATCATTATGATGCGTCTGAAAGAAAATAATGAATCAATAATAACCGACCTACAAAGCACCATACAAACTGAAATAAATAAAGCTATTACGAAGCTTGTGGATGATTTCGAACATAAAACCAGTTTTTTATCTTAACAAAATGAACTAAGAATGCAGGATATTGAAGAGATTAACACTAAGATAGAAATCTTACTAAAGGAGAATGAACAATTAAAACAAGAAATATCAGAAATAAAATCGATATGCACTTCCCCCGTAATCCAATGTTCAGAAACCAATTCCAAGAAGATAGTTATCTACGGCCTCACCGAGTACTACAAAGAGCCTGAAGCTGACCTGCATAACCGAATCATTGAAATGTTTCGCGATATTCTGCAAGTTGACCTGGTGGGTTACGTAGAAAATATGTATAGATTGGGCAGAAATAACACTAATACCCGACCACTGGTAATAGAATTAATAACCAAAAGAATGGCTAAATACATCAAAAACAACAGTCACTATTTCCAGGGAACACGACTATTTGTATCAGAATTTTTGGACGAAAATTCACGTAAGGAAAGACAACA
Organism: Eugnorisma glareosa; assembly: GCA_947578425.1. NCBI lineage: Eukaryota > Metazoa > Arthropoda > Insecta > Lepidoptera > Noctuidae > Eugnorisma > Eugnorisma glareosa. The sequence goes on from OX387968.1 coordinate 982,595, forward strand.
AATGCGAGAGGAAATGATAAAAGCAAGAAAGGAAGGCTTGTATGCAGTAATAAGAAATAATCAGCTATATGTGGAAGGGAAAGTAATCATTTTAAAAGATGAAGCACACAAAAATCAACAAAACTACACAGCAAACGAGAAAAATGGTTATTTGAAAACCTCACGCGTCACCTGCCAACGAGATTCAACAGACAGAAATGAAGACACTAACAGTAATTACTTTCGAAAGCACAGACCAACTATTTAAAATTCTGTTTCAAAATATTCAAAGTCTCTTTAACAAACAACACATACTTGAAACTTTCATCGTGGATAACCCGATCTATAATGCAATATGTATAACAGAGTCTTGGTTGTCGAATGAAAAATTAAGCATGATACAATTTAGTGGATATAAAATAGCAGCGTCATCCTGCCGCAGCACGCGAGGGGGGGGCGGCGTCTGCATCCCCTTGCAAGATCATGTCGACTTTAAAGAGAGAAATGATATAACGAATATGTCCATAGAATATATTTTAGAAGTATGTGCAATCGAGTTACCCAAAGAAAACATATTATTAGTAACAATGTATTGGAATAGAAGAGAGGAAGAAATATTTATTAGCTAGGTAAAATGTATCGTAAATTGTATAAATAATAAGTATCCTAAACTTAATATTATTATAGGTGGAGACTTTAATATAAATATCTTGGAGAGAAATGTAAAAACTAGCCAATTTCTAGACTTGATGTTAGAATATAAACTTACACAACACATAAAAACACCCACACGAATAACACAAACTACATCTACATGTTTGGACTTGATATTTACAAACACTAACACAAATAAAATATACAAGGTGCAGTTTTGGATCTGCAAAACATTTTAGGAGGTAATTATGTTAGTGATTCTCGACCCGAATCAACAATAAAATGGGCAGGTATTTTTTTTTCATTTTATTCTTATTTACGGAAATCGGTAAGTGTGAACTCACCTTTTTAAAACGCAACCAATCTGTACGTATCTTTAAACTGCGCTTTCACACACACAAACAAACGCAACCGACATTTCTTTCATGAATCCAAAGCACCAACCACCGCCCGCTCCCTCTCCCCCGCCACGCCCCCGCGGCCATCGCAAACGCATAAATCGGGTCAATTTATTAGTGTATTTGATGACGCCGGTATGTGCATACGCTTGCAAATTCCGCCCCTCAAGTGCGCCTTCGATTAACGGTCGGGATAGGTACCTACTACCTAGTTGTAAAGATGACGGACCAATACTCCAATGTAGAGTTGGTGGAGATGGTCCGCTTGTATGCCATCAGTGGAGACAATGTATCTCGAGCCATCGAAATGTTCGCGGAGTTATTCCCCAATCGGCAACGTCCCTCACACAGGGTAATGCTGGCTGCTACGCAGAGACTGCGCGATCATCGGCAGTTCGACGTTCCCCAGCATGCTGAAGGTCGCGGCAACGAAGGCCTGCCTGTCGCCTTGCAGGAAGATATCCTGGAATTCTTCCGGCGAGAGCCACGTGCAAGCACGCGGGAGGCTGGTCGACGGTTTGGAGTGCACCACTCCACAGTGTGGCGGCTACTGCACAAAGAAATGCAGCATCCTTTTCATTACCGCAAGGTACAGGATCTCAAAAGTGCAAAAGTGATCAGTGCTTTCGACACAATAAAAACGAATGTGTTTGTGTAAGCTGAAGGAAAATCAGCAACGTCGTGCTAGACTGTGCCTGGAGTGTTACGGTGGAAACTTTGAACAATATCTCCAGGTAACATAAGTAGGTAATTTATTTATTTATTTGTACATAGACAATAATTTGTAAATACGATGTTAGCTAAATCAACTTGATTAGTGTAAATAAGTTGATTTAAAATGTTTAACTACGCCAAAAATACCTATCAGACAAAATGAATCACCTAAAATCCCTAACACATGGGTACCTACCCACTTAACTAGCACACATTATCTTGATGTATTTCTGTCGGTCCTCAGCCCGTTAAAAAGTAGGAAGGTAAATCTTAAATCAACCAATTTAATCTACAAATAAAAACCGTCCTTGGGGCTGAATTTACCTACAGAGCGCGCCGACTGCGCCGAGTACCTACATGCCTTATTATTATTATTAGGTGCCTACCTAAATCCCGCGCACGCGCTCGCGATCGTAGTTTCACAATTGTGCAACAGGATCTGCTTACGTGCTTTGTAAGGTTTATTTATCTCCGCCTATCATTTTATTCATCAGCTGATAGGTAACTAACGACGCCAACGTGATCTTTTTTTGCCGCAGTTGTATCTACTTCCTACTATTATTATTTATCGTAATAGCCCAGTGGTTAAGGCTTTCTCCTCTCATGCATGAGGTTGCGGGTTCGCAACTGAGCAAGTACCATTGTGTTATTTTTTTAATTCATAATGATGTAAGTACTTTTTAAATGTATCTAGGACATCATTGAAATCCCGTGTTTCGGTAAGCACTTAATTAAAGCCCATGGTTCGAATTGATTTGTAGCTCTCGGACGGTCGTTAGGTACCACACGGGTCGGTACGGGTCAACGACCTTACAGCCCTGCCGTATGGTCGTTGGTACGGGTAGTCAAAAGCCAGAAAGTCCGACAATTAGTCTAACAAATGGGTATCGTGTTATCAAGTAACTGGTTTGTTGAGGTCTGATAAGCAGTCGCCCTACGTGATTCACTGGCACTCCATGTAGTGAGCTGCATACAGTTAAACTGAAAGCCGACCCTAACATAGTTGGGAACAGGCTCGGCAGATGGGCCACGGCATTGTAATGATGCTTAAAAATGAGTTATTATTTAGCGAAATTTTAAACAATAATGTAGGTACCTACATTGTGATTTTCAAATTCGAACTACATCTAAGGTAAAATTATTTGCTATAAGTTGCTGTAGCTACAACAACTTGTACAGATCGCGGCACGTTGGTTGAACCTTCGATGCGCAGTAACAGATTTTCGCGAGCATCGCGGGGGCTCCCCGTAACCATAGCAACGACCTTCATTGTAGTTTAACGTACGTGCCGCGTTCGTTTCATAGAAATGTGGGCGGAGACTCGTACAGGCTGACGTCACTGGTCATCGCATTCACGCACACAGTGACATGACGCGCGATACATCGCAATGGGTGATTCTGTTTTTTTGAAGAGGGTTATTAAGAGAGTTATTCTGAAAAACAATAAAATTGAAAAATCGAAAAGAAAAAGTATTATTGATTATTGACTTGGTATCGTATTGTTATATGATTATTTACGAGTCTCATAACAACCTCCTGAAATGTTTTGCAGGTTCAAAACTGCACCTTGTATACAACAGTAGAGGAACTAGGATTTTCAGACCATAGCGGAACAACTATACATATCGCCACACCAACACCACATTTAGCTACACAAACAACTTGGTATGTTAACAAAAGATTATTTAATAACACGAACACTTTCAAGTTTAAGTCCAAATTAAATGAACACGATTGGAATAAAATCCTACCTAAAAACCAAAATATAAATGATAACTATACAGCATTTCATGATACATTAACAAACATCCTTAATCTTTGTAGGTATACCAACAAATAAAGTCAAACTAAAAACTAAATTTAAAAAATACTGGTTAACGACGGGCATCAAGATCTCCTGCACAAACAAAAGATTGTTAAAAATACTCACGCTTAAAACAAAAAATCCTATTATTACAAATTATTATAAAAACTATGAAAAAATATTGAAAAATTTGGTTATTGCATCAAAAAAGTTACAATATATAAATAAAATTAAAAAATCTGACAATAAGGTAAAAACCATGTGGAGTATCATAAATGAGAGAACAAACAAAAAACATAAAAAGGATCATAATAATATTAAATTGCAAATAGATAACGACCTGATATCTGAACCTAAACAAATAGCCAATATTTTTAATAATTTCTTTGCGTCCATTGGAGAAAACAGCGCCAATTCATCTAGAAGCACACCGGTGAGCACCTCAGTACTAAATCCCACAGAGAACACGATGTTTCTTGGCCCAATAGACGCGTGGGAAGTAAACAAAATAATTAGAAACCTAAAAAACAAAAGTAGTCACGGGATTGACGAAATACCACCAATGCTTTTAAGACAATGCGCAGATGAACTTACCTTACCGTTTTACCTACTACTGAACCAGTCATTTGATGGAGGTATCTTCCCTGATTTATTAAAAAAATCTGTAATAAAACCCATCCACAAAAAAAAATACGAAAACAGATCCAAATAACTATCGTCCAATAGCTCTCTTACCATCAGCTTCAAAAATCTTTGAAAAAGCTATGTGTGACCGCATTTATACGTTTTGTGAAAAATACAATATATTTGATGAATGCCAGAACGGCTTTCGAAAAAACCGTTCCACCACCTTAGCAGTCTATAAGTATATCCAAGAAGCCCTTAATATTATAAATAACAAAAAATTCGCAATAGGAATATTACTAGACATGACCAAAGCCTACGACAAAGTACAATTCGGGATATTGCTGAACAAATTGTACGGAATAGGTATACGCGGAAAGGCTCACGAATGGCTAACTTCTTACCTTAAGAACAGGGAACAATTAGTTGAAATAGAATATGACCATAAAAATAATAAAATCCAAAAAATCCGATCAATTAGCAAAGTAATTAACGCCTCAATTCCTCAAGGAAGCGTAATAGGATGCCTCTTATTCGCGGATGATATATCCATATTAGTCTCATGCCAAGACAATGAACATATAGAAGAAACTCTCAATTCCATACCTACAAAAACATGCAACTGGATGAACGAACATAACCTCGAGATAAACTACTCCAAAACCAAATTAATAACTTTCCACCCTTACCAAAAAACACCTTTAACTTTAGATTTTATTTTCAACGACTCAAAATTAGAAACAGTTAACGAATTTACATTACTCGGACTAGTTATAGAAACACACATAAACTGGAAGTCACACATAAGGAAAACTCACTCAAAAATTTCTAAATTCTCTTACGCCCTTCGTGAAATAAAAAAGACTACCAATTTACAAACAGCTCTCTCCACCTATTATGCTTACGCCTATGCATGGCTTAGTTATGGTGTCACTCTTTGGGGAAACAGCACAGATGCACAAACACTTTTTACCCTGCAAAAGAAATTGGTCAGAATCCTGGTAAACATTGAGCAAACAGATAGTTGCAAACCCTTCTTTCAAAAACATAACATTCTAACCCTCCCTTGTATATACATTTAAGAAACATGCAAATTCGTGCGGAAACATCAAGAATTTTATTCAAAACGTGAAGACATCCAGAAACGCTAGCTACTCAGACATCGATCTAGGCTAAACTTACCAATTTCTCGACTAAAAATGCACTCTAAAAGTCCCTACGTAATGTCTATTAAATTATATAATAAACTACCTGCATCAATAAAAAAAGAAGAAAAAACTAACATATTTTTTTTAAAAAACTTAAGAATGTTTCTGGTAAATAAAAGCTACTATTCTGTAAACGAATATCTATGTGATAGACTTATAAAGTCATAACTTAAGTACCTACTTAGTTTGCTGAGAAATGTTATATGTATAATTTACAAATGCTTCCTCTCTCCTAACTCACTTATTTAGCTGTGCCCGACAGGGTCCATATGATCTAATTATAAGTTTACCACCTAAGAAACTACATGTGGAATGCAATAAAAGTATTGAGTAAAGATTCCTTGTGTCAGGGATCGATTAAAAATAACTTTTAGAGGAACGCATATGTCCTTAGCAGTATTTCTGAGAAATATTGCAGGAACGCATCGGGGCCAGGCCCCTTTGAGATATCTAAGTTTTCCAGGTGCCTCAATACCTGCTGAACTGAGAATTATAATTAACATTTAGCTTAAGAGCCCCTATCAATTTCTTCGCAGTACTAGTTTAGGTAATTTCGGAGAAATGTGCGCGTGTGAGCGTTCGAAATATCGCCAACGATCGTAGTGTGCGTAGTCTCATGCAGTGCAGCGGGAGCAAACAATCTTGGTCCGTAACAGTATTATATATACATATATTTTAAGCAAATCAATTTGCATTTAAGCTGCAATTTTTTTAATGTTTCATACATTACTCTGTTTCGTGTCTGGAAGGGAATTAAAAAAGGGAAGAGAATACATAAAACGGGGGATAATATTGATCAGGAGGCAATAAGAGGTCATTAGTTTCGCACACTGCGCAGGCACCGTTACTGATAAAGAGATCGCGACAGGGCGAACCTATAAGGGTTCCGTTTTAGCCATTTGGCTACGTAACCCTAAAAAGGCTATAATTTACAAGTATAGCGTATAAAAAAATGAATATACGCGGGCGAAGCTGCGGGCGGAGGCGGATGCTAGTATAGTATGGCAGCTATAAGAGAGAGTGTAAGTCGGCTACCTGTTGAAGTAGCGCGGCTTCCTGGGCCGGTACTTGTCGGCCCACAGACAGGGCTGGTCGGGCAGTGCGTGCTCCCCGCTGAACGGCAGCTCGTCGCTGTTGGCGCCCATGACGCGCCGCGCCTCGCGCTCCAGCGCCTCCGTGCTGCGCCCCGGGGGCTCCATCTGTGCGCACGACGATTATTTATTTACAGATTTTAGTACATGGAGGACTTACAGCTAATAAAAACGTTTTGCGAATAAAAACCGACTTCAAAAAAACACCTTGTGTCTTTGTTTGTTTCATTGACTTTTTTGCCACCAACTTCCGAAAGTTAAGTTATTTAAAACATTTTTAGTGTTTTTTTGGAAGTCGGTTTTTTTTCGCAGAAAAAATATTATTTTCCCCATTTAGTTTGTATACCACACAAATTCTTGTCATGAATTAATTTTTACATTGTAACTAGAAGTTATTAAGAGATCGTCATGTCATCAACGTAACCCAAGTAGAAAAAATACGTATTAACACGTTCATTGCCAAGTCAAAATGCTGGACTTACCTAGATGGCCAAAACAAAAATTCGTTGAATGTCTTCCTTATTGTCATAAACCAAATACCAGAACCCAATACGCTGCGGCCGCTATTTTATACAAAAAATACCCGACAGGAACGTACCTACTACCAAGATTTTTGGATTTATGTATCTAAATTGAACGTGTACACAAAATTTTGTGTCCGCGCTAGTAACCGTTGAGGAGTTTCTTCGTGAGAAGACGATCCTGGCTGCCGGACGAGGTCATGATAAAAAATAAATTTTATCTATCAAACTTGAACGCGTATACATAGTTTCGTGTCCGTGCTATTAACCGTTGAAGAGTACTCTTCTGAGGAGACGATCCTGGCTGCAGGATTAAGGAATGTCTGTCATAAAAATGTATTGTCACCAGAACCAAAGGTGTGAGTAAAATTTTGCCTCATGTCCAGCGGAGCGCGCGCAGGCCGGCGCGCATGTAGGCGAGGCGCTGCGCGTCGTGCGCCGGCTCCTGAGCGTGGCGAGCTCCAGCGCTGAGGGAGACAGCGGCGCCGGCGAGTAGCGGGCGCGCTGGCCCGCTCGTACTTACCTTTCCTCGTGTCCGGCTGTGCGCGCGCAGGCTAGCGTGCAGATAGGCGAGGTACTGCGCGTCGAGCGCCGGTTCCTGAGCGTGGCGAGCTCCAGCGCTGAGGGAGACAGCGGCGCCGGCGAGTAGCGGGCGCGCTGGCCCGCTCGTACTTACCTTTCCTCGTGTCCGGCTGTGCGCGCGCAGGCTAGCGTGCAGATAGGCGAGGTACTGCGCGTCGTGCGCCGGTTCCTGAGCGTGGCGAGCTCCAGCGCTGAGGGAGACAGCGGCGCCGGCGAGTAGCGGGCGCGCTGGCCCGCTCGTACTTACCTTTCCTCGTGTCCGGCTGTGCGCGCGCAGGCTAGCGTGCAGATAGGCGAGGTACTGCGCGTCGTGCGCCGGTTCCTGAGCGTGGCGAGCTCCAGCGCTGAGGGAGACAGCGGCGCCGGCGAGTAGCGGGCGCGCTGGCCCGCTCGTACTTACCTTTCCTCGTGTCCGGCTGTGCGCGCGCAGGCCGGCGCGCAGGTAGGCGAGGCGCTGCGCGTCGTGCGCCGGCTCCGTCAGCAGCGTGGCGGGCTCCAGCGCTGAGGGAGACAGCGGCGCCGGCGAGTAGCGGCCCGTGCGGTAAAGCGCCACGCTGGCCGCGTCCTCTTCTGCGCCGCCCGCGGACGAGTCCGACGAGTCCTCGCCCTGCCCCTCCCCGGCCGCGTCACCGTCCGGCGCCTCGTCATGCGCTCCCGCCCCCTCGGCCTGCGCCCCCGCCCCCTCGGCCTGCGCCCCCGCCCCCTCGGCCTGCGCTCTCGCCCCCTCGGCCTGCGCCCCCGCCCCAGGCACGGGGCACGGCAGCTCGTCGGCGGCGGCGGCCGACGTGGAGGCCTCGGCCGACGGCTCCGCGGGTCGGTCCTCCTCAGGACTCTGAGACCTGAAAATACAACGGCTTTTAATTTAATTTTAGTATTGACAGTTTGATCGCGAATTTGAGCAACCAAAATTAAATATGTATGTTGCATCCTGCTCACAAAAATATGCATCGACAAAAGAAAGGACTAGTAAACAAATGCATCGTGCAAGCTAAACAGATGCGGCATTCTCACTGCTCACATGTTTGGTCGCGTTTACGAGTCGAGTAGCAATCTCATAAGCATTTCACACACATACACACCCGTTTATCGCACTCTTTCGTTATGAGTAAATCAGACAGAGCGCGGTTTACAAGGTGTAAACGGACTCAACCAAGCATTCTGTACATCAAACTACTCGTGAGTAACTCTAAGCAAAAATTATTGCTGGGAAATATTTTTTTGGGTGAAAAATCACGTTTTACTATAGGACTCAATGTAACGCCCTCAACACATTACATTGTGCTTGATGTCGACCCCTGTACAATTTAATGCATCTATTAAATACTACGGGGGTTGTGGAGGTACTTAAAATAAGTAAAGTTTTTTTTTAATTATTATTTTCGGAAAACTTACAGCTAGACAGACACAATAGTTTCGTTAAGAGCAACAATATGGCCAATTACAGGTTTTCACAAATAACTATATAATTAATGTATACAATAGTTAAATAAAACAAAAATAGTGAAACCAAAAGACAGTGATTAGGATTAAGTACACACAAAAACATAAAAGAAAGATAAAAAAAAAATGAGACACCAATTGACTCAATACAATGGTGGGTTATGGGTTGTCGAAGAAGTGGTTGCACAGCCTTCTTCAATTTAGACACGCTTGTATTAAAGATGTGAATCTCAAACTCCTGGCAAGTCGCATTGTACACGCGGCTCGCCCTAATCATGTACGAGTTTTGTCTATAACTAATCCTTGTCGTTCGTATGTGCAACAAACGAGCTTTACGCAAAAACGAACAAGGCACACGCAGCCCAATCTTGCTGAGCAACTTAGGGACATCATTGGATCCGTTTGCAACTTTAAATAAAAAGGCAAAGTCGGAGATTTTTCTTCGTTCGTACAAAGGAAGAATATGAAACCTTTTACATCGCTTAAAATAATTTGGTAAATATATTTTGGAACGAAATTGAATGTACTTTATGAACTTTCTCTGTATGCCCTCTAATCGAGCGATATAGATGTTGTATTTAGGGTTCCAGACTTCAGAGGCATACTCGAGGTGACTACGAACGAATGAGCAATATAAAATTTTGATAGTCTTGATGCTTCTGAACTCTGATGAGACTCTGCAGACGAAACCTAGAGCTTTCGACGCTTTGCTGACATTATTGTTTATATGTGTGTCAAAAATAAGCATCGAGTCAAAAGTAACCCCGAGGTCCCTGATTACGCTGACCCTTTCTATTGGGGTATCTAAAAGTTTGTAAGAAAAATTACATTTTTCTTTGCGGGTGAAAGTACACACGTAGCATTTGGTGACGTTCAAGTCCAACTTATTTAATTTGCAGTAGGTTTGAAAAGCGTTTAGAACCTGTTTCATGACCTTCATTTCATCTGCATACATCAATATTTTACAGTGCTGAAAACAGGAAATTACGTCGTTGATGAAAATATTGAACAAAAGAGGCCCCAATAACGATCCCCGGGGAACTCCCGAAGGAATACGCATAGCTCTAGACGAGTAACCATTCAGCACCACGGTGTGCCATCTACCCTCATATGACATGAACCACCTGAAGAAGTTACCCCTGATACCCATCGATAAAAGTTTACGCATTAAGATTACATGATCTATTCTGTCAAAACATTTACTGTAGTCGGTATAAATACACACATCAAAAGTGTCTAGGGATCAAGCATTTTTATGTGGATTTCTTGAGATTGAGATGTGGCTTTGTAATAAATTTATGATTTTATAAATTTATATGGATCCTTTTTGGTGCATTTCATAATTTGAATCAGGAACTGTGAATCAAATTCGAGTAAAAGATGAAAATCAGCTGTCAATATTTTCCCTATAAAAACATACAACGCATTGAAGACATTATTAGTGCTACTGTTTCCCTACTACTGATTAAAACCAACGTTATTATGGAGCGGCGACGTCATTTAAGCAGGGAAGAAATGCTCAGAGCCGTGGGAATGATAGAAGCTGGTTCCCGGCAACGTACTGTGGCTTTAGCTCTGAATACAAGTCAGAGTGTTATCAGTCGACTTTGGACACGTTACCGAAGCACTGGTACCGTGGCTGAGCGCCATGGAGGACGGTATCGCTGCACCACACGGAGACAAGACCGATACATTCAAATCTTAACTCGAAGAGCTCCAACAATAACCGCCATGATGTTAGCCGTGAGGCTTCATCACTCTTCAGGGAACTTAATTAGCGACCAAACAGTCAGAAACCGCTTGCATGAAGTGAACCTTCATTCCCGAAGACCGCTACGGGTACCACCTATAGCAATGCACAATCGTAGGATACGATATCAATGGGCTCTTGAACACAGAAATTGGGCAGAAGAACAATGGCGTTTCGTGTGCTTTTCTGATGAGTCTCGTTTTGGTATGAGACCGGATACAAGACGTATACGACACTGGAGAACCCCTGGACGCCAACAGCGATTAAAATCCTGCCAGGAAGTCCATCCTTATAGTGGTGGAACCATCATGGTATGGGCGGGTATTTGGATCGGCGGAAGAACTGAGTTGATTTGGATCAGAGGCAACCTCAACGCTCAAATTTATGCTGACACGATTGTATCAGACGTCATCGTTCCTCTACAAGTGCAAATCGGTCCCTTATTTCAGTTAATGCATGATAATGCACGACCGCACACCGCAAGAGTTGTAAGACAGACTCTCGCCGCAGCTAACATCAATGTCCTGCCCTGGCCTGCTCAGTCGCCAGACTTGAATCCGATTGAGCATGCATGGGATATGCTACAGAGAAGAGCTCTGCCGAATATGGAGGGTATCCAGTCGCAAGAAGACCTTTTTTTGTTGTTGCAACGAACATGGGCGGCCATTCCACAGCGTGATTTGGATGAACTCATTTTGAGTATGCCAAACCGATGTTCTTGTGTTGTTAGTGTTCGCGGTAGAAACACGGATTATTAATTGTTTAAGTTACCCAATAAAATTTTAAAGAAAACTGTTATTTCAGTCTTTTTTTCGAACTTTTGTGTTAGTGGTTCAAATGTCAAAAATCCCTTTATTAGGAAAATGGCAAATTTCTTTATTAATGCAAAGGTGACTTGGTTTATCGTTACTGTGACAAACGAAAACACTTTATTTGATGAATCCTTAAAGAAAATTTTAATTAATATCAATCAGGAGAAAAGTTATTGCAAAAATATATGTTGATCCCTAGACACTTTTGATGTGTGTAACATCGACCTGGGACCGTTGTGACATAGACCGACAGGAATTCACTGCAGAGAACCACGTCTGCGTGGTAGACCAACCTCTCAAGAAACCGTGCTGATGTTCACTAAAAGTATGTTGAAGAGCCGAATAAACTTGTTTATGGACTAGTTTCTCCAGTATTTTTGCAAAGACGCACAATTTAGAGATAGGCCTATAATTGTCAACAAAAGTTTTAGGTCCTTTTTTGTGTATCAGTGTTATGTATGCCGACTTCCAAATCGTGGGTACCACACCAATGTCGAGTGATCTTTTGAACAGGATCGAAAGTGGGACAAATAGTTGGCGCAGTTCATTATCAATAACGGTGGAATATTGTCTGGTCCTGCGGACTTGTTAAGATCAACTTGTTTCAGTAGCCGATGAACCTCATGCTCATTTATTTCAATAGTACCTACTGATATCTGATGTGCTCTGCACCGCACAATCGTGACCCACATCACGAGAAAAACCAGAACCACTATCACCTGTACTAGTGCTTGCAAGAAAGTCGGACTGAAAATAGTCAGCATACAACATATTGCAGATGACGTCACCGTCTCCAGAAGACAGGCTTCCCAGAGTGTAGTACTGACGGATATGAGTTGGAATGTTTTCTTGATTTAACGTAACTCCAAAAGGCTCAAGGATTCTTAAATATATCTGTTTCTATTTTTTTCATGTAGTCGTCAAACATAACTTTTTCTAAGTCTTTAGCACGTTGTGTTGTTGGTGATAATCAGAAAGGTTTCCATATGTTTTAAATTTAGCATGATATTTAGCCTTCTCTTTAATAATTTCACCAACGGGCTTTTATACCAAGGCGGATACTTCGATTGGGAAAGGGCTGTTTTTGTCGCTATGTAAGTATTACGCAGTCTATCATCAATTGCATTATAGTCGGCCAAATAATATAAAAATTTAACGTAGGGACGAATTGGAAGACTATGCAATTCAACAAAGTCCGCAATAACACATTATGCCCCGTGATGCGAGTCTTCAGGCACCAGTGGATCCCTACAACGTCTGACAATAACCTCGTCATTGGAAAGCACCAGATCGAGAATTTTATTGTTCTTGTTTAAGTGACAATTATAGTGTACAAGGTTACAGATATTGAAAATGTCAATAAGGTTAGTTTGTGCATCTCCACACAGCCCAACAGGATTTAGAGAATGACCGTCGGCAGCCGGCTGCCACGTTATATTGGGTTGATTAAAGTCTCCCAGGATTACCAACTTGTCAGCAGAATGCTTAAGGACAGTATCCGATAGGTTCTCTGAGAAATTGCAACTGGACTGCTAAAGAGTTTCCTAGATTCTGGCGGCAGAAGGAGGCCACGCATATGTGCATTTTATATGAAGCTCTTGGTTTCTTTCGCGATAGTGTTAACGTAACCCACAAGTCCTCAGCACTCGAGCACCACTCACTGCGAGAGTCCACCACTAGTTCGCGTCGAACCGCAATTAACCTCCTCCTAACTTGATTAGTGTTGGCACAGTCACGGTCCCGTCTCCAGATGAGATATCTGTCGTCAAACACTTCGGGAGTCAGATATCCCGTCATTTAGCCATGTCTCCGTAAGGCAAACAACATCAAAACTATTAATACAAACATTTCTAAAGAAAACTTCAGTTTTAGTTCGTAGTCCCCGCACGTTTTGGTAGTAACTACTAAGGGGAGCCATCATAAAATATAGTAAAAATCAAACACATAATAAACAAAAAGCTCTCTGATCATACTCTTAAGCTCATGAAGGAGCGGCGTGAGATGATCCTGCAGTCTTCAGATGAGGCGTGGATATACCGGCAGCTCAATAGACGGATCTGTAAATCCGAAGAAGCCGGATTCCGAAAAGGCTTCAGCACCGTAGATCACATACATACGCTGCGGCAGGTTATACAGAAAACTGAATAGTAAAACCTGCCTCTCTGGTTAGCGTTTGTGGACTACGATAAAGCCTTCGATTCGATCAAGACTTGGGCTGTACTGCAGTCTCTCCGGTGCCAAATCGACTATCGGTACATCGAGGTGTTGAAGTGTTTGTACAAAAACGCCACCGTGTCAGTCCGACTTCAGGACCAGACCTCGGAACCTGTCCTTCTGCAGCGAGGTGTGAGACAGGGAGACGTCATATCTCCGAAACTTTTCACCGCTGCACTGGAGGATGTCTTCAAGGTTCTGGACTGGAGAGGGCTAGGCATCAACATTAATGGCGAGTACATCACTCACCTTCGGTTTGCCGACGATATAGTGGTCATGGCTGAGACCATGGAGGACCTCAGTACAATGGTCGATGACCTCACTATAGCCTCCGAAAGAGTGGGTCTTACAATGAACATGGACAAAACCAAGGTTATGTTGAATGCCCATGTAACACCCACTCCTATCAAGATCGGAGACTCTATACTCGAAGTTGTAGACGATTATGTCTACCTGGGACAAACGGTCCAGCTTGGTAGGTCTAACTTCGAGAAAGAGGTCAACCGTCGAATCCGACTCGGCTGGGCAGCGTTCGGGAAGCTGCGCGGTATCTTCTCGTCCAACCTACCGCAACGTCTCAAGACGAAAGTCTATGACCAGTGTGTGTTGCCAGTGATTACATACGGGACCGAAACGTGGTCGCTCACAATGGGCCTCATTCGAAGGCTTAAAGTCACCCAAAAGGCAATGGAGAGGGCTATGCTTGGAGTTTCCTTGCGTGATCGAATCAGAAATGAAGACATCCGCAAGACAACCAAGGTTACCGACGTAGCCCGAAGAATTGCCAAACTGAAGTGGCAGTGGGCAGGGCACATTGGTCGCAGAACGGATGCCCGATGGGGCCGAAAAGTTCTGGAGTGGCGACCGCGAACCGGAAGACGTTGCGTCGGAAGGCCTCCCACTAGGTGGACCGATGACCTGGTGAAGGTTGCGGGGATCCGCTGGATGCGAGTCGCACGGGACCGGTCAGTGTGGCGACACTTGGGGGAGGCCTATGTCCAGCAGTGGACGTCTTTCGGCTGAAATGATGATGATGATGAAACACATAATATAAATAGTAAAGGTGTAAGGTACATTCAAATCGTCGGAACAAATAATATTTCCAAATGTTAGATCAATTTCTATAAGTATGCAAAAAAGCACTTTAACGGCAAGTACATAGAGTACGGTTAGCATACTGCGAAAGTATAAAAGAAGATGAGAAGATAATAAAAAATATAGCCACAAAAATCTCGGTGTTGTAGAATTAACAAGCGAAAAGTATCCTTATGAGGAGCTGAGTAGCAATTAAAATATTGTAAAATAAAAATAATGCGGAATGGCTGACACCAAACGACAAGCGAACAAAGGGCCGGTGAGACAGGAATGCGTAGAAAAAACAAGTACAAGTGTTTCTTAATCTTAATGAACCAATGTAAATAAATAACTCGCCAGATTGTTGAATCGACATCATAAGTATAAAAACTTATTTAGATCCTGCTCAGATTTAACGTGATATTTTGGTGAACCATAATTTTTTCGCAGCATTATTTTGCATCCTCTGACCCAAACATGCTCAACACCACGTTCCTTAGCTGTGGCTTTGGTCTTGTTGAGTAGGATTTTGTTTTCAAATGTTAAGTGATCATTAAAATAGATCCTATTCTCGCCACGTCCCAGGTCGCCAGTCTTCATGCTCTCTATGCTTTTTCGCGGCAGCTACAAAATAATTCTGCATAATTATAGCTGTTGTGTACCCAACAAATTATATTTTTGTTTTGCTTGTCATTGCGCATTGGCACCCTGGCTATGTAGTTGATCTGTTCTTTTGGGATATGACAGTTGATGACATCTCCGATTTTGGCTACTAACGTGAACAGGTTTTCGTCGCTGGTCATAGGTACTCCTTTAATCTCATGTTTTTCTTTCTCATTCGGGATCTCTGGTCACTCTCACTTAACTGGTTTTCAAGTTTCATCACGCGACCTTGCAAGACAGATACCTCCTCCCTTGTCTTCTTATAGCCTCAATTTCCTGCTCCAGTGACGATACCCTGCATGTTAAGGCGTTCATATCATCACCGACCAACCGCAATGGATGCCTTCATTTCGGAAAATTCCGATCTGATGGATTTCAACTCCCCGAGCTCAACTTGGATTGCTTTTATTGTTTCAACCAGCACTGGCAATGCCTCCATTTGGGTTGACAGCCGTTTGAGCTCAGTTAAGATGGTCTCCGAGTCGGCAGGTAATCAGCTTGAGTGAATCAATGTGAGGACTGGCTGCTGCTGGTGATTTGCAGTTGGCACATTTCCATGTTGCTTTACGGTCCCCAAGCTTTCTTCAACCAACCTCCGTTATACCCGCGCAAGGGAAGTCAAATTGCCCCTCACAGAGACTACATGTAACGCCATCTCTAGCTTTAACTTCACAACCCTTACACGTGAACATCTTATTGAAACTTGAACGAAAGATTTGAGATCGAAGTTAAATGTTCGTTCACATTTCATTTCATTTCATTTATTTTCATTAACAATTTACATTGTGTTGAAAATTACATATTAAATAAAATTATCACATGCAGAAACAAATTCATTTGTAAGCCTATTAAAATTGAAGTGAAGTGTACTTATTTAAAATATGTATTAAATGTCAAGTTAATAGCAGGTATAATGTCAAAAACTATGAGAACAATTTCGTCAAGGTCCTATTGATGAGCGTAAGATAATTTAAATTAAAGCATGTTTACTGCTATTATTTTAAGTGACTATTTTTATCATTTGACATAAATTCTGATACCGAATAAAAGCATTTTTCCAACAAGAAGGCTTTTAATTTAGTTTGAAATGAGTGAGATCTATAAATTAATCATTTTAAATCAGTCGGTAACCTATTAAATAACTCCACTGCTTGGTATCTGGAACAATGCTTAGCAATGTAACATTTTGGTGCCATCTTTTGTTTAAATTCCTTCCTTCATGTGCTTTCTCTTATCTCACGTTCCTCTTGTGATTCATACTCATGAACATACTTAGCAAAGTGATTTAGGATTACTAATATATATAAACTTGGGACTGTCAAAATTTCCAATTCTCTAAAGTGCTCTCTACATGAGTCTCTTTGTGAGATTCTTACTATAGTCCGTACGGCACGTTTCTGTGAAACGTGCCGTACGGCACGTTTCTGTAAAATAAATGCTTTCTGACAGTTATAATTATAGCTGTTACCCCAGTGCATTACGCTGTATCTTAATCTAGATTCTACCAGCGCGTAATATATAGCCTTAAGTTGCTTGAGATCCAACATATCTCTAAGGCTCCTGTTCAACATTTATTAAAAAACTCAGAAAGAGGGAATGCCAAAAAGTCTATGTTCTCCTTCAAAATAGATATCGGTATTTCATCAAAACCACAAGATTTTTTATTGGCTATTTTACTAATAATCTTTGTAATTTCAGATGATGTTGTGGTGTAGAAGGTTAAATCACTTTCTACCCTTTTTGTACTTTCTAATAGATAAGTCATTGCTCTTTCTTTTTCATTGCTAGCGAGTGACGATTTGAATACAAAACTGTCAATGAATTGATTTGCGAACTGCTGGGGGTCAGTTATCACTTTATTGTTCACTTTTAAGATTAAGTTTTTAGATTGGTTATTTGTTGTTTTCTTTGTACATTCATTAACAAGTTTCCACATCTGTTTTTTTTAATGTTTTGTTATGTTTGTAGCATTCTTTAAATTATTAATTATGGCCTTTTTCTTGATTTGCTGAATAACTCTTCTATAAATTCGAACATAGTTGTTTTTATACTTTTTTACACTGGCATTATTTACTGTACCTAAGCAAAGTACCCTTTTCATTTTACTTGAAACTTTAACCCCTTTAGTAATCCACTGTATTGAAGTATTTTTATATGGCTTCATTCTAATTGATTTCTTTCGGTAACAATCTTGAAAAGCTTTACTCAGACAGCTTATAAAACTATTTATTCCCATATTAGTCCAATTTTTATTACTTATACTTTCCTTGAAAGCAATACTATTTTATCATTAAATATTTTTTTTTTTATTATTACATTTTGATTAGATTTTTTTGATTTATTTTTTATTTTTTCAAGAGTTACGTTGTTTTAAAGTCCACCGTGACCATCTGCCATACCATTATGATCTACAGAACAATGATCTGTGTCATCATCAGCAAGATTTGTAATTATGTTGACTAAACACGAATATGCGTTGTTCCGTATGTAAGTAGGAGTATTTAAAAGGTATCGAAAATTATAACATGTCAATATGCTTAAAAATTCAGCATGTTTCTTACTGTCAACAAGTACGTTAATATTAAAGTCACCACATATAATGCACTTCTTGTCAATAAAATGTTCTAACAATTTTTCTAAACTAGATATAAAACTCTCAAAATACTTATCATAAGGACTTCTATAGCAACAACAAAGATATAACCCTGTTTCAAGATCTTCAACCCCACATATTTCAAAACTATCTGATCGATATATTTTATTTACAAAATCTATGTTTTCACTTTCTTTATTTGAGTGTACTAAAATAAGACTCCCACCCCTTTTTTGTTCGTCCTTGTATTGTATGAGACTAAATTATAATTGCCAAAGTTGAATACATGAGCAGATTGTAGATTTAAGAAATGTTCAGTTATACACAAGTAGTCCAACTGTGTATCTCTGGTTGCAGTGTATAATTCTAGCTCAGTTTTTTTATTACTTATTCCACATACATTTTGATGAAATATCCTTACACAGCTAGTTTTCTGCACCAAAGTACGTTTACAGTATGTATTTGTTCCATTATTCACGAAAAAGGTCAGTGTCGTTATTTACTGTGCTATAATAAGATACAACTTTAGATGAAAGTTGGTCTGTGTTCATTTTGTTGAAGTAATAAGGAATGGTACCAGGTTTTAACCGACTCTTTTTGCTATCTTCATAAGCTTGCGTCATATTAAAATTATTATAACTATAGCTATGTACCTGATTTGAGAGTTGAAAAAGCTCCAAATAGTTTTTCAAGTTTCCGAAGACATTTTTTATTCCTATATTATTGATTTTGCCGGAATACTTAGAAAACATTTCATATAAATATGCTAGTAGTTTGTTCGTATCAAAACTGTATGCAAATTCAAAGATCTGATTACTTAGGTACGAGAGCCGATTAAAAGTTTCTATTCTGGTATTGAACAAACTAGTATTCGATTTTAATTTAAAAGTAGGACAACATACGATAATATACGTATGCAGTATCTTTTCGAGTTTACATTTTATATGATCTACTAATTCTACATAATTTTTGGAGACTAAAAAGTCTGCTTCACCTAGGAAGATACAAAGCGATAGAGACGACGTTCGGTTAGATGTCCAACGTTTTTGTAGTCACAACCAGTTTTTGGCGTCACAACCAGTTTTTGACCACTATTACTATACGTCACTATATATATGGGTGATAGTTGATTGTTGCACATGCACTGCACTAGAGTTTGCAGGTATCGATAGTTGAAGTAAAAAAAAACACAATAAAAAAAAAAGAAAAACAAAAATAACAAACCAAAACACAAAAACGTGAAAAAAAACTTAAGCTTCAGAAGCCGGTGACAAAAACACCAAATCAATCGAACAAAGGTCAAGCTTCGAAGTCGGTGACCTTTGATTGATTTGGTGTTTTTGTCACCGGCTTCTGAAGCTAAAGTTATTTTATTTTGTTTTTTTAGAAGTCGGTTTTATTTTTTGCAAAATAGTTTTTATTTTTCCATTTTTAGTTGGGCGCGCGTCCCGTCCGCGCGCCCATTTCGCGCGCCGAGTTCATTTTGCAACACCCAACCCCATTCCGGTTCTAAATCATGCCATTCTCAACCATTTTTGAACCTGGTAATAAACACGACTTATATGCTCTATCTCAAAAACGGTTGGGCGTATCCCTCAAAATTTGTCTCAATTTTTATGCTCTACAATTTGATAGTACATGTTAACATCATTGGAGCTATAGAAATTGGGATAATTGCGAAAAACTGATTTTTGTGACCTTTGACCTTGAATAACTTACGATGCAGACACGAGATTTTATGAGACTTTTGAGGCAACTTTTATATCACCAAAATGAAGGTGTATACGAGTGTATAGCTTATTATCTCTCATTCCGAGGTGAAACCCCTTTTTTTTGCTAATTTGACTGTGCTAATAGAGAAAAATGGGCAAGAAACTCCATCCTTCCTATTAGTGAAATAATTTTGAAAATCGGTTCAGTAGATCCAGTGATTACACTCTACAAACTTACAAACATATTTTACCTCTTTAAAATATTAGTATAGACTTCAGAGATTGAATCTATACAATGCAAAGAGATTTTTACAATCTTCTGGAGCTTCCATAATAATTTCACATGAGCTTCTGATTAGTTTGCCCCTATGGTTGTGGAGCAGGACCAGCATTGAGCCAAGCATTTCTATCGTCAATGTAATCCCCCAACTTATAATATGCTTGCCTACATAGTGTGCGTTTTATACAAGATTTAAATTTCGTCTCATTCAGGTGTAGAATGTGGGGAGGTATTTTTTTGTAACACTAGCAGCCCGTCCCGGCTTCGCACGAGTGCCTATGTTACTCAGGGTGAATGTAGCTTTATAATGGTGAAAGATTTTTGAAATCGGCGCAGTAGTTTTTGAGTTTATTCATTACAAACATACACACAAAATTACAAAAATACAAATCTTTCCTCTTTATACAGGGTGTCCCGTAAATAATGGATCAAACGTAACGGGTAGGTAGCTTACCTCATTTCCAACAACTAATTTGAACAGTAAAAAAAAAACCGATAAGGTAACCAAGATATTTTTTTTTTCGATTTTTACTATTTTCTGTACCAGCATTCAGTGTTTTTAATGCTGTTGCTGCAAATGGTATCATATTTAGGTGTGATTTTTGTCAAACATTTCTGAATAGTTTACTAATGTTATAAGATACCATTTTTTTAAATAACATTTTATTTGCCTTAGAAAAAAAATCTTGAATTGAAAAGTTTTGTTTTTACGATGAAAAGACCAGAATTGGAAAAATTCTCCTGTAAAAAAAATGTATGACACCAAAGTGTACCATTATTTTAAAAACTTGTAAAATTACTAAGGTTTGCAAATTGGTATAAAACTTACGTCTAGTCCTTGCGGTTACAAAGATATTGCTATGAATGTGATGAAGAAGACAGAACAGACATTAAAATGGTACAATCTAACTTTTTTTTCTCGTAATGGCTTATGCTTGTAATCTAAGCATGCGGTTAAGCGTGTAGCGTAATTCCGAGCCGATGACGTCATCTGTTCGGAATTTGGGACCGCTACCTGCGGAGTTGCACCTCACTCAGTGTGAAAGGGATAGATAGCGCCGCTTTTGTATTTTTGGTAAATCGGTGTCTTTGTGCAGGTATTTTTTTTCCTTCACCCTTCACTCATACAGGGCTTCATTGTTGCATGATTTTATTCGTTTAGTTGACACGAATCTCTCTTCGAGTTGATACGTACGTCAGACTACTTTCGCTCCCGCTGTGCCTAACTGTTGTGTTCCTTAAAATTAAACTTGTGCTGTGTATTTGGACTTTGCTTTGCCTAACGATTTGGAACTGTTTGTGTTTTGGATGAATGACTTGGCAATCCTACGGACTTCGAAAACAATCGTTTGTGTGTGGTTGTACGTGTGTGCAGTAGTACGATGCTTTGTTACGAGTACACGCCACGGGAGTATGCCGAAATGCATTTTATCTACGGAGAAGCAAGAAGTAATGCCAGGGCGGCCGCAAGATTGTATCGTGAAAGATACCCGAACCGGTATCGACATCCCGACTATCGCGTATTCATTAGAGTGCATAACGCGCTTCTTGAGGGAAGAATTCTTGGCACCGGAGTTGGGGGTGCCAGTGAAGGGCGACCGTCACAAGTCAATGACGAAATTATTATTCGAGAAATCGAGGAAGATTAGTCGGTCTCAATTCGCGTCATAGCGCAACGCACAGGTATTCCAAGATCGACGGTACATCGAGTTCTAAAAAGGCACCGGTTGCACCCATATCACGTGCAACGTGTTCTAACGCTGACGTCACGTATTACCCGCAAAGAGTAGCATTTTGCCAAAGGATGCTTAGAATGATACGGGTGGACCCACAGCTTTTTAATAAACTTTTATGGAGTGACGAGTCTTCATGTCGGCGAGATGGATATCTCAATTTGCATAATTTGCACTGTTGGCAGCTGGTAAACCCACATTTGATGCAAGAGGACAGGAGCCAACATCAATTTAAAATAAATGTATGGGCAGGAATAATAAATGGGCAAATAATAGGGCCCTTTGAACTACCAGCAACTCTAAACGCCGAATACTATCTGCATTAAAGGAATGAGTTGCCAACGTTAGTAGAACATATTCCAGAAGACGTGCGGCAAGCAATGTGGTTACAAAATGATGGTTGCCCCGCTCACTATGCGACGGCAGTATAAGGGCGCAACTCAATGAAACTTACCCTGACAGATGGATCGGCCGATTAGGACCAATTTTGTGGCCTCCGCGATCTCCGGATTTAAATCCCTTAGATTTTTTTTATTGGGGATGTTTAAAAGACAAAGTTTACAAACAACGAATAACGTCGGAAGAAGAATTACGTCAGCGCATCCAATCTGCTGTATCAGAAATAAACAACAGCCATTTTGTCCGTCGGATAAGAGCTTCCTTTATTAGGAGGTGCAGACTTTGCATTCTCGTAGGGGACGTCAGTTTGAACATTTACTGTAAAAACAAAATAAACGATTTATTTGTATTTTTTTTTAAATTTAACCTCCTAATTTTTTTCATACGCTGAGATACCTAAAAATTTTTAAGAAAATTGTTGAATTGTGCACACTTTTTCAAATTTTATTTTATTTCGTAATTTTGCACCTCTGTCAGATTCATAGTAATATCTTTGTAACGACAAAGACTAGGCGTAAGTTTTATACCAATTTGCAAACCTTAGTAATTTTACAAGTTTTTAAAATAATGGTACACTTTGGTGTCATACATTTTTTTTACAGGAATTTTTCCAATTCTGGTCTTTTCATCGTAAAAACAAAACTTTTCAATTCAAGATTTTTTTTCTAAGGCAAATAAAATGTTATTTAAAAAAATGGTATCTTATAACATTAGTAAACTATTCAGAAATGTTTGACAAAAATCACACCTAAATATGATACCATTTGCAGCAACAGCATTAAAAACACTGAATGCTGGTACAGAAAACAGTAAAAATCGAAAAAAAAAATATCTTGGTTACCTTATCGGTTTTTTTTTTACTGTTCAAATTAGTTGTTAGAAATGAGGTAAGCTACCTACCCGTTACGTTTGATCCATTATTTACGGGACACCCTGTATATGTAGATAGTGTAGATTTTAAATAGTACCTCATGAAAGATGAGTCTACTTTAGCTAGCCTGAAACCTGGCTGTACTAGTTGGTCAATGTTTCTAGTATTATTATTATAGTGGTGTCTGCCACTTCTTTTACTAAATAAATGCAGTTTTTTCCTAACGTACAATCGACCCAAAATTAATCTGATCACCTTACGGACTATTTTTGCTTGCAGCATCCGGCTGCTATAGAACAGCTTAGTTAAAAACTTTCTCTTCCTTGATCCTTTTTTGTGTTATTCCTATTAGTCAAAAAAGGGTGGTCAAACTTCTATGTCCATTAGCAGAGCCTGAGAATTTTTGTAAAACAGAAGACAATGTAAAGAGATTGACCCTTTTTTTTTACTACTATTGGTCCGCACTCTCTTTGTGCTGACCAATAGTAGTAAGGGTGGTGAACAGATGTGGATATCGTGTGCACGGGATTTTGTTTTAAAAGTGAGCAGATTTTTTCATAGATGTATTGACAAGGTACTGTCATGATGTTTATTTCCTTAATCAGTTCCCTTAGAGAATCGCGCCTACGTAGATCATATGTGGCTCTGATGGCTCTTTTCTGCAGAATAAATATAGACTCAAAGTCTGCAGCCCGTCTCCATAGTAAAATACCGTATTACATAATACTATGAAAATAACTAAAATAGACTAGCCTCGCGGTATCTGCATCCGTAAATTGACGGATTTTTTTAACAGCATATATGCGGACCCTCTTGTAGCCTTGAGTCGAGCGTGGTCCCCAGGAAAACAGTATTTTCAACGAGTTGTAGTTTCTCTTGATTCAATACTATGTCACTATCACTACTTTTGACATTCGGTAGAGCAAATCTTATGCACATCGTTTTTTTTTCCATTTCATACTAATTTATTAGCGGTGAACCTATTATGGACCTGCTGCATTAGGGCGTTATTTACGTCGTCGAGATTTGTGGCACGTCTGTTTATCTTAAATATTAAAGAAGCATCGTCAAGAAACGACACCATTTGTGATTGGTTTTTAGATAAATGGGGTAGATCATTAATATATACCAAAAAGAAGAAAGGACCTAATATCGAACCTTGTGGTACACCCATACTTAATTTTAAATCCATTGAATTGACACCATTTATTTGTACTTGCTGATGTGTATCGTTTAAATACGATTTTACTAAACTGAGCACAAGTTTCCCTAACCCGTAATGATCAAGTTTTAAGAGTAGAGTTTTATGGTTTACGCAATCAAATGCTCTCGAGAGGTTACAGAAGATTCCTATGGCATCTTGTGCCTCTTCCTAGGCAGTAAATATGTGTTTTGATAAGGTGACACCGGCGTCAGTCGTACAACGTCCTTTGGTGAAACCATACTGCTTCTCATGCAAGATTTTCTTGGTGTAAAGTCTTAAAGTAACAAAATCCAATTCAAATAGTAAAGTGTTATTTTATAATAATTTTACGGAGACGTTATCAATAAATAATCTTAGCACGTAAGCAAAAGAACTTATTACAGTTTCGATAGAAGTCTTTAAAATTAATTATAGGTTAATTTTGAGAAACAACATGAGTGGCAGTACAATTAGGTTTAGTTTTAGGTAAGTCATTATTAGTATTCAGTATTCATTTTATGAGGTTTAAGATAGGCCAACTACATCAATACAGATTCTTACAGTCTAACATATAAAAAATTGTTATCAAAATTCGTTCAGGGGCAGTAATATCTACAATGATTAAACAGTGGCATCCGCCTATTACGACTTCGGTTATAGCAACGAACACGCAAACCTAAGTTGAGTTTTATACAGTCTATACTATGAAAACATAATTTTAGTATGACTCCGGTTTTCGCGACCAACTGCTTGGAACGACCTATCATGACAATAACTCGTCCTATGTAACCCCGCTGCCCCGGCGTCGCTGCTATCTTCTCTCGATATTTCGATTTAAAAAAAAAAGTGAAGTGTTAGCCAACTATCCTAACTTGTGATCAAACTCTATTGACAGTAGAAGGTATTCTGAGAGAAACATATTACTTACAACCAAGTTATAATTTTCACTAGTTCGATGTTCAGTGGTCAAACAAGTGAAAAAACCTCAGTTGTTCGATGATGGAACTCAATCATTGAAGTCAAGTCAAGATAGCCAAGTATTTCGTATTGTAGGTATTACTGCCCCAGAACGAATTTGTATGTTAGACTGTAAACATGGAGTTTGGAAGAATGCCATCTTTTTATACCCATTTTTATCATTTTTTTTATATACTTCTCTTTGCTGTCGGACATGGGTTACTTTTGTATGGACCGCAGGGGCGTGCCGTCCATAGAGGCAATTAGGCCTAGACTACCCTACCATTCCTACCAACAACACAACAAATGCATTTATTATAACTATTTTAATAAAAAATAAAAAAAACTCCTGTTATAATACTTATAGCAACTTGTCGCGGCTATGTGACATAACTGATAATAATACTACGACGCTCGCTCCCGGCCGTCTAGGCAAGGCCACAGCCAGCCTAATTTCCATTGATAAATTTACGCACACTGATGCGTATGTTCGTGTATATGAACGGCACACATGATAGTGTAGCTGGCCACTGATTGTCTGCCCCACAAAGTATTATCCGGCTAAAACGGTATGCAGTGATGCAATTATATTTGGTAGTGTTTTTTTATCTACAAAATAACAGTTGTATTTTTCTTAGAAGCCATATTTGTTTCATGTGACAAGCAAAATTTATTTCACGACCTTGAATGTTTTCCTTTTTATAATATCTGACGGTTGCAGTTCGTTTGGAAACGTACAGCAGTGTAAATATTATTTGTTGTATTTGTTTATTTACGTAAAAATGGTGTTCTGTTGTGAAGTTTGCGCTGATAATGTGTTTGTTAGAATTTAAAAACAGTAAGTATTCACGATCGTTTAATGATAAGATTCAAGTTGTGTCTAAAGGTACCCGAATTACGAGAATTAACCCAAAGTTCATCTCGTACTCGTCATGTTAAATGAATCTTTCTTCTGTTTGCATTGTCAGAAAATCGTGATTTGAACTTTGAATAATGTGGTGAGTTCTTGTATTATAACGTTGGTTTTTACAGGCTTATTTTCAATGTTTTTTTTTCAATTATTTCGGTCAGACGTCCAAAATTGGGCCCGGAACGAAAACTCTAAACTATTTTTTTTTTTGTTTACAGCTCGCTCTGTTTTATTTTTTAGAAATTTTTGTAACGAAGCGTCATCCTTCGTTCTTGTATTGACAGAATGCCATTGGAATTCCTGATATTTAAGCTAGATGGCGTTGTTTCTCATACGCTTACTAAAAACACCAGGGGCAGGTGCGGAGGGCCCGGACGGGTGAGTGAATATATCAATAGATGTGACTAATTTGCTCTTACTGTGACGCTCTACTCAAGATGACCCTTCATCTTAAGTAGAGCGACGCTGTGACGTTGCGTGTTTTTTTTTGGGTATCCTTATGCGTGGCCTACCCTCCGTGGGGAACCACTGCACGCCACTGATGGAACGTGCCCCTTCTTCTTTGACTACCATATTCGAGGACTTTATATTTATATGTATTACTCAAAATATCCACCTGTATAGTAAAAACAATGATACTCAATTTCACAACATTAACAGTTTTTTATAGCAAAAATGTTTTTGTATTTCAACCTTTTTATTTCACCCTTTTTCGTTGTTGTATGATGGTATCTTACACAAATTCTTGTCGAGAGTTAATTTTCCATTATTACTAAAAGTTATTATCAGATCATCCACACAGACATAGAAGTAAAAATATGTACTAGACAAGATAACTCATAAACTACCGAAGCAATGTGAATATATGTTAATGTTTATGGGACCATCGCGCGAGCTTCTTCCACCAAATGAAAAAGTCATGTAAATCGGACCAGTAGTCACGGAGTTATGAGGTAACAAACATTATAAACATTCCAGCCGAATTGAATACTTCCTCTGTTTTTAGAGGTTGGTTAAAGACGGGTAATATTGTTGTCTTTGTCTAGCATTGACCATATACATCTGTCTAACATCGTCTCTTCGTAGTTATAGTGTATGACGTGTTAGTTTGCTTTGAAATATCACACACACAAAGATATGCAAAGAGTTTTTAAAGGACAAAAAAAATGCATCCGGGCAATGTGTGGAGCCCACTTTTTAGATAGCTGTAAACCATTATTTCAAAAGCTGAAAATACTGTCTGTACCATGTCTTTATATTTTTGACCTAAGCATTTTTGTAAAAAAAAACTATCATTTATTTGAAAAAAGCAGTCCCAAAATAAATAGTAGAACACGACACAAAGACAAATTGAAATTACCCCAAATAAAATTAATACTATTTAAAAGAAATACCTCCTGCATGGCAATTATTATATAACCATTTGCCAAATAACATTCAAGATTTGTCATTGTGTGTTCAAAAGAGTATTGCACAGAATGTTATTAGAAAAAAACTATTACAGTGTTCAAGAATACTTAGAGGATAAGTCGTTCGTGACCAATACACTAAAATAAAAATAGTCTTTAGTCCACCCCATGACAAACTACATAGTCATTATTAATTATAATTATTTCTACAATACAATCTCAATCTATAATAATATATCTTTCACACTTTATTCTGTATATTTGATAAATTAATAGGTTAATATTTAAAGTTAGTGTCTGTATAAAAATATTTGTACGCCATATTATGGCAGGATATGCTGGAACCAATATTACAGCATCTATTTGTACCATATTCTCACAAATAAACGTTTTTGATTTGATTTGATATGTACAGAACCGTGCCGGCGAATATAAACATTGAGATGCTACTGGACTTATGGCCTTGGTGTGTACATATGGGCCTACCTGTGTGCTTCCTCCTGCTTGGCCAGCGTCACGCCCTGCTCCTGCTTCAGCAGCTGCAGCTTGCGGCGCAGGTTGCCCTGGTGCCGGTCGCGCAGGCGCGCGCGGGACATGTGCGCTGCACGGGAAGTATCGCGCGATTACGTACATCATCATGAAAAACACGACTAACCTCATAATAACAATTTACACTCGTCACAATCGAACTGCGGTCTAATACGGCCCGATCGAATGATGTAAATGAGCGATAACAGTACGCGGCGGCGTCACACTATTTTTCTTTTAATTCCTTCAGCCGTCACGATAAGAAAAGCCGGCCAAGTGCGAGTCGTACTCACACGCACATAGGGTTCCGTAGCACCAAACAATATAATAAAAATATTTTGAAGGCATTCTTTCATATGTTGTATTGTTGTACATTCATCAACAAAACTAAATTTGTTTTTAATAGTATGTTAATGAAAAACAAAGTTGTTGCTGCAGTTTGATGAAAAAGTCCCATATCTCAAAAAATAAACATCAAATCTTATTCAAACCAATTTTGGTTGAAAGTTTTTTTTTTCGTTCTTTAATCCAATTTTTTTTTCAGAATTCTTCATCTCTTACTTTAGAAATTAGACGGGTTACACATTTTATCACTTTGGAAGTGTTTATCTTTCAAACGATTGACTTTGAGAGAAAATGGTTTTAGGAACCTCAATGTCATTTTTAAAGACCTATCTATAGACACCCCGCACGTATAGGTTTGATGAAAAACATATTTTTTAGTTTCAGTTCCATGTACGGGGGACCCCCTTAATCTTATATATATTTTTTTTTCTTATAAAATTCTTATAGCGGTTCACAGAATACATCTACCTACTAAGTTTGAACTGTGTAGTCCTAATAGTTTCGGAGTGAAGTGGTTGTGACATACCCGGACAGACAGACAGACAAACTTGGCGAATCTATAAGGGTTCCGTTTTTTGCCATTTGGCTACGGAACTCTAAAAATGATAAAAAGCATATTTGAAGGGAATTACAAATTACAATAACAAAAAGAAAAAATGATGATGTTACCCTTGAGCTGGCTGAGCAGGCTCTCCCAGTAGCCGACATCAACGCCGTCGTGGCGGCCGCTGATCTTCTGCTCGATCTGAGTCTGCAGCGCCTCCAGCTGCGCGCCCGTCTTGCCCTTGAATATCTGCGCGAACGAGCACACACGTCACACTGGGACAACAGAACTCCTTTCACACATCCTATGTGATGTGTAAGAGAGCTTAGAGGTCAAGCGAGGTGCTGCGCACGACGGCTGCAGCTGGCAGGTGCTACCTGTGTGACGTCATCGGCTACGGCCTGGTGCACGCCGTCGCGGCGCGCGTCGGGCGCGGCCAGGCGGCGCAGCTTGTTGAGCTCGTCCAGCACGATGGTCTGCACGTCCTCCCAGTACGCCTGGTTGGCGTTGTTCTCTAATTCCTTGTACACCTGTAATGACAATATCATGTTCTATATTGACATCTGATCTAATCTGCACTTTTTGAGTAATTATTATAATGTATAATATATATTTTAATGTAGACACATTACATAATACTCCAAAGCGTCCGCCATTGCCATTCTTCACTTTCCAGTATGTAAGCTCGCTGAAGATCGCGTAACAGCTACATTAGAACTACACAACCAGTTAGCGAAATAAAAGTTGCAAATATGACGTCACAGAACACTACAAGACACAACTCCAGGTTGGTTGTTCTTAGGATTATATAGTATTCCTTTTTCAATAGAATTACACACCTCATTCAGCCAGCTCCAAACTTGTTTTAAAACTATTCTGTAGCTTTTAGCCCGGTGCACATACCTTAATATCTTCCAGCAGATCCTCAAGGTCCTGCGTCTGCAGTCCGTTGAGGTAGGTGTAGGGCTCGTGCATCTCCAGCGCGTCCACGCACTCTTCCGAGCTCACGTACCACGCCAGCAGGTCTATGGGCTTGGCTGCAAGTAATTATTCTAATTGATATTGTTTGGTGTAATGCACGCAAAATTTGGCATTAGTAAAAAAAAGACTTGAACTAGAACTAGAACAAAGCTTGTGATAAAATTATGGAATTTGGCGTCACTTCGCGGTAAAGTCTGATAGTGTGTGATGATAGTGTTACGTCGGTTGCCTTACGAGAATATTCTAGATTACGTGCGAGTCTCGAATATTCCTGTAAGGACCTGTTTAGAAGATTAGAGTCTAGAATGTTCCACTATAGAACTGTCTAAAGGATTCGAGAAACTTGTGGAAGTTTCTCGAAGGATGTTGTTCTGCTATAGAGCTTTCTAAAAGATTCGAGAAAGCTGTGGAACTTTCTCGAAGGATGATGTTTCATTATGGACTGTGAAGAACGTTCGAGAAGGTTGTAGATCTTTCTCGAAGGATCGGTCGTCATATAAATAGACGTCGTGTTTGCGGTAGCAGTCAGGCGGAGGCCTAGCGGATGACGACCGCCGAGTCGCCTCTGTTGCTGGTCGTCATCCGCTAGGCCTCCGCCGGGTAACCGGCGGTCTCACCTGGCGGTGACAGACCGCCGAGGCGGCGTGAAGAAAGCGGCGCTATAGTAGCACTGTGGCGCCCCTACCGACACTATTTAGCAACTACACATAGGCAAACAGCGCGCAGCGCGATTGCCAACAGCCGGGCCTACACGGCCACCCAACCGCAGGTGCCCGTTTTTACGGGCACAAATTGAACCCGCGGGAGCAAGGGCAATGCCCACAACCCGCCAGCCGCGCCCCCCTACGGGGTCGCAGCGATTTCCCACGACGTAGCAGTCAGTCTGATTTTGGCTACTCAACGAAGCGAATCGAAGTGAACTAGAAGTGCGATATCTAAGTGAATAGTGATCAGTAGTGTATTTGTGATTAAGTGTTTTGAATTTAATAAAGTTATTTCGTATTTGTTCAGTAGTATTTAATTTATCCCATAGCCAGCTCGTAACAATAGTATAATGTTGTCCAAACAGTTTTAGTTTCAACTAGCGACCCGCCCCGGCTTCGCACGGGTGCAATGTTTTATCTAAAAACCTTCCTATTGAATCACTCTATCTATTAAAAAGAACCGCATAAAAATCCGTTGCGCGTACATAGGGACAGACAGCGGGAAGGGACTTTGTTTTATATTATCTAGTGATGATCCTGCAACAAGTGTACCCTAGCTTGGATGCAGATTTGCCCTGCCGCCCGCAAAAATGGGCACATGCAGAGGTGCGATAGTTATAATACCTCAAGCCACAATGCCCAGAGGAGGGCTGAAATGCCATTGAGTACAAATTTCGGTTAAATGTAGAATTTTGGCATTAATAGCTTAATCAAGTTTTGGAAGAAAGTAGTAGTACCTCGTCCGTCGCGGATTCGTATCTGCGAGCGCAGGCGCGCCTGGTGCAGATGGAAGGCGTCCTCCTGGCGCGCCCACGTGTGGAACTGCAGCGCCTCGCGCGCGCGCGCCGCCGCCGCCGCCTCCGCCTCGCGCGCCGCGCGCTCCGCCTCGCGCTCCAGGCGCCGCTGCTTCACCTGCGGCCACAACTCTACTCTCACCTATGACTATACAATCTGTCAGAAAAAGCCACTGAACCCTACTATCGATTCAGGTGACATTTCTGATAAAGGATCTCCACCTCAATGTCTTGGGAAGTTGTCCAAAGGAGATAGGGGCTGTACCTTAGACTAATCGCAAACCATCTGATACAGATTTTTTTATTTTATACTTTTATTTAGCCTATTTTGTCCCACTGCTGGGCAAAGGCCTCTCCCATTGCCTTCACTCTTCTCTACGTGCGGCTTTCTCAGGCCAATCTGTCACAAACGCCTCTAAATCATCACTCCAGCGTTTTCTAGGCCTCCCTAGGCGACGACGCCCGTCTTCTAGCACCCACTAAGTGACAACTCTGGCCCATCAGTCCTAATGCATTCTACAGACATGGCCCGCCCACTCCCACTTTTTGAGTCCAGTTTTGAGCATATTTTGGTATTGCGAATTCTGTCGCTGAGCTTAAACCCCAATACACTAATAATAATAATATAAACTTGTGAAATCTGAGGTACCGTACTACAAGTATGTGCCCGACCCAGTTCTCGAGTCACGCTGTACTGGGATCGGTCTATCATCACTGACAGGACTATTGTCGCCAATAAGCCTGACATAGTAGTGATAGACCGATCAGCGCGCCGCGTAATGATAATCGATGTTACCATTCCGCATGACGAGAACCTCGTGAAAGCTGAGAAACAGAAACAAATGAAATATCTCGACTTGGCACACGAGGTTGTCGACATGTGGAATGTGAACTCGGCTATCATTGTGCCGATTGTTATGACGGCCAATGGCCTTATAGCCAAAAGCCTCGACGAACATCTCTCGAGGCTCTCCTTAGGCGGTTGGATCAAGGGCCTGATTCAGAAGGCAGTACTCCTCGATACGGCTCGCATTGTGAGGAGGTTCCTGTCTCTGGAGCCCTAACCACCGGTAGCTTGGACCCTGCTCCCGATACCGGCGGACCACTATTTTTTATATTTTTAAATGTTTTTTGAATATTAATTTGTTTAGAAATATTTAAAAATGTAATTTATATGTATATAATTGAATAAAGGAAATAATAATAAGCCTTTTATTTCCTAACCTCACAATATTTACAATTTTTATATTAAGCACTAATTTTTAAATGAAATAAGTATTTTAGTGTTCGTCTTATTCTAGTTAGTAGTGTTATTTGTTTGGCTATCTTTTGGAGATGTATCCTCCAATCTCGTCCTCCATCCGCTTCCAATTCTCCCGATCTTTGGCAGGCAACCTCAATACACCACGCTCCATCAACCTTTGGCAAACCTTGAGTTTGGACTTTTGCTAGATAGCATTTTGATACCAGCTGCGCCCGCGGTGTCTCCCGTAGTGAAAAGTTACCACACGTACAGATGCCAGCACATCAAGAATGCACTTTTCCTACCTACTCCCTCCTTATACTTTTTACTACTCTACCCTATCTACCTTACCCTACCTTCTCTAGCTCAATTTTGTTTTCCAACTGCTTCTGCCTGTTGAGTGCCTCCAGTTCATCCCGAGACACCGTCTTGACACCCTCCTTGGCAAGTTTTTTAGTCCAGACAAAGGTGTTGGTGAGTGCCGAGTCTCCAAAAGGGTTGTCTTGGTTGGTGTAGCATTGGTACTCATTGTCCCAGCCCATCCGCTCGCGACGCTTGCGCTCCTTCTCTTGTTTTTCCCTCAGACGTCGAGCCCTGAACAATTAATGTTTTTAAGAAATCTGTGTAAAAACTTGAATAATGGGAAGTAATAAAGGTGAGCTTTTTAACTCGGTCCTGTTCTCTGTGAGAACTCCAGAAGCGTGGACAAGGAGCGTGGTCGTCCTTTTCTTTAAAAAGGGAAACAAGAACCTATTGAAGAATTACAGACCCATTTCGCTCCTTAGCCACGTGTATAAGCTGTTTTCAAGAGTCGTCACGAATCGTCTAGCGCGAAGACTCGACGAATTCCAG
This sequence comes from Eugnorisma glareosa, assembly GCA_947578425.1. Classification (NCBI taxonomy): domain Eukaryota; kingdom Metazoa; phylum Arthropoda; class Insecta; order Lepidoptera; family Noctuidae; genus Eugnorisma; species Eugnorisma glareosa. Next base: position 1,016,161 of record OX387968.1, read on the forward strand.
CCACCGGAGCAGGCCGGGTTTCGAGGAGGATACAGCACCATAGACCACATCCACATAGTGCGGCAGATCATACAGAAGTCCGAAGAGTATAATCGGCCGCTGTGTCTTGCATTTGTGGACTATGAGAAGGCTTTTGACTCTGTCGAGACCTGGTCAGTTCTGGAGTCACTGCAGCGATGCCAAGTTGACTGGCGTTACATCCAAGTTTTGAGAAATCTCTATGAAAACGCCACAATGACCGTCCAAACTCAAAACCAGCAAACGGAGCATATCGAGAGGGACGCCAACAGAAGAATTCAGCTGGGCTGGGCAGCATTTGGGAAGCTTCGCCGGGTCTTCTCGTCACGTATTCCACAAAGCTTAAAGACTAAGGTCTTCAATCAGTGCGTCCTGCCTGTTATGACTTACGGAGCCGAAACGTGGACAAGGTCAAGGTAAGGTCGCTCAGCGAGCTATGGAACGGGCTATGCTTGTAGTTTCTCTGAGGGATCGCATTCGGAACGAGGTAATCCGACAGAGAACCAGAGTTGTCGACATAGCTTACAGAATAAGCAAGCTGAAGTGGCAATGGGCCGGTCATATTAGCCGTAGAACTGATGACCCTTGGGGTAGACGTGTTCTTGAGTGGAGACCGCGAATCGGTAAACGTAAGGTGGGATGCCCTCAGGCTCGGTGGAGCGACGATCTTCGCAGGGTGGCTGGTAGCAACTGGATGAGAGCTGCTGAGAATCGAGTTGAGTGGCGTGCGATTGGGGAGGCCTATGTCCAGCAGTGGACTGCAGTAGGCTGATGATGAATACAGGTGAGTACTTGAGGAGGTTCACATGTTGTTTGATGCTTAAAGCCAAAATCTACCACAATGGTGATCTCTGTATTACATGGAAGTTGCCAATGATTTAAGAAGATAGACAAAGATCACCATTCTCAATAATAATAGCTAATCCTGATAACAGACAATGGGAAACCATCTCTGCGGAACAGTTACAATGTCACTATACCTCTTTTCCTCAGGTGTTTCATTGGCTTTTAGTTGTTCCTTCTGTTTTTTCTTGTCCTCCTTCAGCCTCAGCCGCTCAGTCTCCAGCCTCTGCAACAGCTTCAGCTCCTCCTCGCCGCTGTCGCTGCTGGAGCTACTGCTGGAAGAACGTCTTTTCTTCTTCTTACTTTTCTTATGCTTGGCCTCTCTTTTATCTCTAGTTGGGGACCTATGCTTCGATGATTTTGGTGAATGAGACCGTGATCTGTTGTGTTTCCAGCCACTGCGAAGTTCCACTGATCTGCTTTTGGAACGCTCGTGCCTCCTCACATCGTGACGAGATGACCTGGCGAAAAGTGGGGTTACAACTAAATGATGCGCTAATCAATTTCAGGGATTACTTTAAACACTGTATTACGAAAAGTCATAGGCGGATAAATAAATAAAAATTATTGTGAAATCCAAAAGTAGGGTCACGAATCACAACACTGTTTAAAAATACTCACATTTCTTATGAGAATTCTTATACACTCTACGACTAACTTGTGCAAATGTTGGCTAGTACAGTTTTAAGCATTAGTGTAGCATAAATTCCCTAAAAACTATTGATTTACAACTATTATTTGTTATTTTTGTAAAGTTTTCTAAATTTACGACAGCAAAGTACGAAGTGACATTTATAGTGACATTGTCAATTGTCATAATTTGTCACTCTTTTTTGTTGATTTTTTTTTTTTTTTTTTTTTTACCCATAAGGGAAGGCTATAGTCTTTCGACCTTATTGCCTAGTCCTACGTCTAAGTATTTTCTTTTGTGTTAAGTTTTAAACAATAATGTCTTTCGTATTAAATTTTCCATATTTAATTTTTTAGTATTCATATACTGTCTTTAGATCCATTATAAGTTTATCATATTCCGTACATAACAATATATTATTCATATTCATCACAGGACTCTGTGTTTTTGATATTCATTTTTGTCAAATCCTTGGTTTACGTCAAGTTATATAAACGATTTGAACGTACAAATGTCAAAATATAGCTATCTCCTCTTAAAAAAAAAACATAACCTAAAAAATGCTATCTAGTTTAAACACTTTACATATATATAAAAGGTAAGAAAAATAAGGTAGATAAATAAAATGTATTAACCAATTTATATACAAAAACACGAAATGTAGCCTAAATGTCATTTACAGTCTCTATTATAAATTTGTATAAATATATATAAGTTGAGGCATTCATAAGTAGCTCCTGAATGCAATGCGGGACCTTATCAGGATCTTTATAAATTTTTAGAAGCTCATCCGACAACACAAGGCGCTGAATGTTGAAAGACGAACACTCAAAGAAGATATGGTGTAAAGATTGAACTTTTTGTGATTGGCAGTACTCACAATAAGGAGAGTTAACTATTTTAAGACGATAAAGATGATAATTTAAACGACAATGACCAAAACGCATACGACAAATAAATGAATAAAACTTTCTATTTATAAAATTGTTACTCCTGCAAAACCAAGGTGTGGAGTTTATTTGTTTATCTAAAGTGGCATACCAAGTGCCTTTATTTTCAATCTGTGTGGACTGGTATGAATGTTTCCCCCACGTTTGACACATACGCTGTCTTATAAGACTAACTGCGTCTGAATATGGTATGGAAACATTCATATCAGCATCAGCATTTGGAATCAATTCATCTAAATCAACAATTTTTTTGGCCAGATAATCTGCCTTTTCATTTCCTGGAACACCAATGTGTGAAGGTACCCAAACAAAACTAACTTCTATATTGGAATGAGACAGTTGAATCCATAGCTCTTTTATTAAATAAATTATGTAGTTAGTGTTAGCATGTAATTTATTATTAGCCAGATTTTTCAGAACACTCATGCTGTCACTTACTACTACCCATTTGCTGTGACCTGAATTGCAATTTTTTATATGTTTCAAAGCACTCAAAATAGCAACAGCTTCAGCTGTAAAAATACTAGCATTTTTATCAATTTTTCGACCAAGACCTATATTTGAGGTTGGCTCATAAATAGCAAAAGACACTGCTCTATCATTTTTGGAACCATCGCTATACACAAATTTATGATCCGACAACTCTGACAATACTGCATTAACTTCCTCTTTTGAGGACAGGTCTTTTTTATTTTTTATAATTATATTTATATCAGGAAATTTTGTGATAAAATCTCCTTGATAACAAGGCAGAATATGTTTTGATTGATAGATGTTTGTACTTTTAATAAAATTTATAAAACTATGAATATCCTGTAACATATAAAATGGTTTTATGCCTAAACTAGGATTGGAATGCAACAAATTGACCAAGAGACTATTATTAGAAACACTAAAAAGTTTTAATATAAATCTTTCTTTCAAGTAATCAAATCGAATTCTTAATGGTGGAACATTACATTCAATCTGCATTGCATTTATAGGAGTACTTCTGAATGCCCCAGTGATAACACGTAAGCATTTGTTTTGCAGAACATCTAAACTATTTACAATTTTTGAATCTGAAGCGAAACAGTAAAAACCATATTCAAAGTGACTACGAACTAAAGATTTGTACAATAATAGTAAAATTTTTGGGTCTGCTCCCCAGTATGAACCAGCCAAAGATTTCAATATATTATAAGCTCTATTTGCTTTACTAATTATATGTTTGGTGTAATTGTTCCAGGTTAAATTATATGAAAAAAGGACCCCTAAAAATTTCACTTCATGTGATTTGGGCAGTGCATAATTGTTATATTGCACAGGGGGCATGTTAGGACACTGTTTACCAAACACAACCACTTTGGACTTTGATGGACTGACATTAAGATCAAGGTAAGAGAAATATTTACACAGATTTGACAAGGCATCATTGACTATATGGACAACCTGTGATAAATTTGTTCCAGAGGCATAAACAACTAAATCATCTGCAAATTGTAAATTTTTAACTTGAGACCCTAAAATTAAATTTAATCTACGTATATACAATATAAATAATAAAGGTGATAATATACCTCCTTGACAAACTCCTTTTGATGCAAGTCTAGGACCATAAATATGTCTATTAAATTTAACAAACACTTTTCTATTACCCAAAAAGTTACTGACCCAAATTATAATTTTTTCAGGTATTCCTATTTGTAATAGTTCATGGCATAAAATATCTATATTTACACTATTAAAAGCCCCAGCCACATCGAAGAAAACTCCAACCAAATTATTATTGCCCAATAAAGAGTAATGTATATCAAGTTGCAATTGCATTGGGGGGTGACGACACGGATGTCGGTAACAGCTGACTAGCTTACCACAGTTACGAGTTTAAAAATATAATAACAGTGATTATCTAAAAACTTTATTGTTAAAAGTCATTGACGGGATACAGTACTTAACATATATTGTGGAACAGTGCCAGTGTTCAATTATACAATAATAAAAGCCTAAAATAAAAATTCTAATAGAATAGTGAAAATCATCTACCCTATACTAATTACAAACAAATTAAGCCTCAAGTGATTTGCAGAAACACACAAGTAAATAGTGCAACTGGGTACAGTGACAATTTGTGTGGCGGATCATTGCAATAATTCGCGCCTACTGAAAATTACAGGACAAATTACAGTCTGTTTCACATTGCATACAATCAACGCCATCTATGACTCCTTGGTGGTAACTCGGATCTACACTCAAAGATTACGCACCTGGAAATTGTGTGGAACCAAACAGACGGATCAATCATCATAAATCATGGCGAAGTGTGGTGGATGCGGTAAGTTTATGGCTGTGTCTGAGGGCATTCGCTGCACTAAGTGCCCTGGGTCATATCATTCTGCTTGCATTGGAGTTACGTCAACAAAGGTGTCACCTAACTGGTTGTGCCCGACCTGTAAGGCAAAGATACCGAGAACGGACAATTCGGCTACACCTGTTAAAGGCCCGTCGGATGGTAGCTTAGTTAGTAGCCATCCAGATAAAACCCAGCAAAATAGCACCAGCCAGCCAGGAGCTAGCCCGACTGCAACTACCATCCAGCCAGCTAGTACCATCCAGCCTGCTACCACTCAGCCGACAACCATTCAGCCACCTCCGATACTACCAACCCCTGCCTCTCACTCCACCCCTAAAGAGCAAAAAGCACAGCCGCAGCCTCAGGAGCTCAACGTAGCCTACGAGATTCGATGTTTCCGTGAGGAGCTCAGTGCTATGAGAGTGGAGTTACGACAGTTCCGAGATGAAATGACGTGTTTGAAGTCGGATGTCGGTTTATGTAGGGAGCGTATGGAAGTCGTTGAAGGCAAGGTTTCCTACCTCGAGAAACGCTTTGAGGAAAAAGAACCATCTTCCTACGACCATCTTGAGGAGACCATTGCTGAACTTAAGATACAGCTGAATGAACGCGACCAGGAGCTCCTAATCAATGACGTCATCATAACGGGTATACCCGAAACAAAAGATGAGAGCCCGCTACACATCCTGAAAGTGGTATCCATGAAATTGGGAGTTAACATCGACGAGCGCGAAATAGTGAACGCGGAGCGTGTTGGTATGGTGCGACGTAACTTCACGACTACTGGCAGTGTTGACATAGCGGAGCCGCCGAGACCGCGCGCGCTCGCTGTGCGACTGTCGCGCCGCGCTGTCCGCGACCAACTGTTGAAAGCAGCGCGCGTGCGACGCGGCCTTACCACTGCCGATCTTGAATTGCATGGGCCCTCGCAGAGGTTTTATTTAAACGAACGATTGACGCCGATTAACGGGAAGCTGTTCTATAACGCGCGTGAGGCTGGGCAAAGACACAAGTTTAAGTATGTGTGGACAAAAGAGGGCCGCATCTACGTGAAGAAAGAGGATGGTGTCCCTGCGCAACGTATTCGCTCCGATCTGGATTTAGGCCGAATTTTTGGAAATGCTTCGTTTTAAATAGCTTGTTCCTAACTCGTAAAGTACTAAATTTACATAATATTATTTGTTTTTTTCCTGTTTCTTTTATAATCTTTTCTGTTGTTTTTTTGATCGCTTTTTCTGTACTTGTTTGGCTGCAGCATGACCTGGCTAAAGGGGGCATTATCCTGGTTTGCATCTACTGCAGTGACACAGAGTTGATGATACCTACTTTCCTTCAAAATAAGTTTATGTTCTTTTACCCACTGAAGATTATTTATTTACTACAAACTACTTCCTTAAATAATTATTATTTATCAACATACGCACCATTAATTAACACGATATTAGTATTCTGTACACGTTTTTTGACACGGACAAATATTTCCATATTATTATTATATATCTACTATTATTACGAAACAAAAACATATTACGAAAACCCGATAATTGTCTGCAATATTTTAATGTGCCCTTGTGCGAAGTATTACATTGTGATGTTTGGTGCCTCTAAAACATTGTAATGACTGCGAAGCACCTGAAGTTTGGATTACTCAACGCTGGATCGCTAGGCACTAACCACGATGAGTTTATCGCCGCATTGGAGCGTCATAATGTTGGTGTAATGGCAATAAATGAGACCTGGCTTAGGTCGGGTGAGGAGGGGCGCGCGCCCGCCGTGCCTGGGTACCGGCTGCGACACGTTCCGCGCCCGGTGACCGTGCGCGGCGGACGCGGTGGCGGCGTTGGGTTTTATATCAAGCGCGGGATGAATGTGCGCACCCATGCGCACCCTGTTGACCCGGTTCATGAGTCAGTGGAACAAATGTGGCTTGTTTTGAGCGCGAATGGTGTAAAAATCGCTATTGGCACAGCGTACAGACCGCCGTGGATGGATGTTGACATATTTTTGGACGCGTTAACATGTTCAATAAATTCCGTAGCGTCATGTAAATATACCGTTTTGCTAGGAGATTTTAACATTAATTGTCTTAATCAAACTGACTCTAAAACCGCTAAATTAAATGCGTTTCTAAATAGCCTTGACTTAAGACAACTGGTCACTTCTGCTACTCATTTTACGGGCACTAGCGAGACTCTTATTGACTTAGTATGTACAGATGCGAGGGTGAGCAGCATAGAAGTTGACTGGATAGTCGCGCTAGGCGCACATGCTTTTGTTACAGCTGCTTTAAATTTAAAAAAAGAAAAAGTACTACCCAGGGTTGTAACAAGTAGAAACCTCAAAAATATACAGATGGAGAAGTTTAAGGAAGACTTGAGCTCTATAAATTGGCTTGCGCGACCTGGATCAGGTGACGTCAACGCTATGGTAGCTCATCTCAATTTTGGTATTACTACCCTTTTTGACAAACACGCTCCCCGCAAGACCCAGATTATAAGAGAAAAGTCATATCCATGGATAACAGATAACATCAAGTTTATGATGTACCTGCGCAATCAAGCACATGTACGTTGTAGGAATTCAAATTCTGAGAGTAAAATTGAATATTACAAGGAATTAAAAAGTCTAGTGAACAAGTCCCTATATTACGAAAAGGTTGCTTATTTCAAGTTCAATATTAATAATAAAATTAAACAACCCAAAGCTTTGTGGAGGAATCTAAAGACCACCTTGCTACCTTTTAAAAGTGAAACTGATTTACCCTCTCATATTTTCAATGACCCAGATAAAATTAATTCTCACTTCTTGAATGTCCCAGGTGATATAATGGCACCGTCTACATGTCTAACTTACTATGAGTCTCATAGATTTAATGACGGCGTATTCGCTATTGAAACTGTAGGTCAATCAGACATAATGAAGATTTTACCTAAACTCAAATCAAATGCAGAGGGTGTCGACCACATTACACTGGACATGTTTCTTCTGACTCTTCCAATGACTTTGGATATCCTTACTTCCATTGTTAATCATTCCATTTCAACCTCGACCTTTCCGGATCTATGGAAAATAGCCATTGTGCGTCCGATTCCTAAAATCGCGAACCCAACTACGGTAAAAGATTTAAGGCCTGTAAGTATTTTACCCTGTTTATCAAAAGTACTGGAAAAAGTAGTTAATGCCCAACTAACTGCATATCTTGAGCAAAATAACATCCTCCCTGAGGCTCAATCCGGTTTTAGGAGGGGGCGTAGTACTGCAACGGCTCTGTTAGATGTTACAGACAACATATTATCAGCTCAAGATGAAGGGTGTTGTACTCTGTTAGTTCTGCTGGACTTTTCTAGAGCATTTGATGCTATTAATTTGAGTCTCTTGCTCTCGAAGATGACCTTTTATGGATTCGACACCGCTACCGTTAAATGGTTCGAAAGCTATCTGAGTTATCGTCAACAGCTTGTAGAAATTCGGGATGCGAATGGGTCTAGTGTTTTTTCTAATATGAGCCCAGTGGTAAAGGGGGTTCCACAGGGATCGATACTGGGTCCTCCTTTGTTTAGTTTATATAGTGCCGATATTATTAACGTTATAAAAAACTGTAAATTTCATATCTATGCAGACGATATTCAATTATACCTGGCCTTTAAATCTGAAGATTATGAGAGCGCAGTTAAAGTAGTTAACGAAGATCTGGCAAGGATTGTGGACTGGTCAAGACAGAACTCTCTTCTACTTAACCCGGCCAAAACTAAATTTATGCTTTTCGGATCTAAAGGGCAACTAAGCAAAATAAATAGTAACCTTGCAAACGTGTTTGTGATGGGCCAACGCATTGATCGTGTGTATGAAGCGAGAAATCTGGGTTTGATTATGGACCAAGGTCTAAATTTCGAGGCTCACATCGCAAGCTGCGTGAGAAATTGTTTTTACCGCCTAAAAGTCCTGTATAAAATGCGCCCATATGTAAACGAGGACCTGCGTGTACAGCTCGTTGAAAGCCTAGTTCTATCCAAACTAAATTATGTTGATACCGTCGTAGGTCCACGACTACTAGCACGCACCGAAAGACTTATTCAGCGGGTTCAAAATGCCTGTGCACGTTTTTGCTTTGACGTACCACCAAGGAGCCATTTGACACCATTTTTAAACAAGCACAACATTTTAAAAATGAAGTCCCGTCGTAAGCTGCACTTAGCATGTCTTCTTTTTGGAGTTATCAAGTATAAATGTCCGTCATACCTGTACTCAAAGCTTACGTGGATAAATAACCACCGGCAGCACAAGGCCAGGCGTTGTGCTCAGCAGCTGGCTACACCACATCACAGAACTGCAGCCTTTCGAGGAAGCTTCCGGTATGCAGCCTCGAAATGTTGGAATAATATTCCTCCACCAATTAGGGACCTAAACAATATAAATACATTTAAGTTAAGGCTTAAGACATTTATAATTCATTCACAAATTGAATTTAATGATATAAATTTTGACAAATCGTTTATCTAATTTAATAATCTAATTATTATCTAGCTATTTACTATTTTATATTTTTTTATTTTATTTTTTATTTTGAATCATTAATCACCATAGTAATCACCAAAATTTTAAATAAGTATATGTGTTTTTTTATTTTATTTTTATTTCGAATTTATTTCATTGAAACTCACCGGAAGATAATGTGGGTAGATGCGCGGCGGGGGTAAATCCGTTGTCTGCGATCGCCAAAATCCATGTGTGTGTACAATCACACATACATACACACCGTTACATTTGTACAATCATCCTTTTGCTCCGACTTCCATTGTAATTCCAAATTCCAGTGTAAAAACTAATTTTTGTTTTTGAACTCAATGCTCGCAGTATTATTAGTCTACAGGCACTGTACACTTTCTCGGAAGTATTATTATTTTTTGTTTTATTTAGCTCAATAAAATAATACCTATTAACTAGGCAGTAGTCTCACTCTCACTAAATGATATGGCGGTATTGCAACTTAAAAATGCATAGGTCGATGCGGCATCGGCCGCGCGAAGTGCGTCATGTCAATCAACTGTGTTTCGTGTTCGGATAAGTTCTTATTTATTTGGCAGGTATTTTCGTGTTCTATTAATAGTGTATATATATATAATTATGTTTTATTTTAAGTTATTTATTTATTACACACTTAGAAATGCCCATTTAATAGAATAACGTTATTTATTTACTACCTACTACCCTCATCCGTGTGTCACTGCGGGGGGCCTACTGAAAACCAGCGCTGAGTGTTTTACACCCAGCATATGCTGAGTAGGTGACCCTTTCGTTATGGGCATGCTCAGCGCAGTTGAGCTGTTTTAATTAATTGTTAAGCTGTTTGTTAGTATATGTATATGTATGTGCTGCTCTATTGTGTTGCTGCTGTCCATTAGCGAATAAATGTTTATTCTATTCTATTCTATTCTATTCAATTGACAGACACTTTCCCTAGCAGACCGATTTCTACGAAAACCAAATTGATTAGAAGGTAAAATATGATTTTTTTCAACATAAAACTCTAAACGCTGCTTCAACAATTGCTCAAATAGTTTACCAACACAAGAAGTAAGTGCTATGGGACGATAAGAATCGGGACATAGTTTGGGTTTTTCCGGTTTTAAAATTGGTACAAGGCAATCCACTTTCCAGTCTTGAGGTATGATATTATTTTCCCATAGCAAATTCAGGACTTTTATGAATGTTTTTAAACCAGTAATGCTAAGTTTTTTAAATAATATGTATGGCAATCCATCAAGACCATAAGTAGTGTCTCTTCGGGAGGAGATGGCAGATATTAATTCACTGATTGTAAAAGGATTAAGTAGAAAACTATGACTGGAGTTAGTACTATTATTAGACAATGAACTTGGGGCACGCGACACAAAATCTGGAGTGTATTTCTTCAAAAAATCTAAAATCCATGCGTCGTTTTCGTGATTATTGAAATTATATGTTTTGTTGTATTTGCGCATAAATTTCCATATAATAGATATTGGCGTGCATCTGTTGAAGGTTTCACATAGGGACATCCAACTTTTTTGTCGTTCTGTTTTTATAATTAGTTTTTTAAGTGCTCGAAGTCTTTTAAATTGTATATAAGTTTCTTCTGATGGATTATTTTTAAAATTTATGTAAGCTGTTTTGAAATTACATACAGCCTCTGTACACTTTTGATTCCACCAAGGAAGGGAAGTCCTTCTAATCCTATTTGTAGAACATGAGCGATTTTTGCTATTTATATTGGCCTTACAATTTGGAGTGGAATTAGCAGCAGCTGTACGTAAAATTGTACAAAAATTATGGTATGAATCCAGAGGATGTATATCAACTGTTTCGAAATCGACTAATAATTCATCTACATTATTACTATACATTTCCCAATCTACCATTTTGTAATTTGGGTAGGTAGGCAAATGTTCAGTACTTGAACAATTACCACAAGAATCATTATTTTGACTATTACTAATCACTACTTTTATAATTACAGGGATGTGATAACTACTACCGAGAGGACTATCATGTATTTGCCATTCGCAATTAAGCGCCAATGATGGAGAAACCAAAGACAAATCCAGTGCATTAGGACGCCATGTTAAAGAGCCAACTGTTGTTGCCTGACCATTATTAAGCAGAATTAAATTATTTTCGTCAATGACCTCTAAGATATTTTGACCACGTGGAGAGTCAGAACCTCAACCCCAAGATGTGTGATGAGCATTAAAGTCCCCAGCAAATATAAAGGGACCAGGAATAGACTTCACCAATGAATCAAAGCTATCCTTATTGAAAGCTGGATTAGAATTTAAAGGACTGTAGAAACTGACTATACTGATCTCCTTATTATTAACTTTAATTTTTACACAAATATTTTGTAAGGAATTGTCAAAATGAGTGTTAATTTTATCATAAATAATACTTTTATGGATTATAATGGCAACTCCATTGTGTTTGTTACCACAATCATTCCTTTCAATATTGTAATTTTTTATTTTAAAATTTTGTTCAGGTTTGAACCATGTTTCACTAATTATTGCAATGTCAATACTGTATGTATAGAGGAAATTGGTAAATATGTGTTTGTTACTGTTAAGACTTTGTGCATTCCATTGCATTATCTTTAAATTTGATATATCCATTATTTATGGAGGTGAAGGAATGTTATTACTTAAAGTTTTCTTTAAAACCTCTTTAATTGACGATGTGTTTATAGGGACATCTTTATTACTAACTATTTTTATAATTGTCTCTACTAAAGTATTTATAAATTTATCGGATTTCATTAAATTATTAATTTGTACATCTAAATTTTTTGCTGTTAAAGCTGGAAAGGCATTACTATTAAAAAGATCGGAGTATGTGGCACTTCTTGACTTTATTTTGTTTTCTTCCACTTTTTGTTTTTTTATAGGACAAGATGAGGAGATAGCTATATGATCGCCCTTGCAGTTTGCACACTTAGCATCCTTTGGGTCGACCTGACAATTCTTAAAATTATGGTTTAATGTACAGATGGAACAAACCTCGGCATTGCGGCAAAATTTAGCGATATGTCCATATCGAAGGCACTTTAGACATTGTTTTACAGGTGGAATATATTTGCTCACCTCGTGACGCCATGAGTCCAGATATATATAAGCAGGAAGAATGGTGGAAGCAAAGGTAACAGCTACTGCTTGTGTTGGTACAAATTCAACACCGCCGAAACCCTTTACCCTGCGCATGAAGCGCCTGACTTGTACGACATTTTTTGAGCTGCCAATTAATGAAAATATTTCTTTGTTTGACATGTCTACTGGGACTGAAGTCAGGACTCCAGTTACCTCTGTGTCTGCAGCAGGGATGCCTTAAGATTTAACTGATCTAATAATTTTTTATTTTTTATGAACATATTTGCATTATTAGGCAAATCGAAGGTGATGCCAACCTTGTATTTATTAATCGAACGCAAATGCATGACGCCTGAAACGCCATGCTCGCGTACACCTTTGGAAAGAGCCATGCGATCCCTATCACTGAAAGACTTGTTTTCTTCGCAGTGGTTTAAAAATACAACAAGCTCTTTTTGGTTGGTATCCTCTGGGTAGTTACGGGTGTAACCTTTAACTTTATAAATACCGTACTTGTTCTTGTTCGGGTCCTTGTCAGTAGTGTCCTTGAACGAAGAAAAGGATGTTACCGCTGATTCCGCTGAGTCAGAATCAGTGGATACCTGTTGGGAATCCGGAGGTGGTTCGTCCTCCTTCCTCTTTCTCTTTTTCACCATTATGAGAAACAAATATTATTTACAGTAACTATTTATGACTTAAAACTAACTATTAATATAACTTTTTACAAAGATATTGTGCAAAATGTACAAAAAAAATATTTTAGAAATTTGGAATCAAAAAAGCGCGCCTTTCCTCTTCTACGTTTTCCCGCCTTTTTTTTCCTTTTTTGTTGAATGAAGTTGACAGTCAATGTTTCGTTAGAAAATCCACATCGAAAATTAGAGGCGTGAACCAAGTAGATATTCTTTGATCGAAAAATAAGAAGTAAAATCGTTTACTTTTGATTAAGCCTGTGACCGTTGAGTTGGTTTTAACAGTGACATTGTTTTTAAAAAGATAAAAGCAGTTGTATAACTGTGTTTAAGTGTAATATAACTTTGTTAGCTATGCTTTACACAAGATATGCACTTCAATACTATATTATCATCTTCTCCCATTCTAAAAAAAATCTAAAATTAACTAAATTCATGCTGCCTTTTGGGACTTCCCTCCTCCAAAGTAACATGTTACAGTTCGAGGAATGACATGGAGGCACGATGGAAAGGATCCTGGCAGAAACCAGGATCCAAATGCTTGCAAACATGAAGGTAGAATGTAAACATAAACTTACACAGTGGCTTTTAAAACTTGAATAAGAAGAAACGGAAAAACTGCTTACTGTCATATCCTATCTAGCCTTTTTTTATAAATAAAAACTGCCCTTCACGCACAAGTTCGACACATCTTCTTAAGGTGGATGCGCAAGGGTAGCCCGAGAAATTCAATAGCTATTTCATGAAAAAATAATTCTTTGGGATTACATAAACTTGGAAGGTTGTGTTGATGATTTAAATGATTATAATTCTTTAACTCCATACGTGTTACTGGCGCGATTCATATTTTCATCAAAATACAACCTGACACTGACCTGCAAATTGCAATAAACGTAAGTAAATTTAAATTTCGCGGGCTACCCTTGCGCATCCACCTTAACCATCTTTTTACGTACACACACACACACTACACTATCTTACATTTTCTACACAAACACTCACACACAACACCACACCAAATGCACGACACCTTCCACTTCACACTCACACTTACAAACACACACACGCACTTTTATTTCCATTTTTATTTTTTGAAAATATTTAATTTTCTTGTTAATCTTTTCTTACGAAGAAAAGAAGAAAGAGGGCGTATCGTTTTTGAGCTCACCAGATGGCGCCATTGTCGAAAAAGGTCCATTACAATAATTATTAAAAAAAAAACTGTACCAATAACTTCTTAGTTTATTTTATTACGTTTAACAACATAGTGTAAACTTCAGATCATTTATTTACAATATTCTCCCTACAATTATTCTAGCAAGCATGACTGCATGAAACATTAAAATCATTTTACCTCCAAGTACTAACAAATAAGATCCTAAGTTGCTACAAAATCTTGAAGTTATAATTAATCAGGAATGGTTCAATCTAGACCATAATCGTGAATATTAGTAAAAATACGTGATAAAAAGCACGAAACGCGCGAACATTTTAAGACATCTGACATTTCGGTGACCTCGAGCTACACTAGCGCCTCTAGCGGCGAATTCATACGCGATAGCTCCCATTGTCATAATCCCAATCTCGGCTAGGGGGGCCCATAGCACAAGGTATCCTAAATAGTTTGGATTCCTGACTCCCACAAACTTTGTACCTCCAATATTTGAAACACCTATACATTGTAATTGTACTTTGTGGGAGCAAATAAAACTTTTTTATTTATCATTCTACTTGGGGTCGGCGAAACACGTTTTCTTCTTCCATTCTCTCAATGACGCTCAATGACATTCTCCCATGTCAGACGGCACGGCATCATTTACTCATTTCTCTTTCATTCTGATCAACTTGGTTCCGTATTTATACTGAGCCTTGGTTCAAACAAACTTTTTAACATTAATCTGTCAAAAGTGACAAAGTCAACACTGACAGTTTTCTGTCATTGCCATGTCTGTAGTGTCTGCTGTATCTGTATCTCTATCTGTCACAATTTTGTTGATTGTTAGGATAGAAGTGAATGAACGTGAAGTACTGTAATTTAATTATTTCATGACAAGACTACCGTTTAAACAATATCTGTAATGATAAGGAGCTTCATTATTAGTTGTTTTAAAACTCTGTGAAGAAAAAACGTTAGAGACAATCGATTCGATATTGTAACTGTCCGTGAAACATAGGTAACTGTATTACACAAGAAACTTTCGAAAATGTCCTTCCTGCGGGGCTCCGAGAACTATGTGTGGTGCACGACTAGCGTCCTGGGCAAGGGTGCTACAGGCGCGGTGTTCCAGGGCGTCAACAAGAACAACGGAGAGCCCGTCGCCGTGAAGACGTTCAACCAGCTAAGTCACATGCGTCCGCACGACGTGCAGATGAGAGAGTTCGAAGTGCTCAAGAAAGTAAAGCACGAGAACATCGTGAAACTGCTCGCCATCGAGGAGGAGCAGGAGGGGCGCGGGAAAGTCATCGTCATGGAGCTGTGCACCGGTGGCAGCTTGTTCAATATACTCGACGACCCTGAGAATACGTACGGCCTTCAAGAATTCGAGTTTCTATTAGTATTAGAGCACTTAACGGCTGGCATGAAGCACTTGCGTGATAATAACTTAGTGCATAGAGATCTGAAGCCTGGCAACATAATGAAATATATAAATGAAGATGGAACTACCACATACAAACTCACGGATTTTGGAGCTGCAAGAGAATTGCAGGAAGAGGAACAATTTGTGTCTTTGTATGGCACTGAGGAGTACCTGCACCCTGATATGTATGAGCGAGCAGTGTTACGCAAGCCTGTGGGAAAGAGCTTTGGGGCCACAGTGGACTTGTGGTCCATAGGCGTCACGCTGTACCACGTGGCTACAGGACAGCTGCCATTCAGACCATATGGGGGAAGGAGGAATAAAGAGACCATGTTCTATATCACTACAAAGAAGGCATCTGGAGTCATTGCAGTAAGTCAAATTAAAATAATATGAATCCTAGCCCACATTGGTGAAACACAAGCTGCCTCTGCCTCTAAGTTCTGTCCACCCTGTGTCAATATGTCCAGCACATACATCATTTAAGTAATGTGTTGACTACTCTAACTTAATTAAAAAATTATATATATTCTCAGGGAACACAAACAACAGAGAATGGTCCGATAGACTGGGCTCGTGATCTCCCATCCCACTGTCAGCTCAGTGTCGGCTTGCGTAAACTAGTCACACCACTCCTGGCAGGCCTGCTAGAGGTGGACCCTCACAGGATATGGACTTTTGATAGGTTCTTCTCTGAGGTGCAAGTCGCCACATCTACAACTGCTGTTCATGTATTTCATGTTAACAAAGCAGCTAGCATAAAGGTAAGAAAGAAACTATCTACATAATCTTATATATATATATAAAAATCTTGTGTCATCATGTTTGTGGTCGTGCTCCTCTGAAAGTGCTCAACCCATTTTTATGAAATTTTTTATGTATATCTGGTAGGTATGAGAATAGGTCGTAAAGTATATTTCACACCGCTAGGTTGTCACATTGTCGGGCAAAAGCTAGCAGTAAGAGAACATTTGTTACACATGCGAGGCGTAGCAAACAACCATAATTACTTGAAGCTTTTACTCTGCTACTTGTACTTAGTTTATAGCCAAAGTCATGGCCGACACGGTCATTTCGGCGAAATATTTAATTGCAGTAACTAATTGTACAAGCTCCTAAACAACATTGGAAGTTCTACTTTCAATGCCAAATTAAAAGTCAATTACATAAAATTTAGCTAACGACATGATCTGCACGGTGTCAGAAGTAGATTTCGTGGATTTTATTAGACTATTATCTAATTCTAAACCAAATGAGTGTGCGGTCAGTTGTGCTTGCGCAACACTCGTCACGCCGTCACTGCGGCGCGCGGCCCATATTCGCTCGTGAAACAATACCAACAAACAGCCTTACTATGGAATGTTAATGTTGCAGCCAAGTAGTTTAATTAGCCTTTCAATTAACTGTTTAACCATTTTATTACACGGCGCAGTTAACCAGCAGTCTGAATAACATTCTGACCAACTGTAACCTACGAGTCTGACAGATTGCTGTGCAAATGCTGTTGTGGTGGTGCAAAACTTATCAGCCTCTCAATAAATGCTCTCGCTTTTGCAAATGGCAATTTGTTGCTAGTTTGATATTCGTGAAGTATACAAATGTAAATAAAATACATCCCGATTTCCCAACGTCGCTTTCATTCTTTCCAAAAAAAACGATTTTTTGTTTCTGAAAAAAGTAAAATATAGCCTAAGGCATCAACTGAACAAATATTATTTATGCACGCGAGCTAAATGTTTCTATTGAAACTATCAATTTATGTGGCAGCGCTACGATAAGCACGCGGAACAGTGAGGGTCAATACTTATAAAACAAAGTCCTCCGCCGCGTCTGTCTGTCTGTTCGCGATTAAGTCAAAAACTGCCGAAGGTTTAGGTTAATAATTTGTCAAGGTTTTGTGTAAATTAGTTGTATAATTGTTGGAAGTGTCGGAAAAAGTGCAGTAATTGGAAAGCTATGTAAACGGATACAATAGTAATCTTATCAACTTTAATACTTATAATAGGATAGTTTATCATGTTTGTTAGAGAGATTTGATCCATATCGACCCTATCGATTGATGTCGAAAAGTACAGGATGTTATTTTTCGAATTTTAGTTGGTTCGATTCCTGAGTGTGGCAAACGAATTTTCGAAAATTGCAAATCGAATCGAAAATCGATTTGTTTCTCTTTAAATATAAAGTAATATTTCGTTTGAGTAAAATTTGCTATCCCCAGTATTTAGAGTACTTTCCCTCCAGGTGAGGTTGAAAAATCCAATCCTTATATTAAGTACTAGCTGTTGCCAACGGCTTCGCTCGCGTTTTGGTGGGAAATTATCCCACGGGCACGGTGTAAATATAGCCTATGGCACTCAGGGATAATGTAGCTTCTTAGTAGTCAAATTTTTTTCAAAATCGGTTCAGTAGATCCAGAGATTACCCCTTACAACCTCACAAACTTTTTATAGATGAATGTTTTTCCGTTGCCGTTTAGGTGTTTTGATAGAATAAAATCCATTATAAATTGTGCAAAACCATTTTGCAGAATTCTATGACGTATACAACGTCAAGCAATGTTCCTAATGCCGCATACGCATAACTGTGCGTGTTGTGTCAGGTGTTCCTGAAGCCGGACGAGAAGTACGAGCACCTGCAGACGTACATCTGCGAGCAGACGAGCGTGGTCGCCGAGTCGCAGATACTGCTCTACAAGGACAAGCTCATGCTCACCGTCATCGACGAAAACACGCTAGGTACGTAGCCTGTAACATTTGTGGCGATCGCTTAGCTATTGAATCTACTTCGCCGACAGTTAAAAATGTAGCTGCCTTATTAAGGTCATACTTTCATGAATAAACTCAAATCATTATCATTCTCTTGCCATTATACCAATTTATTTGGGATTGGCGCAGCATGTCTTCTTCTTTATCACTCGACGTCTCATGAGACATCTCCTTTCTTGCCATATCGTCATCGTTTGTTTGGTCTTCCTCTACTCTTCTACCACATTCATACTCAAAACTTTCCTCACGACATTTTCCTCATTCCTCCTCATCACATGCCCATACCAAGCCAACCGATTACCACACAACTATTTCTTGGATAATCACAAAATAGTTGGATGGTAAAAATAATCTTATAGGAACCTACACAATTTGTAGAGGTCAGTAAGCGGAAAAATTTAAAAAGCCTACTGGCGGCAAGACAGCAGGTCTAACCATGGTTTTATAAATCTTCCCCTTGAGTTTAAGGGGAATGCGGGAGTCGCATATTGTTCCCGTGACCAGCCGCCATTTCATCCATCCAGTGTTGTTTCTGTGTTTAACACTCCGATCTTCCGATTGGCCTTCGCTTTGCACGAGTGAACCGAGATACCGAAATTTGGAGCAGACTGGATGGAGCGCGCCATCTAGCGCTATGGCTGCAGAACTGGAGAGACCGCCGAAATCGCAGAACATGTATTCAGGTTTACTTCTGTTGATTTTCAAGCCAACATTCTCCAGCTTCTGTTGCCATTTCTCCAATCTGCTCTGGATCTCCGGTACATCTTCACCGACAAGAACAATGTCGTCGGCAAACAGCATGTACCGGGGTGGCTCTTCCTGTATGTCCGAGTTCAAAGCGTCCACAATCAACAGGAAGTGGTAAGGACTCAAAGCCGAACCTAAATGCAAGCCTGCAGCCACACAACTCGTCGGTGTTGCCAGCAGCTGACCGGGCGTAGGTACAAGATTGACTGTACATAAAACGAATTAACTCTACATACTTCCCAGGCATTACTTTTTCTTTGAAGGCCGCCACAACACACCCCGAGGTACCCTATAAAAGGGCACGCCACAATTATAGTGGCGATAAGTCCCCTCTTAGAGGAGTGGCTGGAGAGGCGCCACGGCGCCCTCACCATCCGCCTGCCGCAGGTTCTCACCGGACACGGTTGTTTCGGGAGGATCGGGCGGGAGGAAACGCCCGGGTGTTACCACTGTGAGGATCGCCCGTAGGACACGGTGCAGCACACTGTGGATGTCTGCTCTGCTTGGGCGGAGCACCGCCGCGTCCTCGTAGCGGCAATTGGCGGCGGCAAGTTATTGCGTCCGGCCCTGGCTCAATCCATGGTCTGGAGCGAGTGGGAATGGGAAACCGTCACCTCCTGCGAAGCATGTCATGGTACCGAAGGAGTTGGCGGAACGTGAGAGGAAGAGAGCCCCATTCTCTTCATTTAATAACTTTTTTAAATAAACCTTCCATCTTCTATATATAAAATAAACTTTCCATCACTTATTTCATCGTCTTTAGACAGAACCTTACCAGCGCCTTCTTTTACACATTTTATATGATTTATATCTCTCGTTCTCTTTTCTTTTGCTTTAGTTAGGTATCGGGTAGAGCTCATTCTGAAAAGAAAGAAATAAATAAAAATCTTTATTTGACGTCAGTACATTAAGCACACACACAATAATATTAAAACAAGTAACAAAAAAGAGTAAACTGGACTCTAGGACTGTCCAGTGAGCCATACAAATTCTTCTGCGCCTAGCCCTGGATACTGAAGAGAAATAACAATGTTATATGCGATAACTTAACGCAACCAGTCTTACCAATTATGTTATGCAGGTAGTGGGTTATGGAGGTTTATGTATAGCCAGTCGCGCCATGTCGAATTCTGGTTTTTAGATGCATGCGTGTTAGACTTGAAGCCGACCCCAACATGTTGGGAAAAGGCGAGGAAGTTAATTTAACCGTAATGCTAACTTCGGCTAATGAATGTGCGTCGGTACAGGCGCGGAATATCCAGAGACGAGCGCAGAGGAGCCGCTGATGCTGTTCAACAAGAACAACAACAACGTGAGCATGGCCCCCGAGCCTGACATCCCCAAGTTCCCCGTCTTCCCCAACATCGTGTCGGTGGAGAACGACGCCAGCCAGGCCAAGGTGAGTGCCTTCCAAACCCGCCCTTCATCATCATCCACAGTCCGAATCTTCACATTCTTTTTTTTAACTAAGCGGTTAAAAATGCCTAACGCATATAATACCGCACCGTCCAGGGAGACGGTTCGGTTATGTTAGACCCACTAAAAACACCGCCGTGAGCCTACTGTCGCCTTGGTGGATGAGCCGCGAGAACTGCTACGCGTGACGTTCGCGACGAATATTATTCCGGACGTTATCGTCGACGACTATGAAAACAAACTCGTCTGCCAATATCATCGCCCAAAATTAGTTGACCACGTTCGGTGCGGCGTGCTGATGGATGTGTTGTGTCAGACGGCGTGCAGCGTGGGCCACGTGATCAGGCGGCGCGTGGAGGCGGTGTGCGCGGCGTCCGTGCTGTGCGGCGCCTGCGTGTCGCGCTGGGGCGCGCTGCTGGGCGCGCGCCTGGCGCGGGTGGCGGCGCGCGCCGACGCGCTGCACGCGCACGCGCACGTCACGCACACGGCCGCGCGCGCGCTGGACCTGGCGGCCCACAGCGCCGCGCAGCGAGCCGCCAGCACCGCGCAGGTTAGTTACTAGCTCGGAGCCGCAGGTTACTTACTTCGCGCTATGTATATCCGAGTTGGTTGCGTTAAATCGCCTGTAACAATCAAATTTTTCATTGGTCTGGAAAGGCTAATCGTAACTTTATTTTCATAAGCTTTTATTTGACCCGCCTTGTTAGTTAGTTATTGATAGGGTTTCTCATTTCTCGTTTGTTTTTTTTTTCTCAAGCCCCAGGAATACCCGATAGGGGTCATCCTTTAATTACGTGAGGTTTTTTGGGTAACTTTTATACCCTTCCCTCCCCCTTGGTGATACGTTGGTTTTAAGCCACCCCTCTAGCAACACATTTTTTTTTATTATTGTTGTGAGCAGACAGCTTTAGAATGTTATTCATAAACTCCGATTCTAATTAATTATTTAGTCTTATTTCGTTAATTATATTAATTATCAATATTATTTAGTAAGAATTTCGTTATTTAATTTTCTTCATGCAAAATTAATTAATTAAATTAATTATTAATATTATCAGTTTAAAATTATTTAATAAATTATTTAATATTCATAAAATTATTCATTCAAATTTATCACTTATTATTTATTATCATGAATACTATTTTAATATTATTAATAATTTAAGTGTAAGGACCGCCTATAGCGGTAAAAGCCTCCTCCATTACTTTCCATCTCGGTCTGTCTCTGGCCAGCCTGCACCATATTTTTCCTGCTACTTTGGCTATGTCATCGTTCCACCTCTTGCATGGTCTACCTCGGCGGCGTTTTTTGTTAATCGGGTACCAGTTTGTGGTTATTTTTGTCCATCTCTCGTCATTCATTCTTTGGATGTGTCCTGCCCATTTCCATTTTATCTTATGAGCTTGCTTAACTACGTCCTTGGCTTTTGTCTTCTCTCTAATTAGCGTGTTTTTAACTTTATCCCTTAGTTTTATTCCCATGTAGCTTCTTTCTATGGCTCTCTGACAGACTCTTATCTTTTCTAACGATTCTTTTGTTAAAGACCACGTTTGGCATGCATATGTGAGACACGGCATTAAGCAGGTTTCCATAGCTTTTGTTTTTATTTTGACAGGCAGTTCACTTTTAAATATTTCTTTCATGGACCAATATTTGTTCCAGGTGTTCTTTATTCTGCGTATTATTTCTTTCCTTGAACAGTCTTTTATAGAAATTAAGTGTCCCAAATAAACATACTCATTAACCCATTCTAAGGGTTCCCCGTCCAAGGTAAAAGTTGTTTCTTCTCTATTGGTCATAACTTTTGTTTTGCTTTGGTTCACTTCAAGCCCTACGGTTTTACTTTGTTCGCTCAGTGTTTGTAGCATATATTGCAGCTCTTCGGGGTCTTCAGATAGTAGCACCAGGTCATCTGCAAATCTAAGGTGTGATTAGTACTGTCCATGTAATTTGAGGCCAACTCTATTCCAGTCCAGTGATCTAAATATTTGTTCTAAGACTGCTATGAAGATCTTGGCTGAGAGTGGGTCACCTTGTCGCACACCACGTTGTATATTAAAGACTGGTCCGTAAGATTCAAGTTTGATTCTTGCTTTACTGTTCCTGTATATTTCTCTGATTATGTTTAGGTATTCTGCATTCAATCCTTGCTCTGCCAGCGCCTTCCACATCGAGTTGTGCGAAATAGAGTCGAACGCCTTTGAATAGTCGATAAAGCTAATGTATAGTGGTTTATCATATTCGTTGTATTTTTCAATAATCATCTTGAGAGCGTGTATGTGGTCCACCGTTGATCGATTTTTCATAAACCCTGCTTGCTCTACGGCTTGATTTTCGTCTATGGTTCTGGTTATACGGCGTAGTAGAGTTGAAGAAAATACTTTATAGAGACATGGCATAAGACTTATGGGCCGGTAGTTCGATATTTGTGTAGGGTCTCCTTTTTTGTAGAGAAGGATAATGTCTGTACATGCCCATTGACTAGGAAGTTTGTTTTCCATTAAAATTTGATTGAACAAAGTCGTGAGTGGCTTGATTAAGTTGTCTTTGCCTGCTTTTATGAATTCATTCTTTATTCCATCTGATCCGGGGCTTTTTTCTAATTTTAATCTATCTATTGAAAGCTCTATTTCATTTTCATTAAAACATGGAACAGGATCGTAATTAAATTGCATATATGTACTATTTTCTGTGTTATTATTAGAATATAAAGTTTCATAGAATTGAGTAGCTATTTCTAGTAAGTCTTGTCTGTTAGTGGCTTTCGTTCCAGAAGTATTTTGCAGTTGAGTCATAAGTTGTCGTGAATTATTTAGCTTCTTGTAGGCTTTTTTTACTGCTCCAGAGTTTTTTATATATTCTTCTATCGTATTGAGTCTGTATGTTCTAATATTCAGAGTTATCTTTTTATTTATAATTCGATATAGTTTGCTTAGATATTGTTTTTCTGATCTTGTTTTGTTTTCCTTGTTTTTAAGGGTATGTCTCTTTTCTATGAGTTCTTCAACCTCTTCTGTTATGATTAATTGTTTTTTTAAGGGTTTTCTTGCTAAAATTGAGTTTTCAGTGCATTTTATTATTGAGCTTTCTAGAATATCATACTGCTCTTGAACTGACATGGTAGAGTCCGGTGTCGGTCTATTACATAGATGAGATTGAAATTTTTTGTAATCCACATTTTGAATTTTGTTTTTAAATTGTGTTCGATTAAGTTTTCCTTTTTCTAGGTTTACGGTTATTCTTACTAGGCGGTGGTCACTTGGATGTTTAAAGTTACTCAGTACACTGATATTATCTATCGATGAATTTGGAATGTTTGTAGCAATGTAATCTATTTCATTTCTAGTTTTGCCATCCGGCGATTTCCACGTCCACCTCAATTTTGAAGATTTTTTAAACATAGTATTTACTATCCTCAGTTTGTACTGAAAACAAAACTCTACAAACATTTCTCCTCTTTTGTTTCTGTTTCCGTAACCATGCTCGCCCATTATAAGCTTTTCGTCTGGCATTGGATTTCCTATTTTTGCGTTTAAATCCCCCATGAATATTATATTTTTTGTGCTGCTATCCATAGCCTTTTTGAGATAGTCATAAAATGTTTGCATATCTTTATCATCTGCGCTTTCCGTAGGCGCATAAACTTGAATGATTGTATAAAGTTTGTTTTGTATTTTTACGTGAATAAGGGCAACTCTTTCCGAAAATCCCATGAAGTTCTCCACCACTACATTATTTTGTTTTCTGATAAGAAATTGTTAATAATAATAGGTTACATTAAAAATTAGCATGATGAAATTCATACAAAATAATGTGTTTCTTTTGTTAATAAATAAAAAATAAAATAATGCATGAGCAAATCAATATATGTAATATGTTATTCTAAATAATTTTTAATTGTTAATAAAATAATAATAAATTCTGTTGATTTTATAGCATGAAG
Source organism: Eugnorisma glareosa (assembly GCA_947578425.1). Classification (NCBI taxonomy): domain Eukaryota; kingdom Metazoa; phylum Arthropoda; class Insecta; order Lepidoptera; family Noctuidae; genus Eugnorisma; species Eugnorisma glareosa. The sequence continues at coordinate 1,040,694 of OX387968.1, forward strand.
GAATGAAATATGTAATAAATTAATGTAAATGGTTAACAGCCAATTGGGCATAATATTAATTTAATTTAATTACCAAAAACAATTAATTGTAAATAATGGATTGATGTACATACGGTGTAAGGAATCATTAAAGCTATTTTATTTATTTATTTTATATTAATTATAACATTGCAAATAAATAAAATTGAAGTTTGTAATTTCAAAATTATAGCTTTTATTGAATGCATATGAAAATATGCATATATTTAGCACGAAGGCAATTTTTTAACAATAGGTATGGCTTTCGCCCGAAATCAAGTACCCTCTCGGCTCCAACGGATCTGATTACCAAAATTAAAACCTATATAGATCAAAGGAGCTATGCCTTAGGAATATTAATCGAATTAAAAAAAGCGTTCGATACCGTGAGTCATCAAAAACTGCTACAGAAGCTAGATAACATAGGCGTTAGGTACAGCACATAAAATGTTCAAGTCGTATTTGGAGGCCATGCGTCAGGTTTATAAAATAGGAGATACTCACACTAGCTCGGTCCAAAATGTTTCATACGACTGTCCTCAAGGTTCAATTATCACTTCGTTACTTTTTCTAATCTACATACAATATTAATAAAATTGGGTTAAAAGGACACCTAACGCTATAAGCAGAGGAAACCTGTCTCTTACTTTAACAAATCAATTTATAACATTATAAAGGACGCTCAACATGACCTTGATTTATTCGTCTTCGACTTTTTGCCTCTTAAAATAAATAACGAAATAATAAAACGATCAACTAATGAAAAATATCTTGGATTGCGGGTAGATGAGAAACTAACTTGGAAATTGAAGCATTGGGTGCAACAAGGGCATTATACAAAAAAAGTGATTTTTGAGATAATAGGGTATTTGCAAGAAATACAAAACTTTATTTATTTATTTAAAATGCCTTATATTGGCCCACAAACACAATTTGGTACACTTGTTTAATTCTCTAATACAACACTTATTTTACAATTTAATATTTTATGTAGCGTGTTTTTGGTGAACGGAACGCAAACACAAAACGCATCGATTCCGGTAGTGACGTCAAATACTATGTGTCAAAGAAACACTTTTAGTTGAAAAGTACTTGAAGTTTCACTATGATTTTACTATAATATTGTTATTGCAATTTTTGCTTAAACAAAGCACTTACAATATAGTAAAACTATTCTGTTAAGGGCAAAAAATAGATTTAGACAAGGCAGATAGAGGTAAGTGACATCACATGAATGGCCGCAACAGTCATGGACGTTTGAACTGTCGTAGAAAATTGTAGGTGTGCGACAAGCAGTAGTTGAACATAACTTTTAATTATTTTCTTGGGTCTTAAGTCTTGGATTTTATTGATTTAAGTGAAAAAAAAATTACATGCATATTCCCTATTGAAGTTAAAGTTTAAGATGTATTAGAAATTCTAAATAAATTAAGATAAATCTCTAGCACTTTTAAAATTAAGGGTACCATGAGTAACTTAAAAGATTCTAGTATTATTTTAAGATAGTTATAAACTTCAAAATAACATATTTTTTTAATACATATCGTTCATATTTTAAAAGGTTTTGAAGGCATAAATAATAGCTTTAGGTGCTTAATAGAATAATTTTTATTTAAAAGTAAATCACAGCACTCATAATTATGGTTTCATTATTTAAAAGTTTGAACATATTAATATGTGTATTTTTTTAATATTCTCGGAATTCGCTAGACTCAACAGAATCGTCAGACTCATCATCCGCAGATCTCACTGGCCAGGAGGCCAGTCCAGGCCAGTCTAGATGGTCCAGGTTAAGGATCCTCTTGGTCTTGCCCTAAACTTTCGCAGGCTGTAAGTCGTAAAGTGTTCCATGCAACAACGGCGTAGCCTAAAATTAAATTAACATTGTTATTGGGAGCATTGCGGAAAGTAGCAAACTGTATTCCAAATAAAGTGCGCACTTTGATTTATAACTCGTTAGTCAAACCGCATTTAGAATATTTGATTGAGCTAAGGGGTTCCGCAGCAGTAACTAATTTAAATTCACTTCAAAGAGTTCAAAATAAAATAATTAAAACTTTATTCCATTATCATTATCTTACTCCTACAAAATGCAATACGAAAAAACTAAGCTACTACATATTAGACTGCTATACATTTACTACACCTGCATTCTTATTAAAAACATAATTTCAAACTCAATACAAACTAACATACAACTAAAGAAAAAAACAATGTCACATAACCTGAGAAATAAATATAAAAACAAACTTGAAGTCATCAGCGTATGCACTAATTACGGTAGTCATCATCATCATCATCATTTCAGCCGAAAGACGTCCACTGCTGGACATAGGCTTCCCCCAAGTGTCGCCACATTGACCGGTCCCGTGCGACTCGCATCCAGCGAGTCCCCGCAACCTTCACCAGGTCATCGGTCCACCTAGTGGGAGGCCTTCCAACGCAACGTCTTCCGGTTCGCGGTCGCCACTCCAGAACTTTTCGGCCCCATCGGCCATCCGTTCTGCGAGCAATGTGCCCTGCCACTTCAGTTTGGCAATTCTTCGGGCTACGTCGGTAACCTTGGTTGTCTTGCGGATGTCTTCATTTCTGATTCGATCACGCAAGGAAACTCCAAGCATAGCCCTCTCCATTGCCTTTTGGGTGACTTTAAGCCTTCGAATGAGGCCCATTGTGAGCGACCACGTTTCGGTCCCGTATGTAATCACTGGCAACACACACTGGTCATAGACTTTCGTCTTGAGACGTTGCGGTAGGTTGGACGAGAAGATACCGCGCAGCTTCCCGAACGCTGCCCAGCCGAGTCGGATTCGACGGTTGACCTCTTTCTCGAAATTAGACCTACCAAGCTGGAACGTTTGTCCCAGGTAGACATAATCGTCTACAACTTCGAGTATAGAGTGATAGGAGTGGGTGTTACATGGGCATTCAACATAACCTTGGTTTTGTCCATGTTCATTTTAAGACCCACTCTTTCGGAGGCTCTAGTGAGGTCATCGAGCATTGTGCTGAGGTCCTCCATGGTCTCAGCCATGACCACTATATCGTCGGCAAACCGAAGGTGAGTGATGTACTCGCCATTAACGTTGATGCCTAGTCCTCTCCAGTCCAGAACCTTGAAGACATCTTCCGGTGCAGCGGTGAACAGTTTCGGAGATATGACGTCTCCCTGTCTCACACCTCGCTGCAGAAGGATAGGTTCCGAGGCCTGGTCCTGAAGTCGGACTGACATGGTGGCGTTTTTGTACAAACACTTCAACACCTCGATGTACCGATAGTCGATTTGGCACCGTTGTTGGAGAGACTGCAGTACAGCCCAAGTCTCGATCGAATCGAAAGCTTTATAATAGTTCACAAACGCTAAACAGAGAGGCAGGTTTATACTCTTCGGTTTTCTGTATAACCTGCCGCAGCGTATGTATGTGATCTACGGTGCTGAAGCCTTTTCGGAATCCGGCTTGTTCGGGAGGCTGAAAATCGTCAAACCTGCGCGCGAGACGATTCGTGATGACTGTTGAAAACAACTTGTACACATGGCTTAGAAGTGAGATGGGCCTATAGTTCTTCAGCCGGGCATTGTCGCCCTTCTTGAAGAAGAGTACCACCACACCCCTGCACCATGCCTGTGGCGTTTTCCCCTCGAGTATGACGGAATCAAACAGCTTTTGAAGTTCGGCCGTTCTACCTGCCGAAGTTCTACCCGCCTTCAGGAGTTCGGCCGTAATTCCATCATCACCCGGTGCCTTGTTGTTTTTAAGCTGTTTCAGAGCCATCCTAATCTCGTACAGGCTGACGACCGGGATGTCTTCGGTATAATGTCGGGTCAGTCTAGCTCTTGGTTCGTTTGCTAGATCTACAACGGGTTTACTGGTTGACGTGTACAACTGCCCATAAAAACTCTCAATCTTCCTCAGAAGCTCCGCTTTGGCGGATACGATCCTGGCATCGTCGGTGTTCAGTTTCGTGAGCTGGCTCTGCCCAATAGCCAGATCTCTCGCAAATACCTTGGAGCCTGTATTTCCACGCCTCATCTGAAGACTGCAGGATCATCTCACGCCGCTCCTTCATGAGCTTAAGAGTATGATCAGAGAGCTTTTTGTTCTTATCTGCACGACGTGTCTTGAAGAACTTAGACCCAGTCGTATGGACAGTTTCCACGAACCCATCGTTGTATTCGTCCACTGAGCTTCCTAGGCACTCGAAACGATTCTGGAGTTCAAGCTGAAAGCTCTCGGGGTTTTGGATCTGGATCTGTGCTGGACGGAGCGTAGACTTCATCAGTCAAGACGTTTCAAGCTTGATATTGATGTTCAATGTGCCTCTTACCATGCGGTGATCGCTCCCGGTTTTCACCGAATTGATCACAGAGACATCATTGAACATTTCCTTTTTGGTTGACATGATGAAGTCAATCTCATTTTTAGTTGCACCATCGGGGCTCTGCCAGGTCCACTTCCTGTGCCCACGCTTTCTGAAGAAGGAGTTCATCATATAGAGGCCCTCCTTCTCCATAAAACTAGCCAGTTGGTGACCCCGGTGATTCCGACGTCCAACCCCAAATTGCCCCACCTGCAGCTCATACCCGTCTCGTTTGCCCAGATTCGCATTGAAGTCCCCCATGACAACGGTGAAGTGAGTTTTGAAACCATGCATGGCTTTAGAGATATCTTCATACATGGTCTCCACTTCGTCGTCGGGGTGTGCCGAGGTCGGGGCGTAGACCTGTATGACCTTCAGCGACTACCTTGAGGATATTCTGAGTATAAGGTACGCCACCCTGTTCGACACACTCTCGATCTTCACCACGTTATTCACAAGAGACTTGTGGACGATAAACCCAACACCACCCTGGGACTGCCGGTCACCCTCTCGGAAATAGAGCAGGCTGCCGAATTTCAGGATTATCGTGTCCTCCCCCTCTCTTCGGACTTCAGACAATCCCACAACACTCCATCGCAGCCTACTCAATTTCTCTTCGAGCTCCGTTATCTTCTGGTCGGTCCGGAGTGTACGCGTGTTGTATGTTGCCAGGTCAAGTCGTCGGTATAGGCAGCCGGATCCCTTCCGGAGATTCTTCGCACCCCTTGCCACGCCGTCACCTCGACCGCTACCATAGTCGAGGGTAGACGGGCTGCCGGGTACTAGGGGCCATGTTTGTGTTGCGCTCATCATAAGGGGGGGTTTTGCCATAATCGCCACGCTTGGCAGGCGTGTTGGCGATCGCAGTACGGTTGTTACAAAAACACAGAAAACGCTGCTGCCCATTCTCGGGTAAGTCCCTTAGTCGCCTCTTACGACACCCACGGGAAGATATGGGATGATGCTGTTCTTTACGTCCGACACCATACAGAACAAAAACACGACGAAATTACGGTAGTAAGACCATATTATTTGAAGGAGTTTATCTGTTCAATGGATTACCGGACGATATTATAGATTGCGATAACGTGAATACGAAATAAGCTTAAGAAACATGTATGTACATTTTAAGTTATAACGTCTAATACTCTGGAGGAAATTGTATTGTACTGTATTTTCATACTCATTACTTTGTTTCTCATTATAAGCGGACTGTATGTTCTTATGAGAAATAAATGTCTTTAAACCTATATACGGAACAAATAACACACACACGATGTCTGTCTGTCGGTCTGTTTATTCCGGCTAATCTCCGAAAAGGCTGGACCGATTTGGACGGAATTTTTACTGGCAGATAGCTGATGTTATTATAAGGAGTAACTTACGCTTTTATTTTGGAAAAAGAATTAGGATTCTGTGCAAAAAATAAAACCCTTGAAATTGTTATTAATTCAATTGTAACAGGACCCTTCACGAAGCCGTCAGCCAAGCATTCTGTACATTAAACTAAGGAACTTTACGCACAAATTATTGCTAGAAAACAACTTTTTTTTTGGGGTGAAAAATCACGTTTTATGGTAGAACTCTATGTAACTCACTTAAAACATTGTGCTGATAGATGGATTGAATAGTACGGGGGTCGTGGAAGTGTTTAAAGTAAAAATCTGTATGTAAAAATGTCATGTATTAAAAAAAAAAACTAGTGAAAGAGGTATGGTCTAGAACAAAAAAATGATTGCAATGACGGGGAGAACAAGTGCCTTTCGGCTTCGTTAAGGGTCTTGTTACACTATCTAGGTATTTAGACGCGATCAACTTTGATAGATAAACATATTTTTTTCTTTACATTTTAATAAAAGCCTGTTAAAAAGCTATTGATTGCACCCATCTTTAGCCGTAACACGGATAAACAAAAAGTTGAGTACGTAGGGCGGGCTGGGCGCGGAGAGCTGGGCGGCCACGCCTGGGCTGGCGGGGCTGGCGGGGCTGGCGGGGCTGGTGGCGGGCGAGGCGGGGTCGCTGCGCACGGCGGCGGCGGCGCTGGTGGCGCGGCACGCGGCGCGCGCGCTGCGGGCGGAGTTCGACGCCGCCGCGCACCACGCGCCCTGCCCCAGCGACCTGCGCCTGCACATCAAGGCCAAGACGCTCGTCGAGAGGTCGGTGCACAACTGACACGCTCGGCGGTACAATACTTTCAAGTCTCAACCCTGTCCCCTAAACTAGGCTAGGCCTGTATCTTAGGGGGCAGTGTCCGGCTATGGGGTATGCTTATATAATTCTATTGTGGAAGACGTGCCGGTGGACTGTTTGAAGTGGGTGCATTTCTGATCATGTAGGTAACTTTCAAAATGTGAGAGTGAATGAGCGAAGAGTGAATGATGTAAGTGTTAGATGATTGTGCGCTTGGAGTGTTTCGTGCTTGTCGTGATTAGAGTGAATGAAGCGATTGTATGTTTGTGGTGTGTTATGGATGTACGTACGCGCTATTTCTCAACTGACCGGAATCCGGTCTGGAAGCCAATCATGATCGCATTTTAGATTTGATGAATATATTTAGTTGGTTGTATGTGCAGGCTGCGCGACTCGTGGCAGCACCTGGTGCGCGACCGCGCCACGCGCTCGCTGACGTACAACGACGAGCAGTTCCACGTACTGGAGCGCATCACCGTGGCGGAGACCGGCCGCCGTGCGCGCGCGCTGCTGCAGAAGGCGTCGCCGCTCGCGCGCGCACGCGCAGACGCTATCGCCGACTGGTGAGTGCACAGTGCACAGTGCACAGTGCACAGTGCACAGTACACACTACACACTACACACGCCGCCTGACGTACAGTTCCACGTACTGGAGCGCATCACCGTGGCGGAGACCGGCCGCCGTGCGCGCGCGCTGCTGCAGAAGGCGTCGCCGCTCGCGCGCGCACGCGCAGACGCTATCGCCGACTGGTGAGTGCACAGTGCACAGTGCACAGTGCACAGTGCACAGTACACACTACACACTACACACGCCGCCTGACGTACAGTTCCACGTACTGGAGCGCATCACCGTGGCGGAGACCGGCCGCCGTGCGCGCGCGCTGCTGCAGAAGGCGTCGCCGCTCGCGCGCGCACGCGCAGACGCTATCGCCGACTGGTGAGTGCACAGTGCACAGTGCACAGTGCACAGTGCACAGTACACACTACACACTACACACGCCGCCTGACGTACAGTTCCACGTACTGGAGCGCATCACCGTGGCGGAGACCGGCCGCCGTGCGCGCGCGCTGCTGCAGAAGGCGTCGCCGCTCGCGCGCGCACGCGCAGACGCTATCGCCGACTGGTGAGTGCACAGTGCACAGTGCACAGTACACACTACACACTACACACGCCGCCTGACGTACAGTTCCACGTACTGGAGCGCATCACCGTGGCGGAGACCGGCCGCCGTGCGCGCGCGCTGCTGCAGAAGGCGTCGCCGCTCGCGCGCGCACGCGCAGACGCTATCGCCGACTGGTGAGTGCACAGTGCACAGTGCACAGTGCACAGTACACACTACACACTACACACGCCGCCTGACGTACAGTTCCACGTACTGGAGCGCATCACCGTGGCGGAGACCGGCCGCCGTGCGCGCGCGCTGCTGCAGAAGGCGTCGCCGCTCGCGCGCGCACGCGCAGACGCTATCGCCGACTGGTGAGTGCACAGTGCACAGTGCACAGTACACACTACACACTACACACGCCGCCTGACGTACAGTTCCACGTACTGGAGCGCATCACCGTGGCGGAGACCGGCCGCCGTGCGCGCGCGCTGCTGCAGAAGGCGTCGCCGCTCGCGCGCGCACGCGCAGACGCTATCGCCGACTGGTGAGTGCACAGTGCACAGTGCACAGTGCACAGTACACACTACACACTACACACGCCGCCTGACGTACAGTTCCACGTACTGGAGCGCATCACCGTGGCGGAGACCGGCCGCCGTGCGCGCGCGCTGCTGCAGAAGGCGTCGCCGCTCGCGCGCGCACGCGCAGACGCTATCGCCGACTGGTGAGTGCACAGTGCACAGTGCACAGTGCACAGTACACACTACACACTACACACGCCGCCTGACGTACAGTTCCACGTACTGGAGCGCATCACCGTGGCGGAGACCGGCCGCCGTGCGCGCGCGCTGCTGCAGAAGGCGTCGCCGCTCGCGCGCGCACGCGCAGACGCTATCGCCGACTGGTGAGTGCACAGTGCACAGTGCACAGTGCACAGTACACACTACACACTACACACGCCGCCTGACGTACAGTTCCACGTACTGGAGCGCATCACCGTGGCGGAGACCGGCCGCCGTGCGCGCGCGCTGCTGCAGAAGGCGTCGCCGCTCGCGCGCGCACGCGCAGACGCTATCGCCGACTGGTGAGTGCACAGTGCACAGTGCACAGTACACACTACACACTACACACGCCGCCCGACGTACAGCTGCACGTACTGGAGCGCACGCGCTCCCTCCGCATCACGTCTGACGAATTTCTCTAGCAAATCTTGACCCTGTCTACCGTCCTTGCAAATAACCATAATAATATTTACGTTACAATCAGGTACAAGGTGGCGCAGACGGTGTACCTTCAGACGCAGATTCTGGACAAGGACGTCTCCAGTGCGGAGCTGAAGCTGCTGACCCTGGCGGCACGCATACAGGACGCCGAGCACACCATCCGCGAGCAGATCAACGACGCACAAACAACGGTCTGTACCGGCTGCGGATCGAGTGTAGTAACACTTACAAATAACTGGCGACCCACCCCGGCTTCGCGCGGGTTCAGTGTTATACATATTGTAGGAGCCAATGGTTGTAGGCACCGTACACTATCACAGTGTTGATGTTGCTTTACTTGTGGAGTACACAGAAAGAAGCACAAGCAGTGTTTAAAGTTATATTAACAGTTGAACGTTAACAAGTTATAGTGGTAGTGATTCTTTCTCTTGACAAGTGGTTAGTTCCACAGTTGTAGTCTGACTCGATCTGCCTTGCATGAAAAGTTATAATTATAGCGTAATATTTGTGACGCACGACACCCAAGTAGGTTGCTGCGTTCGCAAAGTAAATGTACGGTTGATGAGACCGTACACATATAAACCTTCCTCTTGAATTAGTCTATTAAAATGACCGCATCAAAATTCGTTGCGTAGTTTTAAAGATCTACGCATACATCGGGAAGCGACTTTTTTATACTACGTAGTGATGTTATTATCAAATGTTTTGTTTTTCAGCTGAACGCTTCAAAGGCGGACCTAGGCGTCGAGAGAACAAAAGACGTGGGAGTACGCGCGCAGCAGAGCAACGGCACGCGCGTGCCCGCACCCGCGGCCGGCACGCGCGTGCCCGCACCGGGTGTGGGCGCGCGCGGGGCCGGCGTGCGCGCGCTGCTGGCCGCGCACGACGACCTGGCCAGCGCTCTCAAGGGCAACTCCGCGCTGCTCAGCAAGCTCAACAACCTCACGCACTCGCTCACGCCGTAGCGCGCGCCGCCCGACGCCGCCTCGCGCTCGAGCGGGTCCAGCGGGTCCAGCGGGTCCGCGAGCGACAGCGGGTCGGTGTCGAGCGGGGCCGAGTGCGCGTTCGAGTCGGGCGCGCACACTGTCATCTACTCATCGGACGCGCGCGACAGCGAGTTGCACGACGCGCACGACGTGCACGAAGACGCTCACGACGCGCACGCGCGCATCGGGAAGCCCTCGTGCGCCATCGGGTAAAGCGCGATCGATTCAGACTACATCTCGATACAGTGCTACTAGTTTAAAATCGAGACATATCAGAGGAAACCGAACAGTTCATTGTAACTATCATTCCACAGCAGTGCAAAATACTGTAAGAAGTAAATGTTCTTCATCGAGCAACAATGACTGCCAAACCAATGTTATACTTAAGACTTTCTTAACCTTCCAGAAATATACTGTCTGCCCTTCCTGTCCCCACTGCTGACCCTCGGGCTCCTCCCTGTGAGACGGGCTGGACCGTGATCCACTGCGCAGGCCTAGTGTGGCTTAGTAAATGACACATATCTAAATATTCGTTGTTAAAAGCGCCAAAACTAATCATATTAGTCCAGTGGGCCAGCAACAGATTTTGATGACCCAGTTGCTCTCGGGCGATAACTTGTGAAATGCTTCAGAGAGTTGTATCATGAAGCTCCGTGAACATTAGCTGCAGTTCGGTGGGTGCTCTAAGCACCGGTAGCCCCCCACGCACGTTGAAAAAAACAAATATTTGAATTATTTCCTCCCATCATTTTTTTCAAAAAGGTTAGTGTTTTATATTCCTGAATATTGTTCTCAGTAACTTATTTACCTTAATACATTGTGAATAGTTTCTAGTACTTATCATTTGTTTGATGATACTTATTTTGCAAATACGATTATTATGTTCTTTCTAATTAGTATAATGAAAAGTTCAGTAGATATTTTGCTACATTTATAATGTATAGCAGTATTTTAGTTCTATTCATAGTAAATAGTTATTAGTGCGTAGATTGGTGTTAGATGATATTCACAAACAAATCTTAATAAGTCTTTATTCAGTTATTTAAACCGTATTAGTCAATTTAGTTATCTATTAATTTGTTATTATATTGCTTAAAGTTGGACGTTACGTAATGAAGTGTTCAAGTTTTGAGGAGTTTATGTAGCTTATATCAAAGTCTAAATTAAAAATCCCATTTTGTATTCACTTACAACAGGTAGAAGTCAATATTTACAGTGTTATCATCTTTGTTAAATTGTTTTAATTACAATAGTAGCTAGACGTAGGGTTCCTATCGTTTGTGAGGATCGACCGGAGGACCTGGACGTGGAGCTCCGCCGTGTCCCCGTAGCGGCGACCTCTCGCTTCCGGCCTTGGTTCAATCCATGGTCCGGAGCGAGACGGAATGGGACGCCGTCACCTCCTGCGAAGCAGTCATGCTAGCGAAGGAGGTGGCGGAACGTGAGAGGGAGAGAACCTCACGTCCCAGCCGCCGCGGGAGACGCACCGGGCGTCCGGCCACCGTAGGCGCGGGCCTGTGGACGGTGAGCTATGGGCTAGCTCGCCCATGGTTAAAGCTCAAGTACTGAATAAAACAATTCGATTCACAGTATTACAAAACACTGGGTAGAGCTCAGAAGCTGTTATGTAAGCATAACAGCGATAATGAGTCCATAAGTAGTGCAAAATGTCTTGGTCAACGTACGTATATTAGTATACGTAGTAACGTATTAGATAAACGGGAGGAAATGACGTATCTAAAGTTATTTGACAGTATACTTCATGCTATAACTGAAATCTTTTTGTATAATACATATATTTCGATTAAATCAATATTCGTTATACTTTCGAATTGATAAGAATAAATAAACGAATATTAAAGAGTACTGTGATAAGGAAAGGAAAGAAATTAATTGATAATTTATTAAACTTAGATTAGACCTTTTCAATTAAACATTATAGGTACATAATAACTTAAGCTGAAGTAAGTCATTCGTTGTCTCCTTCTGATTCACTGCCAGAGTAGCTGTCAGAGCTGTCTACCACCATGTCTTCATTATCGTCATCTGTACAAAAATACTAAGAAATGTGTATTTAACGTAATAAATAACAATGGTTAATGTAATAAACGAAAAATCGACATGATAATTGTTACCTTTTTCGGGCTGACTAGCTAATAGATCTATCTGTGATGGTAACTGAGGTCCAGAGAACCAAAAAATGGCTGATATAGAGGTAATATAACGCTGTTCCTTCGTATAGTATATTTTTAGTTCGTAGTAGTTTTTAGTTAATTCATGGTGGTCATAAGTAAATGTTTTTTCGTCTAGCGTTTTTGTGTTTGCCCCTTTTTGTAAATGTTATTTTTGAGTATATATTTTTATTTAATAGCTCCTAACTACATTGCATGTGTTATATTTATATATCTGTGATAGTGTCATCAATTTACTTTCTTTGTAAATGTCCTTAGGTAGGAATAATCGTGCATAGACCGGTACAAATAATATATAACACGTGTTGCCGCTATGAGCGCTTACGATATGATCCTGGAAATAATTAAAAAAAACGGTCACGTGCGAGTCGGAAATGCGCACGAAGGGGTCCGTATCACATCTAAACAAAAAAAACACGTTTGTTGTATGGGAGCCCCCCTTAAATATTTATTTTATTCAGTTTTTAGTATTTGTTGTTATAGCGGCAACAGAAAAACATCATCTGTGAAAATTTCAACCGTCTAGCTATCACGGTTCATGAGATACAGCCTGGTGACAGACAGACAGACGGACAGTGGAGTCTTAGTACAGTGGGGTCCCGTTTTGACCCCTTGGGTACGGAACCCTACATCAGCTAGCAATGTACCTACCGGCGGACAACAGACTGTCTACTAGTGCGTAGGTGATAGTGCTTATGCCTGCCTCCTGCGTTACACCCTTCAGAGCATCAGCATCTTCCCACCGACATATAGCCAGTTGACATGTTTATTTATTCACAATATCATATCATCTGTCATCTGATAAATTGTGGAATGAAAGAAAGAAAACATATTTATTTGGCACATGCCACAAGTGCACACAACAAAAATTCAAATTAAAAAAGAGCTGACTGACTGAACATATTTTATTGATGTTCGTGAGACCAGCTGACGTACTATCCACCACTTTATAGTCAGCTGACTTTTTTTTCTTTAATAATATATTGGATTCAGATTCAGATAACTTTATTTGCTCAAACATGAGTACAATTATAAAGAAAAAATGCATGCAAAAGCTTCATGATACAGCTCTTTGAAGCATTTTACAAGTTATCGCCTGAGAGGAAAAAATTAAAAGATGTAATTAATGCTCTGAACACAGAATATGCAATAAAACGAAAATTATCGTAGTACCACATTACCATATTATTCGGTGCGGGAGCGAAATGATTGACCCGGGCCCGCGGACCTTTATGACTCGTCCCTTTGATTTCTATACATGTTTATTCATTATAATTCACATATCATATTTGGATACAATAAGGCTGTGGGCCAGTCATTCGGACTGAAGAAACTCTTTCTGATCTCGGAATATTGTTTCTTATAATTTGTAAAATTACATCAAAACTTTGTTTTGGTTTATAAAGACTGCACATAGCATAGCATTCATAATAGATTATATTTTAACAAATTTATTTTTAGGGAATATTAATGTTTATTTTTAGTGCTCTCGTTGTATAATTATTGGTCTCCATCTATAAAATATAATTGTTGCCTGTGTTCAAGATTTAATTGATTATCTGCAAAAAATAACGACAATGTCGACGTACATACCAAGAAATAGTTTACTTTTCTGTGGCTAGTGCGGTCTGCCTCTTATATTGTGGACGAATAGGAAATCCAGAAATATATTATATTCTTACGTATAAGTAATGGATGTAGTTTAAGTATTAACATAACTATTTAAAATTAATGTTGATTATAACTTTACAATTAATAGATGGCAATAATAAACTACATGACATGATGATGATGACATGTATAGATTGTTACTGTTATCATGAAAATGAAACTAAGTGTTTTTTTTAAATCATTTGCTTCTCTTTCTTAATTATTACCTAATGGAATGTACATTTAAACAATATTGTGAAAGTTCAAGATCTGCTCCAGTTCTGGATTCTTAGTACAACAGGGGATTATAGTAAAAGTACAATAATTTAGCATATCAGTACACTTACCGATACATTGTTCATACATCGCATAATTATAAAGATCTAGATAATTACAACAAGCTCCAATATCAATTAAAATACTTCATTGTTTTTGTTATGAGGCCTATTACATTTGTATCGTGATCTTTGCGTTAAATGGTAAAACTTTGGCGTTCTTATTCTAAGAAACAGAAACACTTCGACAGAATAGTTATTAGTATAGTTTAGAGCGGTCTCCTTTTTCCCAATGATTTTATAATAGATTTATATAAAACCAAAACTCCGAAGCAATTTCGCATAAAATGCGCGACTGAACAGCAACCTCTGATAAGCAACGGAAATGAAATATAATAATAATAATAATCTTTATTTTTCTCGCCACAATACACATTAAAAACATTATTTCTAAGGGAACAAGTGGATACAGTAAGTATATTGTGGGAGACTGGTGCCTAAACTAGGCTTGGGGCCTGTATTTCAGGACACCAGGTCTCCACCCTTGGGTTATATAACATTCTAATGCTTTATTAAACAGTGGTCGCGAAATATTTAACAATTTAAGATGCGATTTCTGAATCTATATAGTGTTAGTATGGTTAGTATTGTGTGAGGATGAAGGAAAGTGTAGGGTGGATTGTGTATATGTAGTGAGTGAGGATGTAGAATTTTCTGTTGCCTGGACATATATATATAATATACTTAAACTAGCTGTTGCCCGCGACCGTCGCATCGCATCGCGCGTCTTCCCGCCTGACATTATTATAAAAACAAACACTGACTCTTTATTTGAAACGGATTTTGTCAACAACTTCAAGAGGTTTAATCTTTTTGCACGGAATCATTTTTTTCTCCAATATAAAAGCAGCCTAAGTTACTCCTTACAACATCGGCTATCTGCCGGTCCAGACGTTTCGGAGATTAGCCAGAACAAACAGACAAGACACAAAATTTAAAAAAAAAAGGTTTAAGCACCCTAAGGGCAAGACCCTTAACAAAGCCACAACGCTCATGTTCTCCCCGTCATTGCGATCATTTTTTTTGTTGTAGACCTGATACCTGGTTAAATACCTGGGAACCTTCTAGTTACGGAGATCAAAGGTTGGGGACAAAAACTAGCCCCCCAGGTTGGGGGGTTGGGGTTGGTATCAAAGTTCCAAGTTTTCACAAGTTTTTTTTTAAATACATTTTTCTATTGTATTTTTTTTACTTTAAACACCTCCACGTCCCCCGTACTATTAATCCATCCACCAACAATCAACGTTTCTAAATTTTAAATGTTGCACAAGTCAAGTATCGATTTTGTAATGTGTTACTTATAGAAACTATTGATTATAACACATGTTATTATGGAAACTTATTGTATGGCAAATAAAAGTTATCTACACTAATATTATAAAAAGGAAAGATTTGGTATTTCGTGTGTACGTTTGTAATGAATAAACTCAAAATCTACTGCAGCGATTTCAAAAATTCTTTCACCATTAGAAAGCTACATTCACCCTGAGTAACATAGGCACCCGTGCGTTGTTAAGAAAAGTTGATAAACAACCGTTATTATTAGTATAAATGATAACAGCGCAAGTAAATATTATGACGGGGGACGATTATGGAAAACAATAATAGTACAAATAATTTTATGGAGAACTAGCGACCCGCCCCGGCTTCGCACGGGTGCAATGTTATACATATAAACCTTCCTCTTGATCCGCATCAAAATCCGTTGCGTAGTTTCAAAGATTTAAGCATACAAAGGGACATAGGGACAGAGAAAGCGACTTTGTTTTATACTATGTAGTGACAAGACAATACCATGTAATACAACTCGGAAATTTTGTGACAGGCCTCATAACACACGTTTGTATAAAATCATAATTGCATTACACACAACAACCTTGATAAATATTAATGTAAAAACAAACATCAACAACATAATTCGGATTTGACGCAAAAGCAACGGAACTAATTCTTAGGTAATACTTGATTAACTTTTCAAAAACATTACACAAATATATATAAATGTTGGACCTATCAAATGGCCGCGTCGTCTCTCGCACAAGTCGGTTTGACTTGAAGCGAAGCCGAGAGCTTCAGGCACATCGTGTAACATAGTCACGTTCAGAGTATCATGCCATTAGTCTGTCTCGTGTGTGCAGGGGCCGGGTGTTCACCCAGAAACATTTTTTATCGAAGTTGTGAACGCTCCTATTATTCTACTGTTCAGTCTTTTCTCGGTATCTTGTTCGCTCACCTTCGGATCGATTCCGTATCGAATTCTGAATATTACTGTGCTACTCTATTGTCCTGCAGATATGCTTCAGCCTTCATGGTATTCAAGTACAGGGGGCTTAAAATAGAAGCTTTATCAGAATCATAATATGAATCCCGTTACAAATTTAAAATTCTTAAAATGGTCTTTATGGTTATAAACACAAAGTCCATTTTAAGAGTTTTAAATTTTTAACGTGATTCGTGTTATGATTCTGATAAAGCAGCCATTTTAGGCCCCCAGGTGTCGTAAACGGATGGTAACTGCTACACGGAGTCGAGGATGGGAAGGGTTTGGGGGGAAATCAATCCTTCAGTATTTTATAATAATACAATATATTTAAATCAAATTGAAAAGAGAAAAACAAGCACATTTTAGTTGGAAGCAGGCCCCCCCATTTGAATATAAAATTGTGAAAAAGGAATGGGCCCCATCTGCTTCCAAGTTTTGTTTAATTTAAAATGTGTTTGTTTTTTTTCTTTTCAGTTTATTCAGTCGGGTTTTTTAGTTTTTCAGCTACTTTTTTATTTCTAGCTTTTTAGTTTAGTAAAGTGAAAGATTTCGCAGACTATTTAACTTTTTTATGTTTTTAATACGATTATCGATACTTTATTGACACATAAATACGAATCCCCCCCCTATTACCCATGAATGTTGCATATTATGTTTTTATTTTTAATCAGAAATATTTGAGCCATCCTACAAAATGATATCAAAATACTCTACCCCAATTACGGAGCAAGATGGCAGCACGATAAGTACGTCACCAGGTCTCTTGGATTCAAATATATTAGCAGTTCATTGAACACACCCAATATTAGCCGAATAAAAAGAACAAGATCCGCGGGGTGTTGGGTAAGGAGTATTTATAAACGTGTATTTGTTGATAGAAATGAGTATGTAATATGTCCTTCAAGTATCGGTAACCGTAAACTTAACACACCGCTTACTATTTTTTCCCTTTGTTATAAGATTTGTCGCTTCGAATTATTTTTAAACAAATAAGTTGTACATATTTTTGTAATCACCTTTTTAAACCCTTCATTTTGATAGCGCACTCAATGGTATTGGAACAAAAAAAAATGTAACTCCAATATATGGCACCCCAAATCCGCCATTTTTCTTTGTTTTTCAATTTTAATGTAACCAGTGATACTTGCACCACCAAGACAAATCTAACGACGTATATATATCTTATCCAAATCCGTTCATCCGTTTAGGAGTTACGAGGGAACAAAGAAGCGGACATACATACAGGTCAAACACATAACCCTCGTTTAGGGCTTCGCCACAGTCGGGGAAAAGGGAGTAAAGCCCGTCTAACCTAAAATAAGTCAAGTCTGCTTTCATATCCGGTCTTCTTAGCGTGTCGATGGCAATCTAAATTGTGTCGGCGTCAGTTCAAAACTGAACCACGAGTGTGACTGAGGATGACAACCCTTTGGTGTTGTGTGTATTGTGTATAGATAACATTCAAAACGTGTAATGCAAGGGCGCGCAATTTATTTTAGCTGTGGCGATCTGTACGTGCTTATGTACATCGAGTGTCAGTCAGTCAGTATCGCTAGTCGAGCAGCTTTCCGCGACTCCGGTCCAGCATCTTGAACTCGCGGTGCGCCGCCTGCACGCGCAGGAACTCCTCGAACAGCTTGTCGAAGTCTATCGAGGCCTCGATGTTCTCCGACGGGCCCAGCCAGCACACGTCCTCAACACCGGCGGGGACCCTGAGAGAGGACATCGATTAGTCAGTACGTGGTTACACTTCCACACGCATGTGCCCGCTGCCGGGACGAGCGACTCACTGGTCGGGGTAGCCGCGCGCGCAGGTGAGCCGGTTGCGCAGCGCGTGGAAGGCGTCGCTCTGCGGCAGCAACATGAGCAGCCCGAACATGGCGGCGCGCAGAGGAGCGCTGCGCTGCCCGCCCAGCATCTCCAGCCGCAGGTCTGCAACACCACGCTGTACTGCACTCATCGCCCACGACCCGCCCTGACAACTGAGAGCCGCAGTGCGCCTGCGCGCGGTCGGCTCTAGTGACAACGTGACAGCGCCGCGCGCCTACCACTATAATCGATAACGCACGCCACACGCACGACACGCCATTTCTAAACTTATGTTTCAATTGTTTTCTTCTCATTTCCTTCGCCCGCAACTCGGCAGATGTTCGCTGGGAAAAAATTACCACAGTTTCCGAAAGGTAATCTGCTGAAAGGTAGTAAGTACGGTATCCGCGCCTTACACCAATGTCCAAAACAGCAACTGAACTGCTGTGTTGAACGTTGACCAAAGGCGCGAGATACCTCGTCGCGCCCGCCGATGTTAAAAGCAACAATGTTCTCAGCTGAAAATCAAATATGTAACACACAAGAAAATATAAATTTAAGGAATAGTTGACGTAATTTTTTTGAATAAAAAATCTGATCCGTAAAATAATGATTAGACCGGTTGTTTTGTATAGATTTTAGATTTAGAAATTTATGATTACCTATTATTAAACCAAGATTTGGTAAGCTTTTTTTTTGCCCGTTGTTGCCGTTTGCTAGAGAATCGGAAGACGCGTTGTTTCTAGTTGTGTACACAAACTATTTTTTTTATATTTTTAAAAATATAAAAAAAACGTTTGCCACACTAGTATTCTACTGTATCGTGGGTGCGTTTACCAACATTTAAATTCACATACACAAATAGCCAGACCCGGAACAACTATCTGTCGGCCATACAAATAGTTGTTCCGTGCGGGGATCGAACCTGCGACACGCAGCGCAGCAGTCAATCACTCGGCCACTGCGCCACCCTGCGTCCGAAATGGTATTGTAGGTAATGGTAGTTTTGACAAAATTATGCATTTTTTCCCTCTCCTGTCAAGTTGTTATTTTTGACGTAGTACGTGGTATCGTCATGGGTAGTAGGTAATAGCGTCATGGTACCATCGCCCAAATTAATTTTATTCATTGGATCTTCATTTGAAAATAGATGAAAAAGTGCTGCAACACTGGGCCTAGGGTCCGTACAAACGGCCCCTTTATTACATATTGGCCGATAATATAAATTGCAGTATATACAAATCGAAATGTTAAACGTCACTTTTGACAGGTCGCTTCCAGTGCTGACGTTCATCGACGTGAGCAATAATATCCCAAGTTTCGGATCCCATGACGCTGCTCTCGCTACCTGCACGTGCTCACTCTGACTCGGAACGCAACGTAAGAGGATACTATACTCACGGTCCTACGCAATCTTCAGTTTGCAAATACCGCACTAGGTTATTTGCCACAATCTGGTCGAAGAATCTGATCGTAACTCTCGGCTATTGCTAGTTAAGGATTACTGATGTGACATGTTATAGCTATTGAACAATTTTAAACTGGGCCCTGCAAGGTACCAACAGCCGGCATTTCCACCAGGGTATCAGTCCACTGCTGCCCTGGTGGATCTGCTAGATGCGTAAACTGCAGGGCTGCACGCTGTTCAAATGTTATTCAACGAGCCTAGGAAGAGGAAGGTACTCACATGCAAATATAGGAGATTCGATGAGCTGCACTAACTTATCCACTTCAGTCAGGAAATCCACCGTGATCTCTAAATCACCGCTGTTTTTAACTTAAGGATTTATAAAATGGAACAAAAAAATTGAACATAAAATAAAAAGTCTAGATTATGGTTTTAGAATCGATCGGTATTTTCGCGCCCGAAGAGGGTTAAAGGTTTGGATATAGCAATGTTTCTTCGTCGGGATCCATATTGCTACTGACTAAACCCACCGCTTAGAACGAACACGCCGGGATAAACGCATTTATACGCAAAATGCGCGTGTAAGCGCGTGAGTCAATAGGAGCTTTACGTGCTCTGAAAAAGCTTTAATTAAATCATGATACATTAGTCTTTAATAAGAAGTTAATTAATGATATAATAGGTCGCGTTTAGGCGATATGAACAACTCTTAATAACAAATATAGCAGTGTTTGCAAGGATACAAGGAGGAGATGAGCCGGTTGCAGTGCTGGTAGTTGTGCGTGAGCAGGCACAGCGACAGCAGCGACACGGGGCTGTGGCACCAGCACGGGTACAGCACCGCGAACAGCTGGTGCGTCGCCTGCACGATGCACATACACAAGCTTCGTTTTTGGTTACCCTAAACCTCTTACTTCTCTTATAATGCGAAACCGCCATGGCACAAGTATACAATGTGTAACAGAATAAACGCAAAACCTCATAAGGGGTGTACTCATCATTAGGACTAACTTTCACTACGGAACCAACACTGAAATCGCGAAAAAAAAATCGACTTCCCCATACATTTCTGTGCGCATAACTCGACAAAATGTACTGAACAGCTGATTTTTTTTCGCGATTTCGGGTTTGGTCCCATAGTAAAAGTTGTTCATAATGATGAGCACAATGACCCCTTAAGAGGTTTTGCGTTTATTCTGTTACACGTTGTATACTATAGGTACTCCATCAATGAACTCTGCCCATTGCAGTCGACAGGTGAACAGAGGCCTCTCCCAGGCGGCGCGGCGACCCAAAGCCTGGTACTCTGATTTACGCATTCTAACTGTCCCAGTCGCTTTTAAAGGACATCCTTCTACATAGTTTTACATAAGCTGACGAAACTTCACAGATCTATTGGTATTGATACCTAATCAGAGAAAGGAAAGGTTTACTACACATGATTACAAGATCAACGACTGCGGGTAGAGGAATTGCTTGAAATAATTTTTAATTCAGTATTTTGATATCACGACACCAAGTCTATGAAGTTCTGCTAGCTAATGAAATTCACTGTATAGTGTGAGTCCAGTTATAATACGACAGCTATCGTACTTATGAGCTCCTGTTCCACCAACGACGGGGCACTATCGTGTCCTGTTGTTTTCACATTATGAGAACTCATGGACTCTAGTGAAGGCGCAAAATTTCTACTGTTGTTCTAGGCTAACTCAATGGAGAAAGGGTTATAAAGTTTATTGTAGATGGCGCGACCATAGCTAGGTCCCAATCTGAGCAATGAGGCCAAGTTATATTAAATTATAAAAAAAGTTATTATAAAAACTCTTTGCTAGCCGGCTCTTTAGTTTTTATAATTACCTTTTTTGATTTCTAGCTTTTCAGTTTAATAATGTGAAAGACGATTTAACTTGTTGTTTTTTCACAAAAGATTTGTCATTTCGAATAACCAAGTTTATCTCGTTATCAAGAAATCCTAAATGAGCATTCGAAATGAGAACTTTAGGATGGAGGATTTTCAAATACCTATTCAATGATACCGCACTTGACATTATGCAGTTTGGTTGTCGCTATATTGAATTTTGATTGCTGTGTAGCCGTGTTCTAGAGACACTCGCAAGATTTAAGACAAATCGATTGGACGTAAGAATCATCAAAATCGGCTGGGCAACAAAATCGATCATCAAAAAAGTGGTTTCCCAGCAATAATTTTTGCATAGGATTACTTAATTTGACGTACAGAATGCTCGGTCGACAGCTTCATTACCCTCCGCGGTCGGGTAAACTGATATTACACTAACGACGCTCGGAACTAGCTACGGTAGCGCCACTAGGTAGGTGGTAGGTGGTAGGTAGGCGGCACTGACGGGGTCTCGGAAGTTGCGCAGCTGCGTGCGCAGCTCGAACAGCTCCTGCGCCGTCAGCAGCATGGTGTGCAGCACGTCCACCACGGTGCCCGCGAAGCGCACGTCGCGCGCCGCGCGCACGATGCCGGCCAGCGCGCGGTACACGTGCTCCGCGCTCAGCAGCACGCACAGCTGTCTGCCACCACCCACACGGTTATCACGGACACGAATACCGCTCATTCTTACACAAAAAATAAATACCTACCGAAACTACTAATGGAGGCTATCGCGTGTGAATTCACCGCTAGAGGCGCTAGTGTAAAATAAGAAATTGGAAAGAATTTGAATTTGAATTGTGTGGGAAATTTAAGATGTCATAGAAATTTCACGCGTTGCGTGCTTTTTTATCATGTATTTTTACTAATATTCACAATTGTGGTCTAGATTGAGCTATTCCTGATTAATTATTACTTGAAAATTTTAAGTAGCAACTTAGGATCTTATTTGTTAGTAATTGGAGGTAAAATGACTTTTAACCATTTCATGTTTGCTAATTTTAGAGACAATATTGTAAATAAATGATCTGAAGTTTACACTATGTTGTTATACATAATAAAATAAACTTTTTATAAAGTTTTGATACTGTAAAGGTACAAGTGAAAACCAGAATTATTGACATGACCATAAGCGACAGTGGCGCCATCTGGTGAGCTCTAAAACGATAGCCCTCATTGCACACACAAAATTATACTTTTATTCGAACATTTATTATGTTCATTCGTGTAATGAACGAACATATATCTTCGTTCATTGACCTGTTCTGCCCGAAGGGTTAGGCAAAAGTCACTTACAACAAAACCCACAGTTTCCAAATTATATTTAAATCCCACGTAATGGTCCAGCCTATTGCCATCAAGCGAACACAAATTCAGACTCCGTACCTCTACTGAGACATTCGTGGCAAAACCACGACCACTTTGTTCATTTGCCAATATCTACTGATATTTTATTCTAATAAAATTAATCTACTTATTCTAAGGCGTTATTATCCAATCGTTCAAAAATGGCAGAAATAGAAGTGTTAAATAATTTTAGAGTAAATTGCATTCAATAAGTGATAGGCATTGCACGCTGGTCAGCTGGTCTTAGTGTCGAGAGCTTTGAGTTCTGTGTCCACCGTAGCATGGTTTAGTGTCGTGTGACGATACTAACTTACCTAATAATAAATGCGCCTCTATCTTCTAACAGGTTCTCATCAGCCGCCAGCAGCCGCAGCAGCGCTCGCAGGAACTTGTAGTAATACGGACTGGACTCCAGATCACCTGCAATGGGAAAGAAAACTACAACCTATTGCATTAGCAATATTGTAACAGGGCTGCGTTATAATTGTGATGTACAATATCGCAATAATCACAGACCTCGGGCCGCACCACGTCGTCCGAGCCGTCCGTCTGTCTGCCCGCCGCAGTCGCCGCCCGTCTGTCTGCTGTCGTACTCACCAGGGGCTGCCTCCCTGGCGGGCTCGCACTCGCAGATCTCGGCGAGCACGGCCAGCGAGCGCCGCACCACGTCGTCCGAGGCGTCCGTCAGGCTGCCCACGACGCTCACGAACAGCTTGTCTGTCTGCTTGAACATCTGACACAACGACAAGCATCGATTATACCAATTATTCTCACAATCAGCACGTCTTGAATTACGTAAGTTAGATAAAAGTCGATGCACCCTTATGAGTCGTGCAAGGAACACCAACGTCTCGTCTTCAAGCAGGCCTAAGGCCGGGTGCAGGTGGAGACGACAAGCGAGATGACGCGGAGCCCCGCGGCCGTAACGATGGCCAACTAGTACGAAATGCCGCGTTCGCTTGGCTCACGCGTGGTTGGTCACAGTTTTAAGTCGAGATGTCGGGGTTGATTTGTCATGATCGAGTTGTCGGGGTGAAGTATTCGGGCGCGAGTGGTCGGGCTGTAGTTGTCCTGAGGCTGAATTATCACGGGGTCAAGCAAGTTGTCTCTTGTGTCGGGGTGAGATGGCCTGAGACCGGTGAGTGGTGACTTCTGTTACCTGCGATGACGTCACGATGGTTGTAAGTGTGCGTTGAAGTATATATTTATTATTTAAAAAAAACCGGCCAAGTGCGAGTTGGACTCGCGCACCGAGGGTTCCGTATAAACTTGTATTTTTTTTATTAAACTACATATTTACGGTTTTCAGATGTTTTCTTTTACATGTGCTGTAGTGTAAGACATGGCTTCTTGCAAAATCTCATGACAGAGGTAAACGGGACCTGCCAGGATTGTGCGACTGTTCGAAAGAGATACCGCGGCCCTGGAACACAAAGGGCAAAAGAAGGAACATGGATGAGTTTTAGTCAGTACTAGTCTGACACTCCCTCCTGCTCAGCCCAGAGCGGGACGAGTTATATGACGATTTCCCGTCCAAAAAAAAAAGGAGGTAAACGGGAAGTACCCTATAGGTTTTGATTCACTTATGAAATTGCAAAATATACGACATAAACGGTCATATCTTTTGATCGCATCGACTTACAAGTTTGTTTTTGTATTGCTCCAAGGGCATTAATTTCAGCTCCACGCGTTCCTGAGAAAAAGGGTGTTGACAGACGGACAACAAACGGAAACAGTGATCCTATAAGGGTTCCAGTTTAGCCAAATGAGGTACCGAACCCTAGAAAATGTAGTTGAAAAAACTAAAAAACCCGACTGAAAAAACTGAAAAGCAAAAAATAAGCTCATTTTAAATAGGAAGTAAGTAAAAAGAAAGTAGGAAGCAGGCGGGGCCCATTTGAATATATAAAAGCCCACCTATTGGGCTTCGCCGCAGTCGGATAAAAAGAAAATAACCATAGAAAGAATCCCGGACTGCTCGGTTTATGGCGATGCTGACCCCGTTCAGTGGTCATAACTGTGCGACATCTTTAAGATGACACTCCTAGAGTGCTGTCTGGGAAGAAGTGGCGTAACACGTCTATCAGTGAAGTGGTGCTACTCGACTCGTAGGGACTCACCTCAGGGGGTAGCTTATTGTACAGGTGCAGGATCCAGTCGAGCGCGGCCACCTTGGTGTGCACAGAGCTGTGGTGCAGCATCTGTGTCAGGATGGCCACCACGGCGTCCAGGTCCAGCCTCCCCGCCGCGCCCTCCCCGGCCGCGCCCTCCCCGGCCGCGCCCTCGCCCTCTCCGCCCTCCGCCTCCGCCTCGGCTCGCGGCGGGGAGGGGGAGGGGGAGCGGGACTGCTCTGAAGTCACCAGCTTGGTGAGTTGGAAGTTCACGGTAGCAGCCGTCTCACGTATGCCTACATAGTTGCTAAGGACTTCTTGGATGTATTAGGTGGGTATATTTTTTATTTACTTCATCTAAACGTTTGGTGAGGAAAACAGATTTTATTTGAGCTATTTATTTATGTGTCGTACGTTACGAAAGGCAAGACACAATGGCGCGTAGTGCCGTTTTTGAGCTGGTCCAAACTGATTTGGCAAAATATGTATAAACCAATGAATTTCGAAAAGGGATTTTAAGGTGGACGCGCACCTAGACGTGCCGCGGGAGCTAGACGTGCCGCGGGAGCTGTACGCACCACCCTCATCGCATTTTATAAATCTCTATATGAAATAGTAAGCACCGTCGCGCACCCATCCGCGTCGAACGACCCGCTTTTCAGTTAAATGCTGTAGGGTATACGGATTGCATTAGCGCGTGCGGCGAGGGCAACACGATGCGCTTCGGCGCGTGCGATGCGGATACGTGCGGGGACAGACTGACTGCCACGAGTGCGGCGCGTACGGCTCCTGCAGGCGGTCAAAAAGAAAAGAAATCGTCCGATTAGAAGGCGATTGAGAACATCAGCTTCCTTAAGTGTAGGATACAGTGGCGGTAGAGAGGCTCATCGTGAGAAAGGATACTCTTCCGAGGCTCGTCGGAGTAGGCCAGGCACGGCAGCACGGCACACAGCACGCCCGACGCGTACGGCAGCATGCTCACGCCCGCCAGCTCCACGAACTCCTTGATCCACGTTATTGCAGTCAACTAAGAGCGAATAACTACATACATAAACAAAGTCATACCACTGCTGTTACAAAGGTGTACTATATAAGCATAGAAATACATATAACTTGGTACAGAAGCGAAAACCTCGTTATAAACGCATTCTAAATTAGGCTAGAATTCTTTTTCAGAGCATACTTCTATCAGTAATAAGAAATGAGTACATAAAGGAATTTGAAAGTGGCGCCGGGGACTGAAAAGTTGGCTGGTTGTCGGCTGTCGTGGTCTATACAAGACAGCGGTGTACTGCGGAGGTGCGAGGAAAATACTGAGTTTAAAAAAATAAGTCTCGTCGAAAATGTAGTAAATTAAAAAAATATTTTTTATGTATTGTAGTATATAATATAGTATTTAAATGATGCACATTTTGACACTATTTGCATATTTCGAGTATTTATTTTGCATATTTGCATGCATATTTCGACGATTTAATGTTCCATATAATCCGGTGTCTAATGATGATAACACTTCAATCAGTCAGTACCCAGTTGAACTGAGCAGTCGAGCCGGCCGCGCTGTGTCGACCGGAGAGAGAATTACAAAGAGAGTGTGCGCTGTTTGCGCATGGCTACTCGCCGCTGAGATTGGCCTCCATGACCGAAATTCCGTCAGGAGGTCTATTATCCGATTCAGTCCTGCCTGATTTTGTGTAAGGGAACGATGTAGCTACGAGACTGACCTGCAACATTTCCTCCGGCGACTGCGCGTGCGTGATCAGAATGTTGATCATGGCCTGAAAGTCCACCCGCGACGGATCCTTCTTTATACTCCTCAAGAACTCGTTCAGTTGAACGTCACACCTGGAATTATTTATCGATTAATTAAGTAGCTTTTCAACAATAACTATGGATGAACTGAAATTGTTCGTTATTCCAAGTCTCAGTTTTCATTGTGCGACACGCGACATGGCAAAGTGACATAGATAGTGTGCCAGTCGGCATTACAATGTTTCCCACACTCTACAATGTAAAGAAGTTAACCAATGTTAGCGTGTCGTTTTGAACTCTTCTTACGAAAACCAAATGTTTTCGTTTATAAATCGATACAGAAGAGCAGCTGTCTTACATCCTTCTAATCTCGGAATTGGCATCATCCAGCATCTTGAAGAGTCCGTCGAGCAGCTCGGGCAGGTGCACGATGAGGTCGATGTCGGGCACGGCGTCCAGCACCGACACCCACGACACGATGAACTGCCGCGCGAACGCGTTGCGCGTGTAGATGCGCTCGCGCAACATCGGGATGAACGCCGCCAGGTCGAATGTCTGGCTCTCCGTGACTATGTCCTAGAAAGTACGAGGATATCTATGTAAGTTTTATTCACAGCCGGTACGAAAACACAGACGTTGACAGATAATGTACTGAAATAACTGTTATTACCACACCTTTCAAAAATATGTTTCGCAGAGCAGAGACAATACAATATTTCTTTGTTTCCTTTGAATAAAAAATAGATGTCCTACTTGAACTTTCTTATCATTCAGGTCTTGGTCGAACGTAAGTTAAGTGACTTACTGTCTTACTTTAGTAGATACTCCAGGGGCAATGCAAGCCAGATGTTTAGAAATATTGCTTTGTTTAACATCAAACAGAACTGTACATTTAAAATTAAACAATTAATGAATACTTAATAACTGTTAACTAAATGCGCGTGCGTCGTTTACTGCAGCTGTTTATGAATGTTTTTATCTTTGAACACGTCACGGTAAACACGATTAGGTACAGGTTCGTCTTGTGTCTCAATAAAGTTAAGTTGATACGTGGAATAAAAATACTACTGTTTCGTCACGTCGGGTTGGAAAATAATTGAGAACTAAATGTAAATCAGGCAAATAGTCATTCAGCATCATCATCATCATCTTGCTGTTTTAATTTCCGCAACTATTGTGGTCGGTGCAACATGTTTTGTTGACAACAGCCATGTATTTTGTTTCAAGCGAGGAGGTTGTCGTTTGGTCTGGTGCTAAGGCGTTCAATGGAACTAGTCCGAACATTATCCAATTCGAACATAGGTCATTGATGGAACTCAAGGGGAAGATTTATAAAACAATGGTAAGACCTGCTGTCTTGTACGGATAAGAATATTGGGCCACAAAAGGGATGAATGGAAGGCAATTGCATGTGGCTGGGATGAGAATGCTAAGGGAGAAGCGTGGTGTTACGCGAATGGATGAAATAAGAAATGAGTACATAAGAGGAAGTTGAAAGTGGCGCCGGTGACTGAAAAGTTGTGTGGTAATCTGTTGTCATGGCATGGGCATGTGATGCGGAGGAATGAGGAGAATATCGTGAGGAAAGATTTGAGTATGAATGTGGATATAAGAGTAGAGGAAGACCAAACAAACGATGGATGGACGGTGTGAAGGATGATTTGGCAAGAAAGGAGGTGACTGGTGAGTTGACGAGCAATAGCGAAGTACTTATGGAAGAAGAGGATAAGCTGCGCCGAGCACTAATGAATTGGGACGATGATGACGATGAGTTGTCATATGTTACGAATGTTAACTTTTATATTTTATCGAGTTCAACGCGTTTGGCTTAAAATAAATGTATTTATTTATTTATGTACACACAAAATACTTAATAGGACATTACATTAAGATAAAAGGTACTGCTTATTTCATAAGAAATGAAAATGAAAATGAAAATGGAGGATGTTTTCATAAGGAATGAAATGTATGTTCAGTTGACCAAACTAAAAATTAAAATCTACATATTATATTTTAATGTTATTAAATTTTTAATGTAGCTACGTATTACTGTGTTATCCAGTGGCGTGCAGTGCTTCCCGAAGGCGGGCAGGCCACGCAAAAAAAAAAAAACTCGCAACATCACAGCGTCGCTCTACTTAGGATGACCCTCAAAGTAGTCACATCTATTGATATATTCACTAACCCTCCCAGGCCCCCGCATCTGTCTTCTAGTCTTCTTCATCGTCTTTTTAGTAAGCGTATGAGAAACAACGCCATCTAGCTTAAATATAAGGAATTTCAATGGTATTCTGTCAATACAAGAACGAAGGATGTCGCTTCGTTACAAAAAAACCTAAAAAATAAAACAGAGGGCGCTGTAAACAAAAAAAAATAGTTTAGTTTTCGTTCCGTACCCAATTTTGAGCGTCTGACCGGAATATTTGAAAAACAAACATTGAAAATAAGCCTGTAAAAACCAAAGTTATAAATACAAGAACTCACCACATTAATCAAGGTTCAAATCACGATTTTCTGACAATGCAAACAGAAGAAAGATTCATTTGAAATACCGAGTACGAGATGAATTTTGCGTTAATTCTCGTAATTCGGGTACCTACACATTTTCCTTTAGACACAACTTGAATCTTAACATCAAACAATCGTGAATACTTATTGTTTTTAACTTCTGCAAACAGCGCAAACTTCACAACAGAACACCATTTTTAAGTAAATAAACAAATACAACAAATAATATTTACACTACTGTACGTTTCAAAACGAATTACAACCGTCAGATATTATAATAATCAAAACATTCAAGATCACGAAATAAATTTTGCTTGTCACATGAAACAAATATGGCTTCTAAGAAAAATACAATTGTTATTTTGTCAATGAAAAAAACACTACCAAATATAATTGCATCACCGCATACCGTTTTAGCCGGATAATACTTTGTGGGGCAGCCAATCAGTGGCCAGCTAGCCAGCTACACTCGCAGGAGTTTACGCCCCTATTTACTATGTGTGCCGTTCATATACACGAAAATAACGATCAGTGTGCGTAAATTTATCAATGGAAATTAGGCCGGCTGCGGCCTTGCCTAGACGGCCGGGAGCGAGCGTCGTAGTATTATTACCAGTTACGTCACACGGCCGCGACAAGTTGCTTTAAGTATTATAACAGGCGTTTTATTTTTTTATTTTTGATTAATATAGTTATAATAAATGCATTTGTTGCGTTGTTGGTAGGAATGGTAGGGTAGGCTAGGCCTAATTGCCTCTATGGACGGCACGCCCCTGGTGTTATCTATACTAATATTGAGGTTGTAGGGGGTAATCTCTGAATCTACAGAACCGATTTTAAAATTCTTATTTTATAAATTTAAAACTCATCATAAAAGCATATACTTTTATAAAATTCTTTAACTAATAGGAAGCTATATTATCCCCGAGTGCCATAGACTATATTTACAAAGTGCCCGTGAGAAAATTTCAGACCAAAACGCGATCGAAGCCGCGGGCAACAACAAATCGTGAAGCCTTTTGTATTGAGACACTTGAGCTCTTGGATTAATAAATAATCATTCATCAAATCATCATTAGTTTAATACTTGATTTTTACGCTTTTTAATTTATATTAAGTGTCTGTCATGCATAGACAATTTACTAGCAATTTAAAGTTTAGTCATTAATGGCTACAATATTATTTATGTTATCACGTTTGTAATATTGCTTAAATGTAGCTGTTTGTTGTTCATGTTTGATAAAATAAAATAAAAATACTACTGAAACTGAATCTATATCTGAAGGGTGTAACAGGACCTCTAAACGAAGCCGAAAGGAACTTGTTTTTTTTTTAATATAAGTTTTTAATGTAAAATTACTTTTCTCAAACATGCTTGAAATTTTGAGCATTATTTTGACAACCTTTTTCGAGATAAATCGAAATTGCTGTACTGGCCAGATACATGCGACCAGCGGCCGGCAAAAGTTTTATGAAAATCCATATCTGTCCTGTTTAGCGGCCAACTGAGACCAACAAAAAAAGGTTTTTTTGTTGGTCTGAGGCGGCCAAATAAATAGTAATAATAGTAAACTCATATCTGTCGTGTTATTTAAAAATGGAACGATCTTTTACTCTGAAACATGGCAACCAAGGAGGTAACTTATCAAAAGGTTATTTAAATTTCGAATTGGTTTGCAAATAGAAAGCGATTTATTGAAAAAAAAAACAATTGATCTTTTCAACGCGAGAGTTTTAAATTCCTCGCATTATTTGAGAAAAGTACTATACAAGACTTGGCCACAACTAGGCATTGATGGACTTACGTATGTGTGCCTTGGCTTCGCCTCGGCCCACATTCGTTCTGTTGCTGGTCGCTGCAGTAATGTACTATACTTTAAACAACTCCACAACAGTGGCGTGCAGTGCTTCCCGAAGGCGGGCAGGCCACGCAAAAAAAAAAAAACTCGCAACATCACAGCGTCGCTCTACTTAGGATGACCCTCAAAGTAGTCACATCTATTGATATATTCACTAACCCTCCCAGGCCCCCGCATCTGTCTTCTAGTCTTCTTCATCGTCTTTTTAGTAAGCGTATGAGAAACAACGCCATCTAGCTTAAATATAAGGAATTTCAATGGTATTCTGTCAATACAAGAACGAAGGATGTCGCTTCGTTACAAAAAAACCTAAAAAATAAAACAGAGGGCGCTGTAAACAAAAAAAATAGTTTAGTTTTCGTTCCGTACCCAATTTTGAGCGTCTGACCGGAATATTTGAAAAACAAACATTGAAAATAAGCCTGTAAAAACCAAAGTTATAAATACAAGAACTCACCACATTAATCAAGGTTCAAATCACGATTTTCTGACAATGCAAACAGAAGAAAGATTCATTTGAAATACCGAGTACGAGATGAATTTTGCGTTAATTCTCGTAATTCGGGTACCTACACATTTTCCTTTAGACACAACTTGAATCTTAACATCAAACAATCGTGAATACTTATTGTTTTTAACTTCTGCAAACAGCGCAAACTTCACAACAGAACACCATTTTTAAGTAAATATACAAATACAACAAATAATATTTACACTACTGTACGTTTCAAAACGAATTACAACCGTCAGATATTATAATAATCAAAACATTCAAGATCACGAAATAAATTTTGCTTGTCACATGAAACAAATATGGCTTCTAAGAAAAATACAATTGTTATTTTGTCAATGAAAAAAACACTACCAAATATAATTGCATCACCGCATACCGTTTTAGCCGGATAATACTTTGTGGGGCAGCCAATCAGTGGCCAGCTAGCCAGCTACACTCGCAGGAGTTTACGCCCCTATTTACTATGTGTGCCGTTCATATACACGAAAATAACGATCAGTGTGCGTAAATTTATCAATGGAAATTAGGCCGGCTGCGGCCTTGCCTAGACGGCCGGGAGCGAGCGTCGTAGTATTATTACCAGTTACGTCACACGGCCGCGACAAGTTGCTTTAAGTATTATAACAGGCGTTTTATTTTTTTATTTTTGATTAATATAGTTATAATAAATGCATTTGTTGCGTTGTTGGTAGGAATGGTCGGGTAGGCTAGGCCTAATTGCCTCTATGGACGGCACGCCCCTGCTCCACAACCCCCGTACTATCTACTATTCAATCCATCCATCAGCACAATCTTTTGAGTGCGTTACATTGAGTCCCACCGTAAAACGTGATTTTTCACCCCAAAATAAAAAGTCGTTTCCCAGCAATAATTTTTGCGTAAAGTTACTTAGTTTGATGTACACAAACTAAGTAACTTTAAGAATGCTTGGTTGACGGCTTCGCGCAGGGTCCTGTTACACCCTGTCTGTATATAAAACAATAGTTCACTTCTTACAAGAAATAGGCAGGAGTCGGCATCGGTGGCGAGGCAAGAAGTTCAGCACGTTTGTGCCGCACTATATTCCGTCACGTCCACTTAGGGGCGGTATCCTACTTAACAGTCGTATCAAAATGAAGCCGGCATCTCCCGTTAGTACAAGCAAAACTATGCCGATTTAAGCAAATGCAACATGATCGAAATAGCACAATATGGATCTTAAAACCACAGACATTCAATTTTGAACTCTACACCATTAGAAATGAAGTGTAAAGTCGCTTGTGAAACGTGCATGTTACGTTGGGGAACTAGGGTTACCTTGACGAGTCTGTCGAGGAGCTCGGCGCCCTGCTTGACCTGCTGCTCGGGGTCGGCGGCTAGGCGCGCGAGCGCGTCGAACACGAGCGGGAAGTGCGGCAGCGCGTCGCCGCGCGCGATCTTCAGCACGTTGAACAACGCCTCGGCCGCCTGGTAGCGCACGCGCGACTCACCCTCGCTGAAGCACGCCACGATCGGGTGCACCAGCTCTGGCAGGTAGTCGATGCAGCCCTGCAAGGGGCCATCAATTACTTGTATGACTAAGAGATGAAGAACGTTGATAGGTTTTCGAAATTTGTTTGTCTTCATTTTAAAAGAGAACAATAGATTAACTTCTTATAAAAATTGCCAATTCCGTATATTGAAAAGACAATTTATTAATGAGTATTTTTCCACCATTTATATTCACGTTAATGTGTAGAAGCACACAAAAATTCTAATTGTTTCTTTACTAATAGTCAACCCCAGGGGAGAAGTGACCCGGGGCCGGGGCTGCGGGACTATTCGAAAGAGATACCGTGGCCCCGGAACACAATGGGCAATGAAGGAACATGGATAGATTTTAGTCAGTCCCTCCTGCTAAGCCCAGAGATAACCCATACGAAAAAAAAAAAAAAAAAATGGGAGTAGTGATGCACCTTAAAATGTAATCTAGCAATAAATCTGCCCCCATGTTATATTGTGTCAGGCTCACAGTACCCATTTGAAAAGGTTTAAATATTGTTCTTAAGTATTTAATTAAACAATGAACTATTAAAATAATTACAAATTCAACAATCTCAACTGCAACTTAACTGAATAGATTACATGATATGATTAATAAGAGTAACCAAAGCAAGATAATATTTTCCTTCAACACTAACCTTCCCCAAGCCCACGGCCACAGAGGACAGTCCCATGAGTGCTCCATTCTTCACGTTAGGATTAGTGGAGGACATCAGATCCTGACCCAGCACACGGATCAGCCTCTTGATTTGACTCGTGTTCTTTGCATCGCTGAAGTCTTTTACCATCCTGCCATTAAAGGGATTTAGTTTAATGGGTAACAATGTTTTGTCATAGTTATTGAAATTTATGAGCGAGGTGGAGGCTAACACCGGTGCACTATGGTAACATTGTTTGACCAACACCAAGGTCTACCCCTCGCATTCAGCAGAGAACGTCTATCTGAAAATGGGCGGTTTGATTGTAGGGAAATGGCACTCACTTCTCAATCTCGACGCCAGCAAACTTTCTCTTGTCATATATCTTATCGCACAGCCCGCGAACGCAGGCTATGCTCAACGGTGCGTAGTCTCTTTCAGACATCTTTGTTTTTCACCTTATATTACAACAACTACAAAGACCGAAAAACATAAATACATCAATGGGATCAATGAAACCTAGTTGAATTGAATCAGAAATGAAAATCACCGCCTTCTTCCAAGGAATTTTATCGTATATCCTTGTCTTACTCTAGGCAAAAAATAGGAAAACAGTATTAAGAATGCACCAAATCCGACCAAATACCATTTTGTTGTTCGTACTTTCGATCAGCTGTTTATGTCAGTTTGACGAACACATTTACGTGCGGAAATAAATAGTTTTAAATAGCAGTGTTGCATCTTAAAAAAATAAACAAAGAGCGTTTGTGCCATAAAGTAACAAGCTAATAAGGTTATGAATATGAAGTAATAAAAACCTTAAAAATCGTATTGGTCAACAAAACAAAATACAAATTATCATCCTGCAATATCCTTCCCAAATAGGTTAAATATCTCCAAAGTTTCATTTCTGAACGACTTTTTTAAAAATGATACCACCCGTCGTTTAAAATTGTCCCAGACATTCTCTAGATCTTTTCAATATTCAAAATCCCGATGAAGATGCTTTGAAATCTCTCCTGCGTATGCAATTCATGTAAAAAGTCAAATCAAATCTAATAATTTATTCGCATAACATGGGTAGATAAATGGTATGTACATAAATGTTATATATTACATGATATAACAATAAAGACCCTCATATTAACCATTTCTGGTATACGAAAAATAAAATAAAAAACTTATATTAACAATTAAATGAAATAGGTACATAACTATACATATTACATAGGTTCTTCGTTCGTACTCTTTTTGATTTTCATTTTTTATTACTAAATTAAACTAGCTAATAATGCTAATGTACAATAATTTATTTCTAATGTTACAATAATTTTCTATTCTTATAACTAAGGTATTCCTGGGTCGTGTAGAAACATTTATTGACTAGCCAGGCATACATTTTTTTTCGGAATAAAGTAATGGGTAGGTCTTTTAGTTCACTTGGTAATTTGTTAAATAATTTGATTGACATGGGGTAACAGTTACTTCTATACAGATCAGTTTTTATGTTTGGCAAGGGAAAGCTATTGGGATAACGGTTATTAAAATTACAATAGTCACCAAAGGATTTGTATAGGTACTGATGTGTTTTGACGAAAATACAAGACTCAAATATATACATGGACGTCGTTACTATTGCATTTTTTTAATTAAAACTAACGTCCGTCGTGCCGTCGTCGTAATCTAATCAATCAGTTAGAAGTAAGACACTATTGCTTAAATCGCAATCACGGTAAGAAAAAGTGCCTTTCGGCTTCGTTAAGTTCTTTTACATCCATTGAGCGTAAAAATAAGATATTAAAATGCCAAAAGAAATAAGAATTTAATACAGTGTGTAAAATAAGCGCAATACCTGTTATGTGGAGATTCAGGCCATCAAACTGGATAATATTCTCAAGGAACCTAATAATAAATAATAACATGTCGGTCATGCCACCGTCCAGGCTAATCAATCCGTCACATTATCTCCGGGTGTTCTCGTCTAGCTAACGGAGAATAACTGGATGGACACAACTTTCCAACCTTGTAGCCAGGATTATCCATCAGCAACTTGCTCTAAAATACAGCCTTGTGGAATCGGAAGTGCCGTACTATAGGTATGTGCCCGACCCAATTCTCGAAAAAGTAGTATAATATAAGGCAGTATCACATTGTACTGGGATCGATCCATCATCACTGACAGGACTATTGTAGCCAATAAGCCCGATATAGTGGTAGTGGATCTGTCAGAGCGGCGCGCAATGATTGTTAACATAACGGTCCCGCATGATGGGAACCTCGTGAAAGCCGAGAAAGCAAATCAAGTATCTTGACTTGGCTCGCGAGGTTGTCGACAAGTGGAATGTGGACTCAGTGATCATTGTGCCGATAGTCGTATTAGCCCATGGCTTAATTGCCAAGAACCTCGTTGAACAGCTGAGGAGGCTCTCGTGAGGCAGCTGGATCAAGGGCTTGATTCAGAAAGCGGTACTCCTGGACACGGCTCGTATTGTTAGGAGGTTCCAGTCTCTGAAGCCCTGCCGGGTAGCTTTGACCCTGTTCCCGATACCGGTGGGCTACTATTTTTTATACAGGGTGTCCCAAAACTCAACGTCAAGCCGAAACGGGGTGACAGGATTGATCATAACCATCACGAGAAAAATCTGAAAAAAAATCTATCCCATGCAGTTTGAAAATTATGGGCATTTTAAGAAAAACCTAGAAATTTGATCAAACTGTACCATTTTTCGGTTATTGTGGTTATTCTTTTTTATTTTTGTTCATTTGAACTTTGGAAACGTAATCCTAAATAACATTTCTAGAATCCCAATAAAAAATAATCACACAATTGCCTCAAGTTTCCGAGAATTGAGACTATTTGTTAAACTACGAATTTAAAATTTTCAAGATTCGTCGACTTTGACAGGCCCTCCTATAAAAAAAATGTACTAGAGTGCCTTGGCAAGTGGCATTAAAAGTTGGCACATTTAATCAGAATTCTAAAATGGTACAATACTTGTTAGCTCCATACAATAGAAAAGAGTAAAAAAATTAAAACCTCAAGTAACCCGATTTTTGCTATCACATTTTACTCAGTTAAAATGTTTTTAATTCGCACAAGCTCTAGGTAGGTTCTTAATTTTAAGACAAAATGATGAGAGAGATGGATAATGGGTATGTTTGCCATGAGTGAGCGAGACAGATAGTGACGCCACGCATTGAGACGGAGATGCGTCGTTTAAACGAGTGCGAATGAAACAGATAGATGCTATGGCATCTATCTGTTTCATTCGCACTAGTTTCAGCCAAGCAAATGGCTACGCTACCAGTCCGACACCAACCAGTTAGTACGTTTCGCTCATTCGTCTACTGCGCACGTTCGTATTCGCTTGTGTTGATTTAGTACTGACAACTTTGGCTTCTCTTTTTGGACTTGAATCTTTGTGGATTGGACTTGTTGATAACATACCGGCAACTTTGGCTTCTCTCTGGACTTTTGTGTTGGCATCCTTTTTATCTACCATGCCTACACGCTACACTTCACAAGAATATGCGAACATGCACCTCATTTATGGGGAATGCAGATGCAACGCAAGTGCCGCCGCTAGACTTTATCGTGAAAGATATCCAAATTTAGAGCGCTACCCGGATCACCGATTGTTTGTTAATGTGCACCGTTCACTCACAGAGGGCGGCCATTTCCCGAATCAAATACAGGCTGGAGGTAGACCTGTGTTTCCTTTCCAGGAAGAAGTATTGCAAGAGGTCGCAGGTGACCGAAGTATTTCCGTACGTGGAATTGAAGAAAGAACGGGAATACCCAAAAGCACTGCTCATCGTATTTTACAAAGAAACGAAATGCATCCGTTTCACGTACAACGAGTTCAAAGTCTTCTACCTCGAGATTATCAGGAAAGGATTTCTTTTTGTAGAACAATGCTACAGAGGCATAATGAGAATCCCCAATTCATCCAAAAAATTCTCTGGTCAGATGAATCGACATTTAAAAAAGATGGTTACATGAACTTGCACAATTATCACGAGTGGCATGTGGAGAATCCACATTTAATGCGAGAAGATAGATCCCAGTATCGTTTTAAAGTAAACCTGTGGACCGGAATTTTAAACGGTAAAATTATTGGGCCTATTGAACTGCCTGAGAACTTGAATGGAACTAATTACCTACATTTTTTAAGAGAAGATTTACCAACCCTGTTAGAGGACGTACCACTAGCAGATCTTCGCGACATGTGGTTTCAACAAGATGGCTGCCCAGCGCATTTCGCAGTGCAAGTAAGAGATTTCCTTGACCAGGAATATCCGGGAAGGTGGATTGGACGTTCAGGCACTATCTCGTGGCCCGCCCGTTCACCAGATTTAAATCCCCTGGATTTTTTCTATTGGGGAGTTCTCAAAGAAAAAGTTTACTCAAAGCCCATTGAGAACGTAGCCGACCTGCGTGAACGCATTTCTCAAGCAGCTGAGGCGATCAACTCTCGAAGATATGCCCGACTTATAAGTAGATCTTTTTTAAGAAGATGTAGGGCTTGTATTGAGGCTGATGGTAAACAATTTGAACATTTATTGTAATAAAAAATGTTATTTCTCTATCTGACTTTTATTCCAACAAACCTAATTATTTTACTAATTTTACTAACTTTTTTTCACTTTGGTAAAAGTGGCGTCACTATCTGTCTCGCTCACTCATGGCAAACATACCCATTATCCATCTCTCTCATCATTTTGTCTTAAAATTAAGAACCTCCCTAGAGCTTGTGCGAATTAAAAACATTTTAACTGAGTAAAATGTGATAGCGAAAATCGGGTTACTTGAGGTTTTAATTTTTTTACTCTTTTCTATTGTATGGAACTAACAAGTATTGTACCATTTCAGAATTCTGATTAAATGCGCCAACTTTTAATGCCACTTGCCAAGGCACTCTAGTACATTTTTTTTATAGGAGGGCCTGTCAAAGTCGACGAATCTTGAAAATTTTAAATTCGTAGTTTAACAAATAGTCTCAATTCTCGGAAACTTGAGGCAATTGTGTGATTATTTTTTATTGGGATTCTAGAAATGTTATTTAGGATTACGTTTCCAAAGTTCAAAGGAACAAAAATAAAAAAGAATAACCACAATAACCGAAAAATGGTACAGTTTGATCAAATTTCTAGGTTTTTCTTAAAATGCCCATAATTTTCAAACTGCATGGGATAGATTTTTTTTCAGATTTTTCTCGTGATGGTTATGATCAATCCTGACACCCCGTTTCGGCTTGACGTTGAGTTTTGGGACACCCTGTATGTATAAATGCTTTTTCTTTTTTTTTTTATATGTAAAAATATAAAGAATGTGTACTTATTTAAATGAATAAACGAAATAATAATACCAGCCTATTACTGTCCAGGTTGAAAAAAATATCTTTACTTCCCGTATCGCATCGGCATCGACAGACACAATATTAGAATAAAGAGTCAATTTTTTTATCAACTGATGTCGTGTGGGAAATTTTCTTGTTTGATGGTCTTTGACGGTTAAATTTCGGTTTCAGCTAAAAATCCTGTTTCGGTCGGACACTATTTTTTACTAAACCCGGGTAAACGACATTATACTAAAATGGCAACCCAGTTTATCTGCCGTAGTGCGGTTGACGAGTTGTGTCTACTGTCGTGTCTTACTATTTTGATAAAACTGCGTTATAAAACAATCTAATGTCATTATGTTCTAAATTGTGGTATAGTTTAGGTGTTTTTTTGCCGCGCTAGAGTACATTTGTGCGTCCGTCATGCCTGTTACTCTCGTAGACAGGTTGCCCTTGCCGAATCTCAAGGTTTACACCGCGGGAAGTGTTTCGCTGCTTTCGATCGCTGTTTATTACGCGCTGAGTGTGACTAGCGACCCGAACTGGCGCGGGAACGCGACGCTGGCCCGGCAGGACGCCATGGAGCCGGGCGAGGGGGAGCGCCTGCAGCCGGCGCCGGCGCTCAACGGCACCAGGAATGTGAGCGAGCAGTTTGTGGATGTCATGACGTTCATGATGCAGGAGCCGCTCTGCATGTGGGTGAGTACTGCCCTGCGGCCCGCCACACACACACACCTGGCAGTCTCTTAGCTTCAATTTAGACACTTGATGTCGATTTTCAGTGTTTTCAAACTTAGAGGAAAATAATCTCTTATCAATATTGTTTTGATAAACAACATAAATCCCATTTTTCGTGGCGAATCTTATCATGTTATTGTTTTTTGTAACCTGAAGTGTACCAAAAACAAGGAAGCAAATGTTGCCTAAACTCTAGTTTGTTATCAAATAAATATGTAGAGCATTGCAGGCTAATCTACTCTGAATGTATGGATACCAACAGTAGGTATATAATTATATATTTCTTCATCAACAAAGCTTACTTTCCTAAAGGAAGACATTTTAGTCATCCAGTTGATATACTTGTTACATTCAATACATAACAAACTTATTTGCATAAGAAAAAATACATTGATTCACTCAGTTTTGGGAATGTAATCCCGGCTACTCAGCCACAGCTCCAGAGAGTCCTGTCTATATTCCTATTTAATTACAATTAGGTGAATTGTTAACTATGATGCATAACAATAAAAACATAATAATATTAACATAATATTTCTGAAAGTAAGCACATTAGGTACATTAGGTTAGGTTCAATAGTCCTGTTAAGTATTTTGTGTGTACATAAATAAATAAATAAATAATGCAGAGTTAAAAAAATATATTTATAAAAATTATACTTGGAAAATTTGAAGAACAAGTTTATTGTGAGAATTTTTATTAGATTTCATTTGACTGATTTTTGAATATATACATGACGTGTTTTATCTTCCATGTACAATAGAGGGATAATTTTAGATATAAGATATTGTATGATATTCACAATCATAATCACCAGTAGCTTAATCAAGCATTAACAACTAACTAAGCCAGCTAGAGTATTGCTAAGTTCGATCATAATTAATAAACACTTATCCAATAGGGTGGGTATATGCAAGAAATACAAAACTTTTTTTATTTCTTAAAAATGCCTTGTATTGGACCATAAAAACATTGTGGTACACTCGTTTAATTCTCTAATACAACACTTATTTTACAATTTAATATTTTATTTAGCGTGTTTTTGGTGAAACGGAACGCAAACACAAAACGCATCGATTTTGGTAGTGACATCAAAATCCTTGTGTCAAAGAAACACTTTTAATTGAAAAGTACTTAAAGTTTCACTAAGATTTTACTATAATATTGTTATTGCAATTTTTGCTTAATTAAAGCACTTTCATTTTAGTAAAACTAATCTACTAAGGGCAAAAAATTAGTTTTAAAGAAGGCTGATAGAGGTAAGTGACATCAAAGTCCTGACATGAATGGCCGCGATAGTCATGGACGTTTGAACTGTCGTAGAAAATTGTAGGAGTTTAATATTTTTTTTGTGCGACAAGCAGTAGTTGAAATTAACTTTTAATTATTTTCTTGGGTTGATAGTACTGCATATTATTGATTTAAGTGAAAAAAAAATTACTTGCATATTCCCTATTGATTTATTATTTTTGGAATTAAGTATCTTGTCTTGAGCAGGCAAATAATTAACAAATATATACACAGTATAATATAAAAAAGGTTAATAATAATAAAAAACATTTAGAAAATAAACATCACATGGGTCTTATGTTTATTGTCTATTTGTCTGTACAGGGTTAGTCAGGACAAGTGTACCTTATAGTGCACCCACATTTTGCAAGGTATGTAAAAGTCCACTGCCCAATGTAAAAGCGGCGAACCTGTTGCCATCAACCAGGCACAAATCGAAACTTCGCTGCTACTGAGTTCCTGACCTGAGAATTAAACTCTGGCCCTCAGGCTCAACAGTATTGCTTGCAACCATTAGATCAACAATTCTAACAAACAAACTAGCTGCCCCGCGCAAATTTGTCTGTGTCACATAAGAGAGTATGAGTCAATCTTAAAAGGTAGACATATGCTATTGCAGACATAATTTTCAAGTATCATCAATAGTTTTCTCAGCGCATGCCAAATAATGAATTTTATAAGCAAAATTTTGCTATTTTGGTTTACATTATTGCAATTTTCTTAAGGATCTCTGATTTTTTAAACTAAAGCCTTATGTTACTTCCTGATAATTTAACTTGCTATTGGTGAAAAATGATTAAAATCGGTCCAGTAGTTTCAGAGCTTATTCGGTACAAACAAACAAAAACAAATCTTTCCTCTTTATAATATTAGTATAGATAATTCGACGGCACGGTTGGCGCAGTGGCTGAGCGATTGACTGCTGCGCTGCGTGTCGCGGGTTCGATCCCCGCACGGAACAAATATTTGTATGGCCTATAGATAGTTGTTCCGGGTCTGGCTGTTTGTGAGTTTAAATGTTTGTAAATGCACCCACAATACAGGAGAAATTCCTAGGGTGGGTGCAGCGATAAAAAAAAAAAATTGCAGGTGAACCTTCAGCAGTTTCTCACCTAAACCCCATGAAATATGTTATCTTTACTGCTAACTATTATTTCATTCAATGATAAATGATAACACAATCAAATCAATTATGAAATGATTACCAAAGGCTTTTCAAAGAAATACTAATTGAAACAAACCATGTTCATACAAGTTCTTACACATACATATTTTGAATTATTATAACATCAGGTTTACTGCTGACTTTGTAAGCATAGATACACCTTACTAAAAAGATGAGAAATAATATAAATGGTTGTTCACAGGTACGTAATAGCTAGCCTAAAGCACAAACTCAGTCTTTTTCTCAAAGTGGATAACAAGAGAGTTTAAGTAATCTTGTTTGTATGCACATTTCAGTGTTTTCAGCATTCCGTCAGCTTGTATCTTCATCACTTTAAACCAGGGTTCCAGGATATATATCATGATATATATTCAATGATTTTTATGATATGTATAACAATACAAAAATGGTTTAAGCATTTATTATTATTACTTATTGTATTTTTTTGGCGTTTGTTACTGTATTTCTACTTCCCAAATGTAGATGGCGTTGGAGTAGAGTTAAAACATACCCCCTAATAGTAAGTTCTAATCCTTAAATAACAACACTTCTGCCGGCATTAATGGCGTCAGTCGTGTTAGAAAAATTTTGTTACGAAAGAGTAAGTTTTTTTTGTGTTTATTCTATTATTTTTTTACAAAGAAAGGAATTGAA
Organism: Eugnorisma glareosa; assembly: GCA_947578425.1. NCBI lineage: Eukaryota > Metazoa > Arthropoda > Insecta > Lepidoptera > Noctuidae > Eugnorisma > Eugnorisma glareosa. The sequence continues at coordinate 1,083,569 of OX387968.1, forward strand.
AATTGCAGAAATGATTTTACTTCATTACTGTACATATATGAAGCATTATATAACTTTTAAATTTATAAAATATAACTGTTTATTAAATGATGAATTTATTTATTTATTAAGTCTAAGTAACACATATGCAAATAGTAATACATAAATAATACAATAAAATAATAATATGGCTTTCATACAAAATGGATACTTATCAAACTTTTGATAATATCCAATAAATATCATAAATATCGGATATTTTCGAATCCTGCTCTAAACACAAACAGAAACAGTGTAAGACCAAAATACACTCTACTTTGTGTGTTTTGCAATAATACTCGTAATGTGTTTCATTCACCTCTAGAACGAGATTTGCTGAGCTTAGCTCGGAGGCATGAAGTTATGAACTATTTGCTTTATCGTTTCTATCTAGAGCCAGACCAATAATCTTTACCGCGTATTTCGTGTTTCGCTCAGTGATTGTTGTTTTTCTTACCTTTGCGTATTGAATATTTCATTATCTGTGAAAACATAGCATACACACACTGTAGATAACCGTAATTATTTGTGTTTTTGTTTATTATTGTTGTTTCATGAAATCGCAATATTCCTCTGTTAAATTATACAAAAAGGTCAGAACAATCCGCGGCAAGTTAGTCCACAATAAATGGTAAGATTAACATCTACTGAACCACTTAGTAGAATGCTATCTGGACAAAGTGTCTATATCAGAACATGGCACTTTTTAGGGTTCCGTAGCCGAATGGCAAAAAAAGGAACCCTTATAGATTCGCCATATCAGTATGTCGGTCTGTCTGTGTGTCTGTCCGTCCGTGTATGTCGCAGCCACTTTATTCCGAAAGTATTGTATAGCGGGCTGGTGTCCGCAACTCCACGTCTGAGCGCGTATTTTGCGTGCGGTATTCCGAAAGTATTAGGACTACACAGTTGAAACTTAGTAGGTAGGTGTATTCTGCAAACCGCTTTACGATTTTCAAACAAAAATAAAAAATGAAAAGATTTGATGAATTGATTTGTTTTTGAGATATGGGACTTTTTCATCAAACTGTAGCAGTAACTTTGTTTTTCATTAACATACTATGAAAAACAAATTTAGTTTTGTTGATGAATGTAAAACAATACAAAATATGAACGAATGCCCTCAAAATATTTGTATTATATTGTTTGGTGCTACGGAACCCTATGTGCGTGTGAGTACGACTCGCACTTGGCCGGTTTTACGTTTTGGATTGCAATTTCCATACTTGATTATTTCTAGAAACCTGATAGATACAACAAGGCAAATTATATTTTTTTCCTATTAAATCCTGTTAGAAGCAAACATGTAATATTAGATTAGACCGAAGCTATCAACTCGGAGAACAACATCAATTAATCAAATTGACTTTTGGGGATTGCAACGCCGTCGAAACACGGCACATAGATAAGGCACCGGCTACGCCAGAGATTGTAGGTCCGAGTCCCACCAGGGATACAAATACCCTTTGTACATATTGTCTTCAGTATTATCGATGCCACCGTCATCGTCTGTCTCATGATGATTCCCACACAGCCATCAGGATTCCTTCCTCGTATGGTGCCAATGGTCTCGGTACTCACACAAGATATTATTGCAAAACATTTTCCTTGATGTCCAGTAATTCAGTAAAGTAACATACACATGTTGCAAATTTCTCCCCAAGGCCAACCTTTTCTGCCGGGCTACTTATAGCACCAAATTGTTGTTACATTTTTTTAAATTGGAAAACGTGATATAACTTTCACCTTAGGAGTCTCTTCAATACTTTTTCAAGGTTCCTCCTCAGCAGCCTATCATCACACCATAATCATAAATGCCCCATGCGGCATTTTACAGAAAATTAGAAATACAGTTGACTAGTGAGCTTGAAGGGTTTCGTTGAGTTCATCAACTCTAGACATATCGGTCGGTCTCGCCGCGTCATGTGTTGTTCTAATATTGTGATGTGTAGTACGACGACAGCTCGTCGGTAACCAAACAATGTCTTTTGTCACTATCAGGTTTTCTCTCGAAGTCATTGGCCTCCGATAGAGCGTTCATTACGCATATATTTTGTTTGGAAGGTCTGCTGTTGCTGCAGATTTAATATGACTCCGTAAAGAGCTGAATAAGTCAGTCAGGGTTCTTGGGTCTATTCCACTCAAGATTTCATACATGAATTTATAAAACAGCGACTACAAATCTCTTGGCTGTGCACATTTTTACAACTTACGTAATAGCGTTGACTAGTGACTGGAATAAAGAAAGTTTTTCTTTTAAATATGCGTAGTACATCCTCTTCAATATGTTAGGCTGTTACAACAGCCTAATACTAGTCATCTGAGCTTACTGGCGATTTACAGGTGTTACGTAATATTTAGATTGTTGTTATTTGTTTATACTTAGATGGTAATAGTGGGCGGAACCAAGCCGCGGAGACTGGAGATTGGTATAAAAAAGACTAGACTTTCTCGAGATATTATCTAAATATATTTACCTGCTTCTCTGATCTATCTCGTGCCTTTCTTCCCAGTTGTTATTCCCAGATGTTAGAAGTAATACCCTTTTTAATCTAGACCTATCTCTGACGTCTGTACCAGATAAATTGTATGTCACTTCTGTGAGTCTGTCCAGCTGGTTCTCCGTTCTATTCTCTCGGGGGATCTCTTGACGAGAATCCGAGACGCTTAAGGCTATAGTCTGCTTGTGCAAAACGCGGGGACCTTCGATTAACATGGACGTGACATCCATGACCAAAAATTCGCTACTTTTTGCAACCGCCATTTTTGATTTTGGTTTCGATTCATCGTAAGGAACCTTATTTCCCGCAAGTATCATCGCGGTAGTGCCTTCCGTGCATGCGTAAAAAATTAAAGATCATAGATAAAAACGTAACCCATCTTTTCTTTGTAGTCGGTTAAAATAAAGCAGCTAAATAGAGCAGCCTGCATGATATAAAATGAGCGCGATAGCATGATTGTGCGAGTGAGAAGTGAAAAACTATTGACGATATCCCGGGAAACAATTGACGATATTCCGACGGTTGTCCTTCTACCTCGACCGGTAGGCGGTCACTTAGGATTACTGAGGAAATATAAACTAAGTTTAAGGGTGTTTTGGGTAAACTAATCATTTTCAGTTTACGTTAATATTAATGTGTTTTTAGGGTTCCGTAGCCGAATGGAAAAAAGCGAAACCCTTATAGATTCGCCAAGTCTGTCTGTCTGTCTGTCCGTGTAGGTCACAGCCACTTTACTCCGAAACTATTAGGATTACACAGTTGAAACTTAGTAGGTAGATGTATTCTGTGAACCGCTATAAGGTTTTTATACAAAAAAAAAAATAAGATTAAGGGGGGTCCCCCATACATGGAACTGAAACTAAAAAATATTTTTTTCAAACGTGCGGGGTGTCTATACATAGATAGGTCTTTAAAAATGACATTGAGGTTCCTAAAACCATTTTCTCTCAAAGTTAATCGTTTGAAAGATAAACACTTCCAAAGTGGTAAAATGTGTACCCCCCCCCCTAATATTTTTAAAGTAAGAGGAGAAAAATTCTGAAAAATCTATAGGATTAAAAAACGTAAAAAAAACTTTCAACCAAAATGGGTTTGAATAATATTTGATGTTTATTTTTTGAGATATGGGACTTTTTCATCAAACTGCAGCAACAACTATGTTTTTCATTAACATACTATGAAAAACAAATTTAGTTTTGTTGATGAATGTAAAACAATACAACATATGAACGAATGCCCTCAAAATATTTTTATTATATTGTTTGGTGCTACGGAACCCTGTGTGCGTGTGAGTACGACTAGCACTTGGCCGGTTTTTTATTTTATTTGGTCGTGTCATTGAACAATGTTCCTTTGATAAAATCGAGTAATAACACAAATCTATTGACAGAAACTACGTATTTTTTTAGAGTAAAAACCGAGAAATTTGACGATATTATCTTAATCAGATTAAGAAAATAAAAGACTTTTTACAAAAAAGTAACGAGCCAACTTTGAGACAAGGATATAAAAGTATTTATTGGCTCGATAGAATTTGCGATTTAGCCTCTGTTGCCTCGGAAAGAGTGCGGAAACAGAACTCGTATTCGCGTTGGGCGCGAGAGACCTGTATTCAACGCCAGATTTACGCAATAAGAGCGAGTGATAAGAACTTTTATGATGCATTAAAAATAATTGCAATTCCTTTATAACTTAAGTCAAAATAACATTGTAAACCTGCGCGAAAATTTCGAGGTGCTGTCAATGGTACTGGGCTGGCCCTTAAGTGCATTGTGTAATAATTTTATTGAAAAAAATATTGCAGCATTTCTCAACAGTCCTTATTTCGCACCGCGACGCAAGTCCGCGAACGCGCTGAACTTTCGAAGCCTGAGACTTGTTTGTCAAGTCAAAAGTTCTCGGCTTTACGGTGAAAGTCATTATTCAGGTTCTGAACCAAACAGCCATATTAATGAACCTTTCGCTATAAATACAAAAGTTAAACATATTGATAGTATTCTTAATTATGATGCATGTCGTGTTCGGTGTCGCGATCGTGAGTCTTCGACACAAAAACAACTCAAGGATGAGGGAGCATTGTCTTCGTCTTGTTTGAACTTGAACACTAGTAAGGGATTAAAATTAAACACAAATAAACTCGTGTGACATTCAGGGGACAAATTAATCATCGTTGCACTGGGTCCCCAATGCCTCCCGTCTACAAGACTTAGTAAGTAATACTAATTTGTTCTGCTTGGACGTTGGCGCGACTCGCAAATGTTTACCAGTTTATAAATCAAAACAATAACGGCTATCTGAAAGTGACAGTAGTGAGTAGAATGAAGTCATCCCACGCGACTTGGCAAGGGCAGCTGAGAGGCGGGCTCAGTAGTTTTAGCACTATTTGTAGCATTTTAATATCCAAGATCTTATTTTTAAGAACCTAACCTAGTACAATATTTGGAATATTACACGATCACGAATAAATATCTCTGTAAATGAGTTTGGTCGTAATAAGCCTACAAGCACTGTACTTAATACCTACTTAGGTCATTCATTACAAATCATGACATACACACGTTTGAGTTAAAGTTAAAATACAAGGAACAGGAAGGCTTAGACTTTCAGCAGGTTACTGACATTCAGAATCTGATAAAACTTGAGTGTAAATAGCAGAAATGATCGGTGTCTGCTGAAAAACGAGAGCGTTCTTAAAGGTCACATCTTCGGCCCGGAGCTATTTATGTTCCTCGGTCATCGTCATTTGCGGACCCTTCCGGATCTCACCAGTCTTGTTTATAAATACGTATTTAATATATATTCTACTTATGTTGCGACGCCCAGTTATAAGGTTATCACTGCATCGTGCTTAAATATATTTTATTTCGTATAATTTTTTGATCACAACAAGTTAGCTAGAAACAAGAAGTTTTAATACCATGGTTGTTTATCTTGTGTTATCATTTAATTGTTCATTTCTAGTAAACTCGTAGCCCGTACAATGTTGTTGCAATCATAATTGTATTGTCAAAGGATCCATAAATAAAATACATGCTTCTATTCGATTATGTCAATTAAATATTTATTGTGCATCGTCACAAGATGCAAAACTACAGAAAGTACTTAATAGTCTTGAAAACATGGGGTATCAAGCTGTCTTGTGTCTTCTTTTGATTTCCTTTCAATAAAATGCGCCAAGTGCGTAAATCCTCAATCAGCTCTTTGGTCCTTCCGACCGCATTACTAATCAGATAGCGTAGATAGCTGTTTGTTACACTGTACAAAAAAATGAAATAAAAACAAAACAGGTAAAAACAAATGAGTAGGTAAGTAAATACAATGTATGTTTATGCAAAAATATAGATATTGTGGGTAGATTACCAACTGATGAGCAACGAGTTGACTTTTGTACTGTTAAAACTAAATCCCCTAAGAAAAAAATAAAGAGCTGAAGTCCATCGCACCACAAAGGCAACTATTATTATAAAAGCCATAAATCGTGCTATCGGCAACTTAATATTATAACGTTGATGCCGGAACCCTTCAATAAACATTTCGCTGTGACGCTTGATAAGTGGTGCTAAATCTCCCCTCGATGTTATCGATGTTGTTTTCCTGAAATATTAAACTGTAATGAACATAAGTCACGTAAAACCAAGCGAACTATGTCTTCTGAAGCCCTGATTATGCATCTTTCAACGGATAATAGATTCGGATCTTTCGGAAGATAAAAGCTGGCCAACTGACGCCTTTATCGTCCCACTGCAGGGTAAAGGGCTCCCCTTCTCCGCGAAATTCTGTGATGTGCTAGTGCCGACCAGTCCTGTCAGTGAAGAGTCAAGCTCGTCCCACCATTTCGCCTTGGTCTGCTCCGATGCCGTCTGGCGTTTAATGGGACACACTCAGTCGTCGTTTTAGCACATTCCTCATCTGACACGCGGAAGACAAATCCGGCCGAATCCCACATAAGTTTAGCGGCTTTCTGGCAGTTCGAAATACGATCCCAATGATGAAGTGCCAATTTGCCAAGTCAATAACCAGTTTTATATTTTTTATTGAACACGCATTTTTTTTTATTACTCATTCCGGTACCACTTCTACGTATAATTATTAGTAATTGTTTATTTACACATTCTGTCCCTTCAAACACTGTTTTAAGCTTTCACGGTTTACTACTAAAGTGGCGCTTGCGACAGCTTCGAAATATCGGGAGCTCAAAATAATGAACAATCACGGAAGATATCCCCTAAGTGACAATATTAAGTTTATTCTGTCCCCTAAACATAATGCAGAGTAAGGATGACGAGGATATAGCGGCTAGTGGCGACATGCTTCAACCAAGTGCTGCGGATGTTGATTCAGAAGCAAATCAAAAATAATTATTCTTCAGATGTTCTCCATACCATAGGGGCATTGTCTAGGGATTACGTGGGAGTCACGTTTACACTCAACGCCCTGGAGAATTTTGTCGATGTACAAGCTTGCGATGAACCAGTATCGTCTCACAAATTGTATCTCGTACAAATCGAATTAAAACTAACGCCATGACAAAAGTGGCTGAAGATGAAAACATACAGTGAGCGGTTGATAAGGAAGGAGCTCAATCACTACTTCTATATCCCTGGTGCCCGGGAATGAGCAACACGCTTTACCCGCGTTTATCAACAGCTGTTCAAACAGCGAGGCTCGCACTGATTGTCTTCACAATGATCTGATGGCCGACCTCAAGGTTAGCCAATCAATCTGATGGCAAAGAACTGAACACTAAACCGAGCTAAATCGATGCTTTTTTTATTGTCTTGTTTACCCCGACATTCAAATTGGCAGAATTCAAGTTTCCAAGCTCTAAAGTTAAAATAAAGATAATTATAATCGATTGAGGTCGAGTGTTGTTTAGAGATCCAAGAGAATATTTACTTAGATTAGATTAACATTGATGTTTAAAGTTCACATAAATAATCTGTTAGTGAATTAGTATTTAATAAAAAACTAAAATAAGGTTTGAATCAAAATCTAATTCCGTTATATCTCGGTCCACAACATTCTTCACTATCATCAACTGTAATAACATCGCACAACTAGAAAATCGTCTGATTTTCGGGGCACAGTTTATAAATGCGATGTTTACAAAAATACGCCAGTGATGTTCTACGAGCTGTGCCAAACCTACCGACTTGCTTGTTTAGAGGTCGGCAAACGTCACCACTACGTAACGCACTATGGTGCTCTCTATTACTGTATAAACAATGACAATTATAATTTGCTAGACCTACTCGTAAATAATAAGAAGCGAGACAAAGATAAAGAGAAGCGCAAGCCCCGGGATAATGATGTCAGTGAAATCCTTCTTTGTCAGTCTACAGAGTCGAGCTGACGCTCGCCATGCCAATCTTAGTCAGCGAACGTAGGATCCACCTTGATAATATCAGTTCTTTTGAGCAGAAAACAAGTAGAGCCATTACGGCAGGAACGCCGAGAATGTTCGAATCCACAATTAAATTGCTTCAAGAGCACATCACGTTCTGCACCAAGGCAAGTGTGCGCACTTGATAGTATCATCTACTTTTTATCCAATTTTCCAGCACTAGTGCATCAAAGAATATTTTCTAGTTTAATGTGAAAACAACAAAGACAAAGTACTACTAGAAAAGAAGTGATAACTGGAAAAATACGACGAGAATGTACAATTGAAAAGATGTTTACTTAGAAAAATTGGAACAACGACCGCACACGACTTGAGAGACATAAAAACTATCTATTCAGTAGAATCCGTTAGCAATACATAACTGTCTAACATAATGTAGCTAGTTAGCTACGTTCTAAATTATGAGCATCACGCAGGGTCAGGGGCCAAATATTATGTGGTTCTACGGCTTAGTAGTAAGCTCAAGAGAGATTTTACTCCGAGCCTATACAGAAATAGTAATAGAACATCGGGGATTGCACCCAAGATTTCATTTCATTTCATTTATTCAATAACAATTTTTACATTGTGTCTGAATATTACAATCTACTCACGCAATCAATTAAATAAACACATAATTCAGCTCAACACATTACACATACCTACATCAATACTATTATAGTCAAATAAAAAAAAAAATAAAAAAAAAATTCAATGAAAAGATAAAATACATGCCATGTCAAGAAGAAATAAAATAATAACAATGTCCAGTATCTAAGTGTAAAAACAGCAAGCAATTAAATTATAACTTCATGTCCATAACATTAAAGTCTATTATTAAATGTCACAATTACATTAGACACAAGACCTAGACACAAGAACTAGATCCCTTGATCTAATACTTGATATACTTAAGAAAGGCTTGAATCACGAGGCGTAATGGTGGAGAAATAACGTTAATTTTACGTATCGGTTGGTTTTTTGTGCAAGAGGAAAACTATCTATTTCCTTACGGTTTGGATATTCCTTACGAGTCACAAGTCTGAGCAGAAACATTTGAGGTGAATATCCTTTACTTGTAATGAAATGATAATCTGAAAGACGAAAGACTTTAGACTGCTCATCTTGTTGTAAACAGAAATAATAAGATAATAGTTAGGGAAATGCCAAAAATATCAAATGGCGACAAAAAAATAAATTATGATAGTTGAAAAAGAAAACATTATCTAAACGACCTAGATAACTGAAACTTGATTAATTATATCAGTAGGTATGGATAATATCAAAACATTGAAGAGTCTGCAAATGTATGTCAAAAATGACGCGGACAGGATGTCACTATCTGGTGCAAGCGTTTTTGTTTAGAGTACAAGTCCACCTTGCGGGGTTCAGCGTTACCTTGCCGACGACCGGCGACCTAGTGCCGTACTATTAACATAATGATAGCTTCTCATTGCTGTTTCCTTACGTATGTGTTAAACTGTAATCTCTGTAATCATCTTCATTGGAACAATGACTTGTGTGGAATAGAAAATAACGTTATTGAACTGTGACGTCATCACACTCTTCACAGCCGTCTCGCGTTTCTAAGAACAGATACTTTCGTATAATGTCCTCGGATGTGAAAATAATTTTCTGCTTGTTTCGCCGTCACTCACTATCATTCGTTTCAAGGCAAGACTGACAGATGAATGAACTGCCTTATGTCACCTGTGATGGATTTTTGACACACGTTACGTTATTAAAATTTCATGGTCCTTTTGTATAGACGTCGAGGTTACGGCTACTTGTGTGGCAGCTTTGTTATAAGGCTGCTGCTGTGCTACCAAATACATTCTAATAACATATCTATGCTTGTATGTACAACTGCTGTGAAACGACTACAGGTCATTTCGCGAATAACTCCAATATCAACTAAGCCTGTTTAATCTGTGAATAAAACAGACATTTGTAAAAATATCCATTTGGCTTTTGGAACATGCATTGTAATCATGTTCATGTATTGCAGAATTATTTAATTATATTCGTAAGGTACATAAGTAATAGTAATTGCCTAGAAAGTGTTAGACTTTTCGCAAATAAAGCCCTCCCTCCAGTTCGTTCAGAACAGGTTGGAGAGACGGAAGAAAATAAATTACGATACAAATTCCCGTGTTAATAAGAGGTTCTTAGCACCAGAACTAGCCAGTTCAACTACCGGAATAATGAGGACTAGTTTTATCATAAGTTATGTACCAGACCACACGCCTTTCAAATTGGGGTGATCGACTTATTAATCAAATGAATTGGTTGCCTATTCATATACCTATCAACTATAGATGAACACCACGGCGGCGTCGGCGTCGTGTAAAGCCACTTTCTTACTCAAAAACCTAAATACTAATGAGTACGTATTCAAGGTTTCGATTTGACATGACATTACTTTATTAGATACCTTGTCACGGTTATTGCTATGACGTATATATCGTGAAGTTCTGGCCTTCTTTCGGACAGCAAGGCTACCGTCTGCTACACATTAGTGTAGTATTGCGAATTGAGGGCTGTGCCAGTGCTGTACACCCACGTATGTGCACCGTTTATGGAAATTGACTTGTATGAAGCTATGCGTTATGACCTCATCGCCAGACCTACAATTATGTTATTAGAGAGTTTATAAACTTATTTAACTTTGCCGATTTTCTCAATTTTGTAAAGATTTGGCAAATGTATGATGCAAGGAAACAATTGAGTGCATCATCACGTCTAGTGTAAACTCAACACTAGCAGACAATAACTAAAGACTAGCAATTAGAGAAACACTTTGCAAATGAAAGTAACAGCTTAATTCCCTGGGAAAATTCAACGGTCGGGCATAATATAAAAATAACGTAAGTAATTGCAGCAGTTGGTAGCATTCCCACGCAGCTGGACACCAGTAGCGGAGAGCCACGTCAACGATAGCATGGTGTGACGGGCACAAGTCATGCCTACTTGCGAATATTACCGAGCCTCGATCTAACATCTCCATACCGTTGACTCATCGTCGCGTGGCTCGCTTCACGTATGTACTGCACATTTCGAGGAGTCGATGACCGCGCTCATTAGCAAGCTGCGGTTAGTTCATACAGCAACGTTACAATTGCTATGTTAATTTAGACCTAAAAAACCCCATAAATACATTGTACATCAATATTAAGTCCAATGATCCTAAATTCACGAAGAAGAAAAGAAAGTGGTTAGATAAGCTATTGGGATTGTTTGTAATGCGCGAGATGTGTTTTCTAATAAATTCCGGCAGTTTAATGAGATGTTGGAGCCGGTCACTAGAATTTGCGCCCTAAAAGACGTAATGACAATCACGTTCATATTAGAAAGTCATCTTAGTCCTCAAGTCGCAAACGTAACGAGTAATGTTTGCTCTTGGTTGGAAGAGCTTTTCAGCTCTTGTGTAACGCATCAGTACAAACAAATATGTCATTTTCATGATAACTGGTAGACAAATTCATCTGAAAAAAATCTGTCTACCATTAGAATTGCTATTAACACAAAACTCAAACAATAAATGTTTAGGATCAGTATTTAGAGAACGCAATAACAACATCTTAAAAATGTTTATCAATGTGTGCATTTTTGAGGACGCTGAAGTAGGTACCTATGTTGCTAGTGTTGCTAACTTGCTACCTGAGTTAAGGAACACATTGACATTTTCTCGTTAATTCGGTGCTGCTAAGAATGAACACAAACTGATCATCTCAGACAAGTGTTATTTACGTTCTACTGCCAAGGCCAAGGATAGTTCAGTGTCAAATGTGTTTTACATCTTTTCTGGTGCGGAATGTTTTCGAAATAGTCAACACTCTCAGGATTCTTTAGTTATAATCAACATGATTAATAGATCATACTTTCTTTCTACGCTCTTCGTCAGCAACAATTGTCAGGAAATAATACTAGAATGTTCTCAGACTATTGACTTTGTGTCTGTAAACTGCTTAGAAAGTTGTTTAAAAAAATAATTGGAGTATCTGTGGACCAAGAACAGTAGTTACGGTCTGACAATGCTACTACCTTTAAAGTAGTGTCCTTTGCAAACCCTAGTGAGTAAGTATGCACTGTTCTTGAAGCTTGCAGCCCACTGAAACTTGAAACTCGCCACAATTAATATGTAAAGTGATCAAGTTATACGTATAGAAATATAGAATAGTGGTTTACTAAGAAAACCAGCTAAAGGTCAGCCGCCACAAACTTGTTGGCGTCTTGTTATTGACTCATCTTCCATTATCTACCGATCTGTATTCGTAGTCCCTACTTAAATACTACATTCGATTAAAAGCATTTTTAAACACATTGTTCTAGTCTGATGCACCGCAACCGAATTGCAGAGGTTTGAATGTAAACAGAGCTCACTCACGATTTACGTGTTGAGAGCTCTCTGAGGTCTGAGGTCTGACGTTGAGACCATTATTAATGGGGTGTTGGTTTCTCAGCCTCACCTAGATCAGTGTCATACTTACTAAATCTCGACAGCCATACCAGTTAGCCTTTACCGAAGTTGTGACTGGCAGATGAGGGGATTAGAACCAAAAAATCTCATAAGGACCAAGAGTTCATAATGGCAAAACACAAGTATAATTTTCAAACATAAAACAACCAAATCGCTCTATATGTATGTAGAGAAGTGGTGGCGGCTCTGGGTTCGAACCCAGGCAGGCGCATTACATTGTGTAATTTATTTCATCACCACAGCTCTTCTATCTTTATCGTATGGTTAGTGCCCAACCTGGTATCAGAGTTTTTATGCCGCCCATGGGCCTCTAACCACTGCTCTCAAAAACGGTGAAGGAAAACATCGTGAGAAAACCCTCCTAGAACCAAAAAATCGAAAACATGTGAAACCTACCAACCCGCACTGCGCTCGCGTGGTGGGTTATAGCACATTCCCTTCCATAGAGAGGAGGCCGTGTGTCGCAGCAGTGGGTACTTACATTATATTGTGGGTCAAATTAAACGCCATTGTTGAAAATAAAGCGCAATTACCCATTGAGTTTGTAATTTAGTTGCATAATGATAATAACCAAACAATTCGGGTTTGGTTTTGTTTGTTCGGTTTCAACGGTTGCCAGCTGTTTTACGAGTATTTGCAAGGTTTCTGGTTAGCGTGACTTAGTTTCTCTGAAGTTTGCTTATTGTCTTTTGGGGTCAGTACCACAACAGACTATTGGGATTATGATTCCCGAACAGATTGAACTCTCCGACCAGCTATGAGACAACTACTCAGAGCTCTCTCACTGAAAGTCTTCAGTTTGCTCCGCCATATCTTACGACACCACTCATCTAACATCCGCGAATCAACAACACAACTGTTGTCAACGTTTTTGGTTATATTAATAATTTGAGACTTGAGACGTACTTTTTAACCGACTTTCTTCAAAAAGGAGGAGGTTCTCAATTCGGTTGTATTTTTCTTTTTTTTATGTTTGTTACCTCAGAACTCCGTCATTTGTAAACCATTCCATGTGAAAAATTCTTTTTTCATCTGAAAGGATATGCTTCCCGATTGGTCCCATAGAAATTTCATCAAAATCGGTTTAGGAATTTGGTAGTTTTCCTCACGTTAATTGTCACATCACGCGACGTCGCGTGATACCTGCTAGTTAAATTTGACACACTTCCCGATTTCTGATTGAGCTGAAGTTTTGCACGCATGTGTATATCGCAAGACAATGCAATATTATGATGACATGGAGCTGATCTGATGATGGAGCTGGAAGGTGGCCATACGAACTCTGTAATAAAACGACGCAACGCCGTCGAATGTGGACTCGTTTGATTCGTATCGATAAGTACTTTAGTCCTAAATGGTAACCAGGGTCTGATGATGGAGCTGGAAGGTGGCCATAGGAACTCCGTTATAAAACGACATATTAACCCCATCGAGTTTGGGTTCGTATAATTCATCTTGTTGAGTACTTTGTCTCTAGATGGTACCCAGGGTCTGATGGAGCTGGAAGGTGGTGACAGGTAGCCCGTAATAAAATGACACAATCCCATAGAGTTTGTGCTCGTATGATTCGTCTTGACGAGTACTTTGGTCCTAAATGGTATACAGTGTCTGATGATGGAGCTGGACGGTGGCCATAGGAACACCGTTATAAAACGACAAAACCTCATCGAGTTTGGGCTCGTATGATTCGTATTGACGAGTACTTTAACTAAGTTCTAGTTACAATGTAAAAACTAATTCATGACAAGAATTTGTGTGGTATACTAATACTAAAAAGGGTAAAATAAAAAAAACTTTCTGCGAAAACAAAACCGACTTCTAAAAAAACTAAAATAACTTTACTTTCGGAAGTCGGTGGCAAAAAAGATACAAACAAAGACACCGACTTCCGAAAGTAAAGTTATTTTAGTTTTTTTAGAAGTCGGTTTTGTTTTCGCAGAAAGTTTTTTCAATTTCAGATTACGTTGCGCTAATTTTATTTACATTTCCGATCGATTATTTTAACAAACAGGTCGTGTCACCTCATTTTCCTTGCTATTTGAATTTAATGAATTTATTTTACGCTGCGGCACAAATACTGCTCCTACCGTAACTGTTTGAGATAACAGTTTTCATTAAATTTATTCGTCTAATATTAGCCTCATATGAGCAGAGAAACATTCTGCGGTACAGCTTCATTCCATATTTTTGACCTACAGGCTATAGCATGCACCCTTTTGTTCCGGATCATTCTCGGCTTCAAAGAGCACTTTGTTCGGTTACAAAGAGTCGACTTAGCAAAGGGCTCTGAAAGACTTTTTAGGTCGGCCTGTTCCGCAGAACTATGTTATAAACAACCTTTGAGTGGATAAATGCACTGTATACTTCACGTTACTGTAGATTTTCAGCAAAGTGTACCTAAGAAGCTTTCAGTTGCGCGCTTTTCCGTGCTCAAATTTCATATCGCTAACGTTTTGTTATTGAATTGGTTGCAGACCCTGATCAACATAGCTTACTGTTCGCTGGCGGTATTCGGCTTCGGCGTCCAACGCCTCGTCTTCGGCCAACTCCGGGTCGCCGAGGCACAACGCGTCAAAGACAAGTTCTGGAACTATGTGTTCTACAAGTTCATCTTCGTGTTTGGCGTCATTAACGTGCAGTACATGGATGAGGTGCTGCTGTGGTGCTCCTGGTTCACGCTCGTCGGCTTCCTGCACCTGCTGGGGCAGTTGTGCAAGGATAGGTACGAGTATGTGAGTACCATATTCTTTATACTAAACACTAAGCTTCGGGGTTTTTTTTGTCTTATGGTAAGGGTTCTGTGTTTGTATTGGAGACAATAAAGTATGTTGATATCCTAGCAGTATCCTGTTGCACATTTTTGGATTCTACTCCAT
The DNA here is from genome assembly GCA_947578425.1 of Eugnorisma glareosa. Classification (NCBI taxonomy): domain Eukaryota; kingdom Metazoa; phylum Arthropoda; class Insecta; order Lepidoptera; family Noctuidae; genus Eugnorisma; species Eugnorisma glareosa. Next base: position 1,098,827 of record OX387968.1, read on the forward strand.
TGATTAGAGGTGCGCCTGCACACGTTATGTTATGACCTAAAATAACGTGCACCTCTCACAAGTACAAAACTCGTTTGTAGGATTTTGGGAATTCCTCCGTTCCGCCGAGCTTTTATAAATAAATGACACGTTAAAAATAATCAATAAGTAGGTAGGTTCTCAACAAGTAAATCGAAGTTTTTCAAATGTTAGGTAAAAATAGACGTGAAGTCGCTGTCGAAGATATGCGTGTTGCTACATTGTTTGTTAATTTGTTACGCACGACATCAACAAACAACAAGTTTAATGTATTATCACACTGATGATGAAAATATTAGTGTCGATAGCCGGTCGACGCGTTGCGGATCAGAGGACACGCACCAAATTGTTTATTATGTTCATTAGGTTACGTCGTACACTACCTATCTACCGTGAATAGAATAGTGTATTAATAGACAAGCAATATCATAAATAAACAGGCCTCTCACATAATAGCACATTCCCATCAGTGTTATTTTCTCTCTGTAGATTGTGGACCGTAACATAATGCTTGCGCTTAAACCTTTGCAGTCGCCCAAGATATGTATGATGAATAATGATGATCATCAAAGGTTCCCCTATCTGGTTTCTCATGACAGCTACCATAAAGAGTTTGACAGTAAATTTGCGTAGAGATTTGATTAGGCTTTCGAAGAGGGGGCGGGATCGAGACATTTAAATTCCATTGGCTATGTGCGCGTGTCTCGTAAGGTCATAATGTTCTGTCCTTTTACATTTTGACCTACTTCGACTATGATAAATAATGATAATAATAGAATGCAGACCACGTTTAACTAATAGCTTACATATCTATTTGCATGGTACAGTTATTTTTCCCAGTGATGAAGGTGTAACTGCATTATGAACAGCCTAAATAAACTATGTTGTTTATTTTGCATAAAAAGTAGAGAACCTTACCTCTACTGTAAGTTAGACTGTTTCAGTTTTTTTTTTGTAGAATTAAATAAACTAAGTCGGCGTTATTTTGAAGTACTGCCCGTAAGAGTTACACCTGTTTTGGATTGTTAAGTATCTCAGGTGATATAGGTGGTAGATAGCTAAAAACTCAGATTTATTGTAGGTAGATTTATTTGAAGGAGTTAAAGATAATAAATTGCCATACAGTATACAGTCGTCTCGTTAGCTGGCATTCGAGATAAGAACTGTCGTGGAGCAAACAATGGCGAGCACCATCTCAATTTAAAGGGCGACGCATTGTCTGGCCTGCGCTATGCGTTATTGTGTTGAGAAACTTGTCACGTCAGTCACTCCGATTGTTTATTTAGCAGACTGTTAGATTCTTATAGCGGAGGTTATCGTCAAGACTTAACCACGTTATGGTTGGGGAAATTCCAACAGTTCAAGTACAAAATTAGCAGCCGCCGCCGTTAAGTTTAAACGTACGGTTAAAAGATCAGGGGCTTAAAATGGCTGTCATCACATATTGTTATACATATCTATGAATTATGTACTTCATTTTTGCAATGACATAGATTTTATTAATACAGCATTCAGGACTTCCTGCTTAGCTTGATTTTCATATCGGGGCCGGGTCGCACAAGGTTTACATACATTTCAGTCAGGAAAGGATACTGTACCAATGACACTGAATCAATGCATCGGTAATTTTAATCATGTTTACTAAGTAGCTTCCGCCTATATACCTATTCATTTACGTTAAACTGTTCCCTGGGGGCCTAAAATGGCTGCTTTATGAGAATCATAATAGGAATCACGTTAAAAATTTGAAATTCTTAAAATGGTCTTTATGGTTATGACCACAAAGTCCATTTTAAGAGTTTTAAATTTTTAACGTGATGCGTATTATGATTCTGATAAAGTGGCCATTTTAGGCCCCCAGTAATATGGATAACAAAACATGTTATAAAAAATTGTGGAACGAAATAAAACAACAATTTAAATACCGTGCCACTTTTGATAGGGCCATTTTAATAGTTCGTTCTCTAAATACGTCCACCGCTGACGCCGCCGCGGTCGCAGCTAGCCGAGCTGTGGCTTACCACCGCAAGTCGCGCCGCCCGCCGCACCGCGCACCGCGCCGCCAGTAACTGTGGCCAGGACGTAACAGTTTCATTACATCCATGTTTTGACTGTAACAAGATTAAAGCTTAGTTTATTTAAAAAGAAAAGTCAAATGATCACACGGGTGCAGAATGATCTTCTTGGATGATGTTATTGGTTACTTACTTTTTCTTTTTGTCAGTCTTACCAAGGGGTATCGTATTACCCAGTGGCCAGTACTAACTGGGTTGTGGAGGTCAGGTAGGCAGTCGCTCCATGTATAATACTGGTATTCAGCTGCGTGGTGTTAGACTGGAAGCCGACCCAACGTAGTTGGGAAAAGGCTGGCAGACGATGATGACTGTTTGTGTTTCCCTTCGTCCAGTTCGGCTTGAGGGCGGCGCAAGTTTGGTTTCCTAGGGGACACCCTGCTCACCGTCTCGTTATCATTCCCTCCCACTTCTTTAACGTCATCCCTCACACAACCCTTCCTCCTTTGGTTTCTCTTCTCCATCCATCTAATTGATCTGTAACATCTGCTGATCCTTTCGTGGCTAATAATAACAGCCGCTCGGCTCGATCAGGTCACGCCGCGCTTGCCGAGGTTGGTCTGTGGATGGGTGACCACCCATTGCATACCGTGCTCCCACCGTGTTTCGGCTAGCACGTTAAGCAGTTGCTCCCGGCTGTCATTGGTAGATCTTTGACAATCATTACAGATAGTCAATGGCCCGACATTTTGATGAATTCTATTTTTTAACCGACTTCAAAAAAGTAGGAGGTTATATGTTCGTGTGTATGTATTTTTTTTATGTATGTTACCTGATTTCTCCCCCATTTGTGGACCGATTCTCAAAATTCTTTTTTTATTTGAAAGATTCTACTTCTGAGGTGGTCCCATTTAAATTTGGTGAAGATCTGATACTGATCTTCGGAGATATACTATGGAACTCTTCAAAAATAGATGGCAAATCTGTCCTGATTGCTGCAATCGCTTTGATGTTTATTGTGTATACAAAATCATGACGTAACATCACGTCTGTATGCTCTGAGGGGGTACGCAGATGTGTACAATACACCCAGATTTCCATTTATTGGGGATAAGCCCATTACCATGACATGTATTATTCATCATCCGCATTATTTTCCCAACTATTTTGTGGTCGGCTTCCAGTCTTACCGGAATACCAGTATTTTATACACAACACAATAGCTACGACTTAAAAAATAATTTCTAAAGCTATTGAGACATTAGCGTATGGTCATCATCATCTCATGACGCTGAGCTGATGAAGGAAGGTACAACTCCTAACGAGTTAGGTGATTTCTTGTTCTAGAATAAAGTATAGAAAATGCGACTTGTCGATATCGATAGTTGATTTCTCTAGAGACAACAGAGTGAGTGCTAGAAACTAGAAGTATTAATCATTTTAACCGACTTTAAGAAAATAACTGTTGTTGTCTTTTAGACGCGTATTTATTAATGTAAAATAAATTCATGGCGACATGGGAACAACTAAAAATGGAAAAATAAATGAAAACTTTTTGCAAAAAATAAAACCGACTGCAAAAAAAAACACAATAAAAAAAATAAAAATAAACTTCAAAACAAAACAAAAAAGTGAAAAATAACGTTAGCTTCAGAAGCCGGTGACAAAAACACCAAATCCAAACAAAGGTCAAGCTTCAGAAGCCGGTGACAAAAACACCAAATCCAAACAAAGGTCAAGCTTCGAAGTCGATGACCTTTGTTTGATTGATTTTGTGTTTTGCAAATAAATGAATATGATATAAACAAATACTGACACCTATCATCACGGACCGTGATGCACATCGTGAATGTGATTCGTTGATTGTCATCAAACACTTAGAAATAGTCTGTTAAATATATGTTTATACATATAGTGAAACCGCAGGTTTTACATACAACGTGTAACAGAGCAGAAAATGAAATCAGCTGTTAAGTACATTTTGTCGAGTTATGCTCACAGAAATGTATGGGGCAGTCGATTTTTTTTCGATTTCAGTGTTGGTTTTATAGTGAAAGTTGTTTGTAATGATGAGTACAGCGACCCCTTAATAGGTTTTGCGTTTACCTACTCTGTTACACCGAGTTACACGTTGCATATGTATTTGTCTTTTTGTCACATAAAATGTTTTATGAAGACCTAAGATACAAAGTCACAAATTGGAACATAAAAGCAATAGCTGAATACCTCATACATGTTTGTCTGTTTGGTTGTTTAAACAGTGACTTAAGGCGAGGTTGCAGCCTTTTTAAGATTTTTCAACGTCTGAAAATCGAATTAATGAGTTTTTTAATAAATAAAAATCGTTATATAAAAATTGAACATACCCTCAAGTAAATCGAGAAGATAAAACCGCAATTTAGAATAAATGGCTCGATAAAAAGAAAACAAACATGACAGTAAATCACAATTTTAAACGTGTACTGCTAAGAGATTCTATCATCAATTTATAAGTAAGTTATATCAATAGATAGAGCATTTTTTTTTTAATAAAATGGTGACTACATATTTTATAATTTCACGCATTATATCGCTCGCTCGGCAGTCGCTGCCGTACTTGGACGTACGACGTACGTCGTGTGCTCCGCAAAAATTCTCCTCGCATTTACGCTTTAGTAATAGCGTATCGCGCGGTGGGACGTTTAGACATGCCACAACGTAGCGTAATGCAGTTATTAAATCGTGTTCGTGTGTGTCAATTTTAGTCACAAATCACAGATTCTAAATTAAAAAAAAAAAATATATATATACCTTCGTGCTCTAAGAATAGGATTTATTTTGCTTTGGGGCAGAAAAAGAAGACGTTTTGTAATTTGAAAAACTAGAACTGATTGCCGAGTAAATTCTGCTACTTGACCATCAATCAATCAATCAAATCATTTATTTGCAATGAATGTAGGTCCCATTGAAATACAGGTGGAGTAAAAAGGAGTGAGCTATGTACATTCTGCCTGAAAATAGGCAGGCCAATTAAAAAAAAAAATGTTGTGAGTCTATCTAAAAATAAAGTTACAAATTAAGATGTCACAGTTAGAATAATTGCAATTATACATACATTAATTAATATTGAAAAATATCAAATAAAAAAGAAATAAAAATATAGTTAATAACAATAAAATTTAAAAAATCATGTATATTAGGTAAGTACATAATTATGTTCAAAATAATATTAATTATATTTATAATACATATTGCTGATTAAAAAGTTTTCTCCAAAACATTAATCGAATAATAATATTTTTCTATTAAGAAGGCCACTAATTTCTTTTTAAAGTTTTTAATTGTATCATTTTTCATTACATCTGGCAATTTATCATATGGTTGGACCCATACAAATAACACTTTTCCTCAATAATGCTGTTTTACAGGACTCGATTTGTAACACATTTTTGTATTGATTTCTGACGGGTCGTTTTCTAGTTTCTGTCATCATGGGGAATAGGTTTTTATTGGTCTTTACAAACATGGCCATTTCCAGAATATACAATGACGGAAATGTAAGCACTTTTAGGGACTTAAAACTTTTTTTTCGCAACCGTCTGTAGTCTTCAAACCACACATCGCTCTAATGCAACGTTTTGGCGCCTTGAAACATATTCAAATTCAAAATCTTAGAACTGATGCAGCCAGACCATGATAAGCTACTAAAGTAGTTTGAATATCAACTTTCTTGGACAACTTTGAAATGATATATGCCGCTGTATTCATCCTTTTGCAAATTTCCTCTGCTTGCGGTTGCCCATTTAGTTGCCTGTCAATGTAAATCCCTAAAAATTTTGCTACTTTAACTTGGTTATTTTTTTGTTTTAGTATAACATATTTGGCGGTATTCTCAGTGAATGCAATTATAAACTTAAGCGACGTAGAAATAAGGATGATATTCGCGTCATAGGTCTACATTTTCTGCTACTCGCTCAAGGAACACATTTAGGTTTGATCTGTATTATCGATATCGATAGATACTCGATTTCTTGCTTAATTCCGAAGAGTTATACATACATAATAATTTATTTATTTATTTAATCTTAATGAAAGCTTACAGACTAATAACAATATTAAATATCATACATAAGTAGGGACATTTGCTAATTACAAGCTTCCACATGTATGCTATTTATTATGGTTGTCACGAAAATACTCCTTGTTTAATTAAGGTTATAATACAGGTAAATACACAACAATACTTACAACAATTTTTTATTACTTTCTTAAATCTGACATAAATTAATTTATTAAACAAACCAACATAAAAGATACGTTATTTTGACTTTTTATTTATTGTCCTTAAAATAAAACGTAACAAATTTTATTTTATCGATATCTTTATCGATCAAATCTGCATCCAACCTAACTACATCACTAATTGAGTAGCGTAGAACTTTAAAGAACGGAATAGCGCGCGGGGGGTACGCTCGTCTCGCTGCGGGAGTACTGCAACCTCGCCTTAACAAATCCCCTACTGACGCAGGGGTAATTTAATCACTTAAAAATCCATTAAGTAATACAATTGTTTTCGATGAAACCGCCATGAATAAGAAATCGCAGCAACCTCTGTGATGCACATCGACAGGTCAGTGCCGTGTATTGATAAGCAAAGCAAGCAGCAAGCGGCCTTGTAGAGGGCTCGCTACGTGATACACAGGTGAACAGACGTGTTTACTTACATTTCCATTAGCATGAGACACCCCTGAACTTCACGATTTATAAATAAATGCCCTTGGCGTTTCATTTCCTTAATTGGGCGCAGTTAGTATTATGGAATTTATTTTTATACCACGCTAAAAATGGTGTAATAGTTGTGTACTACAACCACATCCACAAGCAACTAACATTGAATTCATGACGTCGCTACGCACTTAACTAGTTGAATTCGACCGCCAAATTATAAAACTTAATTTTGGCATCCCGTATATAAACTAAATGCAGACGGAAGTGATGAAAATTAATTATCTGCTCGGAGCAGTTAACAGCATACTCATAGCATAAAAAAATGCGCGAGCTCTAGCTTATATGTTCGAATCCGCTCGATATAAGAAACAACTGCTAAGATAATATCTTCATAGTTCATTGCCTTGAGTACGCCGGTACTGAACTATTTCTGACACTATTAAAACCCACGCCAAATGAAACGAAGCATCCTCCGGTTCAATAAAATATCTGGGCCGTTTATTAAAGACGAAGTGTTCCTTTATTAGTCACAATCTTAATTAACTCTGTTAAATGCCTGGTTGAGGTTGAACTGCTAAAAACAAGGTGGTAATGTTAACTGATTCTGTCTTATGTACAAAAGTCACATCATGTCTGTGACATTAACGTGTTAATTAATAAACCTTGCGATAAGGCGAACTTAATTAGCAAGGGATTAACTTGTAAGTTCAAATAATTAATGTGTGTGTTTACCACATAATCTGATGATGAAAGGAACATAGACTACACATTCACACGACGTTACATTCATTAATTAGGCAAGGATTACCACGAAAATAACAGCCGAGAATTATAAATTGGTCCTATTGAACTTTGTTTTGCTTCTTTACTACCAAATATCACGATTGGTGTGTGTTTTTTATTTTTTTTGATACGTGCGAGTTCCACCGTTGCAGCTAAGTTCGTGACATATCACTGCATGCTGTTATCGCTGAGTGTAACAGGTAGCGATACGAACATAGCTGCACCGAGATAACTACGCGTTACCTAACAATAACCGACCACGCGCCACGCCACAATCGTCACTTGTTTGTCTCGTTGCACACTATTGTGCGAAAACAAATAAATAACGGATGCACTGATTTTATTTCGTAATTGGATAGCACACTGCTGTACTTTTCATTGAGTTACAGACGAATTTCTCCTAATACGGAACTTCATTCAACCAAAATAAACAAAGTATTAGTTACGGTTTATCTGTAGACAGATTAAATAAATAAAATAAAACTGTAGACAGATTAGCCGCTTTATTTTAGTGCACTTGCGCCTGCCGATCTGACAATCAGATAACAACGTGACCGTGTGACCGTGTGACCGCGCTACACCTATATCCCTCGAAGGGTTACACACATCGCAGAGGTGTACTACCTATAGTTTAAGTGTCATGTAAAAGGGGGCAAGCCTATTATCATCTGCCTAGCCTTTTCCCAACAATGCTGGGGCCGCCTTCCTGTCTAACCGGATGTAGCTGAATACCAGAATTTAACGTGCAGCGACTGCCTTTACATAAAATTGGTTGTCACATTTTAAGACTCCTGACTGGCAAGTCAGTGACTGATTCTCTCTGTTACGATGTGGCGAATGTCAAAGAGCTACAAATGAAAGCCGCTATCGACGACTTTATATGTATGCTTTCCGAGGCACAGAGGGGTGCCGGAAAGCTGTTTAAGCTATTGTGGATTGAAATAGCCATAATGGGCAATCTTGACCTGATGCTGTGTGTCTCCAGTTATCCTCGTCGCCGAACACGGGCGGCTGGGCGCACGTGCGACTGGCAAGCCTGCTGGGCGGCATCCTGGCGGCCTCCACCGCGCTGCTGGGCGCCGCTGCTGCCTGGGGGCTGCCTGCTGGACGGGACACCTTCGCCTTCATGGCTGCTGAGGTAAGTATTCTAACATAATATTGTATTACCCTGACTGTTTCCACAGCACGCCAAACGCGTCCACTCCTACTCTCCATCTCTCTATCTAGTGAACAGCCTCTATCAAAGGAGTTCAGCACATCACGTTATCTTTATGCTAAACTAGCGTTGATCTGTTGCATGACTTGCATGCCTTCGCGTTTTCCGAAGGCATTTAATTGATCAATGCTTGTTCCATTGTGTGCAATTTCCATTGTAAAAAGACTAAGCTCGAGTATGTAGTACAGTCAGCATCAGAAGTAGATTAACACTACTCGAAGTTGCAAAGCAGGTGGTTTAATAATAACTTGTTACATATTACTTGTTACTAACAAGGTATTGAAGAGTAAGGCATATTTAAAAGAATAATCTACTGAAACAGTAAAAATAATAACTGGAGTCCTGTACATCAAATAATTAAAATTCGGAAATGTTAAGCTACTTCTGCTGCTGACCGTACCTAGTATTCATGCATGCATGATGATTGATGACCGTTAATCGTCAAAGTGCAAGGTTAATATATTTCTCGAATAAAGGAATAATTTAATTGAGTCCAGCTGTGACGTCATGGTGTTCAGAATGTGGCAAACAGAATATGAGGTAACAGAACCTTGAATGAGTAACATAGGTCAGCAGAGTTCGATACCACTGCAGGAGCTTCCATATCGGTAGGCTTGCGTGGTAATATGTGGTACTCTGTGACCCGCAGGTAATGTGATGGATCATAGTGGACTATTGTGTGAGCTATGGAGTGTTGAGCATACGTAGAAATCCATACTGCGATGTTTTACCATTCAATTAAAAAGCCTGACAGCAAACATGCGTAGGTAATGTTTGTATATAAATATAAGTAAGTTATTATCATACAATACAAAAAATGTCAATACAATTGCAAAATTCCACTAATTTGTCGGTTCTGCAAAGATTTTTTTTTTAAATTATATCTCCTCCCGCCTGATGCCACATAATTACTATGTAGATAATAAATTATAGCGTACAGTAGAACCACTCTGTCACTATTATACAGGGTGTAAGGGACAGCCCTCCACAGACTGATGGGTAAATTCATACGCAATGTATCGTTACCGTGGCAAAACGCACGTTGCGAACGGCAAGCGCGACGACGAGTTCGCTGAACGTAGCTAATTTCAACATCCATTGTTAGTTTTATTTTTTATTTTAGCCGTATTATTTACATAAATAGAGTGCTGCGTACAGAGAATGTAATTACACATTTTAGATTGAATGATTGAAATAAAGAAATAGTAACTGAACAAACGATTACGACGACGATAGACGAAAAAATGAAGAAAAATTTTCTTTCTTTTAATTTCTGAGAAAAATTCCGTTGGAATATGATTCAGAATAAGGATCTGAATGCATCCTGTCAGGATGCGGATGGATGTCCCTTAAACCCTGTATTTTTATTGCTAAAAATGAGCCTCTGAGCAATCTTACTGCCTCTACAAACTCAAAAACTTCAACACAGAAGCTCCATTTTTCTGCCTCTGGATTGGCACTCCTATTAGATTTTTGCATGATCTACCGCTTTAGACAGAGGCAGAAATAAATTAGACGCTCCTTGCCCCGAGGCTTTAATAGGTAATTATGTCATACATAAAGTTGCAAAAGATGAATATGTAGATATTTCGATCTCAAATTACATATCTGTATTAATTCAAGGCATGACGTAAACATTTCTCATTTCTCTTGAATCTTATCTTTGTCTATAAGTCGCCCATGTAACTCCTGAATTTATGGTCAAAACAATTCTAACTCGCCAAGGGTACGGTGCTAAAATTTTCGAGCTCGCTTCGCTCGCTCTTGGAGCCTTAAGACTTTTATTCTTAATATTGTTTCCCTAAGTCAATTAAGTAACATCTATTGCTGAATAAAAGGACATAAAAATAGCTCACTTCGATCTTAACTTCTTCGCTCTTCTGTAACATTTCTTTATAAATTAATACAAATCCTATTTTTGTATTAATAGACAAAAGAAAACCTATCAATTTGTGCCTACCAAGTGCTAAAATTCGAAGCTCACTACGCTTGCTTTTCAAACCTTTTTTCTGTATTAGTCGGCAAAGATACCCCCCTTTTTTTTTTTTTTTTTTACCAATGGGAAATCATCAAATAACCCCTCCCGCTCTGGGCTGAGCAGGAAGGAGTGTCAGACTTTTACTGACTAAAACCAATCCATGTTCCTTCCTTTGCCCTTGTGTTCCAGGGCCTCGGTATCTCTTTCGAACAGTCCCGCAACCCTGGCAGGCGTCGGTCCTTACGGACCCCTTCCTGTTTGCTGACTGTCTTTGAGGCGCGCGTGGAACACGAACGCGCCGTCGACACGGCCTGTCGTCACAAGACGGACGGACGGCGAGCTAGCCCATAGCTCACCGTCCAGAGGCCCGCGCCTACGGTGGCCGGACGCCCGGTGCGTCTCCCGCGGCGGCTGGGACGTGAGGTTCTCTCCCTCTCACGTCCCGAAAAGATACCCCTTGAATGAATAAACGAAAATGCTAAGTTCCAAAAATTTTAAAGCTCCACGTGGAGATAAAGACGCACACTCCCGAACATAAATCTGTTGGCGCCCATGATGGTTGGGTGGTGAAGCTTTATGGATCAACGTGCTATTTTTCTAAAGAATTGTTTAATGAGGCCATAGACCTGCCCTCAAATAATTTTGACTTAGTGATTATTGGGAAAATGATTAAACTAAGTACTATCAAGTCGACACTCTGTGTATAATAAAAAAAAATTGCACTCTTTAGTTGAATGTATCTAGAACCCGAGTCCTCTGCCAAACGATTTGTAAGCGAGGCTTTAATATGATTAATCTCTTAAAATAATGACTAATAAAAATGTAGTGTGTCTTTACGTAGATTTTCTTGTTAGCCTGATCTGTCCCACACCTGAGCAAAGGGCTTCCTCCCATCCTTTCGACTTCTCTCGATGTTATGCTTCTTTATGAGGAATCCACCCAAGGTGGTCTTTAAACATGTGCTGTATAATAGTAGATTATACAACAAGTGAAAAAAAGGGAATTCAAAATCAAAATCAAAGCATTTATTTCAAGTAGGCCAGTTACAGGCACTTTTGAACTGTCGAAACAAAGATAACAATGAAATGTAGCCACAGTCCCAGTCACAAGGCATAAAAACTGTGAAAGTACTGTAGTTGTAGTTGTTGAATTAAATTCGAGAGACTAAGTTGGATCCAGAGAGCAGCGAAGGATTCTAGAGTAGAACCCTGAACGAAGCGAGGGATACAAGAACTGATTTTTTTTTTCAAGAGTTGTGTACTCTTTTTACCATTGACTGCGAATAGAAGTATAATATTTTATATTTCTCGTGGGTTAACAATAACAGCCACTCGGTTCGGGTTTCCTTCGTGCCTCAGAAAGTAGGTAAAGCCGGTAGAAGTCAGTGGCCCGAAAGTCTGACACTGGGTTGTGTTCTGAGTCAGGTAGGCAGTCGCTTCATGTAAAATACTGATATTCAGCTGCATCCGATTAGACTGGAAGCCGACCCATTTTTTTTTGGTAATATATTATTAAGACAAAGGATTAAATATAAACTTGAAAAAATTATAGCGAAATTAAAACAATTTTCGAAATTCAGTGTTCTGTGTGTGTTCTTGTAGTAAAAGAGCGTTTTATTCACTGTTATCGATGAATAAAATGCTCTTTTTCGAGTGGCAATGGTAATAATGTATTTTGTATGTTTGTTGCAGTGCATCCTAGTGCTGGTGTCGGTGCTGCACGTTGTGGCGCGCTACGTGCTGCAGCTGTACGAAGCCGACGTGGCCGGCCCCGTCGCCTACTACACGCATCTCGTGTTCGACGTGAGTGTACCCACCCACCATGACGTAGTCCATTACTAAAAACATACACGACTTTATAAAGGCATTTACGACGGACTCGGTCAGTCGGAGCCCGGACAACTCGAGATGGATGATAAGCTTAGAAAAAAGAAAAAATGTTTATTTGTCGCAGGGACATGACGTGCGTACAAGAAATAAATTAACAATAATCATTCAATTCATAACAAATATTATAAATACACAGGACATATAGGTACAAAGAAAAAAAAATACAAAATTGACAGCTTGCACGTCGTGACTGCGACAAGCAGGTTACCACTCAGCATGATGCTGTGCTTAGGGGGGCCCACAGCACAGCGCTGGTTTTCAGTGGTCACCCGTGAAAAACGTACGGAAGCCAAGACAGCATAAATATTGAATTACAATAAATAAGATAAAACAAACAGTACCTACTTGAATTATAATATAAAGAACTATAGGAAATATATTAACACTAAAAGATAATAAGTATGTGCGCAGGCTAAACAAAACAAACATGAATACAGTGAAAAGTGTTTTTTTTTTGTCTCGCTCCCACCCCGCATTCGCAGCGCGCCGCCGAACATACGACTTCATCACAGCTTAGTTATGGTTCACCTTTTGAGAGGCCTAGCTCCGGTAGTGGAGTGCTATACTGTGAGCTGGATGGTCGAAGCCATCGACACACAGCTGCCATTGCGCTGTTTTCGGAAGAAGTCACATTTAATGATAAGATGTTTATAATCCTGCTGTCATTGGCTGTCGATCAATCAAACAAGTTCAAACAATTAGATTACATCAAGTCACATCTGAGTTCATTGCATCATTAGTGTTATAGATAAGATTGCAATGTTACCGATCGCTATAGATTGTTGTGAATACATGCCCAAACAGTCGACTGCCAGTTACAGTTAGTTGGACATAGCCGCGGTATTCGAGTTTGCTAACAATTCTCATCACAGTAAACAACTGAATTAAACAAATTGTCTATACAAATTAATAAAATTGAAGTTTCTGTTTGTAGTATCAAAATATATATGCAACGAATCGTTGCATCATCGGAACCACTGTTCAGTTCGTTGGCCGATGGCCGCCAGTGGCTATTATTTTAGTCGTTAGGTACTCAAACTGTCATCTACCTCTGAGGGTTAGAGGTTAATTTAAAGTAATCAAAACTTAATTTAGTACTAGCCGTTGCCCGCGAGCTTCGTTCGCGTGAAATTAAATTAATAAAAAAAATATGACTTTCTTTTTTGAATCGAATTGTGTTACCAATTTCAAGAGTTTTAATATTTTTGCACGGTAGTGTAAATCTTATCATAAAATAAAAGACAATGTTAGACCTTATTGTATAACATCAGCTATCTGCCAGTGAAAGTACCGTTAAAATCGGTCCAGCCGTTTCGGAGATTAGCCGGAAGAAACAGACAGAAAGACAGACAAAAATATGTTTTTGTCATAAGTGCCGCAATTATTTTCATTGTATGCATTCAGTAAAAAGCTTTTATTTTGATACTACAAACAGAAACTTCAATTTTGTGTGAATATGAAAATAATTGCGGCACTTATGACAAAAACATATTTTTGTCTGTCTTTCTGTCTGTTTGTTCCGGCTAATCTCCGAAACGGCTGGACCGATTTTGACGGTACTTTTACTGGCAGATAGCTGATGTTATACAATAAGGTCTAACATTGTCTTTTATTTTATGATAAGATTTACACTACCGTGCAAAAATATTAAAACTCTTGAAATTGGTAACACAATTCGATTCAAAAAAGAAAGTCATATTTTTTTTATTAATTTAATTTCACGCGAACGAAGCTCGCGGGCAACGGCTAGTACTAAATTAAGTTTTGATTACTTATTAACCTCTAACCCTCAGAGGTAGATGACAGTTTGAGTACCTAACGACTAAAATAATAGCCACTGGCGGCCATCGGCCAACGAACTGAACAGTGGTTCCGATGATGCAACGATTCGTTGCATCATCGGAATCGTTCATCATCGTTGTCGGCGCAGCATTCGTGACAGTTACTGAACTGTGGTTCTTGCTCACTCAAATTATATTGCCATGACATCGTGGTGACGCGGATGAGTTATTGACGTATAACGTTTTACGACCTGCCACAATTAATAAAACACGTGAAATATCCCCCCGTTCCATATATCCCTACTTACGCCGACGACCTGAAAATATATGCAACTGTAAAGTCCGTGAAAAACTTGTCAAATTTCTTGAAGATTCACTATTCTGATAGAAGAATATGTATATGACGCATGCGGCTACTCTCGCGTGTAGAAGCAAACATGTCACTAAAACACCCTAAGCGCCGTACACACATAAAAGCAGGCCTTGGCACCGCAAAAGCTTCGGGCATTTCTCTAAGCTCTAAAGCATTGGTTTCCTACCCCTGGTTGGCGGACCACCAGTAGTCCAAAACTTAATACTATTTATGACGTATAAAGCCAAAACAGAATAATAATACATACATTTATAAATAAAAATAACATACTCGTAAAGTAAATAATTTATCAATACTACAAAATGGCGTCAAAAAACTCCTCCTCCACGCTCCACTGGTAATGTTCCCAATAAACTGGCGGCATTGCCTCGTTGTATGGTAACGCTAAGCCTCTGGCCAAGCCAGCCCTTGGGTCACGGGAAGTGTCAACTAAGCGTTTTGAAATTTCCTTGAAAAGGCTGTGAGCACTCGAACCCCACAGACCTAGAGCTTCACCCCCAAGCGGCTCGAAAATATGGTAACCAATAAGGGTACTATGTTCTATGTTAAGGGTTTGGTTTCTGCACTTAGTCCCTAAAGTGGGCCATTGTGCGTGAGCCATGGTGGCCGTTATTCCAACCAGCCCACCTCCCTCCAGAAGTAGATCAAACGTCCCGGTCTTCTCAGGACATCCGCAAGGGATGTCGGTATTCCAAGAGTCTCCTCGCGGATCTGGGTGACGCCGGTGCACTCGAGGAGTACATGCGCTACCGTTTCCTCCGCCTCCATGCACACTCTGCACAGGGGGCTGACAGTGATACCTAGGGTGTGGAAGTGTTTGTTCAGTGAGCAATGTCCAGTGATGGTCCCCGTCACCAGTCGCAGGCTATCTCTGTCCAGGCGCTCGGTTAGCTTCGTGTCCAGGGATGGCATAGCTTCCTTGGATTGCCTGCACCCTGGTGTCGAGGTCCACCATTTTCTCGCTTGCGTTTGAGTATGATCCTTTAACCAACTCCTTAGCCGCTTGAAAGGAATGGGCACAGTGGGTTCGGATCCGAAGGCTTTTGTTCTGGATCCCCTTCTAGCGAGTTCATCAGCCGCAGCGTTTCCAAATGATCCGCTGTGTCCTTTAATCCATTGTATTGTAGTGTCACCGTGTTGTGGTTTAGTACCGTAACACGTTCTAGGCCATTATGGCATTCTAGTATTAGTCTCGACGTGATCTGGTTTCTCTTTAAGGATCGAAGAACTGAGGCACTGTCGAAGAGTAAACGAATATGGGTATCCGTAACCTCCCTGACTTCTGTGGCGTGTGCCGCTTGGATAATGCCTACACACTCAGCTTGATAGACAGAGTTGAGCATTCCTAGGGGTCTGAATATTTTAATGTTTAGGTCGTCGAAGAAGACTCCGACACCTGTCCCGTCGTAAGGGTACTCTATTTACGCCGCTTGAGGTTCTCCGCAGCCGCAGCGACAGCCCAAGCACAGCACGATGAGCTAGGAAGATGGGATGGCGCAATATGGTATATGATGGCGGAGTGTCGACACGTAGTGGTCCCACACTAAGGGCCTACCCATCTTCGATGGAAATAATGACATGCCGTCCGGTCTTTTGCCATCGTCGCGTGCCAAGCCATTTGGTTGTAATAAAGCTGGAACGCCGACGGTGACAAGAGCTCGTCGGATGGTGTCGTTTAAGTTCGCGTGCCGTGCAAAACGGCCCGCACTTCGGCTGCATGACAGGCCGTGGTGTCCAAGGATGTTTAATGATGATGATTATGTATTAATTTATGTATAAATCGAATAAAAAGATCCAATTCTATTCCAGTCGAGGTTGCGCGGTGGCGCTGCTTACTAAGAAAAACATCATCCACATGCTATATTCAAAATATTTGATTGTTGTTGCAAATTCTCTGTTATGTTGGTCAAGTTTAGTAATAAGTGAGGGTTGTTGTTGTTGCAGTCGGTATCCCTGGTGGTGGAGCTGCTGCACGTGCTGCACATGGTGGTGTACAGCAACATGCTGGTGTCCATGGCGTCGCTGGTGCTGCTGATGCAGCTGCGCCACCTGCTGCACGAGCTGCAGGCGCGCGTGCGGCGGCACCGCCTCTACACTGAGCTCGCCACGCACATGAGCCGCAAGTACGTACCAACAGCCACGCCGCCTCTACTCAGTTTAAAGCATTCGCTGCACAAAGTTATGCAAATAACACACCTGATTCAAAGGACCAACAATTTATATTCATTGCAGCTTCAAGTCTGTTCTGCACAAATACAAATGATGTAAATACTCAAAATGTTGTTGTTGGTAGAAAAATTTCACAACAAACTTGTTAATGTCGTGGGTATAGGTGGTAATCACAGTGGTAGATAAGACATGGATTTAAATTATGTTTTTGTATTAATTAGTCAAAATATTTATACCGATCATTACCGACACCTAAACGGTGTTGATAATGATTGGTAGGTGTGTCATAATGTTTAGACTAATCATGAAACGATTTCCAAGTAAATGACTACGATGTAATAGCATAACAGCTTATGCTATTAGGTCGTCAGGGACCTGACCTACGTCACGGCAGGTTTATTACTAATAGCTTGCCATCAGTGTAGGAATAATTCTATAATTAAAAGGTTCGAAATCTTCTAATGTGTTTGTATCATGTAATCTGTGATTACCAGTGATCGAAATAGGTAGAGCTAATGTACCTAAAGTTCAAGGAACAGAAACGAAAAGTGGGGACCTCCTTACGACAATTTTTTTTTTTTCTGAAACTCGGAAATGTCTCGGAACTATGTACTAAGCAAGCTATAGACGATGATAGTATACGTTACGTAGTCAAATTTTCATGAAAAAAAACATAATATTTCCGTTTTCTTCATGAACCATGGCTGCCCCTTTATATTTTTTTAAATGTTCATTAGCGTGTGTTACCTGGAATAACTCAACGCTTCTAACGATACCACTAACCACATCCATTGAAATCGGCTAAACCGTTTAGAAGTTATGGTGGAATAAAAAAACTCACAAACATACATACATGAAAACATAATACTCCTTTTTGTGGGCAGTCGTGTAACAAGTCGACCACACAAATCACACCAACACCCGGTGCAGCGATATTCTAAAATTCAATGTGTATCTGCTTTTCACGATGTGACACGTGCCAACCCTAATACCCCCCCCCCCCCCCCCGCGAACCCGCTCACTACTAGCAAGCGACCGGATTGCAGGACGAAGTTTATACCTACCCGCATCTATCTAGTTAATTTCTTGTGCAAAATCATATTTCAATATTATCTACTAAAATTATTTGTTTTGTCGGCGGGCCGCACAAATATCGTCGGTGGGCCGCAGTGTGACGACCACTGGTCCAGTGCCAGCGCAGTGGTGTTATACCAAATGTTCGACTACAGCATATCAGCCGAGAGCGTCCCCCTGCTGGGCTGGGACACAGGCCTCCTCCCTGTGCGCATGCTCCGCCACGCGGGCTCGGCCCGACTTGCTGGATTTAGCATCTCATCCAATTTAGATTTGAGGACGGGCCGGTTAAAATGTTCGAATAAATGCGGGGAATCTCCTATTGGTAGGTAAAGAGCATAGCAGATAATGTAACAAGAGGTATGTCCACAGCTACCCGATGGCTAGCAAGGAAGAGGTGGAGAAGAACCAGGACAACTGCGCTATCTGCTGGGAGCCCATGAAGGAAGCCAGGAAGCTGCCTTGCTCACATCTGTTCCACAAGTAGGTTTTCTAATTAACATATTTTAGTGCCAAAATAAATAATATTTTGCTATAAGCTCATTCATCATTATTTTGCCCTAATACCAATTTATTGGGATGCAGCCAGCATGTCTTCTTCTTGTAATTCGTTATTTCAGTATTAATGTTGGGCTCAAAGACCGAGAACGCTCATTGAGCGAAAAACCGACCTCTACGCGTTGTGGCATTTTGAAAACGACCACTAAGCGAAATTCGCGTCGCGTGGCAGCTGTGAAAATTCTTAAAATTTCGTCATTGGTTTCGTTTTCGGGGTTTCCAGGGGTGCTGATATTGAGGTCGAAATAAGAATCCAAGTTGGCGGCTGCGAAAATTCTCAAAGGACAATCAAAAAGACCAAAAGTGGTTCCAAAAAGTCTCATGCATCAAGATCAAAATTGTATAGTCATTATTTTCATAATTAGGGTTCCGTACCCGAACGGTAAAAACAGGAGCCTATTACTAAGCCTCCGCTGTCCGTCTGTCTGTCACCAGGCTGTATCTCATGAACCGTGATATCTAGACAGTTGAAATTTTCTCAGATATGTATTTCTGTTGCCGCTATAACAACAAATACTAAAAACAGAATTAAATAAATATGGAACCTATACGGAACTATTCGTGTGCGAGTCCGACCCGCACTTGGCCCGTTTGTTTTGTCGACATTACGCGTCATGGATTTGATTTTCGAATAGGGGATTTATTAAAGAGCATAGCAGTATGAATATTGTTTTACTCCCTTTACATAACGTTCACACAACCGGTCATAGAGATGTAGAATGCAATAGAAAATACACACATCAAAAGTGTCTAGGGATCAACATATATTTTTGCAATAACTTTTCTCCTGATTGATATTAATTAAAATTTTCTTTAAGGATTCATCAAATAAAGTGTTTTCGTTTGTCACAGTAACGATAAACCAAGTCACCTTTGCATTAATAAAGAAATTTGCCATTTTCCTAATAAAGGGATTTTTGACATTTGAACCACTAACACAAAAGTTCGAAAAAAAGACTGAAATAACAGTTTTCTTTAAAATTTTATTGGGTAACTTAAACAATTAATAATCCGTGTTTCTACCGCGAACACTAACAACACAAGAACATCGGTTTGGCATACTCAAAATGAGTTCATCCAAATCACGCTGTGGAATGGCCGCCCATGTTCGTTGCAACAACAAAAAAAGGTCTTCTTGCGACTGGATACCCTCCATATTCGGCAGAGCTCTTCTCTGTAGCATATCCCATGCATGCTCAATCGGATTCAAGTCTGGCGACTGAGCAGGCCAGGGCAGGACATTGATGTTAGCTGCGGCGAGAGTCTGTCTTACAACTCTTGCGGTGTGCGGTCGTGCATTATCATGCATTAACTGAAATAAGGGACCGATTTGCACTTGTAGAGGAACGATGACGTCTGATACAATCGTCTCAGCATAAATTTGAGCGTTGAGGTTGCCTCTGATCCAAATCAACTCAGTTCTTCCGCCGATCCAAATACCCGCCCATACCATGATGGTTCCACCACTATAAGGATGGACTTCCTGGCAGGATTTTAATCGCTGTTGGCGTCCAGGGGTTCTCCAGTGTCGTATACGTCTTGTATCCGGTCTCATACCAAAACGAGACTCATCAGAAAAGCACACGAAACGCCATTGTTCTTCTGCCCAATTTCTGTGTTCAAGAGCCCATTGATATCGTATCCTACGATTGTGCATTGCTATAGGTGGTACCCGTAGCGGTCTTCGGGAATGAAGGTTCACTTCATGCAAGCGGTTTCTGACTGTTTGGTCGCTAATTAAGTTCCCTGAAGAGTGATGAAGCCTCACGGCTAACATCATGGCGGTTATTGTTGGAGCTCTTCGAGTTAAGATTTGAATGTATCGGTCTTGTCTCCGTGTGGTGCAGCGATACCGTCCTCCATGGCGCTCAGCCACGGTACCAGTGCTTCGGTAACGTGTCCAAAGTCGACTGATAACACTCTGACTTGTATTCAGAGCTAAAGCCACAGTACGTTGCCGGGAACCAGCTTCTATCATTCCCACGGCTCTGAGCATTTCTTCCATGCTTAAATGACGTCGCCGCTCCATAATAACGTTGGTTTTAATCAGTAGTAGGGAAACAGTAGCACTAATAATGTCTTCAATGCGTTGTATGTTTTTATAGGGAAAATATTGACAGCTGATTTTCATCTTTTACTCGAATTTGATTCACAGTTCCTGATTCAAATTATGAAATGCACCAAAAAGGATCCATATAAATTTATAAAATCATAAATTTATTACAAAGCCACATCTCAATCTCAAGAAATCCACATAAAAATGCTTGATCCCTAGACACTTTTGATGTGTGTATTTTGATAAATCGACTAACCAGTCATTCCAACCGTTTCTTTTTTATAATAAATACCTACAACGTTTGCTTCAAAAACATTTTACGAATTATTTGTATTACCTGTGCTTTCTTTTTGTTGAATAACAGTAAAAATTAAGCAAAAGCAGTACACCAAATCGATTTGGTATTACTAATTGACACAAAATGAATTTTCTTACTGAAGATTTTGATTTATGGATCTCACCCCTAAATCTCGGCAGGCACATTTCTGACATTTGATTTAGAGTTGAGATTAATTAATTATTTTATTGTGTGTTAAGAACTTGTATGTATTTTGTGAACTTATTTCTGTTTAGTTCATTGTGCAAATATATCGAGTCAGTCAACCGAATGACGCCGTCAGTTACCCGGCAAAACCGATGTATCAATTGATTTTCTAGTTTCGATATTATAAAATACTCCGAAACTCTGGTTTTGTTTAATAAGAACTTTAGTAGGAGTTCATAATGATAAGTGTAGACCGTAAGAACCGGACGAGTGCGAGTTCGAGTCGCGTGGAGAGGGTTCCATACGTTTATACATTTCTTATAGGTTGTCCTGTAATCTATAGGTAAAGATCTATTTTTAACCGACTTTCTTCAAAATGGATGAGGTTCTCAATTCGGTTGTATTTTTTTTTTTTTTTATTGTTTGTTACCTCAGAACTCCGTCATTTGTAAACCGATTTGAAAAATTCTTTTTTCATCTGAAAGGATATGCTTCCCGATTGGTCCCATAGAAATTTCATCAAAATCGGTTTAGGAATTTGGTTGTTTTCCTCACGTTAATTGTCACATCACGCGACGTCGCGTGCTGGCGCTCTGACATACATCACGTGACGTCGCGTGATACTTGCTAGTTAAATTTGGCACACTTCCCGATTTCTGGTTGAGCTGAAATTTTGCACGCATGTGTTTAGCGCGACACAATGCAATATTATGATGACATGGAGCTGATCTGATGATGGAGCTGGAAGGTGGCCATACGAACTCTGTAATAAAACGACGCAACGCCGGCGCCGTCAAGTTTGGACTCGTTTGATTCGTCTTGACAAGTACTGTAGTCCTAAATGGTAACCAGGGTCTGATGATGGAGCTGGAAGGTGTCCATAGGAACTCCATTAAAAGGACATAACCCCATCGAGTTTGGCTTCGTATAATTATCTTGTCGAGTACTTTGTCTCTAGATGGTACCCAGGGTCTGGTGATGGAGCTGGAAGGTGGTCACAGGTAGTCCGTAATAAAATGACACAATCCCATCGAGTTTGTGTTCGTATGATTCATCTTGACGAGTACTTTGGTCCTAAATGGTATCCAGTGTCTGATGATGGAGCTGGACGGTGGCCATAGGAACACCGTTATAAAACGACAAAACCTTATCGAGTTTGGGCTCGTATGATTCGTCTTGACGAGTACTTTAACTAACTTCTAGTTACAATGTAAAAACTAATTCATGACAAGAATTTGTGTGGTATACTACAACTAAAAAGGGTAAAATAAAAAAACTTTCTGCGAAAACAAAACCGCCTTCTAAAAAAACACTAAAAAAGTCTAAAATAACTTTACTTTCCGAAGTCGGTGGCAAAAAAGATACAAACAAAGACACCGACTTCCGAAAGTAAAGTTATTTTAGACTTTTTTAGTGTTTTTCTCGAAAACCACGAAAGCGACTTCAATTTGAAATTTATGCTTAGTCGCCCACACCATCTTGGTTCACGCTATTTCGTTTCAATATCGTCACCAGCATTCCCTAAAACCTAGAAAACGACACCCATGACGAAATTTTGAGAATGTGTGTATGTGTATATGTTCATTTTAACCTCAAAATTGTTATCAGCGCCCTCGAAAACGACTCTCCTTGGACTTTCATGTAGGCATCATCATCCTCGACTACATCCATCATCGTCGACAAGTTTCATACTTACCTTTCCATCGTGTCGTGGCGTTTTGAAAAATGCTCAGAACGCGTTGTGGCATTTCATCATTGCCAGAACGCATTGTGGTCTTAAATCAAAACAGTCACGACGCGAATTTCTAACAACGCGTATATTGTTTTGTGTGTATGTTGTGTATTTGTAACAACGCGTTGTAGTCGTTTTTATTAAAAGAAACACGACGCGAATTTCGCTTATTGTTCCTTTTGAAAATGGGGTCGCGGCGTTGTGATCGGTGTTGTCGGGCTTTTGGCCTAACAGTCACACCCTTTCTATTCATATTCCCTACTAGCTTATACCCGCAGCTTCGCCCGCGGTGAGTTCGGTATTGTCCCACGGGATCGTACTACCGGCCACCGGGATAAAAAGTATCATGTGTTAATCCAGGTTATAAACTATTTGTGTGCCAAATTTCATCCAAATCCGGTTAATAGTTTTAGCGTAAAAGAATAACAAACATCTGGACATACCATCCTCACAATCTTTCGCCTTTATAAAATTAGTAATAAACTTAATTTATAACCTATAGTTTATAACCTGGATTAACACATGATACTTTTTTTATCCCGGTGGCCTGTGCCCGGCATGCGTTGCAATCCACCTTTTTGTACCTACTACCTACCTACCTCCTACCTTACAGTTACAGGATTATAATTTTCCGTAAAAAGTACCAAGCATTCATGAATTCAAGGCGGTATTTTTACAGTTCTGGGTCTTAATTATAATTTTCCGCGCAACTTTGTGCGTGATAAATTATATAGCCTAAATGTTGAACATGGCCTGTAAGGAATATTTATGCAAAATTTGAACAGAATCTATGCCGTAGTTTTTACGGGATGCGCCTTCAAAGGAACGGACAAACAACGATTTTATTATAAGTCTCTATGATCATCTTCCACATAGTCCATCTATCTTTTCTTTGGTATCATAAACAAAATACCGACAGCTATGTTAAAGTGTTCTGTGACTTGCGTTAGTTGTGAATCTGAAAATAATAAGAAGTTTTTTTTTTAAATTTGGGTCGCTATTTTAAAGAACGCTCCGTATTTGTTCGCCACTTTAACTTGTGTGGCGTGTTCCCGCAGCTCGTGCCTGTGCCAGTGGGTGCAGCAGGACGCGTCGTGCCCCACGTGCCGGCGCGCGCTGGCGGCGGCGGGCGGCGCGCGGCCGCACGCGGACGCCGCTGCCAGGCATCCCAACCATCTGTTCCACTTCGACGGTAAGTGCAGCTGCATGTATCCGGCTCCAAGGACCGAACGCTTTGGTTCCGTCATCACTTAGAGACTTACAGTATGACAAATGAGATGAGATCCTTTACTTTGTTGTTTAGTCAGATATAAGGTTCTTTACTTTGCTCCACAAAAAAAAATACAAAAATGATTACAGTGCCACATAGATCTGGCACTCAAATGACATTGATATTTTGTCCATATTAGATTATGAAATGTTCATAAAAACAATATGATGAAGCTATTTCCGATTTTGGTCAGGCGGAAAGAGGTCCTTGTAAAAGTACGGGCTTTGGCAATTGTCCTTTATTTTCGGAAATGTGAATGCGCAATTATAACATCTTATATCAAGCACAAAATATTGTTTTAAGCTTTCACGGTTTACAACTAAACTTATACTGTAACTTACGGGATATATTCCGTGATAGTCCATTATTTTGAGCTCCCGATATTGTGATATGACGCTTGCAACAGCGTCGAAATATCGGGAGCTCAAAATAATTGACTATCACGGAAGATATCCCGTAAGTGACATTATAAGTTTACGAAATATTGTTATAAACTGTTTAATTTTTGAAGATTTTGAGCGCATGATATTAAAAGGGGAAGTCGTATTCGTATATCGTTCAAAATCAAAAATATTTTTGTGACGGACTCACAAAATCTTTACTAAATTACCTTACGATTTTATTCTCAATCTGCGGTACTTACTTTTATGTCACGTAAGCACTGACAGGCTCGCTTGGCGCTTCGCTAGTCGCCTAGCGTGTATCGAAGGAAGTAGCGAGCCTCTACGCGCTAAGCAAGCCAACTGTCAGCGCGTTCGTAAACTTATAGATTCCCAACCATTCTCGTGTGAAAATAACAGAAAGAAGAATTAACCTAAAATTAACAAAACTCTTTGGCAACAAAAAACAGTGTCAGATGTCAAAAGAAACATAAAGATTCAAACTTGTGACTTTTCAGTCACAGCAACAGCTGCCATCAATCAAAATTTCCATCAAAACAATGCAGTGAACTGTGAAAAATTTAGATACCAATCCCAAAAGCATAGTATGCTTGCTCCGTACCGCGTGCACACAGTCCTTTCATCGTTATCTTACCTCTGATATTGCAGTAGCTTGACCTTTAGTGTCGCCGTGGGAGAGGTAACGTAGCTGTGGAAGGACTGAGGAGAGGTCGGGCTCGCGGGCTGGCTATGAGTTAAATGAGACAGCGGCTCGGCGTGTACGCAGTGGTTCTCAGTGCGCTGTGCTGTGCCCTCGTGTATCTGCTGTTGCGGATGCATGTGCTGGAATGGAACCCGACAGGTCAGCGATACCTGCGACTGGTGTGAGGCAATCAACCAATCACATCGGTTGAAATTGATTCTCATCTCTCCTGTATTGGTAGAATCTTGCACTACACTTTGCTGGCCACATCCACTCGGCCAGTCGGCACCTCGTCGTTCGTTATACCAGCACTCGTAGTCTGTTTACTTAGTACATTATATCGTGCAACCACATCACTGTATCACGTACTGGGCGAGTATCGAATGACTAGTAAGCTGTTCATTCAGAAGATCTTCTGTAACAAGTGGGGCTTTCAGAAAGGCTTCGCGCAGGGCGTTAGAACGTTAAAAACTACGCTAGTTTTTACACATATATCTGAGTTTTTAAATATTAAAGCCCCCAGTACAACAACACCAACACGCGCACATCCAATGTTCCAGAAACTTTGAAGCTACAACAGCGCACCTTCACTTATTTACAGATCCGTACTTCCGTATACCGTGTAAGGGTCATCGAGCTAACTGTTACCAGCCCATGAATCATAAATCATGAATCTAGCCACTCCAGCTTTTCTGGTCTCTAATTAACTTTTGTGCGTGTGAACTGGAGGACCACACTGGTATTTCGCAAAATAGAAATAGTAGGATTTAGTAGTAGTATTAAAACAATTGTACAACAAATCTGGGGCCTTAGTCTGCTATTGCAATAGTGTCAGAATGGTCTATCATTGATTTAATAAGGCCCCGCGCAGACGAATTACCCTTTGTACGCACGTCAAACGAGTTTCGAACGCGCTTCAATACGCCGTGGGCTAGGGGCCTTATTAAATCAATGATAGACCATTCTGACACTATTGTAATAGCAGACTAAAGCCCCTGGGAATTTGTAAATAAATAATATTAAAAACTACGGCTGTAGTTTTTAATATTATTTGTTTGCAAATTCTTTTTCTTTTTCTTGCTTTATATACTTACTTTATATACTTTTTATTTTATTATATATTAACACTAGTGTTTAAGATGTGTATGTATTACTAACATATTGGATTGAATGATCTGTCAATAAATGATTTATTTATTATTATTTAAGTGTGGCCCCTCAGTCCTCACAGCCAGATCTCGGAAAGTATATGGAAAATTAAGGTATTTTGACACCAGACCTTTAGTAAAGAATTTGTAAATAATAATAAACCATTTATTTCAGGTAACAAAGACCCATAGATAAATACCTTAATCTAAATATACATACTAATAAAATTTTTTGTTAGTATTAGCAACTTATAAACTATGTTAGTAACACTTCACTTGCATGATGATTTGTGCGTTCTTGTGGAATTAGTCCGCGGAAGCGACGGAACACCCCAAAACCTGCGGCCAAAAAGTTTCCTCCAGCACCAAATGGAGCATACACGTTGGTATACGCACCACAAATGCCTTGAAATTGACGTTTCGGCGCGACTCCAATAGCTGTACTCTTGGCGTGTAGTTCAATTTAAAAAAATAATTAATTAAAAAAAAAAAAAAAAAAGTAATTTTCACAACACTCATTCTTCATCACACATACACACGCTACATTGACTTGGCATGCGCCCGTTAATGTAGCTTAAACTAGCCAATGAGCTAAGAAACAGAACATGTTTACCTAAAATAATAATAATTTTGTAAAGATTGTTACTAAATAACATACCACAAAGCTTCAAAGATAAAAAATAGAACGACTAAACTGTGGTCCCTCATTCCACACAAGAAAGATAAATATTTTAGTGAATATTATCGAATCAAATAAATAAAATCTTTTTTTTTTCTACATAAAGTTTTAGTAAGAGACTCAATACATTTTGTAAAAAAAGAAATGGTAAAAGAATATCGACGCAATTTAAAGATAGCGATTGTTAAAAGTGTTCCCTCAATCCTCACCTCCACTGACACATGTGCATGTATTAGCTGCTAGACGAGAGGACTATCAGAAAGTCGTTATTAGACGAAACTAAAACAAGGTTGTACGGTTAATTTAATGTTATGTTACATGGCGTATGTGTATTTAGTAAAAAAGTAGATTACAGAATTAACTAATCACTTATTATTATACTTTTGTCAGTACTTACAGTAACTAAAAAAAATTGGTAGTCCAAAAAAAAGAAATTAATTAAATGGCAGCTTTTGTTCTTTTCGGAAGTCTACGCTCCGTCCAGCACAGATCAAAATCCAAAACTCCGAGAGCTTTCAGCTTGAACTGCAGAACCGTTTCAATATAATACAACGATGGGTTCGTAGAAACTATCCATACGACTGGGTGACTCCAAGCCACGTCGTACAGAAAAGAACAAAAAACTTTCTGATCATACTCTCAAGCTCCAGAAGGAGCGGCGTGAGATGATCCTGCAGTCTTCAGAAGAGGCGTGTAATATAAATATTGGCAGCTCAATAGACGGATCTCTAAATCCTTGAAGAGCGACCTCCGCTGCTGTAATACCGAGCGTATTAAAGACGCTATTGAGCGGAATAAAGACTCCAAGGTATTTGCAAGAGATCTGGCTATTGGGCAGAGCCAGCTCACGAAACTGAAGACCGTTGATGGCAGGATCGTATCCGCCAAACCGGAGCTTCTGAGGGAGATCGAGAGATTCTATGAGCAGTTGTTCACATCAACCAGTAAACCCGTTGTAGATCTAGCAAACGACCCAAGAGCTAGACTGACCCGACACAATACCGAAGACAAACGGTCCAGTTAGGTAGGTCTAACTTCGAGAAAGAGGTCAATCGTCGAATCCGACTTGGCTCGACTCCGTTCGGGAATTTGCTCGGTATCTTCTCCTCCAACTTACCACAGTGTGTCAAGACGAAGGTCTATGACCAGTGTTTGTTGCCAGTGATTACATACGGGACCGAAACGTGGTCGCTCACAATGGGCCTCATCAGAGGGCTTAAAGTCACCCAAAGGGCAATGGAGAGGGCTATGCTCGGAGTTTCCTTGCGTGACCGACGTAGGCCGACGAATTGGCAAACTTAACTGGTAGTGGGCAGGGCACATTGCTCGCAGAATGGATGGCTGATGGGGCCGAAAAGTTCTGGAGTGGCGACCGCGAACCGGAATACGTTGCGTTGAAAGGCCTTCCACTAGGTGGACCGATGACCTTGTGAAGGTTTCAGGGATCCGCTGGATGCGAGGAGATGCACGGGACCGGTCAATGTGGCGGCACTTGGGGGAGGTCTATGTCCAGCAGTGGATGTCTTTCGGCTGAAATGATGATGATGTATCCTGGTAGGCGAGGTCCCCTAGGGATAGTATCCAACTACACAGCAGCAGTTTAGTAACTTGTAACGTAATGTTGAGACAAGATTTGTGTCGACTCTGATAGCATTCTTGGATAGCCAGCTCATTCTAAGCTATTCGACGGTAACTTCGTGCCTGATTTTCCGAGTTCACATGTCACAGGACACGCCGGTTTCCTCATGATGTTTTCCTTCACCGTTTTGAGAGCAGTGGTGATGAAATAAATTACACAAAGTAATGCGCCTGCCTGGGTTCGAAACCAAGACTTATTGTTCGTAAGTCGGGGCCGCTACCACTGGGCCACCGCTGCTCTCATTTGTTTTATGTTTCCTGCATATTGTGTGTGGCTGCGTCAGTGTTGGCTGGTGGCCCATGTATGTACAATGTGTGCGGTGCGCAGGGTCACGGTACGTGTCGTGGCTGCCGAGCTTCTCGGTGGAGGTGACGCGCGTGCGGCCGGACGCGGCGCTGGCGGGCGCGCAGCTGGACGCGGCGGCCGCGCAGCTGCAGCTCATGTTCCCGCAGTACTCGCGCGCCGCGCTGGCCGGCGACCTGGCGCGCACGCGCTCCGCTGACCTCACGCTCGACAACATCCTCGAGGGCCGCCTGCCCTCGCCCGCAGGTATGTCGCCCTACACGACGCACGAGTACACGTACCACCGTTCTGTACTCTCACTTTGTCGAACTTTATTAACTCATTTTCGCGATGCCTTCAGATATGCTTCCGCCGGAGCCCGCAGCCCCCCCGGTGGCGGCGCCCTCGCCGGAGCCGGCGCCCGCGCTGGTGGACGCGGCCACGCTGACGGTGGGCACGTTCAGGCCGGGCTCGCGCTCGCCCAGTCCGGGCTCGCGGTTCGGGCGCAGCGCGGCGGCGCGCGAGGCGGGGCTGGCGCGGCGCAAGGAGGCGCTGCTGGCGGACGCGCGGCGCCGCTACCTGGCGCGCCCGGCCCCTACCCACGCGCCGCACTGAGGGGCCCACGCGCCGCGCTGAGGGGCCCACGCGCCGCACTGAGGGGCCCACGCGCCGCGCTGAGGGGCCCACGCGCCGCACTGAGGGGCCCACGCGCCGCACTGAGGGGCCCACGCGCCGCACTGCGGGGGCCCCACGCGCTGCACTGAGGGCGCCGGCTCCCCGTCGTCCTGTGTCACGACCCGACTCTTTATTTCTAGTGAGTAGCCATACATAATGATTTAATGTAAATACTTCATCCTTTGTGATATTTTAATTAGTGTAAAAATTAGTATGTCCTCTCACGTCGACGAGCCTGGCCGTACGTTAAACATTTCAGTGGAACCGGCGGGCGATTCATCGAAGGGCCTTATTACTAGACGCTTGACGCGCCGATTTATTTTTCTATTTTATCTTTGAGAGTGTATTTTTCTATTTAATAAAAATATCATCGTCCATAGTTTGTAGTTAACCATTAAATGTACGCGAACTTATACCAGTTTGATCTCCCTTTCATTTTATTGTAAATATATGTTTCAACACAATTATTAGTATATATTTATGTTTCACTTGAGCTAGTGAAGGACGCGAGCTCGTAGTCGGCAGTGAGCAAGGCTCCGCTGCAGCACAAGTACAGCGCTAGCACCTACCACGCACACTGCTGACTATGAACACGTTTGTAAAACTATGTGTTTTTAGATGTAATCATTTTTGTCTCGCAAATTTATTGATATATAATAGTTGTATAAGATGTTCCCACATTTCCTATTTTTAACACAATTTTCGTAACTTTTATCATTGCCTAACAAAACATTGTTAGAACAAAAAAACACCTTTTGTTGTGAGTTTTTGTACTTATTTTATGAATGTGTGTGTGAGCGGCTCCCTGCCGAACCATAAACTAAAATTGATTATAAATGTGATATTAGTAACTTGACAAAATTTAATCTTGAGTAAGTAAAGTGGCTGAAAAACAGACAATAGTAAGCATATAACATGGACGAACGATGAAGCCACTGGAACACGGGGGAGACAAGTACTTATTTAATGATAATTGTTTTTAGTTCTTGTTATAACCACGTCTGCTGGTACATTTAAAATAATTATGAAAATTGATTCATGACTAGTCAAAATAAACATAAATTAATATTACAAATGCTTGTGTATTATTTACCTGTCGTGTCGGCACCTCACCTCAGTCGCTGTGTGAGGCTTCAAACAGCGCCCGCTATCGCCGATGTAATAGTAGGTATCGTGTCTTTCTGCGACAGCCCGACGAGCTGTCGCAGAAACTATGTCGGGGTTGGCTTCCAGTTTAACCGTATGCAGCTGAACGCCTGTCACCTGGAACTACTACACTCCTACCTGCCTAAACTATCACTCTTTTTGTACTTCTTAACACACCAAGAATTGAAATTAACCTTGCAGCAGTACCAAAATGTCATTGGGCCCATAGTATAGAGACTATACCCACGATTTACAGAAAATAAAATAATCTCTAGATTATGATAGTTTGGGTGGTAATGTGGTATGAATGTGGGAGAGCATCACGAATAAAAAATACGATCTTTTTGTATTATTTTCTTAATTTAACGAGTGCTTACATATCATTATTGCCTCCTTTATTCACTTGTACACTTATTGTATTTTTTACATATAGTTCCTTAATTAATAAAGTTTTGGAAACAAAATATTTAGGTGAAATTATTGACCACAAATTGTCATGGTACTCATAATGAGCATCAGCAACGCATGAAGGATCATTAGCAAATTAGGGTAGATTTATGAAACACTAAGATATATTGCGCTTATAAATATAATAACCCTTCCTTGGCAGTCGGGTAAAAAAGACATGAAGCTCTCAGAAAAAATTATTAAATGAAATATATATCTCTAGCACAATCTGTTATAAATAACCTACTGTATAACAATATGGGGCGGCGCAGCAAACCCAAAGTTTATACATGTTGAACGAGGACAACGTGCCGTAACAATAATAATTTATTTCAAAAGGATTACATAGTCTACTGAAAGTCTCTATCAAGATAGTGGATTGCTTTCTGTTAGAAAGTTATACATCATATACAGAGTGTAACAAGCGTACGACTTTTTTTTTATGATCAAAAAAATCACGTTTTCACTCTACGTAACGCACTCAAAACATTGTGCTGATGGATGGATTGAACTGTATGGGGATCGTGGAGGTGTTTACAGTAAAAACCTTACGTTTTACTAACTTTGACCCCCAATATTTCCGTAACTAAAAGGTTCCCAAGTATGGTCTACTAGAACAAAAAAAAATCGCAATGGCGGGGAAAACAAGTGCCTTTCGGCTTCGTTAAGGGTCTTGTTACACCCTTTATATACGGTGCAGTGTCAACAGTGTCCGAGCTACCGGTGGTCAGATCACCGGTAGAATTCTTGATAGAAGAACCTCCTAACGATACGCGCCGTGTCCAGAAGTACTGCTTTCTGAATCAAGCCCTTTGTCCCGCTGCCAAGCGAGAGCGTCCTCAGATGTTGGTCGAGGCTATCGGCACAATGACTGCCGTATCCATCCACGTTCCACAGGTTGACAACCTCGTGAGCCAGATCTAGATACTTGAACTGCTTATCTTTTCTGCTTTCACAGGGTTTTCGTCATAGCATAGCATAATCATCCTGTAATGTTCCCACTGCTAGGACACGGCCTCAGCTCTATGAGAGGGAATGGGCTATAATCCACCACGCGGGCCCAGTGCGGGTTCTCGTCATGCGGGACCGTAATATCAACAATCATTGCGCGACGCTCGAATCGATCTATCACCACAATGTCAGGCTTATTGGCAACAATAGTCATGTCAGTGACGATAGGTCGATCGCAATACAAGATGATATTACCATTATCGAGAACTGGGTCGGGCGCATTCTTATAGTATGGCACTTCTGATCCCACAAGGCTGTACTTCAAAGCAAGTTGCTGGTGGATAATCCTGGCGACGAGGTTGTGTCTATGCAAGTACCGTCCGTTAGCCAGACGAGAACACCCAGAAATAATGTACTGCGTCGAATTGATTCTTCCGGACGGTGGCATGCCCGACATATTTCAACCGTGCCATCCTTCACAATGTATTTCCGGTAGTTATTCGTCATCATAACTTCGTCCATTATTGCACAGATAAAACCTTCGGTTTCCATGAAGAGGTGGTCACCGAAGCGTAGCTAGGATACGGTCGCTAAGAAATCTTCATCGATCCCATGTAGAACATTATTATTTTATACCATTCTTAAAAAACATAAGAATCTACCATATGATCAAACATAGACACGGACGTGTAGGTTTGTTTTTTTATTTTAATTTTTGCATAAAAATCGTAAACGGTTCACAGAATAAATTTACCTACCAAGTTTCAACTGTGTACGAACACACGGCTAAACATCAAGCTAGACATTTCCAGTTTATGCTGATCTTCACATTGTGGAGGATTTCCGTACAATGCAAGGTCAGCTTATACTGGAAATGTATAGCTTGATAGCCTGATAGCTTGTGTAGCCATGTGTACCTAATTTTAGTAGTTTCGGAATAAAGTGGCTGTGACATACGGACAGACAGATAGACATGATGAATCTACGAGGTAGACGGGACACGGACGCGAAAACGGTTACCACGTATCCAGTACCTACATCATTCTGAGCCCTCACACAGAAATTTTTCATCGGTTATTAGATAAATCAGCTGTTGCATACATTTTGACCGTGTACGTATTGCACTTTTGTAGGAAACAGCTGGTTTTTTTTCGGTTCGTTGCGTCGGGGACGTCGGGGTCCCTTCCACCATGTCTACGGGTTCCGTATCGCAATCACGGGGAGAACAAGTGCCTTTCGGTTTCGTTAAGGGTATTGTTACACTTATTATACGACATTTTGCCGTCAAAAAATCCAAAGCCCTGGAATTCATTGGCCGTAATGCCATTTCTTTTAATAAAATCAAAGACATCAATATTTATGAGCGATAGACGGGAAGGGGCTCACGGGGCACATCGGGAAGCCGTATCCTTTACGATGTTTCTAATCCACATTGTTTGAATTCAAAAAGAAAATAGGTACTCATAGTTTTCTAGGACTGCTGAACGTTAGCTGGCGCTGTCCTATTGCCATCGCTCGCGCGATGATGCGATGAAACCGATCGCGCGATGAGAAAACGTTTGTTCTCTGCGAACACTCTCGAAATGGCTCTTAGCAAAGATGCACAGATTCTGCTGTCGAGCAATATTTCTTTAATTGTAAATAGTATTAAAAAAAAGAAAACGTAGACCACATAATATACTGTATAAAAACAGAACTACCCTTCCCCTCCCTTGCTTCCTATCCGCTAGGTCGCGGGAGCCGGCGAGCGCCATTCGGACCATAGACTAATATATATATTCGGACATTCAGTACTGATCAGTATGTTTGATCGGACGCTCGTCCGATCAATACGATGGGTCGATGATCGCGCGACGAAAATTCAACAATTTGGTCGCATCGCATGATCGCACGACCTTCAATAGGACATTCAATAGATATCGGTATGTTTAAACGCACGGTCGCACGAAAATGATCGCGCGAGCGATGGCAATAGGTTAGCGCCTTAGGTCCTGGGTTCGATTCCCAGGTCGGGCAAAGTGTTATTGGGTTTTTCTATCAGGAATTTCTCAGTAGCATCCACGTAGTCTGGATTTGTGCCCGGTTGATGGCAATAGGCTCGCACCCTATTACATGGGACTTAAACATAACTGGCGAAATGTGGGTGTAGGTACTAATGGGTGGTGGGTACACTTCTGCCTGACCCGTCGAGGATGACAGGCGTGACGTTATGTTGTTATCTAGGAGATCTGCGACAAGAAGATTGACATTATGTTCTGGTGGAAATAGTTCAGAATACGTAATGGAGAAATGTGGAAGAAGAATACATGCTGCGCCGACCTTAAATAAATTGGGATAAGGGCAGGAGAATGCTGAAGATGACTTCAAATATGTACTTGGTGAGCAAGAGACTGGAAACTTAGTCGCTAAAGTGGACCATTGTACGTGAGCCATGGTGGCCGTTACTCCAACCAGCCCACCTCCCTCCAGAAGCAGATCAAACCCGGTCTTCTCAGGACATCCTCAAGGGATCTCGGTGTTCCAAGAGTCTCCTCGCGGATCTGGCTGACGCCGGTGCACTTGAGGAGTACATGCGCCACCGTTTCCTCCGCCTCCATGCACGCTCTGCACAGGGGGCTATCAGTGATACCTAGGGTGTGGAAGTGTTTGTTCAGTGAGCAATGTCCAGTGATGGTCCCGGCCACCAGTCGCAGGCTATCTCTGTCCAGGCGAAGAAGGCGCTCGGTTAGCTTCGTGTCCAGGGATGGCATAGCATCCTTGGATTGCCTGCACCCTGGTGTCGATGTCCACCATTTTCCCGCTTGCGTTTGAGTGCGATCCTTTAACCAACTCCTTAGCTGCGGGTCCGAAGGCATTTGTGCTGGATCCCCTTCTGGCAAGTTCATCAGCCGCATCGTTTCCAAGTGATCAACTGTGTCCTTGGATCCATTGTAGTGTCACCGTGTTGTGGTTTAGTACCGTAACACGTTCTAGGGCATTATGGCATTCTAGTATTAGTCTAGACGTGATCTGGTTTCTCTTTAAGGATTGAAGGACAGGCACTGTCGGAGAGTATACGAATATGGGTATCCGTAACTTCCCTGACCTCTATGGCGTGTGCCGTTTGGATACTGCCAAAACACTCAGCTTGATAGACAGAGTTGAGCATTCCCAGGGATATTTTAGAGATATTTTAATGTTTAGATCGTTGGAGAAGACTCCGACACCTGTCCCGTCTTCGGTCTTTGATCCATCAGTGTAGATCCTTAGCTCTTGGACCTGAGTAGTCACGCGTCTCCGCTGTGAGCTCTATGTTGTAGTGTTTTTGAAAGCAGTGGGTCTTCAGGGTTCTGTCGCTGGGTGATGGCATCATGGGCGGCCGCTTGATAGCATCATCTTTTATGCGTGTATGTTTGATTCTGGAATCCTTACTAAGGGTGCCGGATACTTCGAGCCTGAAAATCGCTAGGGTCGCCTCCTCTCTTACAACGAGGTGTAGAGGTGACAACCCCACCATCACCTGTAAAGCGGCAGTGGGTGATGTCCTCATGCTACCGGTGATTGCTACGCAAGCAAATCTCTGTAGCTTCTCGAGATCTTTCTGGGCTGTTGCCAACTTTCTTTTCTTTGTGAAACGGATGAGTTCAGTTTTGGTAGAGTCCACCGCTAGTTTATATTCTTTGCACCAGTCCTCTACCATTTTCAAGGCTTGACGCTTATGGTTGCATAGTGTATTTTCGTGTGTGCCGTTTATTCTAATGGTTATATCATCAGCGTAGCCCACCGTGAAGTAGCCTCTGTTATTTAGACGCTTGATGAGGCTGTCTACCACGAGGTCCCATAGAAGCGGCGAGAGGACGCCCCCTTGAGGGCAGCCTTTCGCCACGATGGCTCTAGTAGTGTCGTTCACCGTAACCTGTACGGCTGTCAGTCTGAGCATGTTTGTGATCCATCCTCGCAGGCTCGAGTCCACGCAGTGTTCCTCGAGGGCTGCGTTGATGCTATGGAAAATAGTTTTGTCAAAAGCGCCTTCTATGTCAATAAAAACAGCTAGTGAGGAGCATTTGTAGTCTACTGCACATTTGATCTTGGAGATCACACTGTGGAGTGCAGATTCTGTGAATTTTCCTGTGGAGTAGGCATGTTGTTGTTTGTGGAGTGGCAGCTCCTGAAGAGGTCCGTCCCGAATGTGTCGGTCACAGAGTCTCTTAAGGGTTTTCAGTAGGAAAGATGTCAGGCTTATTGCTTGTAGCTAAATACAAACCTTGCCTAGGTTGGTCCGTGAATTGGTGACCACCAATTACATCCCGAGCTTCTTCTGTGCCTTGGAAAACACGTTAAGCCGTTGGACCCAGGTGTCATTTGTAGATCTTTAGTCTTTACCAGGTAGTCAGTCTATGGCCCCCAAAAGTCGAACAACCAGTCTAACCAAGGAGTATCGTATTACCCAGTGCAAATGAGTTTTAGAGGTCAGATAGGCAGTCACTCCATGTAAAGTGCTGCTATTCACCTGCATCCGGTTATACTGGAAGCCAGGCCCAACATAGTTGGGAAAAGGCTAGGCAGGTGATGATGAAAGTTCTTTACAGGCCTTTGCCCAGCAGTGGGACATTCAAGGCTATTAAAAAAAATACCAAGTTCAAATTATTTATTTCATTTCAGTTGTGTGGATATCGAAAATGGTAGTAAATAACTAGAAATGAAAACTCACACAAAACATGCTTATGTGCTCTAATGCACAAGGCAGCCGAGTAACAGCAGTCAAAATAGTATGGCCACCCAGAGAGCCATATAGACCTAGACCGGCTGCCAAAGCGGGCAACCCAGTGTATGCTTGCACCTGACCCTATGATACTGTAAGTGGAATGAAATATTTCTGGCTGCCACAATTATATTTTACTCTGAACATACTATTTGAACCTATTAGTAAATTCAATTCTTATCAGTAAGGGGCTCATATAACAAGCATTTAGTTTAACGGTTTTATTTGAAGATTTTCTTATACAATAAAAAAAATAATTATCCTATGAAGTTGATGACAACAATGTGCAACACAAGGTGAGCAAATATGAAGTCCGCAAAGCCTCGCTCTGCACTCAAACCCTGGAACTCGCTCTTGTTCTCTGGATTAACTTGTAGGCGTAGGCATACTGAAAACAAGATAGACACTGTTAGTCTGATAATATTGCTGTAGGTTATTTTATTTTCTACTACACATATTTGTGATATTTATACATTTGGCCTGAAACTACTTGCCAAGCTGAGTATCTTACCTCCAAGAACGAAAGAGCTGACAGTAGAAATAAAACCGCTCAAGAATGAATTGAAGGGAAAAGTGCCGACAAGGCAGCAATACACAAACTGAATTACAGCGGTGAGAAATATGTATAATAGATACGCATCGATGATCTTCAACTTTTTAGGTGTTTTGTTTGTGTATTCCTGGTACAATTTAGGAATTACAGACGTTAAGGAGGTCATTTTACAGTTTTTCTTTAGATTTAATGCGGCTTTACAATTCTACTACGACCACAGTCCGCTTCACCACTAATTAGATGTCAGAAGTTTGACGTTTGTAGTGTATGCTTTAAGTTTGACAAGAAAACTACACGTCATGTCATCCAATTGGCTGTTGAAAACAAGGAAATTATATAAACTAACTGGAATGATGACGTGCAATGCAAAGCCGTTCCAAGCGAGAAAACTTCAGGAGTGGATGTCATCCCTTTCTAATAGGGTGTCCAATATTTGTACTTACATTCGGGACAGTTATTCTGTTTTAACTTGCGCTATTAAAAGACTGGCGAAGCTACACATACTCAGGAAGGGGTCCGTAAGGGCCGACGCCTGCCAGGGTTGCGGGACTGTTCGAAAGAGATACCGCGGCCCTGGAACACAAAGGGCAAAGGAAGGAACATGGATGGGTTTTAGTCAGTAGAAGTCTGACACTCCCTCCTGCTCAGCCCAGAGCGGGAGGACATACTACTCTTCAAAGGCGGAGCCATTTGGAAAAAAAATACCTACTTTATTTTTAGGTATAATAATATTAAAAAACCCTCATACGACTGCTGAGGACAATGTAGGTAGCGGCGGTAACCTTTAGTTTTCCAAGGGTGCCAAACTTCAAAAAAATCTCTGTAATGGGATAGGTTTATTTATTTATTTAACACTTCAAGCACATAGTACAGAGGCGGACTTAATGCCATAGGCATTTTCTACCAGTCAACCTTTGGGTGATGCAGAGACAAACATTGGTAGGTGTACCTATGAATAAATTACAAGGATATATAAAATACTATAAAATATATCAAAATACTATACATATATATCAAAAAATACATACATGTATAAATAGACATTTACACAAATAAACTAAAATAAAAAGACAAACAATGGAGAAAACATTAACGTTGTGACGAAACTGCCAGCTTTTTCCGAATGTACTCGCGAACTTTAATTTTAAAAGATAGACGATTGGTTGCCATCCTGATTTCCTGGGGAAGCGCATTCCACAGAGAAATAGACTGAACGAAGAATGATCGATGAATGAAGTCAGTGCGGTGAGAGGGACATTGCAGAACTCGGTTATGCGATGAGCGCAGACTCCTGTCATGGTTAGCACAAATGTATTGAAAGTGGGGAGCAAGGTAACTAGGGGAAGAGGGAGAAACAAGAAAAGAAAACAAGGTGGTTAGCGCCCTTTGCTCCCTACGCTGACGTATGGGCAACCACTTAAGAAGAGACCGTGTTCAGAGACATGATCATATTTACGCAGATTGAAAACGAATCGAATGCAGTAATTTAGAAGACGGTCAAGTTTGTCTAGGAGATCCGCATTCAGGTCAAAGTAGCACACATCACCATAATCGATGATAGGAAAAATTAAGGACTGTACAAGCATTGTTTTCGTATTAGACGGTAAAAAGTTTTTCAAACGGTACAGAGCCCGCAACGTACCAGTAACCTTCTGGCTGACACGAGCGACTTGGGTATGCCATTTCATACTGCTATCAATATGCAAGCCTAGATCCTTTACATCAGCACTAAAAGGAACGACTGTACTGTCAAAAAGAACTGGTGGCAAGGTTCTACCATCCAACTTACTGAGACTGCGAGAACTCCCAATAATGATCGCCTGACATTTATTAGGGTTAACTGAAACACCAAATTTATCGGACCAGGTTTTTATTGCCATCAGGTGCCTATTTAAACTAGCGATCAGATCTGGTATTTCGTCAACCCTCCCCTGACAGTACAACTGCAAGTCATCGGCATACAGATGATACGCACACTGAAGCTCAGAAGTTTGAAGATTAATAAAGATAGAAAATAGAAGAGGAGAAAGAATACCGCCTTGAGGAACACCAGTTTCCAAATCGCACCAACTTGATGAGGAATCCCCGACATGAACTGACTGCTGGCGTTCCTGAAGGTAAGAGGAGAACCATTCCAGTGCTCCGGGAGAGACCATAACATGGGATAAAATGGCTAACAGGATGTCGTGACTAACGGTATTAAAGGCATTCGAGAAATCAACCAGCACTAGTACAGTTACCTTGGTGTCTTCAAGACCTGCCCTTATATCGCCAGTCACTTTAAGAAGGGCGGAAACAGTGCTGTGCCCGGGCCTGAACCCAGATTGAAGAGGGCTGATAAGAGAGTTCTGATGGACAAAATTAGAGAATTGTTTGTGCACACAGGCCTCAAGCACTTTGGATAGAAAAGTAAGGATCGAAATGGGACGGAAATGGATAGGAAGAGAGGGATTAGTGACCTTGGGTAGTGGACAAACATAGGCTTTGCGCCACAGGGAAGGAAATACTCCAGAAAACAAGGAAAAATTCACAATGTGGGTAATTGCTGGTAGGAGATCATCCAAAAGAGTAGTTATCATACCACGGGTGATATTATCACAACCCACTGCTTTGGATTTGATCGAGAGAATGATCTTTTTGATCTCTCCTGGTTCAACTGGAACGAAGCAAAAGTGGTTAATATGTGGACGCGTTAGACCAGAAATTACGGACAAAGTTTGTTGCTTAGTTATGCGATCCATGGTGGTGGCGGAAGAAAAATGACGGTTAAGCTCGTCCAGGTTGATAGAGTTTGGAAGGTCTAAAGGTCGCGGTTTGCCGATACCTAGAGTTCTAAGAAATTTCCAAGTATCGGCAGAAGAAGAAGAAATTATGTTATCCAGAATGTGGCGGCGTTTACCGTTGCGTATCATCGGATTGCATCTATTCCTTGCAACCTTGTAGAGTGACCAGTTTTCGTCAGTACGATCCCTCTTAAATTTACGGAATGCTCGGTCCCTACGTCGCATTGCCATCCGTATCCCTCTTGTCATCCGTGGAGCAGGAGGACGTTTCAATTTAACTTTTTTGATGGGAGCGTGGGTATTGTAGAGGTTGACCACAACATCATTAAAGATCACAACCTTATCGTCAACCAAAGGGGCTTCCAACATAGGCTCCCAATCAATCAAGGATGCATCCTTCTTCAGCTTCTCAACATTCATCCGCGCAAAACAACGCCTGTACAGAACCTTGGGTTTAGGTTTGGGAGGTTTCAGGATATATGAAAGGTAAATCATGTCGTGATGAGAAAAGCCAGGAGCGTCATGTTGACCGTGGGAGGACACGAGGGAAGGATTCGAGGAGAGGATCAGATCAAGCCAGGTGTCATCACCAGCGGTTTTATGGTGAGTAGGTTGGAGCGGCAACACGTGCAGACTAACCGACTCGATAAGATGGAGGAGTTTACGGGAGCGAGGGGCGTTACGGGCAAGTAGGTTAGTGTTGAAGTCACCCATAATGATGTGGTGTGCATTAGTGGTGGTTAATAAAGCATATAGCAAAATAAAGCACCGTGCTTATCGTTCATAACATATAGCAAATGCTATCGTGGCTCTCACTTGTTGCTATTTGCTTAACTGCTTTACATCGCACTCTCCGCCTCTGTCGGTCGCGCTTCTTAAAATCGCAACTTGCGATTGCTAGGTAGGTACTTGCAAAGGAGCAAGCAAAGCAAAAAGCAACATAGCGCGGGCGGGTATTCGTCGCATGACTCGCATGCTAGCGATTGCTCGATCTCGGGCGGCTCACGTAATAACAATAACATTAATGCTATTTTACTTCGTGCTTTTTAGTGTAAATAAACAGTGATAGGACACTTAATATTGATTGATTACATAGAAAGCTTTAATTGTGTAGGTAAGGACGTATGATTGAGTGAGATATTGTGTTGTTGTTTTGAGTGTAGGTATTTAACGGACGAAAATGTCTAGAAGGAACAGTAATTTACCAATATGGAACTTTTGTGAAAAGCTCATTGATGGCAGTAAAACTGCTACATGTAATTACTGTCGTCGAGAGTTTTCGTTTAAAACGAGTGTTACAAATTTAAAACAACATTTAAAACAAAGACACATTTCGGTGTACAATAAAATTGACAGTAAACAGTGTAGATATATAAAAACTAAAAAATGACAATATGTAGGCCTACATAGTTAATTTTTGTAAATACAATCAATGAACTTTTAAATACGCCTTTAATTGCTTTAAAAACTAACATACCTACTTACTTTATTTCATAATAACACTTAATCAATTGTAGACATTCCTAAGCCTGGAAAGTATGAAGGAACGTTCACTTTTTTTTTACTGTTCCGTTCGTAATAAGTTCACAAACGTAATTTAATATTCATAAACAAGCTGTCAGATAACAGTCACCACGCTTGCTTTGTTCGTGCCCGCCCGTTTGGCTGTAACAACCTACGCCGTACGCGTATAAAAAAGCATGCTTTAATAAAGCATATAAAATAGCTTGCTTAAAATTTATAGCATATAGCATTAAGCAAGTGATTGCCATATAGCAACTTTGAACACTACTAGTGTGCATACTCTGAACCCAAAGATTCAAGTACTGATTCGAATTCAGTGAAGTAATCAATAGTGGGAGGAAATTAAACGACACCAATAACAGTTTTTGCTCCTTTGACACAGACTTCAAGGAAAATAAACTCGGCAGAAGCAGAATAGTGCGATGAGGAAGAAGCAAGTATTTTATACGGAAAGTCACTCCGGAGGTGAGGGAGGTGAGGTTTACGATGTGAAGCATACGTGGCACTTATTTTCTTTCACGGTGGTCTACATGTTAGGTTACATCCATCATTTGTCGAGAGATTTTAAAGCAAACAGGGCTGCAATACGCACATAGATGAAGCATGAGCATGTAGCATATTCAAACAACTTAATAGTATTTAATAAATTTATTAATCACACTACACATTATCAAACGTATAGTTTTATGTAATTATTGTTGACTTTTTTTTAAGAGTCAGTAATCTTAAAATTAAATTTAGTACGAAGATGCTGATGATGGGTGACGGCTGCAAACTAGGCAACACGCCTTCACACAACACTATTTTACCATATTTAAAGTGGAAGATATCACTTAAATACAATTAAAAGCACTTGAGAAAGCAAAAGTACGAGTTCAACGCGAAAGTTTATCGGCCATATTATTAGTGTTTTTTTTTAATTTATTTCATGACCATAGAGTTTTTATATGAGTTTCATGAATTTTGGCATTCTTATATTGCAATTTGTTAATAAAGAATTCAATTTCGCAAGAAAATATTATTTCAATATTTCTTATTTGAATATTAACCCCGTCACGATTTATGTGCTAGTTTAGCTATCAACGTGATTTCCGATTACAGTATGAAAAAATTTTTTTTTTAAATTTTTGTGTACTGGCAATTGTTAGACAAGGACACAATCCACTCTCGTCGCTTTCTCGCTCTGAAGTTTTCTTCTCCTTTGGATTGAGTTAAAGTAATACGAACTCTATAGGTTTGAGATAAAGTTCATTTTCAAACGGTTTTTTGATATCAAGATTTTGTTTGTAATCATTCCAGTTAGTTTATATAATTTCCTTGGTTGAAAAACAGATATAAAAGCGAAAATTAAAGGTGAACGCAGACCTGACCGCACCGCACGCGCCGCAGTCGCCGCATTCGAATTCTTCGTATGAAGTTCTATGCAATCTCGCACACCCACCCGCGCCGCAGTCGTCGCAGTACCTGAAGCGGCCGAACTCCCCAAGCCGCAGCTGATGACGTCACTAACGCCGGACCCGCCCGCATCGGACGCTGCGGCCGGCGAGTTGCGGTTGTCGACATTCGCATCCAGCGGCCTTTCCTTTGGTCGCTGCCGGTGGTTGTGTGCAGCGCATGAAATGGACTCAATCAATAAACGAGAACGTCATGCGCGTATACTACGGGTCTACAGAGGGGGGAACTAACCTCACTGCGTACCGTGTTAGGATGCTGTCTCTGTTCCAGGAACTTGAACCAACCGTCAACGTCTCGGCCCAACGACTGTCGGATAAGGTGCGGGTCATCCAACGCAATCACATGCTGGACGACGCCGCACTTGATAGGCTGCGCTCAGAGGTACTGAGCAACCGTATCGACTTAACTCCGGCACAAACCGCGGTGCAAGCGTTAGCTATTGAAGCAACCCCACCGCGGTCAAACCCTGCTGTTGTAGAGGAGGATGATAGGGTTGCCACGGTAAGTAGCCAGTGCAACGACCGATTGAGGAGCGCACTGGAGGATGCGCTTTGCGAGTATCGATCCACTCCTACCGAACTTAAGCCACGGCCACGGCTTACCACGGTTACCCATGCATAAAAAAATAGGGCATTGGTGTGTGTGCCCTGGACTCGCAACTCAAGAATATTTTCGAGAGTAGCGAGAACCTCGTTGATGCACACTCGTGTG
This sequence comes from Eugnorisma glareosa, assembly GCA_947578425.1. Lineage (NCBI taxonomy): Eukaryota > Metazoa > Arthropoda > Insecta > Lepidoptera > Noctuidae > Eugnorisma > Eugnorisma glareosa. Next base: position 1,142,744 of record OX387968.1, read on the forward strand.
GGGCTGTTGCGGCGTGTCGAGTAGCTAATGTGAAGTTCCCAAATTGTGACGTAGCTACTCGACCAAAACCAGCCGTACCATCCTGGCAGCGCAGGATTGAGCGTCGTATCGACGAGGCCAGGGTACTCATTGGCAAACTAAACTGATTCAGGGAGGGTAATACACGAACACGTGTGATGCGCTTTGTGAGGCGGGCATTCTCGGGGACTAAAATCAGTCCTCAAGAATTCATGTCACGTGTTACAGAGCGCATCGACTTCCTGAAGCAGAAAGTTTATGCATGGGCGAACCGTATTCGGCGATACCTCCGAATACGGTTCGCCGAAGCGGCGGGTTGATCGGTACTCGCAGAATCGCATGTTCCAGAGCGATGAGAGGTGGGTGTACAGAGTTTGGGAGCGACCCGAGCAAAATATGACGGACGTGTGCCGCTCGGATGATGCCACCACAAGTTCTTTTTGGCACAGCATCTGGTCGGTGCCCGTCCGTCATACTGAGGCTGACTGGATGCGTGATGTCGAGCAAGTGTGTGAACCTATCCCAGAAATGGAACCAATATTAATAACACCTTTGGATGTAGCCAGAGCAGTTCGTCCGTTACCGAACTGGAAATCACCGGGACCGGACGGACTGCACAATTTCTGGCTCAAATGGTTTAGTAGTTCACACACTTGTCTGGCATCTCAATTTCAGTCATCCTTAGAGTCTGGGTCTCTACCGCAGTTTTTAACAACAGGCGTTACCCACCTGCTCCATAAGTCAGGTAGTCCCGCGGAACCCAAGAATTATAGACCGATCACGTGTTTGTCGACGGTCTATAAGCTTCTTACATCCATTTTGAGAGCGAAAATCAATACACACATTGACAAAAACTCCATTATGTCTGCCTCTCAAAATGGATGTAGGAACGGGTCCCGCGGAGCTATTCCTCATCGACATGGCCATTAGCCAACAGGTTCGTCTATCCCGCAAGGATCTATCGACATGTTGGATAGATTATAAGAAGGCCTACGACTCGATTCCACATACATGGCTCATGAGGGTGCTGGAGTTGTAGAAGATAGATGCAACTCTACGCGCCTTTCTTGAGTCGTGTATGGGGCAATGGAGGACGGTCCTTCGATATCCAGGATGTCGACAGATTCAGGGGAACGATGAGCCTGTATGGATTAAACGGGCATATTCCAGGGCGACAGTTGAGTCCACTTTGGTTCTGTCTAGCCCTGACGTAACTGACATGAAGCAATCGTTGAAGGCGCGCTTCTTCGGTCACCTGAAGAAGGTATTAAATAGCCTTCTTTCGGGCGGGAACAATGTGCGCGCCATCAACGGTTGGGTCATGCCGGTTTTAATGTACTCTTTCGGCATACTCAAATGTACTCAGACCGGCCTCGATACCCTGGATAGGGAAGTCCGTACACTGCTGACTGCAAACCGGATGCATCACCCACGATCATCGGTGATGAGACTGTATGACCCGCGGAAGTGAGGGGGTCGAGGCTTTTTAAACGCGAAGACCATGGTATGCACAGAGATGTGGTCGCAGTGGACAAGGGACTCACCCCGCTGTCCATGGCTAAAGAGAACTGGCGCAAACCTGTAGTACTTACTACCGATGACCGCAAGGAAGTATGGCAAGGCAAGGTGCTTCACGGGCGCTTCTACCGGGCTCTTGTAGATGATGTAGATGTAGATTTTCTAGCAACCATGTCCTGGCTACGTTTCGGTGACCTCTTTGGGGAAACTGAAGGTTTTGTCTGTGCAATTATGGACGAAGTTATGTTGACGAACAACTACCGGAAATATACTATGAAGGACGGGACGGTTGACGTGTGTCAGGCATGCCACCGTCCGGGTGAGTCCATCAGACATATTATTTCTGGTTGTTCTAGTCTGGCTAACGGAGAGTACTTGCATAGACACAATCTTGTGGCCAGGATTATCCATCAGCAACTTCCTCTAAAAACAACCTTGTGGAATCGGAAGTGCCGTACTAGAGGTATGTTCTCGAAAAAGGCAGTATCACATTGTATGGGATCGATCCATCATCACTGACAGGACTATTTTAGCCAATAAGCCTGATATAGTGGTAGTGGATCGATCAGTGCAGCGCACAATGATTGTTGATATAACGGTCCCGCATGATGAGAACCTCGTGAAAGCCGAAAAACATAAGCAAATCAAGTATCTTGACTTGGCTCGCGTGGTTGTCGACATGTGGGATGTGGACTCAGCGATCATTGTGCCGATAGTCGTATCAGCCCATGGCTTAATTGCCAAGAGCCTCGTTGAATACCTGAGGAGGCTCTCGTTAGGCAGCTGGATCAAGGCAAGGGCTTGATTCAGAAAGCGGTACTCCTGGACACGGCTCGTATTTGGTAGGAGGTTCCTCTCTCTGGAGCCGTGACCAGCTTGGACCCTGTTCCCGATACCGGTGGGCTACTATTTTTTATATTTTTAAGTGTTTTTGTATAAATATTATTTAGCAAGAAATATTTAAAAATATAATTTATGTGCATAGAAATAAATAATGAAAGTATATACTTAACCGTACTCCAAGTATGTGCCCGACCCAGTTCTCGAAAATGGCAATATCACATTGTACTGGGATCAATCCATTATCACTGACAGGACTATTGTAGCCAATAAGCCTGATAAAGTGGTGGTGGATCGATGAGAGTGGCGCGCAATGTTTGTTGACATAACGGTCCCGCATGATGAGAACCTCGTGAAAGCCGAGAAAGATAAGCAAATAAAATACCTTGACATGGCTCGCGAGTTTGTCGATATGTGGGATGTGGACTCAGCGATCATTGTGCCGATAGTCTTATCAACCCATGGCTTAATTCATAAAAGCCTCGATCAATACCTGAGGAGTATCTCTTTAGGCAGCTGGATCTAGGGCTTGTAGATAATTATACAAATCTTTAAATTAAACCAGTGTTTTTATTATACCATGCTCCTCTATTTTTTCTTTAAAAGGATCCGAACTATCCGATCGCAGCAGTGAGGTGACATTTTAATTATTTGAAGTCCAAAACAGTGTCCTTGTTTAACACTCAAAAAGAGATATCATTCTCTCTCTTCATAAACAGTGCAGAAACGGATGGCATTTTCCTATGGTCTATGCTGGCGGGAACTTTAAAAAAGAGCGCTTCAGATATTTTTTCAATTTTCATTTTTATTAAATATTCGCTAGTTTCTTGCTTAAAAGTTAATTAAAAACAATAGTACTAGGTGTGCAAACCTATAAAAATGGTAGGAAATGAGGGGGGCGGGGATAACCCGCCCACCTCACATAAACGTCCTCGGCCTGAGGCCGGAAGCGGAGGGACTGTGATGGACTGTGGTGATGGCGGCGGCGGTGAGCATTCTGACTATTCACCTTATATAAAACCAGACTATAAAAGATTATATCCAGAGAATGCCACTTATGTAGACTTTAAAGTGTTCATTGAAGGTTCCAACAATAAAGATAGAATAGGCAATAAGAGCCCTATCTATCTCAACCATATATTCTCCAGCGAAATAAAAGGGGTGACGGCTATACAACGAATTAACGCAAATAAAATAGCAGTAATATTTAAACAATATAACACGGCCAATAACTTTATCAACAACAGCGCTTTTCTTAACAAACATGGCTTGAAAGCTTTTATTCCGGCTGCGCAAATAGAAAAAACTGGTATAATTAGATTTGTACCAGCAAACATTTCAAACAAAGAATTATACACCAAACTATCATCAATTTATGAAATAATAGCTGTACGAAGATTCACAAAGAAGGTTGGACAGGAGCGAGTACCACTACAAACAGTTAGCATTACTTTTCTATCGAATATTCTTCCGGACAATGTACAATACGATTTGTTTTCATACCGAGTTTTTGAATATGTACCCCCATTACAGCAATGTTTCCGTTGCTTTAAATTTAACCACTCTGCTAGGATATGCAATGGCAAACAAAGATGTTCCATTTGCGGAGGTGAGCATTTATATAAAGAATGTGATAGACCAACAAATATCTGCTGTTGCAATTGCAGCGGGCCTCATCTTGCAATTTCTAGATTATGTCCAATTAAGATAAATAAAATATTAGAAAAGAAAAATAAGATTACTTATGCAAGTGCTACATTGACAAAACAACACATGAGTGATAATACTGAATTTCCACCTCTGCTACCTCCAAAAATGAAACTAATTGACAATGTAAATAAGTCTGTACATACATCTGTAAATAAGTCTATATCTGTAAATAATACTGTACATAGTGTAAATAAATCTAAAGATGTCCCTCCTAAAGTAGACATCAAAGCTCAAATAGTTGCCAACAACGATGTACTTATGGCCCTGGTACAAACGTTGGTGGAACTGGGTAATAAGGGAGATAATACGCCTACCACTGTAAATAGTATTAAAGAAACACTACTTAAAAATCTCAAGTAATGGATCCAAGTCACACACAGTCTAAGCTACGTATTGCTCAGTATAACATTCAAAGTGCTAACAGTAAAAAACCCTTATTGATACAATTCTTACAAAAACAAAATATTGACATTTGCTTACTTAACGAAACATGGTTTAAAGATAATAGTTTTAGAATACCTGGATATAATATTTATAATAAAAATTCCAAAAATACTCATAATGGTGTAGCAATATTGATTAAGCCATATTTAAAGTACAAAGTTTTAAACTCTAGATTTTATGAAGACATTCAAACTGTAGCTCTGTCCTTATCTACTGTACATGGTAGCTTGACTATTCTTTGTGTATATTGTCCTCCTTCTAGTGGACATATACGGATCAATAGATTACGCAATATTATTAATGATCTTCCAAAGCCCATATTTGTCAGTGGTGACTTTAATGCACACCACATTGCATTTGGTTGTCTATCCACTAAGAGCAGAGGTCATGATTTATTTAATATCATTGATGACTTGGATTTATGTATTTTAAATGATGGTAGTTTTACAACTGTTAACAACCCGAGACGGAATCCGTCTGCAATTGATGTTAGCTTTACTAGTCCTAACCTCGCATCAATATGTGAGTGGTCTGTACATGATGATGCCATGGGCAGCTATCACTACCCAACAATAACAGAGATTTCACTACATATAGATAAATATCATATTAATCCCCCTATTGATAGGTTTATTTATAAAAAAGCAGACTGGGAAAAATATAAAACTATTTCTAAGACAATATTCAATGATTTAGTCCTAAAATTGTATGATCCTATTTCAACCTATAATGATTTTTGTTCTCGATTGGGTACTTTAAAAGGTATGACAATTCCTAAACTTAATAAACCAAATAATTTTAAAAGCAGACCTCCAGCTCCTTGGTGGAATGACATTTGTGAAAAAAGTGTAATTGCCTCTTACAATGCATTGAAACTATATAGAAGTGAACCTACTATGGAGAACTATTTAGATTATAAAAGAAAAGATGCACTTAAAAAAAGAACCATATCAGAACAAAAAAGAATAGGTTGGGATAACTTGTGTAACACATTTAACAGAACTACTCCTATGAGTAAGATTTGGAATCTTCTAAAAATGTTTAAAGGTATAAGAGCTGGCAATAAATCATATAAAGATGAGTTTATTTCTCAATTTCTAGATAAATTATCTGACAACAGCAATCTAAATAATGTTAATAGTTTAGGTAATATTTTCGAATTAAATAATGATAATCTTAATTCAAAATTTTTGCTTGATCCTTTTACTTGGTCTGAATTTAAAATGAGTTTATTATCTCGGAAAGACACTACTCCTGGTTTAGATGATCTCCCCTATTGTACTATTAAAAATTTAGATGAATCAGCACAAAAAATGTTTCTTAATATTCTTAATTTACTTTGGCATTGTAAATGTATTCCACAATCATGGAAAACACAATGTGTCATTCCGATACTCAAACCAGGTAAACCTTCAGAGCTTGTCAGCTCTTATAGACCAATATCACTGTCTTCATGTCTAGGTAAATTATTTGAAAACATGATTAAAAATCGTTTGGATTGGTATATGGAATCTAATGGTTTCATTCCACATGTACAATATGGATTTCGTCGAGGGCGAAGTTGTGCAGACAGCTTCACTTCTCTAATTTCAGACCTGAAACATGCAAAGGATAGAAAGTTACACACTGTTTGTGTATTTCTAGATGTTCAAGGTGCTTTTGACAGTCTGGATCCGGCTATACTTGTACAAGTTATGTCTGGGTTAGATGTGCCTGGCCAACTATGTAAATGGATATATAATTTTTTGAATAATAGAACACTCTATGTTAGACATAATAATACATTGCAAGGTCCAAAATGTGCATCTAGGGGTACAATGCAGGGTGCTACACTATCTCCTTTGTTATATAATATATACACAAGTGAAATCTGTAAATTTGTTAATAGTAATGTAGATATTCTGCAGTTTGCTGATGATATTGTTTTGTACAGTAGTAATTATAATGTAGAAATTGCAATTGACAATATTAACAGAGCCTTGTCCCAACTATTTCACTATTACAATGATGTGCTACATTTAAAAATTAATCCCTCCAAAAGCAGTGTTATGATATTTGGAAATGATAACACAAATTCAAAAGTAGTTTATAACGGAGAATCTATAAATCCAGTAAATTCAAAGAAATTTTTAGGCATAGTAATAGATAGGAAATTAACCTTTGAGGAACATATTAAATACATATCAAAGAATGCTCTAAAAGGTTTAAATATAATTAAATGTCTTGCAGGTGTCTCATGGGGAGCAGACCCGAAAATATTATCAATTCTGTATAAAAGTATAGTTAGAAGTCATTTTGATTATAGTTCACTAGTGTATATAAATAGTACTCATGTAAATAAACTAGATCTATTGCAGAACAGGGCTTTGAGAACAATTTCTGGTGCAGTGTGCTCTACTCCCATAAGGGCCATGGAAGTGGAGACTAAAATTATGCCCTTAATTTTGAGACGCATTCTACTTGCAGAGAGATTCTGTCTTAAATTAATTGCTGCAAATAACAGGAAAATAATAAACAAAATTGTACCTTCAGTAAGTAGAACTCTTGGGCCTCTAATAACAGGAGAGGATCTCTTGAATGGTAAATCCCCAACATTGTCCAAAATATTGCTGGAAACAGAAAACAGATTTACTGGTATTAGAAAACAGTCACCATGGCCATGTTACTCCTTCTCTTATCAGTGTATTTCTCATCCCATTAAAGAATTACAAAATCCCATTAATAATAATTCAGATATGTTACAGTTTTTGGCAGATAATAAGAATTATCATGTTATTTACACTGATGGCAGTAAGGGGAGTGATTATGTACGTGCTGCTATATATGATCCACATGCTAAATTCTCTCAAAGCTTTGTTCTGTACAATACATGTACTATATTCACTGCAGAGGCTTATGCGGTTTATCAGGCATTAATACATATTCGCCAAATTAGCAACTGTAAATACTTTTTGATTGTTTCTGATTCACTGAGTTTGATAAAAGCCTTAACTAACCTTACAGTTTCGTTTAAGTTAAATTATATTCTGTATTTCATCAAAGAAATAATTCATCAATATTATCTTAAGCACACTAACATTGTATTCCTGTGGGTACCTTCTCACCGAGGTATCTCTGGCAATGAAATAGTTGATAAAACTGCATATGAAGGTGATAATCCTATTGATGTTAGAAATGCAATGGACATTCCTATGACTGACTTTCTGCAATGCATTAATGAAAATATATGTAAGTTATGGTTAGAAATGTGGAAGAAAGACCAAGACATCAAAGGAAAGTGGTACGGAAGTATTCAAGAAAGATTACCTGTTAGACCCTGGTACAATAGATTGAAGGAAGCCAGCCGAGACTTTATCACTACGATAAATAGATTGCGCTTTGGCCATAATACTGCTCCGTCACACCTTGCTAGACTTGGCATCATTACAAACAATACATGCCCACATTGTGAATCCCAAGAAGGAACCATGGAACATCTTATTTTCGACTGTCAAAACTTCTTGCTTGACAGATTAGTGTTGGCTAGTGAACTCAGTGATGTAAACATTAACGATTCCATAGCCCGCCCGCCGCCGCCACTTGAAGAGTTATTAAAAGACAAAAATACTTACAAACCGATATATAAATACATTAAAAATACTATTAAAACAATTTAAAATGGAGTGATAGTGCAGTGTTCGAAAATAAAATAAGATTTGACCTAAAGGTCCAGTTACCAGGTCATAAAATTCCAAAAAAAAAAAAAAAAAATCCTATGGTCTATGCTTAAAATCTGTCACTGTCACTTGAAATTTTAGCATAGTGTATTGTGAATTTGTGCATGTCATTCGTAGTGTACTGAATTGTAAATTGTTGAAATAGTATTTGTGTTGAAAGTATCATTGTTAGAAATTAAAATGCTGAGTGTTAATGTAAACTTTCCTGAATATGCAGTGCCTGGCGCTAAACAAGTTCGCTTCGAGCCGTATGCTGACAATGGAGGGAGCATCGTTGCTATTGCCGGTGATGATTACGCTGTAATTGGAGCAGATACTCGTCTCAGTACGGGATTTTCGATCTACACAAGAGAACAGAAAAAACTGTTCAAGTTAGCAGACAAGACAGTCCTGGGCGCGACGGGCTGCTGGTGCGACACGCTCACTCTGACGCGGCTCTTGTCAGCGAGGATGCAGATGTACGAGCATGAACACAACAAGTCCATGTCTACACCTGCCGTCGCTCAGATGCTCTCCACCATGCTGTACTACAAGCGGTTCTTCCCTTACTACGTGTCCAATGTTCTGGCGGGGTTGGATGCCGAAGGAAAGGGTTGTGTGTACAGTTATGATCCAATCGGTCATTGCGAGCGCTCCAATTACCGCGCCGGTGGTTCAGCTGGCGCACAGCTGCAGCCTCTGCTCGATAATCAAATAGGACTCAAGAACATGCAGAATGTGACAGAAGCCCCCTTACCTAGGGAGAAGGCTTTGGCACTTCTGAAGGATGTGTTCATCAGTGCCGCCGAGCGTGATATCTACACTGGAGACTGCATCTACATATTGATCATTACCGCAAGTGGTATCCAAGAGGAGAAATTTGAATTGCGTAAAGATTAATTTGAAATAAATAAATATGTATAATTTCTTAAATATTTGCATTTCATTTCTATCTGGCGTCTATTATTATTTCTCCTTTTATAAAATGAGATATTTTACCCATCTGACTGCCCTCTTCCTTAGGTTCCGTTCCAACCTCATTATCCTTGTAATGGCTAACTCCTTGTAATTAGGAATGAGTAGTTGGCCCTGCCTACCACCTACTCTAGGTTTACTTCCAAGCTCACTAAATATGTGTAGCAAGAACAGCTTTACTGATTTGTGGGAAGGTTATTTTATGGCTTAAGAAGTACTTATCAAGCCATAAAATTATTATAATCCCTGGCTTACAGAATAATAATGAAAAGCACTGGAAAAAAACCACCAAAGTAACAAGTAACTGAATTTATTATTTAAAAATAATTACAAGGTAACTACAATATAACTTTACACTTTGTTCATTACTATTTACAATTTTATTAAAACTGAGGGAATAACATTTCATACTTTTATTTATTGTACTTAGGCATAACAAATATATTCTGGGGGAAGATTTTATCAAACATTTCACTCACTACTTCTTGACTTGCTGCATCACCTACTATAGTAGCTTTTAACCTTGGAGGAGTGGTGTTGCCAGCGACGAGAGGATGGATGTTGTAGCACAGCTCTACTTTTCCCTTGGGTGGGATAGTGACCGATAGTTTCTTGTATCCTGAGAACATGTAGGCATCAGTGCCCTCTACTGTCACACTAAGTCTGATCGGTGTACTACATTTGCCAAGCAAAGTGCATTTCAATGGAACTGAAGTAAGCAGTTCCACCACTTGAGGATAATCAACTTCAATAGCTATAGGACAGTCATCTATAGGCAGTCCCAACAGTGCCGTGCTGCTCATCACACAGTGGCTGGTGCTGGTCTTCCGCCGCCATGTTATGTTATACAGACCAACTCTAGTTGGTTGATCTTTTGGTTTGTACTTTGCTTGTATACATACAGCATCAGTAGCAACATTCTTTTCGGCAACCTCCAGGTTACTGATACAAGATGATGGCTTGACCACATCACTATTCTTGAAGCACTCCACCACCTCCAACTCTGTGTCCACTATCAGCAAGTCCCATGGACTCAAAATTTTAATTTGAGGCATCACTATGAAGGGATCATCCACAAAACACTTAGCAATGGGTCTGAAGTTCATAGCCACAAAATTTGTAGAAACCTCAAATGGTTTAATTACAGTAATTTTTGTAGAGAACTCTTTAGTGCATTCCAATTTAGATATTTCAGGAAGATCAATAATATAAGTTACTTTTATTTGTACAGTTGAAGTGGCTGTTCTGTTTGTTTTTAAATAAAATGTATTTTCATGGCTGCCCAATGTGCTAATACTGCCAACTTGTATGTTTAGTGGTTGTGTTTGGGGCTCACCTTCTTTTAGGCTCAATTCTGTTACAGAATCAGGATTGGGATTGTCAGGGGAACTTAACAGAGTTAGTGCAATTTTAACATCGTAAATAGAACTGTGTTCACTATTAGTAATAGTGAATGTTGATGGAAACCATTCACCTTGAAGAGCTGGACTTGAGTTAGTGACAAGTAGTGATACCTTACACTCTCGCGATGTAATTGATGCGGGCTCCTTATGAAGTGCAGCAGTTCTGGATGGATAGTTGACTCCGAAGTTTTGTTTCCCTCAACCTTGAAATTTAAAACTATCTTGCGTTTTCTGTCCGTGTCAAGCACAAAAGACACATTTTTAATGTGGAGGTCTGATCCACTATCATGGGGATTTGGTTTAAATTGACATAAAAATTTCTTTACTTTCCCCCCTCGCAAGGAAATAGTTGTGTTGCCTTCCTCTGTGATTGGAATTTCAATTGTCTCTGTGTGACTAGATATGGCTATAAAGGCATTTCTTGCTTCAAGAACTGTGGTGTACAAGAGTCTGACATACAGTTCTAAATCTATTATTTCATCCATCCTATATCTCTGCTGCTTAAATTTAGGCTTAACTTCTAAAAAGCTAGATATATTGGCCATGTCTACAGGAACTATGAGGGGTTCTTTCTCAATGGCCACCTGCCACAGCTCCAGAGCCTTGTGTTGAGAGGAGGCTGGCAGGTCTGGCTCTGCAGCAGGAATGTTCAAGTTGAGAACAGACATTATATTCCTAAATATCCTATCCTTATCATTGTTTGGCACTTGAATATGCTTAGACAGTGCCTCTATGGACAACTGAAGATAGTCTTGTATTTTTCCAGACAAGTAAGCACATTGTAATGCTCGGTTAAGAACATGAGAAGCTAAGAACCACCATTTCTCTCTTCTGTAGTCCCACAGCATATGTGTCAATAATGTGAGAGCCTTGCCATAATCAGCTGAGTAGAAGTACTCATTAGCCATCTCTACCACTAGCTGCTTCCTCATCCGAGGAGAGTGAAATGTCTTGAACTGTGAGATAGCACAGCCCAAGAAGCTGATGATCATTGCTGAGTGGTTGCAGACCCTTTCATTATACTGTAGAGCTAGGACAGCTGCTTGCTCCTTTTGTGGATCATGAGGGTCAGCACTGAGGCGGCCTGGCCTCCATGGTCTCTGGCCATAAAACTCCACAATGCCTTCTAGCGGATCAGGAGGGGGAGGGTATGCTGAGGCCTCAGTGCATACAGACCTCATAGCTTGCCTTCTCTTCACTGTGAACTGAGCTGCATGTTGATAATAAAAGCCGGGATGCTGGGACTGTATAGCTGGAAGTCCTGCACGGATTGCTTCATCAAACAACTCTCCAAAGGCACTGTACTGCCTTGCAATCCAAGCATAATGTTCAAACAACAGTTCTGTTGATCCAATACGATTCTTATATCTTTCAATGTGTGACTTGAGTTGCGCAATAGCATCTCTGGGCAAATTGAGGGCAAACAATAATTTACAAAGTTTATAATTGATGTAGCCTGCTACAGTTCTTACTTCATGGATATTAGTGTCAACAATCCTTGTCTCAAGTAAATTGTTGTAAGCATGCATGTAGTGCTTGTGTGCCGTACTCAAATCTTGTTTCAACTCGTTAAGATAGCCTAGTTTGAATTGATGGCGCACAAATAAATATTGATGTGTTGTCTTATTGAGATGATCTCTATGCTGCTTAATGTTTTTAGTTTCATGGTGATAGTAGTTCTGGGCAATATCATAAAACGCATTTTCCAGGCGAACTATGTACCCCATGAGATGATCACTGTGAGGCAGCACAAACAGAGACTTGGATTGTATCTCACAGGCGGCACACAGAGCCTGCGCACGCTCGGCGCCCAGCATATACTCAGAGGGGGGCGGGGACAGTCGGCTCTGGATGACGACGACAGCGACGCGCGTCGCATGTCCCTCCACTGCAGCGCGGATTGATTGCACTTTGGACGCACACTCGATGATTTTTTCATTCCACTGTGGATCATTCCAGTCCATATCATAAAATATGACTACAACCGCGGGAATCAGGGATACTCGCTTGTGGATCCAGTTCTTCTTGAGGACTCCTTTCGGAATATACCACTCGTACGAGTTCCGCTTAGGCTTGACTACAGGAAACTCGAAGGTATTGTTCAACAACTTGAAGCGCACGGGCGTGCGGTCTGCGCGGCGGTTGTTAGAGAATGCATCCCAGATCTCCTTGTGCACGGCATTGTTCACCGCATCGAGCCCAGACAACCCGATCAGCGCGAGGGGCTTCAGAATAATCTCGGACGGAAACTCCGTATAGTCACTCGGCATCGTCGCCATTGTCGTCACTTCACTGGCTTTTGCGTCACACACGATAATAACCCCGGGTTATGAATTCATTTCATGTTACTATGTATTTTACATACGATAGTTCATTATTTTTACAATCTCCAACGCAACTCCCCCATCATTTGCTAAAATTGCCAATCGCTAATTAAATGTCAAATTCAATTGACACTTAGCAGGCGGTGCTGCCCGTACTGTATTTACTGTGTGGATGCCTGAATTAATAACATCCTAATCTTAATAACAACAATGTATCTTAATCCACAGTTTCTGTGATTACTTAACACATACATCCACTAAAGTCGTGATCATGTAGGAAATCACATTTTACGGTAAATAAAAAAACATTGCTTTGCTGAACGAAATTGTGAACTTCCAATTAGTGGGACAGCTGTCCCACGTCTGTCACATGTCATGTCCGTAACTGTCGACAGTTACGGACATGACATGATGACAGACGTGCGTGACAGACAGGCACTCGCTGAAGCTTTGTTGTCACTTGTCATTTAATCACAGCATTTAATTAAATATGTCATATTTTTTGCTCGCTCTCAAAGACTACTCTGTGCATTCAGTGCAAGCTACTAATATCTAATCTGTGATTCAGTGCTTGTCTTGTGTTGAGCAAAGTTGAGTTTGTGCTTAAATTCGAAAAATTCCATTGTCTTGAACATATCATTCTAGATTTATTTATCAGAAGAAGTCTTTGCTATAGTTATATCCTTGTAAATCTGCTCATTCAAAGGTTAAGCAATGGCTTCGCAAGCTTTAGCCTCGTTAACTGCTACCTACACTGATTCCGAGGGCGAGGAAGATATGGAAGATCAGACACCAGAAAAGGAGGAGCACAGAGAAACTCATTCAGTTCCTACTAGCCCAAAGAAGATTGAAGAAAGTAATCAACCTGCCTCTGCACCCGTAACTCCAAAGAGAAGATTAGTTTCTTATGTGGACGACACGGTGGTGTCAGACGAGGAGCCGCTGTCGCCCGCTGAAGAAAACCAGGACGACATGCGGCGCCTGTCCATGGAGACGGACACGGACGAGGCCGTGCCGCGCTCAGAGCCTGACGAGAGTGAGGACGGCGTCACCATCCCGCCCGAGCCACCCGGAAAATGCCCCAAGGAGCTCCAAGACAGCATAGCTAAGTTTTATAGCCGAATGTTAAATGAAGGCTTTGACATGAACAGGATTATACAGGATAAGAAGATGTTTAGAAACCCAAGTATTTATGAAAAGCTAATACAGTTCTGTGATATTAATGAATTAGATACAAATTATCCTCCTGAAATCTATGACCCACTCAAGTGGGGCAAAGAATCATATTATGATGAATTATCCAGAGTACAGAAATTAGAGATGGATCGAAGGGAGAAAGAAAAGAAAGAGAAACTAGCCAAAATAGATTTTATAACAGGAGTAGCAAAGAAATCTGAAAGTGATGATGAAAAGAAGAGGAAGTCTAAGTGGGATCAGGCAGCGCCCAATGTGTCCAACAAGCCAACCATCAAGCAGCCCGGGCTGGTTCAACAACCACTCACTAGCAATGTTACGGGAACTAAGGGAACCATCATCTCGGCATTTGGTTCTTTGCCGAAGAAACAAAAACTTTGACTGGAAACAAAATATTCATAAGATGAAACAGTGTCTAACATGTTTTGTGCTGTGTTGTATTTATCTAAGTGAAAAAAGTACCATGATTCATATTTTTACATACTTAGTATTTAGGTAGTAATAAGTAGTCAGGTTATAAAAATAATATAATAAAATAAAAAGAATAACACATAGATTTTTTTTTATAATCATTTTATATTTACTGTGATTCAATTAGTATTATGTTACTGATTCAAACCTACCTCGTAGAAATGAAAATATTTTATTTAAGGATTTATTTATGTTTCCTATTCTGAAAAAAAAAAGAAATGTAGACGGACAAAAAACCTGGGGTTTTTACCCCTAGCGTGCAAAGGGCCACCCCTTAGCCTTCGAAACCTCTCGCCACAGAGCATCATCTAAACTGGAACCTCTCGCTCACATTTTAGTAGCACTTTTTTTTTTCGTTGGCAACTCAAACTAAAATATTAGTTTCAATAGTGTTGTACCCATTCACAAAAAAATACGATATTTTGAAGAACAATAATTATTTCCCATTCTCGATGAGCGCAAGTCTGACAGTTGACTTGTCAACTATTGGGTTGTACGTACGAGAAAACTGAATAATGTATTATCGATTCTACTCCGGGTATGGTAAAAATGTGTGTAGGATTAACGTATGTTAGGTTCATTGACGTATTTTATTACGTAAATTGTATTAAGACACTATACAAAGAGAAATAATATTGCAAAAAATATATAAAAAACTTCCGATACAATGAAGTATTTTCATTTTTGGCTCAGGTTAATTTTCCTATGTCGTACAATATTAGGTTCCTACTTTTTATCATCATCATTTACATTCGCAGCATTATATGTATAGCATAAAATATAAATACGCGGCGGAAATTAAATTTTCCAAAGAAATCGTTGCTTCACATTACTGGTGACAAAAAAAAAATATAAAAAATAGCCCACCTGTATCGAGAAAAGGGTCCATGCTACCGGTGGTCAGGGCTCCAGAGACAGGAACCTCTTAACAATACGAGCCGTGTCCAGGAGTACCGCTTTCTGTATCAAGCCCTAGATTCAGCTGCCTAACGAGAGCCTCCTCAGGTATTGGTCGAGGCTCTTGGCAGTTAGGCCATTGGCTGAAATGACTATCGGCAAAATTATTGCTGAGTTCTCACCACACATGTTGACAAGCTCGCGGGCCAAATCAAGATACTTGATTTGCTTATCTTTCTCGGCTTTCACGATTTTCTCGTCAAGTGGGACCGCTATGTCAACAATCATTGCGCGCCGCTCTAATTGATCCACCGTGGTTTTCGATCAATGGGGGCTATCGCGTGTGAACTCGCCGCTAGAGGCGCTAGTGTAGCACGAGGCCACCGAAATGTCAGATTTCATAGAAAGTTTACGCGTTGCGTGCTTTTTTATCACGTATTTTTACTAATAGTCACAATTATGGTCTAGATTGAGCTATTCCTGATTAATTAAGAATTGAAGATTTTAAGTAGCAATTTATGATCTTTGTAGGTAAAATGTAGAAAAAACTTGGAGGTAAAATGATTTTTAAATATAAAAAGCATGAAACTGCTTGCTAATTTCAGGGAGAATATTGTGAATATGTCTCTGAAGTTTACACGTAATAAAATAAACTTTTTATGATGTTATTGGTACCTACTTTAAAATAAAACACAGAATTATTAACAGGACCTTACTCTACAGTGGCGCCATCTGGTGAGCCCAAAAACGATAGCCGTCATTAGAGCTATAATATCAGGCTACAATAGTCCTGTCAATATACTCTTGTAATCTTTGTCAATGATGAAGGATTGATCCCATTGTCATTTACGAGAACTGGGTCGGCATATACCTCCAGTACGGCACTTCCGATTCTACTACTCATTACCATTATTATTTAGCGATTTGTAATATAAAGCAATATTTTGTGTACGCAATTTTACAGAATTTTAATTTTCATCAGTTTACAAAAAAACTTACTTTACTTAAAATCGCAATGTTACGTCATGCATGATGACATGATGTATCGGTAATCACTAATCAAGTCAACAGATTCAACAGAACAACACTAAAACTAAAAAGTGTTGGGTTGCGGGTGCGGGAGGGTGGGTATCTATATAAACACAACAAACCTTTGTTTGTCGCGAAGTTCGTCGATACTCGTTTCGCGTCATTTCATTTTCCGTCCATCTGACGCAGTTGCGCGCAGTTTGTGTCGTAGTATTGTTGTTATTTACATCGTGGAATGGCCGAGGTGCCCACGAGCGAGCCCATGCCATCGTCTAGCGAGGGTGCGGTCGGCCCTGACGCGAAAGATCCCGACGAGCCATTGACTAAAAAACGTAAAATTATTGACAAAGAGGGGAGCGACAAGCTCGAGCACAGGCTGGGGGGCATCCTGTGCTGCGCAGTTTGCCTGGACCTGCCTCAGGCGGCCGTGTATCAGGTATTTTAAAACAGCTGATAGTGTCGATGTTCGCATCAGCTGTTTTAGCAATCTTTTTCTTGTTACGTAAGCAGCTGAGCCTTCAGCTCACAGCATACATTCGCGTCGTGGCGACGCCTACACGACGTCGCTTTATCACTCACCATTTTGAGAGTAGTAGATTGTATGGCGTCAAAGTATTGTATTGAATCATTTGGTTGTCATTGTAAAGTTGGCACAGCTATGACCTGTGATAGCCCTCTGTTGGGTGTTGTTACCTAGTATTATGGATTGTGTTCATATATTTTATGATTCAATTAGTCAATGTATGTGTGACCTATGACTTATTGTATTATTATATTGTGTACCTACATAATCTGAGGAAATTGTGTTAAGTGTCAGTACTCCTAGCAGTTAAGTGTTTGTGATATTGTATAGGATAACTAGTGTGTATGGTCCATAGTGTAGCAAGTAAACTTAGCTGTATACACTCTTGTAACATTTCATTGTAATAAAGAAATGTTTCAGAGATTTACTTCTTTCTTTATTCAGAAACCCCCTTTACAATCCCCATCCTAAATTCAAAAGCATCCTTTTTGATTTTTATTGAGAAATCTTAAAATTTTAACATGAATATTTGTATTTTATAGTTTTATTAAATAGTATTCTTGCCAGTGCTCATAATCATCATAATTATTTATTTGACAAAAGATATTAATCCGAATTTTTAATGTAATTTAGTCAAATTTTGTATGAAAAATAATAGTTTTTGATAACAAACATAATTTGGAAAAACGAAAACACTAATTTGAATAAGATGAAAGAAAAATTAACCATAAGGCAAAATTAAAATCAGTTGTTCTAACTTTTTTTTTCTGTTACAGCAGTATTTACTTTGTGTAGTTTGATTACAGGTGGCACACGCAATCACGAGCAGAGGTAGACCATGTAGCACGCACACATACATGCATTTTAATTTCTCTGATATACTTGTACCTCTTAAAATGCAAGAAAGGCTTTGTTTCTGAAATAGTTAAAATCCTATCCACCTATGATGAAAGATTTAATCAGTTCCAAACATTGATTACAATGATCATTACACCTTTCACGTATATTGTATAGAATATATTAGTTTATTACACAAACAAATGACTGTTTTACAAATACATGTTGTGCCAGCTGCCACCGCTGGGTACTGACACGGCTGTTATATTGCAGTGTAGTAATGGTCACCTGATGTGTGCGCCGTGCTTCACTCACCTGCTGGCGGACGCGCGGCTGCGCGACGAGGCCGCCACGTGTCCCAACTGCCGCGTGGAGATCTCCAAGACGTCGGCGTCGCGAAACCTCGCCGTGGAGAAGACTGTGTCGGAGCTGCCGTCCGAGTGCAAGTTCTGCACGGGTGTGTTCCCGCGCCACTCTCTGCAGCACCACGAGGAGAACACGTGCGACGACAGGTGACACACGCTCCCTCACTTATCTACTTCGTGTCATTGCACACACATCTTCTGCTGTTATCGCGCTACAATGTTCTAGTAGCTTAGCTGGAACACGTTTAGGGACAGACGTTGATTACGTTTCGACGCTTAATTACTTTAACAATTTAAGCTACTTTTGAGTAATGAAACGAAAATGCGACAATAGGTATTTTGTATGAAAGGTAGCTGCTCCCGAGCCCCCGCAGCGCCGCGGCCCCGTGGCGAGTTAATACTAAGCAGTAGATATAGACAGTACCTAGCGTAACGCTTACTAAACGAGGCCACGTATTTCTTCCCCCAGGAAGTTCAAGTTCTCGCAAATCGTAGTCGATGGGCCCCCCGACAGGCGCTGCCTCGATAGTTTGGTTCGCATTGTGTCCAGCGTGTACTGTGTGCTGGCGGGCGGCGTGGACGCACTGCGCAGCGCGGCGCCGCCCGCCGGCCGCGCGCCTCTCAGGCGCCGCCGGCCGCGCAGGTGTGTCCGCTGCACTGCGCCGCTCTCTTCATCACTAACATAGTTGTATCGCTTGGTAACATGTGCGGTCGCCTGGTGTAATGCGAACCGAACTTATCGCCTGCATTTAGCTTGATACGTGTCCTGTGTAACATATAAGACATAAACCAGTCCTTTCAGGTAGCTTTGCTATCCTAACGCATGACGGCATATTCAGAAGTGGAGCTATTATTTTCTCATAACTCTCGAATCTTGAGTTCTTGAACCTCGACAACCATTAGGCTGCTATGCTAATCTCAGAGCTCCCGCGCCCGGTGTATGTCCAGTGCACACTGTGCACAACAAGTGGGCGTGCGTGAAGAGTGTTGTGTTGCGCAGGATAACGGGCTGCCGCTTCGCGTGCATCGGCTGCCCGTGGCGCGGGCCGGCGCACGAGAGCGGCGCGCACGAGGCGCAGTGCGCGCACCCGCACAAGTCTGCGGCCGAGGTGGTGGGCGTGCTGGCCGAGCGCGACAAGCGCAACCGGGAGGCCACCGTCATCTACAACCAGGTGCTCGAGCTGCTCTCCTACGAAAAAATTACCTTTAATGGTAAGTTTATATCACACCGTATCAAACACCCTTACATCCAACATAATCCTTACCATTCCCAGATTAAATATTATTAAACGTTTCACACACACGGTATCGTGGTCTCCGCATTCCGCATTGATCTAGAAGACGTACACTTCCAATCACACGTCGTCGATGTTCGCGTGTCACAAAGTTCCAAAACATTTGAATGAAAATGTAAACAAACCTTTTCATAATCATCTGCCTACTATTTAGCGTCTAACCGGATGCAGCTGAACACCAGTATTTAATGTGAGCAACCAACCCCCTTCGGTACTGGATAATACAAACATGATACCTATTGGAAAGACTGGTTGGGGAGTTTCGGGCTTATAACCACCCGTAACGACCGTCAGCCACCTACGAAGACCTACGAACTTTTACGTGTTTTCCGAAGCACGGAGAATCTCGGTATAGAAGGGAAGCGTCCAGTCATCCCGTACGGTTGTTTGATCTTGTTAAATTTACACTAAAGGGAATTAGTAACACATTTATTCATCATGTTTTAATAATACTAGACAAAACTAAAACAGAAACACATGCAACATCACACGAGCATACCGAACACTACACCACACCACACCACATCCCACTCACACAGCCATCCTTCCCTTACACACATTCATAAACATAGTTAAACCAGGTTATTATAGGTTTATTATCACACAAATAAAGGTTTATCTTGTACACGAAGTTACAGCAGAACACTGACTCCTAGTCCTAAGTCACAGGGTCTCCCTAGTTTAGGAGGCAAGGTTTTAACTATTTGTACAGCCTTTTCCTAAAATTCAATGTACCTATGTGGAATGTATTTGTATTGTATACAAAGGTTTTTTGTGCCAATAAACTTATTTTTTCTATTTTATTTAAAAAAATGTATACTTAGAAGTACCTACTAAGGTACTTTTACACTTTTCAAAAATGATTGTTTGATTAACAAATTATTAATTGTATAAATATGTTTCTGAATTAACTATTGCAACTTTTGCACTACTACTAACTTCTAAAAATAAATACCTAAACTTCGTGATAAGCATCATATAATTAAATCATTGGTTTGAGGAAGTCTTGAGAGCCTTGTTTACATGGGAGAGTTTCTCGACCATCGCTAGGCGAGGATAGACGAAACTGTCGTCATGCAAACGAGGCTTTAATCGCTGTCATATTGTGTCGCCGCATATAATGTTGAGGCTTGAGAGCAGTGCGCACTAACAACCTTAACGAAGAATGTGTCGCAGACCTCCAGCTGAAGCCCTATCGTACGGAGGAGTTCCTCCATAAGTTGTACTACGAGACGTCCAGGTTCTCCGCCTTCGGCCACCAGTGGGTGGTGAAGGCCTTTGTCAACAAGAACCAGCGCGACCCCACACAGAGCTCGCAACGGGAGATCACCTACCAGGTATGAGCCTCACTCACCAGACTGTCACAACCCAGCACATGAACACGAGGAGGGCGGGTACCCTGCGCGGAGAGCACGAGCTACCACTGTAATAGTTAGAGGTCTAGACCTTGGTGCTGATCAAGCACACGTTTTCCTATTCCTCCATGATCATGTTGTTGGTCGACGTCACCTCGTGCGGTACTCATTGACTGCGACTGCCGGATGCACAACTTGTAGCAAGAGTTTAGCTGCAGTAAATTATAGTTGTATGTGAACACTAGATCTTCAAATGTGCCTCATTGAATCGATATTTCGTCTTTAATTCACTTATTGTGAGTTTGTGACAAGTACTCAGACTGCCAAATTTTATATCTTCCTCTTTCGTACCAATGGTGCGTCTTAACAAATTACTTGGGCACAGTAGTTGGTCACTGGCCACCACTCAAATTTTAGATCGGTATCTAAATTAGCCGCCGGAGAAGATCTGAATTCTGCACCGTCTTGACGTAGAGGCCTTCCAGGAGTCGGGCGCACAGCTGAGCACAGACGCGACCTCCACGACATAACTCATGCGCGTATAATACAGATACTCGAGCATCATAATGCGGTCAGATTGCCCTGCAGTTGATCCTGAAGAGTAAGACGGTGTGCGGACTGTCGCTGCAGTGGGTGGTGCTGCGCGGGCCGTACGGCGAGGCGCGAGTGGCGCCGCGCGTGTGCACGCACACGTTCCACGAGGACGCGCCCGACGCCGCGCCCATGCCGCTGCCGCTGGCCGACATCAACGACACCAACCGCCTGCTCTCCAACAAGGCCATTCACTTCAGGTAGCACCGCTTACGCGCCTATATTACTGCATAGTGCGTGGCCATAGTCGGAACCAACGCGCCATTTTGTTTTTGCAATACTTTGTCTACAGACAATTTCTTTCACGCTTGAGTTAGTATGTCAAGGGGCTGTTGTTAAACTTTTTTGAAAACGTTATTTCCAGCTATGGCCACGCGCCGAAACAGCCATGGCGCACTACACCAACAACAATGTAATTCATGGCTTGATGTGCCTAAATAATCATGCTGCATTATACTTCATCGCCGGCCAGATAGTGCCGCGTGGACACGATCACCGTAATCAGACGAGTCTTTTTTTAATTCATTTCAGTGGTGGTATGCCAATAAGTCTATTGAAAACTAAAAAAAAAAACATTTAAAAAAGTATCACATAATATTGACGTTGTAGCAGAAACTAAACTTTTTTTTGGTAAATACTAGATGAATGTTCGTGGCGCGTATTGTAATTCGCATCATTGTATTACGAACTTAGGGTCTGTCTGTTGATACTGTGGCCAATCCCAGTTCGACCAGAGTGCAGTGTATTGCTACGCGATTGACTTGATCGTGCATGGTGAGATTGACAAGTGTCGTGATTCTAAGCGTGTGTCTCGTTCGCAGGCTCATAATGTTCCTGTCGTCTAAGTGACGCGCCGGCGCGCGCGCTCCCGCTCGCGACCTTTTGTACCGCTTTACACTCACACTGTGCGTTTACCAAAGAACAATGCAATCATGGCCACATACACAAATCTTATTCTTTGCAGATCAGTCGAAGATCAAAATAACTCGAATTATCGCATTTCTCGAATAGTCTTTATTATAACGGTTCTATCTATTTGTAATATAATTATTTATTCATCCGATGTTTCTGAATCGTTAAATATGAATGTCGCGATTGTTCTGATTCTGTCAAATCATTCATCGCATTCTTCTTCCACATTTCGCTTTTTAGAATATTAATATTATTTCTATTCTTTTTTCCTTTATTCAATAAATATTATTAATAATATTTAATATAAATTACATTTTTAAATATTTGAAAATGAAACATTTAAAAGTATAAGATTTTATTAATGATTTTTATCTTAATTTGGTATTTCCTAAATTAAAACGACGCAAAATTCAAAAGGCAGTTGTTTGAGATTATAATTGAGTACAAATTTATATTATTATTGGGGTTTCATTCGTTGGCTCGTTAGTGATGTAAGTATTGACTTATAGATGTTAATTACTAGTGTAAGCTTTTCGCTTATAAAGACGGTTGGTGCAGTTAATCTGGATAGTGTTCATTATTATGATTTTAATTATACGAGATATTAAAATCGGCAGCTGAACTGAACTGTACCTAGAACTTGTTGGTATCTGTATATTCGAGGTAATCACCTGCCCAGCCTTGGGGCCTACTTCCAGTCATCGGATGCAACTGACTCTCAATATTTTCCATGGAGCGACTGCTTGTCGTAACTTTTATATTTGGAAATAAAGGCTATAAAATGTATAAACGAATTCATAAAACTATTTTGAAGAGTTGTGTTTATTATAAATCTTATGTATTTTGCATGCGTGACCTCTATTTCGGCTCTTGACTGTATGTAATCAACTAAATTATAATTTTTAAACGTAACCCTGGGAATGGTTACTTCTATAATTTTATATAGAGAATTACTTTTATTTACAAATAGTAGTAATTTTTGGTTTCGATTAAAGTGCTAAGTTATTGATGAAATGTGTTGTTTTAATTCACCGATTACTGCTCTTTTAACCTTTTGAACGCCATTGTCACATATACGTGACAAGCAAGAGGGTTCCCTGTACGACAAATGACACAAATACACGACACCGTGTCAAAAATGGTAGGTGAAATTGTGGCTTGACTGGAGGGCACGCGCGTGCGTTATGCTTTGGCGTTCAAAAAGTTATAATCTGATGGCACTGCTAACATGAACGACGCAAGGAGTGTACCAGGGTGCCTCTGAATTGAGTAGGTTTAATGTCATCTGCTTCTAAATCAGCCTAACCCCGTGTCCTAATAAAAACGAACGGTCGCACGAATACGCGATCGTCGGGTTTGAAGACCGGAAGGTGCCCTCTGTCGGTGTGACACGTTCTGGTTCGCCGAACAACACTACACGCGACAAATAACGATCTCGTTGGTTCGTTGGTCTCGTTGGTTCTCGTTGGTATGACAGCAACGCGTTTGTTATTTTATTTCGAATCTATGATCCTTATGAGTTGTCCGTGACACTAGACTATGTTAGTAACATTTCTCATTCAAAATAACTAAATCGTATATCTATGTCCGCTTCCCGCTGCACCAAACCTGCAGGTGGGTATACGGGTCTAGTACCCCAGGAATTAATTATCTGGCTTATCCACAATAACCTTTAATGGGTGCTCCCCCGAATTCTTTGCATAATAGCTTGAATACCATCCGTACCCGATTCAGCAAACATGCCCGATGCGCTACAGAACCGCGGTATACCCCTATACCACCACCCTAAAAGCATTGTTGTACTGTACTGTACACGAGCAACGTTGTAGACCCTCTGCGTATGTCTAACCCATAGGCTGCACGTGTAGAATGACTGGCAAGACGCCTTGAAAAGAGTAAATTTCACTTCTTTAGTACATCGTGCAAACCTGCGGCCCAGCATATTACACACATCAACACGGTCTAGGGATATTTCATACTCAATTAAATAACTCGAAAAGTACTGGCCGCATTGGAATCTTTTATACACCGATTTGTTTGTAATTTATCTCAGACTAATTCCAAATTCAAATTTTTGAAAATTCTTTTGTTTCGGTGGCATAAAAATGTCTTGATGTATAGGAGAGGGAATTTTCATTTGTGCGAAATTTAGAAAACAATACGAATTACGTTTAGTTACAGTTTTTTTTCATTTTTAAACGAAAGATAAAGTTAAAATTGAGGTATTGTAGCCATGCAACGCCGACATTTGACGAGGGCGGAGATGTTACGAGCTGTGGGAATGCTGGAAGCTGGATCTGTTCAGCGTAATATTGCTGAGGCCATAGGGACCCACCAAAATGTAATTTGAAGATTGTGGACACGCTATCGTGCCACAGGTGAAGTAGTGGAGAGGCACCGGGGGCCAAGTCGCATCACTACCCCCAGACAAGACCGATTTTTGCAAATTACTGCGCGAGCACAACCAAATGCAACGGCGACTCAATTGGTCCAAAGGCTGCGACTGGAACACCAAGTGCTTGTGAGTGACCAAACTGTAAGATGGCGACTGCATGAAAGCAATCTACGCTCTCGTAGACCACTCCGGGTCCCACCTTTACGGAGAGGCAATCGTGGACGACGATTAGAATGGGTTCGGAACCACGTGGACTGGGGCCTTGACCAATGGTCCAATGTGCTGTTCACGGATGAATCCAGGTTCGGCTTCCATCCAGATTCACGAAGGACGCGTGTTTGGCGAGTTCCTGGACGATGGAGCCGTCTCCAGAACCCTCAGGAAGTTCACCCATACCAAGGAGGAACAATTATGGTTTGGGCAGGAATTCGTCTTGGAGGACGGACGGATCTCGTTTGGGTGCGGGGCAATATGACGGCAGAACGATACGTCAAACAGGTGCTGGGGCCCGTAATCTTGCCCCACAGAACACAAATGGGGCAAGATTTCCTGCTCATGCACGACAATGCCCGGGCACACACGGCGAGAACGGTAGCAGCTTGGTTACATACACATAATGTTAGGGCCTTAGACTGGCCTGCTCAATCGCCAGATCTAAATCCCATTGAGCATGCGTGGGATATGCTGCAAAGAAGAGCTCTGAAGGAAGTTCCTGAAAATCTGGCTACAGAAGATCAACTTTTTGCGCACCTCAGAAGGACATGGGACAATATTCCGCAGCAAGACATTGACAACCTTGTTCTGAGCATGCCGAATCGTTGCCGATGTGTTATGAACATCATGGGCGCTTTCTCAGACTACTAACTTCAAGTTTATAAACACAAATTAAATGATTTTTCTATTTTTTTCAGTTTTTACTCACAAATTAAAAGTTCATTCATATACGGTTTCCGTCTATGCTTCATTTTTTTTTCCATAAAATCCTGAAATTTTAATCTATACCTTAACCATTATTAAAAAATGGTAGAATATTAAATAACGTATCTTTTAAATATATACATGTCATATAAATAATTAACACATTGATAGTAATTCGCTTTTTTTAAAATATCCCTAGACCGTGTTGATGTGTGTACATGGGGTCGACCGATATTGGTGAAATAATAGTGCTACATTGGACTTACTGAAAATTAACGGATTTATTTGACAGCTGTACAATACAAGTGTATATCAGTAGGGCTTGTGCCTGTTGACGCGGAGGTTGTTCAGAGACTGCGAGATCTTCCTCGAGATGGGTCCGTCGGCGGCGTCCTCGCTCACGCTCCACACGCTGATGATGCCAGACTCGCCGGTCGTCACCAAGATGTCGTGCTAAAGAACGAAAATAAACCAAATCGAAGAAAGGTTAATAGAATGTGTATGTTAGGTGTGTGTACACAGTAAGCATGCAGTTGTCTAGAACTCGACAAGACTAGTAGTTTAGACGACTTTCGTAAATAAAATATACGCTTCACACTAGTACACTAATATGAGCATTACTTGCAAAACATAAGGCTCATATTCGTATGAAGGTTATCTTTACTCCAAGTTCGGCTATGCTTACTAAAGCGCAGGCCACACCACCAGCTGGCAGGCGGGCGAACGACGCGTCGTTTCACCTCTTTTCATACTTTCGTTCACACCGTGAACTATCGAAAGATACGAACAAAGTATGAAAAGGGTGTCGTTCGCGTCGCTCGCCCGCCCGCCAGCTAGCGGTGTGGCCTGCGCTTAACACTTGACTTGAGTCGCGTACCTTATCAAAAACTACACCAAGTTGATGCAAATCTCGTTATGACGTCATTTATGAATAGGCAATAAACTGTTTTGCGATCGTAAAACAGTAGGTACATTAGGCCCAGTTTAAATGAGGCTACTTACATCTTTGTCGTACCAGCAGCAGCGCACCGTCTGCGTATTGTGTGCGAAGTTCGTGCTCGGTTGCAGTTTCTTGTCCGCTATAGTCACTGAGCGGAGTACTTGCCTGGCAATTGAAAATACAAGTACGTTACTCGTACACGTACGTAGTACATAATATTACATTATTATGTTACAATTCCGAAGGTGATGGAGCTGTATGAAAACGCTTCCGTGGCTGGCAACATTGCCGCCTGTTCCCGTTCTCACAGAGTTGCCTGCGCGCTGCGGTTTGTCACTGTGACTAGGCGACTGTCCCTACAGTTTGTAGTTTCAGCCGCTTTCGGAATTACGCCTTTAGACAAAATTTACGGAAACTAATTGAGTCTTTTTTTAGCATGCTGAAGCATTTTTAGTTTTTTAGATGGAATTTATACAAGTTAAAGTTTGTGTATTCACTGAGCACTGGGCAACACACGTCTTGTTCCAATGAGAGTAGGCAGAAACCACAGAACGCCACCTACTACTATCCTTACATACGTACTGCTTTTATAGATAATTTGTATGAAAGCAGAATATTATACGGGTCATACACGGACACTGGTTGCGAGAACTACGCATACTATCATGTCAATAATATCCATTTGATCATTAGGATCTTACCCATCGCCTTCATAGGAGCCGGCCAGAAGCACGGGCGTGTCGTCTATCGAAGTGTATGTGTCCACCAAGTAACAGTCGTCGGCTTTACTTCTCTGCAAATAATACGAATATCCTGTTTAGTTATACTCTAGTGTTGCATAATGGTGTGCTCTTTGAACAGTCAACTTGTAAATAAGTATCCATAGGCTTAACTGACAATGTAATTTTAAACTGTCATGTAATCAGAGTACCCAGCCTCGATTAAATGGCGTGAGATTGGAAAGGCCTGTGTCCCGCAGTGCACTGCCATAGGCGACGATAATATTAAAAACCTAGGATAGATTTGTTCACAATCATTGTAAGCACTACGCAGCTGGGATAAAAACAATGCACGTCATTTCTGTCCAGCAAACAAATAGTCTGCCTGCCAAGCATTTAGTAAAAGGAAAGCAATTACAATAATGGCAGCCCACCTTAATACTCCTAGAAACTTTATCTCTAGTGAAGCTCCTGAGAATGTCCCCACTGTCGGCATCCCAGAGCTGCAGGTCATTGGACTGCGTGATGCAGGCCACCTGCTTCTCGTCCAACCACGACAGCTTCTCCACCGAGTTCTCCACGTTGAGAGAGTACGTCAGCGCGTCGTCTTCTGTCAGCTCCATCACATTGAATATGTTGACGAGGCCGTCCAGGGAACCTGTGGCTAGCATCTCTGTTTTTGTCTTGTGGAATTTCACCTGCAATTAATGTTTTATACATTACTAGCGACCCGCCCCGGCTTCGCACGGGTCAATGTTATACATATAAACCTTCCTCTTGAATCACTCTATCTATTAAAAAAAACCGCATCAAAATCCGTTGCGTAGTTTCAAAGATTTAAGCACACAAAGGGACATAGGGACAGAGAAAGCGACTTTGTTTTATACTATGTAGTGATTTTATGTTCATAATATAATATCTTGACTGATGATATTACTGTTAGCCTGCCTCTAGATTGTTAGAAGGCTGGGCAAGGGATCTACGGCTAATTGAGGCCACTAGTTGTTGGTTTGTCCTTCTCAACCATCCATCATGAGGTCAACCAGGGAATTTAGATACAGCGCTGCCCGACGAGGCGTGCCGCGCCGTCTTCCGGCTGTGTCAGGGGTCAGGGCGCCACAAAATAGTTATTTTGGTCCACAGCTCTGAGCTCACACTCACAGGGCATATGGCAAACATGGCCAGCCCAATCCCTCTTTACTGCTTTGTGACTGATGGTGATTCAATCTTCATTTCTTAAATACTGTAACATCTACTGGAAACTCATCATCATCTGCCTAGCCTTTTCCCAACTATGTTGGGTCGGCTTCCAGTCTAACCAGATGCAGCTGAATACCAGTATTATACATGGAGCAACTGCCTATCTGACCTTCACAACCCAGTAAGTACTGGGTAATACGATACCCCTTAGTAGGACTGGTTGTCAGACTTTTTGGGCCACTGACTACCTGTAACAACTGTCAAAGATCTAAAAATGACAGCCGGGACCTACGGCTTTACGTAAACATATCTACTGGAAACTATTTGGGAAAATAGTGATAAGTGTCAGCACTGCCAATGATACATAATCAGACAAATTTTAGAAATTGGTTGAAAAGTCATTCATTCCATTTGTTACCTGTGTAATATCATCAGTATGTGAGTTCCAGTACCCTCCCAGTGGCTTAGTGAGGCGGGTGTCCCAGAACACCAGGTAGGCATCATCCTCCACCAGCTGGCTGCCGGCACACATGACCCTGCCATTGGAGGAGATGTCCATGCACTCATATGGCCTGACTAGCTCTTCATCTTTATCTGAACAAAAATAATATATTTTAATAAGTGTGGCTAAATATAGAAGGTCTTTGCCAAGCAGTGGACAGAAGTGATTTCCTCATAAACGAAAAACAGTTATATATATGTAAGTTCTAAACATCATCAAATGACTAAATGCAGATAAATGTAAGTTTTGAATATGAAAAATTTTCATTTATTATTTAAACATATCTCAGGAAAACACCTTGAGAAAACCGGCATGTCCTAGAACCCAAAATTAGAAGACATGTGATATCTACCAACCAACAGAGAGGCCCGTGTGACCCCGTGTCCCAGCAGTCCAGTGTCCAGTGGGAACATTATAGGCTGATAATGCAGCAAAACTGGACACTCCGAGGATCTATGGTTTTTATGTTTCTATGTCTATGTTAAGGGTTTGGTTTCCACACTTAGTACCTAAAGTGGACCATTGTTTGTGTGGTTTTTTATGTTTTCCAACTAACTTATGTAAAGAAGTTTTCAACATATCAACTATGATTCTATGATGTAAATGGTAATCACCTTTATACTCCTGCACGCAGCTCCCACTGGTCCGAGTGTCCCACAGTTTGACAAGCCCATCCTGCCCAGCCGAGTACACAAGGTGGTCTTCCTTGGGGTCACATACCACCTCCGTGAGAGCCTTCTGATGGCCGCTGAGCCGACACACCTTGTTCAAGGATGTGTTGTTCAACTGATATACTTCTATGCCATTGTCTGATAGACTTACTGCTAGTTTTAAAGATCTGCCGGTTTTAATTAAAATGAAATTAGACCTTGTTGTCATCAGTGGATGTATTTTAAAGCAGGTATAATATAATAGATCAAGCTCATTCTTTTTCCTTTTTTTGTGTGTTTGAGAAGTGGCCTTTGCCTGATATTCGGGACACAACAGAACAGAAACAAAAATAACAGAACTTTCCAGATTAAGAATACAGGACACACCAGCTACAAAAAGTAAACAGGTATTTAATTTTTAATCTTCTATTACGTTTAGGAATGTAAATACCATGACCAATATACTCACTTTGTAGCGTGCACTTTATTAATGTAAGATTTTTTAAGTGATACCGCACTTTCTGTTAATAACTTGTATTTCTTTTGGAACTGCTGTTCTAGAACTTCAGGATCCACAGTATCTCTATCAATTTCTTCATTATCAACGATATCAGCCATTTATATGTCCAGTTACAGTAAATATTATTGTTTTATGAGGTACGATACGTTACGTTCAGGCAATGTTGTAAACAAACATTTTTATTTTGTGGTTATATATAAACTAGACATGACCAAAGTTAAGACATGCGTCACATGCGTGTTTGACGTTGACAGCTACGCCAACGAACATTCGGATACGCGGTTAAGTCAAGCACTTTCTAAGAATTGGTTTTTGTAAATTAGAGCAAAACCGTGTTTCCAGTAATTATGGATAAAGTAAGAAAATACGGTTTTACGTTGATCTAATTCAATCAAATGTATGTAATTAAATCACTGTTATTAAATAAATAAAACATTAACTTACATTGCTATTACGTTATAAATACAATGATAAATTATCATTGTAATTTTAACGTATTATCAATTAACGTGAATGTTAATAGAGCAGGGATATACCCTTTCACGCATATGTGATACATTAATTTTTACAATAATACTGGTTAAGTCAAACGTTTTATAGACTAAGTTTTTTTTTTATGCTTTGCCCCACACCAGGAATTTCTCCTGTATCGTGGGTGCGTTTACAAACATTTAAACTCACATACACAAACAGCCAGACCCGGAACAACTACCGTAGATCATACAAATATTTGTTCCATCCGGGGATCGAACCCGCGACACGCACCGCAGCAGCCAATCGCTCAGCAGTGCGCCAACCGTGTCGTCAATTTCACTGGTAAGTAGAACTAAAACTATCGTTTTATTACATGTGTTTAGTTTTCTTAGTAAAAGTAGTGCATATTATGTAAAAAAAAAAATGTAAATGGACGCGGGTGCCCCTATTTGCATCAAATGAGACTTTTGTTTCAAACGAATGATACCGTTTGCTTTGCTTTTCTTTTCAGTTTTTCATTCTTATTTTCATATATTTCTAGCAAACCATGTTTTCAAATCAGAGTTTTTTCTGTGGGAAGACGAAAGAAGAAGGGTCACGACCCATAGGAAATTTACCCAGGCCCGACGCAAAAGGAACGTATCTCAGTTATTTTAAAATCTTAAATATAACAGAAATAAATTAACACTATTCTGAATATCAGTGGCTAACACCAACAATTTACATATTGCCTTCTGGTTTTGTTCAGGCAAAATGTTTTAATTTTTTTTAATGAATATAGCAATTATATGTATTTAAAATTACGTCAATTGAGATAAAAATACAAAAAAAATGACAGTCATCAACCTTATAGTTCCAAGAGGTTAAATATTCATAGTGGAACACTATACAGGATGACTTTTTCAAGTGGGCATGGATGGCCAAATCCGAAATTACGAAGAGTAGCGAAAAATACTCAATGTAGTCTCGAGCCCAATTTTGATGAAAACTAAAACTGTATCATTGAGTTTTTGAAAAATCAACATGCTTAGCCAGGAATCGAACTCGTTGATTTTGAAAAAAAAACACCACTATATTATAACACCATTCGATAACGTCGATCAAATTCTGGGAAGAAATGACATACGGCAAAGTAAAGGAAAGACTTCATTTTTGATAAAATACGTAACATTACTGCTAAATTAAAATCATGCTAAATTAAATCTCGACTTGAATGTGCCCTGGCGGTTGAGAGTATGTCATGCTCACTCAATGTCTCGCTGATGGTGGCGCGTGTGTCGGATCATTTAGTTCCCTTCAAAATGGTTGAGTTGAATGGCGCTGATCCATGGGTCATGTTCGTGAACGGGCGCTGTCAGTTGTGACTGGTCATCTCTTAGTTGCCATGGCTTATTTGAATTAATTATTTTAATTTCTTTTTGAATTGTCTTTTTTGTTTTTACTATGGACACTTTTAACGTGCACATCTTGATACATCGTTCTCACATAATGTACCATCTCAATAAGAATGATGTAACCAAGGTTTTGTAACAATATGCTGATTTAAAAGAGTGTCCATGGAGTTTCTTGCCCGTTCTTCTCCATAGAGATCTACGCTAGCGAATGGGCAACTGCAGTACTTTCACAGTTTTTATGCCTTGTGACTGGAACTGTAGCTACATTTCATTGTTATCTTTGTTTCGACAGTTCAAAGTGCCTGTAACTCGTCTACTTGAAATAAATGCTTTGATTTTGACAAAAAAACATAAAGTATTCGATTTTTATTAAGTTTGCCGTACCTATGTCAATACTAGGATTTGATTCTTATTACCGACACTTTCGAATGGTACAGTGTGTTTTTCTTCTTCTGCCTAGGCATATTGATTTTTCAAAAATCCAATTATGCAGTTTTAGTTTTCATCAAAATCGGGCTCGAGACTTCTTTGAGCATTTTTCGATATTCCTCATAGTTTCTGTTAATAAAATACTATATTTATTCTTTATTTCTATATTCTGAAAACTCAAAGTGAATCACATCTTGCCACAGATACAATAATCCCCTCGAACCACAGATAATTCCAACATAGAACATCCTCTCTGTTCTATCAAATTAATGAGTCTATGTGAATACAATCATTATCATTAATTAATACTTATCTATTTATTATTAGGTCTTACAATCACTTGTTACATATCTCTTACGTTGTACACACATCAATTAGAAATTAGGTTGTACTTATAAATAATTTAACCTTATGTATCTAAGTCATACATATATGATGGATACACATTTAATGCAGTGTGTAGTCATTGAACCTTACTGGTAAACATCTAGATCTTACAGGTCTAGTGCTATGACTTTGACTCGGAATTGGCTCAGCTGTATCAAGGTTAACATTTGAATTTGGAATCTCATTATTATCAATAATTAGTTCACAACCATAATCAGTATTATCATTCATAACAGATTTATTTTTATTTGCATCGTTATTTTCAAAATTATCTAATAAACCAGTTTTCTTCTTATCTTTATTTTTGTTTGTAATATCCTGATTTTCCTTTAATAAACCTTTATATGGTTTTATATGTGTTAAGTTTCGCCTATATATTACACCATCTACATTCACTTTATATGACCTTTCATTAACTTTTTCTACAACAAATCCTAATTTCCATGTATTTGTGTGTTCGGGACTTATTTGCACCGCCACATTCTGACCGGTGTTTAAAGAGAAGGGTTGTATACATTTTTTATCATAGTAACATTTACTTTTGTCTCTTTTAGCTTTGATTCTTTTTGGAATGTCAGTCATCAATACAGGAATGAGTTGCTCTGGTACATTTGGCATTAAAGTCCTAGTTTTTCTAGATAGAAATTTTTGTGCAGGACTACAATCATCTCCGCCACTTGGTACGTTCCTCTGGTGCAACAGAGATATCCAAAAATCCTCACCAGCCTCATATGATTTAAGAATGAGTTTCTTTGCAGATTTTACTGTAGCTTCAGCAATTCCATTAGACTGAGGATAATGTGGCGAGGAAGTTACATGGATAAAATCCCATTCTTCAGCAAACATAGCAAATTCTCTGCTAACAAAATTAGTAGCACCATCGGTACATATTTTTTGTGGTATACCATATCTTGCAAAGTTCTTTTTACATATATTAATAACTTCATTAGAAGATAAACTTTTTAGTTTATCAATTTCATAAAAATTTGAGTAATGGTCAGCAGTAATAAGGAAATTAAGAGACTGTGAATTTAGTTTTACATTGAACACATCCATAGAGATATACTGAAAGGGATACATTGGTATGTCATGAGATAACATTGGGAATCTAGTTAGAGTTGGGGAATATTTTATGCAAATTTTACATTTTTCTACAAAGTTTTTTATATCTTCAGACATGCCTGGCCAAAAAATATTTTGCTTAGCTAATTTAATTGAACTAGCAATGCCACTGTGACTTTTATGAATTTTTGGCAACATGTAGTTTCTCATGCACCTGGGAATCAAAATCTGATCATTTCTAAATATTATGTCTTCCTGAATAGACAGATCAGAGGCAAATTTATAAAACCATCTGAGGTTTTCAGGCATATCTGAAATATAATCTGGAAATCCGTTTACAATATATTTTTTGAGCTCTTGACACTCTGGATCATTCTCCATTTCTTTCTTTATGCTTTCTATTATCTTGTTTGAGACCTTCAGATATTTTGCTGAAGAATGTTTACTAATAATTTCAAAAATTTGTTTAGCATTATTAAAAGAATGAGAGTCATACTGTATTGGAGTAGGGGCTCTGGAAAGTGTATCTGCTACAAAGTTGTTTTTTCCACTTATATACTCTATTTTTAAATCATATCTTTGAAGGATCATTAACATAAGTTGCAATCTTTTTGGAGCTTCTACAAGTGGTTTCTTGAAAATATTTATCAAAGGTTTATGATCTGTTTTTATAATGGTGTTAGTATTTGCAGTTATATATTGACTGAATCTTGAACAAGCGAAAACCACAGCTAACATTTCTTTTTCAATTTGGGCATACCTCTTTTCTGTACTGGTTAAAGTTCTAGAAGCAAAAGCTACAACCTCATTATTTTGATAAAGAGCTGCTCCAAGCCCCATGCTGCTGGCATCGCATTCTACTATTAAAGGTTTATTCATGTCATAATACTTAAGGGTTGGTAGACTGCTTAAAGATGAAATAATCTCATCAAATTCTAACTGTTCCTTTTCTGTCCATTGCCATATAGCATTTTTCTTTGTTAATTCTCGTAAAGAAGTGACTTTTAAACTTAAGTTCATCCATGCCCACTTGGAAAATCCATCATGTATATACGGGTGTCTTATTGAGTGCCTTTATTTTACGTTGTGTTATCATAATCTTCTAATCTTAATTTCTAGACATCACTTTGACCATCCCGCACTGGGTATGAATTATGTTTTAAGTGACATTGAATAAAAACTTGGTTAATCTCTAATCTTCAATGAATCACCGATTAAGACGATTTTAATGGACCCTAACTCGATAGCCATACTAGAAGTTTAAAAATTACATAATCCAGCTCCATCGCCAGGTCACCTGGATAATTCCATAATTATTGTACTTATAGTCATTAAGTTACAATTACGAACTTTGTAGGTAAATAAATTGGTATTATTATTTTTTTTATATCGCCTGAACAAAAATATAATGCAATATTTTGATGTTAGCCATTGATTTCGAATATAAAAAATATATATTTTAGCTATATTTAAAATAACAAAAAAACTTGAGATATGTCTCTTTCGTGTCGGGCCTGGGTCACAAATGACCGTTCTTCTTTTCGAAGTGATGATGCCTGACAACGGCGACGGCGAGGATTGTTTGCTCCTTGATGAAGAGGATTAAACATTTTTAGCTTAAGATATGGATGTCGTACTGTTGAAATTGAAGCAAGCTCAGCGCCTCTAGAAGAGATCTTAATTGAAAATCAACAACCTAGCATTACTGTCCCTTCTTTCAACTAGCGAAAAAAATCTTATTCACCGCACAATTTCCATGAGATCCAAGGATATAATTTCCGTGAACAGCACATTTTAGATAGATACTTCTGATATGAATGAAAAAATTTCAATGCAGTTGCAGGCTTCGATAAATTGATAGATGAGATCGTGAATCCATGCTGAACTAAATGGCCGATGTTTTACCATGCCCAATGAAGAAGCCCAAGCTTTCCTCGGCATGAACTTTGTAATGAGATATTATTGCTTGCATTTATTCAGAAATTTATTCACATGACGCGGGACACCCTAACATGTTACGTCCTGGCCACAGTTACTGGCGGCGCGGTGCGCGGTGCGGCGGGCGGCGCGACTTGCGGTGGTAAGCCACAGCTCGACTAGCTGCGACCGCGGCGGCGTCAGCGGTGGACGTATTTAGACAACGAACTATTAAAATGGCCCTACCAAAAGTGGCACGGTATTTAAATTGTTGTTTTATTTCGTCCCACAATTTTTTTAACATGTTTTGATATCCATATTACTGGGGGCCTAAAGTGGCCACTTTATCAGAATCATAATACGCATCACGTTAAAAATTTAAAACTCTTTAAATGGACTTTGTGGTCATAACCATAAAGACCATTTTAAGAATTTCAAATTTTTAACGTGATTCATATTATGATTCTGATAAAGCTTCCATTTTAGGTCCCCTGATCTACTCAGTATTTCACTAATAAATTGTTCAGTATCCATTATTTATACAAGCTCAACGCCCGATAAAAACAAATTTATTTGTTTCGATCGTGCGATGTTGAATACGTCCACCGCTGCCGCCGCGCGCGCCGCTCTGAGCTGTGGCCTCCTCGATACTCGCTAGTACATTTGTTTCAATCGCACACCACGCAGCCCGTCGCCGCCGCGTGCCGCGCGGCGCTCACCGCGCCGCTTGCCGCGCCGCAATCCGCGCCGCGCTTGGCTGTGGCCAGAAGGTTATGGTAAAAGTGACTAATATAAAAAGGTGCGTACAGTGTGCAAAAAGTCGTGTTGAAAATCGTTCAAATAGGTAACACATGTTCGACGTGTAATGTTCATGTAATTTGTTAAACTTCCGAACGTAATTGCTTTGCTGAATATCATTAAATATTATATTTTGCTTTATAAATAAGTTTGTATTGCATATTGCATTAAATCTTTTCTATTTTATATAAAAAATATACATATAGAAAAGCGTTCCAATATTTTTTTTGCGATAGGTACATAAAAATAATTCTACCTTAACGCATATAGGCACATACATGTCCCCTTCTCAAAAACACTAAAATATACAAAACTTCCGTATTTTTTATTACTTTTATGTTAAACTAGCTGTTCCCCGCGGTTTCGCACGCGTTTTGGTCGGAAATTATCCCACGGGCACATTGTAAATATAGCCTATGGCACTCGGGGATAATGTAGCTTCCTATTAGTGAAAGAATTTTCAAAATCGGTTCAGTAGATCCGGAGATTACCCCCTACATACAAACTTACAAACAAATTTTACTTCTTTATAATATTAGTATAAATTACCTCTTTATAATATTAGTATAGAAGTATAGATTAGAATTAGACCAAAATAAATAGATTCAAACAAACTAATATTTGCTGTCTTGGAATAGTTATAACTAAGCGTGAACGCTTACACGCATGGGAGTTTCTGCCAAATAATCAATATGTGCACATGCCATTCTTGTTATTAATAGAAATGTATTCAATTATTTGTAGGTCGTCCTGCGATATGTGCCCCGATATCTGGGTCCGACACGTTCTATGTCTCCTGCGGCAAGCCTAGTAGTTAGAATCTTTAGTGGTATTGGAGGAATACTGTTCAGTTCAGTTGTTGAATCAGAAAACGCCCAACGGATGTAACGTTCCATGCGGATATGATCTAGAAACATCATCATATAATGTTTAATACAAATTTCCAAAGCAACACTTCCTCTTTAGTTTTAAAACACCACATAATGAATACCTTATATCATCATATTACCTATGGCCGGGTCGACAATAGCGAACGCCCGCTTGACGTTCTCGACGGTGACAGGCTTGCTAGCGGCGTGCTTCCCGCCGAGCTCGGCGACCACCTCCCGGATGTACTTGTCCTGCGCCAGCTGCCGCTGTCGGAACAACTCGCGCGCGAAATCCACGCGGTCGAAGCCTTCTTCATTCTGGGGAGTTTTTAAGAAATTTTGTGTTTGAAATTCTTCTCCATCTAAACGGCTTGACCGATTTTGATGTTTTATTGTACTTATGTGGCCACCGTGGTACTATAGTTTGAACCAAAAGGTGGCGCTGTTGTCGCCATCCAGTAAGTTACAGGACGACGTCCGTCGGGTTAGCTAGGAGTGTCTTGTTAGTAGTGAGTACCTCTTGAAACAGCTTGTCGAGGTTGATATCGTTGTTATTGATCTTCAGTTTGAGTTGCTTGCGCACCACGTCCGTCATGTTCTTGATGTCCACTTCACTCTTTAGTGGGAACGTCGCTTTTGATATCTTCTCGAACTCTTCGATTGTTATTGTCTGTGAAAGAAAAATAACGGTAAGTATAGGGTTGGTCAGTGGAGCACGCATTGCTGATGGCTGCTTCGATGGTCGCACGCTACTGGTCAGCATGACGTTTAAGGTTCGGTTATTAGGTTTTTCCGACAGGAATTTCTCGATTGATGGCAATACATGGCGCCCGGTATTACATGGGACTTAAACATAACTGCCAAACTGTGGGTGTGTTATAGGTCATCTCTAGTCCCAGTAGATGTGCAGCACACGTGTGTACAGTACTGTACCTCCTGGTCCTTACTGTGCTTGTACAAGTTGTCCCGCAGCGCCTGCCAGTGCCGGCGATGGCCCCAGTAGATGTGCTCGCTGAGGTGGCCGTGCAGGACTCCCCAGAACAGCTTTACCTGCGGCTCGTCCAGCATCTGCTCGGCGCCCGCGCACAGGTTGTACGCCCACTCCGCGCGGACCGACGGCTGACCGTATCTACGAATAGAATAGTGGTTAGTGTAGGTTGGAAATAAGGTGAATAATTATTTAGAAAAATGCAAAAAACCTGCAAGGTCCTTGCATTGTTCACATTAGGAACAATCACATTATGAACCGAAGTGCTGGAGGGCAGGGATTTGATCGGCAGTGAGCTAAAGTAGTGAAGAGGTATGTAAGCGGCAGCTGTAGCTATTCCGGAATTTCACCAGGGATTATAGCGTGTGTATTTGAGTGAACGCAGGCGATAATGGGTTTTATGTGAATAGGCAGAAAGGTGATTTTTCGGTACACGAAATGACTGATTTTATTTAACCTTTTTACACAACTGAGTTTATTATCTAACTTTAACACTAATATATTAAATTCCAAAACAAAATCGGCAACAAAAAATATAAAGCAAATGAGAATGAATATAAAGCTAATAAGCGCGTGCGCGACAACCAACGGAACAGTGCCGGCCAGCCGGGCCGCAGCGCGCCCCTCCCAGGTTATTTCTTCGGAAGATTCTCTTAGGAAGGCGGAGCTTGCGCGTCGAAACAAAGGATCACGCCATTTGACGTCACATGCAGGAGGCGGTCCAAGCTTCATAAGCGGAGCGGACTATGTAGTGCGTTGGTGGTCACTACAGTAGGCTATCAGTTACCAGTTAGGGACTGTTGTGTTGAATGGGCTTGCACCTGCGATGCAAAGAATTATAGAGCTCCATAATGATCTGGATAACAAAAGTTTGAAATGAAAGCAGCAGAAGGATGTTGTTAAGAGGCTTGTTATAACTCATCGCAACAAGTGGTAGGTACCTGTCTTCAAAGTACTGTGTGACATAGTCCTGCATGGAGACATCCGGGCTGTTCATCTTGCCGAGCCAGATGTCGGTGATGAAGACGCTGATCTCCCGCCGCGACAGGCGCAGGTTGCGCACCTTGCCTTCGTAGCGCAGGTACGGAGGTATCTCGGGGTCCATGCCCTAGGAAAAAAGGAAGGAAAACAGACGTAATAAGCGGTATTGGTAGGAAACAAAACAAGTGAGTAATTAAGCTTACAAGTCCATCGAAATGTTCAAGATTCTCGCTTTCGGCAGCTGGACCGAGTTCCTTCAGTAGCACCCTCAGGATATCTCGCGAAGATAAACCGCTCGCCAGCTGCCACCATCTGGAAAAAAAAAGGATTTTGTTCTCAGTTGTTCCCAATTCATACATTTCATTCATGGGTAAGTAAGTACCTTATACAGGGTTACATTACATTAACTAGCGAAACTCATCAGCCTGAACTGGAACAGTACTGTGCCTGAAGTGGACATAGTCCAGGCGTAGATTTTAATAAAGTCTTACTGATGCTAGCATATTAATTACCTATCCCGTCCTCCGCCAATGAAATCGGCACACAGGTCCCACTGCGGGCGCGGTGTGCCCGCGCGTTCCAGCTCACAGCAGCGCTCCTTCGTCTCGAACAACTCCTCCTCGATAGACGTCTTTGATGCTGTAAGTATAGGTTTATAAATGAGTGATTGTTTGCAAACAACGAATACTACAGCATGGCGCCTTCATTCACTGAGAGGTCCCCACTTTCGGGAATATAAGAGGCATGTTGTGTTAAGAGAGGCAACGTGTTTAGCACTCGAAACATTTTTTTATCTGTTGCCTTCAACCGGGCTAGTCTCCGGACTGCTGCTGAGAAACTCCTGATGGACCTTACCTTTTCTGATCTGTGGATCAAACCCGGGACGCCTAGTTCAGCAGTCGCGCTGCAGGTCACTGGACTAACAAGCAATCGAAGAAAGTTTAAGGAGGTGTTACGTACCCAAAAGCCGTTTATTATTATTCCGCAGCACTTTGTACTCTTCCTCTAGCTTGTCCAGTGCCTTGGACAGGTGATAATACTTGGCTTCCAAGGTGTCGTACTCCCGCCGCGGCACGGTGTCTGCGTACTCGTCCGTCATCTTCTTCAGCTCCGCCTGTGTTATGGATAGCTGCTCCCTACAGCATAAACATTCATTGATTGCATGAATTTGTGCTTCAATCTTTCTAATCATCCAGATTAAAAATATAGAAAAAATGTTCCGTTAGTCTCAAAGCTACCTCCTGCACTCCATTGGGTCATGCGGGAGGACTAAAACAGTTCCAGAGGCACCGATTTCCGCACTTTAGGAATGGTAGATTGCGGACGTGAGAGGGAGAGAGCTTCATGTCCCAGCCGCCGCAGCAGACGCCCTGGACGTTGGGGGCCACCTTAGGCGCGGGTCTGAGGACGGTGAGTAATGGGCTAGCTTGCTGTCCGTCCGTCTTATGACGACAGGCCGTGTCGACGGCGCGTTCGTGATCCACGCGCGCCTCAAAGAGATGTCAGCAAACGGGAAGGGGTCCGAAAGGACCAATGCCTGCCAGGGCTGCAGGACTGTTCGAAAGAGATACCGCGGCCCCGAAACACAAAGGACAAAAGAAGGAACATGGATGGGTTATAGTCAGTACAACTCTGCCACTCACTTCCGCTCCGCCCAGAATGGGAGGGGTCATTTGATGATTTAATATCCGAAAAAAAAAAAAATGGTAGTTTAGGGTAGTTAATGAAATGAAATGAAAAAGCGTTTATTCGTGGTTCTAGGCATTACAAAACAAATGGAGGAGCACGATGAGCAGTTACTCCCTGCCTAATACCTTATCCTCCAGGTATACCTACAAACAAAAACTGAAACTCACGTCTTTTTTGCGTTGAGGTCCTACATATACTCGAGATCAGGTTTCAAACAATTCTTTAAATACCTGCATCTGTCAAGCGCAATCCTCAGTACGACGGGGTCGCCGTAGGCGTCATCCACAGGGTACGAGCTACCGTCCAACTCCTTGAGCTTCATCTGCAGCCCCAGGTTCTCAAAATACAGCGTGTAGCGCGCGTCACGCTCGCGCATCAGCGTCAGGTAGTCGGAGAACTTGTCGTCGTTGAGCTGGCAACAGGGTTATACTATTGGACATAGGTATGGTGATGGACGAAAAAGTAGGAAGCCAAAGAAAAGATGGATGTATTGTGTGTGGAATGATGTGAAATATACATATATATCATGCTCTGTGGATGTGAAAGAAAAGGGAGTGAACTTCACTCCCTTTTATCGTTCACTTAGTGAATGATAGCGTGACGGTTGGCAGGGGAGAATGGAAGAAGAAAACGAGTTGCCGGTCACGAAAGTTTAATTTGATAAGGGCAAGAAGATGAAGTTCACATACTGGGAACCATGGCGCAAGTAATTGTCTAACTTACGCCATGGTTACATATTTTATGTGAGACAAACATGATTATAGAATCAAGTAAAGTCGCGGCAGTAGACAGGTCTTCCCTGTAGACATGGTTCGGCAAGCTTAGAGTTAGGTTAGCGGAAAACGGTAGCTAGGGGGATGCTAAATGGGCACGATAGTGACCGAAAGGTTCTGTCCATAGATATAATATTTCTATGGTTCTGTCGTTGCAGCAGTAGATACACTGTGCTAGGGTGAGTATTAAGAGTTTTATAAAGTAAGTAGACAACAAGTAAAACACAAATTAAGGTAAATAAAAACTATATATATTTATACAACAATAAGAAGAGTATACTGACGCCACATTTAAGCGAAGGGTGAATTTATTTTCATAACATATTGTGCCTAAAGCATTTGCACGCCACTGCAGCGCAGGCCGTGGTTTCGGAACCAACCAATCTACATGTTATTCGGTAAACAGTAGCGCGAACTGCGTAAGAGAGAGCAGTGGAAACTACATAATATTGTGTCGCGGGTTCCCATCTCCGACGTCATCATTCAGCAGAAAGATAAGGTTTATAGCAACATATATAAGTTCAAGTATGACAGTACTAATACACAGACGCAAACAATTATAAATAAAGATTAAGACAAATAGGTTGTCTGACTGCCCACAGTACCCACCTTCCCCAGTTCTTTCTTCAGTTTGTTAATCTGGAAAGTCAGTTTCAGGTTTTGTTCTCTTAAATCTTCATTTTCTTTTAGCAACTTTTTAATTTTGTCATCTCTCTGATTTTTTCTTACAGATATACCAAATACTCTCTGTAAATTTAGTTCAGTCTTTTTCAAGTCTATAGATCCCTTACACATAACATTATTAGGAAAAGCTTCATACAATAATACCAACAACGTTTATTGCCTAAGGAATAACAATTTTATTTAGTTCCTGTCTTGTAGTTGCCTTAAATTCCTGCCTATTTTTGTCTTAGAGCAAAAGTGACTGCATAATTGACCTCTTTTGCATGGTGTAATCAAGGACAAGGTAACTTGGTGTAATCAAGAATCAATGAGACAAATAATATATCATGTTAATTGCTTTTAACAATAATAAATTAAACTGTATTTCATCAAGTATAAGTACTGTTTCTCAATAGCAGATCCATTAGAACTTGATAAGAGGTCTATTATGTAAACAGTATTGAAATAGAAGCAAAGATAACATCATTTAAACTATTTTCTATTTTAATATTGCAAGTGATTATTTCAACATATTATTCATTTAAAATGAGTAAAACCCCTAAATTACTTCTATTACTGTAGTATACTGTACACTGTAGTATACACATTATACACACTGTAGTGTATACTGTAGTATTAGAAGTATTTTAACTTTACAATGTAGCTAGGAAAGTACGTGAGAGCTAGTTTGCCTTAGAGTGCTTATCTAACCAGATCTGGACTTGGTTCTTGATGAGGGAGATGTCGGCCCCATATGTCCTGCAGCATCCTCCCACATACCTCACTCCATCATCCAGCCACTCAGGTACAAAGTTAGCCAGGGCCTCACACTTATCCCGGTCAATCCAACCTATTTGAGGGTTATACTTCTCACCAGAGTTAGGGTAGGTGATGAATGGTATAGGAGACTGTGGCCTGTCATCATTGATGCCCTTAAATAACTTCGCAACAATCTTAGGTGAGCAGCAGTTCACACCAATAGCTACTAGCTGGTTGGAGTTCAAATTCCAGCACTTCGTTGCAGCTGTCTTGAAGTCTTCTCCATGTGCTAATGAATGCTCATCTTTGCAACTGAAACTCAGCCAACCCTTCATTTTAGGGAACTCTTTAAGTATCTTCACAAGCATTTCAGCTTCCTTCAGACACGGTATTGTCTCAAAAGCTAAGAAGTCAACTCCAGCTTCAACCAGGGCCCTGATCCTGGGCATGTGCCATTCTCTCATGGTGTCAACAGGTGTCATATCCGCATAGCTGCCGCTGTACTCAGAGCCGTCATGCAGGTGCGCGCCGTACGGGCCTATGGAGCCAGCGATTAGAGGAGTCAGAGTGTTGTGTCCTGTTTCACGACATTCTTCTAGGTATGTGTCGCGGGCGCGCTTGGCAAGTTCCACTGCATATTTGATCAGAGCGTATCCACTCTCAGGAGTAAGACCAAGATGTTTAACGAAGCCCCCGACTGACGCTTGGTAAGTATTGGTCATGATAACGTCGGAGCCGGCCCGCAAGAAATCCAGATGTGTGTTGACAACATCTTCGGGGTGTGTCTGTAAGAACCGCGCGCTCCACAGAGGGTCTCCATCCGCAGAGGTGCCCACATGGCATGACAGCTGCGTTGAGAAGCCGCCGTCCAGAACGAGCACAGCCGGCGCTACGTCGCCGGTTGCGGACATTGGGAACGAGTAAACTACTGATTTGAAAATAAATATCTACACTGCCAACTATTCACATATGCTGACGCCGTTACAGTACCGATTATGGGAGAGGTTTATTTGTCACTAAGTATTTGCTTTTGTAAAAATAAGTTTCTACGAGGGAATTTGTTTGTAAATTGTTGTGATAAAACTAGGTCAACAT
The DNA here is from genome assembly GCA_947578425.1 of Eugnorisma glareosa. Taxonomy (NCBI): domain Eukaryota; kingdom Metazoa; phylum Arthropoda; class Insecta; order Lepidoptera; family Noctuidae; genus Eugnorisma; species Eugnorisma glareosa. Next base: position 1,187,262 of record OX387968.1, read on the forward strand.
TGTCAATGTCACTGTCAGCCAAGGAACTGTCAGGATTAAAAAAAAAGAAATCCGTGCTTAGAACACAGTATTTTGGATTAAAAACACAAACTCATCTGAAAAATAGTTAGTACAAACACCATAGAATGCTATACTTACATCTTGTGTAATAAATTGACTAATTCGTTCATCTCGTATTTGTATTGCATTATCGTAAGCTTGTTTTATTTCACTTAGGATTCCTGAATATGTAATAGTTCCATCGATTAAGCTTTTATAAGCTTCCTGATAAATCTGAAAAATTACAAGAAATATAATCTCTACTTAATTTTCAGCTTCGCCTCTAAAACAAAACTAATAAAACTATTTTTTAGATTTTTTTATCCTGACCTTGATTTTATCGTTTTCCTGGCTAAGATAATAAAAAAACTATGATTTAATCTGACGACAATGGATCCAGATAATTACAGACCAGACTTACCTCCAGAACTTCATCGTAGTGTAACTGCTGCACTTCTAATATTTCGCTATCGGATTTCTTTAATCTTTTGAGTTTTTCTAATAACTGAGTTTCGATAACTTTAACGTGCTTTGGTACACTTGTCATATTTATAAAATATGTTTAAAAAATCTAGTTTTTGTCGACAGATTCCCTTTTATCTTTGAAGTGGTTTGTTGTGGTGGTGATTATCTTGTTATTCTAGACCACTTCATGATCTAGTTTCTGCCTCAAGTTTATATGTTTTATTACGTCTTACAACAGGATACTGAAAGACGATTAATCACTAAACAACTGACAAAAATACATGTGTTGTACTAAAATGATATACTATTAAAAATTTCCGGTTCAGCCATAAACAAAACCGAAAACACATTCAAAACTTCAAAAGTGAGACAAAAGACAACAAAAGTGAGACTTGAGGTGCCATCTTTCGAAAGCTTTGAAAATTATTTTCGTGACGTCACTGACATGACATGAAATTACGGAAATTAGAAATGGCTGCGATGGGTAGTGGACGGGGAACGATGGATTCCCAAAATCAAGTGCAAAGTGATACAGTAGATCGTTTAAAACTGCTTTATCCCAATGTGAATGAAGAAGAAACCCCATTACCAAGATCATGGAGTACTAAAGATAAATTCAGCTACATCGGGTTGTCGCAAAATAATCTTCGAGTCCATTACAAAGGTAAGAACTTTCAAGGTTTGTTTATGGATTAGTAATTCGCAAAACTCTTCGTCAATGCTCTTTATAGTAATTCTCATGTTATTGAGTAGAGTTTTGTATAGTCTAATGTTAGTAGAAAGTCGTCTGACGTGTCATAACAGCTTGTAGTGTGGTGACTATCGTTGCAGTAGTCAAACAAAGAAATCAGCTGATCGCATATTTAGTAACAACACTTAGGAATAAATGATAGCTGTTTCAAAGAACATCCGAATAGATTTCAAACTACGATAAGAGGTTGTAATAGTCGATTCTCGTCGACTTAGACAACAAAATCCATGTATTATTCTACAAGGTCTCCTCCTCTAAAATGGCAGACAAAAATATGTTTTTTAAAGAATACTTTCATTGATTGGCACTTACTAAACACTCCCAACATAATATTAAACAACGTCATGTACGTTTACTAAGTTTTGCATAAAGTATTGATACATAGGTTCACTATAATAAATATCTTAAGAAAATTGTTCATTTTATTTCAAATAGTTATTTGTAATTCTTTATAAATATTCTAAATACCCTAAGTTACAATCATAAAATCTTTCTCATTACTGATTTATTTATAACAAGCCTTATAATGTGTCATGGAAAGATGAAGGTCTCCCTTAACTTAATAAAATGTTTCTCTATCAATATTATGCTTATATTGGTCAATCCTAAAGCCTAATGGGGAGCAGTGCTCAAATCTTCATGGTTTGCTTGTATTCATGAGTCTTATGCATACATGCATAATCAGCCTGTAATGTCCCCACTGCTGGAACAGGAAAACTCTGTGGCAGGGAGAAGATCATAAACCACCATGAGGGCCCAGTGCCGGTTAGTATATGTCACAAATGTTCAGTGCTTGAACATGCTGGTGTCCTCACAATAGCTTTGAGAGATGGTAACGTGGTGGCGCTATGCTATGGTTCAGTTTACGAGTTGTAAGTTGTCCGCTCATACCAGACTGGAAATTATGCATTAAAAAAAACCCGACCCCTTATACGGCGCACTGACTAAAACTTCAATGAATATGTTCCATACTTTGGAATACCTGTAGTTAAAGCCATTATGTTAAAACTAATTTTCTTGTGTTTCAAATTAGGTATTCAAAATTTTTACATCTGATTCTCAAGGTTGCAGAAATGGACGATATTGTTCCAAGATTGCATTATTCTCCGCACACATCTACTGTTTCATAATGCAATGTTAATTTAGGCACCTGTCGGAGTGTCTCACATCATCTCAAGGTCTAGGCTCCTGGGGTTACCAATGTTATCAAAATATTAAACAAGTGTTCAGTATTATTTAATAATAGGCAGCAGCACTGTGTGTGTGATCTGATTCATTTAATATTTTCTATGGAGTTTCATGACATTTCCACTGCCTCATACTGACTTCTGGAAAGTATCTCTCTTATCTTTCCTTCAGATTTAATATTGTTTTTTTTTTTATAATGAGCATTCAGTTTTACCAGAATGTGAGTCCTATATAAAAGAGATAAGACAAGTAATGATTCTTTCCACAAAACTCTGTAATTTAAAACGTCATCTTAGAAGTTGTGAGTAAACATTGGACTCCGCTTCAAAAGTAGGGTAAATGAGTAAAAAAAAACATTACAAACTATTCTAAAAATTATAACCTTTGTCAATAATAGTAGAAATTTAATTATTTTAATTATTAAATTCGAAATTTCCTTCTATTAAAAAAAATGTGGCTATAGAAAGTTAATATTATAGATGACAATGACATGATTTATTAATAGTCAATGAAACAAAAAAGTTAGAATTTTTATCATTGAATAAATTTAGTATTTATTAAATAGTCAATGAAACAAAAAAGTTGTTAGAATTTTTATCATTGAATAAATTTAGTATTTATTAAATAGTCAATGAAACAGAAAAGTTGTTAGAATTTTTATCATTGAATAAATTTAGTATTTATTAAATAGTCAATGAAACAAAAAATTTGTTAGAATTTTTATCATTGAATAAATTTAGTATTTATTAAATAGTCAATGAAACAAAAAAGTTGTTAGAATTTTTATCATTTAATAAATTTAGTATTTATTAAATAGTCAATGAAACAGAAAAGTTGTTAGAATTTTTATCATTGAATAAATTTAGTATTTATTAAATGATAAAAATGATAAAAACTCACAATAACAATTTTATACACCTGAGTGAGTCTTAATATAATTATTACAGTAGTAATAATTACAAACACTATTACTATATTATTACTATATTATAAATACATAGATGAAAGATAATTGCTTTTTAATTATTTTTGCCAAGATTATTTTCAATGAGTCGTCAAGATAATTAAACCTCTAGATGTTATTGCATACTGCTGTTATTGCTGAAGTCCAACATTTATTAACAAGGGATAAAAGTTCATCTACTAAATAAACAAAGATCCCACTTCATTTGATCAAAGGGTCATTGGCAATGTTGCGGGACTGTTCGAAAGAGATACCGCGGCCCTGGAACACAAAGGGCAAAGGAAGGAACATGGATGGGTTTTAGTCAGTAAAAGTCTGACACTCCCTCCTGCTCAGCCTAGAGCGGGAGGGGTTATTTGATGATTTCCCATCGGTAAAAAAAAAAGGGTCATTGGCAATAAACATAAAAAATAAGCTAGTAGTGACATACATAAGATCAGACCTGTATTTCCTAAAGGGTTAGGAAGGGGTGATTATAACCAACACCTACTGCCACACCCACCAGCACACCCCTCATTAGTTGAACTTAACTTTAACAAGAAACAACAAGTTCAAATCCAAATTGCTTGTTGTCCTGTAATGAGAATCATAATGTAACGATTTGCTTATGAATAAAGGTTTACCAATAGCTTCTGTTTCCAATAAATCAAAAAAGAAACCAATTTTTTTGGTGTGTAAACTAACGTTTGACAGTAGGTCTCAATGTAACGCACTCAAACATTGTGCTGAATGATGCATAGAATAGTAAGGGGGTCGTTGACGTATTTAAAGTAAAAAGATAACATTAAAAACTTGTATTTTAACAAAAAAAAACTTGTACAAAGTTGGAACTTTGACCCCTTAATAACTAGAAGGTTCCCAGGTATGTATAGACCAGGGCTCGGAAACCGGTTACGGTCATTGACCCCAAACAGAAACCGGTTACGGTCATAGAACCCTTTTTTTTTTCATTGACCCCAAACATAAATCGATTTAGGTTTAGGATTGCATTTTCCGGTATTTACTGGTTTATGCGGAAAACCAGTTTCATGAATTTTGGTTTTGGTAGTGAAAATTAACCGGTTAAAAACACTTAAAACCAAGTTTGATAGGGTCCCCGGCCCCCGCCACCCTCGCTAGCACTGTCTGGACGTTGCGATGTCGTTTAGTTACAAAATTTTAGTCGCATCCAAGTTGAAGACTGTAAATAGGCAACGAAGGATGATGAGTTACAGAGGTGAGTTTTATTTGAATTAGTTATGCAGTAGATAAAAAAATACGAATTATGGAATTAACTGGTTAATTTGGGTCAAAACCGTTTGTGCGTAGGTAACCTTTATCATTTGGGTTACATAAAAACAGTTCACTTGTTTAACCGGTAAATGAAGGTATGATATATTTACCGGTATTTAATCGAAATTAACCGCTCTTTTTAAACCGGTTCCGAGTCCTGGTATAGATATGTATAGAAAAAAAAAAAAAATTGCCACGGAAGGGTATTTTTACACCCGTTATAAAAACAAAATCGAGTAAAATTATAATAAAGTAATGCGACACGACTTATACGAGCGAATAGTAGCCCACGCGCTTAGTTCGTTACGTTATTCAATGTTTTTGGCAAAACTTGCCCATTACCTCAAACTCGTACATAATAAACTACATAGTTATCAAGGCGTATGAATCGCGACGGTGACCTGCGGCTACACCGCGATAAGTGTGTCGAACCCGCGCCTTATCTCAATTCACTGAATGTTAATATTCTTTGCGTCAACAATTAAAAATACAGTGCGATGTAAACAACATTATGTAGACTTTCAGACACATATAGTTAGGCGAGCTAGTCTATTAGCAGGGATAGTGACGTCTTTATCTAGCCCGTTCGATAGCAAGGATCATTTATGGGTCCTTTGGGGACCTTACTCTGTTTTAGGCGCTCCTTTGTTCTTGTGTTTGTTTTGTAGTGTTTAATTTCGTCACCACGGAAATAGTATTTGGTATTTTCGGTCACTTAGTATTTCTATCTACACTAAGGAGTTTCGTTTTCATCTTCATTTTAGTTGGAGAAGCCTCAGTTCGTATCATAAAGGAATACAGTTTTCAGGTAAAACCTTGAATCCGCGGTTCCACTCTTCGTAAATCGATTTTATTGTTACTTACTCCAGTTTCTCGTTCTTCAAAAAATGTTATAAGGTCTAAATCATGACACCAAAATAAGTTTTCTCTTCTAAGTCTTCTGTGACAAGTTTGAACCACGTTGTTCTGCTATGAAAGCAATTAAAAAGAAAATTACTGTAGATAGCAAACAGTTTGCGGTCAAAAATAGCCGGAATGCGTAGACACGTAAATAATATTTGGGTTACATAAGTTACATTTCATGGAGTACGAAGTGGTGACGTTCGTTTGTTTACTGTCGTTCAGTGATTTATGGCTGGTTGCGGTGAGGGTGACGGCTTAGTTCTTGTTAGTAAGTCCTCAGCTGGAAGTCCACCTAATTTCTGGTTGACTTACTTAAGATTTAGGGCGGGTTTTTTATGTCTTTACATTTGAGCATCTAAAATTCTCGTTTCAATTTTTAAGTGAGAAATGATGACACTAATTTAGTGTGGTAGGTAGGTATATGGAGGTCTCACGAATGTTGCCAATTCCTATGTATTTCCCGACAAGAGAAAAAAAAACAGTAAATCTTAGCTTTGAATCTTAGCAATATTTTATGCAGCACCTATTCTAGACTCCTAGTTGAATGATCGGAGTAATTATGAAAAAGATGTTTATTTGATGCGTTTTTTACCCGACCGACAAAATAAAATTTACCAATCAAATCTTCCCAGGGGGAAATAAGGAAGTAATATTTTGATAATAATTTCACGCAGACGAAGGTCGCGGGGAATAGCTAGTAAGTCTTACATAAAAGATACTTAATTGTCCTCCTCGGAAAATGGGCTCACAACTTTGATTGCTAAAATTTGAATGCCCCCCCCCCCCCCGACTGTGAGTCGTTCTGTTCTGTATTAGAATTTATGATTTGTTTTATGTGTGTATCGATTATAAAACTATTTCAATTGTATAGTTATTTAGTATTACATAACATAATTCTAAACTACTGGGCTTGTTTCTTTCTTTTTAGTTTTTATTTAAGTTTATTTTTCACTTATTTTTAAAATTAGTTTTTACGCAGTCGGGTTTTTTGTTTTTCTTTAAATTATTATTTTTTTTGTTTTTTTACTTACATAGGTATTATTTTCCTTTCAAGATCAATGTGATGCGTATTTTGACCCCAAGAAAATATTGTACATGTGTACGACATTCACAATTATGAATATATTTCGTATTGTCGTGTTTGATTTTTGTACGTTTTAAAATAAACCTTATTTTTTCACGTTAAGAACTTACATTCACAGTTCGAACCCAAGACACGCACCTCTGATTTTTCAGTCATGTGCGTATTGTATAATTATCACTTGCTTCGGTAAAGGAAATCATCGTGAGAAAACCAGCATGCTTGAGAGATATTTCTTGACGGCGTGTAAAGCCAAGTCAGAGGCTCATGGGCAAATAAAAACTGTGACACCGGGTTAGGCACCACACGATAAAGAACAAGAAGTACCTATATGCAAAGTATGTTTCCAAATTAGTCTTAAATATCCACTGTTCGATTCAATTTGCAACAATTACTTAACTTACTTAACGGTGGGATTTTTCTTTGTATTAGCGTTGAAGATGCAGACGTAGCACAAGTGGAATTGATTCGGCAACATTTGAGAAGATATTTGCCTAGATATTGATTTATTGAAGTACATGTCGAGTGCAGAATTTGGTGTTGTAACCGGATTCGTGAGGTCGGGGACGCCTGTATCGACCGAGGGCTGGCGCGCCGGTTGTTGACCGTGCGCCTGCAGGCTGCCCGGCTGCGGTTCACTCCGGTTCACGCCAGTGCACTCCGCCTAATTCCGCGTCTAGACTTGGGGCAAGGACCCTGAGGGTGCTGACAATGCAATTTGTACCACCTTTTGTTGTCTGCTGCCTTTAATATTCCCGCGTGGCTTTGCTAATATATGTATATATGTCCACCCACTCGACGTCAGTCACCTACTATTAGTATACAAGTGAGCTCTGGCAACTTTATTTTTGGCATTCATTTGGGTTTTTTCAGTTGGTGTTCAATTAAATATTCGTTACCATCAGTGCATTGCGACGTAATTCTCTGTGGAGCTCACTTTATGTGTATTGAGTGCTCTGCACTTTTTGCTGGGTCCTATTCTATATTCTTAACAATAATCATATCTCGGCGGAGTCGGCTACTGAAACAAATCTTATTTCACAGCTGTGAAGCAGTAATGACCTTAATGAGCCGATGATATCGGGCTTGTACACCACTAACATGAATCGTAATTACTTTGCATCAAGTGGGCGTTAGTAGGTACCTTAACTTGGAAACTTGTAATAATTCTGCAACATCACTAACGTATAAATTGCCTTTCCGAGTAGACTTGAAGGGCACATGAAGGTGTTTCGTCTGACATTTACTAATTCTGCGTATTCAGACATATTTTTCGGGAATGTTATGAAAAATAGGACTCGGGCTAAGGACATCTCGGTCAATAGGGCACCGGGTCGCTAGTGGCTCAAGAATTCGTACATTGAATAGCTAATAGTGACGTAAGAAACTTCAATGTTCTGGAATTGTATTAAATGGACGATGAGTTGTATGTTACACAAGGCAATGAATTTTAACCCATGTTTAGAACGCAGTATTACTGGAAATACACCCACGCGCGTCAAGGTCCTCACAACTTAGACACTCAGCTTAGCTCACATTGCTGTCTCAGTCACGACTCTGCCTGAAGTGTTTACTGGTTTCCCAAAAGGTAAAACTGAAAAGAAGTAGTCCTGGCATCAGTAGCTGGCAGAAGGTCCTTGTTACCGGCCACAATGTGCGAGGCTAACGACCCACGAAACCAGTTAACCAACTAGTAGCTCTAGTTGGATCGCTCATGTTGTCCCGACTGCTTTTTGTATGTTTTCGAAGCAAACTACTAATGTTGTGACTGTAAGGCAAGGTTCGCCTATCAACAAGTTGCGTAAGCTTTTTCGAAAGCGTTTCGGGTGTTTTAAGCTTTTTAGTATCATTCTCATACCTATTAAGAGGAAATGCGGTAGGAATTTGAAGAAACTATTGCTGTCCCTCTACCAGCGCGATTTCGACATTGGTGCGATAAGGACAACTACAGATCCGACGCGTAAAATGTCATAATTCGAGGTTTGGCTCTCGACTATGTCCTCCTCCAATATTCAACCAATTTAAAAGATATTTCATAAACTGATTAAGAAAGACATTTACTGTGTCCCTATGTTTTTCATTTTTCATTAATAGTTGTCAAATGTGTACACTAGGCCTCTGTTGACAGCGGTCCAAATTGGCCTTTTTTAGCATTTTGTGGAGGTTCTAGTGCTGATACAGATTATGTATGATATCAAAAAGGAAAACATAGGGACATAGAAAAGGTTGATATTTATTTAACTGTAATAATAGCTCTAAAGTCATAAACCAGAAAGAAAACAGGCGAAAGCGTTTGTATAGAGAAAAGACCACCCGCATTTCCTCTTAATTCAGAGGATGTCGTGTTTTCCATCTGTTGTACGGTGTTTTACTATTACGTGTCTCGCAGCGTAATCATAAACTTTCATATGAAAACCTGTTACCACAATGTTAAGTCATATGCATTATGCATCCAGCTGTTAGTTTCATGGTACGAGCAACTGATTCTATGGAACAACTTAATTGTGACAACAAAGTGACAAATTGTTATAAAATGTGTGAGTTTACGTTTTGTTTGTACAAAGTTGCGTTCGTGAGCGTATGGTGAGGAGTGTAGGGGATATTAATGAGGATTAAGTACGTAGCGTGCTCAGCTCATATGTTGAACAGTATGAGGAAGTGTGTGCCGACGTCGATTTGTGTTCAAAAGGACCCGATGAGTTTGCATTTATTTTATGTAGCAAGTTTAGTACCCGCGGACTACATAAACAAAGTTAGGCCAAACTTTGGTTGCAGTTTCGTCTTGGATACTCTCCAAGACGAAACTGCAACCAAAGTTGAGACCAAAAGTGTGTACTTAACTGAAACTTTGAGACCAAAAGTGGTTAAGTTTTATTTGAATCCTATATTGATAAACGTGCAGGACGAAGATGAAACATTGAAGCATATTCTAAAAGACAGGAAAAAAAAACTTTTCGCGAAAACAAAACCGATTTCCAAAAAAACACAAAAAGTCAAGTTATTTTAGACTTTTTTAGTGTTTTTTTGGAAGGTGCTTTGTTTTCGCAGAAAGTTTTTTTATTTTACCCTTTTTAGTTGTAGTATACCACACAAATTCTTGTCATGAATTAATGTTTACATTGTAACTAGAAGTTAGTTATAGTACTCGTCAAGACGAATCATACGAGCCCAAACTCGATGAGGTTTTGTTGTTTTATAACGGAGTTCCTATGGCCACCGTCCAGCTCCATCATCAGACCCTGGGTACCATCTAGAGACAAAGCACTCGACAAGATGAATTAATACCAACCCAAACTCGAGGGGGTTATCTCGTTTTATAACGGAGTTCCTATGGTCACCTTCCAGCTCCATCATCAGACCCTAGTTACCATTTAGGACTAAAGTTTCACGTTCACGTTTGATTCGTCTTGGCAAGTGTGTCAAGACGAATCAAACGAGTCCTAACTCGACGGCGGCGTTGCGTCGTTTTATTACAGAGTTCCTATGACCACCTTCCAGCTCCATCATCAGATCAGCTCCATGTTATGCATCATAATATTGCATTGTCTCGCGGTATACACATGCGTGCAAAATTTCAGCTCAATCAGAAATCGGGAAGTGTGTGAAATTTAACTACCAAGTATCTCGCGACGTCGCGTGATGTGACAATGAACGTGAGGAAAACAACCAAATTCCTAAACCGATTTTGATGAAATTTCTATGGGACCAATCGGGAAGCATATCCTTTCAGATCAAAAAAAGAATTTTTCAAATCGTATTACAAATGACGGAGTTCTGAGATAAAAAACATTAAAAAAAAAATACAACCGAATGGAGAACCTCCTCCTTTTTAAAGAAAGTCGGTTAAAAAGTAAAAAAAAAGAATTCTTTGATATATAAAATGTAGTTTATAAAAAGTTACGATTCAACAAACCAGTTTCGTTGGTACAACACTACACAAAAGAGCTGGCAACATTATTTGCAAGATTGACACTTGCATGTCAGTTTAGTCTCTAATATAAAGAGATTCACCCGAGTTTAGAATATTTAGCCCTTTTAATGTCTTTCCAACAATCCCCAATCTTGCCTTTTGTAAACGTTTACCTACAACAACTACCGCATTTAAAAACAAAGAAAAGAAATACAATTTATTTGATTCAATAGTTTAGTTGTTCGACGCCACTTTTCTAACAGCGGCGGTAGATAATGGCCAAATAATCGTCTGGGCCGAGTGCACTGCCTAGCAATAGCCCTATTTAAATTACTTACATGCAGAGGGACATTGATAAAATCAATATCTATACTTTGAAAAGTGCGCGCGAATAATACGCGAGCCACACTGGGATTGGCTTAATGGAGGGGTTCCAGAGCTTTGCCATATATTTTATATTGTGGCTTTGACTTTGTGCGACTCATTACACTCACCACTGGAGTGAATTTGACTAAATCAATTTTACTAAAATGCTATACTAGGATCTTATACCTAATGTTCATAATATTCCCGGCAATGTTTAGCTGAAGACTATAGGATGAAAGTTTAACAATAATGAACTTTCAAGAGAGAAGATATAATTAGAACTGCCAGAAGTAGGTAATTTCTACATTTCTCCTAGGTTGAAAGTGTTGTTGTTGAAACAAGACTTTTAACCTAGGAGAAATGTCAATCAAAAGTTTTAAATACTGGAGCTAATATTGCAGAAATAGTTTATTGAGTTTGAAATGTTAAACCCTGAACTCCACAACACAAATACTTGAAAGTCGTAACGATACATTACTTAAATGTAAACAGGAGAGCTATTGGCCACTTGTTTAGCTGCATATAAGCTTATTACTTTAAACTTTAAGCTTATTACTTACTGCTTTAAACCTATTCAGTTATTTTGGCTTCAAATAAGATCTAAGTTAGTGAATATAGCTTTTTTCCGAAATCTTGGCTGTAGTGACGCGGAGAGCAGTCGGATGTAGTGGTACCGTAATAAGAAGCTGTTATTGCCAACCGGTTCGAAGAGAAAGATAATATAAATAACTGTACAGCTGTAATATACAGATATCACGCGAAAAACCAACTCTCGTTTTGATTTCACAATTTTTGGGACATGAGTCAATCACAGTTTTGATTACAGATAGTAATAACGGGTGTACACGGACCCTTCCCGAAACCATCACACAAGAATTCTGTACATCAAACTAAGTACCTAACTACGCAAAAATTATTGCTGGGAAACGACATTATTTTAGGGTGCAAAATCGTTTCACGGTAGGACACAATGTAACACATTGTTCTGATGGATGGATTGAATAATACGGAGGTCGTGGAGGTAGGTATTTAAAGTAACGCTATACATAACAAAAAAAAATTAAAAAAAGTGAAAAAGTTTAAACTTTGACCCCTAATATCTTCGGAACTAGTAGGTTCCCAGATATTCAAAATCATAATTTAAATTCATTTATTGTCTGTCACAGGTTTTAAATATGAGTTCTTATGATTATTACAAAGGATCGCTGTAACATACCAGGTTTACAATATTTAATGCTGGTTCCTTAATTATTTAACATTAAAAATTATTCGTCCTAGGTCAACGTCCATCATTCGTCATGCATTAATAATATAGTTGTTCATATGGTCTTGACCAAAAAAAATAGCAATGACAGGGAAAACAAGTGCCTTTCGGCTTCGTTAAAAGTATCCACTTCTATGACCATTATTTACTCATGCCACAAACACAAACTAGATCCAAAGTTCCTCTCTGGATCTTCTTTTTTTTCGTGTGGCTAGTGTCTAACCTGGTGTCAGTTTTATGCCGCCCATGGGCCTCTGACTTGGCTTAACACCCGATGTTTTCCTTCACCGAGGCAAGTGATAATTATACAACACGCACATGATTCCGAAAAAAAAATTAGAAGTGCGTGTTCGAACTTGGGACCTATGACTTGGCATTCCGTAAGTTCCTGATTATACCTACAGCGACAGCAACCAACAAATTATTCAATTTTGTATTTTTTATTAATTTTGTCAAATCCCACGCCACACTTAAAGCACACTGAATAATTTATCATTAAAATTCATAACAGCATCGCGTTTACTTAAATTTAAATAAGGTCTTTGGAAAATAGGTATGGATTTCTTTTCCGCTGTCTTTTTATCAATACGTACATTTCAGCTCAAACCTTGTAAAGCGAGCTGTCGTAGCTCGTCTAATCTCGTGGGTGTCATAAAAAGGATGGATCAGTTTAAAATGGAAGCAGCTCGGTAAATCATGATAGAAACTGTCAGTACTACTCAGAGTAAGACCTTACGAGTAAAGTATTATTAAAAAAAACGCAAGTAAATAATGAATACTTTCACTGTATCCTTTTCTCCCACCTTTTAATGGGAGAGCGGGCGCTTCATGCAACACAAAAGCTATAAGTACCTAGGTCGTTGTCCATTTTTCTGTGGGTCACTTGAGGTTGAGGAGTTAGAATGGGGCCGTGAGTGCAACATGTTCCAATCTCCTCTTGTGTCGAGGGCTTGCCTTTGTACGCGCCTGCAGGGGCTGCTGGGATCAATGGTTGCAGGAGCGCAGATTTGTTTGAAATGCTTTTCTGGTTTACAAAGTGAATGCTATATTGTTTATTTTTGAAAGGGGTCGCGCTTAATTGCCATGTTCCTTCTTCATTACGATGTCAAATTGACTGACCAGAATTAACATTTTCCAACAAAAATGATAACTCCTGTGTAGGAGTCAGTGCCCTGTCCCTAACGACCCACATGCGCTGGCTACAGGCTCTCTTTGTGTTTGTGCGGTGCAGCGCTCGTTGAGGGCGACCCCAAGCCAATTAAATTGTTGGCAATGCGAACTACCATCATGTTCCCTATTTTCCGTGGAAATGCACACGCGGATTTTCAATGGTAGTGTGAATACATTATGTTACGTTCACAAGCGTCGCTCGTTTGCCTGAAGGTTGCAGGTAAATGATAGAGGTCGCTCCGAGGTTAATTTCTTATTGGAAGCAATTTCTTTTAAATTGTCAACGTCGGAACGAGTTGGTAATGATTCTAGGTCCCGAAGGGTAGAGTTAATGAAATGCAACTTAAAACCAGTATTGTTCTTTGTAATGGAAGAGATGGTTTTAATGAACATGGTTAGCCTAGTAGTAATAATTCAAAAACAGTGATAAGTTCCAAAGTTTTTAGTTATAATGAATAGAATCACAAGTTTATGGTTGAACCGGACAGCCGCGAGCTTGAGGAGTCTTGAGGGAAATCTCAAGTTGTCCCGAAAGCCACAACAATTTTGTTTAAGTAGTTACATGAGTCGCTAAAACTCGGACGAAACACTGTTTCATATACAGACGGTCCCACAATTTGCTTGCGAGTTTAACTTGCAAGTCAGTGGCTGATAATAGTGTTTTGAACGAAGAAAGAACTTCCAATACTTTTAGCTAAGAAATTCCCTTAGAAAAATATAAATTGCATTAAGTATCTGAGATTTGAGTGAAGATGATAAAGAAGAAAACTGATAATGCTGTTGTTACAAGTTTAGAATAGTCGTCGTGTATGTATGACTGATGACGCTGACAACTCAACACGAACTCTGCCAAATTAATATTAAACTTCGAATTTGGCAACCAAGTGAAGATGATTTCAGCGATAGTATTCATGAGTAACTGTTTCATGTACGGCAATAACATTAATAATATTATTGCTGTATGCGATTACAGAGTCAAAGATCGCGTTGTATTGGCAATTGTTCATTTGCAACCTGTTCCTATGGCTCGACCCCTGATCCTTACACCTTTTACTTCATAATGATTTTAAATACTTTTATGAAAACTCGCCAGAATGTAAAACGTGAATGATCTGAGCAGCAATCACTTCATATTACAGAAATTCACAAAACAAGGCCTAGAATTTATACATTGTTCCTTGGAAGTCAGCTTCAAAATTAAAGCACAGCTGCGAATATTTCACTGCTCCAGTATATGGCCAAGCTAGTGCGACCAAAGCATTACTTCATGGATTTAGAAAACCCATTTTATGTTGAAACATGATGAATGCTGTGGAATGAGCTATCTAGACTAGACTGGACATCCAAACATTTTGTAAGGTTTAACTTTTGCCTTGGAATATTGAACGTCGTCGGCAATAACAGATCTGAATCGAATTACTATCGCGCCGCTCAATCTGCCTTTTACGATCCACTTTCACAGTGGCCGAACAAATTTATGTTCCCTCTCGGCTCCCTCACAAATTGCAAGAAAGATTTTCAGTTAGCCGCCTTTGGAGCTGAATAACATCATGGTCTTGTTGAACTGTTATTCTTTGCATCTGTGCAGATAGCGTGAATGTTTGGTGTATGTTCATGTTCAATGACGGTATGCCCTGCAACCTTCAATTCAACTATGTTCGTGCTTCAGTCATTAACTCATTGAGACATATTTAATTTGGTTCGACTTCGTCAAAGTGGTCTTTTGTATATGCTTAGGGTATAGCTTTATAAACAAAGGAAGGACCAGGAACATCGTTCCTTTCGCTCGACCAACATAATATGATCTGCTGTTAGTTCACCGCATGTGGGGTAGTTGCGACTGAAATAGAATTTTCTTTATGTTTTATTACGACAGGAACATTGCTGACTTTCCTTTGTCCCACTATAATTTATTCCTTTATTTAAATGTCTAATAATAAGTAAGTACCTAATTTAGTGAATGGTTTTTGTACTGTGTTTATAAAATTATTCATTAAACTGTTTTTGCCATAAGTTATTGGTCGTGAACGTGATCGTGCAGTCGTATAATATCTCGCCTGTTACAAAAACCCACAATGCTTAACAGTGCAATATGTATAAGATTCCACACCAATATACCTGGTCTCAGATTTTTTTAAATCCTTTTTGATCTTTAAATGACGAACCACAATAATTCTACTTTATGGCTGGAATATCGTTCCGTAAAACAAGTTACTGATCTCAGGGGACAAAATAGGGGTGTATTGGTAATGAGGTCGCACTCGCACTGCATGAAGGGCACCTCGCCGAACGCTGCGTACACGCGGACGACACGATCTATGATAATATGAACGAATGCTCGCTGGCTACGTGAACTAGTTTAATTAGTGGTGGTAACGATGACCCGGTGACGTCTCAGATAATAGGCCACGATACTATTGAGATTGTTCTCTTTCTGTCTCAGAAATTGTCGCACACGATTTCTCCATTGAGCGAGCAGCTTTCTTCGTATCGAACAGTATGACCAATTGATAATGGCTCTCTATTAAAAACACCTTGTTGAAAACAACTTTTTATTTATCACAACCGCTAAATCATTAGCGCTGAATTACTAGCGGCCCGCTCAGGCTTCGCGCGGGTGACATAAAACATTCATTAGTTTTTGAGTTTATTTGTTACAAACATACAGATCTTTCCTCTTTATAATATTAATGTAGATTTTGGCATCATTGATCATATCGTCCAGTGGCTTTCTAATTTTTATAGTCATTCCCGTTCGCAACGTCTCTTCTAGTTTGGTTCAGTTTCTAATAATACCCACTGGAGTACATGTATATTTCAGTATTTCCGGCTATGCAGTTATTTGTTGTGTAATTAAATAGGCGTGAGATGAGTGCCGTGTGTCGTGTTGTGCTATCACGCGTGACTCCGGGTCCATTGTCTGCCCCTCGATGAACCATGCTTTGAATATAATTTACTTCCACCCTTTACTGATCAGCAAATAACGTTGCGACGTATTGTTCTCTACTCTTTGTTCCGCGACCGCTTCAACTGCGCAGTTTTACTTTTACATAATTAAGTATTATTTATTTCATTCACAATATGTTTTACGGTATTTCGATTGACCGGCGACTACGCAATAGCTTTAAAGAAACGAGCCTACCGTTAAAAATATATCAGGTGTTTCGGATATTATACGGTGTTTGATGAATATTTATAAGATTTGTAGAGTTTATCTCTATAAACTGTACCGCGGAGGAGTGACACCGCGCTCGTGTCACGGCACCTTGCCAAATGTTACATGTTGAGATTTAAATCTAAAGTTAATCTAAAGCTGGGTTTATTGATATTTACCGTGACGGGTATTTTAACAAGCTCCTAGCGATTTCCGCACGTATCTCGAGTAGGCGTCATCGCTACGTCAAAATAAGACGTAGTATGTCGGTCTTCACCGAACAAAGGAATCAGAGGAAGGAATAGGGGAGATCCCAAACATAGCAACGGCGGCAAAGGGTCGCCCGTGCTTTCAAAACGGGACCGAAATGGTGCATCTACTAACTGGGTCAAGCTCGCTTGCGTCGGGTCGCCCGCCACGTGCTCCCCCCCGCTGCCACTTCCCCTCTTGATACTCCTCATTCACAAATACACCCAAACTTGATGTGATACCGTCTATTTTTCCTTGTGTCTATTTCTAGTAACATCGGCCTTGTCGAAGCCCCGATATACGAATCCATCACCTCAATTCCATTTGGAACTCTGGCCCTTTGTGTCAGAGTAACATTTTGTTGGACACGTAACTTTTTTTTTTTTTTTTTTTCGATTGGAAATCATCAAATTACCCCTCCCGCTCTGGGCTGAGCAGGAGGGAGTGTCAGACTTTTACTGACTAAAACCCATCCATGTTCCTTCCTTTGCCCTTTGTGTTCCAGGGCCGCGGTATCTCTTTCGAACAGTCCCGCAACCCTGGCAGGCATCGGTCCTTTCGGACCCCTTCTTGTTTGCTGACTCTCTTTGAGGCGCGCGTGGAACACGAACGCGCCGTCGACACGGCCTGTCGTCATAAGACGGACGGACGGCGAGCTAGCCCATAGCTCACCGTCCACAGGCCCGCGCCTACGGTGGCCGGGGGCCACCACGTGGCCCCCGACGCCCGGTGCGTCTCCCACGGCGGCTGAGACGTGAGGCTCTCTCCCTCTCACGTCCCGCCACCTCCTTCGCTAGCATGACTGCTTCGCAGAAGGAGGTGATGGTGTCCCATTCCCTCTCGCTCCGGACCATGGATTGAACCAGGGTCGGACGCGAGAGGTCGCCGCCGCCGATTGCCGCTACGAAGACACGGCGGTGCTCCGCCCAAGCGGAGCAGACCTGCACAGTGTGCTCCACCGTGTCCTCCGGTCGATCCTCGCAGTGGTGACACCCGGGCGTTTCCTCCCGCCCGATTAGGTGCAGGAACCTCCCGAAACAACCATGTCCGGTGAGGACCTGCGTCAGGCGGAAGGTGAGGGCGCCGTGGCGCCTCTCTAGCCACTTCTCAAAGAGGGGACTTACCGCCACTATTGTGGCGTGCCCTGCACGGGGTTGCGACAGTCGCTCTCTCCATGTCGCCATGAGATCACGCCGGAAGTCTGTCCGCTGAGCGACAATTTGCCGCGGCAGCGGAGTTTCCCCCCGGCGTAGTGCCTCCACGCGCCTATTCGTGCAGGCGAGTGAGGACTATCGCCTCCAGATCCCATGGCGTGGACAGGTAACTTGTAATTATAACAATGAGTTGACCATAGTGACTGGATTGCTTTTCAAGGAGGGCTGAGTATTTGCATTTAAAATTTCAGCGGTTTCCTAAATTGAAACAGATCCAGGCTCGACTTCCTAGTCGAGCCTGTTTTACTGATGCTTGCGGTAAAAGTTTTGCAAGCAAAATAAAGCATTCTACAACCAGGCTGGTATTGAACCAAAGGTTTTGGTACAAGAAGACGTAGTAAAAAATTTAAGTTGATTTGTCGCTTGTGGGCTTGACGGTAGTCGGTAATCTTGTTCAGTCGCA
Organism: Eugnorisma glareosa; assembly: GCA_947578425.1. Lineage (NCBI taxonomy): Eukaryota > Metazoa > Arthropoda > Insecta > Lepidoptera > Noctuidae > Eugnorisma > Eugnorisma glareosa. The sequence goes on from OX387968.1 coordinate 1,205,655, forward strand.
ACTTCGAGCGATTCCATTAGTATGAATAAAAACCTGTCTGCCTCACCGGCGTGAAAAAGCTATTAAGATAATCAAATGTTCTCAAATTTGATTGAATTTACTGTGAAGCACCCAGCGCATCCCGGGGATTTTTTTCTCTTGCTCTTTGTTCGCCTGTCCATGGCCCAAGAATGTATTACCACCATACTACGTCTGCCACTGCGGCTGATGTCATTATTGGAATGGTTCGGTGTAGACCAGGAATGTCTCAGGTTGGGTGCTGAAGTGCTTCTGAGTCAGAAGGCGGAGTTGACTAGTTAGCGTGGACCGGTGGCTAGTGTGCCATCCAATAACCACATCAATTTTACGAGTATGATTATCAATACAATTTATGGATACCCATACAATTAACGCTATGTGCAAATATATCTAGCTGTTGCCCGCGGCTTCGCTTGCGTTTTGGCCGGAAATTATCCCACGGGCACGTTGTAAACACAGCCTACGGCACTCAGGGATAATGTAGCTTCCTATTAGTGAAAGAATTTTCAAAATCGGTTCAGTAGATCCGGAGTATTCCAGAGATTACCCCCTACATACAAGCACACAACTTTACCTCTTTATAATATTGGTATAAATAATTGGATAAGTAGTAAGTCGGCTGAGCATAATTATGCAACAGAGCGCTAGACTGATAGTGAAAGTGAGCCCGTTGCGTTCGTGACATACTTTTTGATTTACTACCGTTGTGCAAAGTCCCCATTTTTCTTGCGACAGACAGTTTAATAGTCCAAAGCGAACAGCTCCCTGAATGCGACCCTCGTGCTTCGATAAATAAAGGGACGTATGGAACTACTCCTCTCTTATCTATAGTTTCCGCTTCCGCGTTAAAATTGGTGTTTGGCTTTATGAAGCGCCGACTGAGCTTGTCTATCCATTCCTGGCACAAATACATTCCTTTTGACTCCATGAATGTCTGCAATTTACTTTTGAGATATTCATTACGTACGTGTCTGTCTGTTTCTCGATGATGTATTGTCAGTATTCTGGTTTCTATTATTTGTGGTTTAAAGTTTATTTTCTAGTCCAAATTAAAACCTCACAAAAGTACAAAAAAACCTGAAATACTATTGGACGACGCCGACTTACCAGTTGTTATGACATATTCTAGTTTTTGGGCATGCAAAAGGAATTCGTATAAGTATTCATTTATTCTTTCAAGTCGCCTCGAAACGCATTTGATATGTAAATGCAAACTATTGCAAAACAGCTAACTAATAATTATTTGTTACTCTATTATCGGAATTGTCTGAGTGAAAGAGGTCAGAGAGTGCTTATCGCGTTGTTTTTATCGGTGCCAAATTAGTCCGGTGCGATGTAGGCCGAAGACAGCCAATGGCAGGTCAAGTTCAGTCTGCTTGCGTTGTCATACGTCTCCTTTCTTTCTCACTTGCTTTTTGGTAGTAAATCTCTTTCTGTAAGCCTTCCATGCCACAGTTAATCTCCTAAATCGCACCAAGTATAGCCATGTTTTGTAAGGCACAGAAGTTTTCGGCTTGTATTGTTTTTAGTCACGACACAAGAATCAAAAACACGTTTGAATCGTAATGATGACGGTCGACGCCTTCGCCTAGCAACTATTTCCTTAGTTCAGTCGCATGATTTGTGTGTATATGTAAGTATTGATAAATGTGCCCACTTAATTTAGAGCTAAGGAGCCAGGTGAAATTTTTCTCCGAGTCGGGTCAATTTATTCAGTCGAAACCCGAGTTCATAGTCGTAAATAAAGTTGGATACATTTGGGAAAGTTCTTGTCATTCACAGAGCTCGTTACTGTTGTGAGTGTTGTGACAAATAAGAACCTTTTCGTCCACGTCCTTTTCTATATTGTAGTGTTTCAATACATGTGTGACATAACTTTGATCAATTAACTGCTGATCGAGTTCTAGCTAGAAAATAATTTCCCTGAGTGTGCGACCCCGTACATTCCAGGAAGCCTTATTTTCAATATTCATGCTGGCTTTGCATCGACTAATGAAGTTCTACTTTCAGGTTGCCTAGTATAATTCCGACCTTACTATTTCTTTTATTTTATTCTAGTTGACAGTGAGTTTTTAGAGCATATTTAAATGCAAAGGCAGATGCATCTTTTCATAACAGTCTCAGAAACTCAGCGGCCTCTCATTATCACGACTCTTACATTGACATATTAGACATTGACAAAAGAGTAGCTTGCACATTTCGGCGTCACTGCAGAAGCGGCTGACGCTGTTGATTATGTGACGGTGTGCAATGCTGTTATGAAATACATGATAAATAAATACAATCGTATTGAAACCCGAGTCCTCTCCTTGAGTGAGGTTGCGTATTGTGACGACGACATTGATTCTAATATTATATCGGACTGTGTTACTACGCTAATTAATACACTTTTATATCAGTTTGTCTTTGTGCAACGATTTGCTGCAGTTCTCAGAGTACATCAGATTCAATCACGTCCGTTCGGAAACAGAGCGCCTTTTATTCTTTCCATCAGAATATTCGGTTACATCAGAATCAGAACTCATTGGCGAAATATTTCAGCAGTTCCGAGACAACGCATACTCCTGAGATAAATTAATTTACGTGTAGGGTGATACACATATTATTCAGACGTTGTTTATTGTATTCCTTCGTGGAAATTTTCATTCTCCAACTATCTCAGTCAAGACAATATAAAGCTTTTTAGATTTTCCCGCACGAATTTAGTTTCTGAAACCTTTTCAGAACCCATTCCCCGTTTATCAGATAAAATGTCATATTTTTGGTAAAGTACGCGACGATTCTTTCTTGCTGTAAAGGTTGAGTCGTTGCTTTTGCATTTTCAATAGGCGAGCCACAGCAATCAGTGGTTGGCACGCGAGTCGTGGCGTGGCCATAGCCATGACTTCATATAAATTGACGTCGACAAGCTTGTTTTTGAGGTAGGGGCACGCATCGCGTTTTGTTTTCCATCTTTTGTTCGTTTACATTACTAGTGTTTGGGTTCTTTGAGTACCCCATGAAGCATCGATAGCTATCAACGTAGTATGCTCGTAGCTCATTGGAACAAGGCTGTTTGTTTGTTCGATAACGATGCAATTATGGTTCTCATCAGCTTTTAGTAGTCGCAAGTTTTGTTTCCTGTTGGCTTCTTTGCCCTTCACGGTAATGATATAATTCTGCAGAATGATTACTAAGAAAGTGAGATTACCATACTCCCCATGCATAATTGTTAATAGCCAGTAATCATGGAAAGAGTTGGTTTCATTTTCATTGAAGTAACAATCAATTAGCTGTCATTAAGACTTAAAACCAAGGAAATGTAAAATGTTACGGTACAAGAACAAGTGAACAATAATGGAACGTCGTTAATTTGAACGGTTATGACGCCGGTGAATGTAATTGAAAGTTATGGATCAAAACTAAATAAATCCTAAGCAGCATTGAATAGATTTGACTTGGCAACGGATAATGTACAAATGAGTACATAAATAAACGTGGGATACTAGCGTAACAGCCACGCTTGGCAGGCTAATACGAGGGCGGCACTGAAAATTTCGGGAATCAAGGAAGTGACACAACATTACTATTTAAAAATGTATTTATTGCTTTTCGCATTGTTTTCTTTATTGTTTTTAGTATTCTACAAGAAATTTGACACATTTTTCCATACGATGGAACCAATCATTGAAGCATCGATTCCATTCGGAAGTGGGGGTCTCCAAAATGGCCGTTTTGTAGGTGTCCACAGCTTCTTCAGGTGATGAAAATCTCTGTCCACGCAATTTATTCTTTACTAGCTGACCCGCGCAACTTCGTCTGCGTGCGTGCGTACATAAAAGAAAGAGAGGTTAGAGAGAGTGTGCGTCAACCTTAATAGTTAGACATGGCCATTGCGGATATTTTTTTAGAGCTTTTTAAGAGGGACAATTCCGACATTCATGATAATTGCGTAACGTTAACCGTTCACGCACAACGGAGGCTCTCAAAAGGAGTAAATCCCTATTATATGTATACTATTACCGATGGATAATCATAAAATGACCCCTCCCACTCTGAACGGAGCGGAAGGGAGTGTAAAATCCATCCACGTTTTTTCTGTTGCCCTTTGCGTTCCAGGGCCGCGGTATCTCTTTCGAACAGTCCCGCAACCCTGGCAGGCCTCGCTCCTCTCGGATCCCTTCCCGTTTGCTGACATGTCTTTGATGCGCGTGTCGAACACGAACACGCCGTCACCACGGCCTGTCGTCATAAGACGGACGGATGGCGAGCTAGCCCATTATCACCGTCCACAGGCCCGCGACCCTCGACAGCCTTACGTCTTCATCTTTAGACACTCGATGACAATCATACACCAGCTAGAACGAAAGTTCTCATCAAAGTTCTTGAAATGAGCCGAGACACGATATAGATGCTGTAAACTCTTGAGGACCTCTTGCAACTACTTTCCTTCTCCATCGTCAGATGAAAGATTCGATTCGATGAAAGTCATACTGAGTTAGGTTTAAAGTTTTTATCAAAGTGAATGAAATGAGCCCAACAACATTATACCTGCTGCAAACGGTTTAGGACCGCTTGCAACTGCCATTTGTCTCTATCGTTTGACCGTCGATGACAGTCATACTTCAGCAAGGCCTAAAGTTCTCATCAAGGTGCATGAAATGAGCCCAAACACGTTATTGTTGCTACAAACTCTTGAGGACCTCTTGCAAGTGCCTTCCGTCTCCATCGTCAGACCTTCGATGACGTCATACTCCAGCTAGATCTAAAGTTCTCATCAAGGTGCAGGAAATGAGCCCAAACACGATTTCTCAATTTAAAAAACAAAAGATCATGCATATCGGACTTCTCTGTAAAAAGTTATGCGTGGTCAGGTCATACATAAAATAAAAAAAATATAGACGCGTCGAATTGAGAACCTCCTCTTTTTGTTTCGTTGGTTAATAAACCAAGCTTCAGAAATTTGACACGGGCGAGGGTCATTCTTTCACGGAAAACTTAACACCGCGACTGAGAAAATGGAGTGAAATTAATAGCGCCATCTATAGAGCACGAAATTAAACCGTTAAAATATAATGCATGTAAAGCGATCGAACACACACTCTACAGGGTTATAGCGTCATGTAAACTAATCTAGAGTACTTTTTGCTATCAGAACTTTTTGTAAAGCTGGTCAACCGATTTAAAAGTTATCATACATTGGTTTTAAAAGTTATCTTGTGAGCTCATTTTTATTAATTAGTACCATTTTGGTGCAATAGATGTCGTTGCATGTATCTTACACAATGATGGTAAGTTCTTCTTGAACACTTTAAATTCATAAATCTTTTGATAGAGAGCATTGATTACAATGAAACAAAAACTAAAACCTCTAAGTTCCCCACAATATTTGTGCATTGAATCTAATCACATTGGTTTTCCCAACAACATGAACGCCCGCCTCGCAGCTTTTAAAACTGTGATATCTCCTAAGATATTCATCTAAATTGAATGGTGTAAAGGGCAATGCTAAAGATGACTAACATATTTATTTTGATAAGGATTAATACTATGTCGGTAAAAATACCTTTGCAAATAAAGTACTATTTTTGACCAAATTTTTAAATCATAAAAATGGTTATTGTTAGTAAACCTTAAAAGATAGGCATGTGCTGTCGCGGACTTTTTTTTAAACATTTTTAAGAGGAATAATTCCCTCATACATTATTTTTGTGCAACTTTAACCGGTTAACCAGCGCACGCAACGGAAGCTCTCAAAGATAATAAATTTTCCCCGTTTTTGCAACATTTTTCATTGATGCTCAGCACCTATTGATTGTAGCGTGATGATATATAGCCTATAGCCTTCCTCGATATATAACCTATCCAACACTAAAAGAATTTTTCAATTCGAACCAGTAGTTCCTCAGATTAGCGCGTTCAAACAAACAAACTCTTCAGCTTTATAATATTAGTATAGATTTTAGGGAAAGTATAGAAATCATTAGGGCTTAGGTCGGGGCTGTACGGCGGATGGTCTAATAATTCTATGTTTTCTTGCTCTAAAAACTCTTTTGTTCTGTGCGCGGTGTGATAACTCGCATTGTGATGGAAGATGATGCGGCGGTTGCAATTCTCTTTACGGAGTTCAGAAACGACCTGTGGCAAACAAATGCTAGCATACCATTCTGCATTAACCGTTCTTTGTCCCTCAAGAGAAATAGTCGTAACATGGCCGGTTTTGGAGACAAACGTGGCCACCATTTTTTTTGCAACACTCCGTGAACGAACAATTTTTGTTGGCTTTAACTCATTTTCGAACACCCAAACTCGTGACTGGTTTTTTGTTTCGGGTTCGTACGCGTATTCCAGGATTCGTCACCCTGATACGATGTTGTATACAGCATTTGAGGATCCTGCGTGGAATCTTTCGAGAGTTCTGACGCACCAAATAACGCGAGCCGCTTTTTGCTCTTCACAGAGCGAATGCGGTATCCATCGGGAAAACAACTTTTTTACACCTAATTTTTCATGCAAGATTATTTGTATTTGACTCATACCAATGTCTAAAGTTGCCTGAATTTCGCGGTATGTCACATGTCGATCTTCCTCAATCAGCTTACGCACAGCATCAACGTTTTCTTGGGTCACTGCAGTTTTTGGACGACCTTGACGGGGATCATCACTGAGCTTGACACGTCCACGTTGAAATTCAGCAAACCAGCGATAAATTGTGGTTTTGGATGGGGCTTCATCACCAAATGCAGAAATCATCCGGTCAACACACTGTTTTTGTGTTAAACCTCTTCGAAAGTCATAATAAATCATCGCTCTTGAATTTTCTCGAGTCAATTCCATTTTCTCAACGACTAAACAAGTTTGACAAAACCTTGTGACAAGACCGAGAATCTTTTTTTAAATAAATAAATGGTATTCGATTTTTAAAACCAAGGAGTTTTAATTTAAAAAGATTTTAATATGACTGGAACAGTGGAAATATTCCATTCCCGATACTTTTAGTGCAGCCCTCGTAGGTGATTGCAATGTTATTAGTATACACGTGAATGGTGCCCGGCGCGGCGTGTCCTTTAATACACATGTGTATATGATTTCTGAATTGCCTTTTACGGCACAGATAGTAATAGGAGCGGGATCTTATGCCTAGTTTCCATGGCATTGTTAGCGTTCAGCTTTATAAATTTCGTGAAAGGCTGCTTGCTCCGAAGTTCTAAAGCGCTTGGCTGGAATTGCCTCCGTAAGTTATTTGTAAGTTGTCAATACGTAGTTTAAACCGCAGCCCTACCAGTTTTTGGCTACCGTCCCGCTGGGGATCCAAAACACCAAAGATTAATGAGCATAGGCCTCTTTACTGAAACCGCAATGCGATTTTTTGCTCCGAATACTTTTCTGTAAATGTTTTCGGTTTCTTTGTTATTACAAAGAAACCGAAAACATTTACGCAAATTTTATTTAAGAAGAACATGGGCATGAAGGTATCTACTGCTAATCTGGCACGCAGTTGTGAGATCAATTGAAGGAATTGGGTCACTGGGTCGCTATGGTGCTTGTGCACAGGCTTGGGACGGGCCTTGGAATAATAAATTCTTAAATTTTACAGTCACATTCTGTTTAGAAAATATAGAGATTAGTGACACTGGATAGAAAAATAGTTGTTAATGTTGCTGGTCTGTGACGGGTCTTTTGTTTTTCTTTGTAATCTCGTTGTATGCGAAGGCTTACCCCCTATTCACTCACTTGCTTACTGGAGTGGTATCGCAGCATTACATCACATAGATTCCTGTGAGAACACTTTACTTCATTGTTAATTCAGCGTCGTCGGTCCGACATGAGTGCTTTCGTTGCGGTTTCAAAACATGCTGTGCGAATATTCGATTCTCTTTTCCAGTTAAGTCGTAAATTTATTTGCATGTATCTAATTCATTGACAGTTAATAAACAGAAATCAATGATAGATGAATGTACAATTTCACCTATTCTTGCAAGTCTTATGACGTTGTTGTTCAGACTACCAGTTTTCTCTAATGTAGTAACTTCTACTCTTATCTCAACGCAGTTTTGTAACACCTTTATTGGTTATATACAAAACATATTCAAATCTAGACAAGTAAGAAGCTTCGACGCTTAATTTTACAAATTACCGTAAAGAATGATTACTACACAAACGCTACCTTGTTCTTTGTTAGGTCCATTTTAGAATTAATACTCCCTTTTTGATTGTCAATTGTGACGAACGACGAGTGACGTCCAATTTAAGCTGGTTTCAACTCCACCCTTTCCAAGTTATATAAATGAATACAGTCACGAAAATCCCGTTACCGAGTGAGCTAGTACCGACCGGTCAAGGTTCAGGTGAGCCAATGAGGTGAGCCAACCACACGTCCTTCTTAGATGGTAATCGTGAGATTAAGACATTGAAAACGCTAGCTTGTGTGTTTGAGGCAGTGTGCAAAGGATTTCTCGAAACATGTAGCGGAGTTAATTTAATTTGAAGTAATCGCTCAGATGCGGCGGCGCGGGCGGGAGCGAGGCCGCGCCGCATGGCAACCGCTCCACGCGCTAATTGTTTCTACGCGCACGTCAGCCAATACCTTTGCCATATTCTATGCACTTATACGTTGCAGTTTTTTTTTTCGTCTACAGTTATTGACGTTTATGGCTCTGTCCCTGTTCCACCCTTGCCTTTCACGCTGCGCCATACATTTTTACAGAGCTTCTCTTTTATTTTGGTTTCGTTTGCATTTGACGTTTATGGCAACAAGGCGTTTTCCCCTTTATCATAGCCAGTTGTTTTAACAGTTTATAACCTGGTTCATGGGGCTTACTATTCGAATCCTTAGACGGTTATTGTTATGTTCTGTCTTTATTTTTTTTCATGTTAACGTTTATATGTTTCAAAATGAAAAAATATTTCCCTTTATCTTAATCATTTTTATTATTTCTTTGTTTGTAAAAGTTTTGATATCTTTGTTTAACACGGTTTGCGTGCAATATAAATAATACAATTGAGGAAAATCTACACAATGCGTTGCGTTAACTTGGCAGATTGTGCTCCTTGATGGTAATCAACTAATCATACAATATGAGTTCCGTCAGAAAATAAAGTACCTATTTTCTTGAATTTGAAAACGAATCAGTAATTTACGTGGACCTTGTATCTTATCTATGTATTACCCGGTTTCCATTTAGCATCATTGTTCATTACGCCTCCTTCCACATCCTTGCGGACTAATTAGTTCCATAATCAGTGTCAAATCGTTATCTCATATCGTGATAAGTTTACCTTTTCGTCAACACGTAGGATATGCTTCTATTTGAGGAGGGGGAGACCTTCATAGTGTGTAGAACAATTAATTTAACGCGGCTATACAGAATACACATTTTGCAAGAACCAACACATTCTGTCCTGTGCCCTGCATACGTGTTTATCGCAAAGTTATTGTTGTTTGTTTATGTGCTGAAAGTAGATTACTCGTTGATAAGGCTTAGAATAATCATAGTATTAACTCTAGAAGTAATCAGTAGCATAGATAATATTCGGCTCCATAGCACCACTATGCTCTAAACGCTCGTGTGCCGGTAGTCAGGACATTGCATGACGTGTTCACGCGAGCGCATGCATCCATTGCTGCCGCGGCTTTCCGTTCGAGGAAGCTTGACTGGCGTTTGCGCGCAATGTTACGTAGCTAACCGGGATCATCGTCGAGAGCGAGTTGTGGCCGCAGCTTGCCTAGCGGCATCTCGTTGGTCGTCTCGCCGAGCAGCCAGAAGCGTAAGTGGTGTGTATGGGGTCCGACTGTGGATCGTTTTAATGGACATGGATGTTTTCTCTATTTGTTGTAAGGTGGGACGCAGGGCCCGGGCCGCCGACCCCACCTGCCCTACCTCCACTTACGCCTCTGGATGTATCGTACGTCAACATACATACAACTATATCTGTACCCACGCATCTTGCTAATAAACAGAGCTAATTTACTCTACGTGTTTAAAATTTAAATAATAACGAGTATACGTCGTGTACGTCGCCATCGGTTAGGCGTACAAGTAGCCCGTGAGAAGTGTTGGTACCGCACAAAGTGGCGTGTGCCGTGTGGGACGCGCTCACACGGCCGGGCGCGCGACTGTTTGTTAGCAACTGCGTGTCACCGTCATTGTGTGTTCTGTAACTTTCTCGGGAAACGTCTCGAGTGTCTTAATCTCTGTATGCTTCTCTTCTAGTCCCGTCGACATGTGCTTTGGCTTTGTCAAACGTTCCAGATTAGCCAGACGACTCGCTTCTACGTCAGGCTCGAGTATGCTCTCTGCGTCAGTGACTTATTGAGCGGAGCACATGTCGACTTATTTCTGTCACTCTGCTAGAAATGTTGGTAGTACGCGATCAATATTTCACGTTCGCACATTTATATTTATGCTGTATTTGTTTATATTTAATTTATATACATATTATTTCCTAATCCGATTACTGCTACTAAGTTAACATAAGTTTAACCAGTTTTCATATTTCAATTCTAGTTGAGTATTTGTTTAATCAACCAAACCGTTGTATGCATGATTGTGATTTATTTGCAAATGACTGTTTAATTGTCATCATACGTAGAACTCGTGCACACTGCACACGGAACTGTTGTATAATAATAATGTTGTTATTGTTTCTACATAGCTTCATATGTCAGCGTTATTCACTGTTTCCTGCTTCTGATATTTGCATGTTGACTAACGCGTGTTTCATACATTTTCTTATGACTGTCTTTAGAAACTTGCTAATTGGTGACAAAAACTACGTTGTACTAAGTTAGCAAGTCACGTAACTCGTAAATCTTCGAGATAGTATTATTGCCCGACAGTTCTGTAAGGTGCGCACTCCTCCAACGCAGATGCGTTATTGGCCCATAAACATTCAGATAAGGCAGTGGCTGTAAGCACGGGTCGAGCAGGCGAACACTCCAGGCGCTGTGATAAGCATTGCGATCCGTCCGGGAACGGAATGTCTCAATCGAAATGAGTGACTCACGCGGGTACTCCGCCTCACCATCGAGATGCTACACTTCCTGCTTTTGCTTTCCAGCGCACGCACACAAACGCAATAACGTTTGCATGGAATCCTGCATGTACGACACGATAGAGTCCACTCATATTACCGTTGGAATCTTAATACACCAGTGTGTAGTGTAGTTTATCACGTAATCTGTGCTCGAGTATGAACATATCTCGCGGGCGTGAGTCAGTGTTGCAGCGGTAGCCACCTGCAGCCGGGGGCAATGGTCCGCTAACGATTGTGGCTAATTTTGTCCATACTCATACGCGCACACCGCGAGCCGCTGTTTTTCCCTAGTCTCCCATTGTTCTTGCCAAGTGACGAGCGACGCGTTGCCTTGCTCATTTCGTCGGATTTACAATTAGGTGTGGCCTACATAACTAAATAGAACGAGACATTTACGTGAAGGAAATCTGAGATTGTCACAATGGCTGATTGCGTAAAAGTGTAGTAATACTTCACGTTCAGTTCAGTTCAGAGTCATAGGTTACTGATACATTACACGTGGTTTTAGGACCAGTCTTCACAACCTTTTCAAGGTAGAACATTCCAATGTAAAACAGAAGAGGTTTCTATATTTCATTTAATTGAAATACTGAAGGACAGAGGTTGCAAAGTGAATGCCTTGATGCAGGCCAGCCTATCATTATCTCATTTATTATTGATGCCCAAGGCCTGCGACGACGGTGGACAGCGCATTATTATTGCAGAACACGTATCCAGAAATATCGCCAGCAATAGGTACTCGATACATTTCCAGCATGTTGGAGCTCTACATCGTCGCGTAAACGTCGTTAATTAAATTTGTAGACATATTGTTTGTTGGCTGACCCAATGGGCCGTTTGTTTAAATACATTGCATTTCAGTGAGCTTACTGATCTGCTCTGATTCTTTGTTTGTAGGAAACGCGAGTGTGTCGACCTCGCGTACGCCTTGACATTTGTCGAATGTTTGACAAGACCAGTTGGGCCGACGCCAACGCACCATGCTTTGCTTTGCTCAGTATTCGAGATACAAGTCGTTGAAGGCGTTTCATGGTGCGCTGCCATTCGCAATTGTTCGAAAGTTATGTTCATAAAATGTTGCGCCTGATGTATCCATTAGCGATAATGTTTGAGTCAAGTGTTCCCGAGGTATCGAAGGTCAAGATTGCGAGTTGCGAGTGACGGGAGCCGGCCGGGCCGATGAACTGATGATATTCTCGTCAAGCACTGCCATCTTGAGATGGACGGGACATGTTTACTCCACTGTTCACTGGACTTTGCTCTTTACTTTATTTTTTAGTTTTGGAGCATAAATACTGTTTTCGACACATTTGGTTCATGTTCTTCGTAATTGACCAGGTGTCCGCATAATCAAACTGGCCGAACTCAACATGATTTTGTTAATTGCCTCATTCAAAATCGAGGACGAATCCGTCGCTAGTCGCTACGTAGTACGCACTGCGTAGTTCTTGACTGGATTTTTGTTTCCGACGTCTCAAAATAAACAATATCTGGGACACGAGTTAGATAGTGGTTATAGAATTATAGCGATTGGATATGATTGTTCTTCGTGCTCGGAACCGAACCTTCTTTATAAATGGTTGCATGCAAGTCAGTCCTTTTGCCGTTTGATGTAATTGTAGCTTTGAAGGTAACGCTCTATTGATTCCTCGAAGGCTTTGTGCATTTGTTTGTCCGTTTGTGTATGTAAATACTTCGACTTGTTTACGATTCTTTGTAGTCTTAAACAACTTAAGTATTTAGGCAAATACCTCGTCGTGCGGTTTCCTTCATCCTACTTAAAATTACCGTTAGGTATTACCGTAATTTGACGCTATATCTACATAGTGGTACGAACGGCTACAATACAGTCATTTAGCACATAGTCTTTTCGGTCAAACACCATAATTAGCATAACAACACTCGAAATTGCGAATCTCTTTGTCTCGAAGGAACGAAATTCAACAAAATGCATGTTGCTTTTATCCCGTTTTATAAAATGCCTTGTATCATCAGCGACTGGTTCGTCCCACTCATATCCAGTGGCTTTATCTACGCGTTGTTGTGTAAACACGTGGCGGTTCGTTAACCTGTGTTGTTGTTCTCATACTTACGCGCAGCTCGGTGTGTGCGAACGCGTGCTGCCGGCCGCATCGCATCGCAAGGAAGTTCGGGATATCTGGAGCGGTTCGTGGAAACAGGATGATACTACGTTCAATTGCTTTTGTTTATTGTTTAGTCTATTATTCGTTATTGACTAGCATGAGCAGTCGTTTCAACTAATTTTATGCTTCCGCGTCAGAATTGGATTTCTATTTCGAGAATAATTTGTCCCAATTGCCGTTTATTGTAGGTGTCCTTTCGTGTCTCGATGGTGCCTAAGAATACTTAATCGTCTCTCGGTCTGCAATCATTACGTTATTTACCCATGTTTGTGCTGCTATCGCATTTTGTTTCGCTGATAGATAAAAGACAGCACAGCACAGATAATACGTATTTTGTTATCAGGTCTGGTCACCGAATTAATATAATTTGTCTTATAATTCGATTCGTGCTCATTAAAACATGAAAGGCGTGCTAAAGAACGGCACAAGTCAACATTAATTCGTCTGTTGGCCATTGTTCCACGTGTTTGTGACCAAACGTTGGCGTGTTGGCGGCCAACGTTATGTAGTGTTGTATCGTATCAAGTGTTTGGCCTTGTGATAGACTAATCGTTTTTCACAATACCTATATGAGTTATTCAAACGTGAGCCGTAGTTTCATGGCTCAAGTTTTATTTTCGTCTGCTAGTTCGAAATAGTTTGGTCTTCATTGTTGTTGCTGTGACCGCGGCACTCGCAGTTTGTGCGTCCCATAATTTATGATTTTATGGTATTGAATTTAAACAGCTTACTTTTTAGCTTGAGGTCATTAGCATTCCCCATTGGCCTTGTTTTAAAATTCGTCCACATTTCGTATTTGGCTAACGTTCAGGATGTTTGTTCGTAGATTTAAATTCTCGGACACTTGTTATTCACGTTGTGTGTGAATAATTATGTTGATTTGAACACATGATAGGTGTGTTATGTTATGTATGATCGTTACCAACTTTCTGTTTTCGGATAGTAAAGACTTTGTTGAACCACAAGCCATCGATAAGTTTGGAACATTAATGACTGTACACAAATAGCTTGCGGATTAAAAGCTCCTGCCAAACAAATGTGTCAGCACTTCTACGTGTGTTGGTTAAATCGATTAGCAGATCCATAACACTAGTTCCCAAAACTTTAATATTCGTTTAAATACTTTACAAAAATCAAAGTAATAAAGACGGTTACCAATTCATGATCCTCAAGAAACTTGGCTCGGTAAATAACGGTATTTATATAAAGTCGGGGCTTTTTACTGGTAACTGGAGTGTGTTGGCTCTCAATTAATACGCGAAACTGCTCCATCGAGTTACCTTTGCCTTCTCACGACACTTACGATCCGTCGGCTCTTTGTGGCAATTGTGTAAAACGACTAGTTTTCATACAAAAGCTTAGCAGCTAGCGGCCAAGGGACACAATATGACACAATTTGTTTTGTCTATTCTTTTAAACGTTCATGGGAATTTTGACACAGTTTTGCAACAATTATCACCCTTCGCACTGGCAATGTAGGTACAAAATGGAAGGCTAGGTACACGATATTGTACTTGAGAGTAAGAGTTAATGTTCTGCTGCACTTGAGTACCTTCTGACCTGTTTAGTTACAATTATGCATCACACACAGCTTGCTTATACTTTCATTATTAGACCTCTACACAAAGTCACTTTCCAAGCTCTAAGTATACAGTTTTAATTGCTGTTTACTTGTGCTATAGACGATGTTATTAACGGTAACCATAGTCGACGTTGTATACTCATAGAACTAACTTTACAATTTCAATGCCAGTATTTACTTCTCTAGCCTTTATTTCGCTTGAAGCCTTTAAAACTTGCAGCCAGATCTATTCTAAGCCTGGCAAACACACTTTTAAGCTAACATAGACATAATATAGATATAGCTATCTTATTAAACGTAGACTGGACGATAAGAGGGACTACACTTTTCGACGCGGTATTAGTTTTAACTGGTCACTATGAGCTTCATGTCCATGCAAAAAAACGAATAGTCCGACGCGGTGTTGAACCGGACCAGCTCATTCTGACTGGCACAAGGAAATTACGCGCCGATAAATGTGGTTACTCTTTAAACCTTGTTACTAACGACAGAAAGCTTGCTAGTCGTGGTGTGAACATGGATCGGTGTGGTGTGCAGGTCATGGCAAGACACACAAGGACGCGGCCAGCGTGCGCGCGACGCACCCCATCCCGGCGGCGTGCGGCCTGTACTACTTCGAGGTGCGCATCGTGTCCAAGGGCCGCGATGGGTACATGGGCATCGGTCTGTCCGCGCACGGAGTTAACATGAACCGATTACCTGGTGAGTGAACGAGTCGACTGCCTGGGGGCTTTAAAATAACGCTTTTTTTGTTGTTTTTTTTGGTTCGATAGGATCCATCAGATTTATGGTTAATCTGAGGTTGTTTAATAATCCTTATCAGTTGTTTTGGTCATCCTTCCTGAAACCACATTATTATAAACATTTATTAGTTTACCTGCTTGGATTAGCCACATAGTATTGTGTGGTTAGCAGGTAGTGGAAGCACAAAATAAACTGATTCATTTTAGTTTAACGTTTGACTATACATTAATCAATTAAATTGACCATATCAAATAAGCTTGCTTTTTAGTTTTTTTTTGTGCCGTTCAGGATTAACTAATCTACCTGCAGTTTTTTTCTGAGATGAGTACATTAGAGAGACAATATAAGCCTTATTTTTATGAGCATCCTACTCTCAGTCGCGGAATAAAGGATATCGCAATGTATGTTTTCCTATTTACTATAAGCCTGCTTTCGTCGCCACATTCCAGGCTGGGACAAGCACTCGTACGGCTACCACGGCGACGACGGGCACTCGTTCTGCTCGTCGGGCACGGGCCAGCCCTACGGGCCTACCTTCACCACCGGCGACGTCATCGGCTGCGGCGTCAACCTCGTCGACAACACCTGCTTCTACACCAAGAACGGACACCATCTCGGCATTGCGTTCAGAGGACTACCGGTACGTTTGGTAGGGGCATAGAATTCTGGAGCCTTGTCACAATCGGAAGGGCTCACAGTTGGTACCCTCATGGTGCAAAATCCTATGACTTGTGTATGACTTGTCAAAAACGAATGCCCCTGAACATGTACTGCAACAACCCAGTTTTGGGGGAGTAGTGTGTAGGTGGACTGGGCTTATTAGAAAAGAAGGCTTTACAAGGGATTGCGATAAAACAACAAACCCTAGTCTTCTTACGTTATAAAAATGATTAGCCTTATTGATTGATTTACGTTATAAACCATGAATAGTGAGTACACTTCCTGATAGCCTACCAGCCCATTCAGTAATGTCCTTGTGACAATCTCATCGGAGTGGTGACAGCTGCTCACCTCCTACAGCGTATAATATCAGTGCCATCTCGCGTGGGTCGCCGACAGCCGACAAGACATGTAACTAGGCGCACTGGTTTATGTCCTGATCACAGCTGGGATTTTCTTGCTATTATAATGTACTACACTATTGTGATAAGACGATCGCAACAGGGTTGGTGTCTTGTATGTCTTTTCAGATCCTGTCTCTAAAGTTTAGAGCACTTTGAAAACTACAACTAAAACCAACGATTTTGTTTCCTTTGATTGCTATCAGTCTCTTATAATTTCACCTTTTTCCGGGCCTTCCTTTGTTTATTTGTGGGTTAACAGTGACTTAACATACTGAAGTTTATATGACACAGAGACTGCCACAGCGGCAGAGACGTGGCTCTACTCTACAAAGATTTCGTCGTAAAACTCGCTGTGCCACATGCACTGGACCTTACTTAAAAACAATTATCGATAAAAGAGTAACCAAGGAGTTTCATGCTTAGCTTCTTCTCCATGTGAAACAACCTATGCAAACCGTGTCAAAGTGCCAAATGTAGGTTTATCAGAAATAAAATAATTAGAAGTTCCACTATTATGTTTCAGCCAAACCTATACCCGACGGTGGGTCTCCAGACGCCGGGCGAGGTGGTGGACGCGAACTTCGGGCAGCAACCCTTCGTGTTCGACATCGAGGACATGCTGCGCGAGCTGCGCGCGCGCACCCGCCTCGCCATCGACGAGCTGTCGCTGCCCGACGAGCAGGGCCAGTGGCAGCAGCTGCTGCACCGGTGAGACATCACAATGTTCTGTTTAGTTGTCGCTGCCCGACGAGCAGGGCCAGTGGCAGCAGCTGCTGCACCGGTGAGACATCACAATGTTCTGTTTAGTTGTCGCTGCCCGACGAGCAGGGCCAGTGGCAGCAGCTGCTGCACCGGTGAGACATCACAATGTTCTGTTTAGTTGTCGCTGCCCGACGAGCAGGGCCAGTGGCAGCAGCTGCTGCACCGGTGAGACATCACAATGTTCTGTTTAGTTGTCGCTGCCCGACGAGCAGGGCCAGTGGCAGCAGCTGCTGCACCGGTGAGACATCACAATGTTCTGTTTAGTTGTCGCTGCCCGACGAGCAGGGCCAGTGGCAGCAGCTGCTGCACCGGTGAGACATCACAATGTTCTGTTTAGTTGTCGCTGCCCGACGAGCAGGGCCAGTGGCAGCAGCTGCTGCACCGGTGAGACATCACAATGTTCTGTTTAGTTGTCGCTGCCCGACGAGCAGGGCCAGTGGCAGCAGCTGCTGCACCGGTGAGACATCACAATGTTCTGTTTAGTTGTCGCTGCCCGACGAGCAGGGCCAGTGGCAGCAGCTGCTGCACCGGTGAGACATCACAATGTTCTGTTTAGTTGTCGCTGCCCGACGAGCAGGGCCAGTGGCAGCAGCTGCTGCACCGGTGAGACATCACAATGTTCTGTTTAGTTGTCGCTGCCCGACGAGCAGGGCCAGTGGCAGCAGCTGCTGCACCGGTGAGACATCACAATGTTCTGTTTAGTTGTCGCTGCCCGACGAGCAGGGCCAGTGGCAGCAGCTGCTGCACCGGTGAGACATCACAATGTTCTGTTTAGTTGTCGCTGCCCGACGAGCAGGGCCAGTGGCAGCAGCTGCTGCACCGGTGAGACATCACAATGTTCTGTTTAGTTGTCGCTGCCCGACGAGCAGGGCCAGTGGCAGCAGCTGCTGCACCGGTGAGACATCACAATGTTCTGTTTAGTTGTCGCTGCCCGACGAGCAGGGCCAGTGGCAGCAGCTGCTGCACCGGTGAGACATCACAATGTTCTGTTTAGTTGTCGCTGCCCGACGAGCAGGGCCAGTGGCAGCAGCTGCTGCACCGGTGAGACATCACAATGTTCTGTTTAGTTGTCGCTGCCCGACGAGCAGGGCCAGTGGCAGCAGCTGCTGCACCGGTGAGACATCACAATGTTCTGTTTAGTTGTCGCTGCCCGACGAGCAGGGCCAGTGGCAGCAGCTGCTGCACCGGTGAGACATCACAATGTTCTGTTTAGTTGTCGCTGCCCGACGAGCAGGGCCAGTGGCAGCAGCTGCTGCACCGGTGAGACATCACAATGTTCTGTTTAGTTGTCGCTGCCCGACGAGCAGGGCCAGTGGCAGCAGCTGCTGCACCGGTGAGACATCACAATGTTCTGTTTAGTTGTCGCTGCCCGACGAGCAGGGCCAGTGGCAGCAGCTGCTGCACCGGTGAGACATCACAATGTTCTGTTTAGTTGTCGCTGCCCGACGAGCAGGGCCAGTGGCAGCAGCTGCTGCACCGGTGAGACATCACAATGTTCTGTTTAGTTGTCGCTGCCCGACGAGCAGGGCCAGTGGCAGCAGCTGCTGCACCGGTGAGACATCACAATGTTCTGTTTAGTTGTCGCTGCCCGACGAGCAGGGCCAGTGGCAGCAGCTGCTGCACCGGTGAGACATCACAATGTTCTGTTTAGTTGTCGCTGCCCGACGAGCAGGGCCAGTGGCAGCAGCTGCTGCACCGGTGAGACATCACAATGTTCTGTTTAGTTGTCGCTGCCCGACGAGCAGGGCCAGTGGCAGCAGCTGCTGCACCGGTGAGACATCACAATGTTCTGTTTAGTTGTCGCTGCCCGACGAGCAGGGCCAGTGGCAGCAGCTGCTGCACCGGTGAGACATCACAATGTTCTGTTTAGTTGTCGCTGCCCGACGAGCAGGGCCAGTGGCAGCAGCTGCTGCACCGGTGAGACATCACAATGTTCTGTTTAGTTGTCGCTGCCCGACGAGCAGGGCCAGTGGCAGCAGCTGCTGCACCGGTGAGACATCACAATGTTCTGTTTAGTTGTCGCTGCCCGACGAGCAGGGCCAGTGGCAGCAGCTGCTGCACCGGTGAGACATCACAATGTTCTGTTTAGTTGTCGCTGCCCGACGAGCAGGGCCAGTGGCAGCAGCTGCTGCACCGGTGAGACATCACAATGTTCTGTTTAGTTGTCGCTGCCCGACGAGCAGGGCCAGTGGCAGCAGCTGCTGCACCGGTGAGACATCACAATGTTCTGTTTAGTTGTCGCTGCCCGACGAGCAGGGCCAGTGGCAGCAGCTGCTGCACCGGTGAGACATCACAATGTTCTGTTTAGTTGTCGCTGCCCGACGAGCAGGGCCAGTGGCAGCAGCTGCTGCACCGGTGAGACATCACAATGTTCTGTTTAGTTGTCGCTGCCCGACGAGCAGGGCCAGTGGCAGCAGCTGCTGCACCGGTGAGACATCACAATGTTCTGTTTAGTTGTCGCTGCCCGACGAGCAGGGCCAGTGGCAGCAGCTGCTGCACCGGTGAGACATCACAATGTTCTGTTTAGTTGTCGCTGCCCGACGAGCAGGGCCAGTGGCAGCAGCTGCTGCACCGGTGAGACATCACAATGTTCTGTTTAGTTGTCGCTGCCCGACGAGCAGGGCCAGTGGCAGCAGCTGCTGCACCGGTGAGACATCACAATGTTCTGTTTAGTTGTCGCTGCCCGACGAGCAGGGCCAGTGGCAGCAGCTGCTGCACCGGTGAGACATCACAATGTTCTGTTTAGTTGTCGCTGCCCGACGAGCAGGGCCAGTGGCAGCAGCTGCTGCACCGGTGAGACATCACAATGTTCTGTTTAGTTGTCGCTGCCCGACGAGCAGGGCCAGTGGCAGCAGCTGCTGCACCGGTGAGACATCACAATGTTCTGTTTAGTTGTCGCTGCCCGACGAGCAGGGCCAGTGGCAGCAGCTGCTGCACCGGTGAGACATCACAATGTTCTGTTTAGTTGTCGCTGCCCGACGAGCAGGGCCAGTGGCAGCAGCTGCTGCACCGGTGAGACATCACAATGTTCTGTTTAGTTGTCGCTGCCCGACGAGCAGGGCCAGTGGCAGCAGCTGCTGCACCGGTGAGACATCACAATGTTCTGTTTAGTTGTCGCTGCCCGACGAGCAGGGCCAGTGGCAGCAGCTGCTGCACCGGTGAGACATCACAATGTTCTGTTTAGTTGTCGCTGCCCGACGAGCAGGGCCAGTGGCAGCAGCTGCTGCACCGGTGAGACATCACAATGTTCTGTTTAGTTGTCGCTGCCCGACGAGCAGGGCCAGTGGCAGCAGCTGCTGCACCGGTGAGACATCACAATGTTCTGTTTAGTTGTCGCTGCCCGACGAGCAGGGCCAGTGGCAGCAGCTGCTGCACCGGTGAGACATCACAATGTTCTGTTTAGTTGTCGCTGCCCGACGAGCAGGGCCAGTGGCAGCAGCTGCTGCACCGGTGAGACATCACAATGTTCTGTTTAGTTGTCGCTGCCCGACGAGCAGGGCCAGTGGCAGCAGCTGCTGCACCGGTGAGACATCACAATGTTCTGTTTAGTTGTCGCTGCCCGACGAGCAGGGCCAGTGGCAGCAGCTGCTGCACCGGTGAGACATCACAATGTTCTGTTTAGTTGTCGCTGCCCGACGAGCAGGGCCAGTGGCAGCAGCTGCTGCACCGGTGAGACATCACAATGTTCTGTTTAGTTGTCGCTGCCCGACGAGCAGGGCCAGTGGCAGCAGCTGCTGCACCGGTGAGACATCACAATGTTCTGTTTAGTTGTCGCTGCCCGACGAGCAGGGCCAGTGGCAGCAGCTGCTGCACCGGTGAGACATCACAATGTTCTGTTTAGTTCGGCTTGCGGTGTATGCAACACTTAAACCCCGCTGTGGAACAAAAAATAACGACGCATCAAAATATAGACGCAAGTCGAATGATGCGATTGGCGGTTGATAATTTATTCGACCAATCACAAAACTCGACTTGCGTGATCGATACGAAGTTAGAGCGAATTTTTCCAAAGAAACTGAACGCTATAAGCGGCCTGTGTCAACATTGTTATGGAAAATTGAAACTGGTAGTTCTTGAATACTACAGCTCTTGCTGAACGCCCTCAGTTTCATTTGTAAAATTCTCTCTTAGTGTATTATATATTTATAGTTGCGCGCCACCTGGACAGGTTCTGCTTTGTACTCTATTTTCACATAGATCTTTGGCGATGCCCATTCAACTTGGCAAATGCGTTGATGATGAGTATTGTTTCATTATCAATGTCCGAACTGTGTAGTTACATGAGGTGTGTGACAGGATGGTGTCGACGTACCTGGTGCATCACGGCTACTGCAGCACGGCGCAGGCCTTCTCGCGCGCCACGGGACAGCCCATCGACGAGGATATCGCCTCCATTAAAAATAGACAAAGTAGGTGTTACTTTTGGGATATTGCTCTGGGTATTCTCTCAGGGAGAAATATACATTATTTTATTTTGCGAAAACTCTGCTATTTCCGATTTTCCTTGCATAAAGTTTTCTTCTTAATCTTATGGATTAGTATAATAGAGCTAGAGTTTTTAATAAATAAAAATAAAAAAACGCAATACTTTTACGAACATTCAATAAACTCTCGCTTTACAATATTAGCTTCAGACTTGTAATGACTACGAGTGTAGGTTTTCTCACCATGTTTTCCTTAAGCAAGCGTGGTGAGTAATGCTCACATCTTCTCTTCACGAGAAGAGCGCCACTAATTGGCTGGTAAAATAAAATAAAAATATAGTCTGCTGAGTGTGTGTGTGATATGGCATGATACAGGAGTGTCGAAGCTGGTGGTGTCGGGGCGCATCGGCGAGGCCATCGAGCTGACGCGCGCGCTGTACCCGGGCCTGCTGGAGCGCGACGCCGACCTGCTGTTCCTGCTCAAGTACCGCCAGTTCGTCGAGATGGTCAACGGCTCCGACGCCACGGTAATACCGAGCCACATAAACAATGAAACACTCATTTATTTGAGATACGCACATTCAAATCTGTATGTTGTAAAACTTGCAACAGCAGCAATATAGCTTGCTACCATTACTAATATTTAATGTTCTAATCTAGTTCTAATGTTGTATGTTTCTGTTATATCAACATGTGTATGTATCTGAAAGGTGCTACAAACATTATCTGCACTGGTCCTGGTCGGGCAGCAAAATTACGAACCTCCCGCTTATAGCAAGTGTGTCGCCGCCGAGCGCCATCTGAACATGTATAATAATATGCTTGACGAGGAATGATGTATGTTTCTGGCTCCGTCATATCTTTACCAGTTTTTTGTCAGTGGTTTTGCCCAAGTTTTCGAAACTCTGTCATGGAACGTTTATTGTCAAAACAGAGTTATTAAAGTTTATGTTATGGTAGTATTATGATTGATTCCAGGCGACAGGCGAGAAGGGCGGCGCGGCCAACGGCGTGGCCACGTCCGTCATCTCACACACCAGCCGCGCGCCCAGCGCCAACGGACACGACAAGCGGAACGGTACGCGCACGGGACTGCCCACTGCCCACTGCCCACTGCCCACTGCCCACTGCCCACTGCCCACTGCCCACTGCCCACTGCCCACTGCCCACTGCCCACTGCCCACCTAGCACTGGGTACTGGGCACCTAGCACTGGGGCGCTGACATCCCTGACACAGAGATCAATGAATCACTCATTCTTAAATAGGCACAGCTATGTCAGAAGCACAGCAACGAGAAGATGACAATCTGAACATATTGCGAAAAAAGACATGTTTCATGTTTCTCTGCGAGACCACGTTGTTCTTCTTAACTTCACAATGGAGTTTTTAAATATTATAATAAAAAATCTAGATGAAGAAGAGAAGAGGTATACTAAAAAGAACAATAATGCGATGAGATTACCCTATAATTTAACGTGATTACGGATGAGATTTACAGTGAGTGTCTGTGAGTGATAGTATCGTGTTTGTGCTGCAGGCGTGGCGGACACGATAGAGGACAGTCGGCCGCACGCGGGCGCCGACGACGTGGACATGTCGCCGCAGACCAACGGCGCACACGCAGGTACGCTAGCTCACTGCCTGCTATACTACTGACTTACGTCACCAACAACTGTTAGCGAACTAAACAGGTGACTTAACTTGAAAATGGTGTTACGCCGTCGTCCAAAAAACCAATTATCTCGCGATTTATTACGCATTATTTCCTGACCGTCTAGGTTACAGTATGCACCTCCGTGAGCTTGCTGCGTGACTTGCTGACCGACTTAGGTGTAAAACTATTTCCAGCTTCAAACATTTGGTTGTGACGCATGCATTTATTCAAAGGACTTAATTGTGACGAACAGTGAACTGCCGTCGGTAGCGATCATTTGATCTTGATTACCTCTTTATATAAGCAGTAAAGGTGGTTTTAGTAGTTAAGTGAAAAACTTGAATTTGCGTGTGCGCAGGAAATGTATGAAGTTGTTAAGTCTCTGTTTGGTTGTTATCTATTATTACAAAATCCTAGTAACGCGCGATAAGGATATCTGGAATAGTTGCTACGTGTAGGTAAACTTTATACTTTAAATACAATTTTCCGTTCGATTGGTTGTAATGTGTGAGTAATACTTATCGCGCATTTTATGACAGAGTTGTCGTACGGATAGCTGAAACTATTGTTGTACAAAATTATTGTTCTAAAATCTAGACACGGATACATTTTCTTCATCTAGAGTCTAGATGAAGAAAATGTATCCGTGTTTTAATTTTTGCGAATACTTTGTTCTCATAATATCCACAATTTAAACCAGTAATAATTCTGACAAAATGATTGAATAAACGCGACATTGTGAAACCTTGGGTTCGATTCCCATTAAAAGTAGTTTACACATCTTGACGTGATAAGCATCATCGTGTTGGTGACTTATAATTATGTACAGTACGTGTCAAACTGAATGGCGGCTTGGAACATCTAACGTATAACAATGTAGCGTCGCGTGTGCGAGCGCGCGGGCGCAGTGAGCTCAGTGTGTGAGTTACGACTGCACACTGCACACTGCACACTGCACACTGCACACTGCACACTGCACACTGCACACTGCACACTGCACACTGCACACTGCACACTGCACACTCGCACTTTATTATATACTAGCGACCCGCCCCGGCTTCGCACAGGTGCAATATTATATCTATAAACCTTCCTATTGAATCACTCTATCTATTTAAAAATCCGCATCAAAATCCGTTGCGTAGTTTTAAAGATCTAAGCATACATTAGGACAGACAGCGGGAAGCGACTTTTATATTATGTAGTGAAACAAACTAAGTAAATTCAAAAATTCGGTTGGTTCACTTTAAAACTTAGGTACATTGTTACACATTTGTAGTGCAGAAATCATTATCTCTAATTTCTTATTATGACATCAGTTAAAATATTTATTTATCAGTATTTTTGTTTATATTAAAAGTTAGCAAAAAGCTTTGAAATACTGAAATTTCTAAGAAAGGCACCTGAAGTTAAAAACAGCCGGCTTGCTTTTGTTATTAATCTCGTGTCATCGTATATAAAACAATGTGATTAGGAGCGTATTGATACAAATATTTAAAATTATTGTCATCTCAAATCTGGGTATTTTTCTTTCTTCAGTTAAAACTGTCATAATAAAATCAGTCTTGGTAATACCTATAAAATAATATAAAATCATTTTACGAATAATATTTTTTAATGTAACCTAATTATTATCGTCATCTTGACTGTACCTGCGCGGAGTGATGCTCGCAGATAACTTCCGAGCCGCCATTATGTTTGAATCGAACTGTAGTTGGTTTTTATATATGCAATAAAGATTTATAAAATACTTTATTTTTATTTTAAAATAAAATATAGCCGCAAAAATGCAATAAGTACTTATTTAATTTACAAATTGGCGACCCAAAACCAATATATTATAATAATATTTAAATCTGAATTCGTTTAGAAAATGTGAAATACGGTATTATTAATATTATGTACATTATTTTGAAATGACAATAATATGTTTTTTTTTAATTTTTATATTTTAATTTATACAATATTATTTGCACACCATACTCATTCATTTTAATAATTTTATTTAGTCACATTTATCATTTTTATTATTATTCGCTGTTTTATTTTAGTTTTGCATGACTATGTACCTTTTGAGCTGGTTCAGATTAACATAGGAACTTATATAATAATAAATATTTATGCTATTGTCTATGATTATAAGGTCGGTTTCACACCCCCGACAGTTACACGTCGTGCGTTTGATCTCCTACCATCCCACCCCGATAACAACTTTATGATTTAACCCCTTTTTAATTTCTAATTGAAGAACTTTTTAGCTGACTGCACCTAGTTAAAATTGTAGAGGAGTAACAGTAGTTATTATTATGAAATTAATCGCTAGTATTAATATTAAGCTGTAGTTTAGTTACTACGCTATTCTAGAGGTAAATAGAGACGTATTTTGATAAATAGTATGTAATCGTTCGAAATCGGTTCGATTCGATCTTTCCATTTACCTCACAACTCTGACACTAATCCAGCAAGCGTTTCGGTAGAAATAAGGGTATAATTGTTTATACGGACAGGAAGGGACACCGACGCGGAAACTCTTACCACGTATTCAGTATATCATTCTGAGCCTAAATTGAAAGGTCAATGCTCATGGATGTATGTAATCTCGTACCATGCTGCGTAAAAATTAAACTTTGTTTTTTATAGTCTACACTTACCATTATTAACTCCTACAAAAGTTCTTTTGGTAAACAAAACCCGAGTTTCGGAGTAATTTTATAAAATCGACAATAACCTCAAAACCACTGGGCTACTGGAAAATTAACAATTGATTCATAGGTTTTGTCGGGTGACTGGCGGCGTCGTTCGGTTGACCGACTACCGCATATTTGCACATTTGATATACACATTAAGTTCACAAAATACAAACAAGTTCTACTTCTCAACACACAATACAATCATTAATTAATTTCAACTAAAAAAACAGATGGACGTAAACGTCTGAATAAATGTCAGAAATCTTCCAGCCGGGTTTTAGGGATGAGAACGATAAATCAAAATCTTTAGTAAGAAAATCGATTTTGTGTCATTTAGTAATACCAAATCGATTTGTTGTACTGCTTTTACTTAATTGTTACTGTTATTCAACAATAAGAAAGCAAAGGTAATACACATAAATCGTAAAATGTTTTTGAAGCAAACTTTTCAGGTATTTATTCGTACAAAGAAACGGTCGATTTATCAAAATAGTTTCTATAGCATTATAGTTATACATCTCTATGACCGGTTGTGTGAACGTAATGTAAACAATATTCATACTTCTATACTATAAACTAAATCCCCTAATCAAAAATCAAATTGATGATGCGTAATGTCGTAAAAAGTTATGAAAATAATTACTATAAAATTTTGATCTTGAAGCATGAGACTTATTGGTACTACTTTTGGTCATTATCTTTTTTCAACGGTAATAAAAAAAAATGCTGTTTCTTACAAAAGTGCAATACCTACACGATCATAATGTATGGAACAACTTTTTTTTTTTTTAAATAACTGATGAAGAATTTCTGTGGCTCCGAATGATGACTACATCATACGGAACCACAGAAATTCTTCATCAGAATACGTGGTAACCGTTTTCGCGTCCCTTCGCTCTGTATACTGTAGGCTGTGGAAACACTTAGATCCAAGGACTATGGTATCCAGCCTGGTTGCCACTGAAGCATAATGAATTGTATACAGGGTGTAACAAGACCCTCAACGAAGCCGTCAACCAAGCTGTATTGATGTACAGAATGCTTGGTTGACGAGTAAGTAACTTTACGCAAAAAATATTACTGGGAAACGGCTTTGTTTTGGGGTGAAAAATCACGTTTTACGGTAGGACTCAATGTAACGCACACAAAACATTGTGCTGATGGATGGATTGAATAGTACGGGGGTCGTTGTGGTGTTTAAAGTAAAAAACTTGGACCCCCAATATCTCCGTAACTAGAAGGTTCCCAGGTATGGTCTAGAACAAAAAAACGATCGCAATGACGGGGAGAACAAATGCCTTTCGCCTTTGTTAAGGGTCTTGTTACATCCTATATGTGACAATTTCTATGGCCAGCTGATACTATGAGTAAAGCATAATGCAAAGTAAACCGTTGTGATGGCGATAAAAATATGAACTTTCAAAAGTAATCATAATCATACATAACCATTGGTCTACTTCTTTAATTTTGTTATAATTTTCGAGGGTTCTCTACATTCCGTTTCGTAAAAACTAAAAGTATGGATGCGTTAGTTTCGTACACCCTTAGTAAGTTTGCATGTGTTGAGTACAGTTTCAAGCTTCCTAACTAACAGCTCATGTAACATCGTATTAGATTCGAGATCACCCATCGGCACTTAATGCATATTTTGTTTTATTTTTTCCGTTAAGTTGGATTTAGTTCGCGTGAGGCGTCGCTTACGCATGTCGAGTAACCTGTGAGGTGCAAGTTGTGATAAAAAAATATCTTATTTGCGAGGAATCAATAGGTAGGGAGAATATTTATAATTTGAGCCTTTGTTACACGATGATTAATTAATTAATATATTTTATTTCGTGTCAATCAAATGAGGTTTAATAATAACTTGCATCTCAAGCACGCTACTGCTAAGTTTAAGTTGCTGTCACAGCGACCGCAAACTCGAAGTAACAGTAAAGAACGGGGTCACAGTCAATCACCTCCCGACTATTACTGTGTCCTAGCTGGTACATTGCGTTGAGTACCTAATAGTCGCGGTGTGGTATTTTGAGATGTATAGTCGATATCTTAATTGATTCACCACTATACTATAAGGTTGAATATCACTTGCATGCCTTAAAAGGTTAAGGTCTATTTTTGCTGTTAGAGCAATGTGACAGTTAAATACTTTCAACCTTAATGGTAAAAGTGGTGAAGCAAGTTCAAAGTGAAGCTGAGCACCGGCGACAACGCACATCCCAGCTGGGACACGGTCGGTCAGTGGTGTCGTGCGCGGAGAGGTGACGCGGCGTGCTTGTAGGTGTGGAGCTGCCGCTGGTCAAGGGCATGCCGGGAGTGACGGCCAGCATCGCCGCGCTCATGCCCGACTTCCTCACGGGTGGGTAACCGATATCCGTCACCTTGTGTGTTCATCAGCATCCAGCTCTGGTTCCCGTCTCACTGATGCGGCCTGTTTATACCTTATCATTGCTGTTGTAGATGTCAATCAATTTCAAGGATTTTGTCATTCTTTTCATTAGTTTGGGCAAGCTATTTTGTCTAAAAAAAAAACAATATTTAGATTGTTTTTCTTTTCTTTGTAGAACTGCTCGATAATTGAGCAGAGCTACCTATCAACTCATTACTAAACTCTGGAGTTCAGGACCTTGCGGTGAAATGAGTTTTAGATTTTATAAATGATTCGATTAATTATGAAACCTGGGATCAGGGATACAGATCCAAAGTCAGTATTAAAAAGTTAGGCTTTAATAAAGTTAACGGAACCAGAGCAATCCTTGGTCTCATCGCTTCGACTGTAGACACCTTCATCGACAGTTCACGTTCCGATCTCATCCTGCAATGTTCCTCTGGATGCAGCACAGTGTCCTGATGTACCCTGTGCTTGTCCAAAATGACCTGCTCTCTGAAATAAATAAACCTTGTGAACCTTCTACTGCTAGAAGGGATGGCTGAAATGATTCGGTGTATAGCTGTGCTTGTATATAGAACTAACCTCACGGTCTGAGAATCTGTGCACTTTCTACGGGCTATTTGGGTGACCATTGTAGAAAACCCTTTTCATCTAAGGTTTTCTGTACTGGATTTAGCTTTTGTGGACAGTTACCAATGTTA
Source organism: Eugnorisma glareosa (assembly GCA_947578425.1). Classification (NCBI taxonomy): domain Eukaryota; kingdom Metazoa; phylum Arthropoda; class Insecta; order Lepidoptera; family Noctuidae; genus Eugnorisma; species Eugnorisma glareosa. The sequence goes on from OX387968.1 coordinate 1,234,844, forward strand.
TTCATCAGCTTAGTAGCTACCAGAAAGAGTTGTCGCTATGTGGTTTGTCATGATACAACCAGAAGTTTTATATTTTTGTGTTAAATCGTGTCACTATTTACTGCCCATCCAAGACAATAGGTCCCTTTGTCGATATTAATACAATTATTGATGAAAGTGAATATTGGTCACAGTGCACATTGCCCTCAAATAGCTCTTGTAATCATTAACTATCATCCAATACAATATTTGTCGTGGTAAGGTGGGTAGTGTTGTTTGTATTATTTCATGTTTAGAGGTAAAAAACAGTAAGTACCGACTTTTTAGCTGTTTGGTTAATTATTTTCAGCTTAATTTACAAAATAAATGACTAATTTAATCACAGTATTACTTTTTATATTAATTTTGGCTGTCAGTAATAATATTTATGATTATCAACAATATGGTTTGGCTGAGGGTTATTGGTTTATATGGGTTGCTGTCATTTACCATTTAAATTAAAAAAAAACTTTGTAAATTAAGTTGAGGTAATGACGCACGTGTTACAAATGAGATGCCCGCAACGTTGCAGCGTGTAGTGAATGTTGCATGGATCATATCTTTGTACCACGTCCGCGGGACGATACGACGGCATGACCGTAACGCTTCTTATGATACACCCAAGTATATTATTATATTTAATATATTATACGTATAATATACCGACACAGGGGCTACATTAAACGCATGGACGGTCCGACATACCGCTCGGTATGTTTGTGTCACGACACGGTTTTACTTAGTCTCCTTAACACTGAGTTTTGATTCATATCTTTCGCTCCCCGATTTGATCAGCGGATAAGAAACTTATAATCATTTTATTTTCTAGTTTTAGTTTAATAACTAATCTGTACAGATGTGTTGGTAGAGGGACCCGGCAATATTGGCAATGGCGCTGAGCCGATTTTTGCAAAATTCAACAGTACACATGAAATGCACTTAAGGACTTTTGAAGTCCTTTTTCAAATATTGCTTAAGTTTGTATACACATTTTTTCAAAACAGATACCCTTTAGAAGATTTTAAGTATTTTAATGCATATGATTCCACAGACATTTATAAAAGGCATGTTGTATTACTGTAGCAAATGCGTGCACTGACTGGACAGGTCCACTAAAACTTGTGTGGTTATTACTTCAAAAGACCATCTCAGACTGACAGCCACTAATATGTCTGTATGGTCCTCATATGTCTTGACCATGATTATGTCTTTAAAATACACGTAGACACTGAGTTTCTTCTCAGGCTAGGAAAGGCCAACCGACAGTTTCTAAAATATTTTAATTTCTGCATGTAAAAACCAATTTACAAAATAAACATGTATGAACTGTGTCCCTCTACCGACGCAACGCTACGCTACGTTACGCTACGTTACGCTACCACGTGTCCCCGCTAACGTGTGCGCGCGCAGGCGAGGCGGAGGGCTGCGGCGCGCGCGCGTCCGTGGAGCGCATGCTGGCGTTCGGGCGCGAGCTGTACGCCATGAGCCAGAAGCTGCAGCAGGACCAGTTCGTCAAGTCTATGCTCGAGGTAAGGGAACGACGAGGACTTGGCTTCCATTTTCTTGATAACTTTTATCCGAACATATTACATTGCACTTTTGTTACTCTTAGATTAAATTGTTCATAAAAAACTTGTGCTTCCAAAAGATTTCCCTGCATTCAGTTAGGTTGACATTCTTGAGTTGAAGTGGCGCTATAAATTATGATTTTATTTAAGCAACTCCCGCTATCCAAAAAGCTTTAATTATAGCGCCACTTTAAAATTGGCGTGAGATTGATAGTTTTGTCTGTTCACACGACTGTTACTATAACATCCGAGACCCCTCAGTTCAATCATCGAAATATAGAGTCTATGTTGTTTTGATTATTTAAATTTTCGTCTATTCTGAAATATCTTTACATTAAAAGAAGTCAGATATATTACCACTTTCTAGTGTTTTATGTGCGATAAATGTGTTCATTTATATTGAGGTCGTTTTGTGTAACGTCCCAGGATGCCTTCAGCCTGCTGGCGTACAGCAACCCGTGGGACAGCCCGGTGGGCTGGCAGCTGGAGCCCGTGCGGCGCGAGGCCGTGTGCGAGGCGCTCAACTCTGCCATACTCGGTACGGTCGCGGGTAATGTTCTCTCGTCACTTATGTAGGAGATTAGCTTGCTAATGTGCTACGTTAATGTGACATTATTTGTTTTGGGCGGTGGTGTAAAATTCACCGAAGTTCTGTTTTCATTCGTGCAGAGTATTCGGTACCTGCGTTCGTTCGTGCGGTAGACTAGCTTCTACCGGTAACGTTTAGCGATTTGGTACCCGTCCGCATGTTTGAAAACGGCTGCCGCTTCGGTCGTACGGAGCGAGGTATTCGTAAACATGGTGGGTCGTGTGTTGCAGAGGCGCAGGGCATGAAGTGGATCTCGCCGGTGGAGGCGTGCGTGTCGCACTCGCGCGCCCTCCTGCGGCGCATGGCGGGCGCGGGGCTGGGCGCCTGCGCCTTCGCCGACCTGCCCGCGCTGCTGCGCCGCTGACCCGCGCCGCCCCCGCCGCCCCCGCCGCCCCCGCCCCCGCCGCCCCCGCCGCGCCGCAGCCTGCGCCGCCTGCGCCGCCCGCGCCGCCGTTGACGCCGCACCTCCCCTGCTCCCCCCGCTCCCCCTGCTCCCCTGCTCCGCCCGCCGCCAGGAGCCTGCCGGTCGAAGGCCCGCAGCGAAACCTACGTAGATATCCCTCAGAGATGTAAACGCATTCGAGCCGCGACCGGGCTGCCGCCGGCAAACCTGAACAATTGACAACTGAATATTACTCGAAGCCTCTGTTTATTGTTCAAACTTGTCGCTTTTAACGGGAGCGACTCGACGCGACGTTTACAGAGAGGCGCGAGATACAACGCCCTGTGAGTTCTGCAGTAACTGAAATAATTAGAATTATTCATAATATTAAGACTTTGTTCTCGAAAATTTCTTAACTTTCATTGAGAACTAATATGCATCGTAAAATTTACCAAACAAAATTATTATCTTCGTAATATGGCCTGGCTGACTGATTAAACGTAAATCTAAATTAGCGAGTGAAGAGCTATGGACTGATTGAGGTATACAGCGTCGACGACCTGGACATGCTCGCCGTCGACCAAGGAAGCGAGGGCACGAGGAGGCGAGTCGAAACAGGCGTGATCCGAAACAGATCGTGTTACTATTGTACATAAAGATCAACTTTCAGCGCAACGATCTGCGGCTCGAAATAAACGCACATTGAATGCCTTAGTGACGATTCATTTAGTTATGAGTATAACCACGAGGCGCGCGTGAGACGTTCAGACGCCAAATATTGTGTAATATATAGACGTGTATAACGCTTAGCAGGTGGTTGCTTAAGCTTTACTATGGGTGATATGATACGCGGCTCGAGGCTCGCTGGGCCGGGCCACTGCACTGTACTGACTGTCGGCGAAGGTTGGCCTGGCGATTGTTGCCATTCATTGCAATAGTATTAGAATGAAGACCGTGACTGCTTGTACAACTGCCAATCCTCCAACAGTCGGCCGTTTTTATATGAAGTGACAGTTGGTAAGCGACCGCCCGCGGCCCGGGCCCGGCCTGCCTCGAGCATTTTTATATTTATGAAGTGACAAATATAAACGTGTAAATTTAATATTTAACTGTGTGCTCCGCTATGACCTCAACGATAATGGACGTTGTGAAATATGAGTTTAAATTCGAATGTAGCTGTAATATGTGTCGGAAATGCGCTGTATATTGTCTCTAGCGTATATTATAGATTATATCGTTATAGAAATTAAACGAGGTAATTATAACGCTCGCAGCGAGACACTGTTGTCGTATGTTACTTTTTTAATATTTTATTTTCATGTATATTTTATCGATACACAAACAGCGGAGCTCTCTAGTCAGACGAGTCTGAACATCACGAGAGGTCCCGATCAGTTGCGTGTATACGAAAGTCGATTATTATCATCAATTAATTATTTTTATATCGATTTTTGTTTATAAAAAAGCGAATATCGTTTCGGTGCGGCACTGTACAGGTAATTGTAGTAGCAGTAAGTTTAGTCAACAATCGACCAAGAAGCGAATGTTTGTGAAAGACTCGACGATACCGCAACAGTGTTTCCGCTAACCTTTAATATAGACATATATAACGAGAAGAGTGTAGAGATACTAAGATTACGAATTTGATTTGTTGCTATTGCATTTGAGTTATGTATCTAACTTCATCATATAAATAAGCAAGTCAGGAGTTTGAAAACCCCGAAATATGGTATTTTTCGTAGGTATCACGATATGCAGCTTTAAATGCAATAATGATAATATCGGGCAGAGTCACGGCTACCGGCGATGTAATGTCACACGCAAACTTATACACCCAACTACCTATAGATCTTGAACGGTTTTATTTGAACTGAGCACGGGCTGGTACTTACACCGCAATAATCAGTAAGTGCCATCTTAAGCTACTAGTTAATTTTCAGTTTCACATTCTTGAGGTAAAGTTTAGTAATAATTGTATATTTGACACTCGAGAGTTGTTTTATTCGTTAGTAAGTAACAATGATTTGGTTATCAACGCGATCTTATGAAATATGGTAAGTAAAAGTTCCTGAATATTTTCATTTAAATCACAAGTCTGATTTTAATAGCTTGCTAGTTTGAATGTGTGAGCTTGAACAAATATTAGGAGCCATGTTTTATCTAAAAAACAAATAATTTTCGAATGTGTATAAGTTTGTATGTGAATGTGCTCAGATATTAATAAGACTACACTGTAACAGTATCCCCCTGGTCTCGTCAATATGTGAGTAAAGCGAACCCGCTGCATCGCCTGCCGAAGCCTCGTGTAATTTTGTTCTGTAAAGATCAGTCTACAATATTGTTCTTATATTGTATTGTTTTCTTTTGTAATAATATATTATGTTTAAACCGCTCGCTTGACTTTAATTTCACTCCTCATAAAATCAAATACATGTGACAGTTCCTAAATTATGCTCGGCTGTAATTTTCGTTTTTCCTAAACATATTAATATTAGAATATTATTGAAGATCAAACGAACCTACCAAGTGAAGTTCGATCCCAATTCTGCGAGCAGCTTCATTCGACGAAGAACAATAGGGTTACAAAGTTTCGGGGCTGTGCTATTAACCGTTGAGTTCTCTTATAAGGAGCCGGTCCTGGCTGCAGGAACAAATCATGTCTGTCATTAAAATATATTGTCACCAGAACCAAAGGTGTGCAACATTACAGCTCCAATTTGTTTGGGGGAACTGGTTTGAAATTCAATTGCAAGATTTGATCAATAACATATTATCAAGGTAAGACTGTTACAGGACAGTCTATTAACGAATAAGGTACAGTTTTATACAATATTAGGTAATAAACGTATGCCATTTTATCAAAAACAAATGAAAACTACCGTAAATATGGCGCCCAACTCCAACATTGAACGGGGGGAGGATACGAGCCACAGCAACACTCCTCACAGATTATTATCTGATATAAGTGGGGAAACTTTGTTATTGCAGTCGAGGCGGAATTCACACCCGAGCCATCAGGCGACGTTGATAGAGAGCCGATAACAACAGTGACAATACCCACGTATATCAAACGACGTTTTTCAATACACTTTCGAAGAATAATTTCTTTATTTATTATTTTATTTTTTAAATATATTTATTTTATAATAATGGACCGTAAAGTATTAGTTTCATAATTATTTACAATTATTAGGAAACTGATTAATTTGCATTTTTTCCCGCGCTTTGCTTTCGCCCAAGTTAAATGAGAGAAGGTATGAAACCACTAAACTACTAAACTGCCTATTATGAAAAATAGAAAATTCAAATATTTTTGAATTAAGAACACAAATGTTAATTTGTTCATAAAAGTAAATGGTTTTAAATAATCATGATGGTAGTCTATTTATAAACAAGTTAAATATTCAAAAAATATTTACGCCGTAAAGACGCATTATCCATTTGCCAAGATTAAAAAAAAAAAAAAAAAACAATCTGCCGATTATAGGCAACCTAATCGTAGTGCGCTATGAACCAGTTGTCGAGAAAGTGTATTGAAATAGTAGATTGTACATCAAGTGCATAAAACGCACCATTTTACGCGAGACGTTTATGGATAAACTCCGGATTGGATTTTCACTTCGATTGCGAGGAAATGAATCAGCTACATGTAAATATTGTAAATTTAATTAAAATTGAAAGTTACATTAGGGCAACGATAAATATCCTTGCCTTGTTCTTAGAATACTAACGAAACGAATTAAAATATTTATTCTATGATCGAATGGTTATTCTATGAAGTTGAAGTTGTTCGTGTGGCTGTTGGACCGATTGCCTTGGTCGTCGACGAAGATTTTACTTTATGCTCTAGCTAGAGCATAAAAAGCGACTTTGAGTCGCCTACGCACGATATAAAGACGAACTTTTAGAGCATGAGAAGTGAAAAATATATTTCTACCCAGCTTGATATAATAATTAAGTCAGTTTCCACCAAGCGGAAAAATACTCGCGTACTTTTTTGATGTCACTGAATAAAGAACTGTATATCATAACGCTTGGCCCCCCATTCGATCAAAACTATACTCCATTGGCCATCTCCGCGTCTATCTAGATGACCTGCCCGACTCGCCATATACCCTCGACGACATAAAACTTTCGTCAAAGACGGATTCCAGTGTAACCTGCTCGGCCTAATAGGCTTTTGCCGAGGCTCGCTCTATGGCCTTTGTGCAACTCGTAATCGGTGGATAGTCTCCTTTGTGAGCTACCATGTCTCGCCACCGTAGGTATGGTATGGTAGGTATTGGCAGAATACATTAATTGGTGGGTTTTTGGGCATTGGAGTATTTTTTGGACCGAAAAATATGTACAAGTTAACCAAATGCTGCCCATCCGAGCCGTATCCTCCTGGGAAATCCTTTGTTCGAATACTCCTAGTCGAAAGATCGAACACCCCAGATAAACGTAATGGCCAACCATTTCCAGACGCTTGTTTCCAACCGTACCATAACAGCAGAAACACCCGGTCAGCCTGACATCACCCTCGTCTTGGACATGTTCATTCTCAAGCCAATTTGTAAGGAAGTATCATAAAATTAGTTCATTTACAAAACGAAGGTGCTACGAGTAGACACTATTGATGTTAATACTATGTCAATACCATGTTGATCCCATTTCAGTGTTTACATCGCATCTTCTAGAGTAGCAGTGAAGAGTTTAGTCAAAATGGTTTCCTTGGCCCACTCCTCATCGATATTGGGGCAATAAGATCATGCAGTCTGATTTGCACTGTTACCGTATCGTACAAGTCTGTAAGTACATCAACATAGTGTGCGTCGATCTGACAGCAATGGAGGGAGTTAAACACGGCCCTGTGCTCGACACGAATCGAATACCTTCTCATAATGACGAAAGCTAAACACAGGGGCTGATTGTATTCGGGCGGGAGGAAACGCCCGGGTGCTACCATTGTGAGGATCGACCGGAGGACACGGTGGAGCACACAGTAGAGATCTGCCCCGCGTGGGCGGAGCACCGCCGTGTCCTCGTAGCGGCGATCGGCGGCGGCGACCTCTCGCTTCCGGCCTTGGTTCAATCCATGGTCCGGAGCGAGACGGAATGGGACGCCGTCACTTCCTTCTGCGAAGCAATCATGCTAGCGAAGGAGGTGGCGGAACGTGAGAGGGAGAGAACCTTACGTCCCAGCCGCCGCGGGAGACGCACCGGGCGTGGTGGCCGTGGTGGCCGGGGGCCACGTGGTGGCCCCCGGCCACCGTAGGCGCGGGCCTGTGGACGGTGAGCTATGGGCTAGCTCGCCGTCCGTCCGTCTTATGACGACAGGCCGTGTCGACGGCGCGTTCGTGTTCCACGCGCGCCTCAAAGAGAGTCAGCAAACAGGAAGGGGTCCGTAAGGGCCGACGCCTGCCAGGGTTGCGGGACTGTTCGAAAGAGATACCGCGGCCCTGGAACACAAAGGGCAAAAGAAGGAACATGGATGGGGTTTAGTCAGTAAAAGTCTGACACTCCCTCCTGCTCAGCCCAGAGCGGGAGGGGTAATTTGATGATTTCCCATCCGAAAAAAAAAAAAAAAAAGGGGCTGATTGTATTCGGAACTCTTTTCCACCATCTGTTTCACGGTATGGATGTGGTCAATCGTTGAAAAACCGTTTTGTTCAACGGGCTGGCATTCGTCTAGCTGGTGGGTGATTTTCAATGTCATTAAATAGGAAGGTTCGCGAAGGGGTAAATATACATATTTGAGGGGTTAGTACAATGGTTTAATGGCTAGGTACCCATCCCACCAAAGATGGGGTTGGAACAATTTTATTAGAGGTTTTATTTAGATTAGTAAATTTTGGTTTATGTGGGGAAACTTTGTTATTGTATTCGAGCGCGGTATTAACACCCGAGCTGCAAGCGAGCGTGTGGAGCCGAGAACTGTAGTAACAAATCCCCGCGCGTATCAAACGACGTTATTAATACACTTTCGAAGAAATAAAATATTAGAATTGAAAGCAAAGCGCGGATAAAAGCGAAATTATTTAATTTGATTTTTTTCCGCGCTTTGCTTTCGCTGGGTTCAAAAAGAAGCAAAGGTATGATGCCGCTAAACAGCCTAATATGAAAAATAAAAAATTCAAATATTTTTAAATTTAGAACACAAAAATAATGTTAATTTATTAATAAAAGTAAATATTTGTCTGAGATAATCATGTTTATCTATGATATTCTATATAATAAACACAATTTTAATACTCAATAAATATTTACGGCATAAAAACGCATATAATCTCGGCAAAGAGAGATTAAAGAAAAATAATCACCGCCGACAGCTATAGTCATTGAAGCCGGAAAATATTAAAAGTCCACGCGTGTGAAATAACATTGCATGTTTAACCTAATCGTAGTGCGCTAAGAACCAGTTTTCGAGAAAGTGTATTAAAAACAAATTTCAGACTGTTTCAATGCTTGTATTAGAAGCGTCTTATTTTTGCATTAATCGGATAAAGGTTAAACCTCATCTATCAGCTGGCACGGAATCGCATGTTTTGTGCTCCTCATCTCGGCAGCTTGTTCTATGGGAAAGTTGTTTTATATGACGAGTATTAGGCCAGTCCCCTCTCAGCCTTAGCCCTTGGAGCGGTTTCGTATTTGCATGTGGAATTCCTCCTGGATGTCCTCCACCTTGGGGTGGGCGAAGAGGAGATTAAAACCAAGCGGTATTCTTCGACTACTGAGGGGCATTCAAAAACTGAGTTCATAATAATATAGAAAGGTTTCGCGTCCACGTTACTTAGTGTAAGCCTAAAATAGTACTTGCACTGTTCGTTTTACACGCTTTCATGAGTTACGCGGAAATAATAGATTTCTTTGTAATATCGCATCAATATGGAAATGGCTTAATAAAACATGAATTTACAATGGCGCCTGCAGATAACGATTCATTGAATAATTATGTTAATTGTGCAAAAATTATTGAGGGACAGATTCAATAAATTAAGGAGGGAGGTGATTGTGGATCAACCCTCGACCCCGGCCGTTCTTTACAAAATCAATCGGTTTTGATAAAATCGGTGAAATGTCGAGGGCGGAAATTTAAATTACGGTTTTTTCATTTGCGTGGTATTGTTATTGAAGAATGTAGAAGTAACCTATCGATTTGGTGAGAATACATAACTAGTTACAACGCGGCCCATGAGTCTTCTTGCTCACGTTCAGAGGGGACTCTTCCTAACACAGCATGTTTGTCAGTAGTGTGGACCATCCCTAAATAAGAGTGTTAAGTGTCTGTGGTCGTAGTCGATGGTAATAGTAAACAATGAACATGGCTGATTATAAAGTCCCTGCAGTTTCATTTTTAAAATAGAATTCCAGTCTCTACAATAAAATCATAATGATTAATGATCTATTATAAAGATCACAATGTTTTACCGCGCTTGGATGCTCCGCTTAGCGCCGAGTGTTGAAAACCGATGGGTTTTCGACTCTGCGCACTTTTCTAACACGATGCGCTCTGTTTGATTCTCAAGGCTCAACACCGGAAGCGTACGCTCATCTTTAAAAACGTTGCGTTAGAAAAGTGTTCGTGCGTACGTTACGGCTTACACCGAGTAACGTGGACGTGAAACTTTTCTGTATTATTATGAACTCAATTTTTGTATGCCCCACATTAGGAATTTCTCCTGTATCATGGGTGCATTTAACCTTAGTACTTACCTACATACCCAAACAGCCCGAGCCGAAAAACTACCTGCAAGCCATACAAATATTTGTTCCGTGTTGGAATCGAACCCGCGACACGCAGCGCAGCAGTCAATCGCTCAACCATCTACAAAACAAAAAAATAAATAAAACTTAAAGAAGCATTTGATTCATTGGGCATCATTATTATCATTATTAAAAATACTCATATTATTCAAAAACATTCGGAAGTAAGCACAGTGTCAATAATTTAAATTAAAAAGAAAAAATAAATGTGAATAACTAAAACTACAAATGTCAATCAATTAAATGTCAGAAAATTCAATTACAAATGTCAACAAATTAAGTTTAAAATCATAATAAATTCAATTAATAATGTCGATAAATTCGATTATAAATGGCAAAAAAATAAATTAACATTAGAATTGCAATAAAAATAAAAAATGTCACTAAATTAAATCACACGGACATACACCCCATAAACAGAAAGTTTTATCATTAAGAAAAATTTTAATTGCGTAGTAACACTTGTCCAGTAGCAGTTTTGCTAACTTTTTTTTAAAACTTTGATGGGTAATTCTTTTATTTGTGTCGGTAGTTTATTATATATAATAGGACCCATGGTTAAAATATTGTTTTTAAGTAAAGACGTTTGGTAACCACCTAAGTAAAGTTGATTTTTATATTGTGACCTTATTGGTCCTGAGCGTTGTCTTTTATCCACTACTGACGTAAACAGGCGCTTGTTCGTTCAAACAAATAAGGCAACTTCCAGTATATAAATCTGTAATAAATCTTCCAAATGAAAAGAACTTGTTTTCAGTAAGTTGCCTGTTTGGACTAACACTAGGCTAAACCTAAAAAAGGTCCTGAGTCAACACGATTAAAATATATGGGCAAATTTAGATTTTCGCGAAAACTTTTGTAAGTACCTACCATTTACCATAATTTTCAATTTTTTTTTTTTTCAGAATTTTCCCTTTACTTGTGCTTGATTTTAACCAAACCTTGATTTTGACAATTCTAGGTCAACCGGAAGTACCCTATAGGTTTTGGGTCGAAAACCTAGGTAGTTCCCGTTGACTTATAATCATCTCCTTACAACACAAATAAAAAAAAAAGTTGAAAATTAAAGGGTGTCCCCATACATTAAATACATAAATAGTTGACGCCAATTAAGATTTTTATTTAGATAATGTTCCGGAACCCTTCCTGCGCGAGTTCGGCTCGCACTGAGCCGGTTTTTATGGAGCGACTGCCGATCAGACTTCCACAACCCAATAGCTGGGTAATATGATATCATATTACCCTTGGTAACCCTTGGTGAGACTGCTTAGCTGACTTGCGGGTTTCAGACTGCTCGTAACAACTTTCAGATCAAGAAATGATAACTGGGACTGGGCTAACATGCACGGAGGGGTCTTGGTATATGATACCGACCTCGGCAAGCCCAGTTCGGCAACTTTTCCTTTGCAACTTTTTTGTAAGTATGAATATGATGATGTTCAATAAATTAGCTCAGCAGTCACAGTCTACTGGACATAGGCGCCTCTTCCAAGTGCCGCCTGCTCTCAGACTTCCAACTGTCCGAAACACTTTATGATGTTTGCTAGACTTGTGGTACTGCTGGAGTGTGCGTAACTTTTTAGAGTTCTCTAATTTACGACATACTTATGTACCTAAGTCCTAAAAGTTGGATAGGTAAATTCAAGAGTCAACATAATTCGTAGTACCTTACTTTAGTCGTAACTACAGCAACTGACCAGCCACTCAAACTCAATTGGGTAGGTAACGAATCGGATGTCTACTTGAAAAAGTTGAGGCAAATCAAATAAATAAAAGTAGCATCGCAAGCAATACGACCGTGGTAGTCAATTCATTGAATGTCACGTTATCTCTGTTCCAACAGCTCCGGGACCTGAGGTCCAGTGTGCGGGGGCTGTGCGGGGGGTAGGGGGAGGGGGTCGCGAGAAATTGAATGAAAACATTGAATATTTATTCTGAGACGATGCCAGTGCAACGCTGCGGGCCCCGAGCAAGTACTATGCAGTGGGGCAGATGGTGCAGACGGGTCATGTCTTGTAAAAATGTTCACCAGTACCTAAGTACTACAATTAGAATGTCCGCATAAATAAATATTATATTTTGACTCCGAATATCTCAAAACATACTTGAACGTCATCAGTATCATCAAAGCGATAAAGAGGAGTCAGCGATGCAATAATATGATTCATTTTGGATTCCGATAAGTACAAGTTCGACAAATGCTCGCTTTAGGACCATACAACTATTCATGTTCATTGGCTAATAGACTGGTTTCCTAGATTCAGTTGCTAGAATGCGCTAATCGAAGGTATATCGATCTTCTGCAACATGTTGTGCTTCGATTTCATGTTAAACTGCGAGACTTGGCAAGTTACGAGTCGTGATGACAGGTTGATGAATCAGGTCAAAGAAGGCATTTCAGTCAAGATAAAGACATGTGAAGTGTTGTCGTGTCTGCGAGAGCAGTCTGTTCTTTGTGGTTCCGGGATGATCTTGTGGCTCTCCTTTTAATATTTGATCTGCATATTTATAAATCGTGCTCGGACTGTTTGCGCCGCCCCTCGAGCGTGTTTGCAGATTTATAGTTTATTTCATTTCGTGTGAGGACCCCTTCGACTGACATCAACCCATTGTTTACCGTACATTCTCAGGAAGCGTATGGTCTGGAATATTTTATATCAATGCTTGTATTTGTCCGCAATCTTTAAAGAATTGTGAATTTATGGCGCAATAACGCTGTAATGGAAGTGGACACTTGTGTACCGTACTCCGGTAATATTGTTTTGCGAAGTGCAGTTCATGTTTGCAAGATGTCATGCAACTTCCGCGAATAGATTATTGGATTCATGCTAAAAACTAACTCGTAGGGTTACCTATATGTATTCATTTTGTTGTTTGAAAAGGTGTTGGCATTTAACTAAGTCTCAATAAAAAATAGAAATAGCTACTCGTTTATCTACGTAGTATCATTTGACTGACACGGCCTTGACTTTTATCAGTACTCAAAGTGCATACCTAACTTATTACCTATTTAAAAGTATCACTACCATCAAGCAACAACTTTAATAAGTTTTGTTTATACTTAGTCGAGGTTGTTCGAAATATTTTAAGCCGTAATCACAAGCATTCCTTGTCCTGTTTAAATACTAATTAGTCAGTTACTAGGTTTGTAGTTATAGTCTAGCCCAAACAATACTAGGTACTCCCACCATGGTAACGTCTAAGCCTGTGAGAGTGGCTCTCCAGTCAAAGGAAATTAACACGTGCCCACACTTGTGTAGATATCCTCTCTGAAGCAACGCACTTGCCCAACGATATACGAGTATATATTATAGGCACGCGAGAAGAATGAATAATATGTAGGACGTGGAGTTAGAACCTGGGTAATCTAATTGTACAATAGATACAAGTGACTAGGGGAAAGTGAAGCATGGATCGCAAAAGTTGGGTGTTGTGGATAGATGTTACTGGCTCAAGAGTAGCCGCAAAGTAGAAGTTAAGTTCTAATGAAATTCTGGATGGTACCGAGCCTAACCAGCTTTATGAAAAATTGGATGACGGATGCCATTTAAAGAATAAGAAAAGTTTCAACTCACTCACTCATTGACTGGCTCATCCACGCCCAAACCCTTGGACTTAGAGAGGTGCCGTTATGACGAGGACAAGGAATAAAACCTCATAGTAAACACTTTGACTTGTTTATACAGGATGATTGGTATACTTGGGTGCATTCCTTGAAATGGGTGATACTACACCTAATTTGCAACAATTTTGGCTCCGATAACTTGGGGTTCAAACGGGGTTGTTTTTGAGATATCGAACTCTTAAAGTTTTTTAGAAATTTTGCACCTCTCCACCATAAACTGCTGATTGTTAGAAATCAAGGGCGTTCAAGATGTTAAAGTGATACTTTTCTGATATCTCATGAACGAATGAATCCTTCGAAAACCAATTAGCCAAAAAAGCACATGGTGATGTTTTGAATGTTTTTCGAAACATTCCTTGTTTTTCAAGGCAGTTATCTCAAAATAAATGTATCACACTTGTCGAGCAAATTACAGTACACTTTTAGCAAGTTCATGACCAGAAAACAACGGTTGTTCCTGACAAGTTAGTATTTTAATAAAACTGCGTAGTACAGTTTTTTCGATGCACGTCTTGTTAGAAATTTTCTTGTGACCAGTATGTGATATTGGCTGTTTGACATAATGCGCCGGTCTTACCTGAACTGATCGATCAGGACCGCCCGCATCAGCCCAGTTAGGACCTCAAGTTATCGGGTCAAAATTGTTTGAAATTAAGTCTAGTATCACCCATTTCAAGGGATGCACCCAATTACCAATCACCCTGTAGATACGGGTGTTAGTGTCTATGAGATAAGGAATATAGAGATATATGATAGGCTAGACAGATGGAATTGAAACCTGATAGGGAAAACGCTTTAAAACAACACACCATAGACTAGAACGTTTTTTATTTAAAATTCGCCCTGATATCTAGCTTCACATTACAGTTCATGGCACTTTCACAAGGCACGTAACCCTGCAGGCCATGCTCACACATCAGGTCGAGCAGGAACCGACCCTGGTGGCTGGAGGGCATGCCGGAGACAGACAGCTGCTGGTCGATGTGCATCACCTGGGTTCTATTGGCTGTGGTCACTGGCCAGCGGACTGGTAGGAGCTGGCTTAGTTTTGGGGTTGGGTCCCTGGAAATGTATGTTCATTTTGAGTAAAATCATGGCGGTTAACATGATGATTTGTTTGGCCTTACGAATCTTCGTATTGTATGAGCTATTAGATAGGACACTGCAGTCGATTCTTGCGCCACTTCCTATTATTATGTTTCGAAGTAACGACAATGCTATATCCTCATCATTTCTGCCGAAAGACCTCCACTGCTGGACGTATAGGCCTCCCCCAAGTGCAATGCTATATGACAAACTTTTATTCATTGAAAGTTACACCTTAGTCAGTTGCAAATACCTGCCTACGTAATTTAACGGCTTTAAATGTTACCGTAATAATTAATTTTGTAAGAAACTCAAGTGAATCTTACCTGTTAACTGGAAATAATATTCAAATAAAAGTTAATGGTATTACAGCTTAATTTTGGTTTTAAAAAAATAATTCTGGACTTTGCTATGATGTCCTTATCACAAGACCTATGCTATGCTATGACTATTACTTTTTTTTTTTTTTAAATCAATGTCTAGTGTTGTGAGAACAAAGTAGTCGTGATCATCCAGCCTTTTTCGAAAGCGAACCTCTGTTGAAACGAGTCCAACATCGATATGTTAGTAAATAATAATAATAAGTACGGTACCTAATAAGTTTCTACCAATAACATTATTACAAGCTTTTACAGTTGTTACGATACTTAACACTATGGCTTACACAAAGTTAATTCATATGTATGAAGTAAAACATTAAACATACTGTATACTGGTCCAGTCCCATACTCTCATAAAATCATAAATATATCATTAAGTGCATGTTTGGTAATGTGCATTCGATGGTGTAACCCCATGGCAAGGCCGGTATGTGCACTTTTACATCATCTGCACATTGTATGAAAAGCGCGAGCTTGCATCATTGAGTAAAATAACGTAGACTGTGTCTACCTACGTTTAAGAGAATGTAATCCAAAAAGGGTGCGGCTTATGTAAGAATTTTTAAGTACCTTCAAAATTTGTTAAGAAGGTTGCAACACAGACATAATTTGAAGTATTTCCCTTGTGAATAAGTTGGTCACCGCTAGATTAACAGAAATATATCTAGATAAACTTAATTAAGGATAATGTTTGTTAAACTCACCCGAACTTCATAAAGTTGGTCAACATTGTGGTTTGTCTTTCGATGACTAACTTGTCGGAGTTACTTAGCCGTAAGGTCAGACCTCCCGGCTTGAACATGTAGAAGATGTCATCCGAATGAGTCGCGCCCCTCACCCCGAGACTGCGACCGAACACTTCATTCCCGAAATTACGTCCTCCTTCGTAAGAGAACATGTAATTATACACCGGCTTGTCTGAATACTTCGCCATCAGTTTCGAGAACGCGTCGACCGCTCCGTACGTTATCCAATCCGAATAATAGTCTATGCCACCTTTGATCGAGGCTTGGCTGCTGAGCCTTTGTTTCCCAAAGTAATGCGAACGAATTTTCTGGGCTATTTCTCTTTTATCTTCGTCGGAACACCATTGAAATACCGATGGCAGCCTATCCACGAAGTTATTGTCTAAGTATTCTAACGTTCTTTGGTTATTGAGGCCGTAGAACAGAGTGCCTTCGGTGTCGGTGACGCCGACCATTATCGGGACTTTGTAAAAGTCTCCTGACGTGATGATGTTGTATGGCGTGTCATGGAAAAACGGGTCGGTGAAGTTCACGTCGGCACATGGCGCGTACTTGAAATAGCGAGGATCTATTGAAGTTCCCTGAGTTGCTGTCAGGACCTCTCTCAAGGACGCCTTTAGGAAAGTGTTGTAAACATCGCGTTCAGTGCGCACTGTCGCCATCTTAGCGGCGTCTTCGAAAGCAGGTGTGAGTGGCTCAGGGTTGAACGACCATGTTGTGAAAGCTACACCGCTCAACATGATCGCTTTGTGGAACAGTCCTCGGCTACGTTTGGATAACAAATGCGTCGCTGTGGAGGTTGCTCCCGCACTATGGCCAGAAAGTGTCACGTTGTCAGGATCTCCACCAAAAGCGGCTATATTCCTCTGTATCCATTTTAAAGCTGCTAGCTGATCCTTCAGTCCGAGGTTCGCAACATTATTTACGCATAAGAAACCTAGAGCACCTAATCTATAGTTGACTGTCACGACTATAACGTTCTTTTTGACTAGAAATTCGGGGTCGTAGTGCCACTTGGTACCGTAGTAGTAAGCTCCCCCGTGGAAGAAGACCAGCACGGGTAGTCTGTGGCTTGGTGTGGCGTGTTCCGGGGTGGCCACGTCGAGCTGGTGGCAGTCCTCGACGCCCAGCTTGAAGATGGCGAAGGCTTGTGCGCAGGAATCGAACCGAGACACCGCATGGAACGTACCACTCCATTTTCTCGGTTTCTTCGGTGGCTGAAAAGAGGTTTTAATATTTTGAACCATGATCAAATAGTAATATGTGCTTATAATTTAGTTAGCTTAATTTTCACACATAGGATTACTTTTATATCGACGAGATTATAAGTTATATGGGTTATTATGTTATGTTGTAATTTAACTTTCAGTTAAATTGCCGCAACACCATACTTTTCTCGTTGTGTTATTCTGTGAGCTATTTATTTATAAGTTCAGACAATCAACCAATATCTCAAGTTGTCACAATTTCGCTAAACATATCGGTATCGGTTTATCTTTCGTTAAATTGCGTATGACTTATAATTTCCCAGGCTTTTCCTATCCTCACCGGGGAATAATTATATTAACATTTAAATATATCTCATATTCATACTTGCCCGGTTCATACATTATGCATATTACGTTTGCAGTGATATTACCAACTGTATACTCACTTGGAATCTCTCGCTGACGGCGTAGGGGATCCCGTAATACCGGTTCTGCCCAGAGAAGCCCCGTAGCCCCCTTAATTTACCCTGGCTTACTTCCACGACCGGCGTGTACAAGAGTAACCCCCACACATGCTGCACACACGATAAACACACAATATACACAGACGCTCCGTATCTCATATTTACTAACACAAGTCTTCAGTCCCAGTAATTCTTAATTTTTAGTTTGTGTTGTCCTTTTATACGTAGCAGGTGGACGATCCGCGCGGTTACCGGTTTCGGATCAAAGATTAATGATATTGTACAATGAATTGGTTAAGGTCAATGTCTTTACATCCTTTGAGTAACATTGACTAGAATATGAACTACATCAGTTTGGTTGTAAACATGTGTTTTACAACTTGTCAAGCCTGTTATTAGGGTTTTGTTTACATTTCAAAGTTAAGTTAAGGTGCTATATCACTATGGTAAACTATGGTTTCATAAACATTGAACTAATATTTTCCCGCGTTTTTGTGCAACGGAATTCATAAGTCTGATTAATTTATTTTACAACGTGATTAATTTTGTTTAACGCAGGATTAATTACGCTATAAATTACTGAGAAGCATTTGTTTAAAATTTCTCTCTCGCCCTATAAAATATTGGGTATTTAGAATTTTAGTTTATTGCTAGCTTTAGATACGTTTGTATAAAATAAGCAGATAGTATTAAATTCACTGTTAAACCACTAGAACACTAGAACGACGCTTTCTTGAAGTTTAAAGTCTTTGATAAAAACTTCGTCGTCCAAATTTACGGTAGACTTCAAGTTCACAGATGAAGTTCATGTGAGAGGAAGGCGAGATGTTGTGTGCGAGGCGGTCTGGGGCTCACTGCTCGGTAAAGTACGCGATCTGCGGCGGTGCAGCGGTGCCCGGTGCGCTTGCGCAAGTTCACTGGTTCACTGCAATATTTGCGCACTGTCCGCAAACTGTTATATTATTTACTGATCGCTGGGTGACATTGTGTCTATTACAGTTTTTTCCATTAATTGATTTTGTAACAATTCTTAATGTGTTTCTTCGAGTTGTGTCGTAAGTCGAGACAGTGTCCGGAGTTCTTTAAACATTTATTGCGGTGATTGTTGGATAAGGAAAAGGTAACTTTTGGTTATTTTCTTTTAACTGGTATTATATATATCTCACCACCGCTCTTTTAAGTTATATTGCGCAAGTACTTGTTATACTGTAAGGTCGCAACTTTTACTGACCCACTGTAAGTCTGGTCCTTCGGCCCTCGTAAACCCCGTAAGGTATGATTACATGTAGGGTGACTGGTAATTAGAGATCGATTCTTAAACACGTGATTATACTCATGATAACAAACAACTTTCCCAAAGAAACATTCTTTTTAATATTCATTTAGTTGAATCACAATAATACAACAGACGTATGAAATTCGCGCGCGCGCCTTTGACCTATCAGTTGCTAGCTCATACTAGCTCATTACTATGGTACCGTGCAGTGCAACAGTGTAAATAATTAAAAAAACAATATCCAAAAACCGCGTGAATTTCATACGGCTGTTGTTTTATTGTGATTAAAGTGAATGAGTATAAAACAAATGTTTCTTTGGGAAAGTTGTTTGTTATCATGAGTACAATCACGTGTTTAAGTATCGGTCACTAATTACCAGTCACCCTATAGTATACCCGATTTATTAGTGTAAAAAACAAATTAAATTAAATTAACAGAACAATGACATATAACAACTAATGTACAATGGATACAACCATTAACTTTGAACATTTACCAGTGCTTTAATTGTGGAAATGCTCATTTTTCGTCCTTGTATTATATAATTTTTTGAAAATCCCGAAATGACACAGTTCTAATATCTCCTGGAATAAGTACTAAGTATACGCAGTCATACGTCACCTGATCTAGACTGATAGACTGTTTACCTTTAGCCGACCTTGTCTGTCTTGATGTTAAGTTAAGCTATTATGGAAGTGGAAGTGATGACGATCGATTAGGCCAGCTTCCATTCCGAAAGGACCCTTCGCATTCCGAAGTTAGCCGCGAGAATGTACATTTGTATAAATGTCAGTAGAATTATACTGACATTTATACGGACACGGATACGGATTTGTATGGACGTATAGTTTGATCATTGGCACAAGAGAATCATCTATGATGCAACGAATTTTTGAGAAAATAAATAAAGCCCATCGCTGGCAGAAGCGCGCGGAACCAGTGTGTCAAGCGGGAAAACCAGTTGCAAGGCTTTGAGAGGAACGCAATATTGCCGCACCTTTCATACCGCTGCTACGTACCCATAGCCATGGTCAATGGTGTGTTCCCTTCAAGAATCCCACCCCTTTGACGAACAACTGTCCCCATGGAATAATATTCACCTGTTTGCTGCCACCTGTCCGTCGCCTAAAAGTTAAAACGTCAACATTACTTTAAAGTTAAAACGTACACAATTTACTTTACATGAAAACAATTTGGAAGAAACTTCTGAGACAGATTTCAAAGGAACCATCTCTTGAGTAAAGTTGAAACGAAAATAGGTTTTTAACGAATGAGAAGTCGCAAACAATAATAGTAAGTGCATTAAAAATAAATAGTCATATAATAACAAAGAGGGTTCGTCTCGCCCGCTGGATGCAGTAAGGAGGTTTTCATACTGGAGCGTTTGAAATTACTTTAAATTCTAGTCAAGCATGTATATTACATGTTGGGAAATGAAAGGCACGCTATCTGATCTGTCAGCTAGCGGCTAGTGCCTTATTTACCGAATCAGTAATCTTGACAACAAGGTAGTCATGATATTTTGTATGTTTTCGAGATGGGATGATATTGTTTATATAATTATATCAGATTAACTTCATTAGGCTCTTCTGTTAATTACTTCACACTGAGTAGTTAAATTCGTGTGCTGTCGAGTGATAAGTCCGCCCCGTCACATAAAAATGAGCAAGGGCGCCTTCCATCATCCATCACTGCCTTACCCTTTTGGGGATTACAAACTTGATGGTCGAGTCGGGATGTTTCTCGTTACAGTTAGAGGAACTGCACTGAAAAAGTTTTAATCACTTGATAAGTTTCATGTGATACTTCCAGTGCTGGAGTGATCTAGCTATGTCGGAATCGCGTGTACCTACCTATCTACGAACTTGTGTGAAGTGAAAACTTCATCAGACCAGTAAAGAGCAAAATTCTTTGAACAATTACTTCCAAAGAATTCCTGTGCAAAGTTTACAATATCATGAATACGGCCCAACTGAGCCCTCTTAACCAAATTGTTGTTTAATCAATCAAAACAAATTCACGCAGCGAGCGCTAAATTGATTCTTTGCTTAAAAAAAGCGCTTTTTCCGGGCGGAGTTGATCGTTGGGTCAGCGCCTCAGCGATGCGCGGCGTCCAGGCTGGGCTCCGCGCCGGTGTGGAGGCCGTCCAACGAGATAACTTTTGAATTAAAACGCCGAGGAAGTCCTTTCCTCGTCCAATTTGCATGTTTGCCCAGTTTATAACAATTAGCCGCCGCTTCCCGGGTATTTTTCTTTATTACCAGGATTAGCGCGGCCCGCTCGTCGCAAGGGTACCGACTTGCGCTTCATTATGCTTTATATATGAATGCTGTGCGATTGCCCGTTTATTGCGCAGTTAAATAGCTCTTATTGTGCTTAGTCTGGAGCTTTGCATAGTTTTATGTGGGGAAATGGCTCTTAATTAAGTTTTTTGTTTAGTTAGTGTTTAGTCATGAGGCGGATCACGGAACAACATGTGAACAGCGCTATTAAACGATAAAATAATTAATTGAAAACATTTTCTTACACGCTCTGATCAATACGAATGGTTTATAAACACCGAAACATATCGCAACCTGATGAGGACTCGACCCATTCAAAATCACCACGCTTCTTATGAGAGTGATTAGTGGCAGTGACTTGCTTATGTATACTGCTATCAATTCCCTCGGCATGCTTAATTTCCATCATGTTTGATGGCTTTCTCGCATAAGAAACTAGTTTCTATTAATCCAATTTCACTGAACTCAACACAACTAATCAACCGTATGATAACTTTGAAATTCCCACAATTATCAACTTAACTCAAACGCGTGCGTTTCAGTAAGTGTAGTTATGTTAAAGTTGTCAGTAACAGTCAGCGCCGAACCTACAGTTACCCTTATAGGTGACACAAGTTGAAAAGTTGCTAAACATAATCACCTAACTTCATCCGGGGGTGGCGGGGGGACGGGGGTGTACACTGTACAGGCGGACGGAAAAGTGAGCTTGTAACTTGTACTGAGTTACAAAAATTGTTTTGTGGATAGAATTCATAGAATATTGTGGATAACTATTATAATTGTTATGAAAATAGACTAATACAAGTGTAGAGAAAATCACAATGATAATTAAATTTCAGCCGCGAATAAACTACGATTTTCTATTTAAAAATTAAATTGAATTTTTGAGAAGTACAAATTGGTGTCGATGTCAAATTATACATCGACTAGAATGATAGCAAACATACAGATAGACGAACTTCTAAGCGTCCGTTATACTTCTCCGTATTATTTTAGTTATTTCAAGTCGCTCGTGAAGCCGACTGTATCTACTTGTTCTTGTAAATTTTTAATTTAAGTTAGAGAAGTGTGGTGTTGCAACAATTTGTATTACAGAATACAGGGGTAGGTACACGAAGTACAGCGGGAACAGGAGGCAGGACGCAAGAAACTGCTAACTGCTGCAAACTTCAGCAGGACAAGTTGCTGCCGACTATTGCCTCAGATAGAATGTCAATTACATACCTACATACACATATTCATATTATGTACTTATATGTATATATGTCGGCAGTTAGTTCGGTTGCTAATTTTGTTCGTCGCGAGTTGTCAACTACATATTACCTACTTCGAAAGTTTGGGAACGGGAAAATTGTTTGAAGTTAAGATTTCTGCGTGCCAATTAATTAGTGTGACAATTAACTAATTATTACAGTATGTTCTGGTTGTATGCTTTATTTAATAGCTTGATATTTCTCTGAGTATTATTCCAAGTGAAACTTACTTAATACAGATTAAATCGCAACATTACACCAGCACCTACATATACGGTAAAACTGTGCAATGTGCACCTTGTATTATTTTCATTTATGTAGTCCTAGCGACCCGCCCCGGTTTCGCACGGGTGCAATGTTATGCATATAAACCTTCCTCTTGAATCACACTATCTATTAAAAAAACCGCATCAAAATCCATGGCGTAGTTTTAAAGATCTAAGCATACATAGGGACAGACAGCGGGAAGCGACTTTGTTTTATACTACGTAGTGATCTTATTTCTTCTGAATCCATAATATTTAGTCTGAAATTATAATGTGCATTCCGTTAGGAGCAGCTCAGACTGGTACAGACATGCTTAGGTAAACGTACACACAGTGCACACTTGTTAAAGCGCCTTCTCATACAGTAACTCAATATACTTATTCACGTGTCTACCGTCGCAGACTAAATCAAATACATAAGTAATGTCCTCTTATAAATATATATTCTGATTCGAAAATTCTGAAAACTTTCTGAGAAATGTCTCTCACTGTGAATTTAGAAACTCGTCTCAATTCTCATTATACTTTGAAATGTTTGTTCGCGGTGTCGTTTGTGTGGAATTTGAGTACTTGTTCTATTAGATTGAGAAGATGACAATGACCCGACCCCGTGTTTAATTCAATTATCTGATGAATGGTTCAGGCGCTCTCCGCGGTAAATTCAAGTGTTTTCACAAGTATTTATTAAATAAGGAACAAGAGCAACGTTTTTGGTCCCAGGTCGAGCAAAGTGTTGTTGGGATTTCCCATCAAGAATTTCTCAGGAGCAGCTGTGGAGCCTGGATTTGTGGCCCCTTATTACATACATGGAACTTAAACATATCTGGTGAAATTTGGGTGTATTATGAAAATTTTTACAAAGAGTAGTAGGATAATGATGAATTATTATAATAATTGTAAATTGTTTTCTTTCTCGATATCTGTGTAAGGTCCTATGTTCTATTTAGGGACCTACGCGTCTAGTGTATTGTGTTCTTCTCCCAGATCATTCTTACTACCATCCCGATGGTTATTTGGTTTATCCCCAGTTGATGATGTAACCTATAGACCTATTAACCTATTTAAATGTAAGAACATTTTATACCGTGTGTCTAGCAGATAAATTTCTTTGGCTTTGTATTCATACCAAATGTAACGCATTATTCAGCCTTTTATCGCTTTTATGGCATCTCTTTACGATTTGTAAGGCTTAGGCACAAGTCTATTCAACCACTTCTTCTTGCCATGATAGTTCATAACCCATGGCTGTGCATGGCCCAACTTCCAACATTACCTGGTGACGAAGAACACCACATTAATGCAACAAACTAACTCTTTATTTATGTTTATTGCTCATTTTAAATTGCTGGAAGAAGCCCGTGTTATCTTTATTAGTTCCCAAGGCGGCCATCCAGAGGATTTTGTTGGACTTGGTAAGTCTGTAGTTTGTCTTACAATGAGTTTGGCTGTAGTTTTTATTGCACTTGAGTACAATTGATAGTTATCCGATTGCTTACTTAGTTACTATTTTTGTAAGCGTCCATTTTGAATTATTGTGACTGCTGATTCTTTGTCTGTAGGCAAACTTTGTAACTCGTTGTTACAATTAAAAGTTGAAACTGAAGAGTTACTCGATTTATGACTAGCTCCCTTAGTCTACTACTGCTACTAGTTTCCTGTCTTTCTATTTTGTTTATGGATTTCAATATTAATGCAGTTTCTAAGATGCTGCAGGTTCTTGGCTTTTCTTATTATCCTTAAATGGCTCGGAAGTCCCACATTGTCACCTCGTAAGTATTCCACCAGGGCATAATGAAACGTCGTTCCTCGGAAGGCATTTAATTCACTAGAAATCATCCTGAAAGAAACTCTAAGTCCTTTAGATTAATGGGTAGAATATTTTAGTTGTTCCTTTGTCCATTGAGCTATCCCTCTGTCCATCCTTCGTGCCAACGTCGTGATATATCAATACTTTATAAGATCAAACAGTCTGAGGTCGGACATCGCAGGGCCGACTGCGGCTCAATTAGAGCCACGGGCCCTATTCAAATACCTAAGGGTCAGCCCTATTACGCTGCACCGGATCCGACCTATTTGCTTTTCATTAAATCATGCTTGCAGAACAAAGATCCGGTAGAGATGTCGGTTTACGTATTTTTTGGCGGAAGGATTGTGGGGATATGGAATATTTGATGTTTTCAAGTACTTGTTTTGTGGAGTAACATTGCCATGCAGCTATGGTGAAAAATACCTCTAAGCGTACTGCTACGCGTACTGCTACGCGTACTGCTACGCATACTGCTACGCGTACTGCTACTCGTATTGCTACGCCGCTACGAGCACTGCTACGCTTTCCTGTAGACGCGTGTTTGTAACAATGATTAAAGACAGAAATTTTAGCATTCGCTCAGTAATTGTACAATTGCATGTCAAGTCAGGGACATTAATTTGTATGCTCATTAACTACCAACTGGAATACGCTGTATATCCAAATCACGACTGTCATTCTTTGCCAATTGTATGAAATGGCTACACTTAGGCAAATTGACGACGGTGTCAATATGCTTCACAATTAATTTCCTTGAAGGAATAAAGACGCGTTTTTACCCAACTGCGCGACGCAAAGGAGGGTAATGTGTTTATCAGTCTATGTATGTATGTATGTTTGTTTCTATGTGCCGTTCTAGAGACCAAATGCGTAGGCCGATTTTAATAATTCTTACGTCAATCGATTCGTCTTAACCTTGCGAGTGTCACTAAAGACATGACAGTAATCAAAATTCACCACAGCGACAACCAGATGCCATATTGTCAAAATGAAAAAAAAAGTTGATGAACTATGTCAAGTGGGGTGTCGTTGAATAGGTATTTTAGAATCATATTTAGGTTCCTGTTATCATTTTTCTTTTTAAATAATAGTTTAGGATATATAACGATTTAAAGTTGTTTAACAAAACAATCATTCTCGCTAATTTTTTTACCTATTGATTTAAGTTTTTTATTTCAAGTTTAAACGATATACAAACAAAAAAAAAAAAACAGTGAAAAAGCATGAAGAACAAATATTTTTGGTAAAAAAATAACTTTTTTTCATCGCCAAGTCGCCGAGTAAAAAAAAGTTTACCACCAGTCTCGATGAAATCATTCGAGTTTTCCCAACCACTAGACAGGTCGATGAACATAATCAAAAGATGACAACTATATTGGCAAAAACTACTAGGTTGTATAAATTACATGCAGTTGATATATCAGTAGAATCGAAAACATATGGTCAAAAACCGAAAGATGTTTATGTTTCTGATGATCCTAACAAAACTGGAGGAATCGTTAAATATTTAACAATCGGTTTAGGATCACGAGTTATGTTACGAAGAAATTTGAATATTACCCATGGTCTTGTTAACGGAGCAATGGGTGTTATAAGGACAATTGAGTAGCCAGCTCTTCGGTGGGACCAATTGGAACCCGGAGAATTGCCACAGGCTGTTTATATAGAATTTGACGACAAAGCAAATAAAAACAATGTTCCTGGAGTAGAAGTCAGAATCGAACCATCGACGACTGAATTCGATGCACTTTGCGGACAGGGTAAAATAGAGCGAAAAATGACCGAGCTGTGGTTGACTTAAGTTCACGCAGTTTTGCTAAAGGTCAAGCATATGTAGCTTTGAGCCGAGTTGGGTCTCTAGAGGGACTAATCATCAGTAGTTTAGACCACCGCAAGTTACTTAATAATCCCCACGATATTAACTCCCTCAATGAAATGACTAGATTGCGAAATTTACCATCTTATAATCAATGAATCGTAACTAAAAAGCATGAAATAAAAATAAAAATTTGAAGAAAAACAAAAAACCCGACTGCGTAAAAACTAATTTTAAATAATACGTGAAAAAATTAACTTAAATAAAAATAAAAACTAAAAAGAAAGAAACAAGCCCAGTAGTTTAGAATTCTGTTAAGTAATACTAAATAACTACACAATTGAAATAGTTTTATAATCGATACACACATAAAACAAATCATAAATTCTAATGCAGAACAGAACAACTCACAGTCGGGGCCCATTCAAATGTTGCCAATTAAATCTTCCCCAGGGGAATAAGGAAGTAATATTTTGATAATAATTTCACGCAGACTAAGGTCGCGGGGAATAGCTAGTAAGTCTTACTTAGAAGATACTTAATTGTCCTCCTCGGAAAATGCGCTCGCAACATTGATTGGTAAAATTTGAATGGCCCCCCCCCCGACTGTGAGTCGTTCTGTTCTGTATTAGAATTTATGATTTGTTTTATGTGTGTATCGATTATAAAACTATTTCAATTGTGTAGTTATTTAGTATTACTTAACAGAATTCTAAACTACTGGGCTTGTTTCTTTCTTTTTAGTTTTTATTTAAGTTAATTTTTACAAGTATTTTTAAAATTAGTTTTTACGCAGTCGGGTTTTTTTACTAAAAAATAAGGTCCTTATAGGTATAAAAAGATACAAGAAATACTTTACATAACAAATACATTTTATAATGTTAATATCACACCCAAAATCACAATAATTTTCATCACTAACTTCAAATCTATAGAGAACTACAGACTGACTGACATACATTATATTGCAATTGTTTCTTACTAGTCAACTATTCCACTAGATCAGACTAGATTTTATCACCTCGCATACATTCTAAATTACATCTAACACTAAGTAGGCTTCAGATCAATGATCTGGTGGTAAATAACTTTAATTACTTTACATAATAAATATCAAACTTCTATAGCTGTACAACAATATTTTGGCGCGTGGCTGGTTTTTTCAATAGATCTCACTGAAGCATTTCCACAAATGCTCACTAACAGCGTCCGTTTTTCAACTTCATTCGACCGCCAATAGCTTGTACAGATGCTAGTACATCAAGCTACTACAATAATAGATTTCCAACTTTATCACTAAAGCATTAGGTTTAAGGTTGATTGGGTACATTCAATTTTGTCAATTTTCATTTTTACTGAGATATAACGAATGTAGACTCTTGTAAGAAGTCCTAACAATTTTACTTACAGTGGATTATTATCTATAGCTAATTGGACGTCGAACTTCTTTTATGCGTGTGTAGTATATAGTGTATTTATCTGAAACTAATGATTGCCGGCGATTTCAACGAGGAATTACTTATTTAATCACAAGGTAGGTTCTGCCCAGATTATCGTATAATTAATAAAATAATAATTTAACTTTCTTCTTAACTTATAGTATATGAAGTAGTTTTTAAACGGAAAGTCGATGTATTAGAATACATAAATGAGCTCGATATCGGAATATAAACATTTGATTTACACTCACTTCATTGAAAAATGATGTGATCTATTATTATGAAGCTTCAAAATCAATAGATGATCATGACAATATTACGTAGGTGTCATCAAATTGAGAGCGTTACTATCATACTTACGTGTAGTATATAGCGGCTACTGTGGTCTAGTGATTTGTACACAATATACGTGCGATTTACTCGCGATGCACGTGGGGACATCACATATTGCACCTTGTACGTCAACTGTTACAAATACGAGGACATTTGCGCTAGATTTCACGCGTTTTACGTAAAATGTTTCATCTCCTGGTCTCGACAAGAAATAATAATATCTAAGTCTTATCTTATTTCGAATTTGTCATATAAAACCCACTTTGTATCCAGCATAGAAATGGTGACCACTTTTCCTCTATTGGAGCTTTGCAGTATCACCCAACTGTCCGACCAATTTCCCATTGGCTATTCACTGTATCTCCTTTTTTGGGATTGGACATCAATTAGCAGTTATAAGATCTATATATACAGGGTATAACAAGACCCTTAACGAAACCATCAACCAAGCATTATGTACATCAAACTAAGTTAAAACGTAAAAAATATTCCTGGGAAACGACTTTTGTTTTGGGGTCAAAAATCACGTTTTACGGTAAGACTCAACGTAACGCGGTCAAAACATTGTGGTGATGGATGGATTGAATAGTACGGGGGTCGTGGAGGTGTTTAAAGTAAAAATCTTACATTAAAAACATGTATTTAAAAAAAACCTTATAAAAAGTTGGAACTTTGATCCCCAATATCTCCGTAACTAGAAGGTTCCCTGGTATGGTCTAGAACCAAAAAAAATATCGCACTGACGAGGAGAATAAGTGCCTTTTGGCTTCGTTAAGGGTCTTGTTACACCCTTTATATGATACATGTCTTGTACAGTAGGATCGGACAACACAACCAACAGTAATAGTGTATGAGCTCTCATCGATACCTCTGAGTAACAGTTTGCTCTTAATCAGGACACCACTAAAATAACATCACGCCTGTATTGCCCAGAAGGGTTAGGCAAAGCTGAACCATAGTACACCCACGTTTGGCCGGTTGTATTTAAACACCGCACAATAACATATTATTTAGTATTTTTCAAGTCCTATAGCTTGAACTGTTCAGCTGTCACCACGTCAGCGTAACGCTGGAACTGCTTCTCCCCGTAGTGTTTCCTCCGGTACTTGTTGTAGGTGTCGTTCCAGAGCCGCACGGAGGCCTCCTCCCACAGAGGCGCCGTGGACACCTGCGCGTCGATGATCAGCGCCGTGGGGTTCTGGCGCCGGGAGGGACGCCAGCGGAATGGCGTCAGGCGCGATGGCTTAGGAGTGGGGTCACTGGAAGTATCAGAAATAAGATGTTAGGACTTGTAAGCCGGAGTAAACATGAAGCAATGCCGGAAAGAGTAACAGTCAAGGTATCTGGTGGAAAATGAATGACATTTGTAACTTATTCATTGTTATTATCACTAGTGTCCCCTTATTATACAAAAGGAGCTAATGATCATGCTATTTTATAAGTAATCTACAAAAGATTTAATCAATTATTGATATAAAACAGAGAACAAAACAATAGCACACATTGTATAACATGACATTGAAAACCTAATTTTAAATTCAATAAAATAGTTGACAACAATCGGATTGCATTTTTACTGTAATTACTAGTTCGTGTGCAATGCGCCATCAGCCATAGAAAATAGAGATGACTATTGCACTGTAAGCCCGGCTTTGCATGCAAATTATATATTTACTGAACGGTTTATTACGAGCTAGACGTGACGCGAATGGTGACGGACGTTAATGAGGCTTTTCACAATAAAATTGTTCAAATCCAAGTATTACGAACTTATATACCCCAGTCTGTCCTACAGTTTATAATAATAAAGATTGTGGTCAATGCAATAGCAGGATGATACTGGCGCACTTATAAGTTAATTGATTCATCTTATCCTGTCGGTCGACTGAAATTGTAACGATAATTTAAATTGAGCCAGGATGTGACCTATGCCGATGTCAGCATATAATATTTAAGTTTTATAATTGTAATATAACATCACGCCTGTCATGCTCTAAGGGTTAAGTAGCGGGTACCTAAGTCACAACTTAAGTAGAACCATATTTCACCAGGTGTGTATGTCCCACGTTAAACGGGGCAAGCCTATCAATAACTTATGTTATTTTTTAGGGTTCCGCACCTCAATCGGCAAACGGAACCACTATAGGATC
Source organism: Eugnorisma glareosa (assembly GCA_947578425.1). Classification (NCBI taxonomy): domain Eukaryota; kingdom Metazoa; phylum Arthropoda; class Insecta; order Lepidoptera; family Noctuidae; genus Eugnorisma; species Eugnorisma glareosa. Next base: position 1,265,279 of record OX387968.1, read on the forward strand.
TTTCAAGACCGTTTTTCTCAGGAATGCGTGGCGGTATCAAGCTGAATTAATACTAATTAATACTAATATTAATACCGAATACTCAAGTTTGCTATCCCTTGGAGCTATGAAAAAAAACCAACTTGTAAATCAATGCGATCAAAAGATATGAATGTTTATGTCGCATATTATGCGATTTCACAAGGGAATCAAAACCTATAGGGTACTAACCTTTGACCTAGAATCATGAAATTTGGCAAAAAGCAAGGCCTTACAGTACAGCACAAATAAAGGGAAAATTCAAAAAAAAAAGTTGAAAATTGTGTCCCCATACATACATAGTTGACGCCAATTAATTTTTTTTTTTCGATAATGTTACGGAACCCTTCGTGCGCGTGTCCGAGTCGCACTTGTCCGGTTTTTTTTAAATAGAAGCAATATATTATGTTGTACATTGTAAACTAGGTGTAATACTATTATACACTTAATTAAGTTAATAACTGCATTAATTAGCTGCCTCGTTTGTTAGTTATTACTATTGTTTACTAGAACGAATTGCGCAACGTTATTATTTTATTAAACATGCCTAACATGTATTTATCTTTGGAGGTTAATCTATTTGGTCATTATTTACCTATCATACTGATCAAATAAATAATTATTCAAATGCAGTGTCTGTGGTTGAGGTCATTTGAGCGCAGTCTAAATTCACATTGAAAAGGAAATAAGACGTAATTCGTTTTAGCGGATCGGGCGTCGCGACTCGACCATCGGCGCACTATTCGCTTTGGGTGCATGAAAATAAAAGTCTTTTAGATCGGCTCAAGCCGAGTTCACGTCGATAAGTGTGGTCACCACTCCCAAAAATAACCAATAATACAGTTATAATACTTACGTATATTTAGCGAAGTTGGTCCACATGGTCACCATCCGGCTGATCATGTTCTTCTCCACAGAATGCAGCAGAGGGAACGCATGAGGCTTGAACAGGTAGAACAGTTCATCAGCATGCGAAGCCCCATTCACCACCTCACGAAACCCTGAAATTATCTTTGGCATGTTCCTCAACCCATTGTATCTGAATAGGTAGTAATATATTGGCTGGTCTGTAGTTTTGGTATATAACTCTGACTCTAAAACAACAGGATATTTAATATGTACGTCAGAGTACAAGTCTACCATGTCTGCGATTAAATCCTCCCCGTAAGACGAGAAGTAATGTCTTCGTATCACCTCTGCTGTGCAGTTCTTGTCTAACTCACTCGGGAACTCTAAATCCTTTTGCAAAGTGTTCAATGGATCTATGATACCAGAATTATTTTTGATACTGGTTCCATAATCTGCTCCTACAAAGTATATTCCCTCCTTGTCTGTGTAACCGATGATCATTGGCACTTTAGTGTAGTTGCCTGATTTTATTATATCTGCTGGGTATTCTGTTACTACAGGATCTACTCCGTCTATTCGTTTTTCAACGCATGGAACGAATAGATCTTTCTCTGCCACACAGAATTTGTCTTCAAAGTGACTGATAGCAGTCAAGATTTCTTTGGCTGTCTTATTGGAAAGAATTCTGTGGATTTCTGTAGGGTCTCTGGTGTTGTATCCAAGTTTTTTGACTAGATTACTTGCAGCTCCTAGGGGGTCGTGCTGAAGCGCCCAGGGCGCCAACGAAGACCCGCTCTGTAGGATAGCTTTATGGAACAGCCCCTTAGCAGCAGGAGACAGCATCATGAAAGATGTAGATACAGCACCAGCACTTTCGCCAAATAGGGTCACATCGTTAGGATCTCCACCAAAAGCTTCGATATTCTCTTGAATCCATTTCAAAGCAGCTATTTGGTCCTTCAATCCAGCATTTCCTGGCGCTTCTTTTATGCCTAAGCACAGGAAACCTTCAACGCTAAGTCTATAATTAATACCGACAAATATCACATCGCTTTCTGCTAAGAAGTCACCTCCATACAGGAACGGTGATCCAGTGCCGCTAAAGAAGCATCCTCCGTGGATGTAGACCATGACAGGTAGAGGTTTTGTGATTCTAGTGGGAGTGTAGATATTAAGTTTCAAGCAGTTCGGTTCTCCGATGATGATGCCTCCCGAGTGCTGAGGGCACCACGTATTCTCATCAACAGCCTCGAAGATCCCCGTCCACGTCGGAGGCGGCAGCGGCGCCTGGAATTATTGAAAAAGTATGTTAATTTTATCGTCGGAAAGTTTGAGACTATTGAAAATAATGTTCAGGAACTTTCCGAGGCTTTGATAAGTTAGAAGTTTGAGGCGCAAGACATTGATTTAGTACTTTTTCAATTTGCTCTGTAGGCACTGGGAAATTAACTGTTCCATATTGCGAAAGAAATTCGAGACCTCGAGACGGCATTGGCATTCCGTCATTGCTTACTAAGGCAATTTTTTACCAGCATTATTATGTGTATAAAGAAAAGCAAGGACCCATTATTTTAATTATACTTTCTGTTTGAATATTTGCTGTTGATGAATTACCGAAAGTAGAGTAGTACAGTAGTGTAGAGATAGATTGAGCTGTGATGTTGGAAATCCACAGTCACAGTAGTAGTTACTGTAACTAGAAAAAATATGCGGTAGTGCAGTGCTGGCTTATAATAAGTGATCCGTGTCACACCCAAACCGCGGCCTATCTTTTCTTAATCTGGGATCCGAATCTATGACTTCACTCCCGCTGATCGCACTTGAATGTAGGTACTGGGTCAATTAGTCAAGTAAAACAACCTCATGCTAGTACTATAATATTAACCTAGCACCATAACATGCCACCATAATGACATAACCAGAAGAAATCTTGTTATAATTAAACTCCACGTCCGCGCACAAGTTCTAAAGGTAACGTTACTTTGTGCAGTGGGTGAAGGTCTCAGCAGCGGATGGCGGAACCAGCGCCCTTGGCTTTGATTGGACCGTGTGACGTCACACTTATGCCATAAAGGTCGGGCGAAGATACCGGCGGGTCGTATAATATGGTGATGCCTTTATTTTAATTCGTGAATTTTCTGGTTTGTTAAACTTGAGTTATTTTTTAAATAGCCTTGAAGGTCAGGTGGCATTTATTCCATAATGAGTCTACTGGTGTTAATATCTTTTAGGTAAAAAGACGATGCACGTCATTTGGATTTTCCTAAAACACAAGCTTTTTTGTCGTTGAGTAGATCCGAGTTCATCCGACCATTTTTATCTCCAAGTAGGTACTCATTTATTTATTTTCTAAAATAAATTCAACAGACCAGATTCATTTTAAGAGATGGTTTGACCTTTTCTCCTCTCTACAATCCTGGTACAAGGTCAATCGTCAAGGTTGTTATCTGTGGTACGGAGCTACATGTTAACCACAACGCCACAACCTAACCTTGCCGTTAGATCGACATGCCGAATTCATGGAGAATTAATGTGTCATAGCTATTTAGCACTGGGACTTTTCGTAAGATCTACAGTTTTCCACAGTTTATTATCTGGGACTCAGTTAATATCTTCTTGGAATTATACAAAGAGTGTAACAATCAGTGTGCCTGATTCATGGCAATACATACATAGGCTCTTCCCTATTAGTACTTAAACTTAAATGATGAATAGCGCGCGGTACACCTCTGCCTACATTTCTTGAAATACGGGTATAGTATTGTGTTCGAACTTATAACACAATATGATTGTTACTCTTTGTTTATTCGGCTGCATTAAAAAAATAGCGATATATTATAGACAAGATACACTCTTAATATCAAGGTCTGTCTATAGTAAGAAATAGAAATATAAAATCAATAAAATCTTTTTCTCGGTGATGGTCGCCTTGACCGACCGATTCGCGAGAGGTTCACCCTGACTGCGTGATTACGGATCGCCTGTGGTTTTATATTCTAACTCGCATGTAGATAGATAATTGCATAAAATGGAATCAATAAATATAATGTATAAATGTACGAGTAAGATCAAGTGTAGGTTATAAAACGAATGATACAGTTCCACCTTAGAATAAAATAAGTTACGACAAAGAATTCATAAACCGATTGAAGACTTTGGCTATATAGCAGATTAAAAACTTTCGTCAATTAAGTCACTTTTTTAAGGTTATTTAATACAGCCGGAGAGTTTTATCGTCAGTGACCACCAATTACATCGACTTTTAGTATAAGAGATCAGCGATTTAGCCTTTACAAAGAACGCCATAACACAATGCAGCATAAATATAGGCACCAAAACTAAGGTATACTGTGGCCCTTAATTAATTTACTAGGTTCTCAGATAAACAAAACTCTACGATCTACATGCAGTTGGGCATCTATCGACCTTTATGTACCTTAGACCTGTAGTAGGCTTGGACTCGCAGGTCGGGCAAGTGACTGAATTGGAAATTCTCAATAGGAACAGTACAGCCGACCCCGGTATTGGCAATAGTTCGGCCAATGTTACACGTGTCTCTTATTGCGTGAATGCCGAACTTTAGACGCGTGTCGAGGGAGAACTAACTCCTTTGTTCCTTCAGGGAATGTCGGCGAACAATATCGAACCCAAGAAAAGGGTACGAAAATTCATAAACAATGGAAATATTCATGAGTTAACTCTGTCAGTTCGTGAATTAGTTGTTGATCGATGTTTACGAACTGTTTGCCTTATTAACTTTATGAATAACATATGAATGACAAACGACTTCAGCATTCACGTGGAGAGCAGCATCTAATTAAATATTTTTATTCGAATGTTTCGGCAATTAGTTGTAGAGGTCATATGAAAAATAAAATGAGTTGATTCTTAGACCAAAAAGATGCGAAAGACTTATATATAACATTGTATGTACTATTAGAATTGTATTACAGGTCAGTCCTCGAGGTCAACTACAATTGTCAGCCATATTTTGTACAGTGTTTATTTATATGCCCGATTAAATGAAAAACTGCCAGGCCAATGTCTTAAGATAATTTATAGCATAGCTGGTCCTACGGTACTTTTGTATGATAAAAAACGCAAAGCATGCAAAAACATTGACGTATTCCTATAAACTTCCATCGACCCGTCAGTTGCAAGCCCCACATCTCTAAGCTTTCAAACTTGAACCCTTTGTTTTTCTTTGATTCTTGTACAGCAGTAACCAGGACTACAGACGGGGGTAACCGGGTACCCGGGTACTCGGCTAATAACCGGTTGTTGCCAAGTTCACCCAACTATGCCCGGGTTCCAATCTATAACGACGCGAACTCTGAACTACCTCTTAAGTATCATGTGGAGTATTGTAAGAGTTTATTTAATGTAGACAAGGATTTATTGGTTCAAGGAGCTGCATTATGTTGTGTGATCGACCTGTGATAGGTTTGGCTAGTAACTCAGTTTGTATAGAGACGGAAAGCGTCCAGATGTTATTTATACCTACAACAGTCGATGTTGTCAGTTTCGCCAATAAAACCTATGATTACCTAGTTCCACAGTCTCCTTTAAACGCTTGGCTTTCGGTATCTGCACGCCATTAATCTATGATTTCCTAGGTTTAAGAAACATAAATAATCTTATGTCAATCAATAGCACGACTATACCTACTTTCTACGAAACTTGATCCCAGGGACTCTTGGTAAACCTTGCGTTTGGAACTATTAGCAAATGAATTTCATTATGTTTTGTCTGTTATTAAAATATTCTGAGAAGAAGAGGAAGATGAAAGGACCAGAGTCTTCTTCTTGTTCTCTGAATATATGTGATTGATAACGTGACATCTGAAAGAGGAGCCAAAACAATCAACTCAGATTATCGGAGTCCACTAACGGACTTAAACCCCTTTCAAGCTGAGCCACAACACCTTGTTCTCAGTTTCCCTACAACCAGTCTGGTCTAGCTACCGTTGAAAGGCCGTTGGGCCATGTATGCTTTCCAGGGCATCCCAAACAACGCTTGCTAATATGTGATCTCTCCACCCACTGTCGGTTCTGAGACAGATATTGGCAACCCACTGCCGCCACATCACCTCGCTTACACGGTACGTAATCAATGTTGAAATGTACAATCTACAATGAACAGGGGAAAATGGAAGGGCAAGTTTGCAGCAAGCCGCATAACATGAGATGAAGTCAGACAAGAAGAGTAAAAGAACAAAACCCTCACCTGGAACCGATTGCTCTCATCAACCGTCGCGTAGGGGATGCCGAAGTACTGGAAGAACTTGCCGTTGCGGCTGACGGTGCCGCGCACGAGGCCGCCGCGCGTGCGCACCGGCTGCGTCGGCTGCTGCACCATGCGCGCCAGGATCAGCGACACCAGCACCAACCACTTCATTGCACTGGAAAACCCACGAAAGCCTTATACTTAAACATTTCCAAGTCAAGATCATGGTGTATCCTAAGGAAATCCTTTACAGAGGCTTGACAGGGGCTTCTTTCTGTGAGAGGGACTATCAGAGGGCTATCATCCAATATGCGGGCCCAGAGCCGGTTGGTAGATGTCGTATGTCTTCGAGTTTTTAGTCTTGGGTTAGTTTAGGATGTGCCGGTTTCCTTACGATTGATACCAAAGGCAATTGGGATCACACTGTAGCCATTCCCATCACATAAGGATAGGCTTCGGTATTTTCAGTGAAACTTGTCGGTTAACTAAATGCATTCTTCCGACCGTCGCGTTCACATTTATAACAGAATTTTAATTTTAATTGCCCATCTGAGAAATCGTCCCCGAGTAATGCTCGCTTGTACCATAAATCACCAATCTTTTTGTACTAAACCGACCTAAATCAGATCTGTTTCTCTCAGTCATTTTAAGATGACAGACACAGAATTTAGTTTTAAATAAATATTTGTCATGCAACGCATTTAGTGAATGGCGATTCAAACAGGCCTTAAGTTATATGAACTTCATCATAACACATACTTTTGTTGTCATTTTACCCTCATTATTGTTATGGACAATTTTATTGTTTATATTTCATTATTGAAGTTGTAACAATTTTATTATAAACTTGCTTGTTTTTGGGGTGAGCAAGCGGTGTGGTTATTTATGTTAGTTTCCACTATACTAAATTTATTTAAGATCTGGTTATTTACAAACTACAAATCTATTATCTATAATAGTAATAAAAATATGTACAAGTATCAAAAGGGCCTGTACCGTCAAAAAATTCGTCCACATCGCTGTCAACAGGAACAGTGCCCAGAAGGCTGGCAGCATTGCTACGTTGTATGGCATATTTTAATAATACTGCCATTTTTAAAGATCAAGGGATTAAAAAGAAATATCAAGATCAAGGGTTACACAACTTAAAAATAAAGCACAGAGTAATGGATCTCAACATGTTTCTAACAAGACGTTTTTCCACTATGCTATGCTAATTGCAACTCGACTCACTGTATAGTTTTTATAGTGTTTTTCCTGTCTCTTATATATTTAAGGATTTGCGATTAACTCTGACTACAATTTACATGTGTACCTAATTAGGTATATATTGGTTACACTCTGATTAAAAAAATTATTCGTAAGTGTTGTAAAACATTGCTTAATATTTTATAAATAAAACAGAAAATCGGCAGGCACGTTATACAAATAACATTATTAACATGGATGAATGTGATAAGCAGCAGTAAAAGTTAACCGTCACCATCATTGAATTGAATACGGTTGACGTAGAGAAACGTTTAGTTTTATTTTGTTTAATTTGTTTGGTTGATCTCTATAAAGACAGATAACCTTAACTGGGGAATGAATATTGTGGTATAACATTAAATATGTCTAAACAATATATATATATATATATATAATATTTAGTTTTCAGATAGAAGTTAGCTGACTATTGAAAAATTTGCTCTGAATGGCAAAAATATTAATAAGTTTTCCACTTTTAGTTTAGATACCTCAAAAACAAAATAACTTAAAAAAAAAAGAATCGAAAGCTGTATCAATCAAGTAGTAGTCGAAATAGGAGATTTTTTTAAATCTATATTTTTTAGGTTTATTTTATTTTTCAAGAAATCCAACCATAATCATAACCATTGACTCACCCAAAATTTTATTCCACATAAATAAATAAAAAATTGTCCAGTTTTTAAATGAAGTCGCAATCCATGCGCGCGCGCACTCCTGCTGTCCGTCGCCTACTATTATGGACCTCGGGTAGTTGAAGCCGATGGTACCTACAAATTGACGTCTTGAGAAAATGACTACGTTTAAAATACATAAGCATAACATTAATTATATTTTTGTACTTTTAGGCACAAATCTCACACACGTGCAAGAAAATAAATATTAATAGCATTGAGTATGTAAATAGGTAATGGTTTACGATTTATCAAAGAATTGTGGAAAATTAATGGTGACATTTTGTTATGACTTTCCATAACAAGTCTTATGTACTTATTTTTATTTTCTTTGATGTAGTCTGTAGGCCGTTGCAAACAAGTAGGCGACCTTAGGTCCGGACATTTTATTCATATCGTTACGATATCGTTTTTTATTCGTAAACACATGAATGAATTTAATCTGCATCTCAAGGTTTATCATGATTACATGATTTCATTTGGTCTAGGTACTGTATCAGCCGAAGGTCCAATAAAACAAAAATGTAAAAGCGAACTCTGCTGGTACCGACTAATTAATTGACCGAGGAAATATACCGAGCTAGTGCTGTAGTACACCGAGCATCCGAGCCCGCTAGCTGCCCGCTGGCCGGCTAGTAATAATTAATGCATTGTTTTAATTATCCAACTGAACGTCGTCTTTCAGTTCTTCGTGTAAGTAGTGGGTGCTCTGATAGAACTATTTAAGGGTAAAATTGTTTCGTTTTAGTGAAATCAAACCTTCTAGGCTATGCTCGATCAATTGAGGAGCCCGGCAATTTGACATTATGCATTAATTTGATAATATTAAGTTGAAAGTACGTTGACGGGTAACTTATTTATTTTAATCATGATCATTAGATAAATTATTCTCATTAATTAATGTTATTCGGTTAATAAATGTTGATATAATATGTAAGTGCTTCATTAATCATTTATTTTCGTAAACATTGCGAATCAAAGGTTTACTGAAAAATCGACTTCCAACTTCCAATTTTAATAGTCTCGAGTTTTATACAGCTGAACTTTCATCTTCTGTATTTTATATTTCTTTTGCGTTCTTATTACGAAGAGGGGACCTGAAGCAAAATAACAATCGTTTGGATTGTCTGGTAATACAGTCGACGATTTAACATGATAAATAATCGTCACGCATCCACTTAATGACCGCAGAAGTAATTTACTTAACAAATCGATCGATCAACATTATTACATAGCTAAGTTATGTACATGGTCGTTTCTGACCGCAGCTTCGCCCACGTGGCTGTCGGAAAACTATCCTAGAGGAACTTAAGTACCTACTGCTAGCTTATAAAAGCGTTCCATGTCCTAAACAAAGCCATGATCTACCTTCTTATGTGCCATAATTGAAATTCGTTCTCAATCGATTACGCACCCAAGTAGGCCGCTGGCCGCTTCAAACACACTTTGGCAAAATGGGGGACTAACGATTCTTCAGACCATCCGTGTAAATGCGGTGCTCCCGACCAGACCACGGCCCACTTACTTGGAATGACCAATGTGTCCTTTCACCTGAATACAAGGGAACTTGAAAATATTGCAGTCTCTGCGATTAACATAGCCACCTACTGGACCGAAGAAAAATAAGCCGTGCTATCGACGCGAAAGAAGAAGAAATCCGTTCCATCGTCAGAAGGTAACAGACAGACACAGTTACTTTCGCATTAGTATATTAGTTAGTAATGTATGAATTACATTGACTGACTTATTTGTTGCTTACAAATTAAGTCTGAGTCCCTTTTGTTACCTCCGGGAGGTATGTAACGGCTCGTAATATGTTAATTTATCATAAAGTGCCTATGTGATGTGGGTCTCGTAAATCATTGTTTTTATGGGCGGAACGACTGTTAATCATTATTGAAATATGAAATTGATAGAGTTGACGATTAGTAAATAAGAACTACTTTAGTTTAATAAGATAGAAAATAAGAACTGTAACATGTTGAAGATTCCTTCACGCAGTTGCGCTATGAGAAAATTGTTTTATGCGTGAATTACGGGATTACTACATCCTGTTAGGAATGGATATTTTGCTATCCATTTACCATAATGCATGTATGTTTTTCTTCTTCGTGTCGATGGTACTGAGGCCACAGAGGACAGGAAAGGGGCATTCTACGATGCAGTTATTCAGACGCATCTTTTAGTAGAATGCTATTTATTCTAAATTGAATGGTCAATTAAAGACACAACATTTTATGTACACGAGACGATCACCACTAAAATGGGACGAACTTGTTCTCAATGACTACTTCCATATCCGCAGGACTGAGATGTCACAAGCTGACCCGCTAGCCACTCGTTATCTCTTATCTCTTGTCAAAATACCAAACAAAACAGTTGACACATTTACAGATCATAGCTCTGTCTATCTTGTCCTTGTATCCGAGTAGCGATCAACTATGAACTTTGCGCTGGATTTGTGCAACTTATGAGTGTTCGTAAGGTCATCTAAATACAGAATATATCTTGATAGTATTTATGTAAACGAAGATTGTATGTCGTGGTGGAAAATGGAAACATAGAAGTAGATAGAATACTCTTGTACTAGATTTTGCCCGCGGTTTCGCTCGTGTTATTGTCGGGATTTTTCCACGGTAACGCTTTAATATAGCCTATGGACACTCAGGAATAATGTACCTTCCCATTAGCGAAAGCATTTTAGGAATCGGATTAGGAATTTCGAAGATTACCCCTACATCCAGTCATGAAAACTTTACCACCTTAAAAATTAACTTACTGTTGCCCGCGGCTTCGCTCGCGTTTTCATCATCATCATCACCATTTCAGCCAAAAGACGTCCACTGCTGGACATAGGCCTCCCCCAAGTGTCACCACATTTTGTTCGCGTTTGGGTCGGAAATTATCCCACGGGCACGTTGTCAATATAGCCTATGACACTCGGGAATAATGTAGCTTCGTATTAGTGAAAGAACTTACAAAATCCGTTTAGTAGGTTCAGAGATTACCCCCTACAACCTCACAAATTTACACACTTTACCTCTTTATAATATTAGTATAGATAGATATTAGTTTAGACAACATACAAATAATTGTTCGTCGCTAATAGTGTGGTGTGTAGTGGTAGCCGGCAAGGTTCGAACGCTAATTGCCAGACGTGCTGGCTCGATACTTCTATTATCGCCATAATCACAATGAAATTAAATTACCACCGAAGGTGACGCTCCACTATGATTTGCCATATTTATTTCCTAGCCCATACTGCAGCAGATAGGACGCTCTTGTCCATGTGTGTGTGTGTGTTGTGTCTTGTCTTGTCTTGTCTAGTCAATGTAGAAAATTGTAGCTTGTGACCTACTTAATTGAGTTACGACCTTTCTGCATCCATGCAACGTATGTTTGTTATTGAAGACCTCACGACTACGTGCCCTTTAATTAGTGCGTGAATATTTGATCACGTGTGCTCTCCGCAAATAACAAAAGTCATTCAGTCGCTCGCGGTTATTGATGGTGTAGTCGATGTTAATTTTATGATTAGTTAAAAGGTGATTGCTTTTCATTTTACTTGATTGTATTGAGTTATCTAATAACTCTTGCTAACGGTACATTTGATCAATGCCTTAAATGAGATTATCTCTTATAGACTGCTATACGTGAGTCTGTGGTGGGATAACTGAACCCTGCCAACCTGTAACACATGGACCTTGAATCACTCAGCAGATTTCACCACGAGAATGTTTACAATCGCGCGATCCGAGTTTGTAGCACTTTCTGTTTCATTATTTTGTATCAAAACCATTTTTAAGGGTGTTCTTTATTGTAATTAACATTTCCACCTGCATACGGTGTCTTTAAGATAAAATCAACCATCTCGAATTTCTATAATGACGAATCGTAATTTTCATAACTTTGAATGACAATAATAATATAGTATTTCTAAAACATCAAGCACTGCGTGGTATTGGTAAACAATTAAATCATTTTTAGATTCATCAGACGTTATTTCATTCATTCACTAGGATGCCAATAAAAAGTAACAACATAATGACGAAGATAAAACATAACCAAATTAGGCGATTGATGAAAAACCTTCATGATCGTGTATGTACCGCAAAAATAAAAAATACTATTATTATAAAACAAACTGCAGTTAAAGCCGAGGGCATGGTACAGTCACCACACATCTGAACTTAACACATAAACTACCAAAATCACCCTTACTGATACGACACAAAGGCGCTGTCTATGTGAAATTATTATGTACGTTTGACTGTACATGTCGTCATTGAACTAATTGTAGTGCAATTGGCGCGCGTACACAATGCTAACGTTATCGTCATAATGGCCGGACTCAGGATATTGAGACACATCGCATTGGATTCGACGTACGGATGGATTTCCTGGAAACTTGGACTAACGTCTTGTCTGTACTGTGCTGATCATTTAGTTAGGTTGACGTGTGTAAAAGAAGAAATTTAGTCGAGTGGATTTACTTAGGTATTTTATCGCATGGATTTATCATCATCGTAGAGGTAATCACGCATCTTCAACCGCTTTGTCGTACGTTTTCAGGTATCTTAGTTGACGAATGCGAACCTATCATTATTACAGAAAATATAAACATAGGCCGAATTAGATGGACGTAATAGAAAGTGTTAGTGAAAACTAAAAGTGTTCGGTTATGATTATAAGATGCCGCATAATCATGTACCTTTAGGCTTAGCGCTATGTCGTGATCGAATGATGCTCAGTTTTACTAGGTGTCCCCTTGTTTCGCAGACAGAAATTTCATAGAATTTCGTTCCACCGAAAATGTTTCATATAATATTTGGATCTTGTATTTTTAATTCGAATATTATTGTTTTAACGATTATTTACTTGAATGAATCTTATTTTACAGAAATACAATTCAATGAATTTTATAATCACATTTTTTTATTTAACCAACTTATCAAACAGTCCAATTATTTTTTAACGAATATTGTTTGTTCGGTGTATTTTTCCATGGTATTTTATTTTAACGAAAATGTATAAGTAGACGTTATGCTTTCCATAATTTTATAAATTTCACACACACAGTCGAATGAGACTTTCGTACTCCTATTTTTTATGTTGTTTTCTATACACACCACATCAACATAAAGAAGGCATTTTGACAAGGAAAACGTAGGATGTAAGAGTGAGCAAAGTGAGTTCAGGACTTAGGGCACCCCGACTCCGGAGAGGTTAGGTTCGAAAAAGCTTGACGTTGAAACGTTCCGTTCACTCCGACCAAATAGGTTAGGTTAGATTAGAACGGTGACCAACTATGCGCGAGCCGAGCGAGCGTAGCGAGCGGTGCCGCGGCAGCGGCTGGCGAGCGCTATCGCGAAATTGGTCGCAGTAATGAAATTAGGGCACTCCGACATATTATGAACCGCGACATAAACAGTACGTACAGCCGCCAGCGCAGCAAGCTACACGATACTGACCAATTTTCCCAATCAACCTTGAACCTAATGCTTAAGCGATATAGTTGACAATCTATTAAAGAAATTTGTCAGATTGTAGTAGCTTGATGTACTGACTGGCGTCTGTACGTGTATATGAAGTCACTATTAATGAGAATAACAAGATTACCCGCATAGTTTTTGTGAACGCGGTGTTGTTATTTTATAGGAGGATATATGCATTTTGTCAAAGGTGTGAATTGAAACAGTGACTCGTTAAAATGTTTTTCGTGGTAACAAGTTTTATATTATCTAAACAATATGAGTATAAAGAATATTTGATTTGTTATTCTATGATATGAATATCAAAATATTAAATTTTATTTGTAAAAAAAAAGATTTTCATTTTTTCGAAGTATTCTGCGTATTGATTATTCTATGAAATGATAATATTAGAAAAAAGTTATATGAAACAAAATTCTATAAAACTTTTGTCTATAAAACAGTGTACAACCGTTTTACTATCACGTTTGATGGGATAACATTAGAGGCAGGTTTATTATTTTACAAGGTTTTACTGAAAATTCCTAATATTTATTCTTCAATCGGCCTCACGCTAGGCCCAATGCGTGTTCAGGTATACACCGGTCAGCTGTAGTAACGGTAGCACAATAGCGTAGCACCTAGGTTGCGACATGCTACTCGCTAATCGTTACATTTAACCACGATCCATTGCAAATATTCGCAAAATAAAAACACACACCTTTTATTTTCACACATCACTTGGAAAAAATATTTTCAAGTACATCACTAGTTACTTGGTAAAATTTTTCGCGCATCGTATTTCGAAATCACTACTGTTGGTGTTAGATTCGCGTGTGTATGCGCAAGCGCACGTTATCACATGCGCGCGAGTCTCGCGACTTTGGCCATCGCTCGATATCGCGGCGAGAAGAACCTTTCACAACGAAGGTTGTTTGACAATAGACGATAAAACAGGTGGTTACTGGCTCCGGTGGTCAGTGGTCGGTGGTAGGGACCGAGTTATCAATAGTTACGTAAAACCCACGTGTACTTGGCGCTGGAGTATTTACACGACACTGGCACTGTTGCAGTGTTGGTGCTCATTCGGAATTTATGAGCCACGAAGTACGATGTCGGGTAATTGATGTACTCGTGAGAATTTGGAGTGAATTAGTTGTTAAATAAGTTATTGTTTTGTGTTACAGTCACACAAAGTAGGATTTCTCAATAGTGCAGGTACTCTTAAGCCTAATAATAAGAGCTGCGTATTCTGTCTGATGCATCTCTCTTTCCGTTTTATCTTTATGCATTTAACTCGCGCCTGCAAGTGAAAGCAAGTGAATTTGATATTGGTTGACGATCAATTCTTAAACTTGGCCGACTTAGCTTCAAGGTTAGAAATGTCAATATCCTTCGAGAAATGTAAATATGCAATCATATTGACCAAGAATCTGATTTTCATCTAAATTGATCTGAGTAAATTGCAAAATATCTAAAATTGTCGACGAACATATTAGTCAACTTCCTCAGGAGAAGGTTATTGTTTCTATAACACATTTGCTCGTAAAGAGTCTCTTATTTCACCAATTACAATATCGTATTGTATCTCATTACGTACTTGTGCGTTATTGTAATGTTAAACGCACGGTTTATCAAGATGCTCTGTCTAAAACGAACGGTACTTTTTTAAATCTTAGCAAAGAGTTTTTATGTCAGAAAAGTGGTCAACATTTTATGAATAAAAATGACTTTAGGAGATAAAATATAATAAATAAATAATAATAATAACTTAATAGACATCCAGCACCTATGGCGGAAACAAGTTAGTCGATTAAAATCATTCTTTCATTCAAAATCCCGCACTGTAACATACACAAAGCCATAGTTATAAATGATCTAACTACACTCCACTTAATCTAAGTCATCAGACAGAAACACTTAACACAGCTAATGATGACCCGCAGCAACATAAAATGGACGACTGGAAGAGGAAAGTAATCCACGGTCGGCACCCTCACGACTTAGAGCAATCACACATAAATAAATTAGCTTCAAATAAGTGGCTTATTCCCGGAAACCGAAGGATTTATAATAGCTATTCAAGGTCAGATCATCAACACAAAAAACTACAGAAAATACATAATCAAAGATCCTACAGTCACAAATGTCACAGCCAACCAGAAACCATTCAGCACATAACAGGAGCATGCACAACTCTCACGCAAACCGACTACACTCACAGGCACAATCAGGTGGCCAATGTCATTCACCAGAAACTAGCACTAAAACACACACTCATTCAAAATACCAGAACTCCTTACTAAAACTATAAACCAGAAGCTACCCTAGAAAATACAACACATAAACGATCACGCTACGCGATTACGATCGCGCTATTGTCACTGATAAGACCATTCATTACAATAGGCCGGATATAATGCTACAGGATGAAATAAACAAAGTAACGTACCTTATAGACATTGCTATTCCCAATACACACAACATACAGAAGACAATCACAGAAAAAATAAGTAAATACGCAGAGCTCAAAGACGAAGTGACTAGAATCTGGCGACAAGAAAAGGTACATGTAGTCCTTTCCACAACAGGCGTTACCAAATCATCTTCTCCATAGTTTAAAATTACTCGACCTAAAAGAATCCGCCTCCATCATACTGCAAAAAGCTGCGATTTTAAATACGTGCAGAATTGTTAGAAAATTCATGCAGTTAGAAGAAAACGAAATATGTCATCACAACACATAAACATTCACAAAACTCACACACCACACGCTACATTTGCTCTGGTTTCAGCCCGTAAATGTAGTTGAAATCCAGTCTAAGGGCTGAGTTGAAAAATACTTCCAGAAAAAAAAAACGTTTATTTATAAAAAGGGGCACACTTACAATAAAATGTCTTAACAATAAAAATAGAGCACATTTGCTTAAATTCGCTGTATTGTTTTTATTTGAAAAGTCGTCGAGTAATGATGAATTTATTAATTCGACACCGCCAGAAGTCTCAGAGACAGTTTTATTTATTTCCTCGCAAATATGTTATAAAACGTCGTATGACATACGTGCCTCTGCTTTCTTG
This sequence comes from Eugnorisma glareosa, assembly GCA_947578425.1. Taxonomy (NCBI): domain Eukaryota; kingdom Metazoa; phylum Arthropoda; class Insecta; order Lepidoptera; family Noctuidae; genus Eugnorisma; species Eugnorisma glareosa. The sequence goes on from OX387968.1 coordinate 1,281,840, forward strand.
TAGCCCTCGCCTACGGCTCGGGCTAGCAATATCGCCACGGCTGTAATTTTCGACTTACCGGACTTATATCATAATGTACTATAGTAGGTCTCCTTTTCTCTGATGCATAGCAGCATACATACATCATAAAGCACAGCCTATACCCAGTGAGAGGTAATGGGTTGTAATCCTTGGCCATACTTAATGTTTTCGAATTTTCAGTTCCAGGACAGTCCGGTAATGGTGATAAAATAATTTACGCGAAGTGCCTGCCTGGCTTCGAACTTACGACCTAAGCTCGCGGCGCGTTCATTTCAGATTTGTACCGCATCATTATCTTGAATAGGCCTATGTTTGTACCACATACTACCATCGCCATGTCGTCAGCAAAGCCATTAACTGACCAGAGGGATATCTTAACTGTTACATTTATTTTTATCAGACCAAGTAGGCCCATTTAGGATTGAGGTAAATGTCTCGTAACCTACCGTGTTATACGTGCAATCTCCTCTCAATGTGTCACACGTGATCGGTCAGCGTGTCACATAGGTACTTATGGTGCCCTGGTACTTCACTTATTGCTTCAGGTATAGGTACTTGAGCTCATAGAAACGCAGTGAAGTATCTACGTGATTTGGTCAAACTTCTTGTGCTTGGGCTACTTACCTTAATGTCTGATATTTGCCTGTAGCTAATCCTAAAGTGGTTCAGCAAAGTCATTGAACGTGGTTTCAAAACTAAAGCACATCTAATGTAAATCAAGATAATGTGATTCTTTCTTTGATTTTTCTCTAAATTTTAACATTCTTTATTTTTTTCTGGTATTTGTAACTGGTGGTGTAAAAATACGCTTAACGAAGCTGAAAGGCATTTGATCTGCCCGTCATTTTTGTTCTGGTCCATACCTGGGAACCTTCTAGGTACCTACGGAGATATTAGGGGTCAAAGTTTCAATTATTTCCCTTTTTTTTTTTTAATACATGTTTATATTGTTATAACTTTACTTTAAATACCTCCACGACCCCCGCACTATTCAATGCATCCATCAGCACAATGTTTTTTTGCGCAGAGTTACTTAGTTTGATGTACAGAACGCTTGGTTGACGGCTTCGCGAAGGGTCTGTTTGCACCTTGTATTTGGTTTTACTTGGGGCCATCTTCTTGCTTCTTCTTTCTGCTAGTTTTACCCTTCGTTCTCTCGTAGATAATCAACTAGTCCATAACTAGTTCTAGTCTTTCTTATTCACGCGAATAAACGAGTTTGAGAAGCTGTTACGAGTTCTTTGTACCGGGATGTTTATTTATTAATTTATGGCACAAAATACTTAACAGGACATTACATTAAGACATTAGATTATTCAGATTCATTCGATTTTTTTCAGATTATTGTTTACTAGCGGTTGCCCGCGGCTTCGCTCGCGTTTTGGTCGGAAATTATACCACGGGCAAGTCGTAAATACAGCTTATGGCATTCAGGGATAATGTAGGTTTCTAGTGAAAGAATTTCAAAATCGGTTCAGTAGATCCAGACATTACCCCTACATACAAACATACAAACAAATTTTACCTCTTTATAATATTAGTATAGATTATAATATAATATTAGTATAGAAATATAGAAGTATAGATTGACTAGCAAAGAAAAAAAATCTGTTGTGAATTTAATAATATTATTTTATTTTGTATGAAAAATTGTTTCATGGTTAACTTTATTTATTTTTAGTAGGAACCTACAAGTACTACCAATACAAAAAAGGTCGTTATACAATATTATTTTGTTTTTGACATAGTAATCGAGTGCTATTAGACCAAAGGTGGAACGAAGTTTATAGTGGTCGGATTTTCATGGGACTTTTTTAATAGTAAAAAAAAAAAAATATCAAGTACCTTTACGAGTGGAGACGAAAGTTAAAAAAAAACGGTATCGGTATCGGTATTGATATTAAATTGCGCGAAGAAACCCAAGCTTGCAACTAATCTTAGATAGAAATCGTGAGAAATGGTTAAGTTAGAATTACGATATTTTTTGTAAATTTACCAGGCAGCGGCCCCTTTGCACCTTCGTCAGCAATAGTCAACATTTATCGAGTACCTCCAAATATTTTTGTTAGTTTTAGTTATCTGTGGATAGCAGATATAATATGGATATTTTCAGGATAATATTTACGTTGATCGTCCTAGAAAAATTTTGAGAAAAATGGCCTTCTTTAACTTTTACATAGACGATTTCCTGATAATTGTGAATTAATTTTTAGTCTCTTCACTCGTAAAAGTGTTTTTTTTGAATATTTTTACGTCCATTTATCTGTGAAAACGCATCAGTAATCAATTTCAAATGAAGTATAACCCTTAAAAGTTGATATTTTAGAAATGATTGAACAAAATAGGAAAAAAAAAAAACAAACTTAAAATATGCATTATATCGACAATAATTATTAACAAAGAAAAATACCCAATTTGGCGTTTAATGAATGCACGTAGCTCATACTATTTCGCCACAATATGAATTCATCGAATTTGAAGTTATTCATAAACGACAAAATAAAAACATTCTAAAGGATATTAAAAAAAAAATGGAAGTCGCGAGCGGCGAAACTTTTTTTTCAATTTTCTTCTCCACTCCTCTAGGAACTCAATAAAAAGTCCCATGGAAACCCGACCACTATAAACTTCGTTACACCTTTTGAGTATTTATTGTCTAATTGCACTCGGCTATAGTATGTAATCGACACAGGTGTGTAGAGCACCAACTAAACGGGTCAATAACCCAACCAATATGACTACACTAATGACAGACCGTAACCAGAAGTAAATAAAAGAAAGTACTAATTGTAAAAAAATATTTATACATAGTTGTTTTTGTAATTATCATTAAAACAATGTACATACATATACATAGATCTAATTAAGTACGACGTAGAACGAGTATTTCATAAATGTTGGTCAGCTTTCTTCACTTAAAATAAAATTATTGAACGAAATTCCTTAGAAAAACACATCTTTCCAAGTGTGACTTTGTTCACGATAAGGGATCGGGTTTTAGTTGGGAGCAATCCTGAGTATTCTTTAAATAGGCTTTGATTCACAAACTAATATTTAGGCCGTGACTGTGAGCGTCAAGTTCAAAATGTATGAAAAAACAAACGGTTGTCAAGTCTGAATTTTCTTCGTACATTTTTTACTGAGCGCTCACTGCGGCCGACTATACGCTGTGTGGGAACGTAGCTTTAAGGCAAGTAGAATAATTATTAAAAAATTGGGTAGGTAATGTGTAGGTTTTCTTTAATTAGATTATAATCGCACGTCGTTTTACTTTTGTCATCTAAATAACTTGGCACGATAACTTTTGTACCTACTGATGTAACACATAATGCATTATGCTATTGATATTTAATCAAACTTGGTTTTAAACGGTTAATTTTCACGACCAATACCAAAATTCATGAAAAACCGGTTTTCCGCATAATAGTATTTATGTTTTGAACAACCAACGCAACCATACACAGTTTCATTTTATAATTATCATTTTCTTTCGTCTCACTTTTTAATCTCAGACAACCTCGTTAAACCTACGAATACAAACATTATTCATTCTTCCTTCTATACAAAGAATATGTCGAGTTCCAAAACCGAAGGGCTTCCCCAGCATCGTTCCAAATTGATTCCATCGAGCATTCCTTGTCTATCAGCAGAAGTCGAGGGTTTTCCACTGCTGCTGGTTCCCATTTCGGTGAGATTGAAGATGATGGTGGTGTAGGATCACTGGAAAAAACAAAAAAAGTGATAATCGATAAACATGATCAAAATTAAACAAAACATATTTTTAGAACTACTTTAAATGTTTTATTTTTATTCAACTTGTTATAATAAAAATAACTAGTGCTTTTATTGTAATAGATATACTTAGCATTAAAAATTATTCATATAAGGCAAGTGTTCGCCACTGATTATAGAATTATTGTTTTAACCTCGAAATTATTATAAGCAAAGACGATTGGCACAACAAAACACACATGACGTATAATAAATTAAAAACTTAATCCGTTCTGATTTGAAAATTAATTTATCTAGGTCTCGGCCAACAGCCAATCATCTTAAAATATTCTTTCATCAAATGCTAGTAACCAACATTTTGTTGCAAAACAGCGCGGGAGCGAGTCACGAGCCATTCAATTCACAGCTGCGAAGTAATTCACTCACTCCTTCATCTCGCTGCTACTATTTCAGAATAGTTTAATACATAACAAATGTTTTCTGTACATATGGAAACATTTCATCTTGCTCTTACTGAATTAAATTGTGTTTTAAGAAGCATTTGAGCAAATGAGGTTGAAAGTGTTTGTGTTCTGTTAACTTTTGCTTTTAATTCAAGGTTATGCGTTCAAAGTAATCAAGTTAACGGTTATGTCGAATCGAAAACTGCAATTTGTGTGGGGGTCATGGATGGGGTCAAGTCCATCGAGAACTCAAGGTGAGAACAATAAATAATATACTGGGCTCGATGAGTATGTAAAGAAATCATAAAACATAAAGGCAAACTGCCGCAACACTAAATAATTAAAAAATTCAGCTTAGGTACCTGTATTTCGCAAAGTTGGTCCACAGAGTAGTAAACTTGTTAATGAATCTGACTTCAGTAAACGCCGGTAAGGTCAAGGTGCTGAACAGGTAGAATAATTCATCGGCGTGCGTCGCTCCCGGGAACTCGCGGACACCATACATTATCTTTGCGAAGTTTAGCAACCCATCGTAACCGAACTTGTAAGCATACACAGGCTCATTCAACGTCTGCAGAAATAGATCCATAGTCGCTAATACAGGGTAAGTTATTGCCGCGTCACCTTCGAAACGTCCCAACTTTTCTAAGGAAGTCTTTTCTTTAGTAATTTTCTCTCCAACCATGTACAACTCATTAAATCTATTCGCTGTTTTCACCTTTTCCTCATCAGTAGAGAAAGACAAATCTCTCGGTAACGCTTTGTGGAAATCTATTGTATGGAGCATAGTTTCGTTTTCTTTTCCAGCAAAATATAAACCTTCGGCGCTATTGAAACCAATTATTACAGGGACTTTGTTATATTTGCCTTTTGTGATCAAATTGTAAGGACTGTCAGGCAGAAATGGTTTTATTGTGTGAATCTTCTTTTCAATGCAGGGCACGAAGACGTTTTCTGATATTACGATATCGCCTTCCTTTCTAGGTATACGATAGGTCAGCAGATCTTCAGCTGTCAAATTATTGAATAAATTGTAAATTTCTTTGGGGTCAGTGGTTGTGAGGCCCATTTGTTGCGCCAGTAGACTAGCAGTCTTCAAAGGTTCAAATTGTACGGCCCAATATCCCAAAGCCGAACCACTTTGCATGATAGCTCTGTTGAAGAGTCCTTTCGACATTGGAGATAGCAGATGGTATGAAACTGAAGCAGATCCTGCACTTTCTCCAAAAATGGTGACATTATCAGGATCACCTCCGAACGCTCTTATATTTCTCTTCACCCACTTGAGTGCTTGAACTTGGTCTTTCAGTCCGACATTGCCAGGTGCTTCTTTGATGCCTAGACAAAGGAAGCCAAGAATTTCCAGTCTGTAGTTGAAGGTGACTAGGATAACACCATGTTTGACTAAGTACTTGGGGCCGTAGATGAAGGGGGATCCCGAGCCGTCCCTAAAGCCTCCTCCGTGGATGAACACCATGACGGGCAGAGGGCTGTCGCTGGGCTCGACCGGGGTGTACACGTTCACTGTGAGGCAGTCTTCCTCGCCCAGGATGCGGGTGCTGGTGAAGCGTTGCTTGCATCTGATGTGCTCGTCGAGTGCATTGTACACACCTTCCCATTTTGGATTCGGTTCGGCTTCCTGGAATTGTACATATTCGAACATTATTACGTTACCTTACGAATTGGGAAATGCAGTATTATAAGATGGATGTTAAATTGCTTTCCTCTTCACACTTGTAATACTGCAATCAAAGGACTGTGAGTACTGTGACATTTGATTAAAAATGTATCGCGCCAAATTAGTCGACACTTCATATTACAGGTGCGATTAGTCGGCAGGCGGCAATCACAAGTAGATTAGTGCTGTGACGTGCGACGTTACGTTCATCATTATTAACTTCTGCTATTAGCGGCCCTTCACAGAAACTATTTTACGCACTATAATTGTTTCTGGATACTTGTCGTCAATATTCAGATCAATGTAACTGGCCTGTTGTATGTACATACATTGTTGTTAAAGGTGTATGTTTCTTGCACACAAAATACGCGCTTGGACGTGGAGTTGCGGACACCAGCCCGCTATACAATACAATACAATGTTTCTTGTAGTTGAAGTTTAGATTTTTTTTAAATCGTTTTATGATATCGATATCCATTACGTCTACGGAAGTTTCAATTTGACTCTTATGTTTCTATATGCCACTTTTTTGGCTTCTGTACCGCGGCCGTTTAGAGGCGAATTTCTTCAACGTTTTTTAAAGACAGTTTTAGATCTTTCAGTGTCATCATTGTTATGGAATATGGACACTAATAGCTCTTGAACGGCGGTTTATATGTGCTTATCGCGTAAGGTTTATTGGTGAAATTCGTCCTAAAAGATTTTTTAAGCAGAAGTTCGTCTGATTTGTGTCTTATCTTTGACAAAGAAGGGGTACTTACTTGGAACCTGTGTGTGACAGTAGCATAAGGTATACCGAAGTACTGCAGGTATGAGCCGTCAGAAGCCACTGACCCCTGGACTTGCCCACCACTCAGCTGCACCGGCGCTGTGGGCTGGGGCACCAGCGGAGCCACCCACAGCGAGATTAGCACCAACAGCTTCAAACTGGACAGCGACTTCAAATAGGTCTTCATATTGTTAGCTGTAGTCACGCAGCTTGCCAAGGTCAATGACTCTAACATTAATTGCACTCTCATAAAAATTACATTATTCACAGCCACAGATTTCAACACATCATCTTAGAATTCAATACCATCGCAGCAATTTGTGTTCATTTTATTAGTCCCGGCTTTTAATACGAAAGTAACGGTGACGATGTGTATTTTATTTTCGATAGCTTGATATAGAGATTCTACTGGTATTTCTCCACTCTTACTACGAGTTTTTTGCCGTCATCATAAACGGTAGACGTTCAAAGCACAGGTCGTTGCTCTGGTTGATGTCCAAATCCAATCAAACCTGAAAAAAGAGGATAGTTCTTTATTTGAAAGTCTTCAAGTATGAGCAGTAGAATTCAACGGAGTCTTCGGAAAAACGATCATTATGACAGTCATGTCTAAGGTTTTAGTGGCTTATTGAAAGGCTCTTCCACACAAAAGTATTTAGCATTTTCCCAACTATGTATGAGATGCATCTGAATACCAGTGTTCTACATGGAGAGACTGCCTCTCTGACCTACACTACCAGTTAATGCGATGCCGTGTTTCTTATAAATAAGTTTTGTGAATTGTAGTGAATAATTTAGTTTGACTAACTTCACCAATATGTTTTGTTTTTTAAGTTTCTTTTTTTTCTAAAAAACGTTTCCCCACACTAGGAATTTCTCCTGTATCGGGGGTGCGTTTACAAACATTTAAACTCACATACACAAACAGCCAGACCCGGAACAACTACCTGTAGATCATACAAATATGTGTTTCGTGCGGGGATCGAACCCGCGACACGCAGCGCAGCAGCCAATCGCTCAGCCACTGCGCCAACCGTGCCGTTGAAAGTTCATTTATGCACATGGAAAAACTTACACATTACTGTCTGGCTCAACAACGACTCCTTCAGAAACTACAAGCTACAAGTGCCCCTAAGTAACATTACATCAGTGAAGACTTAGTGCATTACTTGTATCCACATTGCTAGCTAATTGTCTTTACTTATTTGTTGAACAGAGACATTGTTGCCTAACTACCGGTCAAGTAAACAGAACTAACTAGAACTATTCAACTGTGCGTGTCTTCGAATGCTTTACGATTGCTTGTGTTTTAACAAACTTTTAAACACGACAATTGCATATTGTTGATACGTGAGCTGCATATTATGTTTCTATGATGTCTCATTATGATCTTCAGGTGCTCTTGCATTTTGATTCTTGTGTTTTATGTTTCCACTCTGAAATTCATATATTATGTCTGTCATTCAGTCAACATTAAACTACTTTCACAATTTTGTAAATTTTTTATAGCCAGTCTCAGATCATCTTAGACTTTTGAAGAAGGTCCATAGAGGCTCCTAAGATATAAACTAAACCAATTAATGCGATCAGGGCTACAACAGTATCTGTGACTGATATATTCAGTCACAGATACTGAAACACATGAAATATTCATGTTGGTCATTGTACAGAAATTCAGTCCGAGTTCCTAAATACATATCAGTAGTTCCGGAATTCCCAATCAGAACTACAAAATTATCAAACAAGATCTTGAATTACACTAATGAAAATACTCCGTAGCAAATAAATTGACGACTTGGTATTTAAATCAAAGTACGACATTACAGTGAAGTAGACATCTAAAATAAGTTTAATGGGATATTATTGAAAAGTCTGAGTACACAATAATGACCTGTTTATGTTCGTTAAGGATCTTATTAGTCATAACAAGCTCATTCAGACGATACCTATCTTTAGAAAATTTGGAGATTATTCAGATAATTTAAGCTATTCTTAAGCGATTTTTCGTTTATAAATCTATTTATTTATCGAGTTAAAACGCTGAATGGCCTGTGTGACAGATGATGTGGCTAGAAAGGGGTGTTACAACGAATTAAAATTATTAGAGAAGTATTAACGAAGAAGACATGTCGCGGCGGTTCTAAATACATTCTGATAAGGCTGGGTAATGATGATGGTGACCATCTTGATAGATGATATCATGCTGGCTTGAAAGTTTTATGGGGAATTTTATTTACTGGGTAGTGAGTTCTAAACCTTTACTTATTTAGTAGGTGCTGTTGCTCTTGCTAATTCTAATGTAAGAAAAAACTGATAGACTTCCGGAGAGTAATAACTTGGGAAGAGGAAACACTATCAACACCATCTTACTCATGCTGGCAATGAATGTGGTGAACTAGTTAGTCTTTCATTCGCCTCGAAGCTTAATAAATTGTAACATTTGATCAATATGGATTTAATTGGATCATTCCCACTATTTCTACTACACAGTTCTACGGTAGAACTAATGGGATTTTTTTCCCTAATAGTGCTACGATTCAAGGTGGTATAAATTCGTAGAACTAGTGGGGACAAGAAGTCCCATTAGTTCTACTGTTCTATTACACAGTTTACGGTAGAACTATATCTAGAAAGCTGTCCGTTAGGTCAACTATCACCCTGTTAGGTATTGTGCGTACATATGTATACCTACGTCGTATGTACGTAGTATCTGCAAATAGTCAAAGTCTGGATTATTGACAAAAGCTACATGATGTGTTTAGTTGACGTTTTCAGCATCATCATCGTCATTGCCGCTGGAGTACGAGCTGGAAAACGAGCGATGTTAAAAATAGCAGTCTTTGACCTTACGGTATTTTCAAAATTGTACTAGGGGGAGCTGGGAGGCCTACCTTCCCATTGTTTAGTTAACCAGTTAAATGGCCAGTAATTATGACCTTTAAAGAAAACATGTTTCATTATTTTTTTACCTATACGTTTTATTATCTTGACTTGTCTTGGTGAATGTATACGGATTTTGCAGATAACGTAAGGTCAACGCCTGCTATTTTTAGCATCACTCGTTTTGTTAACTTAAAGTTAAATATCGAATTATTCCACAAAGGTTTGGAATTATAAGTCTGTTTTAATGTAGCCTTGTAAATTGTTTTGTCACGTTATTATAATCACGTATTTGTAATTGTATGGTTTTATCAAAATATATCTTTCTAGGCTTCGTCTGGGATCTATGTAGAAATGTATTGGTAATGCACCCACATCTCGCTTGTTATGTTAAAGTTCCACGTAGGCCTGCCTCCCCCAGGGCCAGGCCTTATTATCATCATATCAGGCTTTACAGCCGTGCGTGGGTCTTAGACTGGTCGAGTATATTTACCGGACACAAATCCAGGATTGAGCATTTTTAGGTTTTTCTTAATTCAATTCTGTGTGTGAGTCAAATCTGTTGGCAGTATAACACTTGAGTCATTAGGCCTCGGCCGGTTCTATGTATGGTCATCACATTCGTCATCTTGCACATTTGGAGGTGCAAGTTATTGTGATAAGTTAGGCATCGAAAGAAATGTCTAAAGAAATATTACAAAATTAAGAGGGTGGATTCTGAAAATTGTCAACGTCGCATTTAACTGTCAAATATCGCTCTGTTTTCATCAATTTACTAATTACTGAACATTAAATTTATCAATCAAAATAGAAAAATATTTGACAGCTATTTGCGACGTTGTCAACTTTCAGAATATACAGCTATAAGAGGAATTTGAAATAAGGTAAAAAAGTCAGGCGACTGATAACAATGTCACTCAAATCATTATAAACAAACACAATGTTTGTATTATTTACTATTTAGATCGGTTTATACAAAATTCACTATCATTGACCCCAGTTCATTCACATGCAAATACAATCGTAATCAACTATCAACCTTGCACGTGCTTAATAAGATGCAAATCAAATTGCTAGATAACGGCACCTATTACATTGTAATTCGAAGTACATGGTTTCACTATTTAGACTACTTACAAATAGGTTTCCACTCAATGTCCACTAGGAAATGCAAGGAAATGTCTCACAAAATCACTGCACATTCCACACTTCAAATTCACACTTGTTCTTAAAACACTAAAGTATATTCTTCATTGATCTTAGTTTTAAAGTAAAATGTGATAGTAACTTTCACCGTTACTCCGACGCGTATGCCCGTGCGTCTGATCGCTGGCTGAATGCGCCCGCGCAAACAACCGGTCGTCTTTAATATATGTCAATACTTGGGAATACCGCTTCTTGCTAATCAATATATATCGATCATAGCCCGTTGTAATGCTAGTAATTGTGTTCTGATTTTTATATAAATGGTGAGATAACCTCATTGAATAGTAATATCAGTCTGTAATATACGTCTCTCTGTAGGTCAAAGACCCTTTTCTCGTCAAGTGGACCACGATCTCCGCTCTGGCTGACTGCGGCAAGTAATTTGTGACCGCTAAGTATTGGTTATCTGCCGATGGTATTCTGTACTGCAAGTTATAGTAGCAGTATTTGATAATATGTCAGATTATTAGAAGTATTTTTTTAGATATTATTGTATAGTATTTTTTTTATTGAATTCCTCACAATGTTTTCCTAATAAACCCAAAGGTTGACTGGTAGATAATGTCTTGTGGCATTAAGTGGCATTCAGTCCGCCTATGTACCAGTTTTGTACATGAAGTTTAAATAAATAATTCCAGTATTTTTGAATTGCAACCCGGTGTGAGGATTTGTGGATGGTTGTTTACATGCACTATTACATACTAAAGAATCGTGGGTGTACTATTGGTACACTACCACTGGAAAATGTCTGGATGAACAAAAAAAAGGGACCCACATTAAAGCCCTGAGTTGAGAGAACTGAACGTTATGGGAAGAGGACCTTGCCCAGCAGTGGGCTGACGTAGGCTAATAGTGAGTATGGGGACAGTACGCCCTACCCTGATTAGGATTACAGGCGTGATGTTACGTGTTCTAGTCTAGTCTATACTTCTGTACCTATATTACAAAGAGGTAAGTTTGTGAGTTTGTATGTTGGGGATAATCTTCGGAACTACTGATCCGATTCCGGAAATTCTTTCACTAACGGGAAGCTACATTATTCCCGAGTGCTATAGCTACATGTAAAATGTTCCCGTGGGTTATTACCGTACGTAACGGGAGCGAAGCCGTGAGCAAAAGCTAGCATTATAAATATTAGTAAACACTTATAAATAGCCCAGTCACATGTACGAATTCATCAGAATGTTGGAATAAACACTTTGATTTCACATACACACCTCACCACACACACACTACACTCATTTAAACACCCCTAGATACACAAACACACTCATTCACTCCATTTGCAGTGTTAAAAAAAAAAGTATAAATTAAACAGAAAGTCACGGTTACATTATGTAAATTGAAGCCGCAAAATCTCCGACTCCTAGAAACCTAGTTTAGCAGCCCGGAAACCTGACAATAATTTTTAAATTGGTAGTACAACCCATTGTTTCCATTATGCTATGTACTGTGTCGTTGTTTTTGTTATGTACTAATAAACTTATTATACAATATTGAGATTGTTTACCAATATTAATTTGACTGAACTAGCAAGTTGCCCAGATTTAGTGTGAAGTTAGTCTGCTGGTCACAAAATAACATTTACGAGTATGAAGTAAATGTTTAATTATTAAGGTTTTTTGTTTTTCGATTTCCTTTGTTTCCACTTTACTCTTTCCTTGAGGATGTACTAAAATATTATCAAATGGGCACTAAACATATCATAAGGGGCACTAGTCCAGTAGTCTAGTGCCCCTAGTGGCATAAGGTCTTGTCACTACAAGTCCATGTAGCCGTATGTCGTAAAATGCGACATTACTACAAATGTACGGTTTGTGAGATATCACTTGTTCATGACGTCCACATGGGCGCACAACATATTAAACGTCGCATTGGTCATCAAGTTAATTCCTTAAACTAGGTAAGCTGAACTGTGCGTGCAATTCGACAGCATCATTCCGTTCATCCTACCGCGTATAGCCGTCCATTACTGGATAAAGACTTCTCCCAGGCTGTGCCACAACACCTTGTCCTGTATCTTCCGCATCGACTCTGTCCCAGCCACCTTTTTAAGTTCGTCGTTCCGTCTACTTGCGGTCCGACATGCGGCCTCTTCTCTAGCATGGTTAGCTCATCCCTCCACCAATGGTTATTGCTATCTAAAATGTAAGTTTCTTCTAGAAATAACATGTTTTCTTGAACGAGTTGTATGTGTCACCTAATACTTTAACTATGAACTAATTCGGTAGGTTTGTGAAAATGTCGGCAATTAAATTCGGGTTTGAGATGTCTTTATTTCCCATAAGAAATTTCACTTACATGAGAAATATTAACTAGTTAAAAACATTATTGGATTTACGTACAGTTTTGACAAAATAATTACAAATATAGGTATTGTACAAAATGTTCTAAAAGTTTATGGTAAACGGTAAAAAATTTAACCCAACCAAAATGTAAACATACACGGAACGCGCGCAACTAGATGTGGTATGAAATGTATTAGGGTGCGCTTGCTTTAAATATGTGTAATTTTAAGTTTTTCTTGAATATTGTCATGGATTTAGCATTTTTTGTTATTTGGCAGTTTATTGTACAATGCAGCACCTTCGTACATAACATTTTTCTTGCCATAACTGGTGCGTGGTGGGTAGCATTTGCATTTCTGAGCCCAATTTTGTGTATTTGATGTTTCTTTGTAAAATGTATTTGTGTGTGAATGTTTTTATTAAGTATTTTTCTTAATTAACTTAATTTCATTGTATATTTTTTGTGTTGGTGTACTGTAATCATATTGGAAGAGTGTCTTTATTAACTTATTTTGTGCTATTTGCAGCGTTTCAATATTGGTTTTGGCCGCTGTGCCCCATACTTCTATTAGATAGTCCAGGTGAGGTTTTATAAGAGTGTTATATATATTGTAGCGTACTCGGCGTGGAAGACATCGGACAACACTCCGTAGGGCCCCCGTGAGCGAAGTCAGTTTAGATCTAACCCTCTCCATATGCGGCTTCCAGTTCAGGTGGTTATCTAAATTTAATCCAAGGTACTTTTCGTGATCAACTTTTTTGATAGGTTGGTTACTTATGGTTAATTGTGAACTGTGTGATATTTTTTTGTTTTAGCTGCGAATACTATGTAGTTGGTTTTGGCTATATTTATTGTAAGTAGATTGCACTGAAACCACATATTTAAAAGGTTTAAATCATCCTGAGCGTCACGCATAACAGCGTCTACAGAGTTTCAAAAATAAAATATAGCTGTATCGTCGGCGTACAATGATACATCGCCTTTAAGTCCAACTTCATGAATATTATTAATATAAATCAGGAATAATAAGGGTCCCAAAATTGATCCCTGCGGAATGCCAAAACTTACAGTTTTAGGACTACTTTGGGTTTCGTTAATCTTAACCACTTGGGAACGATTGGCCAGGTAAGATTTAAAGATATCAAGGGCATTACCAGTGACACCAATGTCATTGAGTTTCTCTAATAACAGTTTGTGTCAAAAGCTTTTTTTAAGTCTATGAAAATTCCTAACGCTATTTGCTTTTTGTCGATACTAAGTTTAATTTTTGTTATTAGATCTATTGTTGCAGAAAGTGTATTGGATTTTGACCTAAAACCGTATTGTTTTTTATAAAGAAAGTTTTGCGCTCTAAGATGTTCATCGAGGCGGTTGTATAAAACACGTTCAATTTTTTTTGATAAAACCGGCAAGACAGAAATGGGACGATAATTTCTTGGATCAGATTTACTCTCATTTTTGTAGATGGGGCTGACTTTGGCCATTTTGAGGCTGTCGTGAAGTGTTACGCCATTAATTTGTACTCCTTCTTTGTATTTAATAACTGTTTGATCCAAGTTCAACACATTAATATTAAAATCACCCAGTATTATTACTCTTTTCCGCTTTTGCAATTGCTTGGTGTATGTTTCAATGAAATTTTTGAAATTAGAAGCTTTTGGTTTACGATAGATGCCAGCTATGTCGAGGGAATATTTTTCAAGATGGATCCATATGTAGTGGTTGTCATTCAGGCATAGTTCCTCGATTAAGTGGTGTTTTAAGTTGTTATGAGCAAAAATTGATACTCCACCATCCCTTACGCAATGTCTGTAGTTGTAGTTGTGTGTATATCCAGGAATTTGGAGTCTTCTAGCTTCATCATCAGTTTTTATCCATGTTTCAGTAAGTACAATAATGTATATGTTACTACGAAAAGATTCCACCACACATTTTAGTTCGTCCAATTTCCCTGGTTTCACTATACTGCGCACATTTTAAATTACCATAGGTATGGTGATTTCTTCTTGATAAATCTTGTCAATTTATTTTCCAGAGCCACATACAAGTTTAAATAGATAGATAGTTTAGTTTTGGTTATTTTTCTATAAATTAATACAGTAGGACTCCCTAATAAACAGAAAAGTTGAAATCACAAAGGTCGTTTTGATGATTTCTTCTAAAGAAATCTTCCTTATTTCCTAGTACAAGTGTTCATTATTTATTTCATGAAATATTTGGTGCTTAAGTCCAAAGGTTGGCATAGCAATCATTACTTATTCATCGTCGAAGAGACGAGTTTATTGACCTTGATTTAGAAGTCGGAGATAGCCTCAGCTTCCAAAGTTCAAACATTTTAATCGCGATTATTTTAATGATATTGTATTTAAAACATTTGTAAAAAGTTGGTTTCATAATAATATTGTGGTAGTTCATCTAGCTATTTTCTAAACAACCCAATCTTTAATCTTTTTGTAACATTATAGACACTTATACTAATACCGATTCTGTGAGCCTGCGTCATCCCACTGCTGGGCAAAGGCCTCTCCCTATGACTTCCAGTTGTTTCGATCCAGGGCTAATGTGGACCACTGCTCGTTGGTTTTTGATTTATTTTTTGATTATGGACACTTACATGATATTATTTTGTGTCCAATTGTTTACTTTCTGAGAGAGTTGACTAGAACGCTAGAACGCACATTATACATCAAATATAATATTGTGTGTAAATTATGTTATTAACCGCACGATGTGAATTAAAAATGAGTAAAAAAACAGTATTTTGCTAAATTGAACTTATTATTTATGACAATAATATTTTAATACGGGCCACTGATAACAGAGATAAAATGTATCTAATCCTCTATGTATATACTTCTACAGATACGTGGATAGATAACATTGGATGTGGCGGCTACATTGCGAATATAGTTGTCTGTGGAAACATCCGGTTCCTTATATTTACATCTTTTCAGTAGCCTAGATTACATTTTTATGTAAAAAAAACATGACGGTTATGTCTTTTTTAGGGACTAGTTGGATAAGGCAGTGCATCAAGATGCAGTGTTTAAACAAGAATTAAATGATATAGTTTTTGTTCAGTTCATACATTTATTTCCAAAGAAAAATAGGTTTTATTATGCCTTGGTCTTCTTGCTCGCATAAAGTGGTTAGACCTTTATTTACAAAATGAGCTGCGACATCGTCTTCCAGCCCTTGTCCCATTCTACTTGTGGTCGGCGCAACTCGTTTTCTTCTTCCATTCTCCCCTGTCAGATGTAACGGCATCATTTACTCCTTTCTCTTTCAATCAGTCTTCACACAATCCATCCATCTTTTCTTTGACCTTCCTCTCCCTCTCCATCCATCAACATTCATGTCCATCACTCTTTTAGTCACATGCGTTTCATCCCTCTCATTACATGTTCATTATAAATCATCATTACATGTTAATTAGCTGGGACATCTTCATACAATATTTCTAACGGGTGCAAAGTTTA
The DNA here is from genome assembly GCA_947578425.1 of Eugnorisma glareosa. Lineage (NCBI taxonomy): Eukaryota > Metazoa > Arthropoda > Insecta > Lepidoptera > Noctuidae > Eugnorisma > Eugnorisma glareosa. The sequence goes on from OX387968.1 coordinate 1,298,337, forward strand.
ATGGTACAATAAAATTATTTAATTCAAAATCCGGTAATAAAAAAATGTTGTAAAAAGCAGCAAGTTTTATAACTCAAAGGTATGCGTAGTCATGGTATAATAGATGGGTTAGGTATGATGACGTCACTCGGAAAAAATATCGTGTTGCTGTCCAACCGAATCTCATCGTATATTCTTCTTTTTCTTTTGTTTCCGTTCCAATTAAGGGTGTCCATTAATTACTTGAGGCAATTTTGGCGATTTCTCGACACCGCCTTTGTGAGTTTTGTGAGATTTGACTTGATTCCCTCACCTCTCCCTCCTTTATTACGTGAGATTTCCCTCGTGTGAGAGAGATTGGGTGAGATTCGGCTCGACTCCCTCCCCTAAACGCCTCACGTAATTAATGGACGCCCCTTAACAGAAGGTTCGCCATCAATGTCGATTGATTTGAAAAAAAAATCTGCTTTTCCTACAAGTGTGCAATACCTACACTTAAAATGTATGAAACAGCCGCTTTTCTTTCGGTTTTTTTGCCGGTTGCTGGCATCGAGAAGGGTCTGTTTACACCTTGTATACTAAATACTTGGTAACCGTTTGTGCGCCGCTGTCCTTCCACACTCTATGTTTTTAATAAATATTATAAATATACGTAAGTACCTCCTCAGCAAAATTGCTTTTCAGAAAATTTCAGATGTTATCAGTTTCCCGCTTTGACAGCAACACAATGGCATTGATTTCGAGAATGAAGTGCGCTCGTGGACATTGTGTCGGACAGACGTGTTCAGTTCGTTTATGTACGTCAATAAACTTAATTATGCGAATTTGTGAGTGACCTTGATATGATACTTATATAAAAAGTGTGTGTGAGCGTGCCACGGATCATAATAATGCAGGATTTGTCTTTAATATTCGTATTCAACTGATCGTAAATGTTTGTTTACTTATAATCAAACTATATTTTCTAGGATACAAAGAGATGATCTAGATAAAGGTTTTGATGCTGAAATAATTGGATACTGATGACTAGTTTCGTTCACTTTTTTGGCAACTATGTATATGTTTAGCCACGTTAGAACGCAGACGTATGGGCAAATCTGACCGAAGGTTAGATGATATAACAGGTAATTTGTAGTTCTTTAACTACAAATTACCTGTTATATCTCTAACCTTCGGTCAGTTCCATTCAAAGGTCTCGTTCACTTCTGTGATAAGGCCGCAAAATACACAAAAATGTTTTGCTTTTAGTGTGCCAAGCTACGGATAGTGTTTTGTTGTACCTTTTCAGCAACATGCTATGCCAAATCCAGTGTAGGCCTATTCCGTAATGTTTCGATCTCGTTACCTGTACCGCCTGTACGGTTTGCGAGCGTTCCCTTGACATATCGATCCCCGGCGATTTATTATTGATGCGATTAGCACGTGGATGTAGATTTCCCCCGCGTGGTTCAAGTCGTGGATATGCCTTGTTTTGTGACAGTGTCTGAAATACAAAAAAGTTCGTTGGGCCTTTTAGACAGGTTTTTAGGTCTTGTTAGTAGATTTTGAGGACATCAGGTTTTGACGATTTTGCGGTGTTTTTCGTGCTCATTGTCATGAAATAGGAATGAAAGAAAATCTGTACATTTAAGGTGTTTATTTAAGTTACTGTGTCGGTATGTGTTGTCTAAAGATAGGATACAGTCTACATTATTGTATGTATCTCCTGCGGTTACTGTAATATTTATTGTTTCCAATTCAATTAAAAAGTTAGCAAGTATCTGGAGAATGCCTTGAAATGTTGACCACCGTTGTTAATTTTATGTCTTTTAACAATGTAGTAATATGATGTGTATTTTAATTGGTCCCTTCATGTGGTGTTCTTCTGCCTCGAAGTCTACCTTGTTGGTATGCTGTAGGTATAGTTCACTATCTTCATTGATAGTGATTGTCTGAGTTGGTTGACATAATACCCTCGATACGTTATCATCACCTATCGCACAGCTGTTTAGACTGCGAGACATTCCTGTCATTATCAACAGTGTGATTATTGCTACGTTGCATCTAAAGGGCGAAGGTCTTGCCATTCAGTGAACATGAACAATTACTTTCAGATGTTAAACAGAATTTAATAGAATAAGAAACAATTTTAGGCAACAATTTTAATAAACACAATTATTGGGAAAAAATGAGTGTTAGACCTAAGTGATATTTATAATAAAGTGAATCCAAGTGCTGTGAACTAATGGCAAAGTCAATCAGTTTGAAGTGGTTAGTGCTGTGGACACTGTGGGCAGCCCGGTTAGTTCGCCAGCCCACTGACACTCTCTGGCTGAGCAACGGGCCCGTGAGAGGGGCCATCTCTCCCGATGGCTTGCACAGGAGTTATAATGCCATACCGTATGCCAGCGTGCCACATCGGTTTCAGGTAAGCGCATGACAACTTATGTAAGGCTTAGGCTTAGGCCTCCATAATAAATGCATCTGTATTTATTTTGTGGCTCAAGAAATCATTCGTTTCTGTAGTTATCTATCTCAAAACACAGAGCTTCTGTAATGCTTAGAGAAACGATAAACTAAAATGTTACAGAATCATGGATTGCTAAAACTTTTTCCAGGCTCCAGGTCCTGAACCAACGTGGGAGAGAACCTACGAGGCAGTCAACGAGAACGTGAGGTGTGTCCAGAGCGTGCTGGATACCTTCACCGTGGGCAGCACTGACTGCCTCACCCTCAACGTGTTCACCCCCCTGGACGCCAGCCCCGGATCCAAGCTACCTGTCATGTTCTACGTCCATGGAGGAGGATTCTTCAAAGGCTCGGGAAACCCGTTCTTCTATGGTCCTAATTATTTAGTACCTAAAGGAGTCATCCTGGTCACCATTAACTACAGACTAAATATACAGGGATTCCTCTGCCTCGGCATCAAAGAAAACCCTGGCAACGCAGCCATGAAAGACCAGGTTGCCGCTTTGAGGTGGGTTCAACGAAATATAAGAAAATTTGGAGGAGATCCTGACAACGTCACGATATTTGGAGAGAGTGCTGGAGCAGCATCAATCTCCTTCCTCTGCATCTCTCCAATGTCGAAAGGACTTTTCCACAAAGCTATCACTCAAAGTGGATCGGCGCTCGCCCCGTGGGCATATCAGTTCAAAACCGCATACTTGGCAAGTTTGTTGGCCAAGACCATGTTGTTTGAGTCGCAGGACCCACGTGAACTGTACGAGTTCTTCATGTCAAAGTCTAACGACGAACTCATACTTACCAGGGTGCCAAGAGCGGAAGGGAATACGGTAATTTCTGAAATACTATACACGCCGTGTACTGAAAAGCCTATAGAAGGCGAAGAAGCATTTTTAACAGAACCACCATACGATATTCTCACCAGAGGAGACTATAATAAAGTTCCCATGATGATAGGCACCAACAGTGAAGAAGGGTTGTTAATATTAGGGATGGATAACGACACGATGATAAATCGAGTAAAGTTTGAGAAATCATTGCCAAAAACTTTGGAAATTCCAAACGAAAAAACTAAATTAGAGATAGCTAAAGAGTTAGAAAGATTATACATGGAAGGGAGGGCGGTTGAGGAAGACATTTCTGCTGATTCAGTAGTACAAATATCAAGATGGTATGGAGAACCAAACTTGAACTTCCCTTCGCTGGCAGAGACGGAGATACTCCTAAAGACTTCGGACCAGCCTATTTACAGCTACTTGTTTCAGTATTCGGGCAGAAGGAATGTACCAAAGTTTTTCTTACCCAAGAAGTTCAAGGTGGCGTCGGGAGCTACTCATGCCGATGATGTTTTCTATGTATTCTCGCAGCCTATCATCTTTTCCAACTTTGAGAAAGAAATGATAGACAAAGTGACGACTCTGTGGACAAACTTCGCAAAATATGGGTAAGTTCTGTCCGTGACCTAACGCGTGACGAAGCGACACAAGCGTCTATAACAAGATGATTATAGGATTGGAAAATTGCTTAACCAAACATTCTGCTTCAAACAGAATCTCAATGTTTGTCAACCATGATTCTCCATTACAATTCTAGATTTTTAATGATAAACGAAAAGTATTATAGTCTTCTTCTACATAATAGTAAGCTCCTATGTTTTTCGAAATTCCCCTAATTAATGGTTTAGTTATCATTATATTATTTTCTTTCAAAGACATCAAGTGCGTTGCAACATGCTAACGCAAAATGCTAATTCGTGTCAAAAAACCTGAAAAATAAATTTACTTTCGGAAGACTTTTTGCCACCGAATTCCGAAAGTAAAGTTATTTTTCACGTTTAATAGTGTTTTTTTTGGATGCCGGTTTTTTTAACTACATATTATACAGATATAATATAAAATACATACACACGAACATAGACCCTTCTCTTTTTTGAAAGTCGGTTAAAAAGGCAAGGACAATATTGTGAGTGGATAATTGTTCGTGTTCTTTAGTGTGTTGTATGCTCGAGTTTATTAATTTATATTTTCATGTTATGGGGTAACTAACGACCACCATTGTTACATACACATACATGTGTGTTTGATCAGACAGCGACATTGTAAGTTTACTTATCTCTTATTATTAATTATTGTTTTTCAGAGACCCTACACCAGAAGGCTCCAACCTGCCTGTGAAGTGGCTCAGAGCAAACAGCACAACACCCTCGTCCCTGGTGATTGACGAGGAGTTCCACATGGGCCCGATGTGGTACAACGACAGACTCAAGTACCTGAAAGAAGTCTACTCCAAGTTCAGAAGGAAAGGATGAAGAACAGCCAGACAACTTTAGTACAATTTTATATCAGTAATAATTAACGTTATGTTATTTTTAATATGGGTTTTTTTTTAATAGGAAACGTTTCTTGCCTAGTCATTATAAAACGTTGTTATCAGATGCTTTGAAACTGGTAATGGTATTTTGTATTTAAATGAGTTATTTGGTTGTGCGAATTATGCAGATAGAGGATTACGGAATCAATGTGCTTATTTTTGATGTCTGCGTGTATGATACCGACGTTAGCAATATAAAAACAACATTGACAAAATATTTATGTAGTACCTACATCTGTAGACTGGCAATTAATAGTTTTGTACATCACTAACACGACATGCAATTCGTTTGTTTCTGCATGCATACCCGTCATAAGTTTGGGTGTTTGACCGTTATAAAATGTCTATGGTATTAAATCCGCCACTGTACGGTCGAACACGCTATTTGGTATACACGCAGAAATATTCATATTCGTATGCTTAAAATAAATAAATAAATAAACATTTGCTTATTATTATGCCGCAGATTCTGATAACACATATTACAATTAAAGTTATATAAAGCATGCTAAACTCGTTGCATGCGTGAATTATGTAGGATCGATATTGTATTGGTGCAGAGAAAATACAAGTAAAATAACAAAAACATTTATAATTTAGTCATATCAGCAGAGTGCGAGTTCGAATTCAGGAGGCGCATTACCGCTATCGTCGTAATCACCACTGCCGCTGCTGCAAAACGTTGAAGAAAAACATTGTTAGGAAAACGGCATGTCTTAAAAGCAAAAGTTCAAAGACATGTGACCACTGTCAACACTGACCACCAACCCGCGCTGGACCCGCGTGGTCGGTTACAGTCCGTTCCCTCTCATAGAGAGGAGGAATGATGTACTGAACACGTGCCAATCGTTTGTCTGTTTCACCGTATTTAGTAAGCTTAATATAATGTTCAACAGTAGTAATAACTAGCCTAGTGAGAAAGTGGATCACTTGCCGCTACCACATTCATAAAATAAAATATTGATTCACTGAACCTTAGCGCAATGGCTTTAAATTACTTCCCATCTTGTATCGTCTCTTTACTGCAAATATCAGACAATTCTACGAGTAGGTACCCACGAGGAGTGACGACAGAAACAGAAGAAATGCGAGAGATGATTAGTTGAAGCCGTAGTGTTGAATTAGCTCCCCAGCAACGATCCGAACTACCGTCATTTGGCACAACTACGCGCTTTATCTATTGACCTCTGCTCGTAAACCGAAGGGACACTCGAGTGCATTCCCTAATTAAGACAGGCAGGACCTTCCGAGGGTCGACCGACTGGAACTTTGAACATTCCCCGACCAGGAATTATTTATTTTACTGCCGGAATGAAGACTCACCGATGCGTTGAGAATTTCTTCAGCCAACGTCTTGGGCGTCCATTAATTTTGGAACTACAATTAAGGGACGTTCGTTTGAATTTAAAAACCAAGTTCAATTCAACATGTTCTGCCATCTCCACTGTTCAGTACTCTGACTCTAAAATTAAAATGGTTTGCCGATAAACTGTGTTTTAATACCCTCTTTGTTTGTTCATTAATCCCGACTGAAAGCGTATCGAGAGCTGCCTTTAAAAGCGAAACATAAAACGTGAGTTCGTAATCGGCAATCTTAAAACCGTAGGTACCAACGGAAACTAAATTTCCGGTATTTGAGAAAGTAAGCCGCTTACAGTGTCGGTCTCTTATTAAAGCTCGCTTGAATGGGGCTGGGCGGCTGGGCGGGCGGCTGGCCGGCTGGCCGAATGAATGAATGTTTGTGAAACTATCCGGCTTAATCTTGGACCCTTTCGCTCCCCCGCGGTAAGCTGCTCTGTAAATAGGCGAAAATCGTCCCGCGGACACATCGGCGTGTTTGCTATTGTTTGCTATTTAATGAGAAACCTTTTAAAAAAAGTTAATTGGAATTTGGTGGCTTTATGCCTGTCGTAATCAGGGATTGCCTGAGATCTGAGAGATTTCATTCCGCGTTCAGTTCACACGCTGCCAACATTACGGAGTGTTTGGGCCTTGACAACTTGAAGAGACTCCTCGTTTAGTCTTTCAAAACGTCTTGTTAAGAAAATTTGTAAAGAAAATCCGAAAACTTATTTAGCAAGTTTATGAAACATTTCTAAACTTGGTTTGCGTAAAATATTGTCGTGAAACGAGCTAACTAGTTGACGAGATTCTCGGGATGAAAAATACTGAGCTGAAGCGACGTCTTAAATAACGTGGCAAGAAATGAGAAAAAAGAGGACAAACAATATCTTTTTAGCATTTAAAACATATTTCGGCCTTTGTAACATAAATATTGTAAAATATGTCATTTGAATATTTATAACGAAATTAGTATTTTTGACGAAACAGAAAGGATTCCAGGTTTAATCGTGTAGATAAGTTTCATAATCATAATGACGTCAGGCAGAAACAACCGCATGGTTTTTAATTTTCCATGACCCGAAAATGTCATGAAAAAAAAATGCCAAACCTACAAACGCATCATACGGTGCCAAAAAATAAAAAAAAATCCCAGTGACTCGCCGGAAAAAAATGCTCTAAAATACTGCATATCGTCGAAAATGGCGTAATCCCCACCACGGAGTACTATTTACCATAATCCTGTGTTATCGGGCGGGCGCACACGGACATATTTCCCGGCCGCCGGCAAACCGCCCATTAGTGGTCTATCGACGACCGGTGCAGTGTGTGCACGGCTTTATTTTACTCTATGACAGGTGGAAACATAGATCTATGGGTGGAACGTTTGTACTTGAGCGCTCTATGAAATTGAATAAGCTTAAGGCGCGATTCAGTCTCATTTGCGTACAAGTTGCTTGCATTGGAAACATGCTTACATACGAGAGGAGATGTTCAACAATTGAGTAGGACACGTCACTCGTTCGCAATTCGAAACATGCAACTAACGTTTGAGCGTTCAATTTGCACGTCACTTGAATAAAAAATGTATAAGTTCAAACTACGTCATACAAGTTGTAGCTTGTATGCAGGTTTGTTGAAGGTGTATGCTATTTGCAACTTGCATACATAACTTGCTTAATGGAACCGCGCCTTTATTGTTAAGTTCCTGCTGAGATGAAGTTGAAAAAGTTACAAAGAAAATTTATTTTTTATTATTTTAGTTAATTAAAACACCTACCTGTTTTAATTAGCTAAAATAATAAAAAATATATTTATTTTACAGTACCCAAAGTAGCTACCCACTGCTAAACTGAAGAAGTCGAAGTTTCAATTGTTCTATTACATAATTATTATAATATTCGTATTAGAGCGTCATATTTTCTAGGTGATTTCTTTTCAATATTGTAGTAATTAAAATTCAACATAAGTACTCGTAGACCAACACTTCAAATTATTTTGAAGGAAATCTTTCATATTTTCATGAAATTGCCGCATGCTGAATTTGGATCAAAATACAACGTAGTATTGTTCAGTTCCCTTCACAAAGACGCGACGCAGAGAAATACGTTATACTTACCTCATTTTTTCATAAGTTATGGTGGTTCCACATAGCCTTGCGCCGGCGGCGGCCTAACAGCGCTGCATTGACAAAAACACAAAAAGGATCTTCGACATTTTCTTGACGGACCCCCCTTGGCCCTACCATCTACTTCCTCTTCCTTTATTTGAAGAAAACTAAACGAAATTAGTTCTGATTCATAAGCAACTCTTCAACTTTTGTTGTTTCGTCCCCAACACACACATTTATAGAACTATTCAGATATTTCCGGGTCCATCCGTGTACATTTTAAACACGATTTACTCCTTTTGCATACAATAATAAGATATCGAATTCTCAATAGAGCGTGCCCTTTGCCTCGAGGCGAGGAGCGGACACACACGGAACAAATAGGGGACTCTGTGGTAATACGTGATGACCGAGATGAAACAATGGGTCAACCGGGGGTCAACCATTGTACATACCTATTTTGTGAGTATTGGTTTGTGTTGATCATAGGTAGGTTGGGTTCGAAGGACGTGTTTTAGAAGTGAATAATTCCGGCAATATATTCCAATATCATTGGAATTGTTTCGACTGTCCGACACGCAGGCGCAGTGTGAACATGTCAATCTTTCATGTACTCGTATTATGTACCTAGTTGACGTATATAATTTATACAACCTCGACAACCCTGCCTTTACCCCAGGATTATGAGAGCGTAATCATATTTCACTTTCATAACTCTCTCCCATCTTTTATCAACATGCGATTCAGAAATCGAGCTGACACCCCACGGCGCACAACTCGATACCGAAACATTTAAATCGATTTACGGACGTTTTTCCATGACACGGTGACAAACCGGCGCGGCGACCTCTCCTATCCGATTCAATTCCCAACATTATCTACATAATAAATTTCACGCGAGTAGGTATGTATGTAGGTTTAAACCGAAACGTTCGCAGTTATCGTTTCGTGTTCCTACCATTTATCTTGGCGTTAATTGTTGAACCCGAGATGGGACGTTAATGTGAGTACGGACTTAGCGGTAACGTTGGCCGAAATTTGCTAAAGATAAACTAAAAACGGTGGTACTGTCATACGACAATAACCTCGGCGGTCGACTACAAATCTGGTGAAATAACCGAAAGGAACTCGTGGACAAGCTATAGGCGACAGCGATTAGTTATTCAAATGATTGCGTTCCAGTAGAATGTACTTTACATTCTGATTGAAGGCATTTGGATGGATTTCCTTACGTGTCTACTCATATCATAAAGTAGAAAGGAGCGCAGTCTGGTTACGCCCACTCCACTGAAGTTAACAGATAGTTGGCCTGAAGAAGGCCATAGGCAACTTAAATCATCTCGGATATTTTTCTTCAAAAATAGTGGAATAAATATTGTAATTACACGCAGACGAAGTCACGGGCAACATAAAGTGAGTCTATGGCTGATTCTTTGACAACTTAAGCTGTTTATTTCCCCAACATAAACCATGTCTAGGTAGTTTCCTCTCTCAATTTACTCCAAGTAAATCAGTTTAAAAGGAACACCTCCACTTCGTTCAACCGAGGTCCTGTCTCAGGGGACTAGTGATGTCCTACGCTTTTGCGACAGACTTGATCATGAAAAATATTATAAGAATCGCCATCGACTTTTCTCTCGCAGCCTATATTTACCGGCCACGTGCAAAAATGTCCCTATTCGACCGACATTACTCAGCCTATCTACCTGCTAATGCCCGCTATAAATATTGCATATGATAGCTACGAGTATACCGGTCCCGGCTAAGTTGCCTCCGTGCCTATCTGAGGAGCGGTGAGAGGGTCAGGTTCGTGTTAATCGTTATTGGGACACTTGTTTATATTTTTGGGAGCAGAAAGTAAAGAGGTTTTGTGAGAATATAAATGTAAGGTAAGGTAGATATGTTTTGATAGACTAAGGTTTAGGTTTTAAGTTTTGATAGGCCATCTAAGAGTAGTTATCTGAATGAGGCTGTTAAGAGTGGGTAATGTTTGTTAGAATTGGTCCTGGGTAACGTGGGCAAGGGTTGATTATTTGTTTGGCCCGAACCTGGTCTCTTGTCGCTGATCATTCTGTGCGATTTTGCCTGCCTTTTCGAGGAATACAAGAGCAGTGGGCAATGCAGGAAGAATGTTGATACTAATCCCTATTTTTTCATTTACTTTGCGAATGTAGGCACATTATTTACAAACTTTAAATGGTGACAAAAAATTTGTCCGCATCGCTGTTAACAGGAAAGTGCCCAGAAGGCTGCCAGCATTACCACGCAATGTTATGTTATTAGAACTCTTGTGCACGCTGCCGCTGTTCTATTTTCTAGTTATTATTATGTCTATTGTAACGAGGTGTTACAATGTCATAATTCCGATAACTATCGATGCATTTAATCCATGTTTAACAGTAATTGTATCTTGGTTTGTATTTAGACATCGAAATTACGTGTCTGAACACGACAATCTATGTAGACCGGACATAACATAATTGCGTGATTCGATCCTGAGTATTCTAAATAGTTGTATTAGCTATATACATTGATAGCATGCTCCTGCGTATGTTACTGCTAGACTGTAGGTATTAGGAAAACCTGTCCTTTTCCGGCAAGCAGACAAAGTCAAATGCTGGTTATTTAGTTAATGTTTGATACAGAAATACTTTGAATTGGTGATATTCAATTCATCCTTCCATCAATTCTCCACACACAAAAGTACCTCCCCCTCCCCTTAGAGCCATATTAGAAAGTTTGCACTTGGCATACATTGAAAGAACACGTGTAAGTAAAGTGCCTGATGTATTTCTGTAGGCAATTAGTCACACGAGCGTGAGTGGCTAAACGCCTACAGAAATATAGTAGCAGGATGTTGTACTTACGCTTGTTGGCGCCAAAATAATTATGATTTCTGTTGCTCTGTTGCCATGCCATAATCGATAGACTTTAATAATACGAAATATTAAACAGGCTTGAACTGTTTGATTGGCTATTATGAACGTAATTTTATAATTAAGGAGAAATAATTTGCCGTCTGATTGGCTACGTCGCGTAGAACGATCATGATTATATATCTAATTATTTTCCATGATAAATATTTATTTAAGTTTATGTTTTCATTAGGCCTTATTGAATATCTTTAGAAAATAACAAATAAAAATAGAAAAGCAAACTTACTAAATGATAAATTACATATAATTTGTAAACTGATTAAAAATAACACTTTAACACGCCGTCATTTCACATACAGTCATTTCAATTTTACATAAAACAAAACATAATTATGTTAGTATCAAGTATCTAATTAGTATTTATAATAACATAATAATGATTAGTTACTCATGTATGTAATTACAGAGCTCTTCGTTACATAGGTATGTGTACTTACAAGAACAAGTAAGTAGGCCCTGTTAATTGAGAGTTGATTGATTAGTACTAATTAGTAATTACGCGTAACTCTAGATCAGGTGGCGAGATTAGCCAGTGCGTCTGATCTGTTATGATTTACTGATTGTGTAATTATATTGTGTTAGATAAAGGAGATAGACGCTTTAATTATACTGCCTGAGATTGAGTTCTGTTTAGAATATAATGTTACTTGTAGGAGTTGTTTGTCTAAATTAATGTTGTGGAGTTTACTCTGGGTACACACGATACAGACTAAATTATAGTGTTCAGATAAGAAATTGTACAAATTGGGCGATCTTATTATTAAAAGCGACTACAAGATGTTTGAAGCTCAATTTTTCATTATACGTTATGGTAGAATGGAACAAGTGGATGGAAGCCATTGTTCAGGAATGGGTCAGCGCAGGCACAGAAACATATCTTCGAAATAATTCTGCGTCTTTAAATTGCATGTAATTCAGGTACTAGTTTCCACCACTGTAATATTTTAGTCACAGTTTTTAGAAAACTAGTGACGTACCTATAGCTACCTCTTGTCCGTTCACCCCGAGGGTCGAATCATCAGACTAACGCACAAGCGCGCCACTGACATTTATGAGTTCTAGCCTAGCGCACTAACACGGTCCTCGTTCAACTTAATGATGATCGGAATCAATTTCAATCGTCATTTGACACACAGAGGGCATTCGATGGCTCTGTGTCCATTGTCTGTGAGCTACTCGTAGTATGATGTGTGGTGGATGTACTTGCACGTGTGTACATGAGACAGGTACGTAATGTACATTGTGCGACAGCAGTGAAGGTGTCAAGTTGTCATGTATGACGATACAATGACCTGTGTTCAGGCTTAATCGCCTTGCTATAATCAATAGGTGAATTAAGTTGACTGGTTATTTGTACTGTATGTCAATAAGAATAATTTAGTTTTAAAAGTATTAAAAAAAAGTAGCCAGTAGTATTTAGGCGTAGTAGTATTATTTTTCATACAATGGTTAAATTAGTGCTTATAAATATCAGTATTTTAAATGGAGCAACTGCCTTTCAGACCCAGAACACAACCCAGTTAGTACTAGGTGGGTAGCTTGATGACCCGAATGGCGCAGCGGTAGTGAGGCTGCCTTACGTTCCTGGGGTCCCGGGTTCGAATCCCGGTAGGAGCAAATGTTTGTGTGATGAGCATGGACATTTGTTTCCGAGTCATGGATGTTTATATGTATAATAAGTATATATTTACAAACAAAAAGTATCTATGTATTAATATCAACTATGTGGCACCTAGATGGCGCTGTGTGTAATGTCCAGCGACATTTATTTAAAATATATATATATATATATATAACTAAAATATATTCAACAGTTGCAAGTAATGATAGTTCAATTCAGATGTTAGTAGCGATCTGCCCGATCTAGGTTTATTTAAACCTGTGTTTCAGGCCATCACTTTACATAGCAGAATTTAATTAGGACAATAAAATAAAATTAATCTATTATCAACCATAAGTATAATCAAATTGGTACAAAAACAACCACTAAAACTAGCTTAAATATATATGTACAAATAGATATGAGAGGATAACATGAAATCAAACCACAACTTCTAGAAGTTCTTCTGTGTCTGTGTAATTAAGTATCGCTAACTTATCCGACATTACAAACCTACATTTTTTATAACTTAAGCTATAGAAGTTCAATATCTTGTTGAGTCTACGATACAGAAAAGGTCCTAAAAACACATAAAATCGATTCGCAAACGCATGTCTGGTTTGAGGTTTTGTGCAAACCAGGTCCTTCCTTCTTCTATCGGAAGGAACTGGGTCGTAGGGGAGTGTAGAGTGCTGGTGCAGTATTATGTGAAGAATAAATAATAGCCGTACTGTAAGTACGTTACATGCTTTATAGAACTGGCTTTCAATAATGATGCATGGTGGCTTAGTATCACCCGCATTTTGTGTATGTCTCTTTTGCATGGGCACTAATCTAACTCAGGGCTGCTATTGAGAAATTCCATGCAAAACACCATTTACTTCTGTAATAGAGAGATAAATATTACTTCTCTAATAATCATTTAAAGACATACAAATCTTTCATCAAAATCAATAAATTCGGTTTTACAAACAGACAACAGAAAAGCTTTACATTCTGTTAAACCCATCAGCAATCACAGCATAACTGTGACGGTTTTGGTGATATATCTGCTGGAAATACATAATATTAATCCTCATACATTAGGGCAGCCCCAATGCTAAGGTCATCGCAGTGGTTAATACGCCGTGTCGTGATTTATAGTCCCGGGTTCGACGCCGGCCGGATATGATTATTGTACGTTACAAATCATTACTGCCTACCCATTTATGTTGCGTTATGGTATGTTTGCTTTATGTATTGCGAAATATGCGCTGTATATCAATGTGGTATGTTGTGATGATTGCGGAGAAAAGAAAATGTTTTGTTTATTCGAACGCGCGTTGTTTTGTGGGACTAATCATTATTTGGTTTGTGATTTCGTGAAAATGAAGATGGAGTTCTTTATTTCATTTATTTTAGTCTGTTTTAGTATACGGATTCATAAAACAACTAACAAAAATCTCTAGCCACTAATTTGCATTGGAAGTTTATTTACAGGCGCTTCAGTGGGACTTATAAAACTATAACTTTAATGCTATCTATCTATTAACTTAAAAATATTACCAAAAATCCTTTACAGTTTTATTTTCTTTTCGGAAAATCTTAAAACCAGAGCTAGTATTTCAAACTATTCGCCTCAAAGATTCTCCTAATTAAGATTTAACAGCCGAAATTTACTCCCAGGCGTTTTTTCTCTTAAAATATTAGCAGGCGTTTCGGTTCTTTAGAATTTACATGTAAAAAAATGAAAGGGTTTGCGAAAGGCGTTGGGAACTTGGGATATTTCCATGTTTGTACGTGAGTGGGGGTGTGTAATGTGTAATTAAGTTAATTAGCGGGCATCATATACGCCTTAGTTAGGGCTAAATATCGTGCCTAAGGGTCGGGGCTCTCGAGTCGTGCAACTAGATACGAGGGTAAATACAGGGTGTGGGGTGTACTGTGAGAACTCTCTGTAGGTTTATAGAAATATGCTTGATAGAGTAACCCTTGAAGCTACTAATTGCTGGGTGTCGCTTCATGGGGATTTATTTATGTGGTTTTGCAACGCCAAACCCAACATTGTGTGCATTTCGTTCCGGGGGTATGGTAAGAATGTTTACAGATTTTATAATTTCATTTTACGTTTAGAAAATATATATATCTGTAATAAATAACTTTCAGTTTAGAAAAGGAATCATCCCGACATCGAGTATAGCCAAGTCATATCTTTGAACTTTTAGAATATCCTGAAACATCAATATTTTTAATAATAAATTCCCTTTCAAATTATTATCTCGCCACGTTTGCACATTTTGCGGTTTTATTAATTCACTCAATATTAGTTCGGCTGTGCCGTCGATTGGCGGGTTCAGTAGTAAGTTATTTAATCAGGCCACGGGCGGCGCCGATTCGCTACATTTGCGGAACCCTAATTAAACTTAATTACATAATAGGTTAACACGTATCACTATAAACATACATGTGTTAGGTAAATACGAGGATTAATTCGATATTGTGGTGTGCATATGTTTAAATGTTAAATAGATCACACATATTATCGAATAAATTGTCTCCATGTAAAAAATATTTTAATTCAACATAACTGAAGATGCAGGCTTCCAGTCTATCTAGATCCAGTTGAAGCGACTGCCTGTCTGACCCCCCAGCCCAGTTACTGGGTAATATGGTAACCCCTCGGAAATACTGGTGGTCAGCCTATAAGGCTGATGATGGAATTAGTGCATGAAATAATTTCCAGGAAAATTCTGAGAAAATCTTTTCAGTAAATATTATGCCATAATGTACTAGTACTATATTAGTCAGTAGTAGTTAAAGAAAACTTCTATGTAAATGATACCAGTTAACTCAAAATTTTATGCAGATATGGTTAGGGAATCTTATAGCAAACAATAGTGTAGCCAGACGACTTATTGTTCCCAGGTCATAGACCCCAGGCACAGCGCAGGCTTCTAAGAAATCTAGATTTATTTTAATGTCTTACCTTTTCGTGGAAAAGAAGAAGTGTCCGAAGTATGCTCGGTTTAGAAAGTCCTTGATTGTTAGGATCTTAGTTCTTTGTTGTGTCACACGGTATTGGTTTGAGAAATGTGTCTGCTTTTTTATGTGAGTATTGTTTTTGTCATGTTATTGTCTTATATCTTTAGCTAAGTCTACATTTTTATACAAGGAAACAGATTACAGACAGTAAAATTAATCAGTATTACTTTCATTTTATTTATTTCATCAACAATGTTTACATTGTATCGAAATTTCATGATTTTTGTTTATGAATCGTTATCATAATTCAAAACTAAAATCGTTAAAACTCTAGTGACAATGCTTGTCTTATAAGTTATAACTAAATGACAATCAATATCTGCCTGTCTTCTATTATTTTATTAGTAATGGAAATCAAAACGAACTATCACCTGAAAGTTAAACGAAACACTCTTCTTCGCGACGACCTAAAAAACTTCCTTAAATTCACCTAAATTCTAGATATTTCGAACACGATATCACGTAACCGTATCCATTCCAGTCATCGTATCAGCCAGATTGGAGCTGATCCTGAACCGATCCATCAAACTATGACATAACTAGGGTCTCCTCCGTAACCACATAAAGCGATAAGTTTCTCACAGATTTCAACAGAAAAAGGTCTCATGAATGAGTTTACGTAACTAAGAAAAGTATCAAATAAAAACCTTAAAGGCGAGGTCCTTGTGGAATTGTTCAGTTTTACCGATACCTACAATTTCATATTTTAGAGGTATGGGAGCCGCTTTTTCTGACAACCAAGAGAAATGAAGTCTGGCTGGAAGTCTTTCCTGACGAAATTATATTCTATCATCAATAACAAGGTGATGTAACAGGCCAAAATGTGTTATATTGACAAACGCTACCGAAGTGAGTCTCTACAGAAATACGAAACGCTTGGAAAGCTTTTGCCATATTAGATTCTACGAAAAAAATGGTTAGAATTAAAATTGCGCACGGCCATAGCAAAAGCTTTGAGTAGTTAGTCCGTAGGCTTTGATAGATATGCAACTGGTTGCAGAAACCAGGTATCAAAGCAAGTCTCTGTACAAACATTTGTATGTATTCAGGCGGACTGCGTTCTAACTGAAAAATGCGTTTGGAATTCAGTTGGCTTTTAGTATTGTGTACAGCCCTTAGAATTTGTTGCTGGAGGACTATCGTAAAGGTATTGGCCCATTTGCTATCGATTTGCTTTTTGAGAAATGAAGTTTATTCCATTGTCAGAGAAACACTCCTTAATTTTCCATTTAGGATATGCGGTACTAAACTTTAGCAAATGTGCTTTTGCTTAACTTTGCATCTAGACCAAACGTTGTCGGTATAAGCTACTTTAGTCAACCATTCGTAAAACTATTGACCGAAAAGTTCAAAGAAACTCTTAAGCACCTAGTGGCGAGTTCACAACCTCCATTACGACTTTATCAACGTCAGTGTGACTTATAGTGGAGGAAAACATCGCGCGGAAATCTAGAATTATTGATGGTTTGAAATCGGTAACGCAGCGGTCTGAGCAAGCATTGTGATCAACCGTTGATCGCTGTTTTTATTTGACTTCACCCCTTAAAATTACAGGCTAATAATATAATAACTAGTAGATATACTCACTAATACTTCAGAAAACAGTGCTAAAATTGTCCAACTAAGTTAAAAACGAAAACTTTTAGTCTCAAGTCTCGAGCACGTTCTACAGAGTAGTTAAGGCTACAAGTGGTGTACTCTGCTGTCCCCATTAGTCGGTGGCTGGCGCAATTTTTCATAGAAAACTACTTTGTACCTGGACAAGAACGGGTATAAATTAATTAAGAGCCAACATGGACGTCGAACTGTGTGTACCAGGAGGTAGGGAATTGTGGGGTGTGGATGTGGCAATGTGGATCAGCATGTTGCAGCAGTTGCTTTGAGCTTAATATTTGTAAGTATTTCAAAATTAAGTTCCATCTTTAGGTGATGGTGACACTTTCTTTTCGTCGGTCTATTAAGTTTCCAACAGATGGGCAAAGGCCTCCCCTTTCTCCTTGCGAACCTGTCTTTCCCGTGCGATCTATAGATATTTTTGCCCCGAAAACAACAGCCACAACAGAGTGTCGTCGAATTCTTCCCTCTTCTATCAGGCGTTGAGTAAGTGATGCGCTTTGCCCACCTCTCTGGGAGCATTCGTGCTACGTGGCGAGCCCACTTCAGTTCGGATGTATCTGCCACTTGAGTCTTGATGACACTTTAGTTTTTTAAACATCAGTCTCCCAAGTTATATTCCCTGGCTCCACGAGTACCTTGCGCGATTGATAAATCGACGATCCATGATGAGCTAGGTCCAAACTTATCTAAGTATCACAAGTATCTAAAGAAAGAGGATAAACGTAACTATAACGTGCTAGTAACAATAAAGGGGAAGTTTAAAAAACCCTGTCTGAAAACCCATCAATATTCATCTAAAATATTTCCGCTGAAACAAAAAACTCCATAAAAAGCACCATCCCTTCCTTCTGACTCGTTGCGCGCAATCAACTAACAAAGTGAAGTAATTTGATTGGTTCGCAGTGGACGTTGCAAGAACAAGAATTTATTTATACAAATCATTGCATTTGTTTAATTTGCGCCGTGCCGTACTGTTACCATGCCGTACCGGGCCGTACCGTGCTGGAGTTTAAGGTTACCATCCGTTCGGGTTTCGTCTGGAGATGTCCGGCTTTTTGGCTCTATGTCTAGATTTGGTCAAGCATCGTAATTCGTCTGGACTTTTCATCTCTTAAACAAGAAAAGTAAAAAATATTACCAAAAAAAAGTAAAATGTCCGGACTATTTTTGCAAATCTCTGGCTTTTTGTTAGGACTTTTCAAAATGGTAACCCTACCTTAGTCTCACACAATCGTATTACTAATTAGCTTGTGTGTGCACTTGTGACACTTTCTGTTTGCGAGATGGTTCTTGTGGGATCGGCAAGTGGAGGAAAATGGAAAATTCGTTGGTTTTAAAAATCATGTGTTGCTTTTATTTAGTAGTGTGTTTGGTCTATTTGATTTTGTGCTAAACATTGTGAAACTGAATGCTAAAAAACCCACGGTTAAATCCACTCTTGGTTGGTTTATCATGTTGTGGCTCCTAGCATCATCTTCAATCAGGAGGTACTACTATGATTTCGTAGCAGATAGTTTACAAAGTAGTACCTCAACAATGGATAAATTAATAGTTTTTTAAACTTAAAACTGGAAAATTTAATCTATCGTATCTTTTCCAATCTTTTACCAATTAAGACCTGTTATGTATTCTCCAATATTCAATAAGCAATCGCCACAAAAACAAATTTGTCCTTTCGCCCACTGTAGTCAAACTTACATCCAAATAAAAACTCATACAATTTCAACCCCGCATTCCCTTTCAAAGGCAACATGTAAAGAGATAAAAAGCTTCATAAATAGCCGCTTGTCCGTGATCTATATATCAAAGGAAAGGTTATCGGACGTCGTCGGTAAATCATGCCGTGCATCAATACTCAGGGTAGGCAGGGTACACGGTGGAGCCGCCATGCTGCCTAATTCTACGTCACATCCCTCGCCCGGGGAGCTGGGGGTGAGGCGAAATTGTATGAATGTTATTTTTATTTTGCGGGTGGGAATTGTCGATGTGTTGTGTGGTTTTTGTACCTAAGGCTTGACTTAAATGCGTGTAGACTTGCATAGGAAGTCTAGGTTACGTGGTTGGGCAATCCTAAGATTTAAGCAATTTCAAGTAATTTCGATTGGTAGCAGATGCTAACTGTGGATATCATACGGTCTAATATTGATATCATCCTCCGTTCGTTGCCGAGCCCATACACGTTTTTTGACTCATTGCATTCAATATTCCGCCAGTAAATAAGGGGTTACAAACTGCAGCACCAAGACATTCGGCTAACTTTCATGAAACCCAACAGCCGTAACATGATGTGTATATCAACTGCCTCTCACCGTATCCGTATGTTTATCACAAACATAACAGAACTGTAATTCCCCCAAAACCGACATGAACTACCTCGATTACGCACAGTTCAAATACTTTTACTATTTGTGCGAGGGTGCGCTCGCGCGGCACTAATCTTCGGCAATGTTCGGCAATATTCGGTAGTGTCCGTGTAAAAAATGTTCCTTCTTTATGAGGGCGGTGGCTCGCGGTCGAGTGCGATAGTTCGCAACTACTGCCCCAGCTGGACATAGATTATTGGAGAAACTGTGCAGAAGCGGCGGATTAGTGCGGGGAGAGGGGTTTGGGGCCTGCACTGGGAATTGAATGGCGAACTATTTGAAGAACATCCTCCTTAATTGGAAACACCACTTCTTTCATCCATGACATGTATAATACGATGTCATATTACCGTATTTCAAATATTAAATGTCAAACTGAAATCCAAACCGTCGTTTTGCATCAAATTATAACCAAATTGTATTGTGTGTTACACAATCAATGTTGCATACGGCACTCAAGCATCATTCAGTACTCTCTCCCGCTTATAATCCGTCAGTTATCCCTGAGTTAGGCCAGAACCGTCAGCAAACCAGCTGTTCCTCCTATCACACTTTTGTATATATTTGGGGTTGCGCTTGATTCAAGAACTCCCTTAATTTGAGTATTGTTTACAAGTCAGCTTAATACATACTTCACCCGAGCGCTGTCTATAAATAGTTCCCTAATTGCGTAACAAACTTTTCTATCACAATCCGAAGGATTCTAGGGAAATTAACAATAAATGTTGTTGAATAGTTAGAGTGAATAGCGTTGGAATTGCATGAGTGGGTTACGCAATTGCATAACCCACTCACTTCAGCGGGGTAATTATCCCGCTGAAGTCCACATTCAAATCGCAATATTTTTATTTCACAAAGGCCTAGATGGGCACTTATAAAACGTCGACAAAAAGGTGCACGGTGCAGGTTGGTCGTTTCCTATGGAAAAGAACCGGCAAGAAACTCCATGGTTACTCTTTTCAAATCATTTGGTGTTACAATGTTATCATGTTACAGCATTAGTACTTAAGTATGGGGGGACAGCATAGGCTCGACAATAAGTCGTTGCTTACTACACAAAAAATGTAAAACAAGATAAAAAGTTAACAAGCATCTGGGAATCTACAAGCCTACAACAATCTACAAGCATTCTGTTCCATGTTAGGCACAATACACCGTCGCCTCAACCCGTCACCTCTGCATTATTTAGCATCCTTAGCATATGGCCGTCCAAAACAAGCCGGGAGTAAATGAGCCGCGGCCCATTAGCTTCAAATTGTCCGTGGCAGACAACTGCCCGTCTATTTATGTAGGTGACCTCTCTGCTTACCCTGCTATTGGCCTTTACTTATGATGTACTGGACTGACTTGTGTTTACGCAGGAGGATGTTTTTCCGGTAACAAAGTTAGGAAGAAACTTCCTTGTACGTGAATACAAGGAGTTTCCTATCATGATTCAGTTGGGTTAACAGTTAAGAAACTTGGATATGTCTCATACAATAAAGTAACTACTTATTGAAAAAACTACATTTGACCAGCATAAAATTAGAAGGTGTTAGGTGTCTGTATTGGCTGTACTGAAAAACTCACTCAACGGTGGTAAATCAGTCAATGCCCTGCATTGCTTTACCAATCTTAATAAGATGGGTTAAGTAGTCCAGGGTACTGACTGTACTTTCTCAGGTCCATTCGTTTACAACTACTGAGGACGACGCATTCATAAATTCATAACTAAAGATCTGCCTACAAAATGCCTTCAAAGAAATCAAGACGATATATACTGTCGGCAACATTTTAATAAGTTCTTGGGTTAATGGCGTACTGACATAATTGCTGCATGGCTATTCATCAACTGGAAAGAAAGGCATGATAACAAATATCTTAACATCGACTGTAACAAATACATTCGAAGCAGCTGAAACTCTTTATGATATGTCTGTCTCATTAATATAATAGTGAAATTAATGCTAGCCTTAGTCAAGTTCCACTCATTTCTCAATATTGACTTTTATATTGTAAATATGTATATGCGGGCTGAAAAGCAGCTGGTATCCCTTTTCAAGTTTCTAATTATTAAACCTCCGCTGCATGTAGTGCGGGATCGAGAGTTAGTGTGGGAAACGAATTACATCCTAATATCGAGGTGGCCCAAAGGTTGAAGAACTCACTTCTTGAGAAAGGGCTTATGGGTAGGAAACCAAGCATGGTAATGCTACTTTTGATAATAATAATAACTCTCTTGTCATGGTCGCTCACAATGGGCCTCATCAGAAGGCTTAAAGTCACCCAAAGGGCAATGGAGAGGTCTATGCTCGGAGTTTCCTTGCGTGATCGAATCAGAAATGAAGACATCTGCAAGAGAACCAAGTTTACCGACGTAGCCCGAAGAATTGCGAAACTTAAGTGGCAGTGGCAGTGGCTCGCAGAACGCATGGCCAATGGGGCCGAAAAGTTCTGGAGTGGCGACCGCGAGCCAGAAGACGTTATATTAAAAGGCCTCCCACTAAATGGACCGATGACCTGGTGAAGGTTGCAGGGATCCGCTGGATGCGAGACGCATAGGACCGGTCAGTGTGGCGACACTTGGGGAAGGCCTATGTCCCGCAGTGGACGTCTTTCGGCTGAAATGATGATGAATAACTCTCTGTGCAGACCGTAGGCCGCCGCTGATTTAACAAGAAGGAAAAAAAAAACCAGTTTGAAATCGCCTGCAATCGTGGTGATCATGCTCAATGTTTTTTGTTCCCTGTTCATAATAATTATTGTCTCAGAATAAGGCCTTTCACCTACAGCAAGACATTTGCACAACCTCCTGTTGTATCTCTTACAACAGGGCAAAGACATTATTAATTGACTTCGAAATCGTGTCCAACGATTAGCGATATCTTTCAGTAGGTACACTAACTGCGTGCTTAACTGCTGTCATTATAACTAATAATGAAATATAATTAACATAGACTCTTAATAACCTGTTTATTAGTCCTTTCATCCGTTGCATGAGCTACTTATTACCCGGACAAGCTACTTATAGCTCATGCAAGTCATAAAGCTCACTGGAACATCTAACCGTAACTGTTGTAGTAGTAAACAACGGACTAGTGACCTGTCCAACGTTCGTTATATCACGAGGCTTGGTTTGCCGTGCTGACTGCCCTCCAAGCAAAAAAAATGATGAGATAGTGAAGTGGAGACCTTGTGTAAAATACTTTTATGTCCATTTACGGCTTCTTTCAGTACTACTTGCAAGTTTGCAACATAATCAACTAAAAAGGTGAGTGACATTTGAAAAATATGCAAAATAAAGTAAAGAGATGTAGGTACTAATAAACGTAGCGTGACTTTAAGGTTCCGTGTCGATTAGTGCTCACATATCGCGGGCACCGTGTTTTAACACAATTATTGCTTGATTAACGTAAAATATTCCCCAAAACTGGCCCTCAGCGATTTAATTGCATTTTTTACTTTACTTACAACAAGATTGCACCACAAATCAAAAAACGCGTTTACTGCTAAACATGTTTAAGACCTCATAGTTTCATGGATTAAGTGATTTATGGTACAAGAGGGCCTTACAGAAATAAACGACTTACGACAAATTAATCAAATCTCCCATCCTAAAAACCACACGGTCTAAATTGTTTTGTATAAAGTTAAATGTTACCATACAACCTTTCCAAAACCGTCAAAACTCACATTATAATGCTGTATAAAATACGGGCCACTATCAGTTCATTGAGCAGCGGCTACCGGCGCACGAGTTGCGGCCAGCGCATACATTAATAACCGCTGCAATTAATATAACAACGCTCGATGGCCGCACTCCACGTATTTATTAAGAAACCTATAAATCATTACAATGCGTAGGGCTGGGGGAGACACTTTTGAGGCCGAATTAATAATTATATGGACGAAAAGTAACTAAAGTAAGTCTTATGGATACAACCCTTTCCAATCATAGAATTGTTGACTAATATGCATATTTGAGGCCTATAGATTCTGCACTAGCACCTTTAATCAGTTATATTTCGTTAGTTCAAATTCAGTAGCAGTGATAGCCTAGTGGTGTGACTGTCGGACTGCCAAGTCATAGGTCTCGACTTCGAACCCAAGGCACGCACCACAGAATTTTCGGATTCATGTGCGTATTGTATAATTATCTCTGGCTCCGGTGAACGGAAACATCGTGAGGAATTCAGCATGCCTGAGAGATATTTCTTGACAGCGTGTAAAGCCAAGTCAAAGGCCCATGGGCGCCCCAAAAACTCTGACACCAGGTTAGGCACTAACCACACGTTAAAGAAAGTTCAAATTCAAATTATTTATGAATTATCAAGTACATTAAACATAAAAATTTGAACAGTGATTTCCAAACTACGTACAAACATACGTATGACGTATCTGTAGCTTGGGGATCAGAAGTTGTAGGTAAAGATTTGAATATCATAAAAATATACATATGTATATATTTATACGGCATTACCATGTTCTTATCCTGTGGAGTTCGCAGGCTAAGGATGACCTTTTGAACGGGGAACTGATCGGAACCGACAACTAAGGGATCATTATTACGAAAGTAGGGAGTAACAGTGATAGAGTCTGAAAAAATGGTTCTCTTGAACATGGGTTGTGGTGGAAAGTATTACAATCAGCAAGATATGACAGTAGAAAATTTTTATTTGAAAAGTTTTTACAGTAAATATACCCAAAATACGTGAAAAGGATACCTACGTGTAATGACGATACGTGTAGTATACATACCGGAAAGGTAAGTTTGCAGATTTTTAGAAAGTTCAATTTGGTCTACTTATCTTATCATCCGAGGACATTCGTTATGGATCGAATCCTTAATCTTCACGAATTACTATGTGAACATAGTAATTCGTGAATCCACACTCGCTGCACTCTTATTTTGCCATTCCCAATTTCAATAATAATAATAAACTTTACAAATAAACACTGAACCGTTTTTCCTCTGTTACCAGTACCACATTCGGCAGCCCTACCCCCGCCAGAGCCGGCGGGACGCACCCCCATTAAGGGGGTATTCCGCAGAAATTACTGGCAATACATCATCGAGATGTTTTTAATAAGCGCCAGTGTTGCCAGCCTCTTGACAGACTACCTTGTTCAATGGATTGTTTTCAGTCTTCTGTATGAAGTATTGGTGTAATGTATCGTCTGTCTGTTTTGTTGCTGCTAACAATATGTGGATTTTTTTATTGGTATATTTTATGTTGAACGGCAGAGGCTATTAAGTTCGTGGATAAAATACGGTTCTTTACCCAGGGTTCTTATAGTTCAGAAAGGCTTAGAAATAATAATTTATTTCAAAGAAATGCAAACCATGATGACCATACTTTCCTCTTTATTTATTAAAATCATCTTAAAGAATATTCGGTGCTTATTACTGCAACGAATTGAAATGGAAAAGAAGTCGTATTTTTTGGAAATCGTTATTTTTCATAGAAAATACTGCAAAGATATGTCAAACTCTCCACTGATATAATTTTCCGTGGACAAACAATCGTCCATCTATCTGTAGCGCATCAATACACGCGCTCAATGCGACGTCACATAAAGGCCTCCGTCCACCATCGTCCACCGCCCATCGTTGTTCAAAACGACCAGGATTCGCAAAAAGCGCCGATTTAATTGCGGACGCTTCTTTGTCCCATTGTACTCCGTTCTCACTTAAATATACCAGCACAACCTTGTTTTTGCACCCCATTTACTGATCTTCAACTTTATTTTGTAAGCTACAAAGTTGGGGATTCTGAAGTTCGGGTTGTCGCGCATTAAAATTACAATGAAACATGGTTGGACGAACCGATAGTCGCCGGCAGCGAAGTGGTCGATTATGTAAATGTAGTGAATTCGTAACGCATCGCCCCTGATTTATATCGAACGATTCCTTTTCTAAAAAGCTTCGTATAATTTTAATTGACCGTTATTGGTTTCTTCCGTTATTTGGGAATCAATTGAGACATTGTAAGAATGTTCGCTAAGATATTCTCGAGTGATTAAAATGTGGCTTCAATTGGAATTTGAAAATACGGTCTTTGATTTCAGTAGAGAGGTGATTTGTAGTGTTTTTAAAGTAATTTGGTAAGATTTATGTGAGTGCAAGGAAGTGTTATAAATTGCTTGCTTCCTTTGCTTTGTTTCGTATGCTGTTATTGATGGTAACTGCTAGTTTCATAGCTATAATGGTCATCTACAAATTGATACATTGGTCATTGAGCCTCCGGACTATCTAGAAACTATAAATTGTAATCGAATTAAATTGATCGCATCAACTTTGAAATCTTATAATTCGTTTAATAAACGATAGCTTTTTGACGGACACCCAGAGATTGGCATTTTATTTTACGTGAAAAGCAATGTAGAACTATAATTAAATTCCTTTATATCTGATTTATATATCTCAAAGAACTCGTCTACATTTAATGACCACATGCTTGAGAGTATTTACCACAGATTCAAATAGCTCATTAATCACTGTTGGACACAAAATTGTCATCAGCATTCCACCTAAAGAGCTAAGGAGACAGAATTACGTTGATCCGATGATTATCTACAAAAGGAGTACGACTGTCCGAAGCTATAGTTTCTGCGAACTCATTGATAAGTGATGAATGTCGGCCGTTGCACGGTGCGCGCGCGCTTCTTTTTTGATGAGCGCTTTGAACTTTATAGTCGGGGAGACAGTGAACTGAGGATAGTCACGAAACTCAGGAAGAATTCGTGAGAAATAACGTTTTCTAAAGCATAAGTAAAAAGGAGTTGCAACTAGAAGGAGTTGCAAAAGGAGTTGCCTCAACAAGTGGTCGATTACAGCCAGCTCCCTCTTTCAGAGATAAGGTGTCAGTTTTGGCAGAGGGAACAATATAGGCTGCTTATGGCGATAATTGTTAAGACCATTGCAGAAGCAGTGCGTGGTGAAATAATTTAGAGAGGCTGAAATAATCAGAAAGTCATCCGGAAAGGTTGAGAGTAGTTGTTCTTACGATGCAATGCCTATTAGGTTTTCTAGGAAACATCAATACAAGTCAATTATAATTATTGTCATTAAACATTTATTGACTTCTTGTGACAAATATTACTGGAATGTTGACTAAACATGACGTCATCACACCCTAGCTCCTCTCCAACAACAAAATTCGCGACCATTGCATGCACATCCGTCGATTAACTAGCAGTAATTATAACAACGATTACCATTGGTCAACATCCACGCACATCCACAGACATACACGGCTACATCCAGGTGTCCTGTAATTGCTCTTTAACGCGCTCGGCGTCCACAAAGCAAACTTCGTAATTAGCGCCAAATTTATTGCTTCCTGCGACACTAAAATCTACCTTTCTTATAAAATTTGGCTTTGAAATGTTAATTTTTAGGGTTCTGTTGAACTAGAAACTTTTGATTTGGCTTTAGTTGCATGTGAAAGTATATAAAGCTTTGCATAATGTAGTTGGATGTTTAGTACAATGCACGAGTTAAGTAGATTTAAGTTTGAGAGGGATCAGCAAATTGTAAAGGTTTAGTACAGTAGATAAAACAGTTTAGAAATAGTTTTGTATTGTAGTAGCATAGAAAAGGAGACAGCAGATCGTCATGGAAAGTTAATAATATAAAGTGCATGAGTTGTTCATTTAAACGTGAAAATATAGTCAATAGGTGTGGACATCTAAACCAAAGGTTTGTCGACTTCAACCAAAGGTTTGGCATTAGAAAATGTACCGAGGTATGTATACTTTCTATACAGTCGTTTTCCATCATTTAATTATCGAAGACCATGGGTCCTCTCGTCCCATCCCATCAGCCTGGCCTCCTCCTCTCAACAGTGTGAGAGGAAGTAACTATACATACTTCCGTAATTAGTTACTTACAGAGGAAGGAGGAGATATGTATACTTTCTACACAGTCGAAAAGAAATTTTCGTGTTTCTGTTTTACCAAAATAATCCATATAATTATGTTATTAGTAACGTGACAACGTTTCATAAGACGATATTGTTTTGTTTTGAGAATTTAGAGGGTTGTTGGAAAGTTTTTGTGTTCATCAAACATTAATTAGTATCGGAATGTCGGACAGTTTCACTTCGGACTGTTCATTCGGCAGATGTTTTGGATTTCATGTTTAATTGGCTTTTAGTAGTGTTATAAGAATGTTGAGTGTTGCAATTAGTAGAAAGAATGATAATGATTAAAATGATATTTCATAATTGACGCTTTTTTCAGCCATCACCTTATTTTTATGGCCAATCATTGTTGAAATTATAGAACTTGTCTAAACAACTCTTTAACAAAGATGAATATAGTCTTCTTGCCGGCAAGATATTGCCTGTACACACTTAGATCTATGGTATCTGTTGTGATCTCAGTCGGATATTGGTGCATCCAACTCTCCCATGGCTATCGGAAACAGGATCGAAGGATAATACAAGGTTACATTTCGCATCCAATTGCAAATAACATAACTTTGACAGCCAACGCTCATACTCAAATTCAAGTTTTCTGGATCAATTAATTTACTGAATCAATTAATTAATTTAAAACATGGGTTTCTCGTCTCGTCTCATCTCAGCCTAGCCACTTCCCAACTGTGTGAGGTCGGTTTCCAGTTGAGACCGGAAACCAACAGATATAGGCATGCAGCTAAATACCAGTATTTACATGGAGCAACTACTTATCTATCTCCACATACCAGTTACTGGTTATTCCGAGTGCCGAGAGCTGATGATCACGATGACGAGGGTAGACAATGAGTTTCTCGTATCTTGCGACATTATAAACCCGTAAATCATAATGAAAAAAAAGTTTGCAAGTGAACTTTCCAGTCCCTGGCTGTCGAAACTGTCTGATAAAGCACTTATTACTAATAACCTATAAACTGTTAACTCCGAAGTTAACCTCGATGATATCCTAAACAAATACGTCAATTGCAACAGAACGCTTCAACAATAATCTGCGGAGTGTCCGACAATCAATCAGGGATGGCTAAGGCAGCGGGCTATCGGTTCGCCATTAGGCACTAGCCCCGGGTGCCTCGGTTGCCCCGGGCAAGCCTTTGGGAGTTGCGGGCAAGGATGGGGAGATTCGGCCAATGTTGGGGAAGATGAGAGCTATATTGTACAGTTGCGTGGGATACAGGTTTGTTATGTGTTCGCAAAGGAGTTGAAATAGAAACATAATAACATACCATCACGCTGATTTTCCGCTAAGGGTTAGGCAGGTGTAATCGGTAGTATCTACACTCACATTGAGACAGTTATGTTTAAATCCCAGGTAATAGGGTAAGCATATTTTCATCAACTGGGCACAAAACACAATAACACTTTACCTGACCTGGGAATCGAACCCCGAGAGAACCTCGAGTACCTCATGCTCAGCAGTAGCGCTTGAGTCCATTACACCAGCGAGCCAGAAACAGAAACTATTGTATTATGTGGGTAATACAATATCATTAAGCATGCAGGACATACATTTGTACATACGTTAAACACGAGATGATATAATATAATATAACCTAGGTAGTACAGCTTGTTAGTGTTGTTTATTTTTTAGTATAAAACAATTATTAGGTTATGCAAACTCAAACAAGTTATAGCTTATCACATGATGTTTGTTTTTTAGGCACATTAAACGTGTTATATAATGATGAGTTAATCACGTGATAGTCTCTGGTGTCGTCCGTGGTTTGTGCTGACATTCGTTTTTAATTAAAACCAACCGATCCATCGCACAGTTATTTTATTTTGATATCAACTAATTTAGTAAATTGCGGTTGATAAACAATTGCATGATTTGGAATTCGTGTTCCATTTCACCCTATTTAGTAACATCCTACTGTTTGATTTTCACAATATTTTGTTTTACACGCGTTCTATGTTGATCGATCTTTACTTAAGTTTGCTAATAGCTGCTTAAATGGCTGCTTTATTGGCCCTTATCAGCAACACTATCGCTCCGTGCAATACTAGTAATAACACGCAGTCAGCAACACAGTTTGCTGATCTTGTATCCGCGATATTAGAGGTTCCTCCACATCATCATCTTCATTTGCCTTCTTTTTCTTTCTGCAACCGTCATCACAGTATCTAGCCTCCTGCTTTCTAGCCATTTTATCCTTCACACAATCCAGCGTTTCTTTCGCCGTCGTGTCATTGTAATACTGATTTATCAATCAATTAATATCTTTATTGTGGATCATAGGCAAGGTACATAATACAGGTCTTAAATAATTAGATTGTGATCAGCTATGTCCCGCATATTGGGCATACAATAGTTAATTACATGCAAATTAATACATTAAGAATACATTATTACATTATTGATACAAATGATTAAATTATTGAAATGTTGAGAGATATCAAATCAAACATATCCGCCTGCTTAAGATTGTTTCTTTTGTTTTCTCCACCACAGAACATACTACCGAATCCACAACCACTCGGAGGGTTCAGTCAACCGCACACAGTTGTAACAGTTATTTACAGCGCTTTTATGTAGTAGCAGTAGGGTTGATTTTCGCACTGCAAGTGTTACCACCGATGTTGATTGTACCAGCGAACTGTCTCTTGCGCCATTTCCCACGATCAGTCACATAACTCAAGGTATCACAATTCACCATGAAATTGGTACATCGTACTTCTTGATACCGATACCGGTACCGGTACCGCACTGCCTGGAGGGCTTGTGAATAATAATTTGGAAGACAATTTGAGAACAATAACAGCTGTCTGCCTGTCCCCTAAAGGCATTAAAAGTGTGAATATTATAGTACTTTAGCCTGTATTAATAAATTCTGTACTCTAATTTGATTGCCGTTAAGTGTCCATTTGCTG
This sequence comes from Eugnorisma glareosa, assembly GCA_947578425.1. Taxonomy (NCBI): domain Eukaryota; kingdom Metazoa; phylum Arthropoda; class Insecta; order Lepidoptera; family Noctuidae; genus Eugnorisma; species Eugnorisma glareosa. The sequence continues at coordinate 1,328,948 of OX387968.1, forward strand.
TCTCTCGAGACGGTTATTGAAAAGCGACCATAGAAAATTGAGCTCCTAAAACAATGTACTCTATTTTGAGCACTGTACACAGATGGTGATACCCACTTATTACCGTCTTGAACACACCACATGATACAGAGAGAAAGACCATTTTGAGACGTTTACAAGGCTTTTTAAAGATACTTAAAAGTTATTTTTAAGAGTTGGATTATTTTTCTTTGCATTTCTAATCGCTGGAGAAGATTCAGCGCTTTTCTACTGAAAAATGAGCCTTGCCTACGTTCATAAATAATGCAACAACTGGCAACCCTGGTGTTATCAATGACGTACTTGTATAAAAACACCAGACTCAAACATTTTGAACTCTGCCGGCCTCATAGTAATTGATTGAAGCGTGATGTTCTATTTGTTGTGGTGACGTCATGAATATGACGTAATATACGTAGAGAGGCTCTGCGGAATCTGACGACCTATTTCGCACTACTACGTACCGACCGTGTGGCCTAATGGACAAGGCGTCGGACTTCGGATCCGAAGATTGCAGGTTCGAGTCCTGTCACGGTCGCAAAATCTATTTTTACTTCTAATGTTTTTTTCCCTAACATTTTAGCCATTTTAATGTACGCTATAAGTTACTCATCGATGTTAGTAGTTCTATTTAGGGTATTCAGCTTGTTTTTATTTAAACTACGATGTTAAAGTAAACTTACAGTATCAAAAGTAGGTCAGCAGTCGCGCAGTAAGCGAACGGGATGGGCACAAATATAGGTACTTACTATGCATAGTATTTTTATTGAATAGGGATATCATGAATTAGGTAATAAGTAAAACTCGAAATCGGGCAGAAATATTATATTTTCTACTGAAAATTATAATTTATGACCGCCTGAAAAAACGTGAAATGCTATGACCAACGCGATCAAAGAAATCTGTCATAATTACCACACTTATTGATTTGTTACTACATATTATGCAGTATTTGAAAGCAGTCGGATGGTTCCGATTATTCGGTCTAAGCATCGCCTGATTCCCTTGCAGGAATTAGCAACATTTTCGGATGGAAGTCTATTGTTTCGCAGAAAACCACTCGGCAATTCACTATTATGGCTCAAAGAAATAACTCGACCTCAAAACCACTGAATTGTTTCCTAGATTAATATCTATTGCTATTCTCAGAATTTCTACTAGGAATAGTAGCGACCTGGCGATGTAGCTTTCATTGTAGGCATCCGAGAGATATTGCTAGCATCCCAGGGATTTCTAAATTAGTCCTTTTGTATACCTCCAGCAACCGACCAGTTTTTATTCAAATTCCCCGCACTGAGTTCATTTAACGTCTGCGGTTTTACTCTTGAAAAATACCCGCTAATTTTGCATAAAAATTAAAAAGGAAATATCCTGTTTTGGTTTAATTATTTTTGAGGAAAATTAAAAGTGATGGTTATGGATTAGTTTGCGGTGTTGTGGTTTATGTGTTAATTATATTTCCCGGTGTTTTTATGCCTTTGCACGTGTTGAGGTGATTATATTTCCGTTGATAAGGACAAAGTTGATAACGCCATGTGTTAATTTGTTTTGTTATTTAATGCAACGATGTTTAAAATAAAAATGATAATAGTATAATTAATTTTACATTAAATTAAAATCATTTTTGTTTTTTTTTCGTGTTTTTATTGCTTTGTAGTTTTATCTGTGCGTTAAAAGAACCTAGTGCGTTAATCCAGACGCTAGGGTCTTCGATACAGCTAGGGTTACCAGACTGAAATAAAAAAGTCTAAACTTCGATCTTAATTTAGTCGGACGTTGACCTAAAAGTTGGGCCGTCCACAAAACACACATACACACGAGTAGACACTATTGTTTGTTTGCATGAATATTTAGCTTTACTTCGGTATATCAGAGGTAATGCATTCATCATAGAGTAAAATAAGAAACGAATAAACTAGTGATTCTTCAGAAGTAATGGCCGTGATTTGTCAATATTCGCTCGCTCATGGTTGTTTGTTTTTTTTTTGTACAGAGTTTACATAATAATGTGCATTTAAAATCAGAGCTCATTAAGCAGTAGGAGGTTTGAGAAAGGGGTTATTAAGACCACGTAAGATACCCATGTACCAGCACCTAAGGAACGTAAAAGGGGTGATTAAGATGATGGAAAATAATGTATTTGATTAATATAAGGTACTGAAAGTCATGTCACGTCTTTTGTCTATAATAATAAATAATAATAAAATAATAAAAAAATCTTTATTTATCTCCACAAATTACATATCAACGTAAGTATAAATTACAGTCAGACACAGAAATTCGGGCAAAGTGTGTAATTTGTGGGAGATCTGGAGTCTAAACTAAGCCTAGGCCTGTATCGTAGAACTCTAGGCCCCCCATTTAATTATGTTGCTCAGACTGTCGTCGTCGTGAGTAAGCAGATATGCAAGTTGATGAATGAGCTAATAAGTGCATGCGTGCATGTGTGTGTGTGTGTGCTGTACGTGAATGTGTGTGTGTGTGGGTGTGTGTGTGTGTGTATGCGTGTGTGTGTACGTGCGTGTGTCAGTTTGAAATACATTACAACATTATACCTGTATATATATATAAATGTGTGTTTGTATGTGTGCAAAACAATTTCATTACTAAAATGCAAAAATCAAGAAATCATCTCAATCAATTTTTCAGTGTCAGTGTAGCTTAATTCAAGTAACCTTTTTCTAAGTTTATTCTTGCATTCAGTTTTGCGGCAGTCAGATATATCAATTTCTTTATTGAGTTTATTAAACAATACTCCTCCACGGAATGAGAAGAATCTTTGTGCAAATGATGTTATGCTCGTAATGATGCTATGTTCGTAGTCGATACTGAAATGAGAAATGCTGTTCCCACTACCATGTTTCTATAGGTAATGATGTTGATGATGTCTTGTAATTAATCCGGTAAAGCAACCAGTTACTGGTAACACTTATAGCTAAGTGCGGCAATGATAATAACATAAAATAACTTCACGCCGAGTTTTCCTGAAGGCTTAGGCAGAGCTGTGAATACCATAGTAAACCCATATTTTATCAGTTATATTTTAGTCCGATGTAATGCGATCCTATTGCCACCAACCGGGCACAAACCCGTCAGGCAATCTTTTCGCGACAGTGATTTCACAAATTCTCTACACCAACCTTATTGGTTACCTATTTGCTTGCAAGCTAAATGTTTGCGAAGATCTGGCGACCCTAGCCGTACACAGTGGCACTCGATAGGCATCCCTGGACAGCGTTAATTGATCGTTCACAGCAGCGCAGTGGTTCCGGGAGCAGCCCAAGGTAACGGCGCACCAGGGTCACTCGAGGGGTCACTGACCTTCTACTTGAGAACTCTATGCTCCTTTTTGGGACATTGTTTAGTCTAGACGGCTTGGAGCACTTTTTAGAACCTTTCGTTAGCTTCGGGTTTAGTTTGTTGATGTGGTGCTTTCTTACTTTTATTGGGTTTGCATTAAGGTTTGTCGCATACCACAGCCATAAGGGTTTAACGTTAAACTGGGAAGTAAAAGGTCGCAAGTTCGGTCCTCGACTCTGTTGAGGTAAAGTCACTCAAATCGTTTGCATATTTGAGTACACTTGTAACAGGATTATCGGTTTAAAAGTATAAATACCTCCAACATATATTATGTATGTTTTAAAATGATGGACAAGTTTGACTAAACTGGAACTCAATGTTGTTTTACCCGCCAAATTTTATAAATATTGTGTAGGTCTCATTTAGATATACCAATATACTGAATATTGGCATTACGCATACTCAATATTTATTATACTCGTTTGGGCAAATCGAGTTTGAACCCAGAAAATTACCACAAAAGTAACCTAAAGAATACTGATTCGTACCAATCTGTTTCGTCTTCATCAGCCTAGAGCCTATTACATTGCTTCCAACCGAACCATCTGCTTCAAAGCCCCACAATTTCCCTTCTAATACGAAACTAAGCACACACTCAGTAAGCAAAACATCTGGTCACCCTATGAGGGTGTCCCAACTTGTCCTGAGGTGGAATAAAACAGCGTAAGTGGCCGGAAGTAATCCGCGGAGTCGCGCTGACCCGCCGATAAATTAGCATGCATAATATATGCGCAAGACCTTACCAGCCCTTAGGATTATACCGATGTGGGGTGGCAAGTGGATGAGGTAATTATTTAGTATTTGCATAGCTTGTATAGCTTCTTCATCAGGTCTTATTCTTCGTTGTGTCGATGATTCCCCTTATTAGAGTCAAATTAGCTTCGACCAGAACTATGCTATCTTGACGGCGTTGAAGCACTGCAGTTCATTGGAATGCCCCCACTGGACCAAGTTGTATTTACAGCGGCCTTCATCAGTTGACACGCTTCCTTGGTCGAAATCAGGTTGGTATAGCTACTTTAATGAACTCAGACTATCGCAGTTCACTGTTGGAAATAGTTCTCTTCCAACCTGAGCCAGACACCTTGATCTTCGCTTTCCTCATCCATTCTGTCCCAGCTATCTTTTTAAGTCATCAAACCATCTAGCTAGAGGTCAGCCAGCTGGCCGATACGTTGTCTCCACACCAGGACTCCCTTGCTCCATCGACTCTTATGGTCGTTCGTTAACAAACGTCACCAGCCTATTTCTGACACTTCAGCTACTTAAAACTTGAGAACCCGTGGTGTTATTGTTAGCATGGAAGAAAATCCGTAGTGTGTTACATGAATGTGTCGCAAAACAGTGTTGACATAGCAAAAATTGGGATAGAAATTTTACGATGGTAGAGTGAAATAACCAGGTAACAAGTGTAACAATTGTAAAGTTCTAACACGCAACGGGTTCTTAAGTTCTTATATGTTATTTTTTTCGTTTTCTTAAATCTTGCAATCAGTCCTTCTGACTATGAGCGGCTATTATTCATGAGGAGATGAACCCCACTAGGAACATCCTCCTTATTAGTATACTGTCTTAGTCAACACCGCCGCCGAGATCCAAGGTTCTGCGCCGTTTCAGGCGATTTAGACGGTCAGGTAATGTGAGCTGGACAGCGAGCTGGTTAGGGTGGTTATCCAGTCTTGTTTTGTATTTGCTATCTCATCCTTTACTGTTGGCATGTTCAGGTATTTGTGTACTTCACTGTTTCTGTTTCTTATCTGTTAGTCTTAATAAAAATAGTCGCTCGCTACGCTCTTATTCTCCAAAGTCAAGTTCATGCGATAAATAGGTACGATCCAGTTGAAAAAGAATAAGAAACTAATAAAATACCTTCTCTACTCGCTCATCATGAACGGTGACCGTCATAAAATATTCGTGTTCCGTGTGTCCAGGAACTCGGAGCAAACACTTGACGGTTTTTACAAAAAGGCGGCAACAGTAGACCCACTCTATAATGAGCGCAGACTGTATAGTTATATATATTCCTTTATTTAGTATGTAGTGTGTCTGAGTTGTGCACATAAGTAGAACATAACGAAACTATGGTCTCGTTTTTAACCGACGAGAATAAGGAGGGTGTTTTCAAGTCAACGCGAATATTCTTTGGTGGGTTGAAGATAAAGAAGTTTGGCTTTAGTTCCTTCTCCGCATGCGGCTTCCCTGGTAGCTCATAAACGGCAGAAATATGTGGATGTCTCTAACTAATCTCAATCTCATTTTGTTCTAATCAGATTTTTTACGATGGTTTTCAAATGACACCTACACATCTTTTGTTCAGAATAGTTATAGCACTGATGACAATATTTGTAGCACATGTTTAAGTATTTAGATATAATATTTTCTTACCCTTGTCTAGATTCTTTTTTACCGATTGTTTGTGAATGTGTGAACATTGTAGGCTTTTTAGATTCCTAGATGCTTGTTAACTTTTCATCTTGTTTTACGTTTTTTGGGGAGTAAGCAACTTCTTACTGTCGGGGCTACGCTGTCCCCCCACACTTAAGTACATGATAATATTGGTATACTAAATTATCTGAATAGAGTACCTAACCGTGGAGTTTTTTGCCGGTTCTTCTCCATAGGAAACGACCAACACGAACCGTGCACGTATTTTTAGCGTTTTAGAAGTGCCCACGTAGGCCTATGTGAAATAAAATATTTTGATTTTTAATTCCTTCGGTTACTACGTATTCAGTACATCATTCTGAGCCACATAGAAATTTTTCATCGTCATTTTCATTGTTCATTTTCACTTCAAATTATTGGTAAATAGATATGCATGAATATTCTTGGAACTATGCTTGTCGTGGGCGATTATAATGTTGTTAATTCTCTTCCATTGCTGTTTACAATGTTATTAATTCTCTTCCGCGAACTCATCATACCGAAAAGCCCTTTTCTAAGAAATCTGACGTTAGTGTTGAATCTTAAAATGAAATGAAAATTTAATTTCTTTCTGTTCTGTTACTTATGCTGCAAAGGTTAAATAAAACTGATGAAGTGTGGTTATTATGGCAACACCATCCTCTATGGCCAGCAGCGGTCGGAGTAGAGGGCGGCTAGGTTCTGTAGTGGATTTTTTCAAGCTAATGCAAAATGATACTGTGTGGCTAGTGGTATTTTAAATTTCTAGGACGACTTAACTTAACAACGCTCGGGTCACGGGGGCCGAGTGCGCGTCTCCTTTTTAAGGAAATATCTCGCCGACTGGTCGACATTACGCGTGACCAGAGGGCTGGCTCTTTCTTTGGTCAAAGAATTAGCATTGCCATTTAACGTGGCAATGCTGCCAGTAATCTGGGCACGTTTCCGCATGACATATTGTTGTCGTTGTATATTTGTAGGAACTTACTTTTAGTCTTCTTTTTAGCATTATTTTAGTTATATTTGTAGTCTGTATATAACGTAAATAGTAGATATATTATCCAAATAAAACAATGACAAAACAAAAAAAAAAACTTAACAAGGTAATAAAAAAAAAGTGGTGTGGTCAATGCAAACCATTGTCACGTTGTTGTTGTTTTGATTACAGTTGTCGTCGATAACTGGGTTTTTTCAACTGGAGTATGTCAGTAGCTTATGAATTTGCCTGAGCTCTTGGGGAAATTTCTGATGTTATGTTGCGCAGTGGCGTGCAGTAGTTCTTCTGGTAAGGCAGGCCACGCATACTGAATTACTGACACCCAAAACAAAAAACTCGGCAACATCACAGCGTCGCTCTACTTAGGATGACCCTCAAAGTAGTCACATCTATTGATATATTCAGTCACCCTTCCAGGACCCCCGCACCCGCCCCTGGTATTTTTAGTACTTAAGCTTATGAGAAACAACGCCATCTAGCTTAAATATCAGGAATTTCAATGGCATTCAGTCAATACAAAAACGAAGGTAGAAGCTTCGTTAAAAAAATCTTAAAAATAAAACAGAGTGCGCTGTCAACAAAAAAATAAAATTACCTAAAATTACCATGGTATAGTGTAGATTTTTGGAATATTAGAAAAAAGAACATTGGAAATAAGCCTGTAAAAACCAAAGTTATAAATACAAGAACTCACCACATTATTCAAAGTTCAAATCACGATTTTCTGACAATGCAAACAGAAGCAAGATTCATTTGAAATGACGAGTACGAGATGAATTTTGGGTTAATTCTCGTAATTCGGGTACCTACACCTTTAGACACAACTTGAATCTTATCATTAAACGATTGTGAATACTTACTGTTTTTAACTTATAACAAACACACATTATCAGCGCAAACTTCACAACGGAACACCATTTTACGTAAATAAACAAATACAACAAATAATATTTACACTACTGTACGTTTCAAAGCGAATTACAACCGTCAGATATTATAAAAAGCAAAACATTCAAGATCGCGAAATAAATTTTGCTTGTCACATGAAACAAATATGGCTTACAACTTTCTAAGAAAAACATAATTGCTACTTTGTCGATAAAAAACACTACCAAATATAATTGCATCACTGCATACCGTTTTAGCCGGATAATACTTTGTGGCCAATCAGTGGCCAGCTACACTCGCAGGAGTTGAGCCGCCAATCTATCAATGATCTATACATGTGTGCCGTTCATACACACGAAAATGTGCATCAGTGTGTGTAAATTTATCAATGGAAATTAGGCCGGCGGCGTCGTTGCCTTAGAAGAGCCGGGAGCGAGCGTCGTAGTTACGTAGTATTATTATCAGTTACGTCACACGGGCGCGACAAGTTGCTATAAGTATTTTAACAGGAGTTTTAATTATTTTTTTAAATATTTTGCATTATTTTATTACATAGTTATAATAAATACATTTGTTGCGTTGTTGGTAGGAATGGTAGGGTAGGCTAGGCCTAATTGCCTCTATGGACGGCACGCCCCTGATGTTGCGATACTTTATGTTGGACATAGATCCTTTTGGTACAAGATAAAGCTGTATCCTTTCAGCTTCAGCGCGGTTGTCTTTCAGCATTTTGAATGGCCCTTCTGTACATTCTTGTAATGTAATGTTTTTGTCCCCAACCCCAATTAATTTCGAGGGAAACTCCATTATAATTAATTTATTAATATGTATTTTTAAAACAATCTTGTGAACAACAATATGGGCCTGTTAATGTTGTGCTAGCTTTTTATACGTATATATTATGTATTTAAGGGTTTAAGTGGTGGTTTAAGGTTTTTGTATTTTGTGAAGGGATAGTTTCGATTCAGTACTAAACTGTAGCGTTTTATGAAGCGCTTTTACATATCATCACGCCAGTAATCCTACAGGCTTAGGTAGAGGGCAGGAGGCTCAATAGTAGGTACATCCACATTTCACCAGTAGACTCCCGAGGTACAAATCAATAACCAGTTTCAGTGAATATATTTTATACGGATGTAAAGTCATCATTTACGAGTTACTGTACTTGTAACTCATGACGGGAAACTACCACATGGTGTCTCGTCTGACAGTCACACTCTAACAGTTATTGCCATCTAAACTTAAATTAACAATACCACCACTTGCTTACTTTTATTTTAGTTATAGTACCACTAAATCAAATTTAATAACGCACTAAAAATAAAAGTACGCTCATAAAGCGTCCAAATTTTTTCAGCACCACTAAAAGGTAGCACAAACGGCTTTGTCTCTGTTAGTCGACACCTAATCAAAGAAAATACTACAATACTACTAATAGCACCATCATAATCATATATGTGGAATCCATTGCTTGTTTAGTACTAGACCAAAAGTCATTCTACAAAGTGAACCTTGCATTGGATGACGTATAAAGCGAAAAGTTAGAGAATATTTGTTTTGTGGTGTTGGCAGTACCGTGTACAGTCGTCAACATAAATACGTGGGTATAATCGCGCCAAAAACTCACTCGTGACAATGCTACTAGTGATTTCGAGATGTCACATATGGCGGTGAGGTTGGTACCACACCGGGTGTGAAGCTGTGATGTTTGCTAGTTAACGCTGAAATATTTTATGTGGCAGCTGATTTTATTACTTAATTTGTTAAAAATTTGAGTGCTGTTGCATTGTACTTATTTTTGTTTTTATTGGAAGATGGCATAATTTACTAGAAGGGCAGTTTCAGTTTTAACAGGTAATGTTAACTACAAACCAGAGGACCAAGTCTGTAAAAGCAATTGTGTCGGAATGGCAGGTTATTGAAATTATAATTGTATATTTTGATAGTTGGGGTACCTAATCTTCTAATTTAAGGCATAATTTTTATTTTCTGCTGGTTTGCCACAGACAAAAAAGCAGATTGCCCTGTGAGAATGTACAGAAATTACTAAGGCAAAAATATCAAGCAAATTTTTTTTGGTTCGTATTGTGTCCTAATGATTTCTTCTCTGTTCGATAAACTCTATACGTATATGCTCTGTATGTATAATTATGAACTCTATACCGTGATACATGGCTTTGAGAATTCCAATAAGGGAAACCTAACGAAGAAATTTCTGTGCTCGGGAAACAGAATACCAAAATAGGCAAGTCTCTCACTGTATCACTGTCAGGCTGTCATGTCTCCGCCACGTAATGTATCGCGACACGACAAACAAGTAATAATAGCGACTAATTGTCGTCGCAGCGACGCGCGACTGCGACGGTGCGGGGTACCGGCGCGCGGCGCTGGTGGCGACTGTACTTGCGGATGGATTGATGTATGGGATCTAGTATGCTAGAGAGGAATAGGGAGAAAATACCAAATTAAGAAAAAAGGATGTATGAAAGCGATATTATTAAGAATCCTTCGCGGTATGGAGGCACAATAAACAAAATACATAAATAATTGTAGGTACCGTAAGGCAAAGAATTTTGAAGTAATAGAAGAGTTCAAATGGTTCCGTCTTACGAATTACTAGCTGCTTCCCGCGGCTTCTCTCGCGTTTTGGTCGGAAATTATCCGACGGGTACGTTGTAAATATAGCATATGGCACTCGGGATAATGTAGCTTCCTATTAGTGAAAGAATTTTCAAAATCGGTTCAGTAGATCCATAGATTACCCCCTACATAAAAACTTACAAACAAATGTTACCTCTTTATAATATTAGTATAGAATAGATGGTATAGATATATGTGTGGTCTCTCAAGATAAACTCTATAATATCTATAGACTGAAACTGTATTGGCGAAAAAGGGTGGATGCAGAAATAAGGTAGATCCTACATGACGCATTGTGTTATATTCATGATTTGCCTGCATTTGTTCTACGTTACTTAGAGTCCGTGCATTCATTCAAATGAAAAGATATTTCATTTGCATACAACGCATATATTTCTGGATAACTTATTGACTTGCCAGCCATATTTCTGTCTACTCGAATTGAAATATTTTTATTAAAACCAGCTCGTATTGTTTTACAGGACTTAAAACCACTTTACAAAATACTGTATTTTACGATTAAAAAATATGAATACCATAAAAGCGTTGAAATTTTAAATAATGCGAAGCTTATGTTTTAATAGCATTCGTCTAGATTTATGTATGAATTCGCTGAAACTACACAAATGTGTTATAAGGGAATAAAAAAAATAGATCGGTCATATTTATTTATGTGATTTTAGTCAGAATACTGCGAGTTTTAATAATAAAATATTGCTGTGGTTATTACTTTTAACCGACTCCAAAAAGCAGGACGTTATTGTTGGATCCATCTTAATTACATCAAAGATGTGGGTATGTGCCTAATACACATACATGGAGTTCGTATATATGTCCCAGTATAAACTCTGCTAGTTTAGAATAAGTTTTCTAGACACATGTCACATTTATACAATTATCTTTTACTTCTGATCGTTTGCCTGTACGGAAGCACAATATATTTTGGAGTCCAATATGGTATTTTATTGAGTAGTTCAAGGTATAACCAACAGTTATTTCGAGATGATCAGCATAACTGTTCTGAAATCGCCATCAAATTCTTTGCACTTTCCGATTCAGCAGAAACTCAAAGTCTAATATTAACTTCAAAACTAAAATTGGCAAGCGACACTAAGGTACATTGACATCAAGGTTAATGAGAACGTTGATCTCATAGGTTCATTATGGTGGCAAAATAATTAATTGATTGGCGCTACTTTAGATTTTTTTTCTCTTTTTCTAGGAAAGTTTGCGCTTGGCACCGAAAGCGCTTGTAACATGATGTACGGAAACAGGGCAGTTCTCATCGTCTCAAACTCATTCGAGCACGTACTTACCATAACGACTTTTCCCATGGGGGTAGACAGAAACTATACAACGCTGCTACGATCCTTCCACACATACTCCTTAGCCTCGTCCACGTTCATCCAACCCTTCTTTTTCTTGCAAAACATGGCGTAATATGAAAACAAACAGTGTCTATGCCATGTGCTATATTTTTATTCGGCTGCACGCATGTGACGGGGCGATAAATCCCGCCGTTCAATTATTAATAACGCCTTGCTCTGCCATATGCGCCCGCTAATGGGGACTGCCGATGTTTGTAAGATCTGTAATGATATATCACTGAATTTGTGTTAGAGAATGGAGATAAATAGTCAGCTCATAATGTTCCTCCATCTTGACAAGCGTCCACGTTGAGAGAGCGGGCCACAATGTGGGCCTAGTTCTGGTTGCTGGTCGTCACATGTCTTTGATATTTTGGTTCTAGGACACATATTCACCGTTATAGCGAAATGATTCATTACTATTTGGTAGAAAAAGAAGTAATACAAAAAGTGCTAATTGCAAAGATCTGACTGGTGGTTTTAACACTAACATAATGCCAAAATGCAGCTCCTGAAAGTTGTGAAAGCACACATAAACACTGAAAAAATGTAATCTCAATTTCATTTATTCATTCATTTTCACATGAACCCTTAATACGTGACCCCTTAAATGAGACTTACATATTAACACCCAACCTAAACTATTGCCCCATAAATTCACAACAACCAACTACCAAGCACAAACTAAGTACTCGTATAATTGCATCTTACTGGCAACACTGTTAGCATACTCCGACACGTCTTGCCATAACATCCACACTGAGCACGACACAGTACACACACTACACAAACTGTGCACAAATGTACGCGAGCTGTGTATTGCTGTATATATTATGTGTGTTATGTGTTGTGTGTGATCTCCGACATCTGGACGACGAGTGGCCCTCGGGCGACGCTGTCGTAGTTGAGAGGTGGGCAGTGGAGCAAGTGTGAATAGTGTTTCAATAGTTGCTGGAGTATAAGACAGGGAATCTCCTCTTGAATCGAATACAGGAACATAGGTTATGTCATAGCCGGTCAACAAGGTAATAGCATGACTGAATATAGTTTCTCACGGTAGATTTAATGACCTAAAAACTGAAAATTCTATAAACCCCACTCTTCAGCACACCGTATGCGTATTTTTAATCACAATCTGAAGGTTTTTGATCAAATCTCCTAATTAATTGCTTCAACGGGTTGACAATTTCGACTGTTCAACGACGTTAACGCAATGAAAGATAAAATGGATGGATGAAAGACATCGTAAATATATTGCGCAATTACCCCGCAGCATATCTCAAGAACATATAAATTCAATTGTAGCTTATTAATGCTGTTGCCTCTCTGTCTGCTATCCACTATGTCATTCTGAATTGGTCAGCTCGCGTGACGATCTTCCACACCTCAGTCCTCCCACGTTAAGAGCAGATATTTTTTCAATACATCGTGGTATCGGTAAGGGTTGGTACCGATAACATAACAAATAGAAGCAGTAATTTGGAAATGAATTATTTTATTATCGTATCGTTTGTGAATTGTAGTGTTTCGTTGATGTGTAAGTGAATTGTCTAGATTTTGATAGACTTCTTCTTTTGGTACCTCTTCAATTACTGTAGACTGAAATATTTCTTCTTGACTTTTGATAGATTCCATTCCATAATTTACTTCTGAAACTATAATCGATGCGCTTACATGATGGCGCGCTTGCGCTCGTCCTCCAATGGCATCCCGAATGTGTTTTCAGACCGGTGGGACTCTTCCCTTTTACGAAGGTGGGTAAGAGTTCAGACACACGTCTTATCCAAATAGACTGGTGCACCATTGAGCAAACAGTCCAATGGTGCATTAGCTGTTTTTGATTACTAATTTAATACTAACATTAGGTTAAGTTATACTACTAACACTATATGGATTTTTGTATCTGAAATAAAATATTTGAATTGAATTGAATAATCTGCCGAGCCTCGGGACAAACGAATACGATTTTAACAACTCATTGAAACAAACTGTTGTGTTGTTGTGAAATTCTAGTAGAACAGGAAAATGAAAACCACTTTTGAAACTACTCTAGGAATCTTTATACATATGTATGTACATTGCATGCATTGAGTACAATAAAGTTATGAATGAGATCTTCTATCAGAAAATTAGACTTATAATAATCACACGTTTTTTCTTACTAAACAAACATTCGTCCTATCGTTACCAGTTATTGCGGCAGTAAACTAAATACAAGGGTTGCTAATAGCTTCATAATTCGTCGGGGCACTTCTCGCGCCTTTATATCGCGTTGGCACGTCATGCGCCGTATTGGGAGGTTGCCTGTGTTCGGCATTAATGATAATGAGTATTGATAAGTTTACTCATTAAGGAAGGAGGTACGTGGGTTTGGTCGTGGTGGACATGACATGTGGCGGTTTTTAATACTGATACTGTTAGCCCGCGTCATCCCACTGCTGGACAAAAGCCTCGCCCCATGACTTCCAAACCCTTCGATCCAGGGCTCCAGGAAGTGGCTATTTTGGCCCACTGCTCATTGGGCATGCAGTAGACGTCGCTAGTCCAGTCCCACTTCAAACTTACAAATTTTACCTCTTTATAATATTAGTATAGATTATTATATATAATGTTTGTAAATAACAATAATATACATATGTAGTAATAACGATATTGCAGCCCACTACATTATCCGCATGTAGACAAAATTAGGATAAGGTAAAAAGGGCCACAAGATAAGCGTTACTCAGATACATTTGTATAAAATAAAAAATGATTAATTATCAAAATACAATACAAATAATTTAACAATAGGTACAATACATTTATAAAATATTAAAAAGGTTGAAATAAAATAAATTATTGATAAAGGGCTCACACTATTTCTTATTATCATTGGATAAGATTTTTAAAACATTGGATAGAATAAAATATGAAAAAAAAAAGATTATGGAATGGTAAAAAGCCACAGTCATAGTGTGCTAAAATAACGTTACAGAACAGTGATCAACACAAAGTGAATGGCTAGCATAGCATAACCAGCTTATAATATAATGTTTTAATTACTAGGACTAAGTCCTCTGCTAGACGGAATGACCGTCATACAGCACGCGAGCCTCGTGCGTGTTGGCAGTTGTCATTAATGTCTTTGGTGTTTTCGGTTCTAAGACATTCCGGTTTCCTCACAATGTTTTCCTTCAACGTTTTGGAAGCAATTTTTTCTTTTTTTTCTGCCCCTTGGCCGTCTCGAAATGATAAAACGTATGAATAGAATTCAGTTCAGTCCCTTGGCTACACTTGTGGAAGCTGGGTTGGCTATCATTTTTGACTCCACGTAAACGTAAAGTTTCACGTCTCCTAATATTTCAGTGTCCCGTTCACATTTTATAGCTCACTGTTTTAGAAGGACACTCCGTTAACGCGACGTGTCAGCTAAACTCGACTTTATATGAATCCTTACCATCCACGGTTTAGGTATCTAGGTCACAGTCATCTGTGTTCTACCTCAGTTCAACCTGTGGTAGTTTCGAGGTGTTTATTCCAACTGGTCCGATGTACGGGGAATTTGAATAGAGGCTTTAGTTGCTACGTTCTAAGAATTCAACTGAATGGTGAAACTCGGCCGTTACTGGGCATTTGAAGTTTAACCTAGTTTCAGAGAATTCGGGCTTTATTTTGCTGTTTCTAGGTTCCTACAATATTCTTTGGGAACCGGCTGTTGAGGGCAAGTGCTGGATTCGATTCCATGTTGGAAAAGGTTAAATTTCTGAGTTGTATTCTGAAAAACCGTAATCTAACATATATAACGTAATCTTTATTGCTTTTGGCGGTAACATTGCTTATTGTTTTTAATAATATTTGTTTACTTTGCCCTTCTTATTTTGTCTCGTTGTACAATAAAGAATATTCTATTTATGTACGACAAGTTAGGTATAGCCTCATATCAATGGTTCATATTAATACCTTAAGCCGCAGAAGTATGTTGTAATTACCAAACGTGTAGTTCAACCGTTCGTGTGTTCGCCATCATTGAAATTCCTCATCGTTCAAAAACTCAGGGTAGGTAAACAGTTAGGTGCAGTTAAACTATGTGAGAGATAACGAGCGGCTTCAGATGAGCTCAGTTACCCGCGTGTGCAGAAGTGGTGTACTGTAGCTGCTGCCAATGTCTCTTCAGGGAGACATTATACACTCGCCTTGGGTGTGGTGCCGGTGAGAGCGGGGGGGCGGAGCGATTTGTTAAACTAGGTTGGGTTGATTGCCTAGCTTGCAGAAGAATATTGAAAGTTGTTCTAGTGTAGGTAAGTATAACGGTGTACAATAAAATAATCATGTAAGAAATTATAGTAGTTGTCGAATTTTCTTGGTAGAATTTATTATACAAATGTTGGAAGATAAAAATCTCCACGTGGTGGAGCTATCTAATGGTAGACATCATCAGAGTTGTCACGCAATCATGTTACATTTAAGACCTGCGTGGACTAAGGTGACAAGAAATCGGATGATCTGAAGAGAGAGAGAGGTATTTCAATGTATAACCTCTTGCAGAAACTATATAATCATCTTCATTCAGTCGGAAGCCGTCCTAGGCTAGAAATAGTCAATTATTTTAAAATTGGGATCTTTAGTAAACTGGTCCCAAAGAGGCGGGACCCGCGGACAAGTCGACCTAATGCATTTTTGAATTGGTCAGTTGGACCCGTTGGCCACAAGCTCGGCGTTAAACAGTTGCTCTCAACTGTCATTTAAATATCTTTGATACTCGTTACGGGTAATCAGAAGCCCGGAATTCTGACAACCAGTCTTCAGAAACGTCGACAGGTAGGAGTGAGGTCGGACAGGTAGTTCCTACAAACTTGCACTACAGTTAGTCATCCGATTAGACTGAAAGCCAACCCCAACATAGATGGGAAAGGGTACGCAGATGACGATATTGTATGCTCGGTGGTTCATGTACGTTTCTGTGCATTCCGCTGCCACTGGGCCCACTGCCCGGCATCGAATACTTTACAACAAGCCCACTCGAGCGTGGATCAGCCGGAGACACCGCTATTGCCGTTATTGGCATCAGCTGAATTAATTTTATCGACGCCACGTTAACTATACACTAACTGATTCCTGAGTTAAGAAATGCACTGGATATTATTTAAGTTAAAATTACAAATTTTTATTTTGTTGTCAAAATTGTTTCAAAGACCTCGAAGTTTTTGTTACAGTTTCTTCATCTTATGCGGGCTAATTGAATATGGTAACATGGTATTTAGTCTTTACTTTTAGAAGAATACTTCAATATTGAATACATTTACTGGCTATTGTTATGACAAAAAGGCTAATTAATTTATATGCCCCAGACATTCATGTCTAAGTTGTGGTCACAAGAGTAGTAAGTCTATTTGAGCGATGTCCCAACAACGATCCACATTGAAAAGATTCAAACACACCATCGCCTCCGGGAAAACAAGTCAGAAGTTAGATAACAAAATGGCTTCCACAAGTTAACATTTGTTCAATTTCCATCTTCATTACTAAAGTATCACGTATAACTACCCTACTTTTGTGCTACGAAAAAGTGTCAAAACTCCATTCGTCAGGTCAAAGTTAATATCCCTCAGGGGACGGTAGAAGTACAAGCTGAGAGCGCAATAAGTGAGCCAAGTTCTTGAGGAAAAATTGAAATTAATAATTCAGATATAGATGGCGGCGCTGGCAGACTTAATATTGAGGTAATTGCTATATTAAAATATACATATTAAGTTGAGAAACGAAGTGCCCTTTATGAGCTTGCGGATGGTTATTTGAGAGTAAATGTGAAGTGGTGGGAGAGGATTTTTTGAGCATTTAGTGTTTGTCTTATTTATTTATTTGACAGTTTATTTATGTGACACTCTAAATACAGAAAAGAAGGAAGGAACAGAAAAATAGGTACAAAGGTGATGCTTATTTCTAAAGAAATCTCTTCCAGCATACCTGCGAAAGGAGAGTAGATAAAAAACCTTTTCGTTGTCGACTTTTGTTTTTAGTCTAGTCGGTTTTATTTTTTGCAATAAAGTTTATTTTTATTTGGTTTTGGAAGTCTGTTAAAAAGAGATGTAGACACAGTGTGTAAAAGAAGAGGAGAAAATAAAATCATAAAGTAAATAACGAATTTGTTGTTTTTATGTTAATACAAACAAATACAAAGACAACACACATTAATATAATATATGTATAAATACCTATGCAGTTATGACGAATTGGCACGATAATGCTCTTTCACTCTTCTTTTGAAAGCTGCATCAGTTTGGTAGTGTTCACAAAAGTGGTGGATGTGGTTACAATACCTATCATGTTTTACCCACCACGTAAAATTACAGTAGGCAAATCAGCTCGAAAATCGGCCTAAATTCATGGAATGTGAAAACTGTAATTGCGATTTTGGGAACAGCCATTGAATAAATTTACCTCTTGGACATATACTTTGAATTTTGCCCAATTATTCATTATCGTATGTATTGTGAGTGTGTACCTACAATCTTACATAGGTACATAAACGTCCCATGGAGGTAAACTACAGAAAGCCACCTGCTCCGATTCTTATAGTATGTTTTGGTTTTGTTAAACAATTATAAAGGGTGTAACAAGACCCTTAACGAAACTGAAAAGCACTTGTTCTGCCCGTCATTGCGATTTTTTTTTGTTCTAGATCATACCTGGGAACCTTCTACATAGTTACGGAGGTGTTAGGGGTCAATTAATTTCCAAATTTTTCACAAGTTTTTTTTAAATACATGTTTTTAATGTAAGATTTTTACTTTAAACACTTTCACGACCCCGTACTATTCAATCCATCCATCAGCACAATGTTTAAGTGCGTTACATTGAGTCCTACCGTAAAATGTGATTTTTCAGTCCAAAAAAAAAGTCGTTTCCCAGCAATAATTTTTGCGTAATGTTACTTAGTTTGACGTACAAAATGCTTGGTTGACGGCTTCGTGAAGGGTCCTGTTACACCTTGTATAGCTAATTGAAGATCTCAGTTCAATACACCAAGTCCGTACAACCTCCTGTACCTTACAACATATCACACACCGCTCGCCTTTAGAAATTCACAATACCGTGGTTCGGTCCAATATTTCAGTTCAATTTTAGGACGTGAAGGCATAGACAATTTACCCAACGGCTAGGCGGTGTAGCCTGCATAGAAAACAATTCTTTACGGGGTCGGATTTAGGTGCGTTGTCCATCGCGTCAGATGGCGCCATACGAAGATGTATAGCTTTGACGTCTCACTGTGGGCTACACGCCTGGACGGGCGACTTGTGTCCAGATATGTATCTGTTTCGTTCGTAAGGGTGAGCCTTTGTGTAAGACGTTGAGTTAAATGTATGGATGCTGTTGAGGGATTTGCTTGTAAAGTTCTGAGGAAACAGATAGTTTCTTAGAATATTTTCAGAAAGTTACTTAAAATGTTAATGAGCAATTGGGTCTTAGTTTATTAACTTGAGGTTAGGTTAGGTTAGGTTTTAGTCAGTAAAAGTCTGACACTCCCTCCTGCTCAGCCCAGAGCGGGAGGGGTTATTTGATGATTTCCCATCGGTAAAAAAAAGGTTAAATGTAACTAAGGTATAATTTAAAAGACAACCATTTAATACTGAAATTCAGCTGCATCTTATATTGGGGAAAAATTAAGCAGATGATGATGACCTAAAAGGGTCTAGTCTAGAAAGCTTTCTGGTTTATCTATATAATTACCTCCATTTGTAATACAAAATTCTATGTTCAAAATCTGCTTATTACCAAAAACAACATTATTATTATCAGGGTATTCGCTTCGAAGACTGACCAAAGCCAAATAAATTATATTATTACGTCTCTGGGCTCCAAATGTGGCTACATTGAGTCGCCAGTAACCCGGCAACCCCCTCCCACGCATACATCACTGAAGATAGCCGGGAGGCCGAGCTTGACGGCCGAAGACGATATTTTGGGTCGAGTATAGCCCGTATTACTATTGCCGACACGATGGCGATATATCGACATAAGCTAAAATGTCTAAAGTAAATCTGCCTTGCACTTGAAATCATTAAAAGCGAAACCTTTTTAAAACAATGTTCTGTTTCTAGTAATCGTTTGAAGGTAGCTGAGATAATATGTTAAAAACACGTTAAACAGATTTAGTAAGTGCACTACATACGGAGAATAACAAAGTTATGGAGTGTGAAGAGCAGGGTGTAAAATTCTTTAAAACGTTTCTGACTCGTGGAACACCAAAGTGGTTCACCTAGGTGTTCCACGGTTAACTTTCTGTACCCTTGGTTCACCTAAGTAATAAGTCAATAATGTACCGGTAGTTCACCAACTCCATTCTCCAACCAGACTGGCGTTTCGTCTGGTGGGCTACTACCAACAGTATCGGTCAGGTT
Source organism: Eugnorisma glareosa (assembly GCA_947578425.1). Taxonomy (NCBI): domain Eukaryota; kingdom Metazoa; phylum Arthropoda; class Insecta; order Lepidoptera; family Noctuidae; genus Eugnorisma; species Eugnorisma glareosa. The sequence continues at coordinate 1,349,002 of OX387968.1, forward strand.
TTTCTATGTGTTCCTAACGCACGGAGAACTTTATTATCGAGTTTTGATGTTCTTAATTTGAGTCATTGATGGCGCTGTTGTACTTTTTCGTACTATCATATGATGCCGCTACATGCTTTGTACTGTCATATTCTAGTAAAAATATCCTTCAGTTTCTTGTAGGAATGCTTAGTTGGTGTCTCATTAGTCGACTTTTGACTTATTTACACCGATCTGGGGCCTTAGTCTGCTATTGCAATAGTGTCAGAATGGTCTATCATTGATTTAATAAGACCCCTAGCCCACGGCGTATTGAAGCGCGTTCGAAACTCGTTTGACGTGCGTACAAAGGGTAATTCGTCTGCGCGGGGCCTTATTAAATCAATGATAGACCATTCTGACACTATTGCAAGAGCAGACTAAGGCCCCTGGTCTTGTGTAATTTATCGCACATGCAATAATGTTAAGAATCGTTTTAACATCAACAGCGATGTTAACCACGTCATGTACTGGTAGTTACAGTGAGGTGATCGGTCTGACACTTGTGTGGTACAATGTAAAACGTTCAAATGATATCAGCAGTGATAAAAACAAGAATTCATGTTACACTCGTTTGGTGTCAAAACGATACTTTAGAATATCGTTCTGACACCAAACGAATTCTATCTATATTAATAATTTATTATTATCGATATTAGTCTATATTAATAAAGAGGAAATCTATGGCTACTAAATTAGTCAAGTAATTCAACAAATACCTCTCTTCTGAGTTACTTCGAAATAGTTGTTAGTGTTAACTCGACACTTTAATGAACCAGACTTTAACTAAACCTTTTTAAAATTATAATCGCCTCGCCAAACAAATTGACAAAAGATAGTAAAGGCACAAAAGATAAAGTTATTCATCAGCAATTTATTACACTTTCCACTAAACTTTGACAATTAAAAGGACTTAACAACGGAGTGGAAAGAAAAAAGGAAATAATTACGTTGCTTAACGAGTGCCTCTCAAAGCAACACCTCGCCTGCAGAACTAACTTTGTAGAACTTGTTCAAGTGTTACCATGGACATCGAACAGGGAGCCAAATTCTTTTACTGGGGAGTTTGATCAGCCACTAGTCTTCCTCCGGCTAAAACACTCCGAAGCGGCTATCTGAGGGACTGTCTCATGTTGTTTTTAATGCTCAAATAGTGCATTATAAGCCTAATTTGAATAAATTACTTTTGATTTTAGTTTCTTTCATTTTTACTCCTAACTTCTGAATGTGTACTACTCTTTCGCACCTTAAATGGTTTCGACTTTTATCGGTAAAAAATACCTACTTTATTACTCTAGTGTATTAATGAACACTTTATGCAACACATAAATGTACAAAAGGCGTATCATATTTCGATCTACACAGATCTAATACAGAGCAGCAATTTGTAAAAAAATCTTTTGAGCGAATTGCGGTCTACCTTAGTCCATCGTCGTTTTAAAACCAGCCTTAGACTATTAGAACAAACAAATAACTCATAAAGTGTCCAACAGATAACGCTATAAATAATATTCCCTAAATCATTGTTATCTCTGAATATAAAGCACTTAGCGGACTTGCGGATAAAAACACGATTATTATCAGAAACTAGTCCAACACCCCATTTTGCTTCACTATTCCATGTGTCATCTTTTTCATTGTATTTCTTATTCCTTCTCTGTTTGATAAACTTGTTGGATGGACCTTGCTACAATCAAGATGGGATCGGACTAATTAACAAAACATCTAATTGTCAATCATATCACTACCGAATTGCAAGGTAAAGAATTGCATACATTATAAATATGATGTTGTGTTTGTATATTTAAACAATTTTATTATGCTAACAATTTGTTGTACGTTAAAAATACTTTAAACAATTATTTTGTGGTATTTGACAGCAAAATTTTGTTTTGTGTTGTGTTAATTAAACTTAGAAATATTATATTTTTTTTAGTAACCTGCCAAATTGAATGGTTGTGTTTATTCATATTTGCATGCTATTTTTATGGCGAAATGTGTCATTGCACTTTATGTTATTTTTAACACCTTTATCGCAAATAAATAATTTTGACTTTGACCAACCCTCTGGATCAAAACTACTTACGGGCCTGGTGATCATTCATTGAGATAAAAATGTTGGTCTTTATGACCTTAATCAGCTCATTACATTTACAGGAGAAGCAGTGCTCCACTCTGTGGTGCCAACAACTTAAAAGAAAAGACATGAGAATAACATTAATTTCTTAATTGAAACAGACATCGTAAGCAGCTATGTAATAACATACCTGTGTTATAGCTAACATTGTCTGCAAAAAAGGTGTAAACAATGTACTAAAAAAAGAAAACAGACAAACAAAATTAGGGCTCTTCAATAAATATTGAAGCGCAATTAAGTTGATACTGATATCGCATCAGTCATGAATCTGCGCCTAGGTCATTAGGCAAAGGAAAACAGGCATTAGGCGGTCGGCACAGAGTTGATTAATTGTCGAAGGCCAGAGGCCGGCGGGCTGGGCCATAAATAAAAATAAAATACGGCCTTAAGTCGATACCAGGGTTGTAGGTATCGGGACAAGCCGGTGTCCAAGATAACCGCAGCGGATATTTCCGAAAAGGAAAATTGAAATCACTATTTTTTTCTTTTGTGTAAGTAAAGGTGCGGTTTGAAAAAGGTTTTAATATGCTCTCTGGTTTAATTTATCGCCATCAATTTATGCGATTTGTTTGTACCTAGTATGTTTCAAAGTAGACTTTTTGTAACTGATCTTGATTAAATACGTAGTTATATGTTCTGATCTCAGTAACAACTTGGTTACTTTAAGTTTGTCGCTAATCGACCGAAAGAGATACGAACTTAGAGGATTCTGCGAAGATTGTGCATGATCACAAAGTTTTGGGCGTTTAATTGAGGTAGCACAGAATATTTTAGTCAGAGGTATGTATGTTCAAGCACTTAATCCCGGCAATAGCATGCACTTGCGTATAGCTACGGACGTTGTAATAGTGAATTCGGTTCAAAGAGGTAGGCAAGTAAACTGTAAGTGCAAACAACATCCACATAAGGGGAACACCCTTGTCTTGATTCCCAAATGCAATATAAATATATGATGTCTGGACAATAAGGCTCTTAAGTTCTATCTAACACTCGAATGCGACATAATTTTGTGACATAACAATAGGATGAGTAGGTACTTACTTATATCCGCTTTGTCGGATATTTATAATCGCGCCGCCAACCCTGTTTGTTAGTGCGCGATCCACCAAATCTTCGGTTAAATTCTTTGTGAAAATGTTTCATTCATTGGACTCTTTTAGAGGTAACTAAGGTAGAAAATAATCTCATATTTCGCAGTACAGCCTCCTTTTATGAAGCGCTCTTTATTTATATGAGTTATATTTGTATCACGGTATTTGCTATGAAAGTAACATAAGGGGTGAAAGTATTTGAGCTTCATCTCCGTTGTTAATAAAGGGGAGCAACTTACAACCAGTAGGTACTTATTAATATAACCTTCAGCATCACCACATTATGTTTTTCGTGGTTGAGTTTGCTTTGTTCGGATAACTTTACGCCGTGTTTCTTAATAAGGGGTAAGAAGTCTGTCATGAATATCTAGGGCCTGATTACTTATGATGAAATTAACACGATACCTAATCATTATAATTGTATTTTTATACACAGGAGCTTCAACAAGCCACGAGTAGCTTTATATGTAGAAATAATTTGCGGTTCATGCGTTTTGTAATTTAAATTGTTGAGATATACGGTGCGCTAATGGCTATCATATCAAGGTTAGTCAATCCGCGGGCTATGTTGTTATTTCCCTTGCCAGTCTTCACACAACGCTATTCGTATATTATGTATAGCTATTTACATTATTTAAATTGGACTCTCTATTCAAGAACTTTCCATTCCCTTCGACTTTGAAACAGGGCGCTCCCTAATCTTTGAAACTGTTGTCTGAAACAAACTTGAGCCTCTTGAAGATAACTGTAGAAGTCACGCAGACCGTAACATATTGCTGCGAATTTACATTGAATACTGAAGTAACTAAGTATTTCTAAGTAATTCTGAGTTACAACGAGTTGTTCATTGGTGTTGTAATGTACAATCAAAGGTAAAACGTGGTTAACATCGAGAAATATTAGTGTGAACGTTTACGAGTACCAATGCTTATATGTAAGGATCGTAATAGGTGGCGCTCTTTAGTTTCTGCTTACCCCCATGGGAAAAGGATGAAGAATTCATATTAGCTTGATAATAGGGCACTGCAATGACTTATTGGGATCAATGTAGACCTGTAGACCGATCATAGAAATGATGAAGGCCACACCCTGGTCCCAAACCTTAGACACAATGTGGCTCTGATTTGAGGATAAAACACTATGAGTGTAATAATCTTCGAGACATTACTGTTAAAATAAACAGAGGCAAACCGAAACCGCTTTCCACCAGAAAATATCCAATAACTTTCATAAAATTAATAACCGAACAGCTGAAATAACATCTGAAAATATAAACTTACAAAAATATGTACGCGAACATTTGTCAGTGTGTTTTCCCGAAGCTGGAGGCCCAATAAATTACGTAAAAACTTTGTTTTATTGTGTCATGAAGGTAAACACTAATAAAAAGTGTACGGAACCAACTTGTCGTAAACTACGTTTATGTATGTGTACGAGTGAAAAGGGAAAAGGAAAAATACTAGTATCAGAAGATTTACCTACAGCATTTTGTTTATAGTTAGACCATCTTATAATCTTCTTTACGGGGATATAATACGGGTATAGAATTAGAGAAACATAGGGCACACTGTCCGGTACGTTATATTATACGAGGTTCAATACCTCAGTGGATGAATATCTTTCTGATGGATTTCTTTCTGACATTCATAAATTATTTCCTGTTGTCTTTCAAAAATGAAATAAAATTAGGTTGGCGTTTATTGAAGGTAAATGTAAATGTTTAATAGCATTTTTCTTGTTGTTTCGTCTGGAATTATGACTTTTATTATAACGATGGATAGCGTTGGCTTTTTGAGGGGAGGAACCGCTCTTTATGAAGAATTGCTAGCAATTGACTTTCTGCATTTTATTTTGCGATGACATTAACAATGTTGCCTACCGATTGTTGTCTTTGTTTTTTGGATGCCATCGATCTTAGGGGCTCTGCATAAGAAGTTTGTGTAAAGATCACGGAACATTGCATTGGAATACGGTATTGGCACAATATTATGTAGCTATTGATTATCCGTGGATTCAATTTTTTTTTTTTTATTGTAATTTGGCTTGCGTTCAGCCGCATCTCGCCAGATGTGAAGCGATGATGAGGCCTAGCGTGGAGCACGCTTGCCTAGAAGTAACCGATTCACTATATTTATTTTTGGTCACAATAATCTGATTTAAAACAAAATGATTGTTGTAATACTTCATTAAAATAATAGGTAGGTACATAATATCTATTGAAGCTAAATTGTAAAGCTGATATCAGATTATTTTCTCCATTTTCTTTTATTGTAAGCTATTTTGACTACATCATAGGCTTTGTCATTAAGGGCGCTTTCAATTTAGACGTTTCGTGTCGGACTGCTGCGGTGCCGAAAACGTGCGATTGTCGGATTGCGCACTTTTTTTTTTTGAAAATGGCATCTCGCAGTTCAGCCAGTAGCCAGCCTCAGAGGCTGGCTACTGCTTAACCGGGCAAATCCTGTGGATTCCTTAAAATGAATCTAAGGCCTCCAGCCAGGGGCTTAAAAATTAAGCGACCACTCGCTAAGGGCACCCCCTATGGGGTACGACTCGTACCCCATAGGGGGTGCGACGCCCTAAGCCGAGGCTCGTACCGTACGAGCCTCGGCTTAGGGCGTCGCTGGGTAGGACAGCAAGGGGACAGGCTGGATCTGAATGATGTTATTTAGGGGCTGGTTTAAAACTACCGGCTCAGCATCGCGGGCTGGCTCTGGCAAGGGTCGGGGGTAGAATAGAATAGAATAGCATTTATTTGCAAATATGGGTTATACACAAGTAGATAGTAGTAGGCTTTCATAAGAGTTCTGCCATATTTCACCATTCGGCATGCAAACATTATCATTATAAAAAATTATTAAAGTTTAAATTCTTATACATTAAATTAATAAACTAATTAAATAAAAGTAATTCACTAAATAAAATTAATAAAATTCAAATGTTCATTAAAAATATCAACTTAATTATTACATTATACATACGTTAAATAAAATTGTCAATTATTTAAATTGTCAGTATAAAAAGAACTAAAAAAAAAAATGGTCTGAAGATAAATAAACAAACAAACAAACATTAAAATCGTTCGGTCGTTCGTCGTTCGTCGGGTGGTTCTTTGAACGGGGGCGTCGCGACGGGCCTCGATGGCGAGGACGGAAACTCGGCGGTCTGTGTTTGAGTGGTCTACGAATTGTGCTGGTTTCCCTATTGCTCTCCTGGAGGAGTGTGATGGGGTCATCGGGGGTGGTGAGGGCATGTCGCGGACGGCGAATCATGCTAATACGCGAGGGTTCGTACCGGGCGGCAGATGCGATCAGGTTCCTATGCTCGATAGCGGAATCGAAGAAACGCTTAGAAAGACGTTTCATAAACTGAGCTAAGGTGGGGATCGTAAGGTCTACGTGGAGACTGTCGTTACGGACATAATAGGGGGCACCGGTGATCTTTCGGAGAAAACGGTTCTGAAGGGTCTGCATCCGATGCAGATGACGCGGGTGGGCATGGGCAAAAGTGACACAAGCGTATGTCATTATGGGACGGATGACGGCGGTATAGAGTCGCAACTTGCACTTGAGCGACAATTTGCTCTTTGCCGTGATCATAAAGTGGAGCCTAGCCATGGCAAAGGCAGCCCGGTCGCGGGCTGCTCTTATATTATGCTCTGCAAAGGACAGGTGGTTGTAGAGAATGACTCCTAAGTACTTGGCTCGCTTCTCCCAAGGGATCGGCTTGCCGAATATAGTGATCGGAGAGGGGGGGGGGGGACGATTGAGACGCGCCTTATGGAAAAGAACTGAGTGGCTTTTATCGGGATTAACCTCGATTCGCCACTTACGGAACCAGGCTCCTAAAGCATTGGCTGCTTTTTGGAGCTGACGGGTGATGGCGTCTTGGCCGTGCCCAGTGTAATAGATTGCCGTGTCGTCGGCGAATAGGACCAAGTGAGCCTTTTTGCTCTTGGGGATGTCACTAGTGAAGAGAGTGAAAATGAGGGGGAAACGACAGAGCCCTGGCGGACTCCCGTGCGAATGGGGTGGGGGGAAGAAAGGGTATTCCCTATGTGGTAGCGGAATGAGCGATTCGCCAAAAAGTCTCGAAAGATGAGCACGAGACGATCTGGCACACCGAGCTGATACAGCTTGTATATCAGCCCGTTGTGCCAGACTTTGTCGAAAGCTTTCGCTATATCGAAAAATAACACACCGGTCATCGCTCCATGCTGGAAGCCAGCGCTCAAGTGCTCTACGATGCGGTGGACTTGTTGGACGCACGAGTGTTCGGTCCTGAAACCGAATTGCTCGTTGGGAATGAGGCTCTTAGCCTCGGCAAAGTCTTTGAGGCGCTTATAAATAAGCCTCTCATAGATTTTGCTGAGTGCGCTCAGAAGACTGATCGGCGGATAGCTAGTCGGGTCGGTTTTGGGATTACCCGGTTTGGGAATACCTATGACGGTGGCCTCTTTTCACACTTGGGGGAAGATGTTATTGCTCAGGGCGCGATTGAAGATGGCCGCCAACAAGACTATGAGCTGCGAGGGCAGGACTTTGAACACCCTATTGGTGAAGCCGTCGGCGCCAGGGGCTTTCCGCGACTGTAGCCTATCTATTATGTCTTTCACTTCGTCGGGCGTGACTGAAGGAAGAGGACAGTCGGGGTCTTCTACTGGGGGGAGGGCGGCTCTACGTTCGACTTCGGCGTCCACCTCAGCGAGATGTCGCATGTCTACTGGTTGAGAGCTGGGCGTGCACTGAGATTCCAGGCTGTCGGCCAGGCATTCTGCCTTCTCAGAGTCGTCAAAAGCGACGCTCTTATCGGGACGAATGAGAGGAGGCATAGTAACCTCGTCGCTGCTAGCAAGAGCAGCGACGAGGTTACTATTAACTTAACTATTTACTGTTGTGTGCTTGTATTGCTGTGTGCAATTGCAACTTTCGTTGCAATTGCCAGAAAGCTAAGTGAGTGGGCTCGAGTACGCTAAGCTTCTTGTCCCAACGATTCGAACGAAACTCACTCGTGCGCTGCTTTACAGCAAGCTGCAAGCTGCGCATGTGAGCCTTGTTCGCATCGCAGGGAAACACGCTATAGGCACGTCGGATTGCGCACGGACGGTTGTTTGTTTTTATACAAAACACGCGGTGCGGCAGCAGTGCGTCTTGTCGAACGTTCGTGGTACCGACGCCGCACTGCTACCGTACCGCGTGCTTTGAACAAACAACCAACCGTCCGTGCGCAATCAGACAATCGCACGTTATCGGCACTGCAGCAGTCCGACACGAAACGTCTAAATTGAAAGCGCCCTAAGGCTTTAGTAACGTGTATCTACTTCGCAGTTGAAAAAGACATTTAAAAAAAAACCAGTAGTATGAAAGTCATTAAGGTGAGGGTTCTAAAACATCCTCAATTCGTATTTTAGCATTTCTAAGTAAATAAATTGAGTCATAAAATTTGAGAGTTAGTCAGCAGAACAACATTCTGTGGGTTTAACTTGTTAAGACGCCAAATATCAGTATCAGCAAAACGGATACAGTCTATTCAATAAGACGGGAAAATTCTAACATTAAAAAGAAAATACTCAGCCCTTAACAAGATTTCCGCCCGACCTCACGTCAGCATGAACTAGTTCTAGGTAGAAAGTGTCATAAACAGGCAATTCGTAAGTATCGGCCGCAAATATGTCAGAATACAAGTGGAAATAAGTGGAAATGTTGGGAATTTCCCAAAAAGTAGTGTGTTCAATTTAATAGCAATAAGTCAGTGAAGGCGCGTGGCGTTCGCTTGACGCAGCGATTTCACACTTTAGTGTGTAGCCTCCTTTACACCGTCCGATTTTATTTTATTACTCTCTCTCATAATATTCCTAATAGAACCTCTGTTGTTAATAGTTTCTAAGAAATATAAATTATTTTTTGTAACTGTGTTACCTTATATTAAGTTCTTTTCTCCGAACCTTTAAACGAAGAACTCGAAAAATTGTTTTATTTCCAACATTCTGTTTCGCTTGATTGTTGCTGAAATAAAAAAAAACATGAAATATTAATATTTAGTTACGTTTTTTGTGGAACTCTATTTTAATAGCATTGGGAAAGCTTCTTATTGTTATTTTCTATTTTGATGACCTAAAGATGAGTAATAATTAATGAGTACATACCAGCGCTGTGACGTTTTGTAAATGTTACAGCAACATGCTGAGATAGGGGCCTTTTGGCTTCGGCTAATTTCGTTGTTTTTTTTTTATTTTAGTTTTATTATTACTTTTATAATTTTGTTGTACCTACTGTAAATGTAACCATTTTTTTGTTTGATGTTTTGTCCTGTGCGGGCTAATAAATACTTTTTCTTTCTTTCTTTCTAATTATTTTTTGTTAAGTGATACCGCATTTACAACATTATGGTGTGGTCGTCGTGATCAGTTTTTGTGACAATGGCGACGTTTGTGTTGGATGATGAAAAACGTCGAAAATGAGTACATCTCCAACAGTTTGAGACTATAATAATAACTCGGAACAGCACAAAGGCATATATTATGTCGTTAAACACCATCCATTAATAACCTTAACATTTTTTTTTTTAATATTTGGGATAAGATCAGATATTTACAGTCGGAAATGCACTTCTGACACGATCCCGACCCGATCTATTAAAACTAGATTAAAAATCGTGTGATCTAAAAGCCCCTGGTCACGTACAATCAGCGTTTCTTTAACAAGTAAGTGTTTATTTTTGCCGTCCACTCGGCGACGGAGCCCACTGCCCACTGTTGGGAGTGGGATCGCTTTGTGAACGACGTAAGGAAGCTATTTCATATCACTTTAGAGCTTAGAGCTAAAGGTTTTGGTGAGTGAAGTGTTTATTTGACACCTGAACCTGCCTGTCTGGAACCTGCTTGTTATGTGTTGTGGCTTCTAGATTGTTGAACGTAAATCAATTTTATTAAAATGATTAATCTTTAGCACAAAAATGTTTAAGCTGCCATTATTAAAAGCTTATTAATGACTAATAGACATGCCTTATACTCATGGAGACGTATTTCCATGGTCTATATGTCTTTCATTGTAAACTGTTCCGCAGCAAAAACGTGACAAGGCAACAGACAGTTACACAGAAATATAAAAATAAATAAATAAAAATAATACCAGCCTATTACTGTCCCACTCCTGGGCAAAGGCCTCTTCTCAAGAGAGAAGGCTCGAGCATTGATCACCACGCTTGCTAAAGACGGGTTGGCGATTTCAGACTTCAGGTTTCCTCACGATGTTTTCCTGCACCGATGTCTGTGATGTCCAAGAGAAATTTAGAAAGAAACACAGAAATATAATCGTTTATATTTTATAATATTGGTGTGGATTTTAAGAAAACATTTTATGATGAACTGAACACTTTGCCACTGTTTTAAATACTGTATAAAAATAGTCTAGCGCAGCATAATAATAAAAGTTTAAATGACAAGATAACAACCTGAAATCACGCAAAAACAATCGCAGCGACTTCAAAGTCGATTAACTCGCAAAAATATTGAAGCGGTCCAATTTTAATTAAGTTTTCAACTTCCAAAAATACTCGAAACATAATTTGGTCCATCTTTAGAGTCAGTTCGAAATGTTTAAAGTACACGAGTTGAGCGAGTTGGAGGTACGACTTGTGCGAGTTTCGTCCGACCAAGATATGTTCGCAGTTAAGGAAATTGATAAAGTTTGTAACGGAAAGGTTGGAATTATTGAAAGTCGTGAGCACAACAAAATTCAATAAGTGACTGTCACTGATTGGGAAACTCTGGGGAGGGTGTATCGGGAGTGGCGAGAGGACATGCCACGAGAGGCAGCGAGGACAGCGTCAGCGCTGTTTGTCTGCTATTTTGATTGATGGATTTATAATGATTGGAGTCAACATTTAAATGAATGATGCCCTATTTTCCACAAAGTAGAAGGAAATTAAAACTGAGTTTTATTAGTAGTCTTTTTTGTGTTTTATTTAACAGTCGCTTACCTATCAAGGCTACTTTTACAGTTACCCTGCATCGTCCCACATCTGGGCAAAGTATTTCCCCATCAATTCCAGTTCCCTCGATCCAGGGCTAATGCTCGTAGGTAGATAAAGGTGCTTTTTGAAAATTGAAGCAAAATTGTATTTTTTTATTTATTTAAGGACAACCAACAAAGCTTACACCAAAAATAAATGTTATATTACTCATATTATTTTTACATTTTATAGTTTAGCCTTAATTAAAGGCTGCCACGGCAAGGAAAAGGAATAGGTATTACAAGCATTGAAGCTAAACAGTTGAAGCGAATTTTCAACCAGCTACCTTGTCCGCACACAGTCGCGACCGCTCCTCCCCCACACCTACCCCCACTCCCTTGACTTGTAAACGTTTACGATGTTTTCTTGCAACTACAAGCGTGTGTTTACGTCCCGCGCTCAACGAGTTTTTTACTTTATCACCGACTTTATTGATACTTTCTCTTACTGCCGCTACTGCAGATAAAAGTACAAGTTACTGCCCTGCTAGGTTTACACGACAATTAGCGATCTTCATAAAAGTAAATAAGATAAATTGTAAATAACATGAAGTTGGTAAACAGGTTTATTGGCGATAAAAAGTAATTTGCTAATGTAATGTGACGGGTAGTTTTCTTTTTTATGTTGTACAAAGTTGAAATTACTAATGACATTACTATTTGTCATACTAACATTTAGAGGTTTATTCATAAACGCTGCTTAAGTAATGATTACAGACTGTATAAAACTATACGTTTTTAACTTTTCTTTACTCGTATATCTTTTCTTTATTTTCTTTTTCTTTTCTTTTTTAGAAAAATAAAACTTTTCCCCACAAGGAATTTCACCTGTATCGTATAAAATTGACATTCAATAACAGATCAAATAATAGGTAATTGAATAGACTCTTAGAACAGGAGAAGCAGGTCCAGCGTTAATAATGATGCACAACATTGATTGCCTATTTAAATACTATTTACTGATAATATAATATAAATACATCAAACATTATCATCATCCTCAGCCTAGCCTTATCCCAACTATGTTGGGGACGGCTTCCAGTCTAACCGGATGCAGCTGAATACCAGTATTGTACATGGAGCGACTAAATATGTACATAGAACGTATTAAGTTCATCGTAATTATTGAAAACGTATTAACATTACATTATTAACGTGTCAATCATTTTATTACATTACATTCCTTTAATTAGGTATTAATTTTACCATTTAATTTACAGATGGATGAGGCATTAATTAATTAAATTAATTAGACTTTGTCATCAAAACCCTTCAATTCCAGACACTTCTGCTCCACCTACAAGTCAGAAAAACAAAACAAAATATCACCTGCCCAACGCAAGTATAACAAATGTACGATATCAAGCGTATAACTTGCTATAATTCCGTAAGGGATGTTTTTATCGCGGGCCTGCATTATGCGGGTGCACGTTTGTACCCCGCTGTACCCCGCTGTACCCCGCTGTACCCCGCGCCTCATAAACATACATAAATGCAGGATTAATGAAAGGTCGCCATTGCTGCCTTTTAGCGAGGCGCCTCGTTTTTTGCCTGTTCTTTATGTGGAGGCACGGATTACTCTTGAGGCAATGAGTGGATGACGGGATCGCGTTCAATGGAAGCTGATGGTGTGGATTGTGCGTACTTAATTAGTTTGTCCAAGTTAATTGGGGACAGCAAACCTTTTTTTTTGGTTTGTTTGTTTGCAAACAATTTGATAACTCAGAAAGCCTTTTGTACCACCATGAAGCAACACAAACAAATACACATTGTTTGTTTGAACTAATCACGAAATAAATAATGTCATTGAATTGTACTTATGTTTAGAATTAACATTTTTTTTTTCTATTTTAGTCTAAAGTTTTGTTAAATAAACCAACTTTCGTCCAAACTGTCTTTCGACCAATTCAGCTACTCTTAATTCTCCTGCCATTCTGATTTCAACTAAATTGATTATCTCAATTTAGTTGATCTCGATCCAATCATTGTTTCTTTGCCATTTTCAAACTCTAAACTTTCTTGGATTTAAATGAGAGCACTCGTGTTAACTGTAGGCACCCTGTTGTGAGCACCATTACTGAAACAGATCGCATGCACAAACATCCGGAGATGCCATCGTTTACAGGAATACGAGTACCATTACCATAAGTCTTTCAGGATCTTAGGTGACTAATCCGATGTGTATGAAGTAACATTTTGAATGTGCAGCTGCCAACTCTGTTAAAGAAGACTAAGAAGGGCAAAAATTATCTCAAGGTGACGTTCTACCGGGATAAAAAGGGTCCTATGTCCAACCCAGGTCTGCCTGCATGCCAAACAACATTTCTCGAAATCCCTTTCATGCCGTGAACATGCGAAAAGGTTACTGACAGACAACTTTATTGTCACATTTATCATTATTAGTGTTATAAGGTGGACATGATTTTAATCTACGGTTGGCAAATTAATTGATGAATAGATAGAACGCTACCCACATTAAAAAAAGGAAACTTATTTTTATTTATTTATTAATATAGGTCTGCCAACACGTTTTGTATACAACATATCCTAAATAAAGGTTCCACAGTCTTGGCCTTACACACTCGCCAAGTACTGGTCAACCAGCATTCACAAAAACAAGTGATAACATAAAAATGATATAAAATAAAAACGAGTGGCTCTAGAAATGAAATACAACCTAAAGTAAACAAATACAAAATTAAAAAAAAAAAAAAAAACTTTTTTTTCAAGACAAAAATAAAAGTTAAATGTAGTGTAAATAAAGTTCATATTTCGGTTATGGTTTTTCGTGAAATTTATCTAATACATACAAAAATCTTCAATAAAATGTAAATGAAAACACTGAATACTAACTAGTTAGTACCATTGAAATAAATAGAGCCGTTATTTTTATTTCTCAAGTACAGACGCTGGACTGGGAAATGAAAAAAAGCGCTAAATAGCATATTAGTAAGTTAAATGAGTGAATTAGCATAATATGAACGTGCTCCTATCAAAAGAGCTAACTTAAAAACTAGCTAAACACACTTAGAGTGAGTCCTTAAGGTGGGTGTGGTGTATAGGATAAGCGGAAGCGGGGCGGGAAGTAAATTGAGAGTTGGGTCTGATTTAGAGATACGGTTAAACCAGTCTGGACAATTTGCGGACTCGGCTACGGACACCAGACTCTGACAGATAATGTATTGCAGTATCTCTTTTGGCGTGACCAAACCCCAAAAAACGACTCCATGTCATGGGTTTGGCGAAAAAGTTCGTCATTGTAGAGGATTGTACCTGTCACTCATGCGTGTCTGTGTCCAAAAAAGGCCGACCCGCTGTTGTAATTTCGTGTTTAATTTTATGCAAATGGTATTTTATTCTAGCATGCATGGGCTCCTAATTAAATTATTTATGTTTCAAATCAATTATCAATTCGCATCTCGATATGAAACTAAGAAAGTAGCACATCGTCACGAAAAAAAAAACAACGTTACGATTTATATCACAAAAAATGAGAGACCGCATTATCCTGTTATATTTTTATTTCCTTTCATACCCGCGGCCATTCTACCCGCCCTATCCATCAACAAGCCACCAATAAAGAAGTCTATTCACGAATTTACGTAAGACTTCTAACACTTTTTATCACTTACATTTACAACGCAATAAATCACCGACAATCCCGTGTCTTACAACTTGGGCCAAGTTATTTAAGTGCCATTCTTAACAATGTTTGGCTTCGACGTCGTTACGACGTAAACGCTACGAAAACATGGCTCCCCTTTGAAATAACTTAAAAGAAACTGCCGGGAAATTTATACTGTCATTCATTAAAACGAGGAAGTAAGGGACTCCGCTCATTTGGAATGACCGGCGCTGACGTGACGCGACGTAACGCGAGTTGACGTGACGTGGTGCGAGAGAGTAATGGTATTTGACACTCGTGTCTCTTTTGACTTGCAGCAATTTCGGTTAGAGAATTTCTAAGCGACAAATTGATCAATCCACGCTTGTTGTGGTCAACTGTAATATATGAGTGACTGATTTGACATGTACAGTCACGAGTCCCGTTATTTTAGGTAAGCATATACAATGACGTGTATGATATAAAACGAGTATGTAAGCTTCGCAGGTGACGTATTTTAGTTTCTGCCTAACTCCATATGGGAAAGGCGTGAGTGGTCAAAAGGCAGTGCCTCCATGTAAACGACCTTTAGTTATGTTCACCCGAAGCGCTCCTATGACCTTCCCACATCAAATAGCGTTCATAATAATTTCATAGCCGTTGCGGGCCGCTCCGATAAAGTGTGCTGAGACTCTAAAGCTCTGCAAAGTGGGTTATACAGGGACTTAATTTTATTTTTTAATGACATCAATTTGATGAGACTCGTAAGATGTCGCCTTCACCTCCAGAACTCGCGTATTTTAAATTTGGACGGTTTACGAGCTGGTTTTATGGCACGACCAATCTCAATTTGAATATATTGTCTACGTGTACCTATGGTTCAAGTTACGTTCTTCATTTTTATGATGCCTTCCAGTCTTCAAAAACATTTTCATTTAACGTGAAATAATAGTTACTTATAAAAATTTTGGGCAATGTTCTTTAAAAATATTAGTATGTATGTACCACATCCACTTTCGCAGAATACGTTTTTAGCATTCATCAGACGATTTTATGTTCTAATTCTGCCACAACTTGAAAACACACCAAAAATAAATAACAGAAAGCAACTAAAAAATCGTAACTCGTATAAATGTATGAGGATTATTGTGCCAAATTAGATGGCAGGTGGTGAAAAAGTTATCCGATCGCAGCGCCCTCTGGGGACTTCGGCCAATAAAGGACGGATGAAAAAATAGCTGCCCTGACGTGATCGAACGGCCTTCCCTACTTTGTCCTGTCCCAAGGCCTGTTACGGCCTGTTGGAGCACTTGGAGGCCTTTTGAGGCCTATATTTACTCTCGTTACGGTGCATTTTGAGTTTGAGAAAAGGGTACGTTTTTGTTGATGCATGGAAATAGCCGGTCTGTGGATAGCTCGTGTCCAGAATAGTACTACTTCTCATACAATTTCTATGGCAGTCAATACTGGTAGTCGGAATGGCTGAAATACGGTATTTAACATAAGAAATCATAATTGCTTAGTGCCCAATCCACTTTAATTCGGCTGCTGAGGGTAGCAGTCTAATGAATTATAATCTATATGATACGCTTATTATGCACAGATTATTCAACCAATGTAAAAAAGAGCAATTACATTAACTGCAACAAAACAGGAAAATAAATTAAAATATTATAAAATCTGTGAGAATCTCAATTAGTTAGCAAGACCCTTGTTAGCGGGAGTCGTAGCAATAATACAAGTTTAATTAATTTCATTCAGTTTCATTCGTTCAACGGATCTCGCTCCTTTTGTACATGCGGCGCCGGAGAGATGCAGAGGCGAGTTCTGTACTGTTGGATGCTTTTAGTATTTAAGGTAAAAGTAATGGTTCATAGATTAGTAGACATCAGATTATGGTACCTAATAGTAAGGTTATTAATTGCTCGTGGGCAGATGTAAAACACGTATAAAATCTAGGTGCGGCATTTTGAAATAAAATTTATTGAAGGTAGATTCGTTATTGATGCTTTAACTAACTAACTATGTATACCAGCACCCTAATTGAGTAACGCACAGCGCACTTTTCTTTTGCATTCTGAAGGGTTTTGAAGGAAATCGCAATACTTCATATGTTAAAAAAAAAACTACCCGACCACTCAAAATGTAACCTAATGAACTGTCAAAATGAATGGCATTGGGAATGTGAGTGTGTTGCCCAATACCCGTAGACTGGGCAATGTCGAGAGGAATAATTCCGTAATCATCACGAAAAAGGTTTCATTCAAAAGGGCAATGCCACGCGCGGTAAACAGTTAACAGGTCTTTATTTAACTGTTTGACGCGTTAAACAGAGGCAATCATCATAACAAAATAACCGATAAATCATTGATTACCAACTTTCCAGCATCATAAATTCAACACACAAAAAAACAAATTGTACAAATCGAAATGCTCCACAGGTCGCGCCATTTTGTATATGATTGGCAATTTGTATGTCGCGCCACGCGTTACATTGCTTAACTCGTTATTAGAACGAGCCTCGATATCACCATACCTGTTCTTAACCCCTGCCTTTGATCTTCACTCTTTGATGTCTTCTGATTGAGACCTACATTTACTTTGTGACCCCTGAAAAGGGCTTACCAACCTAGCAAGACATACAGTGAAATTTCAACACTGAAGTGGGGTTGTAAGGTTCTATTTTCAGTGCATGTTGTGCCATTGGTTTCGCACGAGTAAGAAACCTTGTTTTTTTCCGTATATCAACAGATTTCGTAATGAGCAACGGGAGTTACGTTCCGTGGTACAAGTGCAAATAAGTGTGTTATCATTACAGCGACCTGGTGGGTAGCGTGTTTGATGTCGGGGCGAGGCAGTCTCGTGGGTGCCCCGTGATCGAGGCAGATTGGTGGCGTTTGAATTTTAAGTAGTTTTCTTAGGTTGTAAGTGAAACGTCTTGTGGAGGGTGAAATGCTGTTTTATTGATATTGGCGCGTGCAGGTTTTCGTTTTTATTAACATCCACATTCGCGTGTATCTATTGATCTGATAGCTGTGATATATTTTTAAGTCATTTAACGTCACCTGTGTCCGTTTAGATTGGGAGTCGCCCCATTGAATGACAATTTCATGAAAAAGTCCTTCAATGAGATTAAATGAACATAAAGGATTGTATTGATGACTTTAATTCTGTAATTACATGCGTATTAAAGACGAAAAATATGTTTTGTTCAATGTACAGCCTGACTCTGACCGGCTAATTGCAAAAACCGTAAGAACATTTGAATTTTGCGCTTCCCCCTTAAAATAAAAGAGGCACGAGATTCATTATTGTGGCAGAAACATGAAACATGAACTGCATTATACATGTCCAAAAGACATAATGAAAGTATGGCGAAGTGTCCGGCCGGCCACATGTCGGTGGCAATGTCCCGCGTCGTATGTGATTGCGACAGTAACTTTATCTGCTTCGCGCCCTTCACCAATAACTCTATACAGAATGATGTATTTGAAGATTGCAAATGATTTTGTGGACCATTTTAAACTTAATCTTAATTTTGGCTCTGAGCTTTATACAGATCAGCTATTAAAAGGTCACTAGCTTTTGCATGCAGCTTCGCTCTCGTTATGGTCATAAATTAACAGACGGAAACTTTTTAAATGTGACGCTCCTACATCCTATTACACGCGGGGGTAATGCAGCTTCCTATTAGTGAAAGAATTTTCGAAATCGGATCAGTCATTCCACAGGTTACTCCCGACATTCAAGCTTACCAACATACAAACATTACCTCTTTAAAATATTAGAATAGATAGTTTAAATTGAAAAAAATAAAGACTTACTTAATTCAACATCCACCTTACTTTTTAACCAACCTTTAAAAACAGAGGAGGTATTCAATTCGGCTGGATTGTTTTTAAATGTTTGTTACCTCTAACTCTGTGACTACTGGTCCAATTGTTTTTGTTTTGACAGTTCAAAAGTGCCTGTAACTGGCCTACGAGTACTGAAATAAATGCTTTGATTTTGATTTTGATTTACATGACTCTTTTTTCATGGTGGTTTTCATTTGGTGGAAGAAGCTCGCGCGATGGTCCCATAAACATTAACATTTAATCACATTGCTTCGGTAGTTTATGAGTTGTCTTGTCTAGTAGTATATTATATATATATATATATATTATTATAGTATATTATAGCTCTTATTGTTCACCGCGATATTACAAAATGATACACAAAAATAAAATATGTATCTTCGTATCCTGCATTTCAGCATTTTGATACGTAATTCACCCTCGAAAGACTCATTACTGATAGGTACACATTATTGTTTAAACCAATTTAAACTATGACATTTTGTACCCTATGTCCGTTTCAGTACACCTGACAACGTATATGCAAAATTTCAGGAAGTTCGGTTCAGTGGTTTAGGTGTGAAAAGGTACCAAACAAAGTTACTTTCGCATTTGTAATATAATATTAGTAGTAAATTCCAAAACCCAATTCTGGATTAAGCTCGCCGTTGTACATAAGTTATATATTGTAATTTTGGGTGCTCTACTTTTATATTTTGTGTGCAATAAAAAATAAGAATAAGAAGTAGGGATAAGGACAAGAATTTTAAGCCCGGAGCTCGGCTGACATGTACTGACCAAGAACTTACCCCTGGTATAGCGACCATTCCTAGGACAAGTTCTGGTAGAATTTGTCATGCTCTCAGCAAATGACATGTGGACAGACTACGTATACGCGTGCGCCACCCGATGGTATCGTAGGGGATGAGGCTCTTATAGTCCTACATTTCGGCAACCCTCATTGCGAATGCGAAATTTGAAAAAAATTGATACAAGTGCACAAACATAACATTTAAAACTTAAATTAATAAATTTTGACAACTAAATTAACGTGTGTTTACTACACAATACATACAATATAATAGACATAATGCAAACAAAATAATATTATGTGAGATTGGATTAGGTTCGCAACTTTAATTATATTGCTCATGAGTGCGAGTTTTTAGTTAATATAATGAAAAAAACGATGATATCTACGTGTTCTGCGTTTTCATGCAATCATACTTTTTAACCTACTATAAAAGGAGGAGGTTCTCAATTCGGCACTTATATTATATATGTATGACTTTTCATAACTTTTTACAGAGAAGTCCAATTTAAAAAAAAATGTTTTTTGTTGAAAAGGGTATTATATCTCCAATTTGATTCTATATCTATGTGAAAAATAAACTCCACCCCAAAGGGTAGAAAAAATAGGGTTTGATTGACGTCACGTACAAAATTTTCAATTGTGAACCGTTTCTGCTGAAATTTCGCACGAATATATAGTTCTGATGACCCTAAAACATTATATAGTCTTGGCTATAAAAGGAAACAAAAAACGTATTTTTTTTTTTGTGAGTAGCAAATGAGGCGGTGCCAAACAAATAATAGAGGAATATCAATCAAGCTACCGTCATTTTACACTTTTGATTTGCTTGGGTATTTGGCACCGCCTCATTTCTTACTTACGTTTTCGCTTTTGCTGTTTCTGTTTTTGTCGGTTATTTTTTTTTGTTTCGCTTGCCGTACTGAATGGTGGGTGGACGAGCGATTGTTGCACTGCCTCCGCGGGTATTACTCCCCACGCGGTACTTTGATAACGATTTCAGCTCAATAAAAAATCGTAAGTATGTGACTTTTGCCACCGACTTCCGAAATTAAGGTTATTTTGCACTTTTTATTATTATTTTCAGAAGTCGGTTCATTACATATTATTTGAAGTAAACAAAGATATCAAAAGCTTAAATTGAAGAAAGACTACGGATCTTACCCACTGAAATTCAGCAGCCAAAGTGATATATTTACGAATCGAATTGCTCTAACTAAGGAGACGTTTATTATTACAATACAAGACAGATATCTTACTAATATAAATGCAAAAGTTTGTGAGGATGGATGGATGTTTTTTACTCTTTTACGCGAAAACTACTGAACAGATTTGGATGTAATTTGGCACACAGATAGTTTATAACCTGGATTAACACATGATACTTTTTATCTCGGTAGTATGATCCCGTGGGACAGTTACCGAAATTCATGCGGGCGAAGCCGCGGGCATAAGCTTGTATTTTATATTTTCAATACCACAACAAGGGGGGTTACTATGACGTCTTAAAGCAGGAGTAATTCCAGTGTGGGAAGGAGACAGAGCTATGCAGGTCGTCTAGCGCCATCTCTTTCCCACAGTGGAATTGCTCCTGCTTTAAAACGTCATGGCAGGCCACCTGGTCAAAGTAACTTTTATGTTCCTTTACGGTACGGTACGGTACTTTTATGATCACTTGTTGTGAGTCTTGAAAAACCTACAAACAAAATAACTACAATTTATTTTACATCTTCGTAAAACACACAATGCAAACAGACAACACTAACAAACCAAAAACCTCAGCGGCCATAACTCTCCATCCAGCCAGTCTTCATCAATTGCGGCCTGCCCTCGCCTAATCTTCCGCGCATCAAATATTAAGCGCGAAGAGAACACCCCGTATAGCGGTGCATATTTAAGGCTCTACTCGTAAGGCTTTATAAGCCGCCGAGTAATGAGCTTGTCCATGCATGCACTTGTTCGCAATAGTACCGATGTTCGGCTAATTGGACGCGCAGACAAGGTCAAGCGAGGTTATTTGAGAAGTTTTTGGATTCAAAGCCCAAAGAACAGATGGGGGGGAAACTTGAATGAGGTTACAGCAGAGTAGAGATTGGCACGAACAATGACAGGTCTAAGCGTACCTATTGATGATGATGATCCAAAGACCGTCGAGACTCTTCAGACTGACACAGGAATGTGGGTATTAAAGTCGGGCGGTAGATGATTATTGTAGCAATGAATCTCACTGGTGAACCTAGGCAGCTAGAAAGTGGTCCCCAATAAAAGAAAAACAGCTAGGTACAACATCACGCCTGTACTCCCCGAGGGGTTAGGCAGACGCGTACCTAATAGTACACCCTCATTTCGCCAGTTTTGTTTAAGTCCCATGTTACAGGGGGCGAGCCTATTGCCATCAATCGGGCGCAAATCCAAACTCCGTGGCTGCTACTGAGAAATTCCTGATGGGAAAACGAAATGATACTTTGCCCGACCCGGGAATCGAACCCAGGACGTCATGATCAGCAGTCGTGCTTGCGACCACTGGACCAACGAGGCAACAGTTGGGTAGAAGGTTATCGTCCTTGATTATCTCTTCGCAATCGCACTGAAATGTACTGGCACCTGCCGACAAACAGAAACAATAACAGTTCATTTCTCCCTGGTGTAGCCTTCAGTAAGTAGTTGTCATATGATAACTGATACTCCTCACAGTCGTAGGTACCGCTTACAAGTAAACAGTTCTCACAAACGTACCTAGCTCTAAGGCGTGCAAGTAGTGCGGGGAGGCCCAGAAAGCGTGCAACGTACCTATGATACTAGAAATCTAGAAAATGTGGTGTTGTCGGTCTGTAGAAGCATTTATAATTAATTTACTAACAATCTTTTCAAACAAAAATTGTATTTCATTCGATAAAGTGTGAAAATTAAGAAAGAGTCCAATTATACGAAAGCCGAAAGAAGGAAAGCCTGTCTATTATGTTTTAGTGGTCGAATATTTTTGAGCTTAGCACCCCAGGTTTTCCTGCCAATTTGGCAAAATTTCAAAAACCAACCCTATTTACCATGGAGTATACCTCAAAATCAAAAGTAATTTATGCAAACTAGGCTGAATATTGAACGTCCAATTACCTACATAAAAAAGTTCCCAAAAACGCCTACCATCCTTCTTAGAAACAAATGAAACAGCACTGGCATTCAAATCCCATACCAGACTTCTCAGATCTTAGATCGACCTGTGAACACGGGCAGAGCCGGGGAGCGTGCTACTCGTACGTACGACATTGGAGCCGGAATCCGTGGCAGTGCAGCGGAGCGTGTAAGCCTGCGTGTCGGGTGTCGGGCCAGGCAGACGGCGCGGCGCGCGGTGTCCGGACCCCGCTGTGTGTGCATGTGCATGTCGCTATGTGTGTTATGTGCACTTGTATGTAAGGAGGTGTTAGCGACATGTTTTTTTGCAACACCACAACCTATTCAGGTTTAGGTATGAATAAAATGGCTGACTGGTTTTTCTATGGTACCTAAGGTATGAGAATGAAAGGTATGATGCGAATAACTATCGCCACAGTTGACATTTATGTGGGAAGAAAATGTATTTTGGTCAGACTTAGTGCAGATTTTGCCACGATCAAATCAAATCAAATCTAGTGTTTATACCTAATTGACACCGGGGCGTGCATGTACAGCTATTTGCACGTGGGTATTGTGGTGGTTTGTGCAGGTTCATGTAAGTACCCGATGAAAGTGGTTTGTTTACAAAAATATGTATACTTGAACAAACAACGACTAAATTGGTGCTATATGTGACGCTAAATACTGATTGTGTGATTAAAACGTTTGTTAAACGTTGTGTGACTTCAAAAATACGAAAATCAAATCGTGATAAATTTAAGCTTTTTCAAATTAATGTATTAAGTGCCAAAGGACTAATAAGGTACTTACCACATCACCGTTTCCATTTTTGTCCGTTCGAAACGAGCAACCAGTTTATTGAAGTTTCTAACTAACTTTTACAAGACTTCAAAAAACAAAGAGATTAATGTTTATGTATGTCTATCTATTTGAAGAGTTATCAGTCCGCCATCTCCTTATAAGATCTCCACGGGTTTAACGATTATATTTGTTGTTGTTTTAATTACAATTTTCTTATTTACTACCGCAATTAGATGAGTTAGAAATATACCATAATTATTAAACTCCTCTTCAGTTATGAAGGGGGAGAACCAATAGAAATGCATTCCGCAATTCAACATTTATACAACGAATATCTCCCACCATGTCTGGATGTATTCCATCTAGCCCTTGCTCCATGAACTAGTCGTGAAGTGCCAATTAAACCCGCAGGCCGGTGTACCCTCGTCCTCAGTTTTAGCATAATGCTTACAAAGACCCATCTTATACCCTGCCCCGTCTGCCCCTGGTGCCCCGGGTGCCCCACTTGCCCTGCCTGCCCTCAAAACTGGTGTTTACTATTAAATATATAGATTGATCTTGGGTATTTCTAGAATAAATTATCATATGTTTCAGTAGTGTTAAGCCTCTTGTGTGTAAGTTTTTAGAAATAACGAAATTCAAATTGCTTTTTGGAGAGACGAAAACATTTGAGCCAACTCAAACATTTTGAATTAAAGCCTCAAAATCATAATTGTTCCAACAGACAGACACAGACTAACTTTGTGATGGTAATTGACAGATTTCTCGAAATTCACAAGTGCCTTAACTTCAACTTTGACTAAGATTTCAAGGTAACTTAGCAAGTTGTTCACAATAAACAGCAAATTAAACAACACCTCAACACACACAAGCAAGGAGCTGTAATTATAAGACCTGCTATCATCTCCGCAAGAAATGTCCCCACATATTTAACGAAAACAATACAATCTCGAGAAACCGCCATATCTACGAGAGTATAAAACAAAACACTCGCGCAATTATTACAAAATCATTGCTCAACTGGTACAATTAAAAGTTACATAATATCACCTCTGGGAGACACCTAAGTCCGTACGTAAGTTACGCACGACCGGCGACGCGCAAGCAACTCGCAAATTCACAAAATGGCCGATTTAAATCTGTTTTGTGGGCACGAGAGGCGAATACCAAAATTTATCTCTTCACTCCACTGGTTTGATTTGAAATTATCGTCGTTAAGGAGTTACGCACTTTCTGCGCCAACGAGTTGCCACTGTGATTTCAGATTTATTTTGCAAACTTTAAAGTCGTACCTGAGAAAATTTTCCTCAACCTTTATCCTTGACTTCATAAAACTCAATTTTATCTAGCAGATGCTCACCTGAATAGCAAATGTAAGTTGGTGTTTCCCACCCTAAAGGTAAGGGGTTCCTGAATAGGTGTTTTTTCTGTAGCTGGTGGATGTGATTTTCCTTAAGGCTGTCAGTGTTGTGCATGTTATGGTACTCGTAAATATTGTGGATTTTCCGCTGGATGCACCGTCTCTTTGTGGAAGCGCTCACGCGTTGCTTTCCGGGAGGAAGCCGGAGGTCTGAGGGGTATACCGCTAAACTACTCCGGATAATAATAGTAGGGTAGCTAGTAAATATTGGAGGGATGTTCAGTAGAAATATAAGGTGTTTGTTCAGTTTATTACGCTCAGCTCAACAGAACATGGCAAATGTCAATATATATTATGCAAATTACTATAATATACTAATGATGAACGGTTAACAACCATCCTGACGACAAGTTTATGTCTTGTACTGTCCTGTATGCTTACCCAATTTTCGATACCACTTAGAGTTCTACTCACCCTATAAATCGGAGTCTCAGCGATAAGTTAGCTCTTTCCGGTTAGCGTCGAGTATTTTTGAAAGATCTTATCACCCCTGTACTATAGAAGTACAATGGAAAATGGCAGACATATTATGAAACAAAATGTATGCTGCGCAACTGTTGTGCAACATTCTCCATTAATAAAAGTAACATAAACAAGTAGTATTTATCACAATCAAAGTAAGTCTGCCAAATTCCACATTTCCCTGAAGGGGACAGATGTTTGGTGTGTGTGTGTGTAATAAATGTCTTAAATATACCCAGTTCTCGGCAAATCTTAAAAAAATGGTGGCTTCTCTTAAGCAGTTTGTCCTTGGCAGATACTATGACAAAGTTCTATGTCATAAACACGATTGCTTTCCTAACTAAAAAAAACACAGTCACTCAAATTACTATTACATTAAACAATTAAAAGTACTATGTTTTCAGAGGATATTGGACAAATGAAAAAAAAAAAACGTATAGCACTTATAAAACACTGAGTATTTGGAGTCTAACTAATCAAACCTAAATGAACATAATATCCCTGTGCCTACAAGACCTCAGAACACAATCACTTGCACCACAATCGCTCAACACACTTTTGCCCATAATACCTCCATCTCTCTGCCATCAGAGCGACAGGGGAACACAATATCCTATAGAAAGTCGGGTAGTATCTCGTGACAGGGGGCGAAGCGCCAAATTTTCAATTAACCGCCAAATATAAGGTGACGGCCAGAACTCGCCTGTTCAATTAAATTGTGCTAAGGAACGGTATTGGGAAGGAAGTACAAGTGACAGTTGGCTTGGTACTATTGAATGGGAAATCATTATAATGGATTGTGTGTTTTGATGAATTAGATTGTTAACTTTCTTTTAAAACTTTTTAAAGTAATGTGGTAGTAGTTAGAGTTAAGTAGATGTTTGTGCTCAAAAGTATTAAAAAAAAGGCCTTTAATTCTACCATAAAACACAACAACTAAACATATGAACTAGATTCATCGTAAATATAACAAATCGTATTAACTTTACATTATCAAAATTACAATAATTCTATAAAACATTCATTAGCAACATTACATTATTAACATTCAATAGTATCATTACACTATTAACATTCAATAGTATCATTACATTATTAACATTATGAGCATTCCTTTATTAGCATTAACATTATATTATGATCGTTACAACATTACACTTACACTATCAGCATTACATAAATTCTATGACATTCATTCATATCTATATATTCCAACAGATTGACTGCTTCAATTGTACTCTGAGTGAATTCACACGGGCCGCATTTTGTAAAATCAGTCTTGGTTGGTAAATAATATAAATGTTATACTAATCTTTGTAAGCGAGCTTGATAAATGTAACTATAACTACACTATTGTATTAGGTAAGCCTGTGATGATAGTTGTATGTGTTTAAATAAATAAATAAATATCATTACATTAATTTCATTACATTCATTTGAAAACACGCATACTTTTCATTACATGACATTCTTTTCATTACATTAATTAAATTACATTCATAAATTACACTATTAGTTAGTTTATGGAAGTCACCTCTGCGGCGTAGGCCTCCCCCAGTTTTCTCCATTTTTGCTTATCTCTAGCTAGTCTCCTCCAGTCAGGTCCACTAAAAAAAAGTAAAATACTTTTGGCCTGGACCAAAAGTATTTTACTTTACCATAAAATTAAAA